>OU538801.1:1250000-2500000 GCA_912999815.1 Campaea margaritaria
GCGAACAATAGAGAAACATCCATGGCAAGAGTGAATGGATTGCTCACAATGCCCCCATAATGGGCCGGGCCGTTCGTGTTGAAAAAGATTTGCCACGGCCATAGCGGGCCATAGGGTCGAATAGTGCCCAAGTGTCACTGTTGAATGCACAGTACGGATTAGTTACAGATTTGGTAATCCCATTCGTGTTTGGATTGGTACAATCGGCGACAAAAAACGCTACATACTAATATTAAATTTAAACTCATTCTTTTTTTTTAAACCGCCAGTTTACTAGTACTGGAAGAAAGTGACCGCCTGGGGAAGTAACTTTGCCAGATATTCATCCGCCAAGCAGTAGAGTACAAATAAGACCGTGTTCCGGTTTGAAGGGCACTGTTGCCAGCGAAATTACTGGGCGTATGAGACTTACAACCTTTGTGTCAGGGTGACGAGCGCAGTGCAGTGCCGCACAAGATTTTGTAATGGAAAGTTCTGGGTGGTACTGTAGCTGCTATTGGTAGGCTTGGTGCTTCTCATTAGGTGAACGACTTACTCTTTTCTTTATTAATATAATAAAATTTAAAAATATAGATGGCAGTATTGTTCGCCAAATTACGTACTCAGTTGCGAAAAACGTTTACTGAAGAGATATTAAGCCTAAAACTTATTCATCGAACAAACGTCGAGGTCTTTGTTAGACATGGTCAGCGATTTTTCTCTCTGACTGTACTCGTGTTTTGAACCGATGCCAGACTAATTTGAATCGACTTCTAAAAGGGAGAGGTTTTATGTCCGACTGTATTTATTTTTTAGTCAATGTAATCCATGCATATTTACAATTTGTATGACTCAATTATACAATAATTATACACGGTGACGAAATACTTAACTGAAGGTTAGATTCTAACCTTCAATGATTGTAGAGCATTTTAGATATATTTGAGAACAATGACAAAGACGAATAATTTCCAGATGTACCTACCTAGAGTTCAAGTATAATGAATACCTTTTGTTTTAAATACGGTTTTTGTTTATACCACATTCCAAAACTTTTTAATACGCCTACTAATAACGGTGAAGCTAATAGATAACATTATATTTTTCTTTCAATTCTGCCTTTATAGATAAATAGATAGATAACTCTTCATTGACACTAACAAGTACAAAATAAAGCAAAAAAAAACATAGCTAAGTAATTACGCAAAATATGGGCAGTCTTATCGCTTAAAGCAATCATAATAGCTTTGCTAGAGTTTTTACAGATTCGTTTGAAGCATTTTAGAAAGAACATTAATTATTTTAGTTATTCTATGATTAGTTAAACCGGCGATGACCAAATATCGCAGATTACATTTTCAGGGCACCTGGTCGAAGCGTAAAATTCAAAAAGTTTTCTTATCAACCGGTTGTTAATTTTAAATTACCCATAAATATAATTTAAAGAAATTGTGTTGAAAGTTTGCAGCCTTAAAACACTTTCACTGTGCCAATCTACCAATGCAACTCGTTGACTTTTACCGTTAAACTCCAGTAAACTTACCATACTACGGTCATACGGTAAGTTCCATTCGCATTATGTAAAACATTTCACTGAGATTTAATCACCGTCACCAGAAAAGACCAAAAAACCACCACCAAAGAATAGAACAATAGAAGCCAGCATCAATACAAAATCTTCCAAGTTCCAAAACCAAAATTGAGAAGAACAATAAATTAAACACAGAAACCAGCACCAATTATAGAGGAGTTACTCCTTATTTATAACCACACCAAGGACACTTCATACAAATAAGCTGATTTCACAACATACACTTATAATTCTTATAAATGACGTTCGTACACGCGCCATATGTATGTAAGTACACACACTATTCAACCAAAACAAAAGACAACCCGCTAATATGAAGATTCATACAAACTGTTTGTCTATTACATTTGAGCGTGTAATATTGACTGTCCTTCCAATTGTCCACCCGATTGGGGGCAGAAGTGCGGGGAAGCGGATTACACGGGATGGAGAGTGGCCATTCTGTACTATAATATAGATTACTATCTTCTGTGCCATAACCACCACCAAAACCATCAAGGAACCTACTTCCAACATAATTATCCATGCTTTCTTTCCGCACGATGACAGAAGACATCTTCGTTGCGTATACAATGCAGCTATCGAGAAACGAGGAGTGGGGAGCTACCACCAGTATGGGGGCCTCCTGGCGACTCGCCTGCCGGCCTCGAATGCTGATGGCCATGCCTCCAGCGAGGTAGGACATCTTGCCGATGAAACATATTAGCGGCTTCAGGGCCCTAGAATTCAAAAACAATTGGTGTCAGTCATGTGATATAATACAACCTATTAAATCAATGTAGTTGTATGCGATCTTTGAAGTCCCGCTGTTCTGATAATAATGGAAAAAAGACTTTAGGTAGCCATGATAGAGGGTGTATAATTATTTTACGCTTTTTAGAATCGAGACGAGACGCTACATCGATCTAAACGTGACCTATAAACACTTCTAGGGCGTCTGGTCGATGCAACTCGTGATCAAAATGCTGGTCTTTATTTTATCCGTCGACTAAACATTGTTACACGACGCGACAATGCTTCAAGTAATTTGGGAACATTGCGTTGGGTGATGATCGGCGTAGGTTAGTTTTGATCAGTGAAGTGACCGCTTAGAACGGTTCCGCACTACGTCCGATCAGAATCCACGAAAATTAATTCCGAAGTAGTTGTATGACTATTTGTATGGCACTTTACGCACTAGATCCGATTTCTCTTCGTCATCCGTGAATTTCCATTTCCGAGAAGATAATTGACTGACCGAAGTAACCATAGTAATGTTTGAATATAAAATTAAATAACGTATGCCAATAGGTGACCCTTGAATTGCTTGGATCTGCATCGGATGAAGTACGAAAAGCAATATCCGAAAGCAGTTCGAGCTTCCTACATCCGTAATATCACGGATTCGAATCGGACGTAGTGTTAGCCTTTAAAAAAAAAGTTAAGATTTAAAAAGGTTTTATAGTTTTTCTTTTTTATTCTCATGTTGTCCTGGTGTTTTGTCTAACCAACCAGTTTGAATTGAAGTTTGATCGATTCTAAACTCTAGAAGAGTAATTTACGCTAGGATATCTGTTGACAAACGATTCGTGCGTGGTTTATTACGAACCATACGACATAAAAACGAAAGTTGAGGTGAGTCTGCGTAGAGATTATGTCGTACAACGCATTGCCCCAGCTAGTAATCGTGCTTGAAAAAACGAGTTTATATTTACGGTTAGTAAACACGTAAAGACGACGGGATGTCACCTTGCCGGCAGACAATTCCATCATCATCATCATCATCAGCATTAGCATGTTTTCAAAGTGACCTTGGCCTTCTTTTTTTTTTAATTAGTATTTGGCTTAGTACGATTTGAACTCACTATGAGTGGTGTTATTTGGGATGCTAGTAATTTGCCCTATGCGCGAATCGAACCCGCTTTGCAGTCGTGTCTTAAAATAGTTTAATGTTGTTTAATGCCCACTCAAAATGGAATTGTATACCACACGTCAGACGAGACGGTATAATTAAGAGGCCTTAAACATGCTCATTAAAATGAGTGAATTTAAAAAAAAAACATTGTAGCTATGTAGCATACCTAAAACTTTCGATGAGTAATTAAATTATTTATAAATAAAACTCGCTGCATGATTACGTAAAATTTGAAGTAGCGAATGCAATCACAACTCGATCAGTCGTAAACTTTTTACCGATCGTTTACCTATCGTCCGATGCATTCTCGCCATAGATAGTAGCGCCACTAGCGATGGGACTGTAATATATACCTAGACACAAATAGCAATTTTAAGCAGTGACTTTCAAAAGCAATGATCATGAAATCGCCTATCGCAAGACAGTCGTAAGATTCGTAATAGCTTACGGCAGCCGAATAGGTACAGTTAACTAAACACCCGTCAAAAGCCCGACAAGTGGAGGTATGGCATTAGAATAACGGACGGTACAAGTAGTAAAGCCTAGTGCCCACTAGGCTGCAACTGACGCGCAACAAAGTACATTTGCTGGTAGGTCTTCTACCCGTAAACAGGTATTGATGCAATTACACGTATTTCCTTTCCTTGTATTGCTTTAAGTCTGGGCGTTAGTGGGACCATGGTCCTCGTTGGTAGCTTATAATGGGCGGGGGGAGGGGGGCATTTCTAATCTCGCCGATTCAACAGGCCATTTTGGAGAAATTTTCTCATCTGGTAAGATTCAAATAACAACTACCAGGATCTTTAAATCGTGATTTATTATAATTGGCGTAGGTCGACGAGCCACGCATATAATTAGATCAATTAAACACCTACACTTCCTTTTAATAGGCTATTTATGATAGTTGCCGCTTGACCAAAATATCTTAACAATATCACAATAAAGATCTTTCTTTAGTTAATATGCTGAGCGTTGCTAAGCGTCATGTTCACAAGTTTTTAGCCTAGTGGGTACTAGGCCTAATGCCTCGTTCTAGTGAAGCTAACGGAACAGTAGATTTGCGGTATTGCGGGCATTGGGTATAGAGTTCATGGCTCTTACGATTATAAACACTTTATTAAGTAAAATTTCGAATGTTGTAATAATGTTAATTAACCCCTATTTTTTGTAATTGACTTTGACATATATATATTTATATAAGTTTAAATTTGGATCTAGCGTCTTATTTATGAGATCTGACAATTTATTGCAATTTATAATGAGCTCAATTTCCAATTATAATCTGTACTTATTTTATTCATATTCTAATTTATTTAGTTATTTTAATTTAATATTTTAACGAAACTCTGGGCAGAATTTTAATGGTAAAGAACTGCTGTACCATATTTGCACATTACTGGCTAAAATCTTACAAATAAATAATTATATTTAAAATAAAAAATAAACAAATTTTATTAATCTACATTTGACAGGTCGATTGACATGTGAACTTTTTTTTACAAGGTTTTATTTAGGTCTATTATCTAGGGTCTTTAATAGGTGTGAAATGTTGCACGTTGTTATACGTTACGGAAAAAAGGCCGATAAGTCCATTTCTTAAAAAAAAACAACTTCAACTCAATTTTTACAGAAAACAATAGTCTATTGCTAACCTAAAATGTGGCAAAAAAATAAATCTGTATCATTAAAAATCCCATTCATGCCCACCTTTAGTACGTTTTTAACAAGATTTGCTGCAATCTAAGTGATGTAAAGGGATAAAAGAAATATGACAAAAAAAAAGAATTTGGTTGTAAATTGGATTTATCGTCTTTATTCCGGAACTCCTCAGTTGTAAGTGTGAAGTTCCATTTTGTATGCCAGCTAACTTCCGACAACAATACGAATAACGGTACCAGCGATTTGCTCTGATGACAGAAAAAGAAATTAAAAAAATAACAAAAAAAGACAATATCAATTAACCGAACTATTTATAAAAGAGCTTTATATAATTTAAAATATTTTGTTCTATTTTTGACCTCGCAATCGCCACTATAATGGATATGCGTCTTGTCTTGTCCGCCAACGGCGACCTTTTTATTTACCTCCTAACGCAGGTGAGATAGTAGTCACCTACTTAAAAAAAGAAACGTTTTTAAAGTAATTAAAAAATAAAACAGTACTACATAGCGAGGTCTCCGCTCGGAGCAAAGAACGAATTAAAAAGGTTAAAGGAATTAAAAACATGATCTACGTTGCATGACGGGGGCAATAAATAACCATCTATACTCAAATTCAATGTACCAACAAGTACATAGCTATAATAATAGGTGATGCTCACCTAGGAAAATTATAGGCAATGCCTCAGAACCCATAATCAAGAAGTTACTGTTGAAATTGAGATTTATTATAACCACAAAACGAATTTTCCATATTCAGTAATATATAAAACACAAAAAAAATCTTCCTTCCATAATGTTCTTACGATACTGCAATATATTACAAATGAATCATGACGCGCATGAGACACGTTAAGTAACATAACATAATTATCGATTTTTTAGCGAGGAAAGTACAAAAAATATTGTCGTCGTTATAGTATTTTGGTGGACCCGCGGTGGACCAAATTCTAGGAAGCCAAAGATCATAAGCATCACGATTACATACCCAGATGCTGACCTCTAATGCCTGTACTATGCCTGTAACTAGGGTTCCCATTATATAGGGAATCAAGACCACGATCTCACAAACACCCAAACTCAAACTACCTGTTAACACCAGCAGTTTTGCCTGCCAGGCACGTCTGTCAGGCAGATCCGCCGGGCAAATCTGTGCGTGTTTGCTTAGTTAATGCAATGAAAAATTCTGGGTGGCACTGTAAAAAACAGCTGTTCTAAATAGGCCATCGAGTACTTCCTCATACACACAAAAATAAGTAAGAGGAAGTAGGTAAGTAGGTTAATTAGCATACTAACTAATGAAACAAGTTTGGATGTAGATGCAGCTGGAAAATGATTATGTCAGAGCTTACATATCCAGTATCAGCCGAATATTTATTTCTAAAGGTATTAAAAATTTAAAAAAAAGAACAAAGGTTCTGTAGGTGTACGATAAATATTCTTCTATCAAGGTCCAGCGGGGCTATGAATTTTGACGTTTGATTGCCACGGGACTCGTCATTTCAATACCAATGACGTGTCCGGTGGCAATTAAACGTCAAAATGAAACGAACTCGAGCTGATCCGCACCGTGCTGCATAGCCCCGCAGATGGCTAATAATAAAATTAGTTTCACTAACACTTAATGAAATAAGTTTTTATGTCATAGTAGTAATTTTTATTTATATACCTACATACACAGGGTTATTTACAAAGTAGATTATAGTAGATATCCTAGTGTGAAAAGCCCAGTGCTGTGCCGCACAGGTTATTGTAATGGAAAGTTCTGGGTGCCGCTGTAGCTATTATGGGCAGGCGTCGAGCTTACCATCGGGTGAGCGACTTGCTCGTCTCGTTACTTAAAACAAATTAATAAAAAATTAAAAAAATTAAAAAAAATTAAAAATAAATTTTTAAATCTGCGAGTATTCCACGAAAATATATAAAAAAAAAAATTATTTTTTTCATTTTTATTTTTTCATGTAAGTATAAAACAAAAAAATGTTCTAATTTGCTAGTAAATAAAAATAGAGATAGTGGCGTCACCTAGTAACAGTATTCAACAACTGCTGACAATCAATGACAACCGACCGACAGACGACTGATGATTTAACGTGTTCACGGCACGGAAACGCCACAAAATGGTCACCTATTCATTACGTGTGCCACTGGTACGTTACTTAACTTTAGCACAAAATACCAATATAATACCTTCTTTGTTAAAACAGTGGCACTATGCCAACAAACGCTTTAGCAGGTAATTGAACAGGTAAAGTTCAGACAAGGTTATCCTTGGGATTCATTTAAAACACGAACGCAGTACCTACTTTACTAATTATCCTTCTAAAGCAACGGTCAATACGCTGAGAGAACACATATTTTTATAATTAACTTTTAACCCAGATACCTACCCGAGTATTATTTTGGTGGTAGGTATGTTATCCAATAATGCGAGCCGGGCCCCTGTGGTACATCATGGCCTAACTCTCCTCAGGGAAGTGAGGGGAGACCCGTGCTCAGCAATAGAATGAATTGGGCCGATAAATGATGATGAAAACTGTCTAAATACAACGATACTTTAAAACGTAATAAGAGGAAAACATGAGTACGTATTTGAATGTCAAAAGCTAAAATGACGAAAAGTCCAAAATCGAAATGTCAAAAATCTATATATCAAATGGTTTAAAAGCCAAAACTTCGAACTCTCTAAAAATAACATGTCGAACGGTCAGATGGTTTTAATAAAAAAATGTCCAATGTCAATAAAATAACAATATTTTATGTATTTTTATCATCGAAATTCTATATAAATCCAGCGTGTCGAATAATTTATTAGTATAAAATGCGAGTACAATTCTAATGTAGAAACAGAGTCATTGATATAAAAAAACACAGTTACTAATCGGCGCTCTGGTACAAAAATGCCATGTGCCACTAAGCCTTGATAGGAAACTATTTTCTAATATCAATAAACAACACAACCGAACGAAGACGCGGGTAAAAAACGTTTACAAAACTGGTCACATCAAAGCGTTCATCTTGCAATGTTTCTATAATAATTATTTATTTATTTTAATTTATTTATATTGCAATTATTGCGTGGGCTGAATTAATTAAACCTAATTTCGTTTAGACATTAATTTACATTAAGAATAACATACTAATATTATAAACAAAACACTGTTTGTTTTTAATTTATTTTTTGTCGTCTATTTTTTTAATCTTCATGTTACTAATATTATAAATGAGAAAGTTTGTGAGAATGGATGGATGGTTGGATGGATGTTTGTTCCTCTTCCACTCAAAAACTAATGAACGGATTCGAATGAAATTTGGAACTCAGATAGTTTATAACCAGGATTGAGTAATAGGGTACTTTTTATCCCGATAGTATATTCCCGTGGGACAAAACGGGAACTACGTGGGTGATACTGCGGGTCGCAGCTAGTATACTATCTTTGTTGAGGTTTATAATTCCGGATCAGACAATAGATAAGCTAATCCTATAGGTCCACTGCCTAGTTATAACTCTCATAGTTAAATTTTATTAAACTGAGCTCGGTAATTGTACCTAAAGCCACGCCCATGTCCTGATAAGTACCTGCCTGTCTCCGTCCATACAACTTTCCCCATATAGTGAAAGTTGTATTAGTACAAAAATCAGGCTTTATACTTAACACTGCGACGAGATACAAAGTGAAAACATTCTTTTCCATACAAAAATATCTTAAAAAATGCAAAACAAAAGGATAAAACATACTAATGACCTTTCGAAAATGATTTGTGTTTAAATGTAGGCTTTTTCTATACATTTGTATACCTACGAGAAAAAAGTTCAATTTTGTTTATTCTCTATAGCTGCGCCCTGCGGTTTTACCCGCGTAGTTCCCGTTCTCGTAAGAATATAGGTATAAAATATAGCCTACGTTACTTGCTGATAATGTAGCTTTCTATTGGTGAAAGAATTTTTCAAATCGGCTCAGTGGTTTAGACGTGAAAGCGTAACAAACAAACAAACAAACTAACTATAATTCGCATTCATAATATTCGTTAGGATTATGATATTTTTGCTAATACCCCAACAGCAGCGGCAGTGGTTTAATAAAATATTACAATTTCCATTTAAAGTTTGCCTGAAATAAATTTCGTCCCTTTACTTTTGTCATTATTTTGTATTTTCCTTGTATGTCTTGGAGTTCAATACAGAGTTGTATTTTATCTTAGTTTCCTTTTAATTGAGTATCATGAAGTAATACTAGGTGTATAAATTACAATCACGTTTCCAGTAATTTTATCCAGTGTACCTACCTACTTAGTGCTTAAGTTTTTTCTAAGTGTTTTAACTTCGAACGATTTTTGCACTTAGCCAGTGTCAATGTCATAAAATTCATGATTATAGAGACAATTTTTTTGACGTGACAACGTCTAATAAATCAATGAACGCCGGCTGCATGCTTGAAAAAGTTGACATATTGTCCCGTTACGCTCATTGTACGCTTGCGCCGCATCTATCTCTCTTCTCTTCTTGACAGGTTAATTATTCTTGCATTTTAAAAATCTTATACTAGTATCATTTCAAACATTTATTCTTTTGTTATTAAAAGAAGAATCAATTTTATTCATAAAAGTGTGCAATCATTTCATCAATGTTTTGTTATGACGTTGTCACGTTAAAATATCGTCCGTAAACTAGACACCAATTTTTTTTTTGTGAGTCATTGTAACTCTGACACAGAGATTGTAAAATGTATAAAAAAGAGAGGAATAAGAACATAACTTAGTAATAAATACAATGGGCGGTCTTATCGCTTAAAGCAGAGATTCCTAGATATTTTTTCTTTTAGACCTCTTTCAAAATTTATCTGGTTCCGGTGGACCCCCTGAAGCTACATTTCTACCATATTCCTATTAATTGTCTACCAAATATTATTTTTGTCACACCAACGTAGACCCCCTCGAGTCTTCCGTGGACCCCTGGGGTTCACCTGGACCACTTTGGGAACTAAGGGCCAGACAACCAAAAATGGCATAGAAATTGTCTAGTCACCTGTTTTTACCCGACTACTTAAAGGATTGTTATGTTTTTCGGTCATATGTATGATATATAGGCGCTTCCTACAGCCTAAGCGATTTAAGCAACCATTTTTTTCTTTGATTTCGAGGTATCGTAATCTGATTATGTTGAATTGAAAATTAAATTTAACAAATTCATGCATCCAAAAAAATTGGTGTGGCTGTAGTAACGGGTAGGATGTAGGATTCAACTATTCTTTTGATGGCATCATAAAAATTATGTGTCGAGACGAACCAAGACGCTTCAGTTTCTATTTGTGCTCCGCTGGTCAGCTTCACTAGCTAGACAGTGCTTATATACTATAAACAATAAATAGATACCTACTATAAGAATAGGCACACAAAGGAATATAAGTAAATCTACTAAAAACATCAAGCAACATTTCAAAAACCATGCATCTAACACACTTTCAAGACTTCTATAGAAACTGCTGCCACAAAGGTAAGAACTAGAATACTATGCGATCGAAGAAATGGGTAACTAGTTTTTTTTTTTCTATATTTAATATAGATAGTCACAAAAAATTCAAATAAAACAAATGAAAGTATCCCCAGAAAGCACTGGACTCTTATATAAAAAAGCATCAACTGAAACAGGTCAACAACAAAAGAAAAAAACAAAAAGTCTACCAAAAACATCTAGCGATCGGCAAACCATGCAGCTACAACAGTCAACCTACGTCCGATAAAGGGGAGCCTGGCCGTGTCCGCTTTGGCCACCACGCTGGGCGCTCCGAGGCAGACGATGGCGATGGCGTCGAAGAAGGAGGAGTGTGGAGCCATGACAACCACGGGGGCATCGCGCCGGTTGGACGGCGCGTGCTCCTTGCCAAGGATCTTGACGTGGTGGAAGCCGGCAGCGAATACCACCAGCCGCATGAGGGAGAGGATAGAAAACCGGAGCTTGCTGTTGAGGAAACAGCAAACTAGGTTAGTTCAGGCATGATACAGTAGTACACACGGTAAAGGTTATTTTCGTTACTTTAGAGACCATCATAAAGGTGCCCTCTACAATATAGCCTTGACAAAGTATTTTGATTTTAACTTTTGAAACTTTGAAAACGTCATATAGCACTTTTCTTATCTCTCTATTAAAAGGAAGACGCTTTGTTTGTGTTCTTTATAGGCAGCACTTGTAGTATACCACCCTAATTAACTAGTCTGAAAGCTCAGCCAGTTGACATCACCAAGTAGGTTGTACGTAAATGAGAAAACAACTAACCATTGTAAAGAATGAGGTTGTAGTGAAGGAAACATCGCTACAAAACCTTCATGGTAGAACACTTTGGTATCTCCCTGGTTAGCTTCTACCTCAGGGAGAAAATCTTTACAATTTAATCCAACACTAAACCTGAGAGCCAATCCCAATAGTGTATTTATTCCTACACTTAACACCAGGTTAGTGGTCAAACGCTAATATGTACCCAATAAAAAAAGATAAGGTTACGGATTTGCTTTCATGCGACTACGGTGTCTATCCGTCGGGTAACGGTTACTTATACTGTAGGAACAAACAAACTGGTTGACAATTAGCACGGCTTTATCCAGTTATTATGTTTATTTGCCCCTGATTCGGTAAAAAAAAAAAACTCGACATCGTACAGAGAAGTCGAGAAGTCGAGACCATGGTTCACAGTAATGTTTTGCGAAGTGACGTTACGTAGCTTTAGCATTTCTGAATCTACCTATCTCAAAGCCCCGGTTTGGATCTCGAGTCGATTTCTATTTTGATCTCCATTGAATTTTGATTCGCAGCAAAATTTGACAATACAAAGCAAAGATAGTGACGGGTGGTCTTTAATGAGTGAAATAACTACAAAAGACAGTCAATTTATGTCCTACACAAAGAGCTCTCTCTTCTAAAATACTGGACGGCAAGTCGTGGACCTGATGGTAAGCGCTACGTCCGCCTATAACAATTACAGTGGCATATAGAACTTTGCATTTCATAACCTTGCGCGGCACTGCTCTGCGCTCGTCACCCCGAGACATTTAGTTCCGTTTTCGGAACTCTATAATAACACGAAGCCACTGTAGGAAAAGACAAATATTTCTATAATTAATTAATTAATTAAACAGCCAGAGCTTTGATCCTATCAACAGCTTCTTTCAGCACTTCCTTTGTAATAAATTACTGAGCTTCAAAGCCAAATCATCATCGTCATTATCATCAACCCATATCGGCCCACTGCTGAGCACTGCCCTCCCCCTCAAAGCCGAACGTTGATTGGAAAAGGAAAGAAATAATACAGACAGACATACCTACCCGCCACAGTAATAGCCAGGAAAATCATAAAACGATTGTTAGAAATAGATAAAACGAAAATGTCGTAAGTTTCGCACGAAATCAAGCAATGCATGGTACTAGGTACTGTTAGCTTTCTTGCCCGCTTTACACTACCGCGCAACCGCCCGCCTCAAATGGAACTATGGATGGTATCTCACACACGCAATAATTTTTCGACATTTTTGCGGGATAGCTTGCGAGAGTTTACCGCGTGAGTGTAGAAGTCCATAGTTATTATTAATTAATGTATCTATCATTAGGGACCTTAATCGTGGAATCCTGGATGAGTCGTCAAAGTAGAATTAGTCATAACGGCTTGGAGACAAATGACTTTTAATGGAATTTCAGACTTATACATACTAATTATAGCTTAAATTGACATTAAATTGACAATTTTTCTTGACATCATTTCCCAAAGTCCAGTATCTAGCTTTCTTAAAAAGACTTGGGATTAGTAACCTCCGTAAAATAATAAATAATTGATTGCCCCACTTAAAACCTAGCTGAATCATATTCTTATGAGTGCAAGTGAAATAGGATCTTCGGAAGCCGTTCTACCGTGCAGCTGTCCTTTACTGAGGGTCAGACACTGAGGAACTAAACTACTGGTTGTAGTGTTATTTTGATTGTAAAAGGAAGTATTAATCACTTCAGCTTGCTGCTAATTTGGGACATAAAACTGGAATGTCAAGGTTGTAAATGCAGTGTAGTACAGCCTTAACATTTACATATAAGTTCTACGTGGCGGTGGCACTGTAATTGTTTTTTTTTTTAATTTTTTTTATCACTAAGTACGGGTAAATAACGCGTCATTCCTCTCCATGTATGGTTGTCTGGAAGAGATTGCTCTAAGCGATTACCCATCCCATTGTTACGTTTATTGTTAAATTTGGTTATTTTACTTTTTAATATCTCTTAAGCCTAGTGTCTCTTGAATCTAACAACACCTCTCAAGCTAAGATCCATCAAGCCGTTGGGGCTATGCAGCGTCCTAAAGAAATTTACACACACACACACACACACACATAAACTCAAAAATCATAACACTCGTTCTGGCGCAGTCGGGTAAAAATATGAGCAGTTAATTAATGCTGAGTTCAGAAGGTCAAAAACGTACCCGGCTGTGACAATTATCAAAAAAATACATTATTCACTAGCTTATTATAAAACGCTAGCACCGCCCGCGGCTTCACTCGCGATGAAAATTGTGAACCTAACTAAAAAATTGTGAATGTCTGATGAGGATCTTCGGCGTGATGAGCTGAACAGCTCCTTAGAATACAGTAAAGTGGTCACCTTTACATTTCTAGAATTTATTAACATTTTTATTATTTCTTTTTAGGTTTAATCTGCAAAAAAGTTTGTGCTAAGAAGTCTACTACTGTACCACTAGTTGTATGAGATATAATAGAATAGAATAGAATATTTTTTATTGTGTGAATTGTGTACATAAGTTTAGTCTACACCACGAGCAAATGATAAAATGAAATGTAATTTACTCATAGAGTTTACATAATTTAACTACGATTTAATTATTTTTTTATTTGACTGAGTGACGAGACGAGCAAGTCGTTCAAGTGATGGTAAGCACTACGCCTGCGTATAACAGTTACAGTGCCATCCAGAACTTTGTATTGCATAATCCTGCAAAAACAAAATCAATTACATTTACCTAAGGTTCGGTCTTCCGAGAAAGTTCGAGTAGTGGGAGGCCTCTTCTGCAAGAGACCGCCACACCTTGCCAGATATTCTTCCGCCAAGCAGTAGTGTGCAAACATGACTGTGTTCCGATTCGAAGGGCACTGTTTCCAGCGAAATTACTGGGCATAAGAGGCTTTAGAGCCGATGCCTCGATGCTCTCGATGCGATGTGCGATGAGCGCAGTGCAGGGCCGCGCAGGATTATGCAATGCAAAGTTCTGGATGGCACTGTAAGTGCTGTGGGCAGGCGTAGCGCTCGTCTCGTCACTCAGTCAAATAAAAAAACGTTCTCCTTAATATAGCCAAGGCCCTAGGTCGCATTTTCCTTGTACCTTTATGACGATCGTCATGCAATGCGACGCGATGTTAGATCGATGCGTTGCTTAAAGTACTTGCTTGGCCTTGCTTTTATTATTTGAACAGTCTTGTAAAATATTCGGAAATAGTCATCCTGTCATTGAATCGTATATAATGTACCTGCATAAGCACATTAAGCACTAGAGAAAAAAAAATTGTTACGAGCAAGTTCAGCTGGGCTATGCAGCACGGTGCGGATCAGCTCGAGTTCGTTTCATTTTGACATTTAATTGCCGCGGGACTCGTCATTCGTATTGAAATGGCAAATCCCGTGTCAATCAAATGTCAAAATGAAACGAACTCGAGCTGATTCACACCGTGCTGCATAGCCCCGCAGTTAGTTAGTCTTTTTGCAAATAAAGAATTTATATGCGTAAAAAAAATAAAACTTTGGTAGTGAATTGGGACCTGTCAAAGCTCATAAAACTCAATATCATAGAAAGAAGCAGTCCAACCGCAAAAGGCAAAAATCGATTTCTTAATTTAAAACAAAAAAAATACGATTAGTTCATTTGCTAATAGTGTTGTACAGCAAAGCGTTAAAAAACAAATACTAATTCTTAATTAAATTTTTCTTCTACCGCCCACTATGTATTCTGTGGTACACCTGCGGGGCTATGCAGCACAGTGCGGATCAGCCAGAGTTCGTTTCATTTTGACGTTTGATTGCCACGGCACCCGTCATTTCAATACGAATGACGAGTCCCGTGGCAATTAAACGTCAAAATGAAACGAGCTCGAGCTGATCCGCACCGTGCTGCATAGCCCCACTTAGCATTGAACTTCATAAATTCCTACAAAAAAAAACAATTCAATTGCTTGTAGGTACAGCTGAGCAAAAATTATTTAATAAAACAAAACCAAAACTTCACAAATTATTCGTGTTGATTGCCCCATTTGAGCTAATTTCCTCACGTTAACTTGTCTTCTGCTTGATATTAAGTGCCAATTGACGTCTGTGTGCCAGTTACTACGCAAAAGAAACATAAATCTACTTACTCTCGTTGTACCACAGAATAACGAGAGTAGCTCCAAGTAAAAGTTTTGAAACTCGAAGTAAGGTAACAAGGTTGTTCTTGTTTTTCATTTTAAATATTACAATCACGTTTCCAATAATTTTATACAGTGTACCTACCTACTTAGTACTTAAGTTTTTTCTAAGTGTTTTAACTTCGAACGATTTTTGCACTTAGCCAGTGTCAATGTCATAAAATTCATGATTATAGAGACAATTTTTTTGACGTGACAACGTCTAATAAATCAATGAACGCCGGCTGCATGCTTGAAAAAGTTGACACATTGTCCCGTTACGCTCATTGTACGCTTGCGCCGCATCTATCTCTCTTCTCTTCTTGACAGGTTAATTATTCTTGCCTTTTAAAATTTGATTACTAGTATAATTTCAAGTATTTATTTTTTTATTATTAAAAATGATTCAATTTTATTCATATAAGTATGCAATCATTTCATCAATGTTTTGTTATGACGTTGTCACGTTAAAATATCGTCCGTAAGCCAACTTTACAGACAACAAATTTATAATAGTAAAAACGTAGAGTCATCCACCATAATATTACAAGTTATTAAGTTAAGTATAATCAAACTGTAACGTCATAATCCAGTATAATTAGGATAAAACTGCATAAATCAACACACGCACACGGGCGCCTTACGAGCGTTTTGAAGAGACAACATGACACGTTTTTTGGGTTTGTTCAAGTAGATTATGCCCATATACCTACGTAGAAGGTATTCAACAATAACAAAGTTTAAAAAAAAATCTACGATTTTTCGTTTCCCGCCAAAATTCTACCTACTTTAGTTAGAAGGTATTCAATATTACTCTAGTCAGAAGAGGCAACGTCATATTTTTGGTTTCCCGCCAAAACTGTACCTACTCAAGTTACTAAAGCATTCGCACACCTCATTTCAAGTAAAATATCATGTCTTCTTGGGTAAGAGGCCCTTTCACCAGCTGAGTATCGCATATACCTACCTACATACACAGAGTGTTTATAACCTACTCGAACCCCTTATTCTGTGCTCAAACCTACTGTTATATTTACGTAACCGCATGTTGTGTAATTGTGTGCAGCGGGCGTACTTCGTCAATCGTGATTTGACAGCTTTTTTCTCTACTTTTACTTATGAGTGTTGCCATTATAAACGGATTTTATAGCTTAGTCCTAAATATGAAATTGTAGTTAATATTTTAATTTTATTAAGCTAAAAATAAAAACAAGACATATTATAATTATAACATTTTTTTATCAAAAAAAAAAGAATTACTGTTTTCCTTAGATAATAAATGCGTGTTTAAAAGTTTCGCCTAATTAAGTACAAGTACCTACTTATTCTATTGGAAAGAAATGTTTGCTCAAAACCCTGATATTTTAATCGAACGCTAAGAAAAAAAAATACCTTATAATTATTTTTCTACTTTATAATCAAGACATCGAAGATGATCTTGGACGCTTAAAAAGGTTAAAACTCAACAAGAAGTTTGGATTCGTGCCAATCTTTTTCTTCATTTTCGAGATAATAGGTGCACACTGCATAACGTTTCGGCTCTATTAAGTTTTAAAAAGACCTTCACGGATCGCTGGTCACATTTGAAGCCACCTAGGTCACCTAGGCCCCAAACCTAAGCGAATTGTTAATCGGAAGGACGTTTAAAATAGCAGCAAACCGAAAAAAAACGAAAAAATAGTATGGAGAGTAGAGGTAGTAGGTACCATTCACACTTCACACAGATTAAAAAAAACCTAGTTAGTACCTCATAAGGTTTAAAATACTGTGTCGGTTCCTGTGGGATATTAGTCTACGCGGGTGAAACCGCAAAGCTCTGCTAGTACTTAATAAGAACGTTAATGAATGTGACAAGGTACCAAGCTTGATGCAGGTTAGTACTTATTCAGTAAGTTTAGATCGAAATGTAACTGTGTCAAAACGTTTTCGTCGTTAAGCCGTCGTATTACTTTCCACGAACGCGCGCTTTCTAGCTGACTTCTCAGACACAATACTCTATCAAGTATCCTACCTACCAAGTCTGCCTACCTACTTTATAGATTTTGGATTTAGATAAACGTGTTGATGTTATTGTTATCTACTTTGGTTTACAGGAAAGCCTTTAGTTGCTATAGCCACCGCGATCAATTTTTTTTATTGGTTTTGGCTCCGCACGATTCGTGCATTTAGCCAGTGTCAAGACTCAAGTTCTTGGGAGTTTTTGACATGTTCGGTTTCCCGCCAAAACTCCATCTATAATTTTGAATTTAAAAGTGTTTTTCTTCGATACAGTAATTGTTGCGTTGAAGGTACGGCTGCCTTCCATCCAGGTTTCCCCGGATTTGTCCAAGTTTTGGAGGGCGTCCGGGTGCATCTGGGCGGGGTTAAAAGCCTCCGACGGCGCGCCGTGAGTTATAAAGAGCTATAAGATTTTACTCAAAAGCCCGCCAATCATCATGTGCTATTTCCGCAAAGTGCAATAGAGTTTAATAATCAAATCAAAAACCTGTATTTTCCGAAACTATAAAAATAGTAAATCCGGTTCCAGTACACGCGCAGTCGCAAATATGCATTGCAAATGTGAGTATTTTACAACGTTTATTTTTTGGCAAACGCACTCGCTTTCATACAGCCAGTTACACGTATTATATCATTGCTTTATTATTCACTTAATTATTATTACATAAAAGCCGTTACACGTTGCTGAAGTAGCGTAGAAATTAATTCACAATGACAACGTGAATGGTATTAGCATAAATAGTGTTTTCGAGATACTTAATGGAGAAAACACAATCGTTTAACAAACGACTTGCTCGTCTCGTAACTGAGTCAAATAAAAAAAAATACGTTATGGCAGTCCATTTTACTTGATAGCGTGAAGGCTACAATGTCAAGATGCCGAGAGATTTTTGTATTTGTGTTAATAGGTCAAACCATTTTTATACTTTTACCCACAGATAAGGCTTATAGTCAAATAATAACTTCAAAAGTTAAAATTTAATTTCGTACCTGTTGGATATTTTCTGCATTAGATTCATCCTAATAGCTTTGTGCAACCTTGTCATTGTCAAAACAAGCAAATAATAAAATGCATTTTATTGTTATTATGACATTGGAATGGAATTACTTAAATACGGACTGCATACTACAGAGTAAATTTTATGTTTTATTAGAACCTTTTTGTATTAATGTAAGTAAGTAAAACTTTTTACAAGGCATACCGGTAATAGATAAACCTATTTGGTTGTTGTGATGACAGATTTAAAAGTTATAATAGATACTTTTTTAAGTAAAATAATATTTTTTTCTTGACATTTAAGAATATAAGTAATACGCACAACTAACGCACTACATAAATCTTTAGCCTTTACGGTAAAGATTTATAATATACTTTAAAATAATGAGTATTTAAACGTGAACTGCTATAAAATCTGTGCAATTTCGAAAGTCAATTCTGAAAACCAGTCCAGATAAAGAGAAAGACGTTGTGCATTTTTGAGTAAAGTTTTCGGAATTCGTTTTATTAAAATGGTGTAATTAATGATCCTTAACAAGATTTATTTAAACAATCAAATCGTGTGCAAAGGGAAACTATAAGTTTACGTAAAGTTCAATCATTGGTTTATGAACACTTATTCTCAAATAGGTACTAAAAATTAACACATAACAGAAACTTGACACGACAACTATCTAAGAATAATTTAACAACTTATGCCCGATTTACACGCATTAAGCAGTTAACTAAACAACTAAAGTTTCATCTATTAATTTTAATTCATGCATGCAAACTGTCAATGTAGTGTTCACGATTGCTACATTAATGTAATACGTGTAAACCGAGCGATATCTAATAAGCATTTATTTAAACATTTGATCGAACCAACCTCCTCCATCCAGTCATAGGCTTCCGCCGCAAGTCTTCCTCGCTGAGTCCATAGAGGCCGATGCACGCGAGGAACCAAGCTGTCACGATTAGGTAACAGATGACAATCACACGGAACGGTAACAATATTACTGTGAATATTGCCGTCTGGAACAATGAGAAAAACAGACTATTCAACCCAAAATGACAGTAAAAGACCCTGTAAAAAAATTGCAGAACAAAAAAATATAAGTAGTAAATTATGGAAAATTTATTATAAATTATTAATTTATGCTGTAATTTTTTTTTTTGGAAACTCAATTAACACATGATAAATATTATTTTTTGTATTACCATTGACCCGTTACCGTACCTACAATGCATTTGATTGACTAATAAATAAATAGTTTACAAATTTAAGTCACCTAAAGAAATTAACCCCGAAAAAAATGCCATAAAACACGGCTGTTTAATAAATTTAATTAATAATTAATTAAGTGTAACTGTGCTAACAATTAAATTTTAAAATTAAAGCTGATTACTTCCTGACAGCTCTAATAATTGTTAAAATAAAATAACAGACGATTTAATTGTCTAATGAGATACCAATCAAAATACATGGCTTGCTTACTCACACCTGTCCTCATACTACGATTAAAAAACCGGTAGTAATAGTATTCTATATTATTTATTGTACACATAAAGCGTATATACAGAGAAATAGAGTTTACGCAGTACAGTTATTCTGTGGAACCATTATGCAATGCTCTTCTACTTACGAATATAGTGACATTAAATTGTGCTAATTATATTAAACTAACATTAATAATTTGGTTAAAAAAACGGCCGGTGGCCGTAGCCTTGACTGCCGCTATCGTACTCATTAAATTTAAAAAGAAAACTTTTTATTATTCCGTTAGAATAACTTTAATTAACATCAATTAGGTAAGTAGATACGAATTTACGTTTTAATTTTAGTTTAAGTATGGTAGTGATATTATAAGTATATTTATAGATAAGTGATAAGTAATAATAAATTGCATTCTGAGTTTACACCAGCTTTCACTTTAACATCACTTGCAGGTTCACTTTGTGTATCTGACAGCACTCGTAAAATGAGTTTTTCTTTATACTATTATCTACTCCCGTTTTTTTTTAATTTAAATTAAATCTTCAAAAAAATATAGTTACACACCAAACCCATCAAGGTGTACTTTTAAATTGATATTTAGGTACATAACATCTATATATATAAAAATGTTATATTGGTTTGTGTACGCTTCAAAAACTCAAAAAGTTCTGCACAGATCGAGCTGAAATTTTAGCATGATATATAATCCGCATCAAGGATTGTTTTTATCTATTTTTTTCATCAGCGAATGTACGAATGTGCCACAGCGAAGCGTGCCAGTTATTTAACATTGGTAGTATTAACACCTACGAGTATGATTTACATACACCTATCAATTGACTCGATTAAGCTCTAATAATTCATTGTTTTATTCCATAGACTCAGCCCCTAAATCTACAGGGCCTGAGTCTTTGCATCCTTTTGCTTTAACACGTTAACACTTTCACTGCTGAGCCGATTTTCTTATCTAGCCACGGGTGCGGCTCTGCACACTCTACGGTGTTTTTCCATACAACAAACACATCAGTTGTGTTTTTCCGCATTCGCGGCAAGTTATGAAAAACCACGACAGTTGTGTTTTCCAGCAATGGCGTGCTGTCTATGTGAGCCGCACTGTACTAGCGCCGTGTGTTTTCTTGCACCCTCGTAAAGTTATAAAAAACACAACTGTGTTTTCAGCAGTGAACTAGTTAACCCCTACTGCTGAATCGCTTAATTTTATCGTAAGCTCTCGAAATTGTTCTCAGAATTATTATAAATACTACTTTACATTCAACAAATATCATCCACGGTAAGTACTACAAAGAAATATGCCCTTTTTATAGCAAACATTGTTGAACAACTCCTCAACTTAGTTATGAGGGTGAGGATAACAAATAGACAAACAATATTCCAAGCCCATATTTCGAGTTACCCTAAACCTTCGTCGATCGTAGTTTGTGCAAAAATATCTTACAATCGAAACCCGGCTTGTCTAGCCGATAGGTTTTTTTCGAACGTTGATAAAATATTAAATTAAGAATAGGTTAATGTTCTGAGCAAAAAACTTTTAGGCTAAAATAGCGCAAGATTGAAAGTCTCGATCGCATGTGTTTTGCACTCAAATGCAATTACTTGCCAATCTTTTCAACTCTGCTTTTTGCTGCACCATTCGAATGCCAATCCAAAAAACGCTTATATTTTATTGCTGTTCTCGTTATTTAATTTGTGATATTATCATGATTGATTAACATGATATCAATGATTTTCTTTTCATTTTTGTAATGACCTTAAAAAATATATTATTTATAATTATTTAAGTAGGGACGTTTTTTTTTAATGACATATAATTTTTATTTGTAAATACGTTAGTACTATCCACGGGGTTGAAGCTGCAAGGCCTTGTTAATAAATATTTTTTTAGCCAATAAGAGCTATGCAGAATCGTCCTCGCGTGTGGACCAGTCAAAATGTGTCATAGTAGTGATATTTTATTTTAGTTCATCATCATCATATGCAGCTCATCCAACCCACTGCAGGGCATAAGCCTCCTCCCTCTTACGCCATTCATCCCGGCTTTGGGCCGATCTGGTCCATGCATTACCCAACAACATTTTTATGTCGTCGACCCACCGTTGTATCGGTCTTCCGCGGCTGCGCTTACCCACACGTTTATTTTAGTTAATAAGTCAAATATTATGGGAGTTAAAAAATTACACTAGTCTCTCCATATGAATAATATTTTAAAATTAAAAATATTGCAATAATCATATTATGTAATTACAATACTAAAGAGCAAGTTTTAAGTTGGCACTAAACTTAAATCCGCTTCTTATATTGCTCGACTGAATCTTTGAAAACAAAAACGAACATTGGCTGGCTGTAGGAAAAACAAACATGAAGTTTGAACCGACTCGTCGTATTTAATGAATAAAAACTCAAAATACTCAAAACTCATATTTATTCTAAGTAGGCAAAAAATAAAGCACTTTTATAATTCAAACATTTAATGTTCTTACAGTTACATAGAGAAAAATAAAAAATAATTCAAATATTATCAAATAAACTAAACTAATGAAATGAAACCTAAAAACGAAACCACGTTTGAAATACAGAGGTGCATTTTTACAAGCGTTACAAACAATATCAATGTATTTATTTACGTTAAATTATCTATTCTACCAAAATCCTAGGTAGGTACTAGGACCAAAACTTTTTTTCACAAAAATTTAAAAAAAAGTTTTTTGATGATTTGGATTTCATTTAACAATAATTCCAGAACATTTATTTTTTGCTGTCTAGCCTCCAACTATGTAGACACGTATCTGCTTCCATTATGGCAGTGTTACCTGGATTCATTGTTCCACAGTAAAGTAATTAAATAACTTATTTGTTATTAAAATTATGGAACCAACGTTCTCGTTTGAATTATAGTTCCTTATTGAATAAACATCTATCAGTTTTATGAATTATATTTTAACTAATCAAGCTCAACAACCTTACGTAAACGCTTTTTTGTGAAAAATAATATTGTTTTGGTATGAGTCTGCGCAAAGCATCCGATCTCACACCATCGAATCTCAAAATTATTTACGACGCCAATTTATTTACTTTCTCTTTTCCGGTTATGCAACTAGTTACGCAGCACTGCATCTTCAATGTCCGTTCATACCTTTATTTTGTCGTATGGGTTGTCTAGTTCCAATTTATGTACGAAAGGGTTCATTATTTCGGCGCGCATGTCGTCCGATGAGAAAGCGCCGGTTTCACTGTGCAGTTTGCCATTCATTTTCACGGAATCCAAACACTTGCAGAACTCTAGATTATCGGACTAATTAATTTACACAATTCACACTCATCCTTCATCATTCGTAGCGAAAGATAATTATTTTATACAGACACTATTGTTATCAAATTTGTAACGTATTTTTATAATTAAAAAGCGACGGCGACGCACGTGCGCTCAACATCGCACTAAAAATGAGACTATTTTTTAAACTCTCTCCTTCGGCGGTTTGCTATTGGTCTACGTTGATGACAGCTACTTCAAGGTAATCGACCAGCTTTAGAGATGGATGGAAGTGTAGACAGATATTATTGAATGGCAACAGACTCAGGGTAGGAAATATTGATATTAAATTTAGTTTTTGATATCCATTCGACATGTGCAAAGCATAATTAATTTTATCTATGTTGGTTGGCGCCTATTGAAATTTTGTGCTGATGAAAGTTACGGAATTACCGGTTTTATATTTACCGGTATCACTGACTTCACCTCTATTTTTTATATATAAGTAAGCGTTTACAGGGCAGTACATAATCCCCATGATAATATGTTTAATTATATTTATTTACGATTAATTTGATTGTAGACAGAAATGATATCCAGTGTTATTTAAATATTGAACTTATAAATAAAGATAATAGTCAAATTCTAAATGGGCTTGTATAAGCTATGTACTGTGACATCTACGCCGACGGCTTACTCCGTAAACAAATAGAAGATACTGTCAAAGTCAAATGTCAATGTCAAAATAAAATTATTCAATAGATTTTGCGGTCTAAATAGTAAGCGTGTTATTTCTGTGATTCGTATTTAGCGTAATTAAACACCATAGCATGTAATGGATCTATTTAAGTATAATGGAAGCAAAGATACAAAATCAAATCATTGACTACTTTTCATCCTTTGAAGAATTCTACAACACATCGAAAGCTTGTTTGAAAGACTGCCAGAATTGCGCAGCGGCTATAAATAAGCTGATAAAACGCTGCAGGAACATAAAAGGGTAAGTATATTTGTTTTGTACTTGATTTTTATCGTTTCTCTAGTATTATCTAGCTCTGGCTACAGTGTACAACGCTATAAATTTGATAGCTAACTTTACACGGCGTGTAGCCTTTGTTTTTGGTTTAGAGACGCATTATAACGGCATTATGTTGATTGTTTCAGAGCTGAGATCGCCGGCACGCCTCTAGAAGAGTTTGAAGGACTACAGAATAAACTGTGTGCAGCTATACATAACCTAATTTCTGAAGAAATAGAAGATATTCGGAGCAAGTTGTAAGCATTATTCTTGTTTGATTTTTACCTAGAACTTTGTTATTTAACATTATAGTTTCAATTATCATATGTATGCTAAACAAGTTGTCACGTTTTATTGAGAAAATCTATGTATTATGGTTATGAAAATCAAAGAAGTGCTCTAATATAAACCTCAATTTATTTTACTATTATAGTTTTGATAAATTGCTATAAATGCTAATAATATTGGTTTCAAAAAAGTAGTTATAAAAATAATCACTACATTTCAGGACTACAATTGAAGATTTATTTGAGAAATTGTGCAACAAGAATATATTATTCCAAGAAAACTGCAGAGAGTTCAATTTCGCAGAACAAACTCCGCTCATCAGAGGTACACCTCTCCAACCATCACTGAAGCAACTCTTGGAGTTCACCGAAGACACAATAACTTTTGCCAGTCAAATCTGTGCCCAATTGGAAACATCATTAAGTGTTTTGACTTACAAAGGCTTGAACACAGAATCCTTAGGTGATAACTTCCGCATTGCACCTAATTGGCAACGTCGCATTACAGAAATCATCGCTTACACTTCCTTCTGCTCCGAAAATCAAATTTAAACATGGACTTCCTGGACAACATACTTAACTCTATGCAGAGTCCCCCGTCTGCAAGTGAAGCTCAGAAAAACGCCATAAAAAAACAAAAAGAGGCCATAGAACGGAAACAGAAAGAAGAAAAAAACATGATTAATAACTTCCGAAAGAAAGTTGAAGATAAAATTTTTGGTTTTATCAAAGATGGGACAAAACCGAGCATCCAGTTCGAACCAATGGACCAAATGTACAGATCTATCATTAGAGATGTGGCCGAAGTCGCAGGAGTTCAAATATATTCATTTGGTCAAGAAGGCGTTGATCGCTACAATGTTATCTACCTCAAAGAAAATGGGCCTTCAGAAGACGAGTTGTCAGTACGTAGAGCTGGTGGAGTTTGGGATGAAAAAAAAGCAGCAGAAATGGCTCTGGAACACTTCGCCATGCAGAAGCAAGCTGCTATAGACTCAGAGGAAGAGAAGAACAGGAAACGTAGACGTGGTAATGAAGAATTAAGCGGGACATTCTACAAACAGAAGTATGCGCACTTGATTGGTGAAGATGCAGCTCTTGATGCGGCACAAAAGACCAACATGAACAAGAGTTATGGCGAAGTCCCGAGTGCAAACAAAAAAGATTTACGTTCAATTGAACAGACCATGGCCGATATAAAAGCGAAAAAAATGAAAAAGGCTGAATCTGACAAAGGTACGGGTGAACATGTCCAAACTTAGTACTTTACGTACATTAAATTATAATACTTTAGTTGAATTATTTAGCTAATTATATCTACACAATGATCCCATCGATTTTATCGTTTAGTGTTTGGAATCAATAGAATAGAATAGAATAGAAAAACTCTTTATTGTACGCCAGAAACAAAATTAAACACAGTACAGAAAAATTACAATAGGTAAACAAGGGTAGTACAATGGGCGGTCTTGTCTTATCTTATCAATTTTAGCTTCGTAAGAAGAAAATCAATCTTCTAAATCCAATAAAGAAATCAACAACATTTTTGACAATTGATGCAACTTAGTAAATTATGAACTCACCAAATATTGACTTAAAATCGACTTAGTTGGTCAGAACTTTACCATTCTGTATCTATAGGATGGTACAATTATTATAGTGTATAGTATTTTGCTGTGGTGTACTTATTGATAACAAAACTACTTAATATAGCTTATATACAATTATCTATGATTTACATAAAATTCTAAGAAGTTATCACTTTCCTACCAAATGTTGAACAATTGGTTTTTGTTTTTGCTTGCAAATTGCAAAAAGTACAAAAAAAAGTTCTTCCATTATTATTACACTTGTTAATCAACCTCCCTGTATAGCACATGAAGGTTTATAGCACCTGCTTCGTTTTAAACACGGAACAGAGCTGAACTAGTTCATAATATTCTTTGATATGTGGTGTCTCTTAAACAGTAAAAGTTTAAGGTCCATTCTGGTCTAAGGCCTTACCAAAGCTTGCCGAGGTCTAACTTATAATCTTGCTCAATATCAATTGTGAAGTAACTATTAAAACAATCTCAAATGCTACGATTGTATGTCTTCATAGTTTCAGATTGCAATTCGAAAGTTTTCCAGTGAATTAACTGCGAGGGACACTGGAAACAGTAGTTTTGGAAAGACCGGCTGTTTCATCACTCAATGTTCATCTAGTGTTGGACGTACCAAGAATGATCACTAAACGAAGCAAACATTCTTCTTATAACTTGTTCACTGCTGAACCGGGTTTTACATTTAGACACCGGTATGGACCATGTCTGTTTTTCGCCACAGAGCCGGCAAGTAAGCTTCGCTAACACAACAGGTGTGTTTTCCCGCGCCCGCGTAAACTTATAAAAAACACAACGTCTGTGTTTTCAGCACTGAACGTGTTTAATGAAGTATAAAGTAGTGGCAAAAGGTACATATAGGACAAATTTTATTCTCTTGTTGTGAATGTGGTGAATTATTGTTGAAACATGTTCATAATCGCATCCGTTTTGATAAATGTAGACTTCAACGGTCTAAGGAAGGTTGTGAGTTCAAATCCCAGTGCGAGCACGTAACAATGTGTTTATGTAAAGCATATGTACGTAATTATCACTCGCTTTTAGGTGTAGGAAAACATCGTTAGGAAACCCACATACCTACCCGAGAATTATTTCGGAGGTAAGTATGTTATACACCAATCCGGCCCGGGCTCCGTGGTGGATTATAGCCTAGCCCTCCTCACGAAAGTGAGAGGAGACCCGTGC
Organism: Campaea margaritaria; assembly: GCA_912999815.1. Lineage (NCBI taxonomy): Eukaryota > Metazoa > Arthropoda > Insecta > Lepidoptera > Geometridae > Campaea > Campaea margaritaria. The sequence goes on from OU538801.1 coordinate 1,277,379, forward strand.
TCAGACGTTGGACTAATGGGTTAACGATGTTTTAACAATTATTATATTATTAAGAGCCCGAGATGTCCCACTGCAAGGCAAAGGCCTCCCTACCCTCCCTCCATTTCTGCCTGTCCTGAACTATGGCTGTCCAATCCTTCAAGTAGGCGTCAAGGTCATCACGCCATCTCCTGGGCCTTCCGCGTCGCCGTTTCCTATTACGTGGGGTCCAGCTCGTAATGAACTTTGCCCACAGTTCCTCTGGCATGCGGCTGACGTGACCAGCCCAGTCCCACTTAAGCTTTGCAGCTTTCTACAATTAATTAAATCAAAAATACTAGAATATACAACTTGAACATAGTTATCAATTTTCATACCACCTAGAACTAACTTCATGCTGTTAAATTTAGGTGTCGGTGTGCGCGCGCATCGTAAAAACTTGGATGTTGAATTTTCAACAGTAATTTTTAAATTGAATACTGCACTATGTCACCTCTCTCCAGGTGGACATTGACTTATAGATTGGACAGGACACCTGTAGACTTAACTATGGTATAATCTTGTATTTCTAATTATATATTTCTACTGGACATTGATAAGACTGGATTACGTTTACAATGTAACGAAAGCAATATGAATTAGGTTAATAATACATTGTCTAAGTACTTACTATTATAGTTAATTTTGTTCTGAGTTATAAATAAAGTTAAATTTACTCTATTGTGTATTTATCAATTTTATTTATCTTCTTTTGCATAATTATATTGTTTTGATTTCTTTTACACTTTGACTACTGAAAACACAACTGCTGTGTTTTTATAACTTGCCGCGAGTGCGGGAAAACAACTGTTGTTTTAGCTGTATTTATAGTGTTTTCCCATACAACAAACACCACAGATGTGTTTTCGGCAGTGAATGTGTTAATTACGTTTATGACCGTATTTGCTTGTCTAGCCACGGGTGCGGCTCTGCACACTCCATAGTGTTTTCCCATACAACAAACACAACAGCTGTGTTTTCCCGCACTCGCGGCAAGTTATGAAAAACACGACAGTTGTGTTCTCAGCACTGAACGTGTTAATGGACGGCCCCCATGTAGGAAGATAGGTATTCGTGAATAAATAACCAACTGATTTTTAGAACGTTTATTTTCATCAACACTTACTCAGGCGTTAATCTTACACAGAGACAACAAGGTAACGCGAAGTTCACGGTATCACTAGGTATATATAGGATTTTATAAGAAACACTTCGTCTATGTCACTGTAAATTACCCAATAAGGACTTTCCTTGTTATATGTAAACGACAAAAGCCTGCGGAGATGGGGGGGGTCTTTTGTCCGCGGACTAAAATCTCCGTAGACTTATGGGCAGGCGTAGCGCTTACTATCAGGTGAACGACTTGCACTCGAACTCGTTTTTATACGCGATCCATAGTTTAAGTTTCTCGTGTGTGATATTCGATGCAGTTGGAAGAAGCGATTATGACGGATAAAAAGTACCTCGAGGACTGTACCTCGTCTGTGCAGACCTTTGACACTTTGCCTGCTGAGCCGATTTGCTTGTCTAGCCACGGGTGCGGCTCTGCACACTGCATAGTGTTTCGCATACAACAAACACAACAGTTGTGTTTTCCCGCACTCGCGGCAAGTTATGAAAAATACGACAGTTGTGTTTTCGGCACAGAAGGAAGGTGTTAAAGGTTAAAAACTAATCTCTCAAAATAACGAGCACGACAGCAGCTGCAGTGCCACGCAAGATTTTGCAATGTCAAATTCTGGGTGGCACTGTAACTGTTCTTTTCAATGTGGTAAAACTGTTCTGTCAGAGTCCGCCTGAGGAAGAACCGCACCTTTGCCAGATGTCTATGCGCCAAGCAGTAGTGTGCAAAAATTGTGCTCCGATTTGAAGGGCACTGTTTTCAGCGACATTTCTGTGCATATAGGTAAGACTTTAAAACCAATGTCTGAAGGTAGCGCGCAGTGTTTTTTCGCGCAAAATTTTGCAATTCAAAGTTCTAGCACTGCAAGTGTTATGTACCGGCATGGCGCTTACCAACAGGCGAACGACCTACTCGACGGGTTGGACAAAGCTGGTACAGGAAAATGGAATAACGCTTGGTATAAGATTCACAGTTATTACAATTGTGTACTAAGTCGGCTAAATATTATATTCTTATCGATTCAAACTTGTATTGGAGTTATGAGTAGGTTAATTATAGCGTGGATTATGGAACGTAACTTTGGTGAAATTTACCATTTTTCTTTTGAAAAATCCTTTATTTTCGGGAATTTACAGCAACGTCTATAATTAAGAGCATATCTATTCATAAATTCTATATTATAATAACAGCTGATTCTGAATAATACATATTTAAACATCTAGTAAAACATTAAAAACGGTATTAACTCATTATTTATATCAAAAACTTATTTTAACTAAGTAAATTATTGTCTCAATTTTAGACCATTTTATTATTGGCAGGAATACATCAATTCTAAACTAGTTATAGACAATTAAGAATACATATTATAATTTAAGAAAATTATCTGTTTTTCAAATATACACCTAAATCCAGTTGCAAAAAAAAATAAAATTATTATATAGGTATATAGGCGAAAAATATTGTTCATATATATATTTTCTTTTAAACACAAATGGGTCTTTGATTTGCGTAGTTTTTTTAAATGTTATTATGTATAATTGACCTCAAACTATAACTCATATAAAGATATAATTATATCATCATCATCATCAGTTCTTATCGGCCCACTGCTGAGCACAGGTCTCCCAACACTTTTGTCAGAGGGGATTAGGTCATAATCCATCATGAGGACCCGGTCCGGAGTTGAGGGTCATATACCTCCGTAATATTTCTCGGGCATGGTTTCGTCACGAAGTTTTCACGATAGATATTAGTACAAATAACATATATTGCTTAATTCAACAAATAGTTAGATATATAATGTATTTATTAGGCCACTAGGATTACGGAACATACAGCATTAAGGTTTCCTAAACTATATATAATAAATATACTAGGTATTTTAATTTTTATAGAACTCTATTATTTACAATAAGTATATTTACTTATAAAGTACATACGTCAATAATACAGTTCTTATAAATTATACATTTAATATTATTATATAATCTATAATATTACGAGAACAACTACAATATATTATTGTCATTAATATTAAAACATTGGCGTTATTTTATAGAGTATTTTTTTAAATGTAAATACAAAACGTTTTAGATATATTACGCTATTGTGTAATCAAACAAAGATGGCGATAATATTCATTAATAATGCACTACTTAACGTAAACAGACATTTTAACCAGTGCTACAGTTACAGACACCGATAATTACATGTATTAGCAAGCCAACACGGTAGCCATCGATCGATAGTTGATACGTCGACCGATCCCATTCTACTATCGATCGATAGTAGATACGTCGACCGATCCCATTCTACTATCGATCGATAGTAGATACGTCGACCGATCCCATTCTACTATCGATCGATAGTAGATACGTCGACCGATCCCATTCTACTATCGATCGATAGTTGATACGTCGACCGATCCCATTCTACTATCGATCGATAGTAGATACGTCGACCGATCCCATTCTACTATCCATCGATAGTAGATACGTCGACCGATCCCATTCTACTATCGATCGATAGTAGATACGTCGACCGATCCCATTCTACTATCGATCGATAGTTGATACGTCGACCGATCCCATTCTACTATCGATCGATAGTAGATACGTCGACCGATCCCATTCTACTATCGATCGATAGTTGATACGTCGACCGATCCCATTCTACTATCGATCGATAGTAGATACGTCGACCGATCCCATTCTACTATCGATCGATAGTAGATACGTCGACCGATCCCATTCTACTATCGATCGATAGTAGATACGTCGACCGATCCCATTCTACTATCGATCGATAGTAGATACGTCGACCGATCCCATTCTACTATCGATCGATAGTAGATACGTCGACCGATCCCATTCTACTATCGATCGATAGTAGATACGTCGACCGATCCCATTCTACTATCGATCGATAGTAGATACGTCGACCGATCCCATTCTACTATCGATCGATAGTAGATACGTCGACCGATCCCATTCTACTATCGATCGATAGTAGATACGTCGACCGATCCCATTCTACTATCGATCGATAGTAGATACGTCGACCGATCCCATTCTACTATCCATCGATAGTAGATACGTCGACCGATCCCATTCTACTATCGATCGATAGTAGATACGTCGACCGATCCCATTCTACTATCGATCGATAGTAGATACGATTCGCACTTGGCAGTATTTATACCGAGCAGAGTAAGAAATATTCATAACGCCAATAAATAATTTCATCTAATAAAATGTAGTCTAAACCACGATAAACTTGTGTTTATAAAAGTGTAGATATCCAACAATGGGACATGCTGATAAGTGGGACCGAGATATGTATGTAGACGTGGTAAAATACCGATGAAAAATGTTTTGTAAGATGTTTTACGCCGTCAACATTTTTCATCAGAAGAATAATACTAAGTATTTTAGATCTTGGCTAAGTCATATGAAAACTTGCTCGATATTTCGGCCGTAAATGTTCCGTCAACTCGATAGGATTTAGGAAAATCCAGTCTAAATTTTTTCTTTAGACCTAATAATGAAAAGATATTTTCACAGATATGCATGCGGTTATTACATTCTATAAATCAAGTTGAAAATAGCGTCTCTGCTAGAACAGGTAAATATTAGTCAAAAAGTCAACAACAATCGATATTACCTACATAATATTATCACATCGAATTTTACATTTAACAACTATTACAATTTTATATTATTGTCAAGTAAATTACAATTTATTTTTTGCAGTCAAATTATTATTGTCATTGCCTACATTTGAGTGTTCTTTTTATTGTCACTCCGTTTTTTTTTTAATTAAAAAATATTTGTCTATTGACATGATATTTTCAATTTCTAAAGCCACTATTAAAATAAGTCTTGAAAATTATTATTGTATAATACAATCAAAGACGTTTTGTAAAAAAAAATGTTAATGTCAACTTCGAATAAAACATTTAGATAGACATATCAAAAATTATACACAATTTAGAATATAAAAAAAAAAAAAAACTGGTAAAATTATCAACATCGCAATCTTCATAAAATATAACAGCATTTAGTATAAAATATTATAATTAATATTTTTAATGTTATCATAAGAGTCTTAGTGTAGTAATTTATTGTCATAAAAAAGCTTTAGTGTAAATATGTTACGGTATAAACCTTATTGTCTTTTCACTACATAATGATTACTAGCACTATAATTATAAAGGTTTGATAAGGTATAATATATTTCCTAAACAAAGCTTTGAAACTGCTGACTTTGAGCTGCTATACTCATACAAAATCTGAAGAACCAGATATGTTTAGGATATGATATTTAGTATAATAGGTAACTATGTATATGTAACATGATTAAAATTTTCAAAGACTGAAGTAAAGTTCATATAAAGAAGACTTCATCGTTGTTAACGTCGAGGTTTGTTTGTCTAAATGAAACTTCTTAATTAATCTGTGAACAAAGAGACCTCTATATACCATCGATGCTATTCGCACTGCTCGGAATAAGTATCTTCCCAACTTTTTTATTAAAGTTAAAGATCTTTAAAAAGGATTCGAGACTTTCCTTTCGAATACTCTTATATTGTCCACTCTGTAAGGAAGGTTGCTAAAGGGTTAGATTGTGAGAAATACGTCTGCTCAACACAAGTCCTAATAAAGACTGCTAAAGATGTCCATTTGGAGAAAAAGTCGGAGATTCATATGTATAAGACATAGCTTCTTCCTTTTTTACAAAGATATTATAAGGCTCGTGGTTATGAAAGACGGGATATAATCGAGTATCATGGGTCGCAAACTTGGACCTTCCTTTAAGATAATCCTACTTCCTTGTGAAGTTTTTACTCATCACAAAGTTTGACTTTACTGGGATGAATCGCGCAGTCCCAAACCTGCATCTCTGTTAAGAGATCTTCCTGGCACTTGCTGGTCTACTCATCGTCATCGGTTTCGCAGCATCCAGGCCAACAGCAGCGCTCGCTGCCATCGGGTCTGGTGCAGAACAGGACGGTTTCCAACGAGGAGACAGGGCGGGGCTCGATCCCGTGGAAGTCACGAAGATCATCGGCAGGGAACCAGGCGCGCTCCTCGTCGTCTATTATTGGGATGCCGAAATATCTGAAAAGGGAAGTTGCGTTTCAATAGGTGTCGTGGTATGTAACTAACTTTGTGATAAGATCTAGGGGGAATCTTTGAAATAGCGACTTTTTTTTTTTTTTTTTTTTTCCGGGGAAATGCATTAGGCATACCACCCTGCCCCGGGGGGGGCGGGGTGGTTATGTGGGACTCCCCCGCCAGCTGGTCTGGCGGGGTTTACCCACTAAAACCCCGGGGTGTTCTCCTCTCCGCATTATGGAGGTGGTCACGGGTTCGCACGGCGCTTCCGCAACCACCTCTGCGGGCGCCCTCCCGGGCTCGCCACGTGAGGCTTGGGCCTCTTTCTCCGCTGGGTGCGTCCCGGAACACACGGGCCGCACCTCAGCTCGGGACTTCTAACTTGGGCGTTGGACCCCCGATCCGCGGCCCAAAAGTCCCCGTTATTGGTCCCTCGCTGTGCCCTCTGCTGATCAGAGGGACACGCAAAGGACCTCTTCTCGCCAGGTTATTTGCTACGGCCACCAATTCCCCTAGGAAAATTGCTGACCGAACACCAGGGTGCACCGGCCCAGCTGCTGCCCTTCCCTCCGGATGCAACGCATCAAGAGGGACGAACAACAGCCGGGCACTCGTGGAGGTTACCTGGCCCGCACCCCTTGAAATAGCAACCTTCCTTAAGCCCTTTCAGGGTGTTCCAGAGGGGTTTAGCAGCCTAAGCACCGGTTTCCATTCTATGCTAACGTATAATAAATTTTCTTCTTTATTAGTCAATGGTCGTAACTCGTAGGATCTTGGCTAAGAATGTTAAAAACGTTTGAAGCTGCAGTATATTCCTCTAATAATAATATTCACACAGTACTTTGCAATATTAAGTTCCGGATGGCACTACAATTGTTAGCAGGCACGCTTACTATCAAAGAACTTGTTCTACTTATCACTCAGATCCTTACCTAAAAATAGCCAGTGCAGGAATCCACAGCACCGAAGCGAGAATCAGCACCAGAACAAGTCCGACAGCCCACATGGGCCATGGCTTTTTCTCCGTGTCCCCTATAGACTTCACCCAGGCGTCATACCCGGACCCGCCCACCACCAGCTCCACGAACGAGGATATAAGGATGAGCAGCATGGCCAGGGGGGAGAGATACTTCCAGCAGATCAGCCAGTAGATCCCGGGGCGGGTGCCGGTCATCAGCTCGATGTCGTCGGCGAATCTGCAGAGGAAGACACTTTTAACAACCAGATACTTGTGAATACAACCAGCGTTGTGGATAAGAGAATGTTATTTTTCATTAGAGGTACCTATAATATATTTAGTCCATCGATTGAAGTGGTTATTGACGTAGTTTTATTTTTACTGAGTTGTGAGACGACCAAGTCGTTCACTTCATGGTAAGTTACAGTGCCATGAAGAACTTTGCACTGCATATTAATCTTGCGCTGCACTGTGCTCGTCACTTTGAGACATCGATTCGTATCTAAAGTCTCATTTCTCAGTGATTTCACTGAGAATATGAGAAAATTTCTTGTAAATAAAACACTAATGTAATCAAGTGATCTATGTAATTTTTCACTCGCTTTTCGGTGAAGGAAAACATTGTGAGGAAATCCACATAGTACCTACCATGATGATGATCATGATGACTCCATTTCCCCAACATACTCCACCTCTAAAATATACCCCGATAAGCTTCACCTTTTCTTTGTAATACCGACCTCTCAAATGCCTAAATAACCGCAACGCTATCATTAGACGTTATTTTCACTCGACCTAGCTACTTCTCGCAAAGGCTTACCTCGGCAATATTCGCCATTATACCTACTTAGAAAGCAATATAGAAGTCAATAAACCTACTTCAAAAAGCCGATATCTAGAAATAATCTACTAAAGATCCTGCTCCGATATAATTACTATAAATGCTGACAAATCAACACAAATTGAAAACCCTATATTTACGATGTACTTATTATGTTTATTTTGAGTTCCAATGTAAATTTAATATATCTACCTATCTATCTAAAAGGCGTGGCAATCCATCGCAGCCTGAATTATCTGTTCGATTTCACGAGACATTAACCCCTGCTCCTATCTGATCCTCTCTGACCCTTCTGTCGAAACAGACACCAGGTCGTATAGTACCTACCTACTTTAGCAAAGACTTTTCTAACTTTTCCCTTCTCTAAATATTTTATTATTTATTCTATTCTCTATTATACCACCTGCTCTAGAAAGTAGAAAGCTTTGATACTTTTTAGGGAAAACAAAAAGAATGGAATAAAGTAATTAAAAAGGAACTTAATTGGATTCGGTACAAGTCGACATTGATTGAGCTGTGCAATATGGCGAAAGAAAATTTGTTTTCGAATCGGCAAGGTTGTTTTCGTTTCATTTGTAGAGGAAAGCCTCAAATCAATTTAATAAATAAGCCAACCACCGTTTCACGTAACTTTGAAGCTTCATATTTCACCTTGTCCTTTGTCATTGTTAAATTAATTGTACAACACGCAATCAGGGTAGGTAATGTTGAATCAACCCTACAAAAAGTGTAATCAAGGCTCTTAAACTTGATAATAAAGTGATTTAGTTACGGAAAGATCTACAGAAAAAAGCGAAAAATCATCGAAATAAATTCTATGATTTGTGAAAAAATGTCTGATATGACAGACTACACATATAGGACCACGACTATCATACCGATATTCTGAACAACACTATTGAACACACCTGAGCGCAAATATAAATTGAGATTTAGATATAATATAAATTTAATGCCGGATGGAATACGAACCTTTCCAGAATTAGGACTGGTTAAAAAGTACACTGCGAATTTACACTGACCAGGATATGAGAAAACGTTTGAAAATGTCGGAGTAGTATGGACATTAACTGTAAAACCCATGAGTTATACATACGTACAGTCACGCCTTTCTCCCGTTTGGATAGAAAAGATTACATCTTTCCACATGCTACGATCCCAGCGAAAAGCCGTACACCAACTTTTATACACCATCTACTGGTTCCATGAGTTATAAATAAAATAAATAATGCGTCACCATCACACACATAGATTCTATGTTAACTAGGATAGCATAGGCTACCTTATCAATATGAAATATGAATAACACTCGTGATCCCTTACACATGATTGACTCACCTCTTCACCCCATAAACGTAGGAGATGCCGACGCACTCGCAGAAAGCGATGATCAACAAGGGGAAGTTTCCGCTGTACATGTCAAACAGCAGGAAGATGTAGCTGCCGGCGCCGTGCGCGAATCCCATGGACAGTAAGCAGCACATCAGGCACAGCCCCCCTGGAAGAAAAGAATTATTATACAAAAAGGAACAACGTGGTTAAAAGACCGATAAGTCCAAGAACTCAAAAAAAATGTGACAGAATAACATCGCGAGGAAACCGATGACAAGAATCTCCAAAAGACATGTGACTAACCTATTGCACTAGGACTGATAAATTTACTACCCTTAGTTACTCTTGAGAAACCAGTCTCAGTGGACATATAATACGCTGGTGATGAATGCTTTGAAAGGAACATAAATGGTAGGCCTCTTTTGCCTTCCGCTTCCAGAGATACCAGAACTTGGCCAAATATTCAACCACCAAGCAGCAAGATGCTAACATGCCTACCTACTGCTTCATAGGGGAATGTTTCTATTAAAATTGCTTAGCTTAATATGAGACTTAGCTGGTCGTGTGAACTCACAAAAGGTTCGGCATTACGAAAGATATGAGGGATCTCTGGCAGTGACGAGGGTAGAAAGTAGTGCAGTCACGCAGTAAGTTTGCTAGCAAAGTTCTGGATGGTATGGTAATTTTTATGGATAAACGTGACGCTTACCATCTCACGAATGAAAAATGTGAGGTATCTAAAATATTACCTGTGAGATACTCCTTTCTAAGGTTTGGGAAGAGCTTCATATCCACGATAGAAGTGACGACTCCCTCCAGGGTGCCGAACTGGGAGTCGATTCCCAGAGTGAACAGCATCAGGAAGAACAGCACCGACCAGAACTGGGCTCCGGGGAACTGGTTGATGGCTTCCGTGAAGATGATAAAGGCAAGCCCGGTCCCGGATGCGGTCTAAAAGAAAAGGGTATTTAAATACAAGCTTTTTTTATACAACAGAGTAAAGAGACGAGCAGGTCGTTAATCTGATGGTAAGTGCCACCATAAATATTATATCTCTAAATCTTGCGCGTCACTGTGGTACATTGGTTCTTGAATCTTTTATGCTAAGCAATTTCGATAAAACACAAAAACAGCAATGTTTCTACATTACTGCTTGGTGCTTACCATCAGGTGAACGCTTTGCTTGTCTCGTTACTAAGTAAGTAAAATAAAAAATGTTTCGTCTTAGCCCTAAAAAGTTATTTTCCGTTAAGATTACCACTTTATTCCTGACGAGGCATCAAAGCCACCCGTTTGGCTTCCAAGCGAATTTATTTGCAATTCATTAAGAGCTTAGGTAAGTCTCATCGATTGGCAAACACTGTTCAAAATGTAAAGCAAGATTAAACCATTCCATCTTTGGGTCAAATACAGATTTTTTGCACAACTTATTCCGTTCCTTTATAAACAACGCTTCAAGAGTAAGATTAGTAAGTACCTAGATGCTGACCTCTAAGCAGGACTCCTTCATCATCGTCATCATCAACCCATATCAGCCCATTGCTGAGCACGGGTCTCCCTCACTTTCATGATAACGACTTCTTATATCTAGGCAATCGGAAACTACTATGTAAAAGTTATGTCCAAAATTACAGTAAGTGACATTTAGGCCGATGCTAAGCACGTCTTCGCCTAGCAACTGCTTAGTAACGTCATCTTTCTCAACCTCAGACTCAGGACAAATACTTGGTAGTTCATACAAGTATTTGAGCCGTCTAATAAATCCCAAAAAATGTGACTTACATTATCCAACTCCTTCTGCAGATCGCAGATCGGTAGGTCCGGCATCATCACCGTAATGTTATAATTCAACATCACTATCTTCCCAGCTTCAGGCAGCTCCATCGCCGCGAACCCTGGCCCGAACAGTTCCAACAGCGTCTCGTTCCTCTCACTCAGGCATTTCTCGTACACCATAGTCGCTTTAAACCCTATGATCGAGAAAACCACAATGCCAGCAAACATAGACGTTAAACAATTCGTCATAGAGACCAGAATAGCGTCTCTGTAACAATTGTTATCAACGGGATTGTAAGAAGAGAAGGCTATTAAGCCCCCGAAGGCTAAGCCAAGGGAGAAGAATATCTGCGTGCCTGCTTCCAGCCAGACGACAGGGTCTAAAATGGTGTGCCATTTCGGCGTAAACAGATGTATCAGACCGTCGCCCATGCCCTTCAGAGTGATGCCTCTGAAGAAGAAAATCACAAGAACGATGTACGGGAAAGTCGCCGTTACATAGACTACTTTTCCAGAGGAAGCGATGCCTTTAATCATGCACATGTAGACGAGGATCCAGGCGATGACTAGTGCAAGGGCGATCTTGTAGTTGAAAGTTTCAGGGTAGTTGATGTCTTCAGAGATCTGGAGCGTCGTGCGGTACCAGAAGTATTGGGTTGGGCTGCTTACCTGTAACAAAGGAAATGTCATATTTAATCAGGGCCTTTGTATGACACTGTGGTGTACGTATCTCACGGGAAATTCTGGTGTCTTCCCGTTTGTTCCACTGTGTCCCTAGTGGGAAGAACGAGCTATGGACAATAAACATAACTAATTAAAAGAACGCGCAAGGAATTCAAATCAAATTACGAATGAATAACTCTCGATACATATATACTCTACTTACGAAGCTCTTTGGTATATAATAATGTAGGGTTACAAAGAGGTCGCTTTTATTTAGGATATGAAAAATGAATATCCTTTACAATAGACCTCTGCATAATTTTAAGTGGAGGCAGAATTTAAAGCATTTTTAGAATATTTTGGTCAGCATTTTCGTGAGCCAACCTTTTGACAGAACGAAAATACGCTCAGATTTCAACACACATTTTTCCCACCGAAGAGATAAGTCTACAGAGCAATCCCTCAACTACAAGGGAGGTTTTAAATATATATTTCTCGGAATAATCTCAGAGCAGCTGTGACCCGTTATTAATAGGATAAGGGATGGAAATAAATTGACGTTTATTTCTTTTTTTCAGTAGAAAAATCTGATGGATTTCGCATTTGTGTAACGAAAGCGAGATTTATACAATGTTACTTTGAATATAATTATCGTCTTCGTTTCAGCTTGTTATTATTTGAGCTGGCTTCAAGTATATGCTATTTTGGGGACTTTCAAATTTACTAAAATCTGAAGATGTACGAACTTGTAAAGGTTCCTTGATATCCTATGGATTACCATACCTACTGTTTTAAATAATAACGCGTCAAGTCACATCAATGGATCCGGAACCCTAACTAAGATTTGCGACTTTTTGATTTTTTTGTGATCAAAGAACTACGAGAATCATCATCATCATCATCATCATCATCTTCATCATCAACCCATATCGGCCCACTGCTGAGCACAGGTCTCCCCTCACTTCGATGGGGACAAATCCCTTACACAGACCTAAATATCTGTGGGACACCCTAATATCGGCCCAGTGCGGGAATCGAACATAAAATAACCTTCTAAACCTAAATAACGCTTTGCATCGGTTCATCACCAAATGATTATACAGACGATAAAACATCCTGACTAATATTATAAATGCGAATACTAGTTTGTTTGTTTGTTTGTGACGCTTTCGCGCCTAAGCCACTAAACCGATTGTAAAAAATCTTTCACCAATGGAAAGCTACTTTATCAGCGAGTATAATTGGCTATATTTTATTCACATTTTCCCACGGGAACGGGAACTATGCGGGTGAAACCGTGAGGCGCAGCTAGTACCTAATAAGTGTGATTGTTATACCACCGACAATATCGTGATTCATCATCAACCAATATTCCCACTGCTGGGCACGGGTCTCTCCTCACTTTCGTGAGGAGGGTTAGGCCATAATCCAGCACGGGGGCCCAGTCCGGATTGGTGGTTAACATACCTACCTCCGAAATAATTCTCGGGTAGGTATGTGGGTTTCCTCACAATGTTTTCCTTCACCGAAAAGCGAGTGATAATTACGTACATATGTACGTGCACAAACACATTGGTACGTGCCTGCACTGGGATTTGAACCCACGACCTTCTGATTGGAAGGCGGACGTTCTCCCACTAGGCTACCACCGCTTCGTGATATCGTGATTACCAAAACATAAAAGTCGCTGTAAAAGATCTTATAAAAAACAAGGGACTTTCTATTAAATCAGTGCAAGCTCAAAATACTCAACGCCCTTCAGAACTTATTCTCTCCACAAAAGCCCTCCCCAAAGTTTGGGACACGTCTAGTCAGCTGAAGAAATAGATTATTTTAAAAGTAATTTATCTTCAGGTTCTTGGGCCCCTCAAAGGGCGTTAAGCTTATTTGAGTCGGCAGCCTCAGGTTATATAACGTCCCTTCAAGGGTTCAATGTTCAAAGCAAAAATGGAAAATGAGATTAGCTAGTAAGAAGGTTCCCGTTAGATTGGAACGTGGATAGTCAATCAACGCGTCTGTTTTGAAGGGTCAACGAGCTCACTTACAATGAAGGGTGTCCTCCATCCCATGGTGTTTCCTATCAATTGATAAATTTACATTCTATAGCTGGGTCTACATCTATGACCGTGACCGTAACTCCGTCACGTTAACAAATACGCGTGACTAAACGCAAGTGTGGACGGGTTTTATCACGCGTATTTGTTACGGTCACGGAGTCACGATCTAGTGTCACGCAGCTCCACTCAAGGACCTCGTGAGGGGTTCGCGGTAAAATAAGATGGCCCTCGTCCATAAGCGTAACAAGTACACTAACACCGTCACGGAGTCACAATTACGATCACAGATGTGGGCCCAGCTTAAGGTACCCTTCGTCGATTCGTACTTCAAAGCTCTCAGCAGGTTTATAAATCCCTTTTCAGGGGTTGAGTTGAGAGTGATTTGTAATTTGTAAGCTGATTGAAGAGGTATATACATTTCAGCTATGTATTTTGAAAAATCTACGTTCTAATCTAATCTAACTGGGCCATGATCACGACATTTATAAGAGTAAACGAAAGCTAAAAACTCTAGGCAGTAAGTACATACGTACTTTCCATGACTTCTTAGGAACTCTACTCTACGAACTCTACGAAACTGGAAACTAGACTAAACTAACTAGAAACATCCAACGGATTAAATGTTATACTTTATTTTATTTTTATTTGACTAGTGACGAGACGAGCAAGTTGTTCACCTGATGGTAAGCGCTACGCCTGCCAATAGCAGTTACAGGGCCACCCAAAATTTCTCCCAATTCAGACGGTAAAATTACTGTAATATACGGACGGACATACATATTTTTTTTTTTTTTAATAACCTATACTGTCCCACTGCTGGGCAAAGGTCTCCCCCATCTCCTTCCACATGTCGCGATTGTTTGCCACGTCGGACCAACTTGGTTCGTATGTATCAAGATCGTCACGCCAGCGTTTTCTTGGCCTGCCCCGGCGCCTACGCCCTTTTTCAGGCATCCATTGTGTGACGATCTTGGCCCATCTGTCGGGGTGCATTCGAGTTACATGGCCCGCCCAATCCCATTTAAGCCTAGCTGCTTTGAGACCTACATCAGCGATGCCAGTTATTGAACGCAACGTGGTGTTTCGGACTCTGTCCGTTCTTTTGACTCGTAAGACGCTGCGTTCCATCGCTCTTTGGCAAACCCCAAGTCTGAACCTCTGAGAATCGGTCAGCGACCACGTTTGAGCACCGTAGGTGAGGACAGGCAGGATACACATGTCGATGAGTCGGCGTTTGAGTGATAGTGGAAGGTCGCCCTTCATCAGCTCTTTCATGGACCAGTAGCTCCTCCAGACATTTTCGACGCGGCGCTCGATTTCTTTGTCTTGTCGGTTCTCAAAAGAGACTAACTGGCCCAGGTAGATGTATTCATCGACATAATGCAGTTCCTGCCCATCAACCTCTACCTTGCGCTTGACGCTGTTGGTCATTATTTGCGTCTTTGACCGGTTCATCATTAGTCCAACCCTGAGGCTTGCCGTGCTCAGTTCTTGGAGCATCTGTTGAAGTTCTTGTGTTGTTTGGGCGAAAAGTACGATGTCGTCAGCAAATCTCAGATTAGTGAGTTTTTTGTTTCCAACATCGATGCCTTTTGAAATCCAGGAGCTAGCTAAGGTTTTAAATATTTCTTCGAGTGTACCTGTAAAAAGCTTGGGAGAAAGCGGGTCACCCTGCTTAACGCCTTTGTTTATGGGGAATGTAGGACCGGAGGAGAATAATTTTATATTTGCAGAACTGTTTCTATATATAATTTTAATAAGATCTATGTAATTCATATCTATTTGCTGATTTTCTAATGCTGAAAAAATAGCTGAGTGTGTGATACTATCAAAAGCTTTTGTGTAGTCCACGAATGCCAAATAGAGGGGTAAATGGAACTCGTTACATTTCTCAATTATCTGGTTCAATGTTTGTAGGTGATCTGTAGTTGAAAAACCCGGACGAAAGCCCGCTTGTTCAGGTGATTGATGTTTATCAAGTGTACCTACTCTCAATTCGTTTTTGAATGACTTTAATAAACGCTTTGTAGAGGTGTGACACTAAACTTATTGGTCTATAATTACTTATGTTGCTTTTGACATACATAGCGAGTTTAAAAGGGTTTACATTTTGCTATTGTGTTATGTTACCCTAAAATCGTACTCACGGCGCCATTCAACACAAACCTCGAGGTTTCTAAAAGTTCTTCATTGAAACCGAACTAAAAAGGACGATGCCCCAATTCCTTCGTCACCGGAAGTGGCGAGGCTACCGGAAATCGTCTTCAATGAAACTAACGACCGTCTTATCTGTTCACTTCACCCTCCCCTTTGTTAGTCCCTTGGCTGAGGGGAGGTATAATTTGGGACTAATTAGTCCTGTTGTCTTTTTGCCGCTAAAAGTTTTCGTTTTCGATTTTTTTTTCGATTTTGGTGAAAATAAATTTTCGAGGCAAATTTTTATCAAAAACGTATTCGGTACTGCAAGTTGATCAAAATGAACACGAACTCCACCAGTGTACTGCTAGTCACTGAGAAGTTCCGTTGTCTACCTTCTGTCTCCATCAGCATATCGCCACAATATTGCATTTTCAGAGACAGAAGGGAGTTGACAGGCAGGCATTAGCAGGCATAGGCAGGAGGAACTGGGACTATTTATGGGTACTCGCAATATTTAAAATAATACTAAACTTCCATTCGCCACGCCCGGTCACATTTTTCGTAACGCATTTATAATAATCAGGTGGCAATAAATACAAAGTGATAGGATATATCCCAGTTTATTTCCCTTATCCTTAGTTTAGACCTGTCCACTCCGCTTTGCAGCCGAAGGCAGAATGCCCGTTCGTATCACTTTCCTATTTTAGTCAAAAACTATCCGTTTTACATTTCTTTATACTCGAGAATACTATTATCATCAATCGTTAAATTACCTTTTTAAATAAGAAAATATTATTTAAATAGTTGTAGGAAATTTACAGTTTCGAATGTGTTAGTTAATTTATATTTAATTTCTCGGCAACTATTCTTATTTTTAACTACCTAGTCAACAGTCATAATCCGACTTGCTTATATTTGAAGTTAAACAGGAAATCAGTTCGATATGTTTACGTACTTTTAAATATTACATACAATCTTTAAAGCTAGTACTATAATACTAATGATGTTGCATACTTTTAATCATAATTCTAACACATTCACCAGCTTACTCCCCAAGTCAAGCGTGCGTAAAGAAGTTAGTAAAAGTTAGTGTAACATAAATATTTATATAGGCGTGATACATATCCAGTATCAACTGGCGGTTTTAACAATAATAGTTATATTTAAGTTTAGAGTTCCCACGTTTTGTAACCCGGGCGGGGCGGATGGCAAACGAGCCGCACCGGCCAGCCGTGTGTACACATTCTTCTTTAATATAACAAGGTTTTTGTTACACCCTGTATACATACTGTTATAAGAATACTACCAAATGGTTGTGAATTTCTGCTCGTCATACAAACAGCTAACAAACGATTGATATTCCAGGTTACTACCATAAAATGTACGTCGTAAACTAAACCTTTTCTCATCAAAGTGTTTTCCTTTCTGTTTCCTTTTACCTGGTCCACATATATTTGTGTAAACGGTCTTTAAATCACACGCAGTGTCTATATTTAAGCCGAAAGCTCCTATAGCAGCGGCTGTCATATTTCATCGTATGTGAAGATAAAACGACGTCGACTCAAGCAATTTCGAATCAGTTTTTTTCTTCCAAATCTATAAGGATTTTGACTGTGGCTTCAACGTCAATAGTGCCAATTTTGTTGGCACAAATTAAACTACAATTTAAATTAAAAGCTCTGAAGTTATTGCTCTCTCTTTCCTTTTTAGAAGCTTGGAAAGTGATCAGAAATCATTTGACAGGACTCAACTTAAATTTAGACTTATTTGTAACAGCAGAATAGATGTTCGATTTTAGTTCTAATAGTCAATAAATTACCTAAAGTAGTGATTAACTTCTAAAGATATCATCACCATATCCGCCTACCGCTGATTACGCCCTCCCCCCTACTTCCATGCGGAGGATCAGGCATTAATCCACCAAGGGAGCTCGGCCCGGATTGGTAGAAACATAATTATGGAGCATATAGGTTTCCCCACAATATGGGAAATCCTTCAAGCGACTGATAATTACGTAAGTATATATACTTTCACAAGAAACACGCATTAATCGTGCTCAACTCGAACCGAAACCAAACAAACATTTATATCATCATCATCATCAACCCATAACGTCCCACTGCTGAGCACGGGTCGCTCCTCACTTTCGTGAGAAGGTTTTAGGCCATAATCCACCACGGGGGCCCGGTCCTGATTGGTGGATAACATACCTACCTTCGGAATATTTCTCAGGTAGGTATGTGGGTTTCCTCACGATGTTTTCCTTCACCGAAATGCGAGTGATAATAACGTACATATGTTTTACAACAAACACATTGGTACGTGCCTGCACTGGGATTTGAACTCACGACCTTCTGATTGGAAGGCGGACGTTATCCCACTAGGCTACCACCGCTTAACATTAACATTGAACCGCTTAACATTTATATGGTTAGAGAAAATACCTCCGAGATATTGAAGGCAAATAAAGCCTTGAAAACCAAAAACGTTGAAAATTAGTGTATACATTTGCTTATGTATATCAGGAGTTAGCAAAGACACGTTATCCTCAATCTAGATTGTTAGTCGGTAAAGATCACTGATTAACGTGAAAAACAGTTCATTCTCTTGATGGTAAGCGCCACACTTACCCAGATTTAGTAACCTCCTATGACCAATTATATAAACCAAACTGTTGTATAAGTATCCAATCCTCTCACATCAAACAAACCCCACCCATATACTCGTAAGAAGAAACGATATCACACCATCTAAGAGCTCTAAAGGGCACAAAGAAATACGGCGTCCGAGCCAAGACGTCTCTGCAAAAAGTCTTTAGGTTGTCAGCACTTTTCTTTGAAGTCGCAGCTCTGGAGTTTAATGAGAAATGTGATTAAAGTCGTAAAACAAACGTTAAAATAGCATCTTGGGGTGTTAGCGGAGATATAGGGAGAAAGTTTCCCGGAATGGAGGTTGGGATGAAACGCATTCGTACGTTTCTTTGCTTTTTCATTTACGTCATACGGTACTGAAAGCCGTCGCGGCGCGGTTGAGCAGGTCGTTTTTGCTGCACTGTTTCCGGTCTGAAACTACACACTGCATCTACAAATATGACGGTTTTGCCCGCCTGGTTTTTGCTACCATACGTAATCGCATTGAGGACCTCAGCCGCCACATTGCATAAAACACCGCATAGTGTACAGGCACCAAACTATCCTGCAATAAGAATTACAATAAATTTTATTGCATAAAACTGTGTAATAATATGTATAATTAAAAAATTAATAAAATAAAAAACATTAAATAAACATTACTTTTGTAATTGTACCTAACTTGTACCTCAAAGTTCTTTATTTTTGCCTCATCATTATCTTCAACAACCCATACCATCCCACTGCTGAGCACGGGTCTCTCCTCGCATTCGTGAGGAGGATAAGGCCATATCCACCACGGGGGCCAGGTCCGGATTGGTGGATCACATACCTACCTCCGAAATAATTCTTGGGTAGGTATGTGGGTTTCCTCACGATGTTATCCTTCGCCGAAAGCCTATTATTTATTTTGACTTTGGATTTTAAAGTTAGCTACCACAAAACAACACCTACACGCAAAAAAATGGCGTCTGTTAATACATAAATCTACATAGAGCACGACTAGACACGGAAAGTTTCAAACCGCTGGCGGGTGTACCGCTTAATGATTTATTCAAGGCACCGCTACCCTTTCACGCCGTTCCTTGCGTATCTATGTACCAGTTATAAAATCTGTAATGTGTATGCGTGTGTGAATCTGTGATGAATAGCAGTTGCAAATTTTGGAATTTATTTTAAAATCACAGATCTGTCTCTGTCTCTGTGATCTGTCTGTGGGTGTATCTGTGATCTGTGTGTGAATCTCTGTGTGTGTGTGTGTGTGTGTGATTTTAAAATAAATTCCAAAATTTAAGTGTGATGACTAATCACAAATAAGCGTTTTTAGAACTTTCCTCTATCTGTCTGTCTGGAAGTTTGTCTCGAATAGACTCTAAAACGGCTCCACAGATTTCAATGAAAATTACAGGGATTAAAACAGAGTTCTTAACTTAAATTCTCGTGTATGTTTTATTTCGATATCTTTCAGGGTTCAGAAGATATGAATATAAATATCAGTAAGCGCGAAAAAAGTCGCAGGCATTTCAAGTCCTAAATGATGTGTGGAAGCTTTTTAACTTTCAAAATGCTCTTTATGAGCGATGGCGGTCGCTGGACAAATTTTCTTTAGTCACCTTCGCCGCTTCTAGTAGTAGTCTAGAAAACAGTCAAAACCCATCAAGCCGGCTGTAGGACGTACCAAGAGATCATAATATACATAACCCTCTTTTCCTCTTTTGAGCAGTCGGGTACAACAAAGATAAACCATAATTTATCCGAAACTTTCGTAGAAATATAAACCGTACCGAAATATATTTACCCAATATCTATTTACCTAATCCGAAACCCTATATCCGTAACAACAATACGTAACCTCACTGTTCAAACAATATCTGATTCAATCCGCAAAAATAGTGGAAGAAAATGTACACTTCGCACTCTGCCTACGCGCTACGCCGCCTACGCCGTAGCAAATACCGTAGGTCATAGCCCGTAGCCGCCTACGCGATCAGTTACATAATTGCAATCTCACTTACTTTTGTTCTATAATTACAAGAAAGAATTGATTTACTTTTGCAATTATAATTACAAGTTCTATAATTACTTGTATTGAATCTCACTGTGTCAAGTTGGACTTTCTTGCATCGCGACTCACGCAACTGACGCGGGCGACTGCTGCGGGAGAGAGGTCAAATGTATGGCGCCGTTTCCGAACGCATTGTCGCAAGCATTTGTCACCCGCGTCGTTAGCGCGCATATCTGTCACCCCTGTAGTTGTCACGCGCGTCTGTCACCCGCATCGTTGTCGGGCGCATCTGTCACCTATGTCATTGTCGCGTGTACCTGTCATTGTGTCAGTCACGTCACCCGTGATGCATGAAAGTCTACCTTTAGTTAGTAAGGATGGATGGATGGGTGGATGTTTGTTTATGGCAAATCTTGCCAGTCATTTTAACCTAGTTCCCGTAGTTCCATTGAGTTGAAATTTTGTATGCTTGACAGGTTTCGTCGATAGTACAATGTATTGGGTGTTTGTGAGAGCCAGACCTCGTAGTTCCCGATTCCCTAGATACAGGGAATCCTAGTTAACACGTTCAGTGCTGAGAACACAGCTGTCGTGTTTTTCACAACTTGCAGCGAGTGCGGCAAAACACAACTCTTGTGTTTGTTTTATGGGAAAACACTATGGAGCGTGCAGAGCCGCACCCGTGGCTAGACAAGCAAAACTACTCATCTGTCAAAGTGGGTCAGGATCTATATTTATGTGAGCGCGACGCTTTATTTATTTATTTCTTTACTAGCTACACCCCGCGGTTTCACCCGCGATAATTATTATCCCACAGGAACCGTTAAATGTTACGGTATAAATATCCTATGTGATAATCCAAGTAATAAACTATACGTGTACCAAATTCCATCCAAATCCGTAAGTTTTTGCGTGAAAAAGTAACAAACAAACCTCCATCCATCCATCCATCCTCACAAACTTTCATATTCATGATATTAATATGGTTTTACTTATTTAATTATCTATTTTATTTGGTGGATTTATTTATTTTATTGGGTTTAATTATTTATAATCTATCCTCAGTTAAATCCAGCGAGCAATCTAGATGAGAATTCAATACATGAATAGCTTTGGCAACACCGCACGTGTTCAAGTGAAGTTCGGTAACAAAAGGCTAAATTAACATAATACCATAATTTGTACCCAGGAGCAGTCTGGTTTAAAGTTTGAAATTATACGTAGGATATTTAGGTATTCTGTGAATCAGTAACTATACTGAACGACGATTAATACGATAAAAATCTCACTAATGTTACTAATCTCACTAATATCTCATCTCATCTCACTAATATTATAAATTCGAAAGTTTGTGTGTTAGTAAGTTTGTCCTCTTTTCATCCAAAACGACTGAACAGATTTTGATGAAACATTTAATCCATCCTCACAATCATTCATATTTATAATATAAAAAGGAGTGATACTACGATAACAAGTGCTTGCGAGACGAGCAGGTCGTTCAACTGTTAGTAAGCTAAGCGCTCATAATCGCAGTACATACTTAAACATTCCTTCCAAAACCGCAGCTTAAAATTAAAGATTCATTCCCTTCTCCCACCAGCTTTGTCTCACCAGTGCAATGTTAAGAGAAAGGGTTATCCTTGAGACTGGATAGAAGTGTAAAAAACTTAAGGGTTTTGCGTTTATAGTACCGTTGGTGTGTGTGAAAAAGTTGGGGAAGTTTTCCCCCAACTTATGATGGAATACTCTTGCCAAATCACCCGTGAGGGTGAGTGAAGGATTATCCTCATAAGTCTTGAGAGTTTCGTGCTCGGTCGGCACTTGAATTATCAATGTCGGTATGTTGCAAATCATATAATACTAGCTAGAACCGATAATTTTTACGAGATAAATTGAATCCTATGTGTTAATCCAGATAATAATCTATCTGTCTTTTCTGTGTAACTATCTGTGTGTGTTGTGTGTGTCTATCTGTGTCCTTGTTTACCTATTGTAATTTTTCTGTACTGTGTTTATTTTTGTTTCTGGTGTACAATAAAGAGTTTTCTATTCTATTCTATTCTGTGTGCCTAATTTCATCCAAATCCGTTCAGTAGTTTTTGCGTGAAAGAGTAACAAACATCCATCCATCGAGTATATCCATCAATAGAAGTAGTAAGTATTATAATAAGAAAGATATGCCTATTAGAACATTTAGTATTAATTTGCAAGAGCTAATAAAGACACGTGTTTTAAAATCGTGATATTTTAATACTCTACAAGAACGCCATAAAGGGCAAAAATGTATCTAATGTGGGTGTGTGTGCGCGTGTGTTCTATGTGTGTATGAACTGGACAAAGTGTCGGCTCTGCTTATCGGAGGTCAAGCAGTTAATTATCGTATGCGTAAAATCTTAGTGGTAACAAATAAACTATCATACCTATAATATTAATAGAAAAAAGCAGTTAATGCAGAGTAGCAATATTAGTTCAGCATCTTAATTTTTCCACCACTGGACGGGCTTAACTTGGAGCTGTCTGCAGTAAGTGCCTTTTAAAAGCACGTGTATAAAAATATATGTTCTACCTGAAGCCCCTGTAAAGCTGTGGTCAAAATACCCAATTTTACAATACTAATTTCAATAAACGATCCTCACACCTAATAACAATCTACGAACGAAGCAGTAGTCACCTAAATAAGCTCTGCAAATTCAAATGAAACCGAACTGGTTAGCTCGGAACACCGTTTCTAAATTTAGCAGGGTTTATGAACGCTAAACAAATTTGCCAGTTGAAAATGGAGTTTACGACCGCAGCCACTGGTAAAAGTACCTATTTGAGCTGAAATTGTGTACCTTATTTAAATTCTGTTTTATTAACGGGGGCTTTTCGACATCATAAAACGTTTTGAGTCTGTCTTTCTTTTTTGAATGCAGAATAGGCAAGTATTTGCCAGACCTTTGCTACATATTCATATGCCAAGCAGTAGTGTGCAAAGAGTAGTAGTGTGTTCCGGTTTGGAGGGCACTGTTTCCAGCTAAATTACTGGGCATATGAGACTCTAGAGCCGATGTCTCAGGGTGACGAGCGCAGTACAGTGCCGCGCAAGATTATGTAATGCAAAGTTCTGGGTGGCACAGTAACTGTTATGGGCAGGCGTAGCGCTTACCATCAGGAGAACGACTTTATCGTCTCGTCGCTCAGTTAAATAAAAATAAAAATTTGACCGACCGATCAATGGTGGAGCATGCATGCCTATTCGACTTGTCGACTTTCAGATTATAGTTTACGGGAAATAAGACGCTGGTAAGGTGTTCCATTCCTTCGCTGTTTGGAATATAATCGATTTGAGACTGTCTAGATAGCAGTAATATTAGTGAAAATGCACCTTGTTAAACAATATTTGCAGCTATACCACCACCACGTGTATTATTGGCTATAAATACTCGTATCTAGGGATGGCGATCTGAGATCGATTAATCGAAGAATCGATTTTTCGAGCAGAAAATATCGATTTTTTAAATCGATATGAAGTACTGTGTCGATTCACTGAATCGATATATCACCCTTGAAAATCGACATTCGATTTTTTCTGTTTTGGTATAAACCATACAATTATTTGCATTTAGTTGAATGTGCCTGAATTATAAGAGTGCTGCCGGTTAAAGAGTTAACTACTCATAAACTCGCGAGATGGCTGTATGTTTAGTATCCTTTACTCTTACTAAATGGCTAAGGGAAAGTTAAACAGTAATTAAAGAACGAAAAATATAGTTAATTTAATAAAATTTATATTTTTCACTACTAATGCATCAAAGTTATGAGCGTTTTTAGAACTAATATTAAGACTCTGATAATATGACGTAATGTTTTCGAACGTTTCTGACGAAAGTTGCCAGTGGTTTTTGTTATAAGGAATTGATAACTATGCATTGTTTACCCACGGATTATTAGTAAAGGGAGTGTGTAACGCCTATTCATAGCTTACTCACTGTATAGTAATACAGTTGTTACACAGATGTTTAACTTTTTTTTATTAGTAAGGCCGTTAGTATATAAATACTTTTTTTTTATAGTTGATCTTATAGTTTGATACGCTAATAAAAATAATTGCTATTTTTGAATTCCCTGATTTTATTGATAAGATATCGTTAATTGCAATATTAATCTTGTTTTTAGTAAAATTGATACAAATTTACATTGTAAACGCAAACTTGAAAAAAAGATCGATTTTTTAAGAATCGATTTTGTAGGCCTCGATTTTTTCGTGAATCTATTCATTAGACTACGATTCGAATCGATTTAAAAATCGATCTTTTTCGTAAAGAATCGCCATCCCTACTCGTATCTATCTACAGTAACCATAACTAATCCTAGAATTAGCTAAATATGGACGTTCATATTACAAATGACCATTCAAAAATATTTATTGCAAAGTAACTATTACGAAGACACTATTTAAGTTTCATTTACTTATATTTCTACTAATTGGCCATCAAACCTTTCTATAAATAATAACAAAGCCATAATCCTAATGGCTCCGACATGGTTCGCCTCAGGCCGAGCCCTTTCAAGGAGAAGTGATATATTGAATCCAAAACTTATTAGGCCGCAAATGGACAGGGTTCAGTTTCCTTATGTCGTAATTGAATGGAAATCTGTATCGATCTTGAGTCCTCTTGCAAACAGAGTTGAACATCGGAATTAGAGATCATATTTAGAGTTGACTACAGAAATAAGGAATTTCTAGCAAGTTTTGGGTGGAACGACAACTATTTATGGGCGGACGTGTCGGTTACGATCCGATGCTCCGATGATCCAAACTGCATCGGCATCTATTGCATTAAATATTTAGTAATTAGCGAGTGAAATAAGAACCTTCAAATAATTCGTAGATTGCTTCCCAAAAGGAAACGCGTGAATTGTTTCAGGACGCACCTCTCAAATCTACGGGCCGCAATAATCAATCAATCAATAGGTTACATAATATGTTATACTCACAGCGCACTCCGGCTCAGTGATATAAGACCCGTTGCTGAAGTATTTCTTCGGACATTCCGACCACGGGAGCTCGGCTTGGAAGCTCTGCGCGAAGTAGAACAGGCACCACGCGATTATGGAGTTATAATACAGCGCCACGTTGAAAGAAACCACGGCTGAACTGATTCCAATGCCCCCCAAGTACGGAGACACCTGATGCCACACTCCAATAGCGCCTTTCCTCAATCGCTGCCCGATTGCCAGCTCCAAGTAAAATATCGGAACGCCCTCAATAGCCAACATAACGAAGTATGGAATCAGAAACGCTCCTCCCCCGTTCTTCTGCGCCAGATATGGAAAGCGCCACACGTTTCCCAACCCTACTGCGTATCCCACAGTGGCTAAGAGGAATGTCAGCTTACTGTCCCAGGATTCTCTTTGCACCCCTCCTTCCTCGGGCTTGACTGCGCGCTCTTCGATAGAGCTTTCCTTGCTCGGTGTTTCAGATCGTCTGTTAGGACTCGTGTCTTCGAAAGCTTCGTTAGTGGCGCCGTACATGACGTGGGTTCTGTGAGACGAGTGGCCGTTCTCCATGGTCACGAGGCGGCCCCGGAGCTCCTTCATTTCCATCCGATCTACTGACCTCTGGGCGTAGAGGTCTCGAGAGCTCTGACGCCTCATCAAATGCGCCGTGTTCGCCATTTTAGAATATTCTTACCACTAATTATTGTCAATTTAAAATATTTTACAATTCCTCTCGTTCCTCGTCGTGGCACATAATGGTCAGCAATAAATAACACGTGAATGTTATCGCACCTGTTATTATGTCAGACCCTAACTTTAATGAGGATTTTAACGATATATTTGCGGTCATTTTTCAGAAGTGGCATTCGGCAATCGTGTACCCGATATGTTGGATTGTTCACTGGATGTGTATGGACATTGTGCACTATATCTTATATAAATTTCTAAAATTGTAACGTGGAATGGTGACGGAACGGGGATCGGTCCATTACTGGCGGGAACTCTGCAGGAACGGGGAGGGTTCGTGGAGGCTCCATAATTCGCACGCATGCGCTCATGATTCTGTGCATTTAACATACTCCCGAATGGAGATATTTCAATGAGAAAGGATTGAAATAGATGTCTAACTATCGCTAGCTATGGGCTCGCTTTTATTGGCATTCGCACATTTAGCCCCCTATCGAAGTAGGAATCCTGTAACTTCAATTAAGTTGGGCAAAGCTAAACGTTTTGCAGATTTAATTGTCTGCCGCGGATCAACCTGATTAGGAATGACGGAGAACAAAGAGGCTGTGAATAATTTAAATGTAAAATTTATGCACCAACTCCCTGCGGCTTTGTGATTCGGTAGTTTATCTTTACTTTTTCATTCCTGACCGTGGCCAGTCGTATTTATTTTCTATATTGATCTGTTATTGCTGAATTCTCGATGACTAGCGTTATGAATTCGGCTTAGGATAAAGGAAGCTTATGTCGATTGTTGGATAGACCAACTTTAATATCGTAAGGATTATGTAACTCAGCGTGCCAAAAGGAAAAGATCATGAAGAAACCTCAACAGGCTTCTAATCTATTTATAAACTATCGAGCGCCCTTTAGTCCGTTCAATATCAAACTATAGCCTTAAAAGCTGTATAAAAAGGGACAAAGTTATTTCATTACAGCATTAGTGTAGAGTTAATGGAAAAATTTGATCATTTAACTCGACGACGTGGGCGGGCGGCCGCCGACATTGATTTATAGTTATAACACGAGCACGAGCAGGCACGTATCTAGGTAGGAGTGGTGGCATTTTGGGTGCTCAACAGTGTACCACTGAATAAATAGATAAGTAAATAAACTCTTGAACCGGTTTCAATTATAGATAAGTTTCTCAAATTGAATCGTAAGTAGGTACTTTGTATTTAGGCGGTGGTAGCCTAGCCTTCCAATGAGAAGGTAGTGAGTTCAAATCCCAGTGCATACACATGTGTTATGTAGGTACGTAATTATGACTCGCTTTTCGGTGAAGGAAAACATCGTGAGGAAACCCACATACCTACCCAGAATTATTTCGGAGGTAGGAATTTGATCCACCAATCCGGATCTGACGCCCGTGGTGGATTATGGCCTAATCCTCCTCACGAAAGCAAGGAGAGACCCGTGCTCAGCAGAGGGACGAAATGGATTGGTGATAAATGTTTCATTAATAATGTAATAAAAGTGAGCTATTATAAAATGCGTATTTACCTAAATGTACGCTGTCCCATAATATGTAACTTGTATATTGAGTCCTAACTACGGCCCTGAACTCAGGCCACGAACAGAATAGAATGCCTACGTATTAAAAGCAATGTCAGCGCTTTATTTGAAGATATATATTCGCTGTAATGACTGTTTGTTCAACATTATTGCTACTTTCTGATAAAACATAATGTAGTGTTCACGGTTTATAGACTATTTAAGTATTATATAAAAAGCTGGACTTAAATAGTTTTGGTTATCGCGTATTTTAATTTCTCTTTATGTTTTTTTGTAAATTCTATACCTACTTAGTTTTTTAATATGAATGAAATGGGTAAATCTATATATATATAAATGTTATGTTGGTTTGTATACGCTTCAAAAACTCAAAAAGTTCTGCACCGATCGAGCTGAAATTTTAGCATGATATATAATCGGCATCAAGGATTGTTTTTATCTATTTTTTTCTTCAGTGACATACCAGCGAATGTGCGAATGTGCCACAGCTAAGCGTGGCAGGGCACAGCTAGTAAGTATATAAGTAGATAGGTGATCGTGACAAAAAATGTAAACATTAAATGCAATTTTTTGCTGAATTTTAAAACGGAAACAACGACGCGGAACTTCATGCTCGTAAAAAATTATAGGTAAGTACCTAAGTAACTGTGTTTTGTTCAGTGATGTGGACCCGTAATCCTGGTGGATTCTGGATTTCGTAGATACGTAAAATCTAAGAAAAATATAAGTTAGGTACATATAATATTCAAGTAGGTACATCTGTGATACATACATACCAAAATAAATACGTCGATAGTTGATACCTAGGTCGGTAAGTACCTAATGTTTTCCTTACGAATTTTGCTGTAACCATCTGGATTCATATTTTTTTATATTTGCCGCTCTTTTTGCTTTTATTTGTATACTCTGTGTCAAGCAACAAAAAAGCACATACTGGCAAGTCTAGCAACTGTCATACAGCTTTGGCACTTTTGGCTTTTGATATGGCAACTAAAACAGTATCATCTGTCAAAAATCCAACCAAAAAACGTAAATCGCAATTGCATGTAATTTAGCTTTAAGTTAAAAATTGAGCAGTTATGAATATATCTTTAAAATCATGTCGATCGTGATACCAAGGTTAATAGTTAGTTAAACCACCGATTGTGTTCTGGATCCGTGCACGTACCGGCGAAATGTACTGTTTGCAATGGCTAATACCCGTTCTGCTGATTCCGAAGCCTGTAAACCCGGCTTTAGTGAACACACATGTAATGTTTATGGTGTTGTACCTAATAGGGTTCTTTCTGGAAAGGAAGCCGTGCACTGTGTGCAGCGTCGTGTTCCTCGCAGCCGTTATATTGATATGCTACAGCGGCATCGGCAATTGCTTGTTCTGGGCCACTCAGTGCGAAGCCGAGAAGTATGACACCTAGCCGTGACATAATAATCTTCCAGTGTTACCTTCCTACCTGCTCAAAGTGCGACCCTGCAAAAATGGCGGGAAACGTGGCTTAAATTCCCCACCATTGCCTAAGCAATGCATTAAAAAAAACAAAGTTGTTTTGTATATTTTTGTAAATATAGAATGAATTTTCTAATTTACTCAAGTTTTAGGAAGGAGTAATGAACTGAGAAATGGAAGGAATGTACCGATCAGTACTTACGCATCTCAGTTGTGTTGATTATAATGTGATGATTTAACTGTGTACAGTTATTGTTAGTTATTAAATGTATTATTATGAAATACAATGTGGGAATGCAATATTATTTCTTCTTTTATTGAGACCTTTTAATGCCTTCAGTGCTGAAAACACAACTGTTGTGTTTGTTGTATAGGAAAACACGAGTGTGCAGAGCTGCACCTGTGGCTAGACAAGAAATTCGGCTCAGCAGTGAGTTTTATAACACAAGCAGATCTGTATTATGTACTGCATAGCATAGCCAGGCCTGTCTCTGGTTCTTTCCATAAGTTCTGTCCACCGGCACATCCAGCCGTCCTTCCTGGCAGACAAATGTTCAGAATATATTGGGATAAATTGGGAATGGCCATAACCATACATTATATATATGGCAATAAGATACTGCCACTGTATTAATATAATACAAGACCAGCAGGTTGTTCAACTGATGGTAAGCACCATGCCAGCCCATAACAGTTGCAGTGCAATTCAGAAAGTACTCTATACCTATGACCCTACTTTTATAAAATCCAAGCAATGAATAAAAAACGGATAGTTTGGCGTAACTGTAAAGCTATCAAGTGCACCCAACATCCAGTCAGCTTACCAGACATGATTTGCAAACTAGTTCATGCTTTTGGCAGTGTTGCAATCTGTTTTCACTCAAGTAAGGATAAATGGAGCGTATAGATAAATTTACAAGAAAGACACTTTGATATCCCTTCTTACCCCTTGCATAATTATAAGTACCTGGATGACCGAGCCTTGCTCGGTAGTATTATTATTCGCCAATAGATGTCAGGAAGTCATATTTTTCAGTTTAAATTTGGACTACTCAAACGCCTCCAACGCTTTGTTATTATTCTTCCAAGTTTATGTTTAATTTGATATAACACGAATAAAATGTCAGTTTCTTAAAATGATTCCTAGCTAGATCGATTTATCGCCCCCGAAACCCCCTATATACTAAACTTCATGAAAATAAAATTGTTGCGAGCCGATTCCGAGATTCCAATTATATAAATATATACAAGAATTGCTCATTTAAAGATATAAGATGATACAGACTGATTAGGTTCTAAACACATTTTCCCTAGACAGTCTGCCCTGAGGGGGACTTCCAGATTTATTTCTGGAAATTGCTAATCGAATCAATCTACCTTGAGGGGGATTTCTATAAAACGGGATTCCTGAAATTGCCTTCATAGCTCGAGCATGGACTTTCACAAACATCTCGAGCATCAACTTTTACATAACATGTCTTAGAGTAAGCATAACAATAGCCTAATTTACTTAATCAAGACTCAATAGTTGCATCTAGAGGCACAATCATTAACACTTTCACTGCTGAGCGGACTTTCTTGTCTAGCTACAGGTGCAGCTCTGCACATGCACATTGTGTTTTGCCATAGTTGTGGCAATGTATGAAAAACACAACAGTTGTGTTTTCAACAGTGAACATGTTAACACCTTCAGTGCTGAAATCGGCTCAGCAGTGAAAGGGTTTCTAAGTAAGGCTCTTCTGCTTATAAAATAGATAATAAAAACCACAATGAATTGTTATAAATTATATTTTATTACAGTGAATCATGTTTTGTTAGCTGGTAGATGGTATTATGGACTTGTATCTGCATCATGTAATTTTGGACCTTAACCTAGAACTCCCGAGAGGACCTGGAACAAAGGAGACAAGATTAGAAACTGAGTAAATAATTTTAAAATGAAAGCATGCCCCTTGTTTGGGTTATGTCTTTCCACATATATGATCATGCCCAATTTCAGCTCTTCATAAGGGTTTAGCGAAGGAGTCGTGACAATTTGGCCAATGATGTATAAAAAGACAAATAAAATAAATATCCCATCACCAAGTCTAGAATTCCCTGTATCAAGAGAATCGGGAACTACTAGAACCACTGTGCCACAAATACCAGTGGTTCACACAAGAGGGGTGAGGGAATCGAAACCAAGCTTCAATCTGCACAATTGACACGTCGCCCACTACACCACGGAGGTAAGAGATTAACCATAGAAGATTGTCTGGTAAGAAGAAATTTGGCACAGTTGTGATGCAAACAACACTTGCTACGGAGAATCTTAGCTTATTAGATACTGTATTATGGTAAGGAAAGATTTGAGCAGCGATAAGAAACTCATAAAACGTTTGTTGTTGTATTGGCACAACGATAAGACCTGTGATTAGCAAGAAATTAAATTATTCAGACACAAGGTAAGTTTAAACAGTAGTTAACCATTAAATAGTCTGTTGATTAAACTGGAAAGTTTAAAAATGTACAAGACATCACAGCTCCGTCCAACACACAGTTGCAACAACATAACCTCAATCTTGGACATAACTTTGGATCCCATTGCAAATAGGGTGAAATTTCTGTCAATGGCATGTGTCGAACTTACCGTCTATCTTAGTCTTCTGGCTTCACGCTCAGACTCGAGGAGGGTCAGGATGTCTCCATCACGCACGGGGCCCTTCACATTCCTGATGATCTGACGGCTGGTCTCTCCGATGAACTCAACCTTCACCTGGGTACACTGTCCCTGAGAACCGGTGCGGCCCAGCACCTTGACGACGCGAGCGAGAACATTAGGCTTGTCCATTTTAGTTTATTTTATCGAGGAAACTCGAAAAGGACACGTGCAACAATGCCGCTACGAAGCGAAAAGAATTTGACAGTTGTTTAGTTGTGTTGCCAGAATTTTTATTTGACAGCTTTTTGATTAATTCTTAATAGTCGACAAGAGAACGCTTTTCTTACAAAAGGCATTCTCGTCAGTTGCACTGACTGATATTGAGATGTTTCGGAAAACTAGCGATTTTTATACAATTCACGAAAAATAAAATCAATAGGTAATAGCTCTAAATAATCATTATTCTTCAAATTCATTACACATTGATAGTTTACATTATTAATTAGAATTTATTGGGTCATGATATTAATTAAATTGTAATTTTTGTGCATAAATGTTAAAATATACCGGTAAATCTCAATTACTGATTTTTGGACCACCTCACTAGTGACAAAACATTCCACGTCAATCGAGTTGGAAATAAAATTGGCATTTTGCCTCGAGTTTCTTGTAGGACAGTTTGTTACAAAAGTGAATGGCCTAATCTAGTTTGGTAGCCGCCAACGTTTATCAAATAAATATATTTAGAAACACAATTTTCCACAATGAAATTAATATATTTAACGTTATTAGTCCTACCTGCAGCGCTATTATGTTTCCAAAGTGGTAAGTCTTTTGAAAAACCTCGCAAATGTTGACCATAACGCAGCCTTCGTACGTGGCAATGCAGTTTTCACTACTTTTGAGAGAAAGTTACATTGTAACCTATTTATTTATGCCGAATTAAATTCCTACATGATCCTTGAACACCCCCAGAAATAGGTCTTCCATTAGAACCTAAGCATTAAAGTTATAAGCTTGTACCGCTTTCTACACACTTATCTAGCAGCTAGGCTATGTATAATCTAATACTCTACATCCTATGTTATTACATCTCATGCGTCTAGTGTAGAGATATAGTCTGCAACATGATAAATTTTACAGAATTTCTAGACCTCATATTCTTAGAATGACCATATTGTTTCAATTTGTAACCCCAGTTGTAAATCTTACAGTGAATACGGTATATGGATATCATTTTTACATAAAGATGTGAGAGCAATCACATTTTCCATTGTTACACTTTCTCTTTTCAACTTTGAATCATCAGACATCACACATCACTCAACATACTGTTGTGTTGATGGCAGGGCCGGATTTAGGGGAGGGCAACCAGGGCTACAGCCCCCACAAAAGAAGGGCCAATTTATCCATATCCATATTAAAACATTTTATTTAGAAAATATGGGGCCAGGAGGCTTCCACTCCTTTGTTACCCCGAGGCCTCCAGACCTCTAAATCTGGCATTGGTTGATGCTCTCATACAAACACACTTTTCAATCACACAAGACGACAGATTTATTAAAGTTGTGTGTGGTGCCAATTACTCATAAATTAGTACAGGATAAACATGAAAATTTTGCTTTACTTTGCGTCTTACTGTACTCCTTTGAAATGTGTGTAGTAAATAAGGTCTGTTTTACCTTTTGTCACTTTATCAATTGTACCTATGTGTCAATGGTTCAATCATGTCAGAGTCATTAGAAACAGCTCGGGCAAAAGTTTTTGTTATTTCTGAAATTTTCAGTACTCTATCATCAGTTGGGATTGTCTTTTAACATGTTCACTGCTGAAAACACAGATGTATGTGTTTTTATAATTTTCCGGCAAGTGAAAACACGCCTGGCGTGTTAACCCGCACTGCTGTATTGACAATTTTATCACACCAGTTGTGTTCGCCCGCACTGCTGATTAAGTTGAATTAAGACACAACGCCAGTAAACAGTAAACGCATACATTGTGGGAAGATTCGCAAAAGAGCCAAAAAAAGTTAAACAGTTCAGCAGTGAATGTGTTACTAATATGTGTGAGGTCCTTTTCATTAATAACAGCTTATTATGTACTCAGATTTCAATCAAATAAATCATTCTATTGTTTTATTCCATTTCAGCAAATATCCTAGCAAGAGCAGAAGAAGACGAACTGGATGATGTGGTGGACATCGAGGGAGAAGACAGCCAGGTGGTCGGAGAGGATGCGCTTGGAGACGAAGATGACTCAGCAGTGAAATCATCGCAGGACGTCGACACGGCAATCCTGTTCACCAAGCCTGTCACCAGCTTTGGTGATGGTGCTTTTGGTAATAATCTAGTTTTCATGGCATCTGTCACTACCGTGGAACAACTTGATGATGAGCTGATTTTGAAGTGCGAAGTTGTGTGTTCGATTCTCACACGAGGATAATGTTTATGTGGATGGCTATTTGCTCTAAGTCTGGGTGTTTGTGGGATAATGGTCCTCTCAGTTCCTGATTATCCATTACTTGGTACTTGGGAACGGGCACTTTTTTGCAATAAGGCCGTCAGTCGGCACTTTTTGCGTGAGCGGGTGGCGGTAGCTACTCCACCCGATGTCCTCCAGGAAGTTCCTGATTATCTATTATCATCATCAACCCATATTGTCCCACTGTTGAGCCCGAGTCGATACTCGTAACTGGCTACGAACTAATAAATCATTGTTACAAAAGTAACTTTCAACACTGTGATGTAGACATATTAGTATCTATGCTGCTCGTCTATAAATAAATAAAGATAGGGACACAAAAGAATGGTAACGGGAGTTCTGTAACCTGTCTCTATAATACAAAAACATCGCGCATTGTACAGTACAGGTATCTCAGAGGTATGCATGAAAAAACATTTGGTTTATCTCTCTCATGCGGCGTTGGCAGAAACAATACATTAGTAATTGTACTCTGGCTGGATTTGTGCCTACACCCGTAAAAGTTAAAGCCCAATAAAACTTAACCATAATAAGTACATACATAAACACATACACTACTGCTTTTATGTAACTGCAATAAGATTTTATTACTGTAATAGATAAAATACACACTGTATTAGGTAAACATTGATAAAATTTGATAAGCGGAAAACTTCATAATTTCACAATAAAGTAGTCGACTAGATTTCAAATAGATTATTTGCTGTCCATAATATTTGAATCCGGCTCGTCTTTAAGTTGCTAGAGGAGCGTGTCAGTGCTCTGATAGCAAACACCATGTCTGCTTTTAACATGTTCACTGCTGAAATCACAACTGTCGTGTTTTTCATAACTTGCCACGAGTACAGCAAAACACAACTGTTGTGTTTGTTGTATGGGAAAACACTATGGCGCGTGCAGAGCCGCACCCGTGGCTAGACAACCGAAACGGCTCTGCAGTCTAAGTGTTAATCTTGAATAGTAATGCACTCATCACCTTGAGACATTAACTCCTAACTTATGTATCATAAACTCATGGTTGGTGGAAGAATATCTGGCAAAGATGATACACCTCCAAATGGAACCTTGCAGAAGACCTACACATAACACTACATAATAAAACTCTTTGTAGATCTCCAAGCTGGCTTCCCCGTAGAGTTCTTGGTCGGATTTGTCAACAAGGGCTCAGAAGACTACATAGTGGAATCCATGGAAGCCTCCTTCCGTTACCCCATGGACTATACGTACTACATCCAGAACTTCACCGCCATGCCATACAACAGAGAAGTGAAGCCGAAGCAGGAGGCAACTTTCTCTTACTCGTTCGTCCCCAATGAGGCGTTTGCCGGCAGACCGTTCGGATTGAATGTGCAGTTGAACTACAGAGATAACAGTGGGAACTTCTACCAGGTACTATTCATTTATATTTATGTTTTAAATACCTTTCAGTACTAATACTAGGAATAAAGTTTAATATGTGCTTTGGATTACCAAATCAATGGTAATATTATGAAACTACAGAGATTATTTTAGAAATATTATCAAAGGGACAGCTCTTCTTTTGAAATATTACCGAAGTAGCAGCACCTTTTATCGGAGGCCAGATTTTTTTGAGTCATTGTGCCATCCTAATGTAGTTAGATCAATATAATTATTACCATTTAGATTCTAGACTTAAATTTGATGTTTTCCTATTTTTTCAGTCTATAATGCCATTTATGTTGATGAAATGTGTGTAAATTCATGATCACTATAGTGATCTTTCAATGTTCAAATAACATATATTGAATTTTTCTAGGTTTCTTATGTAGTTAGTTATTTTAATTATTGTACGAGAACTAATGTTATTTAGAAAAAAATTCAGGGGCTATGATCTAGGTTGTTGTAAGTTTGTAGATTTATCAATAAAAATAGTTGAAAACCCTTCCCCTCAAATAAATGCATATCACACCCACATTGTATACCATGTACGCGATTGTACATAGTTTTTTTTTTTAACAGTTACCAATATTGCTAACATTGAACCATTTTTTCTGTTTTTTCGACAGGATGCAGTCTACAACCAGACATTGAACATAGTAGAAGTGTCCGAGGGCCTGGACGGAGAGACGTTCTTCCTGTACGTGTTCCTCGGAGCGGCGTGCGTGCTGGCGCTGGTGCTCGGCCAGCAGGCGCTGTCGTCGCTCGCGCGGCGCCGCTCGCCCCGCTCCGCGCCCAAGCCGCTGGAGACCGGCACAGCTAACGATGTGGACTACGAATGGCTGCCTAAGGAAGTCGTTGCTCAGCTCAGTATGTATTGATTTTACTACTGCTATTATGTACGATTTTGCAGAAAAATATATAGCTCTGATTCCGCATGAAAGGCACGAAAATTGATAGAAGACGTGACCCTTATGCTATTCTAACCCCTACCTGTAATATTAAAAATCCTAGCGAACTGTGAAATAGAGTAATAATAAAACAAATTGTTATTTGATTCTCCACAGGCTTATTATAAAGCAGTGTGTTTCCAAAATTCTTTCCTTATAATTTTTAAATTAGGTATAAACTGTCAAGTTTGTATATATATAAATCATGGTTTGGCTAAATGATGTTTTTTTCTTCCACAGAAAAATCTCCCAAGACCCCCAAACAGTCACCACGCTTGAGGAAAGCAAAGAGATCGGCCGGAGACGACTAATTTAGAATTATATTAATAATTAAAAAAAACACCAAGCACAATCCTTAGTGCTAAGTCGTGAATGCTCAGTGCTTACAACTAAAATAGAGACATGCTCTATTATTGAGTACAACTTCCTTTGCCTTTAAAAACAGCTGTATAAACATCACCTTTGCCTAAATAGAAAAAAAAAACTAGTGTTGAGACAATAATTTAATTAGGGTCTGTTTCTATTTTAGTCGATTTTTTCAAGCAGACTGCGTGGTTTAGTCGATAAGTGTGTTGTGAATTTAAATTATGGAACAAACAGTCCGGGAGCGAAGTAACAACGTGCGCGTGTGAATTTATTTAATAAAATGTTAAATTTTTACGATGTTTTCTTTTTTTTATTTAGTCCTAACTTGTCTATGTTAATTGCGTGACAATCAAAGAGATTGTTCATAATTGGGTTCACCCAACAACATTACAGCCTGACAAGTATTTTATTTACCAATATTTTATTTATTAGGTTTTTGAACCAAACCCCTGGAGAGTTGCCGCTCGCATTTATTGATTCTAACAGCATAACAGGTTTTAAAAAGAATTGGAAAATTAGCCCTAAAAAACGAAAAATTTGGGAAAAACAAAGTGCTTTTTCCTTGTGTGATTTTTGTATGAAGTCACGGCTCATTTTGTGTTATTTATTTTGATGTGTTGACATGGACGCTTTTTTAACATAGAATAGCACAATACGTAATTTGCGTGCTAATTTGTATAAAACAATTGGTTCTGTTAGTAGTTATTTTGTGCAAGTTAAAGTAGGTAGGTATTTTATAATTGCACAATTATTCAAATGAAAAACTTTGTAACTTGTGTATAGTAAGTACCCACGATAATGGACACTTTTCACTTTGCCAAAGGTCATAGATTTTGTAAACGTGAATAATTTTAATTCACGGTCATTTAAGTTTAACTATAGACTCTATTACAAGATTCTGTGATAATGATGATTCAATCGGACCTTTGTAAAATATATCTACCTAAATAGCTGCTCGTTTCATAGAGCAAAAAACTTTTTTTTTTATTTCACTGAGTGACGAGACGAGCAAGTCGTTCACCTGATGGTAAGTGCTACGCCTTCCCATATCAGTTACAGTGCCACCGAGAATTTTGCATAGCATAATTCTGCGCGGCATTGCACTGCGCTCGTCACCCTGAGACATAGAATAGAATACAATAGAAAAACTCTTTATTGTACACCAGAAACTAAATTAAACATAGTACAGAAGAATACCTGGCTCTAAAGCCTCATAATAATTACGCCCAGTAATTTCGCTGAAAATATAGGCGTAGGTAATGTAATTTCAAAAGCAATACTAACTTACCGTACACGTACAACTTGGTTGGATCGGAGCTTAGAACGAATCGAATTTACAATTTCCTGCTCGCCAATCGTGAAAACACAACTGTGGTGTTTTTCATAACTTGCCGCGAGTGCGGGAAAACACAACTGTGGTGTTAGCTGTATGGCGAAACATTACGGTGTGTGCAGAACCGCACCCGTTGCAGTCAAAGATATCGGATAGAATCGACCACTTTGTCACCTACAGAGATTAAAAAATTGGTGTTCTTTGCTGAAATCGAACACGTTAGGTATGAACGAAAATTTATTACTATCGCTATTGTTATTATTATGTTTATAAAAAAGATGTAATTTAAGTAGATAAGTAGGTATTATCAAGTTTATTTAAAAATTTTGAAGTTCATGATGATAACATTTTAGTGGCAAGAGTGGCGTGGTGTGGCTAAGGGCAGTGCCGGATTAAGCAAGCGCGGGGCCTATAGCAAATTCTTTCAAAGGGCCCTTGATCTTACTATGGGTTCTAGAACATAAAGTGGTAAAAATACAATTCAATGCATAATACTCAATGAGTTTATTTGTTACAATTTTGTGGTTAGTTAAGATAGTCTAGTACCTAAATTACTATAAGCCCTGCTAGGGTCTGACAAGTACAACTAGCCAGTGATGAGATTGCCCGACAATTCAGAATAATTTTGATAAGAAACTAACAATTGAAAACTGATGATTTGATGATACTACACAAATTATTTTTTTGTGTTATCAAATAAATTCAATATAGCAGATCTTAATAAGTGTCACTCATAATTTACGCTCAGTCAGAGATGAGTGGGTATGAATATACGGGGCCCCCTTTCGCGCGGAGCCGGTAGCAATTGCTATTCTTGCTACGTGGCTAATTCGGCACTGGCTAAGGGTAGCGGCACACTGTGACACCGACTTTACCCGACTACCGGAGGAAAATATGTTGGCGTTCGAACTTCAGAAGATTTTAAAGTCTTCTAATCATAATTATATCGTAATGTTAAGACACTCTCCTGCACATTGAAAGAGAAACTAAAAAGGGCAGAAGGTACCTATTTATTAAGGTATTTTGGGTTACTTAATGAAACCCCAAGCAATAACTTAAATACCTACTTGTTTTTTCGAGCGAGGTGAAGTGTATACCTACTTTATATTTATATTTAGTCCGCTATTGTAAACTCACCTTTATTTAAATATTAAGCAGCAAATTTATTCAACAATTCAACTGTAATTTACGCTACATTTATAAACAGTTCGCTTACAATCACTTCGCCGCTAAGGATCTTACGCGCGACAATGGCTAGCAAAGGTCTCTGTTATTTAACAATTAATTAAGTTATTTCAGTGAAATCTATTCTTATTATCTATAGTAATCTGAGGAATTAAGAAGGACCAAAATATTGCTTCATTATAGCTTATTATTGTTTTTCTTGGCCGAGCTTAAGATGGTGAAAAATGTGTTTACACTTTCAGTAACACGACGTTGCTATGACTCCATCATCAGGCGTTATGGATACAACAGCAAGCAGAATATGCCGCAGAATGATTTTGTTCCGACGCCCTATACTGTGAGTACTTAAAAGCCCTGCTGTCGCGACATGCGCGGCAGCTTTCATATAAGTGTATTTAGCGATAAAAGTGACTGGACATGCTCTAATTGAATTTACGCACGCGCAAAATCATCCAAAGCCAAAAAAATGTATTACTGGCAGGTTTTAAAGTTGAACAATTACATTAGCAATCTTTAAAAATAACTTCTGTTTTTACCATCTTGTCCAAGTGTTTAGAGAAGGTCAGGTGATCAGCTTTTTCCACAATGTTGTTCTAAAAATCTAATTGCTTTATTATAGACAACGTTAATGCTATTTCTTAGATGTTATTTGCTTGAAAGATTGTGAATCGTAATTAAAGTCATTTGTGTGCACTATTTATCCAAGTATATTTTTTTAGTTTCTATCCACCAAAACCTGAACTGTTCCATGAGAAAAATCCCGTGTTATTTTCAAATCTACATAATCCTCATCTGCATAATCTACAATGGTATATTTATGGCAACATTCTTTAGTATTATTCAAGTCACGTAAACGTTCAATGCCTGAACTGAACACTTCTGTACACCCAAGAGAAAATTAACGTTGATTTAACATTCTATTGTCAAGCTAATTCTGACTCCACTCATACCCATGAAATTTGAGCGGACGTTACATTGACCAATAGTAATAAAACTACGAAAACATAGCTAAAACTGAATAAAACAGTCTTTCAAAGAAACATATTTGGCAGAAATTCTTTTTACGGATTCAAAACAACTTGATAACTATAAAAAGCGTCGTAGACACAACAGTTTTACAAAGATGTTGTAAAGAAGCGGCTCCAGTATTCTACCTTGTGGAACGCCGGCCACATCTCGCGGGCAAGTCTGTTCGTTTTGCCACTTATCCATTGCGATTCGTTTTTCCACTTGTCCGTTGAAGTTTCACTTAGTTCTACTGTATCTCAGCACAAATTTAGTTTTTTTTTATTTAATTAAGGTAGGAACTATTTAGTTTTGTATAAATGTGCCGATACTTTGAAAATTAGGAACTAACGGTTACCACTCCCAGGGCCTGTCATACGAAGCGACCGAACAGCTGAAGGCCAAGCACATGCCTCCAGCGGTGTCGAACATCTACAAGAAGCCGCTGCTCCTCCACCAGGGGCACATGCAGTGGCTCTACGATCACGAGGGTAGGAGGTATTTGGACTTGGCTGCCGGCATCGTTACTGTGTCTGTGGGGCATTGTCATCCGTGAGTATGTTACAAGAGATATTGCATATGAAAAAAAAATACTTTCAACGATTTGGGAACTACGAGACTTATGATACCCGTAATAGGTATGAATAAATAATGTACGAGGGGCCTGCAAAGTTAATAAACAAATTAAAACCTCTTTTCTAACAAACTCCTTGGTCGAAACACAAAAATCAAAGAAAAGCGCAAGAGCCAACAACTAAAGAAAAACCTATTTTCCAGGATTAAAAAAAGAAAAGAATTATATTCAAAAACCCGCGCCAATTCGGCGCTATCCCGCGTATTCTGCAATAATAATTAGGCAACATACAAACTATCAATATGTCTCATGGACGACTAATAATAACAAAATTCATACATACAGATATTATAATAACGTAGTATTATATTCACTTTGGATACAGACACATTACAGCGGCTTTCCTTTACATTTTTCATTCAGAATATTTGATAAACTTATTTCTTTATTTTCGCCCGTATTATACTAGTCGAAGTTATTTTTATATAGTATAATTATAACAATATGAAAATATTTTCTCAGGAAACTAGTATCCGTACTTCAAGAACAAGCGAGTACATTATGGCACTCGACGAATATTTATCGTCATCCGAAAATATACGAATATATTGAGAAGTTAGCATCTAAATTCCCAGGAGATTTAAAGGTTAGTGCATCACTGTTTCCACTAAGTATTTGCTTTATTTCAAATCAGATAGAATTTTCTATTGTTTAATCGAAGCTTTTCATTTCGTTCTCTATTCTGTTCCTCGAACTATTTCAGTTTCAGCCAATTATTCCAATGTGAAATAGAATTCACGAAAAGACAATTAATATGCAAATAGACATTGCGTTAATGCGCAGTGCATAATATGTGAATAAAAATAGGTAACGAATTTATTAAAAGTTTATTTATTCCTAGGTTGTGTATTTAGTAAATAGCGGGTCAGAAGCCAACGACCTCGCCTCGCTTCTAGCGAAGGCGTACACGAGGAACAATGATATAATTTCCTTACAATGCAGCTACCACGGATGCTCTAGCGGTATAATGGGGCTGACAGCCACTCAGAGCTATCGGCTACCTCTACCCGTACCTTCGGGATTTTACCATGTAAGTGATACAATTGATACATAGAAGTGATATTTGTGGCAAACGACCCAAATGTCTAATGGAAACGTCATATTTTGAAGCTGTGAATTAAATTGAAACTAACAAACATGCGTACTTTTTACAGGCAGTTTTACCAGACCCTTATAAAGGAATATGGAGTGGCTGCA
The DNA here is from genome assembly GCA_912999815.1 of Campaea margaritaria. Lineage (NCBI taxonomy): Eukaryota > Metazoa > Arthropoda > Insecta > Lepidoptera > Geometridae > Campaea > Campaea margaritaria. Next base: position 1,319,899 of record OU538801.1, read on the forward strand.
GAGATTCCTTGTCACAGCCACCAGGCGCTTGTTCTTGCCCTGGTGAATGCGTCTCCACCGATAAATACATCCAGCTACTTGAAGATGTAAGCATTTGCCTGATTATTTAAAAATAATTACCTGGGACATGACAAATTTAAAATTTAGATTAACTCCTCCCATACATTAGTATTATTCTACTTGAGAGCCAGATCGATGCGACGCAAAACCAAAATGCTGATATTTATATGACTCACTGGATTGGCATTGCAATTCAATGGGGCAATGCCACCTCCACCATCTTGGGTACGCTACTAACTGGTAGTGTGTTAAAACGCTTGGTTTGCCTACCTGTTCACCCTGATGGTTTGTCACTTGTCCATTACAGCTTTTGAATAACTCCGTGCCAGCTGGCCGAGTGGCCGCACTGTTCGCAGAGTCCATACAAGGAGCTGGTGGAGCGATACAGTTCCCTAAAGGATACATTAAGAAGGCCCAAGCACTTATCAAGAAGAACGGGGGCTTGTTTATTGCTGACGAGGTAAAATAAATGCTTTTATTGGTATAGGCCAAATTGCCTAGTACAATAAGTTCGATGATATAGGCTCCTCATTTTATTATTTCCATATCCAGGTGCAGACTGGCTTCGGTCGCACTGGTGACCATTACTGGGGATTCGAATCTCACGGCGTGGTCCCAGACATCGTGACCATGGCCAAGGGTATAGGCAATGGGTTCCCTCTGGCAGCCGTGGTGACGACAAAGGAGATAGCTGCAGCGCATAATGTGACGTACTTCAATACATTTGGTGGCAATCCGCTAGCAGCTGCCGTTGGCAAGGCCGTTTTGGATGTAAGTAAAATAAATTGGACAAGAACTGAAAAATATTGATATTACAGAGATACATTCTATAAACCTAAAATACTTTGGAAAGTTAATTTCGTACGTCACAAATAATAATAAATCTAATTTAAAATGAAATCAATTTAATTAGCTAGAGGTAACACCGGTGGCGGTAGTAACCTAGTGGTAGTAGAAGAGGTGGTAGCCTAGTGGGAGAACGTCCGCCTTCCAATCAGAAGGTCGTGAGTTCAAATCCCAGTGCGGGCACGTACCAATGTGTTTCTGTCAAACATTTGTACGTAATTATCACTCGCTTTTCGGTGAAGGAAAACATCGTGAGGAAACCCACATACCTACCCGAGAATTATTTCGGAGGTAGGTATGTTATCCACCAATCCGGACTGGGCCCCCGTGGTGGATTATGGGCTAACCCTCCTCACGAAAGTGAAGAGAGACTCGTGCCCAGCAGTGGGACGTTATGGGTTGATGATGAGGTAACACCAACTATAGATAATTTTTTGGTTAAAATTTTCAGGTCATAGAGGAAGATAAACTGCAGCAGAACAGCAAAGAAGTTGGAACCTATTTAATCAAGCAGCTGATGCAGTTGCAGAAGATACATCCAGCGATTGGTGATGTGAGAGGGCAAGGTCTAATGCTTGGAGTTGAGTTGGTAGTGCCCGGGACCAAACAAGCTTTGAGTGGCGATAAAGCAAGCGCTATACATGAGACCTTGAAGGATTTGGGAGTGCTAACCATACGTGGTGGACGGGCATCCAATGTATGTTTGTTATTATTTGGTAAAAATGCTGTAATCGATCAAAAATGGAACCAATTATTTTTAATGTGATAAATTTTATTTTGCAGGTATTAAGAATAAAACCACCAATGTGCATCACGAAAGAAGATATGGACTTCTTTATTTCTGTTTTGGACGACACTCTTAACATTCACATGAGTAAATAATACTATTAAATAGCTGTTGTAGCGCTCACTCTTACAGCCGTTTAAGTATTTTCTCCAATTATAAATTGTCGCGCTAACGCTGCGAACCAGCCGACCAATGCCACGCCGCCGCCGTTACTTTAAAATAATGCGTCTGCCAGCGCCATCTGAAGAAGCGTGCGGACGTCAAGCGTCATCACCGTTCCACACACACAATCACCCACCCCGCACGTTACCGTTAACACCTAACTGACTTTGTAATCCTTTAGTTCCTAATTTTTACATAATAATTATGTTGTGATTGTCATTTTATCGCTGATGGGGTTAATTAAATGTAACTGACTTCTATCACGCCTTTTCCTATCATTAAACTGTGGTTTTATTATACGTTAAGTTCCCGTCTGTTTTTAATTACTATTGTATTAGTAGTTTTAAAACTCATAAGCTTGAACAAATAGATTGTAAAGTTTGAGCATTTGTTGAGAGCCTAAAATCTTAACAGGAAAAATAATGTCAGTTCATCACATCGACATGAACATCAATACCTAAGCTATTGACACTGACTACTGTTGATAATTTGAGAGACGTGACGCGAAACTTGACATTGACGTTTGTGTGTTTTGATTTTGAAGGACGACAAACAAAATAACCTAAAAACTAAAAACTAATGAATTATCTTTCTATCTATCAAAGAGGAAGTAAAATACAACGTATAAAGCTGAAGCCCATATCAGATTCCGATAAAAATGGTGTTTAAGTGCCAAGAAGATAGCTATTTAACAAAAGTAAGTGCATTTGTTATTAACTTAAAATTAATCTCTTTTCTCTATTAGCCAGCTAAAACCGGCTTTACTAGAAGTAAGTACATTTAATATTTCCAAAATGCTAAGAATGTTTTCGAAATCTTTTTTTGTGCAAATTACGACTTAAAATTACAAATAGAAGAATTTCGCCTTTTGTGATAGCCGAACGACATTGAATTTAACGTTTCGTTACACGTAAGATCAAATGTAATTTTTTTTATAACAAATCATAATTTAGAACTTTGATGTAAAAATTATATAGTTATCTTAATAAATTTAAACAATGTTTAATAACTTAATAACTTTCATAACAAACACTCGTAAAACTCGTAAAAATCTATCTCGTTCACTTATCTCGTAAAAATTAATGATTCCTGTGAAATTCAAAGTTATAATATCAAATCTCATCTCAATTTTGTACACCACAAGCATTTTGACTTTCCAGTTCACATCAAAAGTGGTGAAATGCGAGCCGACCACCGAGCCAATTGTGGAATACGGAAAGACGTCCAAGTTCGCAGGATATTCCATAACCTTAGAGAACACCATACTGTTTCCCGCAGGCGGAGGACAGGTGGGTAACGGTATGTGACCACAACGCTAAGTTTGTGAGCTGAATTTTTATTTATTGAAATGCAGATGTGGAGTTGCCATAAGTAGATAAGGAAAACTTGTAGACGTAGCGTAGGCTACCTACCTAGACATTAAACATGAATATGATAAATTTCCTATACATAGTTTCTCATGAAATGATATCTCATTGATATTTTTGAAACTTTACTTATATGGATAGGTTTCTAATTGAAAAGCAGTAATTTCTGTGTCGGAACTGTCAACTCCATGTCATAATAAAAACATGTTTTCAATGGTGTCCCACAGGGTTCAGTGCTTGGTCCCCACCTATTCCTAATATTCATACAAGACTCCGTTTTCTTCACTGATGTTAAGAATCAAACAATGTATTAACCAGCGATGCAATTGATCCTGACATGGAATAAACTGCAAGACATTGACATTATCTAACCATATCTGCAATATTTTATTTTACACTAGCTGCGCCCCGCGGTTTTACCCGCGTAGTTCCTGTTCCCGCGGGAATATGGGGATAAAATATAGCCTATGTCCTTTCTCAGGCTCTAGACTATCTCTGTACCAAATTTCATTTCAATCGGTTCAGTAGTTTAGGCGTGAAAGAGCAACAGACAGACAGAGTTACTTTCGCATTTATAATATAAGTAAGGATCATATGAAAAGGGGACATCGTCAATACTCACACTCAAGCAATGCTGCGTGTCATTTGTTGCATAGACTTGATACTAATAGTAAGAATTAAACTCCACAGCCACATGACCATGGATATCTGAACAATGTGGAAGTTCTTCAAGTCTTACGCAAGGGTGATGAGGCTCTGCACTTCACAAAGGAACCGATTGAAATCGGCAGCACTGTTGAACAGTGTGTCAACTGGGAGAGAAGGTTTGATCATATGCAGCAGCATTCAGGTAAATGTGAACACGTTAAATCGGAGGAAGCAAGAACAGTTAGAACCATGGTAGCGTTTATAGTCCTCCAAAATACCTGACCCTGCCTGGCAAATTGCCAAAGCATCCAAATTACCAATGTTTGCCAACTTCATTTCCCCATAACTTTAGTCTATTGGTTTTCCAATAGAAAGTGTATACTGTATAATTATGTATAGGTATCTTCTAAGCACACTGCACTGTATGTTATAATTTCTAGGACAGCACCTCCTCTCAGCGATACTGGAGCGAGAACACAACCTCCCCACCACTGCCTGGTGGCTGGGCTCCGACGAGTGTCATGTGGAACTTGCTGTGGGCAAAGTCCCAATTGAGGTCATCACTGCAACAGAGCTTAGATGCAATCAGCTGATACGCGACGCTGTGCCGGTGGAGCTGAAGATTTGCAAAGCTGATGACCCTAGCTTGGATAAGGTGGTTTTTCTTTTTTTATTTAAACCACCGTACATTGTCCGAGTATGTACTCAGAAAATAAAAGAGAATAGAATAGAATAGAAAACTCTTTATTGTACACCAGAAACAAAATTAAACACAGTACAGAAAAATTACAATAGGGGAAGAGGGTTCCTGTCTTCCATTTGTGTGTTGAAAATATGATTTATCCTCTGACACTCCATTTTTACTCTCCATCCAAAGTTGACTGGGAGAGATCGCTTTTAGCAATAAGTCCGCTACTTTATTAGCACTTGAGATTAGTACTTTAGATGTTGCAGTATAATTTTTATTTAATTATGGTTATCCTGCGTCAGGACTGTCCCATATCCATTTCCATTTTATTATAAATGTAAGAGTAGAGTGAGATTGTTTGTTTAAGCTTTCACGCCTAAACCTCTAAAACTATTTAAAAATTATTTCGCCAATGGAAAGCTACATTATCAGCGAGTAACATAGGCTCAATTTCTATGGTATTAAAAGTATCTTGTTCTAAACCGTGACCTTGTCTGCATTTAATACTAAATTTCACCAAAACTGCCCAGCAGTTTTGGCGTTAAGAGAGAACAAACACACACACACACACTAACAAACTTGAGCATTTATAATATTAGTGAACCTATTATTAAACTTTCAGGCGCACACTAGAGGGTTGCCCGAGGACTGCATGGACACTATCAGGATTATAACTATTCCGAATGTCGATGAGAATCTATGCTGCGGCACCCATGTGTCTAACTTAAGGTAAAAAAAAAAACCAAACAAATTTTTATCAAATACATATTCTGTACTGCAAGCTGATCAGAATAAGTCCAAATACTGTTACTGTGAGTCACTGAGGAGTTGCGTTGTTTAGTTTCTGTCTCCATCATCAGATCAGCTCGCTGTCACCATAATATCGTATTGTCATCAGAACTTGGCAGGCATGCAAAATTTCATCTCAATCAATTGAGGAAAACTGCTTTAAAATTCTGTTGCGAGATTTGATCGGAATTATATATTAGTAAAAGTATCGATATATAAGTACTGTACAGTATGGACACTTTAGGTATAGACCTGGAATAACACATTGGATACATTTCATAATTTCAGCGAATCAAGCTGCTAGATGAAGCTAGTTTTTGTATTACATGGATCCAGGGTTCCATTGTCATTATCTATCCATTACGTCCCATGAAAGAGTAAATTCTTGTAATCATCTAATTTTTCTATCTTTTTACAGTCAACTGCAAGTCATCAAACTGTTAGGAGCAGAGCCGGGTAAAAAAGGGAAAACCAACTTGAGATTTGTGGTCGGTAACCGGGTCACTAGGTTGATGGACCTAATGCTGTCCAGGGAGGGGGCGCTGACTGCTTTATTGAAGTGAGTTGAAATCAATGTCAAAAATCTTTATTCACACGGGCCCTAAGACGGCACTCATGAAAAAGATAACCTATATTTTTGACAAACCTCGATGTTTGAGTCAAGTTACAAGAATGGCCGTTTCATTGTTTTGTATATTTTATCTTGGTTTCAATAAATAAAGAAAGCGTGACGATCACATAAATAGGAAATCAGGAAATCAACCAATTTAGGAAATCAGGAACTACAAGGACTTTAAATTCTCCTTCCTCCTCCTTCTTCTCCTAAAAAACTAAGAGTTAAGCCACGTATTCATTAGTAAACATTTGTTGATAAACTGTTTATGACTAGCGTTAAACAAGTTTACAATAAACACATGTTTCTGAAACTTGGCCGTCCACACTTGTCAGTTGTTCACAGGATGTCGCCCGAGGAGGTAGTGATGCTCTCTGCTGCTTACATAATAATTCACAAGACCATTAATCGTAAAAAAAAAAGAAGAAAAGGTGGTGGATTCGTAACTATTTGTTGAATAGAACTTATGTATTTAATGACCTGCGCGGATTTGTTTTGATTTGATTGAGGCGTCCCAAAGAATACTACGTTGGTGATAAAGCTTTATGAACATCGAAATTTGGTTGTTGGACCACACTACCTCCATGTTTATTAACTCGCGCAAAACACGTCCACACCTGTTGACTTTTGTTTATAAACTAGATGTTTCGTCTTGCTCTCCACTCGTAGTGGGGAGCACGGCAACACGTCTCATAAACAATGTTTCATCACGTATGTTTATTAACTGTTTGCAGAGATGATGAAACATGAAACATTGTTTATGAACAGGTTATAAACTGTTTCAGAAACGATCCGAGCAAGCACGAAGAGTTAGTACAAAAACTTCAAAAGAACATCAAAACGGCAAACAAGAACCTACAAAACGTTCTATCCGAGTTGGCCCAGCATGAGGTAGACAGAATCAAAACTGCAAAACCCAAATATGTGTTCATGTTCAAGAAGGAGGCCAGTCCTGAGTTCAACCGGACTGTCATGAAAGGGTTGGAGGCGGAGGGCATGTTCTTAGTCTTCATCTCCGAAGACCAGGATAAGCCTAAAGAAGGCCAGATCATGATCCAGGGTCCGGAGGAGCATTGCAATGCTTTGGGGCAACAGTGAGTATGATGTACCAACATTTTAAAATTTAGGATTTTTGAAATTTCAAAGCATGTTCACAGCTGAAAACACACATGTTGTGTTTTTATAACTCGCCGCGAGTACGGGAAAACACACCTGGTGTGTTAGCGCAACTTACGTGCTGGCTGTGCGGCGAAACACAGACGGCATGCCATTGCTGGAAAACACACACTGTCCATGCCGGTGCCTACTGTAAAAACCGGTTCAGCAGTCAACGTGCCTCACTCAGACTTCAGTTAGAATTAAATGACAGCTACAAATAATGTTGCCGTCTCTGTTCATTGAATAGTATAGAGAAGGACAATTAACTCATGCTAGCGCTATGTTTTTCAGAATAACAGAACTGTTGAAAGGTAAAGGTGCGTTCAAAAACGGCAAGTTTCAAGGCAAAGTGGGTGACTTGGGAGGTGTTAACAAATGCAGGAAGTTAGTTGAAGAATACTTTAATAATGTATAATATTATATGACATAACATATATAAATTATTCTTAAAAGATTTAAGGCATAACTGTTTTATTAAACAACGAAAATAACTTAAGTTTAAGGAATATAATTTAAATACCACAACTACCTTTATATTATAATTTAAACAAATGCATATTAATTTGAAGCTGTAATTAAATGAATATTTACATTTGATAACTTGCAATCTTGTATGTAGGTACTGTCAAAAACTATACAATGTAAATACCTAGGTTTATTCATAAAAAAAAATTATACATCACTTAGTACTGCACAGTACAATATTGTAGTGCACAATTTTATTCAATGTCACATAACTTTTTATGAATAATGGAGTATATTATATTAATGCATAATTAAAAAAAATCATCTATACTGAAGTAGGTTGTTTCAAACCCAATACATCAACCTCAACCGCAAACCATTGGGGCCTATTACGCCATCAATATTGTCACACCATACTCAATATCGTGACCCAATATTGATGAAATATTGACGATATGGAATCATTTTATATATTGACAACTATTGATATATCGATAGTGTATTTATGACTATTATGTAGGTGGCAACATTAATTTTGACCACCATTTTTAAACTAAGATTATAAAAGGTTTTAAAGTAACATGGTCAGTAGAGAGAATGGGAATATTTCTTACTTTTGCAGATTCTATGGGCACTTCAAAGAAACTTTTTTTTTTATTTGACTAAGTGGCGAGACGAGCAAGTCGTTCATCTGATGGTAAGCGCTACGCCTGCCCATAACAATCACAGCTCCACCCAGAACACTGCATTGCATAATCCTGCGCGGCACTGCACTGCGCTCGTCACCATGAGTACCGGAACACAGTAATGTTTGCACACCACTACTTGGTGGATGAATATCTGGCAAAGGTGTAGTACTTCCCCAGGCGGTCTCTTGCAGAAGAGGCCTACCACTACTATAACTCTATTAGACTATGTCTGTTTTTTTCATTTTAAGAAATGCATTTGTATGGAAATTGTATGTCTGATTAGCTACCACCCAACAACAGTAAAACCTTTTTGGAGTGTTTTGGCAGCTTTAATTTACTCTTCAGTGCCATTTTACGATAAGCTAATTTTTTTTACTGTAATTAAAAAAAATAACGTTCATCCACATTGTCAAATAACACCAAGCGAGATACTGGTCAAACACTAGCCTATAAGAAATCAAAATACATTAAAATATTGCTAGTGTGTGGTGCATACAGTACTGTTCGCGCATTCACCATTCACCATTCACCATGGTCTTCATCACCATCAATCAGAATTAGAAGCGTTGATGCTGGCGCACACCTTTGCAACGCCATAGTTCTGCCAATCCTGCGTGCGGTCATCCAAGAAGTTGTCAAAGTCCACTAAGTCTTTCTGGACACCCTTCTGGAGTAGGTGGGAGACTGTTTCGAGAGTGTATGGCTCCTCTGTAAAAAGAAGATTAACATAAATAAATAAATGAATAATAAATAAACAGATTGACATAATCCCAGATGACGTTACTTTTGCCTAAGTGAATACCTTCAACACATTGACTGCTGAAAACAGAGACATTTGTGTTTTTTATAACGTCATGCGAGTGCGGGAAAACACACCTGTTGTGCTAACGTAGTTTACGTGCCGGCTGTGTGGCGAAACAGACGTGTGTGTTTGATGAGGCTCACACAGACGGCACGCCAGTGCTGGAAAACACACACGGCTAGTAACTGTGGCCAAATGTAAGAACCGGTTCAACAATCAACGTGTTAAAAACAAACACAATTACTGGCTAAAAACTAATAAATCATTGTTATTACAGTGAATAACTTTATGAAGTAACTCGTCTAAATAAAATTTTTCAAATTAAGTACCTTACAGATATATTTAAGAGGCTGGACTGGAAAGGAACTATCTGTGCAGAAGTGGGCATATAATATGGGGGATGATAATGTTTATTTGACTTTTTGGATATGGGGTTTGCGGCTTGTTATACATTAACATGTTCACGGCTGAAAACACAACTGTGGTGTTTCTCATAACTTGCCGAGTACGGGAAAACACAACTGTGGTGTTAGCTGTATGGGAAAATAGAATGGTGTGTGCAGCTCCATACCCGTGGCTAGACAAGAAAATCGGCTCCACAGTCAAAGTGTTAACATTTCAGTGCTAGTCAGTACTTACGGAACAAGACATCATGAGTGTCCCGAGGTCTCCACTTGCCGTCACTGTATTTGTGCAGTTTCAACGCCGGAGAATCCAGATGCTGCACTATTTTCTTATTATCCACCTGTAATCATAGAGGAATAGAAGACAATGAAATTACTTTTAATTCAGCACCATAATATAATAATAATAATGCATCATGATTACATACAGAGATCCTGACCCCTAAGATATTAATCTTCACTCAAGGATTAACACATTCACTGCTGAAAACACAACTGTTGTGTTTTTCATAACTTGATCCATACCAGTGGCTAGACAAGAAAATCGGCTCAGCAGTCAAAGTGTTAAATCAAAGCTTTTAAAAGCTGATCTGATGATAAAGAAGGTAGATACGGAACTCCTCGGTGACTAACACTATATTGATGGTGTTTGGACTCATTTTGATCAGTTTGCAGTACCCAATACTTATTTTAATAGGACCTTGAATAAGTTCTCGCTGTCTCTTTTACAAAATAAAAGTTATAAGTTGATCATAGTGTTTTTCCAAGTTCTGCCAGCATCTCACATCAGTCTTGATTGAGTAATTCCTCTAAACTTTTTCAGTGCGCCAGAACATTCTTTATCCTCAAGTTCAAAATAATTATTTTTGAAGCATCGAAACCAGTCTCTGCATGTCGTATCCGACAAAGCATTGTCACCATAAAAGATATATTTTTACCAATAACTTTTATTAATGTAATCTGTCTTGTTTGACATAATAATATTCGGCAGTTTTCTTTTAACGTCGTTCACCTGATGGGAAATTGGAACATTTACCGTTTACAGTAGCAGTACCGCCCAGAACTTTACATTGAGAAATCTTGCACAGCGCTGCGGTCTGCTCATCACCATGATACTATGTCTTGTCTCATAAGTTAACTAGTTCTTACCACAACAAAAACAGCTGAAGGGAAGTACTCGGCTATTTTCTCAGCAATTTTCTGTCCAGGACATTTTTCTACAACATTGTCCCTGAAGTTCTCGCAGGCCGCATAGTATCCTGCAATGACTAGGTCTTTCTCCTGGGCTATTGCCTCTATCTGGAAATCAGGACATGAGGACGAGTCGTGTTCAAGTTTGGGAATAACTTTCATATACATCACTTTCATTATCATCATCATCATCATTGTCACAAGTCATACCCATCCAATACTGAATATGAGTCACCTTACTTTCATGAGGAGGGGTGGGCATAAGTCCTCATAGTCCAGCAAAAGAGCTTGGTCATCCATTATTTAAAAAAAAACTCAACGGTTCGAAGACTTTTATAGGATACAGAGTTACTTTTAGTGCAAAGAAGACATTAGTAGGTAGGTACCTAAGCCTTTTTGATCGCTAATATCATAGAGTTGCTAAATAACTTTGTATAGCGTCTGGCAAATTATAACACAAGTAGAAAAATAATTAATTATATGGTAAAAAAAGCGGGGGTGCTTGATATTAAAGGGTAAATAACCAATTAAATATAAAGTAATAATTAAAAATTTACTGACGGCGATTTTCAAAGAAAACCTACCTTTGTCAAACCAATCTCAGCCATGGGAGACACGTAATGACTGTGATGGAACAGCGGCATCGTTTGAATGATATGCAGGTTTTGGTTCTTGGCTCCATCCTTAACCTTCAAGGCATCAGCCAATAGGACCCCATTCACGGCGCAATCTGGATATTTCGCCGCGTGCAAGATGATCACGGCGTAGGCCGCGGTATCGAAAGTGATATCACCCATTTTGTAAGCAAGTTCTCACGGAAATTAAATGGAAATAATTTATTTCCTCTGGGCAACCGCAAGCAGCACCAAGTCCACAGAATCAAAGAGTATAACTAAATAAGTAAAGTATGCCTAATTAAGTATAGAGCCACAGAAGTGACAGAACCCTATTTATTAGTACCACAGACTGACACTACAGACGGGTTCTCCAGATGAAGTTTATGAAATTTCCCCATAGGACACAAAATAGTTCCCCAAAATGATACTATTTAGTAGTGTTTAAGCAAATTTATCCCAGATATTATATTTGATGAAACTACCCATTTATTATTACACCAAACAACAGCAGAACCAGCATAACCCTAATTGCTCAGATACTTCTGATAATAGCGTAAGCGTACATTTTAATTGGTGCCACGAAGATAACACCCAGTAGTGCAGGTGAATTAGATGAATATAGTGGAAACATATTTCGGTGATTTTTGGTCTGTCTTTTTCTCGCATCTTAAGCAACCAATCACGCATGGATGAAAAAATTTTAGCGTTTAGTACTGAAATTTTCTTCCCAAAATTATTTCCTCAAGGTTTCCGTGTCCCCGAAAATTATTATATGTTTCCCCAAAATTTAGAAGAAACTTTTGTCAGTGCTGCTAGCAGTAAAACATGAAAAAGATACGAAATGTGTTTGATGGATTCTACAGCAATAGAGGCCGCGGGCGGTGGTGGTAGCCTAGTAGGAGATCGTCGGCCTTTTAAGGAGCAGGTTGTGAATTCAAATCCCAGTGCGGGCACGTTCTATAGGGTTTATGTAAAGTATATAATAATATACGTAATTATAACTCGCTGTTCGGTGAAAGAAATATCGTGAGGGAACCCACTTGTATACCTACCAAAGAATCATTTCAGAGGTAGGTATGCTATCCGCCAATCGGGACCGAACCCTCGCCCTGTGGTGGATTATGGCGTAACCCTCCTTACGAACGTGAGGGGAGACCCGTCCTCAGCAGTAGGATGATTTGAGTTGATGATGAGTATTTGGGTTGATGATGATGATGAAAAGCATTGAGTTTTAATTTTGTGAGGGATTGTAGGACTGTAATTGGATTTGATTCGATTTTCTATCAGACACATCTGTCAGTATGTTTCATCTCGGGCCCAAAAAGGTCCAAAAACGGACCATAGAACCGCTCTGGCAAGACTTAGCAAAAAGTTAACGTCATTGTGACATAATTAGTGTTCGTTCTAGGGATGGCGATTCTTTACGAAAAAGATCGATTTTTAAATCGATTCGAATCGTAGTCTAATGAATCGATTCACGAAAAAATCGAGGCCTACAAAATCGATTCTTAAAAAATCGATCTTTTTTTCAAGTTTGCGTTTACAATGTAAATTTGTATCAATTTTACTAAAAACAAGATTAATATTGCAATTAACGATATCTTATCAATAAAATCAGGGAATTCAAAAATAGCTATTATTTTTATTAGCGTATCAAACTATAAGATCAACTATAAAAAAAAAAAGTATTTATATACTAACGGCCTTACTAATAAAAAAAAGTTAAACATCTGTGTAACAACTGTATTACTATACAGTGAGTAAGCTATGAATAGGCGTTACACACTCCCTTTACTAATAATCCGTGGGTAAACAATGCATAGTTATCAATTCCTTATAACAAAAACCACTGGCAACTTTCGTCAGAAACGTTCGAAAACATTACGTCATAATATCAGAGTCTTAATATTAGTTCTAAAAACGCTCATAACTTTGATGCATTAGTAGTGAAAAATATAAATTTTATTAAATTAACTATATTTTTCGTTCTTTAATTACTGTTTTATTTTCACTTAGCCATTTAGTAAGAGTAAAGGATACTAAAAATACAGCCATCTCGCGAGTTTATGAGTAGTTAACTCTTTAACCGGCAGCACTCTTATAATTCAGGCACATTCAACTAAATGCAAATAATTGTATGGTTTATACCAAAACAGAAAAAATCGAATGTCGATTTTCAAGGGTGATATATCGATTCAGTGAATCGATACAGTACTTCAGATCGATTTAAAAAATCGATATTTTCTACTCGAAAAATCGATTCTTCGATTAATCGATCTCAGATCGCCATCCCTAGTTCGTTCGTTTCGTTCAAAGAGTATAATAGAGGAAGTTTCGTTCTGTGAAAACTGTGATTAGAATAGAATAATATTAGTATTATATTGTTGTGGATTTTCTCTGACTTGATGATATCCCTATCAATGTTTCTTACTTATAATTTTAGATAATGGCGAACTATGATACTTCTCAGCTTACGGAGTTTCCGCGATTCGAGTCGGAGTCTTCTCAAAGCAGTGTGTCAACGTTTTTCAACAAGTTTTGGAAGTTTCCTCGTTTTTCGCCCTCTGAAGGTGAAAATGGACAGGGCAAAAGCTCTGGAGAAGAGAAGCCTGTTTCTACTCGTCCTGAAGACCATGGCAAAGATGAATATGAGATTGGAAAGACCGAAACGGGAACTTACGCAGTGGAGCTAGAAGGTCGAAGTTTGCCTAATGTTTTGCGGAGGATCAGCAGTTTAGTCGCATTGGGTTCGGGGGTAAGACTTAAAAATAATTACCAGACATCTTTTTTCTATTGGATCCCTTATGTATATGTATATAGACATCATAGCTTGAAAAAGCTATGCTTAAACTTGATAAACCATTTATAATAAAAAACTTATTAGAAACTATTGTAAGAAGGTTAATAATCAAAGAACATCTCCATTCCAGGGTGGCACAAGATATGCTGACACGGAACTGGCCCGCTACTGGATGCCGGACGACATATCACGAGAATGCTACGAGTGTGCATCTAGGTTCAGCACCCTGCGGAGACGGCATCACTGCCGAGTGTGTGGCCAGATATTTTGCAGCAGGTGTTGTAGTCAACGTGTACCGGGTACGTCTGTTAATGGCCGCTGCTCTTAATTCCGAATTGATTGATTACTTTCCAAAAAATGCTTTTGTATGTGTTGCCAGTCAGTCTGATTGTCTAAGACACATTCAGCGTTGATGCAAGCCTGCCTTACTATAACAATACACATTTATTTGTTCACTCAATATACAAGTATACATTACAAGAATGCGTAAGTGTTAGTCATAGTAGAATTAGTCAGTTTATACGTCAGTATAATTATATCAGTCATACTCAGCTTATAATTTGCTGATAATAAATGCAACAAAATAATAAAATGCGAAATCACATTTTTATGCAAATGAAAACTCATGCAAAAATGATAAAAAATAACAAACAAGTCATGCAAATGTCAGTGATCATATTTTACTTGAAAGCTAAGGCCACTGCTTGGAAGCAACAATTGGTTTTACAAGTGGTGGTAGGCTAGTGGGAGAACGTCCATCCGCTTTCCAAGGAGAGGCGCATGAGTTCAAATCCCAGTATGAGCATTTACCAATGCGTTTCTTGGAAAACAAATGTACGTAACTATCACTTGTTTATTTAAGAAAAAAATCATGAGCTAAGCATATCTCCCGAGACCTATTTCAGAAGTTGGTATATTATCCACTTATTCTAATCGGGCCCCTGTGTTGGCTTATAGCTTAATCCTCCTCACAAAAGTGAAGGGAGACCCTTGCACAGCAGTGGTCTTATATGGGTTGGTGATGATGATGATGAAAGATAGCTTTATTCAGATATATGTTACAGTAACTGTTAACATAATGTTTCAGGTCACATCTTTGGTTGCAACGGTGGTCTGCGAGTGTGCAACTATTGTTGCAATGTGGTTCTCAGCTACTTGAAGGAAAATGACCCAACCGGCGAGATATCCCCCGATCTCAGGACTTTGCAGGAGAATTTGCAGGTTGATTAAGAAAACAAGAGCTTTATAATTTTTTACCTTTTTTTTAATTGCCTTATAGTAGACGGGTTGGATGCTTTTGTAAACTACTGCTCTGTACAAAATTTTAGTAATTAATTCTATTAAATGTTAGTTAATTTTTTATGAAGACATTTACCCCCTGGTAAACGCCTACCATCCCACAGTATTGAAAATCACTTCACATTTAATAATTCCGATATTAAAGAAACGCAATGACATTTCATGGTCTTGATATATCAATGTGGCAAAGTTTCCTTAACACATTCACTGCTGAAAACAACTGTCGTGTTTTTCATAACTTGCCCTGAGTACGGCAAAACACAGCTGTTGTGTTTATTTTATGGGAAAACACTATGGCCCGTGCAGAGCCTCACTCATGGCTAGACAAGCAAATCGGCTCAGCAGTCAAAGTGTTAAAAATATTGTCGGTACGAAAATGCCCGAGCTTATGCTATAATCATCTTGGCTCTGAAGTCACCTTACCATGTTATGGGTGGTCAAGCAATTGGCTAGTGGCTAGGGACTTGAAAGACTGGATAACAATTTTATGTCGCTACAAGAATGCACTGCTAAATGAACTTCATGAAATTATTGTTTTTTTTTATTAAATTTTGATTTAGAGACTACCACTGAGATAAATTATTAACTGATTAATTGCAGGTAAAGTTCCCAGATAACAAAGATCGATCATCAAAAACCCGGGACAACTTTGTGTTTGCCCATGACCAAGAGGAGCGGTGCGAGATCCGGAACTCACCCAAAGAGACGCTGCAGGATGTATTCAGGCAACTGTCTTTTGCGTTACCGACTCAACAACATAGGTAAATTTTACCGGCTTAAAAAAAAAAAACTTGTTAGTTCAGCAGTCATGCTTGACTGAATGAGATAGTATTTGGACTACTCGGCTTTGCCTGTGTGGATAAAAGCATTCCATGTGTTATTCTACGACCAGAAGTCACGCAATCGGACATGCTTTCCGGTGGGCAGAGCTGGCCAGAAATACCATTGTACCCTTGAATTATAACCCCAAGTCAATATGTGAATGTAACTATGTTTCAACACATAGTCACTATTATGTTTTATTGTTTTTTGGCTAAATATGGCAATAATGGTTGCAGGTCTTTGAGAAAACTTTGCCGTATGCTAACGTAAGTGAAGCGTTCGCGGGTAGATAGGTAATGTTCATGTGGGAGTCTGTTTTATGAGGTGTCGGGTAGTTAGTCGGTTTAACACGTTCACTGCTGAAAACACAACTGTGGTGTTTTTCATAACTTGCCGCGAGCGCGGGAAAACACAACTGTGGTGTTAGCTGTATGAGAAAACACTATGGTGTGTGCAGATCCATACCCGTGGCCAGACAAGAAAATCGGCTCAGCCGTCAAAGTGTTAAGTTTAAGCCAGTGTCTGCTGTGTTAGCTAATGCCCGTGGTCATACTTTATGCGGGAGGATGCTTGCTGTTAAATCTCAGCTCTCCTTTGTGTATGCCCAATAGCATAAGCGGAGAAAGGAGTAAGAGATAGAAAGAGATGCTCTAAGCTAGAAACAGACTATGGAGAGTTAAAAATGTATTATCTACGAAATAGAAAAGGCGGTTATCCAGATCCTATTTGTGGAAATGAAAGTGACGGATCAATGAAGACTTATAGGGGCGTCCTTTTTCCACTTCGCAAACTTTGGTCAAGTAACGCAATGTAGTGTCATTGTTGGGTATTTTCTAGGTTTGGTTTGGTTGGGTAGATACTTGTGCACCTTTGTATGTATAGGTTGCTAATATTGTGATGTCCTGACTGGGTTGTATTGCTTATATAATTTTTTTTTTTTAAATAAATTGTATTGGTCTAGTCTTAGAACCCCTGTGTGGGTCATAAATGTTATCCTGCTATTGTAATAATAATATAATATTGAAAAGGTATCTGATATCTCCATTACGGAAAATATTGATCATTTTGACTCCTTTTTTTAGCTGACTTCATATCACGAAGAGGATCTCAATTCGGTTGTATTTTTTAGTGTCCGACGTGACTCCGTGGTATTTAAAACGATTTGTAAGTAGGATATACCTTCGGATTATTCCTATAGGAATTTCATCAAAGTCGGTTCAGTAGTTTTTATATCAAATTGAAGTCGGCTTTTAATTTAGTTCAAAGAGATATTACAGTTTTTTTTATTATAATAAAGTCGTAGGGTACTATTTGAGCACTTTCTCACCTGATATCAAACTCTTTAGATTTTGCGGACATAAAAATAAAAAATGTATGGATTTAGAATGAATGATTTTCTTAAAAAAAGCTAATAGTTTAATGTGACGTTTCAGATATCGTCTCGTGAGCTACAACGGAGTTTGGCGCGGATGCGACATTCTGCAATGGATCATGGAACATACCCATAATAAAACCAGGTTATCATTCATAATCATTACACAAATATTCCCTTATTCATAAAAAATTATGTGACGCTTAATATATTGTAATGCGCAGTAGATATTTTTTTATGAATAAAGCCTTTGGCTTCTGGCTTATGCCTCCGTCTTTACTGTTCTAGAATATAAAAGTAAAGAAGCTCTAAATATTACACAAGTAAAAAGTATTTGGTTTTGTTCATCGGGTAAGTCGGAAACAAATAAAGAAAAATAAAAATATTATATAAAAGTAAATAATAATATGAATGAAAACCGACCATTGTAGTACCCTTGTTTACCTATTGTAAATTCTCTGCACTGTTTTTATTTATTTTTTTGGTGTACGATAAAAAGTTTTCTATTCTATTCTATTCTATTCTATGAATTCAAAGTTTAAGAACTTCTACTCCATTAATAAATATCTAATAATTTTTTTTAATGTGAAAAATCTAAATCAGGCTGTCAGATCGGCTGTTGCCTTGGCAGCATGCGTGTTTTTTTACATTCAGCCAGGGTTAATAAGGTTTTTAACTTTTTAGTTACATGGTCACCTCTAACAGTGCCTAAAAAAGGAGAGGAAAATAAAACTAAATTTTTTGGTCTTAAAATATTCAATAATGAAATCGTCCATTCATGAATTCTCTTTACAAAATCGTATCAATGATTCACATCTGCAAAGTGTACCGTGACGAATCATTTTTTTATTTGTTACTTTCAGAGCACAAGCGAACATGATATGCCAAAGTCTATTGAGCTCAGGTTACATGGAGTGCGTGACGGAGCTGCCCCATTTCGCGGACTACGCACTGTATCGCCCCCTGGCGGCCATGACGAGAGGCGACGCTGATGATGACGATGATGATGATGCAAGTGAGTGATCATAGCATTAATTATAGTCCAGGCAGTCTTCAAGGATAGAGTGGAGACGCGCAGGTCGTTCGCGCCATGGTAAGCGCCATGCGCGATCATATTCTGGGGAAGCTTTATCGATGTGCAATCTACATTTTTATTGCAGAAGCGTTGCATAAGGTCAATTTATAATTTACACAGTACGGTATCTCTTCACGACAGTTTTCAGCAAAATAATCACTCAGTCATGCAGGAACTTGTAATATTAGAAATAAGTTTGTCTATAAAAATCATGAAGTTTATTTTAATGTTTTCTAGCAGTTTACGTAGTATTCATAAGTATAATATTTGTATGCCTCAAGAAAATAATATAATGTATCATAATAATAAGTGCAATAAAAGTATAGACCATCTTCCCCTACACATTAACACACACACACACACACACACACACACACACACACACACACACACATACACACACACACACACACACACACACACACATACACACACACACACACACACACACCCACGCACGCACTGTCACATACTTAAACTTTCTATATTTACCCTTACAGCGGAAGAATGCCCCAGGTTGGTAGAAAGCGTGTCTTCCTACTGCCTCGATTTGAACCTCGGGGACAGCTCGGCGAGGCTTATCAAAACGCCTAAAGCAGGTAATAATAAAAAAAAAAATTGGTAAAGTCATTGTGCGGAAACCCACCAATCTGGACTGGGGCCTAATCCGCCTCAAGAAAGTGAGGTGAAATCCCGACCTCAGCTGTGGCCCGATATGGGTTGATGATGATAACAATGGTAAGACGAGGTCTAATTTATTTGTTTGAAACTAAGAAACCAACTTCAAACCGTCTTATTAAAAATCTGCATGGTCAATTTAAAATTTTAAATGCATTTTATTATTTATTCCCTTTCTCTCCAAATCAATGGTAAGGTAAAGTTGGTGTAAGGAAATAACCCTTTTTTTTTTAATAATCCACTCTGGTCGAGAGACTGTTGACAAAACTGGTAACCTATGCTTTTTTTATTTAATACGATTTATAAATGCTTTTATTTTATAATATTCAATATTGATTCATTATTTATTTATATTATTTTTCAGAGAAGAAATCATCATCATCAAGCGAAGAAGAGGCACCGGCTAGGGCTATGGAACAAAATGAAGGTATTAATCGATAAATAATCAATTTTAATAATAAACCTAGTGGGAGAATGTCTGCCTTCCAAGTAGAAAGTCGTGAGTTCAAATCCCAATGCGGGCACGTACCAATGTGTTTCTTGTAAAACTTATGTACGTAATTATTACTCGCTTTTCGGTGTAAGAAAACATCGTGAGGAAATCCTTGTACCTACCCGAGAACTATAATAGAGGTAAGTATGTTATTCACCAATCCGGATCGGGTTCCTGTGGTGGATTATGGCCTAAACCTCACGAAAGTGAGGAGAGACCCGTGCTCAGCAGTGGGACGATATGGGTCGATGATGAAACAATTTGAAATATTTTTTTTTTTTACTGTTCGACAATTAATTACTTTCTATCGCTAGTGTATGACCGGATATACACTGTAAATCTGCAGCCATGATCACAAATGAAAATCTGATTCAATTGTTCGAATTCATATGTCCGAAAAACATAACCTTCAATACATTTATCCGTTTAATACGTTTATCGATGCTTTAAAAGCTATCACTGGCGTGTTCCAGGCTACACAGAGACGAAGCACGTCTGCCGCGCCATGTCGGAGTCGGGCGCGGAGCACCTGCGCTTGCTGCTGCGGCAGTGCCTGGCGCGCGCGGCATTGCCGCCGGCCTGGCTCGAGGCGCTGCTGCCGCTGTGCGTGCAGGCCGCGGACGCCGTCACGCCAGGTGCTTACTTCATAGACATAGATAGAAAATAGTAGATTGTACCACAAGGTAACAAAATAATGTATTTACGGCGAGAGCGATTTTTGAATCCAGAGCGAAGCGAAGGATTCTAGAGTAGAATCCTAAGCGTAGCGAGGGAGTCAAAGTACTTCGCTCGAGCTTAAATAATTTTGTTACCGTGTGGTACACGATACTTTTCATCCCAAGCTATGAGAAAATATTCATCATACGAGAAAAAAATCTTTTGACGACTAATAAATCGATGAACGCCGGCTGCATGCACGAAAAAGTTGACACATTGTCCCGTAACGCTCATTGTCCCGGTACGCTCATTATACGCTTGCGCCGCATCTATCTCTCTTCTCTTCTTGACAAGTTAATTATTCTTGCATTTTAAAAATCTGATTACTAGTATAATTTCAAGCATTTATTCTTTTATTATTAAAAAATGATTCATCATAAAAGTATGCAATCACTGTTATCAATGTTATGTTACGACGTTGTCACGTTAAAATATCGTCCATTAACCAACTTTACAGACAACCAGTTTTTTTTAAATTTGGATAGCCAATGCCGCACGGCACGCGCTGTTTTTTATTATAGCCGGCCAGGACATTATTGAAGCGAATTGCGTTCAAACTTTTTAATTTAACAGTATTCCAAATTCAAAACTCATTTCATCACTGTTCTTAAGTGCGCGGAAAAGACCCACTTTGCTCGCATTTATCGAGGAGCAAAATGCCTCTTTTCGAATACATGGGATGAAAACTCTTTATTGAAACACCACAGAGCAAAGGACCATCACTAGTCCATGTTCGTCCACGAAGGCTCCACTTACTCAACCGGCTTTTGGCTGCCAATTGTTTTCGGATGGGTGGCAGATGTTTGTTGTGCTTCAGTTATTGTATTGTGAGAGTAATTAAACATTGTGTAAAACAAACACAATGTTATTAACAAACTAGCGGTCCCGGCAAACTTCGTACCGCCTAACAGTCATGCTTAGGATTTTAAAATTAATACGGAATTATAACGGAGATAACTGATCAAATGATTAATGTGGCTATAAATTAATAGGGGTTGGTGATAGTGGGGTGAAAATTTTGGGCTGTATTTATTTTGTAATGCCACATAATTATTTTAAGTTTAAAAAATATGATTTCATCAAAAAAACAATGGAAGTACATATTTCCAAATAAATCTATTTTCATTAATAATGTGAATAAAATTTATTTAAATAAGTTGTGATCAATTGTATTTAGGACAAAAAAAAAAGTGAAATGATACTTGATATGACAGAATTGTCCTAAATTTGCACTAGAGGGCGCTTATAAAAAATATGCCTCTGTCAGTTACGTTTTGACGTCTGGAACCAACTAGTACGAGAAAATTTCACTAGATGGCGATAACAAACGAGCGGCGGCCGGCTGCATCGCGGTGACGAGATTCTCCGGCGCGCCAGGGGCCCGCGAGCGCGCGCTTTTCGAATCATACTTACCTGGCGTAGGGGACACCGTGATCACCAAGGCGGTTCCCCCAGAGCGAGGCCTGTCCATTGCACTGCGGACGGGTTGACCTCTGCGATTATCCCTAATGTGGATAACTCGGACGCGTTATTTTTGGTAGTGGGGACTGCGTTCGCGCCGTCCCCCATATAAACAATCATAATATTCTTAGTAATAATCCGTGAGTGTAGCAAAAGGTAGTGGTTCCCTGTTTCAAAAATTGTGCTAACTGAAGAAGAGTACGGAGTTTATTTATTCATTAAAAGTAATGTTGCACAGTTCAAGTTTATACGAAGAAGTGCAGAAAGCAAATATTTCTTTATTTTATTCTTTAATCTATATCTATCTATAATATGTAAAAATTTTATGTTGGTTTGTGTACGCTTCAAAAACTCAAAAAGTTCTGCACCGATCGAGCTGAAATTTTAGCATGATATAAAATCCGCATGAAGGATTGTTTTTTCATCAGGACATATCAGCGAATGTGCGAATGTGCCACAGCGAAGCGTGGCAGGGCACAGCTAGTGCATTATAATTTTTTTATATATAAAACAGTCCACACATACTGTGTGAGTTTGACACACACCCATTGATAGAAAGGCACGTAGGGGTTACCATTTTGACAAGGTTTTTATTTTTTATTGAAAGAAGTTTGAAATAAGACCAAGACGTCGGGGTAAAATAAAAAAATCGCGAAATGATTTTGTTGGAATTATAATTATAATCAATAGTTTTTCGAAATTCAGTGTCGCCCTAGTTTATAACAATACTAGTCACAAAATCAGTCGACAAATTGGAACTTTTGAGAGTGAGTCTCTTGCCGACACCGTGTCTAAATGCGGATGGGACGTTTTGCGAATCGTTTGTGTCACTCCAGACCCCCAGAGCGACGACATCGACGTGCGGAACTACGTGCAAGTGAAGAAGGTCCCCGGCGGAGCGCCGCGGGACTCCTGCCTCGTGCACGGCGTCGTGCTCACCAAGAACGTCGCGCACAGGTACGCAAATATTAATACTTTATTGTGTGAAAATAATACTGTGTTCCAGTTTAAAAGACACTGGGAAATTACTGGGCGTTTGAGACTAGATGACCGCAATGCAATGTTGTACAAGATTATGCATCGCAAAGTTCTGGGTGGCACTGTAACTGTTATGGGCAGGCGTAGCAAACTAAAATGAATGCTCAGCGCATTTTCTACTAGCCAACCATTCATAATGGAAGAGAGAGGGTTGTAGGCGTGCATCGAAAACACTATACCGAAATGGAAAATATAAAGAAAAAATAAAAATAATTGTGTTAAAATAATGTTAGAGTAATTGTGTACCACCCTCGTGATTCCGATTTGCCCGCAGGTACTGCGATTATCCGAACGAATTACGGTCGAAATTCGACCTTCGGGCGACGAACGCATAGATAAATAAAAAACAAATGTTCCAGAGGCATGCCCGTGCAGCTGTCCAACCCCAGCATCCTCCTGCTGGACTGTTCCATCGCCTTCCAGCGCGTGGAGGGGCGCCACACGGCTCTGGAGCCCGTGCTCATGCAGGTCAGAGCCGCCGCCGGCCGCGAGGCCCGGGCGCGCCATCCGGCGCTTGTAGGTCCTAGGGTAGGCTCGTCTCCGCGGGGGTGCGGGCCAGGTAACCTCCACGAGTGCCCGGCTGTTGTTCGTCCCTCTTGATGCGTTGCATCCGGAGGGAAGGGCAGCAGCTGGGACGGTGCACCCTGGGGTTCGGTCAGCAATTCTCCTAGGGGAATTGGTGGCCGTAGCAAATAACCTGGCGAGAAGAGGTCCTTCGCGTGTCCCTCTGATCAGCAGAGGGCACAGCGAGGGACCAATAACGGGGACTTTTGGGCCGCGGATCGGGGGTCCAACGCCCAAGTTAGAAGTCCCGAGCTGAGGTGCGGCCCGTGTGTTCCGGGACGCACCCAGCGGAGAAAGAGGCCCAGGCCTCACGTGGCGAGCCCGGGAGGGCGCCCGCAGAGGTGGTCGCGGAAGCGCCGTGCGAACCCGTGACCACCTCCATAATGCGGAGAGGAGAACACCCCGGGGTTTTAGTGGGTAAACCCCGCCAGACCAGCTGGCGGGGGAGTCCCACATAACCACCCCCCCGCCCCCGGGGGCCGGGTGGTATGCCTAATGCATTTCCCCGGGAAAAAAAAAAAAAAAAAAAAAAAAAAAAAAAGGCTCGTCTCCGCGGACATGGCCGCCGGGCGCAGGCGGCGCTGCGCCGCGGCGGCGCGGGCCGCGTGGTGCAGGCGGCGCTGCGCCGCGCCGGCGCGGCGCAGCGCCGCTAACGTGCCCGCGACGCCGCCAGGAGAACGAGTACCTGACGCGGTGCGCGGCGCGCATCACGGCGCTGCACGCCGGCGTGGTGCTGGCGCGCGGCGGCGCGGGCCGCGTGGTGCAGGCGGCGCTGCGCCGCGCCGGCGCCGCGCTGGCGCTGCGCGTGCCGCCGCGGGCGCTGCGGCGCGCGGCGCGTGCGACGCGGGCCGACATGTTGGCCTCCATCGACGCACGCATCGGCCTGCCGCGCCTCGGGACCTGCAAGAACTTCTACGTTAAAAACTGTGAGTTCTGTGTACGTCCGATTTCGTTTTATCGCGTCGATGTCCCGTTGATTGGGCCCCGAGATATGCACTGCATTGTAAATAAAATTGTCCCTTATTCTAGTTTGCCTTTCAAACTTAAACTCGTGACAGACTCGTGACAAACGACGTTGCCACGACGATACCGACGCGAGACGGTTTCGTTTAAGTCCACCGCCTACCTACTTAATCCTAAAAACTAACTCTCTTCACAATATCTAATTCTAGACGGGAGCAAAACTCTAATGATTCTGGAAGGCTGTGCAGAGCCCCAACTCGGATGCTGCATCCTACTCCGAGGTGCACCGCTAGAGGAACTCGTCAGGGTTAAAAAAGTCGTCAAATTCATGCTCCTAGCCTGTTACAACTGGAAGCTGGAGAAAGCGTTCTTCGCAGACATCGAGGCCATTCTCCCCGAACCGGGAATGACGTTTGACGACGACATCGATGACGGAAGTGACATACGGGACTCAGACCTCCTCAAAAATGATGAGGGATCTCCAATTACGAACTTGAGAGATCAAGAGAACAAGAGAAGCAGTCTTCAAAAAGATATAAGCAACGATATATTTACAAATGAGAGCGCAAAATCGAACGAAGCTAACGAAGATATGTTCGATACCGATGCTAGAAAGTTCAGGAATTTAACCGAAATTTCGGATATTGATACCAGTACCAAAAAAGCTGAAGTTACTGTTGAAAAGGCTGAAGCTACTGCCGAAAAGACTGAAGGTTGTACAGAGAATGACGCCACGGGTGGGGACACTTTAAGTGCGGATCCGGACGACCCCCTCCAGAGGCCCAAGTCCTACACTCGGAAGGCGGAGAATTCGAGCTGTGGGGTCCCCATAAGGGACTTCAGCGACCCCCTGCGGGCGACGCTGTCCGTTGACGATGACGTGTTTTTGCCCAAAGAGGAGGCCATGTTGAAGGCCGACGCCCAGAATGAAAGGTAAACGAAAATAGGTATGCGGCACGACTATTATGACATTTGGAGGGAATCTCACCCGCCCGAGAATTATTTCGAAGATAATTTAGGGGAGGCGCTCGGCAACAGACGGGCCGGGACGATGATGACGAACGTGATTCCAGATGGTCAGCGGACGACGTGGTCCTCTCCATGTCCCCCAACGTGCTGATCCCGGCGCCGTACCTGGAGACGGAGGCGGGGCGGCGCTGCCCGCTGCGCGCCTGCTACCCCGCGCCGCTGCTGCGCGCCGCGCCCCGCGCGCCCCGCGCCGCGCCGCGCGCCGCCGCCGCCGCGCCGCGCGCGCCGCGCCCGCCGCACGGGGTACGCCGCACGCCCTTCGCTCTGCAACCTGCTCTTCTAGCGGACAGTTCCCCAGTCCGGTTACACCCTTGTGCTTCCAGGGAGAGTTCCACCCGTTCGTGAGCATGGCGATACGGGCGCCCGCTGACGACGGCGCGCTGCGCGCCTCCCTCGCCAGCTACAGGGCGCTCGGGTGCCGCCCTCACAAGGAGAAACACAAGCGTGAGTGACACACACACACACGCAGACAAGGAATTTCTGCCTATTCCTTTATTCATCAGAATAACTTAAACGGAATCAAAACTATGTATTTTTTTTAATATGGATTTCCGCGAGTAACTCTTGATTCTATCAATTAACCGCGAGTGTTATCTCCACACGTGCACACTGCAGTAGATGTTGTGTTCCAGCCTCCTGTCCGCAATACAACCCGTCGGTGATTCGTAAACAAGTCAAGGAACCGGACCAGGACCGGGACGCGGAACCGGAGCCGCTCGACCCGTTCGCACCGGAGAGCCACCAGCAACTGCACCTGTTGTTGTACAGCTACAGCAACAAGTCGCCCAACGTGCCGGACTTCTGCGTCAACCCGTGGTAAGGCATTCACAATCTAGGTATAAAGTAAAAAAAAAAAACAGACCGGAACCGGGACACCGAACCGGAGCTGCTGGATCCGTTCTCGCCGAAGGGTCACCAATAAATGCATCTATGCTATATCTATTTTTAGCGATACTGTAAATTAGGACTATATTGAAAAAAATATTTAGTTCCTCCTGAGTGAGTGCGTGAGAGTGTTGAAGGTGTGTGTGGGTAGGTTGATAGATTGTATGTGTTCGAGGATAGAAAGATGTGTGTGGACGGCTGGGGACGATGTGCGTGTCCGGGGCGAGGTGAAGAGTATGTGTTGGGCACGTGTGTGACTGTGTACCTATTTATATTTGACCCCAATGTGATGTTATTCCAGGATCGTGGTGATGGAGATGTACGGGCGGCACGACATCTCCCTCGGCGCCTTCCTGCACAAGTACTGCTTCGACGCCGACTACACGTGCACCTCCGCCACCTGCCACGTGCCCATGAACCAGCACGTGCGCCGGTCCGTCGCCTGCTGCTTCAACTCTATGGCTGCCTCATTAAAGTTCACTTTGTAATAACAGGTTTCACACCTTGTCTGTCTAACCGGTTTGTTTTCTCTTGCAGATTCGTGCACGGTGATGTGTGCATAACGATCACTTGCAACACGGTTGGACACAGCAGCGTCGACAAGTTGCGAGAGCAACAGAGTAAACAGGTACACACCTATTTAAGGCGGTACGTTTCGTTTATGGCGGGAAATTCAAATTTAAGCTGTTTTTTTTTTAATAATGTAATTTGTGATATTACTAGACCATTCTTTACAATATTCTGAAGAGATATTTAACCGCAGGTGATGTTTTGGTCGCGCTGCTCGTTGT
The DNA here is from genome assembly GCA_912999815.1 of Campaea margaritaria. Lineage (NCBI taxonomy): Eukaryota > Metazoa > Arthropoda > Insecta > Lepidoptera > Geometridae > Campaea > Campaea margaritaria. The sequence goes on from OU538801.1 coordinate 1,347,172, forward strand.
GCGGTGCCGCGGGGCGCGCGCGGCGCCTGAGCGGCGCGGCGCTGGCGCTGTCGCTGGCGGCCTACGTGCGCTGGCGCGTGGCGCCCGCGCGCCCGCCGCGCGCGCCCGCCTGCCCGCACGCGCTGCACGCCGCCGTGCACGCCTTCCAGGCCGGCGTCACCACCGCCTGCTTCAAGTGAGTACCACCCGCGGCGCTGGCGCTGTCGCTGGCGGCCTACGTGCGCTGGCGCGTGGCGCCCGCCTGCTTAAAGTCAGTGATTAAGGCTAAAAAAAAATATGTGTACCTATTATTGCATTCATAATATATTTAAGAAGCTGTTACTTTTTCATGCAAAATAAAATATAATATCATTCCAGATATAGTAAAATATCTACGTACGACATAGTCCTCCCGCCGGACCTCATCGCCACCCGCTACGACACCAAACAGATGCGCGAAACTCTCATCGCTCAGCTCAACGAGCTCATGCTCAAAGGTGAGCATATAGTAGTTCCTGGTTCCCGAATGCAGGGAATCTTAATTAGGGCTCCCGGCCGACCGCGCCCGCGACCGCGGTGCGGAGGACGTAGCGTAGGATGGATAACATGAAGTGGATCGACGACCCACAGGATGCAAACAGCTAGAATAGAAAAAAAAGGAAATTGCAATAACGATATTCCCGTATAGTTTCGAGGTGCTATCTTCTCTAACGGGCGTATTTCCGAAGCACTGGTAGAGTTAATTGAGTTTTCCTTTCCCTGTGCGAGATTCAGGCATGAATCACCACTTGAAAGGGAAATTTCCTTTTTCAAACTCTATCCATAATCAGTTACTCATTAGTTTAGTTGATCACATTTGAATAGAGGTTTGAGTTTTGAACCGCATGTTGTGGCGTTCTTTGAGGGCCAATGTTCAGTACAGATGATGATGATGATGTTTATGATGATGGTGATGATGATGGTGGTGGTGGTGTCTCCTGTGCTTCAGGTCACGAAACGTTCAACAACGTCGGCAGCGGGGACGCGGACAAGGAGTACCAGGCATTCAAGCATCATATGGAGAACATACACGTCGCGCTCACGGCGCCGGCGCTGCAGGACCCCGACACTGATGGTAAGCGCGCACACACACAACATGAATCATAGTATATATCGGCGCAAAGCCGTTATAACTTGCCGCGAGTACGGGAAAACACTATGGAGTGTGCGGAGCCGCACCCGTGGCTAGACACGACAATCGGCTCAGCAGGGAAAGTGTTCATAGCCTCGGCGGATCATGCGGTTTTCAAGTATAAATCTCAAAAAAAGAGAGAGAGAAAATAGGAAATAAGAGAAAGAGAGAAAAGAGTTTTCTAATGTATTATATTCCAAACCTTAGTCAGCGATAAAATAGTAATGAAATAATTTATATCGGTATGTACACCTACGTATATTAGTTCCAATATTCCAACCCCCGGCGGCGCAGGCGTGGTGCGGCGCCTGTGGGCGGTGTCGGACGCGCTGACCTCGGGCGAGCGGCAGCTGCGCGAGGCGGCCGAGCGCTGGGCGCTGCAGCCGCCGCCGCCCCCGCCCGCGCGCCCCCCGCGCCCGCCGCACGACGCGCCCGGTAACCACACATTTTTTTTTTTACTAAGCAACGATATCCTTCTCCTGATGGTAAGGGCTACGCTTGCCTAAAACAGTGACAGTGTCACCCAGAAATTTGCATTGTATAATCTTGCGCAGCATTACACTGCTCCCGTCTCCCTGAGACATCAGTTCTAAAGTCTCATACCCAGTAATTTTGCTGGTAACAGTGCCACTTTGTCTACCCCAACAGGGAAAAGGCGTGACTGTATGTATGTATGTATGTATATATGTATGTAAATTGATTATCTCTTCTATGTTTCTACGCTACCTTTCCCCCCCTCCCCCAGCCTTCGTGAACACAAGTGGATGATGAGCAAACTGTGAGTTCGACTCCCGCACAAGGCAAAAACTTACGTGGGCCACAGGCGCTTGCTGTATATCTCAATGGTTGGGACCGTTGTTCTCCTAGTTTACGATTCAGAAGTTGTTTATAAAAATCCACTTTAAGACTTTAATCTTTAATAATTAAAGAATTAACGTTGTATATTATGGAATTTCAGTGGAAGAAAAATCTGACATAGACGAATCTTCAGGCGACGCCAGCGGCAACGAAAACACTGGTATATCTCTACACATGTATTTTCATAGTTTCTATATTGCAGTAAAATTAAATTAAATAACCAAATAATTGACTAAAATCCAGAAGGTAATATTTTTTTACCTATGAATTTGTTTTTCTTTGCATGTCATTTAACAAATCATAATACATAATTAATATGTATCTCAATGTTACCGTCAAACTCAATTATGTCAATTAACTATAATTCTCATTAAATTCTGTCAGAATCTTTCACTGCTAAAAACACACGTCTGTGTTTTTATAATTTTACGGCAACCGAAAACATGCCTGGCGTGCGAACCCACACTGCTGTATCGACAATTTTATCACACCAGTTGTGTGCACCCGCACTGCTGATTGAGTTTAGTTACGACACAACGAAAATGATCAGTTAACGCAAACACGTTGGAAGACTTCGCAAAAGAGTCAAAAAATTAAAAACAGTTCAGCAGTGAAAGTGTTGTGATGTGAAACTATTATAAATGTGCGACATGGGCTGTTTTTAACCTGGGAAATGCAGAGTTCCCGCAGGAAAAGTGGAATTACGCGGTGTCTTATTATAACAAAATAATGAAGCTAAAAATTAACCGATGCTCGTTTTAGGAACGACTTATGTGTTCTCGGACAACAGTACTAAGGAATCCGACAAGGACAATGCAGGTGTGTAACTATTCACATAAATATTAAACAACTATTAGATTATTTTTATATTGTACTAGCTGTACCCTGGCACGCTTCGCTGTGGCACATTCGCACATCCGCTGATATGTCACTGATGAAAAAATAGATAAAAACAATCCTCGATGCGGATTATATATCATGCTAAAATTTCAGCTCGATCGGTGCAGAACTTTTTGAGTTTTTGAAGCGTACACAAACCAACATAACATTTTTATATATATAGAGATATTGTGGCAAAAAAAATATTTAATGACGAACATTTTAAAAATGACATCCCTTTAGAGTTTCTTGGTGCTATCTTCTCTGACGGGCGTATTTCCGAAGCACCGGTAGAGTTAATGGAGTTTCCTTTTCCTGTGCGAGATTCAGGCATGAGTCACCACTTGAAAGGGAAATGTCCGTTTCCAAACTGAAACCATAATTAGATAATTACTTTAGTGGATCATATTTTGACTTAATTTTGTTGTTTTTGTCTATGTATTAATTAAAGCTTTAAATTTTTCACTTGTCAAAGTGCATAATTTTTGCCAGAACTTAAATAACAAAATTAAATAAAAAGAAAACTAAAAACTTAAAAAACTAACAAAAGGGGGTTGTCCATGAGGCATGGTGCCTAGAACAATATTTTTGCCTGATTACAATGTATGATTTGAGTTTTGAATTTCATCAACCCATATCGGCCCACTGCTGAGCACGGGCTCCCCACGGGCCCCGGTCCGGATTGGTGGATAACATACCTACCCCCGAAACAATTCTCGGGTAGGTATGTGGGTTTCCTCACGATGTTTTCCTTCACCGAAAAGCGAGTGATAATTCCGTGCATATGCTTTACAGAAACACATTGGTACGTGCCCGCACTGGGATTTGAACTCACGCCCTTCGCCTTAGACGTCGGACGTTCTCCCACTAGGTTACCACAGCTTTTGGCGGTTTTTGGCTTGTACTAAAAATAATTGGACGATGTCTGCATAAGAATTACTCGAATTTGTTTAAAAAAAAATTACAGGCACTGAAGAGGACGAGGAGAAAGGAGATAAGAAAACAGTGAGACAAATCCTGTCGCAGCTGCTATCGAACAATCAACCTGCGAACCAGGTAATATTTTCATCTTCAAACGGGACGGATTGTTATGGTTTGAAGTATAACTGCTTTACGCACGCTTGACTTGTGGAGTAAGCTGGTGAATGCGTGACGAGAGCGTTACGAAAAGTGTGATCGGGCGAGGTGAACGGAAGTTGAGAGGGATATATAAGTTAGTCAATATAGAAAGAGAGAGTTACGTTTCGTATATTTAATTTTTTTTTTTTTTTTTTGTTTTTTTTTTTTTTTTATTAATCTTTTAGTTTTAAACGTGTTATATTTAAAGCCGTTGATTACACGTGCGGTCCTCAGGCCGGCATGATCGTGTGCAGCGGCCTGGTCCCGGTGGTGGTGCAGGCCACGCAGACGGGCTCCGTCATCGCCGCCGCGCTCGCCTCCGCCACCTACCGCCGCGCGCGCCCTCCCCTGCGCCACAGGTATAAACATGTCATCGTCAACCCATGTCGTCCCACTGCTGAGCGCGGGTCTCCCCTCGCTTACGTGAGGAGGTCCACCACGGGGGCCCGGGGTCCGTATTGGTGGATAACATAGCTACCTCCTCATATAAATTTGAATTTATATACTGTCTCATGTTAGACATAGATAGGGTTTGGATTGAAATTAAACCCCATATTTCGTTAATATGTAGTTGTAATAGTAAAAAACATAGAAAAATCGGAGTACATGGCCAAAGCGGCTTGGTAAGAAAAAAGAGTGGCACAGTATTTGACTACCTCACATATAAATTAAACTAAAGAGCCTAGTCAAGTAACGTTAGCAAGCTGTCAATAATTGAGTTCTCTCGCGCGATGCGTAGGCGCGAACATATACATTTTATAAATATGTCATGTTTTTCAGTGCGCAGACAGAACCAGAAGAGTCGGACTCCAGCGCCGGTAACAAAGAAAAGACCGATGGAGATAAATCGAAACCGACGAAATCAAACGAACACGTTGAAGTGTTGTTGAAGGTAGAATTTTATTACGTAGAGCAAAAACTGTATCAAAATCGGTCCATTCGTTTGGGGACTACTATGCCACAGACAGACGGCTTCTGGCGGGAAATTCAAATTTTAAGCAGTGGTTTTTGGAGTTAGACCTCGTAACAAATTTAATGTGCGACTCCATTGAATCCTTTTTTATGATATTCTGTACAGATATTTAATGTTAGCGGTGGTAGCCTAGTGGGAGAACGTCCGCCTTCCAATCAGAAGGTCGTGAGTTCAAATCCCAGTGCGGGCACGTACCAATGTGTTTCTGTAAAACATATGTACGTAATTATCACTCGCTTTTCGGTGAAGGAAAACATCGTGAGGAAACCCACATACCTACTCGAGAATTATTTCGGAGGTAGGTATGTTATCCACCAATTCGGACTGGGCCCCCGTGGTGGATTATAGCCTAACCCTCCTCACGAAAGTGAGGAGAGACCCGTGCCCAGCAGTGGGACGTTATGGGTTGATGATTTAACGTTTTGATTATTGACTTATTTGATTATTCAGCTGCAATAGTGGTAAATATTTTTACAGAATATCGCAAAGAATGATCTATTATTATAATTGCAAATTCTATTTTCATTTAAATCAGAGGTTCTCAGACTTTCTTTTTGACTGAGTAACAAGACGAGCAACTCGTTCACCTGATGGTAAGCGCTACGCCTGCCCATAATATGCCATGCGTGATCCTGCGCGTCACTGCACTGCGCTCGTCACCCTGAGACATCGGCTCTAAAGTCTCATATGCCCAGTAATTTCGCTGAAAAGAGTGCCCTTCAAACTGGAATATGTTTGCACACTACTACTTGGCGGATGAATATCCTGCGCGGCACTGCACTGCGCTCGTCTCATAGACCCCTTTCAACATTTTGCTGGTTCCGGTGGACCCCCTAGAGTTATTTATCTACTGTATTCCTATTTATTTCCTACCATATTATATGGAGACCCCTGGGGGTCCACCTGGACCACTTTGGGAACTAGGGATTTCAAAGAATACCCGGTCTAGCGCCTACAACGAAAAAAGCTGTTAGAAATAGAAATGTCCGGCCGCAAGCGAAACGTTAGAGCTGGCGTCCCTTCCAGGACGGGCTGGTGTGCCGCGTGTACTACGCGGCGCAGTTCCAGGCGCTGCGCCACGCCGTGGTGGCGCCGCGCGGGAGGGACTACGAGTGCTGCTGCGACAACGATAGTAAGCGCCGCGCCCCGGACCACTCCACGCCTATAAGCTCATTGCACAACATTTCATTTATTTTTCATTTTTCACTATGTTTATGAGACTTAGTGTTTGACAAAGTGAATTATTTTTGCCTCATCATCATTATCGTCGACTTATAGCACTGGTCTCCCTTCACTTTCGTGAGGAGGATTAAGCCTTAATCCACCACGGAGACCCGTTCCGGATTTGTGGATAACATAACTACCTCCGAAATAATTCTCGGGTAGGTATGTGAGTTTCCTCCCGATGTTTTCCTTTCGCCGAAAAGCTAGTGAAAAATAACTCACATCCGCGGCCCATTGCAAAAAATGACATAACTTTTTCTTTGATACATGCCGGGTCCATAGAGTATAATAAAAAGTTCTTTGTGATTTTAGAGAAGCTATGCAACATCGAGGAGGGTTTTATCCGGTCGCTGGCGCAGTGCGTCCCGTGGGCGGCGCGCGGCGGCAAGTCCGGCTCCACCTTCTGCAAGACTAAAGGTTGGCACGCTTTGCAAGCCCGCGACACCGGGTTCTATTCTCAGCCCCGCACCAGTGACATCTCGTTATGTGCGGATTCCTATCGCTCCGTGCGTCAAAGCACGTTAAGCCACGTCAGTGGCTCTAAGGCGGGCTGAGGACTGATCTCATTTGACAAACAACAAAACATTAAAATCATCCTCAGTCTCCATACATTTTGGGAAATTACATTCTGAGATATGACCAAAAAGTTTAAGTCAAAAATGTTTCAATTACATGATTCTTGGCACAAACTAAAGTAAAACGTATTTTGGTTTATTGTCATTAACCCCACCAAGCGACAGCTCTAAAATTGACGCCATCTCTTTCGTTTTCATAAGGTTGAAAAGAGACACTGTTATTTATCTAGTTATTCTGCTTCCAGACGATAGATACGTATTGAAAGAGATGACCAAACCGGAGTGGCAGCAGTTCTTGGAGTTCGCGCCGCACTACTTTAATTATGTGACGAGCTGTCGCCAGGAGAAGGTGCCAAGTTTATTGGGTGAGTTCAATTATTTTTTACTGTCCAATTACATCCAATTACTTTTTACAAAGTCGAATTATATCACAAACCAATCACACCCTATTTCTTTCTACATAGTTCGACTATATCCAATTGCTTCCTACAGTCCAACTATATCCAATTGCTTCCTATAGTCCAACTATATCCAATTGCTTCCTACAGCCCAACTATATCCAATTGCTTCCTACAGCCCAACTATATCCAATTGCTTCCTACAGCCCAACTATATCCAATCGCTTCCTACGGTCTAACTAAATTGCTTTCTACACAGCCCAATTACATCCAATTACTTTCTACGCTATCTCACTTGGTGTTAAGAGTCGGTGTTGTGGTCATGTTAACAAGCTTAGAATGGAATTGCCAGCGCTGCCGGCATTCCCCGATAAGGGGTTTTGTGACAATTTCTCTACTATTAAATGAATATTTCGATCCTTCCTACAACGACGTCCGTCGTACTCCCAGCGCGTATCCTGGGCGTGTACAGCGTGGGCGGCGCCGGCAGCGGCGTGCTGGTGATGGAGAACGTGTGGTACTGCGCCGGCGAGGAGCACACGCGGTTCGACCTCAAGGGCTCCTCGCGCCACCGCCTCGCCTCGCACGCCCCGCGCGCCGTGCTCATGGACGAGAACCTGCTCAACCGTGAGTGCCCACTCGCCAGAGGCGCTGCTCTATTCTCTTCTACTTAGAGTTGAATGTAATCTGTGTGTACCGCGGCGCCCTCAGTGCGCTGGGAGCGGCCGCTGCACGTGCGGGGCCACGCGGGCCGCGCGCTGTGGGCCTGCGCGCGGCGCGACGCCGCCTTCCTCGCCGCGCACGGCGTCATGGACTACTCGCTGCTGCTGGCGCTGGGGGACCGCACGCTGGTGCTCGGCGTCATCGGTGAGTGTGCGCCGTGCGCGCGGCGCGACGCCGCCTTCCTCGCCGCGCACGGCGTCATGGACTACTCGCTGCTGCTGGCGCTGGGGGACCGCACGCTGGTGCTCGGCGTCATCGGTGAGTGTGCGCCGTGCGCGCGGCGCGACGCCGCCTTCCTCGCCGCGCACGGCGTCATGGACTACTCGCTGCTGCTGGCGCTGGGGGACCGCACGCTGGTGCTCGGCGTCATCGGTGAGTGTGCGCCGTGCGCGCGGCGCGACGCCGCCTTCCTCGCCGCGCACGGCGTCATGGACTACTCGCTGCTGCTGGCGCTGGGGGACCGCACGCTGGTGCTCGGCGTCATCGGTGAGTGTGCGCCGTGCGCGCGGCGCGACGCCGCCTTCCTCGCCGCGCACGGCGTCATGGACTACTCGCTGCTGCTGGCGCTGGGGGACCGCACGCTGGTGCTCGGCGTCATCGGTGAGTGTGCGCCGTGCGCCGTGCGCGCGGCGCGACGCCGCCTTCCTCGCCGCGCACGGCGTCATGGACTACTCGCTGCTGCTGGCGCTGGGGGACCGCACGCTGGTGCTCGGTGTCATCGGTGAGTGTGCGCCGTGCGCCGTGCGCGCGGCGCGACGCCACGCCGCCTTCCTCGCCGCGCACGGCGTCATGGACTACTCGCTGCTGCTGGCGCTGGGGGACCGCACGCTGGTGCTCGGTGTCATCGGTGAGTGTGCGCCGTGCGCCGTGCGCGCGGCGCGACGCCACGCCGCCTTCCTCGCCGCGCACGGCGTCATGGACTACTCGCTGCTGCTGGCGCTGGGGGACCGCACGCTGGTGCTCGGCGTCATCGGTGAGTGTGCGCCGTGCGCCGCGCGCGGCGCGACGCCGCCTTCCTCGCCGCGCACGGCGTCATGGACTACTCGCTGCTGCTGGCGCTGGGGGACCGCACGCTGGTGCTCGGCGTCATCGGTGAGTGTGCGCCGTGCGCCGTGCGCGCGGCGCGACGCCACGCCGCCTTCCTCGCCGCGCACGGCGTCATGGACTACTCGCTGCTGCTGGCGCTGGGGGACCGCACGCTGGTGCTCGGCGTCATCGGTGAGTGTGCGCCGTGCGCGCGGCGCGACGCCGCCTTCCTCGCCGCGCACGGCGTCATGGACTACTCGCTGCTGCTGGCGCTGGGGGACCGCACGCTGGTGCTCGGTGTCATCGGTGAGTGTGCGCCGTGCGCCGTGCGCGCGGCGCGACGCCACGCCGCCTTCCTCGCCGCGCACGGCGTCATGGACTACTCGCTGCTGCTGGCGCTGGGGGACCGCACGCTGGTGCTCGGCGTCATCGGTGAGTGTGCGCCGTGCGCCGTGCGCGCGGCGCGACGCCGCCTTCCTCGCCGCGCACGGCGTCATGGACTACTCGCTGCTGCTGGCTCTGGGGGACCGCACGCTGGTGCTCGGCGTCATCGGTGAGTGTGCGCCGTGCGCCGTGCGCGCGGCGCGACGCCGCCTTCCTCGCCGCGCACGGCGTCATGGACTACTCGCTGCTGCTGGCGCTGGGGGACCGCACGCTGGTGCTCGGCGTCATCGGTGAGTGTGCGCCGTGCGCCGTGCGCGCGGCGCGACGCCGCCTTCCTCGCCGCGCACGGCGTCATGGACTACTCGCTGCTGCTGGCGCTGGGGGACCGCACGCTGGTGCTCGGCGTCATCGGTGAGTGGGCGCCGTGCGCCGTGCGCGCGGCGCGACGCCGCCTTCCTCGCCGCGCACGGCGTCATGGACTACTCGCTGCTGCTGGCGCTGGGGGACCGCACGCTGGTGCTCGGCGTCATCGGTGAGTGTGCGCCGTGCGCGCGGCGCGACGCCGCCTTCCTCGCCGCGCACGGCGTCATGGACTACTCGCTGCTGCTGGCGCTGGGGGACCGCACGCTGGTGCTCGGCGTCATCGGTGAGTGTGCGCCGTGCGCCGTGCGCGCGGCGCGACGCCGCCTTCCTCGCCGCGCACGGCGTCATGGACTACTCGCTGCTGCTGGCGCTGGGGGACCGCACGCTGGTGCTCGGCGTCATCGGTGAGTGTGCGCCGTGCGCCATGCGAAAGGGATAGAGCCCTGGAACAATTAGGTTCTGACCGAGTGGAATCACTCACCTCTTTCCCGATCGTTCCAGACTACATCCGCACGTTCACCTGGGACAAGAAACTCGAACACCTCGTGAAGAAGAACCTCGGCTCGGGACAGCCCACCGTCGTGTCCCCGGAACAGTACATGAAGCGGTTCTGCGCCGCCACCCGGAAGTACTTCCTGCCGTGCCCCGAGCACTGGGACCACCTGTACACGGTGCTGCCGGCCATGCTGGAGCAGTGACCGCCCGGCGCCGCGGGCCGCGCCTCGCCGCCCAGTGACGCTCCCTGCCGTGTCGCGAGCACTGCGATCCCTTGCACAGAGTGCTGCCATTTATACTCTGGCAGTAACGGCATTCAGTATCTAGTGAGGAGGATCTCGCCCCGGGGTAGTGCAATAACGCTTCCTGCTGAGTCCATAGTGCAACATAATCTGTCACTCACTTATAAAAATAATTCGTTTATTAATATTATAGTCACATTCCACTATAGTTTTAAAATTTACTACATTGATTATATTTACCTTGAAAAATCTATTAACAAATCACGTTATATTGTTAATTAAATTATATTTATTCGTTGAATGTTGTTATTTTAATTAAAACCTTACGTCTAAATTATAAGTATAGTAGATAGATAGATAGATAAACTCTGTATTGAAACACCACAGAACAAAGAAAACTAACTAACTAGTATAAGGTTTTATTTAAATCCAACGAGCAAAAACAGAACCTTTGAAAAAAAACTGTGAGGCATAGGTTAAACGGCCTTAAATAGGAAATTCTCCTCATATCAGTTAAAATCAATTAATAAAACAAGTGTCTCAAAATCATCATTTATTTTCAGGCTTTTATAGTTAAGTCGCACCACAATAGAAGCCCCGTAGACGCGGCGCTGCAGTCGCGAGAATGCTTCCAGCTCACCAAGTAGCTAGTGGTCTAGCTTCAACGTATAAACCGAGAAATTCAAACATAGAGATAGAATCTCTGGAGTTTCTTCCAGACTGACCGGAAAACGTGCTTCATTTTAGTTCCTAGTTTTGCCGCGGAACTTCTTTTGTGGCGCTGACTCTAATTACATTTTGAGTTCGTTCCATACACGTTGTAAGTAATCGAGACACACGAAACAAATCTTTTGGTAAAAATTGTCTGTTTGTAAAATAACAGATATACAAGTAAACCCTACGGTGGAAAACACTTGATTATAGTTTCCCAAATGGGTCTGCTTTTCAAGCTTCGTTACAAAACAATTAAATCCAAGAACGCGATGTCAATGAACACTGCAAAAGCACTGCTAGAGTTAATGGAGTTTCCTGTGGGAGATTCAGGCATGAATCACCACTTGAAAAGGAAATGTCCTGAGTCGATTTTCTTGTCTAGCCACCGTTACGGACCTGCACACACCGTTGTGTTTTCCCGTACCGCTAACACAACAGTTGTGTTTACCCGTACTTGCGGCAAGTTTTAAAAACACAACAGTTGTGTTTTCAGCAGTGAACGTGTTGGCTGAGCCATTCTAAACACCTGCCACCCGCGCTGACGACTATTTCATGTACCGGAGGCGCATTTTTTACTTCATCTTCCGAGAGATGTATAATTTCGCTATATTCTGTATATAACACTGCATTATATTACCACGAAACCACAGACTCGTAACAAGCAACTCTATTTACAGCTAAATAAGGCTTTACCCACAACAAACCAACCACGACATGGATGAGGTAACTCAGAGACAAAATATAACACTTATCCGTTACATTAGTAATAGACAAACGACCCTTAGTATCTTGACACTATTCAGCCTATTGTGTCGGATTGTTTGCTAACTCTTCCTGTTTCTAATTTTCTCTTCCTCAAGCAAGCTTCACCTTGTTTTTCAGAGCTTTTAACTGTACGACTCTCTACAGTCATGATTGCTTTTTCATATTACATATCATTGTGACACAAACAGGGTGTGTATCTAAATTTAATACTAAGAAAAACTCTTAAAAAATAAGTCAATATTTTTTTCTTGGAAGCCATAAGTTATGTTTGATCCAGGACCCCCATAAATATGTAGTGTGACACAGTCACGAACTGCCCATTACATTTCGGAGCAAAACAAACGACATTTACACGCGAGAAAATAAAATCAATTTCATAAGTCAGTATTCACAATCCTTATATTTTACAATGGACATTCAACCTCTACTACAAAATGATATAAAGTCACTACGTAAAGTACAGTCATACTAATTACAGTATACATAATTCGACACAAATTAATTTTACAGAAGACGCTTTATAAATATTATCCTAAATTTAATGATATTTTTACAATATAGTATAATAGTTACACGGTACAAACGAACAGTAGAGGAATTGTAATAAACCTTTCACAGTCCACCATTTATTCACGCCAAATGTCTCCACATATTCAGATTTTTACACTCACGTCTGTGTTTCGCCACACAACCGGCACATAAGCTGCGCTAACACAACAGGTGTGTTTTCCCGCACCCGCGTAAAGTTATAAAAAGCGTCTGTTTTAAGCTGTGAACATGTTAACCAATGTGCACAGTGGTTTATTCAAAACGTCTCAACTGCAAGTTCACCGCGTTTTATAGTGTCTAACATGGAATAAAAATAAGCTAAGTTCAGGTCATATAATCAAAATGGTAATAATACACAATGACCATAGTTTTCGTTATTATTAATTGTGATACAAAGTGGTCATATTCATTCACACAGAGTACATAAGCCTCGGGACCACCTTTCCAATGTTTACCATCACTCAAGGGTTAAGTTAACCATTGATTAGTCATTGAACAAAAGGATCACCACCCGTGACCCGTAGCAAGTAAAATAAACTTTACATAAAGCAATCCATCTGTGCTGATTGTCCACTTAGAGATGGACTCTACTTGTCTGCGCCGAACCTCAATTTCCTCTTACTGTTTCGCTTTTGTACCTTGTTAGTCAATGGCGTATTTAAACATAAGAATGAAATGGGGCTTTGAGTGGTTCCATTAGAACGAGTAGAAGCCAAGCCTATGTCCTCCATACATTGCAATTGAGGGAATTTCTTGATTACCTTTTGGAGAAAATTAATAAACGACTGTGAACTTGGATCCAGCACATATAGACTGTGGAAATTCCTTTATCGAAAGTCAATTTCTAGACTCGCTAGCAACATTCCAATATTTCCTTTACAGGAACAACGTTCAAAGCCTGTCTCAAGGCCTGCCCAGACGAGGGACATCAGTCCGTGAGGGGCACAAATTCTGAAGCTTTCTATACGCAAATCCCTTTTCTTTTGTGGCACTTTAAGTCCCTCTCGTACTTTAATCGATGGAGTTGTGACTGTCCCATCGTCTGAGCAGGCCACAAAACCAGTAACTGCCAGTACTTCTTGCCAATTAGCGTCATTCTATCCTACCATCACATAAGCGCTAAGCGCCCCTATACCACTCCCAGCCTTTGACCTTTCTTATAAATACATACATAAGGTAAACAACATGTTGGTTCACACAAACCAACTTGGCAGACTTAAGAATTCTACGGCAGGTAACACCACATATTCACTCATCTGTGACCAAAATGTGTTATCTTTTCAATATACCGTCAACACTTTCACTGCTGAGCCGATTTGCTTGTCCAGGAACGGGTGCGGCTCTGCACACTCCATAGTGTTTTCCCATACAACAAACACAACAGTTGTGTTCTCGCGCACTCGCGGCAAGTTATAAAAAGTACGAGTTATGTTTTCAGTAGTGAATGTGTTAAGGTGATTACATATTCTTTTCGCAAATCAGCGATATTTTATATTTCACAGAGACAGTTCAACTCGGGGTGCTGTCAGTAGTCAGGTGTACTGCGTGTCCAGTCAGATACATTTGAAGCTAGCGACTGAGAGCCTGCTGCCTGATTTTGTTCACCCACCAAGAGTCCAGTTCCAAGCCTAGGCCCAAATTCAGTACCAACAGCTTCCCTAAGTTGTGGCTTGACATAAAACCCATCAAATCTACACAAAATTCACCAACTAAAGTTTCCTTTTGACAACTTTTTTCAGGTGCTGCTGCTTAACTGAGCTGAACTCAACCGAACCTAACACAAAATAAGGCAGCTGAGATTACAACTAAAACAATAAGCATTTACATGACGTTACAATGGTCATATTTAAAAGGACTTGGCGAATTATAATATCTATGACACAATCAAATCGTAACATTATATTTAGTTTAACACAAGTCTAAATTGTAACCAAGAGGTAAGTCCACACTGAATTTCTTAAATCAGCCTAAGTTAATGAACATAAAAAACCGTTATTAGGTTATTTTTCAGCATAAAACCGAGGTATATTACAACAGTACTGAGGTATTTACGAAGATGTATCAAGTTATTATATTACAGTTTCCCAGATTATAGGTATTAATCCTAAAAAATATCATATTAGGAAAACCGGCAACAGTCTGATATTTACATGTCATCTGCCGTAGTCTCCATACTCTACCTTAGGCGTGAATAACTTACAATTCTTAAAACTAACTATAAACTAACACTAAAATAGTCCATTCACTGTCTCTACATATTTTAGTCCAGATCTTTGGAAGGCGTCACTGCGGTTAACAAATAATGAGTGAGTAAGCTCTCGCTATGGGCACCAAACAACACTGTCAATAGCCACTGATGATCATTCCAACTGCCATTGCTACTAATGTCCATTTGTAGGTACTAGATAGCCACCGTTGCTCATTGCGGACTTTAAAATTGCCACTTATGTACGTTGAATGTACCCTGCGACCGTCCTAACCGAGGCAAGATTCCTCATCACATTATTCTTCAGACGTGTCTGCACTCGGTAACGTAGTTGGTAACTGATAAAATGCGAATAGAATCATCCAAAAATCATTGCCAAGTTAAAACAATCACATTAGGTGTTCAATGACCATCATTCCTTAACATGAGTCAGGTGAAGTCTAGATGGACTTCGGACGTGGACATGGCGAGGACGTGACGTGACGTAACGTGCGCGTCACGTCGCTCGAGGCATTCGAGACGCGTGTGGAATTTAAATACAATCACGTCAAATTAAAACCACGTTTTTACTACATTCCAGTATCAATTACTCAACAACAATTTTTTTCAATTTTCGTCGTGTCAATGAACTTGAACAGCAAACCCTTTTTTACCTAAAACTTTGAAATCCTCACAGCGTTACAAATATACATATACAAATACAGATACAAATATACACTCATGCCTTTTTCCCATTGGGATAGACAGACTACATCTTTCCACATGCTACGATCCCAGCGGAAAGCAGTACACCAACTCCCTGACACCCTCTACTGGTTTCTGGAACTCCAGACTAGGCTGTGTAAGGTCCATGCGCGGTTCAACATTAATCGTAGCAAAGTGTCGGCAAAGTAGGGGGGTCAAGCGTGGTGGTGTCACATCCTTTCCGCCTGGTCTCACTCACACAAAGAACATCAATCCGTCTTTTACTCATCATCTCCCATACTTCCTCAATCTTATCTTTCATGCCTCCTCTAACATTCATTGTAGCAGAGTTGCTTTGTAGCCCACTTTTCACCCCCTCGGGAAACGCGACTTGACGGGTAGCGGACCAAGTCGCCGCCATTTTGGTATACGTTAAAAATTTTAGAGCTTGCCATTGCGTTCCCACGACTAGCATTACTACTGAAAAAAGCTGTATTATAAAATTAAATGTTACAACTTTCCTCAAATACTATAAAAGATGCAAAAATATAACTATCTGGCTATCACAGCCTTTATCCTCCCACTGATGGGTAAAGATAAGCCTCTCTATTACCATTCGTTCCAAACTTCTGCCAATCGTATATAGGTTCAATCCGCGATTTTGATAATATCGTTGACCAATCTATCTGTCTGTGTGGTTTAAATTTGGACTTGAAACGCTACGTCCGCGCCCCGTCACCCGTCGTCCGTCCCTACTTTGCGCAAAGAGTCCGTATGCTTGTCCAGTGCAGTGACAGTGTCGCCGCGGCAATCTGCGAGCAGCGGTGATGCCCCAGGACAGTCCGCGTGCAGCGGTGGTGCCCCGGGGAGCCCACGTGCGGCGGCGGCTCGGGGCGGAACGCGCGAGATCATGTGGGGTCCAGGGTCAAGCTCAGAGACTTCAGCTGCTCGAGGCCGGCCAGAAGGTCTCTGGAAAGTTATATTTTCAATATAAGCATAGGCATGGCTAAAACGTATGCAGTGCTCGAGCTTAGCTAGAATAATCATTATCATCATCATCATCCTACATGGGCCCACTGCTGAGCATGGGTCTGCCCTCACTTTTAATGAAATCTGGGGTCCAACGAAATTTCAGAGCAGTAGCCTGCTCATGAAGTCGAGAGCAGTCAGTCCTGCAACTGCCTCATCCTGACTGTTGCATACGTATATTTTTACTAATTGACTTTCAACACAGTGTGATGTAGAGATATCAGCGTCTATGCTGCTCATCTATAAATTAATAAATAAAATAAAATATTTCCAATGTCCGAACTGGCCTTCCCCACTAGTGGGGACGATAGGATTTTTGTCCCCACTGATAAATTCAGCAGTGGTGTAACCTGAGTGAGAGTTCTGCTACAGATGTGGCACGGCGCAGGTCGGTGGCCGCAGTGCCTTGCAGACTCCGGAGCGCCCGCAGCTGTTGCTGGGATTCGGCTGCTTCCTCCTGGAATTGATAGCAGGATATTTGATACAATTGGAGTAAAATGACAAGAGTCAGGCAAGCTCATTGAACTTAATTATAAACTTTCATTACTCTAATACATTTCTCAGATATCAAGCACTAGTGTGCAAACATGTTTGAAGGACACTGTTTCCAGCGAAATTACTGGGTATTTGAGACTTTAGAACCAATGTTTCAGGATGACGAGTGCAGTGCAGTGCTGCAACAGATTCTGGATGGATAGAGGGTTGTTAGAGGCTGGCATTCAACAAACAACCATTAAAGTATATAGTGAATAATAACTCCTTAATACTCAGGAAATTTTATTCCAATTTTAGTTATTATACGTAAAGACTTACCTTTAACATTTTGACTTGATGTTTCAGTTTTGCAATAGTTGCATCGGCATCTGTTGCTCTGGTCTGCAATATTAGAAATAACAATATTAGAAACATAAGTTGTACATAACATTTATATTTATTTAGCTGTTTTCTTTTTGCTTTGTTTTGCACCTGTTAGTGCCAATAAAGAGTTGTCTATCTATCTATCTATGGGCTAGTTTGCTGAGAAACTCTCATATTCGATTCACCACAGGAGGCCATAGCATATTGTTTCACTAACTGTGAACAAGGGCTCACCTAATTAGAATTGCTTATCGTCGAAAGTGGCAGACGCGAGCATTTTTGATCTCACGCCATTTAATGCTCGCATTTATCATCATCATCATTAACCCATATGCTATGCACGGTTCTCCCCTCACATGATTAGGCCTCATGTGATAAGTTAATTATATTATTAAGGTAAGGTCCTCACCGCGGTATCATGCATGTATGTCTCGACCCTTGCTGCCGCCTCATCCAGCTGCCCCGTGTACTCGCGGTCCCTTCGGCGCGCCTCGTGGAGCGCCCCGCGTGCCGCCTCCTCAGCCACCCGCGCCGCCCCTACGGCCGCCCTCGCCGCCCCCTCAGCTGCCCGCGCCGCCCCAACCTCCCCGCGCAGTAAGGCCGCCTCCTCGTGCATCGCGCTCAACTGTTCCTCAAGGCGGCACCGCCGGCTGCGCTCAGCAAAAAGTTCCGCTCTGGAAAACGTTGACAATTCTTCTATTACAAGTGTTTTTTTAAATAAGACGGAAACCGGAAGGCTGAAATGTTAGTTTAACCAAGTGTTTACAACTCTTATTTTTGGAGTGGCCGAATACAAATTTTTGACATTGTTGAAATAAGTCATGATCCTCAACAATAAGGAAAAGATTGAGGATTGTGGTTATCTGAGGATCTTCACTATGCGATACCTGATGCATTCCAGCTCTGACATGATCTGCTGCAGCTGCTCATCTTGGTGCTCAGGCTCTGGGGAGGTCCTGCCTGGGTGTACAGGGAGAAAGTCGGGCAGCCGCATCGACTCTGCACCTGGAAACATTGTTTAGGAGTTGTCATAATTATATAAAATTTATATTATTATGCTTTATTATGCTTTTTTTTTTCATACAAACATTTTTATCTTTTAACAAGAATCTATAAGTTGTATTATTGTCGGTTTAGCATGTTTGTCATCTTCAACCACATCAACACATAAATCCAGACGAGAAAGCAATAACATGCAAGGGATGTCAACTCAATTGTTCAAATGTCTCCAATTTGTTTTCCTACAACTTTCAGACTATTTATTCAGGTTATTGCTCGCTCCATATTCTTACACTCCTGGTACCACTAACTGTATTTTAATTGCATTGTTCTTGAATGTTTTGCTTTAAGAAATAAGATAAGGTCTAAGGTCTTAGTTCCACGAGGGCAATTTGTCCAGACCCATATGTTTTGAAATTATAATCAATTGAAGGAAATAATTAATTCTCATGTAATGCAATTATGTGTTAATCACACAATAACAATGGAACAGCAATTTAAATTTATTTCAAGGATTGTTTGTAAAGTTCAGAGGTCACATTGAGCTATAGCAGTTTATATGCTAACAGAACAAATAAGTTTCTAGTTATTTGATAACTTGGAATAATAGAAAACTACAAATAAATGAGCCTAATATAACAAACTATATTGTTAATTTGGGACAAGTGAAACATGTTGAAAGTGAGATAACACATTCTAGCTGCAAATGAGTGATATGTGTATCTATAAGTTTGAATGAACTGTTTTTGAGTATGAAATTTTAACTTACCAGCATTTGGTGGCAGATCCAAAGGAAAAGTATTTCTCGGAGACATGTTCCTTCTATCAGAGGGGTTCACTGACTCCGTTAAATCAAGGCTCAAGTGCACCGGCAGATCCAGGGGCACTACCCCACTCCCTTCAGCCCCTCCTGGCAAGTCCAGTTGGACTTCGCGTGCATCTGGCCGAGAGTCATTCGACACCGATGCACCCATGTAACTGTCATAATTATAATCTCTCCCAGCCCCATAGCCTGTGTTATTCCTCCGTCCCAGTGAAGATGAGGAACCCTCATTGAAATTAGTATTAAATGTAAAGTCCGGCAGATTGTCCAAGTCAACAGATATAGGTCCATTGGGATTCAAATAAGCCTGCTCCACTAGAATGTGATCCTGCACAAAATCAGGTAAAGAAGGCATGCCGAGCGGCTCCGAGGCTAGATTCGGCCTGTGGTAGTAGGGAACATCGCTGGCTTCAGCGTAAAAGTTATGTTTAGAGTCAGAATTCTCCACTACAGTAAAAGGTATCTCTACAGAACTACTAGAGGATACGTTGTCGACGATGGGCACACTGCAGTCGCAGTTTTTGTCTTTGGCTTGTGCAACGTGGTCAGGTGTGCGGCGCTCGTTGTGGTCCGGCGTGCGGCGCTCGCGACGCTCATCGCGCGTCGGCGAGGGCTGCACGGTGCTGGAGTACACTTTGGGACGCGCGCCGGTGCTCTCGTATGTCGAAGTGCCTGGCAACGACAGGTCGCGCTTCAGGAAATGCCGGAATGAGAAAGGATTCTCTTCCTTCCGCATCCCACCGCCGCTCTCTGCAACGAAAATGCGCGCTCTCACAGGAATGCCTTTATATTTAGGACAAAAAACAACTTCGTAAAACACTCACTGGAAGTCGAGCATTTCGCCTCCGTGGGGGACGACTCGCCGTTGTCGTTGCTGTTGTATTTGGCCTGTTCGATCCCCAGATCCGGCCTCGAAGCATTTGAGTCGTTTTCTTGCGATGGTCCCCCATTGTTTGGATTTTGGGACGACTTTTTATCCAAATTACCATCCTCGTCCTCCGCCATGATAACGAAAATTGACAGTTTGAATTTGCGTTAAGAAATTAACAGAGGTAATTTGACAATCATGACATTTGATCGTTCGTTCAGAAAACATAATTGGGGTAGCCACTTTTTGGACATATTACTGCCCGTCTAAAAGTTTATTAGTCGTTTGTTGCTTGTTGTCGATCTACTTAATTTGTTGATTTTTTTCATTTATTATTTGATAAAGAATTTTATTAATAAAATCTATAAAAAGTTTGGAATATTCTTCTTCATATCGTGATTACCAAAGAAGACCCAATCGCAACTTAAGCGTCTGAGTGAGACTAAACCTGCCTAACTGATGTATTTGTAATATTTTCCTCAAAACTTTTCTGGAAACAAGTGAAATAACACAAACTGTTATTGTACAATAAAATTATTAAGAGGTATTTATTGTAATTATTATATAATTTGCGAGTGAATCAGGGTAAGTTGTGGCTCTCTGGTACTAATTCACTTAATTACATGTCAAGGAACTATTAACGCTTTTGCCTCTATAAGAATATTATTATTATTCCTACCTATAGGTAATACCTACACTATGTCAAGTAATTTGATTATGATCCTATTTTTACAGTTACAAGTTTAGCAGTAGATATCTTATTCTTGTTCTAATTGACTGCCTGTATTCTGGGTTTTCTTTTAATAGATAAATAAATAATTATGCAGCTTGTCGAACGATGTAGAAGGAAATAAAGTAAAAAAAATTAGAAAATATATACATATTTATTACACGTATTTTAAGGCTTCATTCAACTGTTAAGTTGTACATATCCACATATACCAAACTCACCAAGAAGTGCTTAAATTAGGTAACAGTTAATCTTAAAAAAATAACAAAATAAATTCGTTAAAGATAGGTAAATGCATTTCTTTTTTTTTATTAAAAATATGCAATTAAGTTATGTATTATAGGTATTCAGCAATTATAAAAAATAGGAGTTCTGAGCATCCGGATTGCTTTAAACATCATTAAAATTTCTTATAAATTAACTACAAATGGTCAGATAATTATAAAGGTGCTCAGAGATTTAGGCCAAATACAAATTAATAAGAGCTATCAGATTTAACATTACCAGAAACAAAATTCAAAATATAATTGATGGTAACTTACCAATTTCATAAATTTGTATCCACTTTAATACTTTGTCAGTACTAAGTAGGTACACTTCTTTTGTTTCTCATTATTGTTACAATCTCATAATTATAGTTTTTTTAAACCACGTGAATATGTTTCAAAAACATTATTTCCCTAAAAATTATCCATAAGACACAAAACGAAGCGATCATACTGGACACGACTAAATAAATAGCACCAACGAAAAGAAACCGAGTATAGCGTATAGTAAGCCCATTTCTTAGGTTTAAGATAACAAATTTGGCACCTATTACAAACAAAAAGTAACTACAATACAATTGTTTATTATTTGCCTAGAAAATCAACATTACTTTCATAAAAAAAAAACGAAATTAAATATATTACACGACAAGATAATAAGACAGTTAACAAAACTTAAATAAAAAAAAAATAGGTGACATAGATAATAAATAATAAAAATGGCACATGCATCGTTGCATTGTTGCAATATATTTAACTATGTAGGTATACCAGTTACAAAATCCAAAATAATTATACATATAATAATTTAACTGTGAGCACTACAAGTAAAAGGTGTATAATAATATTTTATAAGTAAATAACTCACACAATGTGTTTCTAAGTTTCATAATAAATAAATCTAATTCATAATTTATCATTTCATTTGGAAAAATCTAAATAAAGGAAAATCCAAAGGAAATCAGTCTTTAGGGCACGAAGGAAGAACAAGTATTGCATTTTATATTACAATCAATTTACAATAGAGTAAAAAGGGCAGTTTAAAAAAATATTTTACAAATATTTCAAGTAAGTAATTTTATAAAGCTAAGTGACATATTTTATGAATATATACAACGGTTTTTGTGAGTCATATCATGGTCATTTAACGTGTTAATGTGTATTCTACAACCGAATTATAAGTTGAAACATTATGTTCATAAATACATTAAATACCAATTAAATTTTAGTGAATCCTCTTTTACTCCGAAGACAGTCAAATACATGATTGCAGAACAATAACTTGTATTTACATGATTCTAGATAAAGGTTAACAATATTTAATATAATATTACATTTATTAGGTTATAATTTACATATTCCAATAAATAATTCCTATGCCAGACCTTAATTTAGTCTCAATATCATAAGAATAAATGCCGAAAAGATATTTTACTTGGTAATCATAATAAATATTGCGTTGGCATCAAAAGAATGCGCACAGTCACCGACAAAAGAGCCGCTTCTTCATAGTTATGTTAAACTTAATAATTATCTAGTAACGTTAGCAAGTGAAGTGTGTAATATATTAAAATGTATAATTAGTTAGTGCTGCTAATTGCTAGGGCAGTAGAATTTGTGGTCACGCCACTAGATTCACTCCAAAGATAAAGCGCGAAATGAAACTAGCGTGTATTGTGTATATAGTCACTATTTCTTTATTTTTAACGTATCAAGGTAGCCTGCGATCTCAAACCATGATAGATGCGTTTAATTAATCAATAATTAATACAGGTACCTATTAATAATCAATGGTAATGGTAAAAGGTAAGATTCAAATAAAAAATGGGTAAGGACGTATTAATACTATGGAGACTGGCAACCACCAACAGTCAGCCATTTTCCTTTTTGTGACACTTGGTGAGTTCGCAACATTTGAATTTCAACTGAATTATTAGGTACCTTTATTTACTAATTCACTAGTACAGAAAATGATTATTTATTTATTAATTAATAAATAGACGAGCAGCATAGATGCTGATATGTCTACATCACACATTGCTTAGTTACTTACTTATTTACTAATGAAAAGGCTGTGCTCTTTCGTTCGTGACTAAATTTGGCAACATTTAATACTTACTAATTCTACCATACAAATTCCGAAAACCATTAAAAATCTAATTGAATAAAGAATATATTTTTGAAAAATAAATACTCTCTTTGTAATGAAAAGTCTATATAATATTTATATATACCTACAGGGGAATAATTTTTTTCGCTACTTAAAGTATAGTTAATACATAAGAATAAATAAACGGGTCAGAAATTGCGTATGTATAGTGTAACTATGTATCTAGATTTGTTTGATGTTGAGCCACTCAACTTCACGTCCTAGGTACTTGACACATAAAGTTGAATTTCAAGGCGCTTCTGAATTATCTATATTTGGTTCTGTCATTTCGTCTTATCACGTTATCGCCCGCGTTATTACACGCGCCAACTGATTTTGGATGATTAATGTAAATTGTAATGGCAGATCGCTTGATTTGAAAATATAATCCCTATGGATAAGGATTGCCAACAGATTGAAGGACGTAATGCCTTAGCAAGTTTTCCCCCCACTTATACAAATTATGTGTTTATTAAGTAAGTGAATTTTGGCCGTGTTATGCAAAAAAACATACTTACATTAGAATTATTGTAGCGTTGTTGTAGGCCTGTGTCCGAGACATACACACGTTCCTAAGAACATGCTAAGCGAAAGGACGTACTTTAGCAACGTCCTAAGCAAATTCTAAGCGAAATGACGTACTGGGCACGACGCTATGCCATCAGCTGTCATAACTTTCGGCATTATTGATGGAACAAATCTCAATAAAGCTATCTAAAAATGAGAACAGATTGGTTATTGTAATGTTTTGAACGATAGAAAGGTTGTGCTTTGCAAAATTCAGACTTGATACTTGGAAAGAAAATGAAAAAGAATATTTAATTCACGGTAGACTTAATTTATCGTAACCTTTTAACTTTTTGTTTGTCCGTGAGATTTTAGTGTCTGACTTGTGAAAATGCTGTATTGATTGATACCTAGGCATTAATAATAAAAACATTGACTTTGAACTATACACATCTTCGTGAACGTTAACAGATATTATTATTTAATTAATGGTTACTGAACCAGTTTCCAATTAAGTTATTGAACAAATTTGATGTCGATAAAACTCCATATTGGTACCAAATCTGTTGGCACAAGCTAAACAAAAACATGATTTAACAGCTCTAGAGGTACTGGCGTCCCTTTCGTTTTCTTATGGTGGAAAAGTGACAGCAAATTATTTGACAGGACTAAATTAAATTTAGACTAGTTTGCAACAACAGAATTGGCGCCATTGTTGTAAATTGAAAACCGGTCGGGATTAAAGGTTTATTGACACGCAGTGGTTTAGATTCGGACGCGATCTCGCGCAGTCTCAGCCCACTTCGGAGCGCGTGTACAAACATTTTACGAGGCGAAACTAACTTTTTGGAATCGGTCCAAATCACATAAATTCTCAGTAAAAATGTTTTTGTTTTTGCAAACAGTTTGATGCGTGGAGGCGTGGCATTGGGTGTAGTTATTCTATTTCATTGGATTTACATTTGTTAAAATAAACGCGAGGAGAACATCGTAAACGTAAACAAGAGTCTGCTAAAGTCCTACGATACGCGAAGGTCAAAACAATAATTGTAATTATATTTTGATATTAACTATATATCACATTATAATTATATTAAATTCATCTCGAAATCAGAATTAATACATACATTTTCTTATTGCGTCCATCAATACGACATAAGATGTAATAAATAGCACATTCCTGTATCAAAATAATCATTCGCTGCAACTAGCGACCTAAAACATCCATTCAAAAGAAAACATCACTCGTCATCTCTTTTAATCATTGGAATTTGATCCTTCGAACATATCATAAAACGTCCTAAATTGATAATGGTGATGACAATAATGAGCTATCACGTAAATGGAGTGTACTCGGCGGCGCTATCGTGATCACGTCGCTAACTGTCAGCCGTCGCCGACTCGTCATCGTCAGTCGCGACCGCGTCAAGGCGTACACCGAGTTGATAGGTGAGTGACAATTCTAACAGTCACTCGCCGCGCTCCGTCGCATCTCAGCACTAATTCATGATCCTAACGACTTGGTCCAACTGTAAAGCGATGAAGGATTATGCAAGTTATTGCTTTGAGCACGATTGACAGCAAACGCTATCGCTCAGATCGGGTTCGCGTTGTGACGCGTATAGCGCACGGAAATAAACACAGCAGTACTTCCCCGCTTCCTCTTTGAGGTTACAATGTTAGTTAATATCACTGGGTCACCGGTAGTCACAGTCAGACGTATGTCTCGAGGTGCGTGGCTACCGATGGCTGCCCCTAGCTGGACGGTTCCGACACGCTGTCCACGTCTGTGGACGCGCGCTCCTTGGGCTAGCTGATGGAGGAACTGCTCGAGGTGGAGAGCGTGTCCCGCCCGAGTTCGGCCGACATCAGCGCTATGGCGAGCTCCTTCTTAGCCTTCTGCACCACCCACACCATGAGCGTCACGCCCACTAGGATCTGGAAATTGAATTATGGACATGTTAGTTGCAAGCTACATAGGAACTTTGTTGGCGGTTTTTATCTATTTGTTCTCCCGCTGTAAATATCACGGCATTGTATACCAGGGCAATAAAGTATTAATTTTCATAGTTTTATTGCGTCGTATACAAATGATATAATTTTCATTTCATAGTGGACGACGCTCCATAACAGAGAGACAATCAAGCAAAACGACGGTACTTTGAACGTTCGAAAGTATTTGGTTTTAAGTTTGCTTCCATTTTTTGCGAGATGAATAAAAGTCCTTGTTTATTGTCTTATAATGTGGACAAGGTGGCATAGATACTACAATTAAATTGAATTTGTATTACGCATATCAAATTTTCTGTTCGTAAACCGTAACGAAACTTCATTGTCTCATTGTATAACAAACCTTTAAGCAGGCAAACATTTATATTTGCAAAATGACTAAGACTCAGTACGTTTCATGGGTTAAGTTCAGATATGTAAATGTTGCTAACCCAAGCACGTTCTTACCTATGTTTTATCGCTCAAAACATCACAAACAAGGACATTTATCTTCATTTATGTTTAAGTTTATATTTTGTTAGAACAATTTAGTAGGTATGCCGATAGAACTTTGAAAATTATGCAATGATGATAAACTTGAGTAAGTCCCAACTAAATTAACACTTTGACTGCTGAGCTGATTTACTTGTCTAGCCACGGGTGCGGCTCTGTACGCGCCATAGTGTTTTCCCATACAACAAACACAACGGTTGTGTTTTCAGCAGTGAACGTGTTAATTCAGTTGTTCGCATTCTTCCTACACACAACTAATTTCGTAGAAATATACCTGGTGCAGTAACTCGAGCTAGGCCAAAAATAATGTGCGAAAAAAAGCCACGGTATAACTGGTTCTGAAGGATCTCAGGCTTGACCTAGTGTGGGGGTCGACCGGCAAACTTATATCTCTATTTTCTGTTTTTGATGAATAAATAATCTAGAAACTTGAAACAGTTTTATTGGGCACGTCATTTCGCGCATAACGGAAGTATTATTATATCGGCCAACGTGTTTATTCTAGCTAATAGACAGGTTACGAAAATACAAATAAAATATACCAAATTGACTTTAAAAAGTGCCGAGAATCAGTAGAGTCTAGACTAGATAGACAATCGCGACTCAACCTCTGTGCTCGCGACCTTTCGCTGATATTGTCAACTGTAAGGTTTCAAAAGTTTCCAACTCAAATAGTGAGGTTGTTTAATGGGATCTATAAAGTGCTAGGTCACCTCTGACATTACACTCTACTGACATGGGGAACTGTTGGGTACACTCTTGAAGAGTGCGGCCGCATGTTAGCAGTGCTTCTCGCTCTAGCGAAAGTAGTATCTGAGCAACAGATAAGGATAGAGCTATGGAAAAATGCGGCTCTATGCGACTCCAAGCCTAAGCCCATCTCTTTGACATGCAAGGCCATTTTCAAATCTTCAATCTCAATCGATGAATCTTTAGTCTTTTTTTTAATCCACGGTTTCAATTTAGGGCCAATTTTTCATTGTTCCGATATGAACTTGTTTACTTCTATATTTCTGCCACTGAGGCTGGATGTATATTTTTATAATTTATGGCGGTAATCAGTTCAGCAAAGCTACAGCATTAGCGTAGGATGGCCATTGCAATATCCCTGATAACAGTGATAACGCTGAAGTGTAATATAGAACGTTAGTGTCATTGGCATCGCCTTAATTGCGACACTGCTATGTGATAACATACCACACCAATTTACCTAATGTCAGATTCTCAGCTAGCAAACGGTGAAAACCACAATGCATTCGGTTCAGTTGATTTTACGTGACGCAAAAAGGAACAGACAAGATCACAAGACAGACCATAATTTTGAAAATTGTTACTTTATTGTTAGGTTTTTTTAATTGTATCTACCTATGTTTGAAGTTGTTGAGCGGTGGTAGCCTAGTGGGAGAACGTCCGCCTTCCAAGCAGAAGGTCGTGAATTCAAATCCCAGTGCAGGCACGTACCAATGTGTTTCTTGTAAAACTTATTTACGTAATTATCACTCGCTTTTCGGTGAAGGAAAACATCGTGAGGAAACACACATACCTACCCGGAGAATTATTTCGAAGGTAGGTATGTGATCCACCAATCCAGATCTGACCCCCGTGGTGGATTATGGCCTAATCCTCCTCACGAAAGTGAGGGGAGACCTGTGCCCAGCAGTGGGACGTTATGGGTTGTTGATGATGTTTGAAGTTCAAACTATTTGGCCTTTACTTGTAAATAAATCAATTTTTTATGCGATTGACTTAGGTAAGGCAAAGTCCCGGGACCATCGTGTTACGTCACATATGTTGCAATTTGACATCGAGAAATGATTTCATTAAAACAGCAGTGTATGACCCCTCCCACCGATTGTCACACTTCGTTGACCCCGTCTAATTTATGGATCGCCCCTTAAAGTGGACTAAGGGACTTCTGCAACCCTTCCAATAGACATTAACTAATGTATCTACAGCTAGCCTAGCATACATAGGTAATAAGCACAGGGTTTTCACGGTTTTTTGCCATCCCATGGTTCCGTACCGTAGCGCGACAGAAGTCGCCCATCCCGCGCTCCGTCTACGCTCAACGCTCTCCTGGCTGCCAATCCAGACTGTGATTTGTTTGCGGATGGATGGAAGAATATTGTGTGAAATTGTGTAATGTATTTTACTATTAAATGTAAATAATTGGTCTAAACCGTTTTAATTATATAAATAAATAAATAAAAAATAAAAAAAAATAAGCACCGGTTCCTTAACATGTTCATTGTTGAAAACGCAATTGTGTTGTTAGCTGTAAGGGAAAACTCAACGGTGTGGCCGTACCCGTGGCTAGACAAGTAAATCGGCTGAGCAGTCAAAGTGTTAACAGTTACTATAATTACTAGAATTAAGATGTGCAATTTTAGAAAGCAAGGACACTTCCTCAGGAAGTAAGTGTGATACCAATAGGTAAGGGGAAGTGCCAACTATAAATAGACGTGTCGGACAGCGAGGTTAAGGTCGAAGGCAAAGAGCGACCACTTCATCGCTCAAGGTGCTCAAGCGCCTACTTGGATCGAAATAAGGTTTTGATGAAAAATGAGTTTTAGCTCTTGCGACTTGGCAGTAGAGTTGTAGATTATAATAATATGATGAGGGTGTGAAAGGTCACAGTAGAATGGACTGCAGTGCAGTTTTTTGGTTCACCAATGTCTGTGGTCCGTGGAACATTCTGATTCTAATCACGTCCAATCACTGAAAATAAGCAATATGGGGCGCGGTGCGAAATTAGATGGGTGACCGCTTGGTGATGTTTTATCCGTAAAACTATCAAAATCTGTCCAGCAGTTTTCAATTTTAAATAAATAATGAAAGAAACAGGCAGCAAAATTTATCGAACACTAAATATTTTAATTTAGTGACATTAAAATGGGCGATCGCAGTTACATTTTGCAAAAATATCTTAATTTTTTTTGTAAGAAAATCTAAATAAAGAGTTACAGCAGTAAATAAACAAGGGCAAAACGTCTGTAGGACTACATTGAAAATAATACTTGCAACCATCAAAAGCCTGAAATGTTTCTGTTTACAGTAACTGCGATAAAAATATAGCAATTAAACATAGCGGGGGATCCCCGTCTATTTAAAATCACCTTAATCAGTGGGGTTTTTTATTCTAAATAATCATACATTTCTATATATTCCCTCAAAACTTCATCGATGTAGTCCGTTTGTCGAATGTGGTAGTACCGGGCTCTCTAGTGTCAGGTGGTCTAGTGTCTCTAGTGTCAGCCGCCCGGCCCTAGGGCCTCTGACGTGGCTCTCATTACCACGTTCCTAAACTCGCGGCCTTCATATTAAGCCAATATTTGAGCTTCTGTAATTCCTTATCTGGTTGTTATCCGCCTCATATGAGCAAGATGGTCATGGTCTGTGATAACAGGCAAGATAATCTCGAAATGCGTTCCATAATTTCACGGTCGGCCTGACTCCGAAAGATCTACGCACGTATTTAGAGTCCTACTGACGTCGGTATTCCGTAGAGCTATCGCTATGAAAACCGTGCGGATGTAATCAGTGCGTTGCTAATTGCACGCACGGTTTTCATAGCGATAGCTCTACGGACGATCAACGTCAGGATCAAACATTATACACGCGGGACAGGGTAGTCAGGAGGAAATTGTATGTTTTGGAGTGCAATAAAGAGTTGTTATCTTATATTCTTAAATACAGCCGCATAGCCTGGTGCAACTGACAAGTGGGTCAAGTGTTCTGGCAATAAACAGGGCAGATTCGTCGCCATAAGCTGCCTAAACACCAAAGATTATAATAGTCAATGCAGAACACACATTCATTACACAGGCTATACATGGCGATTTATATCTTATGCCTTAAGCCATAAGCTAGAATGTACTATGGCTATTGTACATTACCTGCAGCGCGAACACGATGTAGCCCGTAACGTGCGACTCGTGCAGAACCTCGTGCATGGAGCGCAGCGTGGAGCCCACGTACACGTGGATCAACTGCGCCGGGAACAGCCCCAGCATCGTCGCTATGTGGTAGCCGCAGCCGCGGACGTCGCTCACCTGCAGACAAAACGACTATGTTACGACGACAGAGAAGGAAGGCTGCGACTGGAGTAGACATGTGTAGAAGATACCATAAAATTGTGGGATGTAAAAAATGCAATCACTTTGTTATGTAGGAGAGTGCCGCGTCTAACTTTCGCTGGAACTGGAAAGTACAAGATATTCTACTATACTTTACGATGGAAGTCCGGTTAGCTATGAATGTCATTACGCGGTACACATTTTTGTTGTGTGCGTAACCTCTATAGCCATCGCGACCGTATAAAGACAGGCTTATCTACACGTCCACTGCTGATCCTGGCTTGAGGAGTCTTCCTCTTGCAGTGTCAGCCTAAATTTTGAAATCCGAATACCTGGCGTGGCATAGCATTGCACTTACAATCCTGAATCCTAAGTCTCATATGCCTAGGTATTTTTCTGGCTACAGTGCCCGTCCAAGCAGAAAGCATTGCTGCTTGACCATCGAGTATTGGCACAGGGTAGTGTGGCACTGCAATTTGTGATACTGCAGGCTGGCTCTTATTTATAGAAGAGTCTTTCTCCAGTCAAGTGTAAAGGTTTAGGGTAGAGACAGGAAAGAAAATCATCAAAACAGTCAACATAATAATAACTTCTGCTGGTGTGTAAAAGTGCCATTAGTAGCAGAAACATACGGCAAGGATAAAATTATCGTTTCCTCAGAAAAAGCGTATAACAATATGCGTAATTTCGTAGTTTTTACCGCGTCGCTACATTTGCTATTAGTAATAAAATTGCAGTTTCTCGCAGTAAACATTATTTTCCACCAATTCGTGACAGTGACGGTAAATTTTATTGATTTGTTACGTTACGTGTCCGTGAAACAAATGACTTACCCGCGAAGGAGAATAGAGAAAATTAGCTTTCATAAAGTTGATTCAAAGGTGAACTGGGGCCAGAACCCAATTAGCATTTGAAGCGGTTGACTCGAGTCAAAGGGAAATAAAGTCAATGGTTACCACGCGACAATCACGCGAGCTACCGGTTCGTTTACTACGGCTCCGGAGCACCGGAGTCACGGCATGCCGATAAACAGTGCTGTTTACGGAAACAATTTCAAGTATTTACTACAAGAGTTAACTTAGAGTAATTTTACTTTCAAGAATGTCGAGACAATGGGCACGAGGCACGGCAACAGTTCCATGTCCTCTGAAACCGTTATAATGTAAGTTTGAGTATCTAATAATCTATCTACATTATATCTTCAATTTGTCTATTTTTTTTTTCTTTGTTTTTTTTTTTTTTTTTTTTTTAAGTGTCGATGTTTTTTTTCTTGACTGTTTTAAGAGATGGGCAAGTCGTTCACCTGATGGTAAAAGCAGCGCCTGCCCATAAAAGTTACAGTGCCACCCAGAACTTTGCATTACCTACATAATCTGCACTGCGCTTGTCACCCTGAGACGTCGGTTCTAGTCTCATATGCCCAGTAATTTCGCTGGAAACACTGCCCTTCATTACTTCAACGCATTTTTCAGTGCTTATTTGTGCTGATAACGACTTAATTGAATTACCTAGATATATTTTTTGATTCATTGTCTGATGCTATTTATACGATTTTATGCTCGAGACTGCTATAAAAATGTTTTATGATGAAGCAATATAATCGCGTTGTTGATCAAACGGCGTCGCACGGTCGCCTTCAAGTGCTATTTTTATTTTTAACAATTCAGGAATGTGCCAGCGGTCTTTTCGTTTCAAACCTCTGGATTGCAATTTTTTTTTTGCATTTTGATTTTTTACCAACCTTTCTCTACTCTAATGCGGGCCATACACCATACTCTCTATCATTCAATCGGTATGACGCTGCAGGCTTGATCTAATCGGCACTTCATTCATATATATATACACCATACACGATCAATTTAAACTGTTCAATCGGCAGCGAAGTCCAGTTAAAGCCATTGGCGTCACCAGTGACGGACGACTTTTTATCCATCTTGGATAACAGTGGATCCTGATCGCTATACACGGTCCAATCAGCATTATCCAATCGGCTTGATCATGCCAAAATAATTGAATTTTGATTGTTCCGTCATACCAATCCACACACGGTTAGTTCTACTTGATCCGTTCGACAGCGTCATGCCGATTGGACCATAGGCAGTATCGTGTATGGCAAGCATAGCAGGAAAACGTTTTGTTGGATTTTTCATAGAACACTGCAGTAGATCAAAATGAGCTATAAACCATCAATCCAATCTTACCACCGTCCACTTTCAGTCTCTATCGCCAGATCAGCTCGCTGCTACTAAAATAATGTATCGTCATCGGAACTTGACTGGCATGCGAAATTTCAATTGAACAGCGGAAGCTTGGTCAAAAATGACTTGCAAAACTTTACCTAAACAAACAGTAACATGGGTAAAGTGTAAAGAAAAATCAACATAGGCACTAACACAGCGAGTGATAGAAAAGCGTGATAAGAGATCGCTCGTCTAGATTTGTTATAAATGTTTCTTTCTTTTCATGTCAAAAACAGGTTACTTCTGGACAATCTCTAGATTTTGTGAAGACGATAAAAAGGTTTTATCGTCATTTGCAACTGCCCGATCCATACCGTCGCTCCGAGACTACAGAACTATAACATTTCAAGGTAGAACCGAGGACTATTTATAAACAAACTGCAGATAGCAATGCATTGCAGTTTGTAGCACATATCGTTAGCGGCTGTCGTAAACATCCCGCCACTGTGGGGAGCGTTTATTGAAAAATTAGCGCGGCGACGACGCGACGGCGCGCGCGACGCCACTACTGACTAGGTACTATGAAAGATTCGACCTTGGGATATTATCATTAGGATTTCGTTACTATGATGATAGTAACTAGTACTTTATTATTGTAAGTATTATCAGCATGATCCCAGCAATCTGTCAATAGAACTGTCAAAATAGCGTGCGGGAAGCTAGCGCGTTTTGTAGGAGGATTAGGCCATAATCCACCAGTGGGGTCCGGTCCGGATTGGTGGATCACAAAACTCCGAAATTAATTCTAGTGTCTGTGGGTTTCCTCATAATGTTTTCTTCCACCGAAAAGCGAGTGAGAATTACGTACAAATTTGTTTTACAAGAGACATATTGGTACGTACACCGGGATCCGTAATTACGACCCTCTGCTTGGAAAGCGGACGTTCTCCTACTAGGCTGGGGATATATATTTTTATGAAAATAAAACCTCATTATTTCCCATGACACTGTAAGGTATAGTGTGCCACTGCCAAGGAGCAACAGATAGTGAAGGGACGGATCGTTCGGAATCATCACGCTGCCCTTTAGTGTTCTGTGACGCTGCTCCAACGATATTTTTAAGTAAGAGACAGTCGCGCTGCTCAGCAGTGAGAGTAGGTTGTGACTTGAGGAGGAAGGTATAAGACTTTTTTCCACAAACGGGGTGTTCATTATATATATTTCGGGCGAACGTTCGCGTGCTTTCCCAATAAACGCCTGCTTGTTATTCGGATATTTTCGGATTATTACCGCCGCTGTCGGTAATGAAACCGCTGACGAACGCAAACGCATAGGGATTTATGTCTGGCTCACATTCGACTCGAAAATATGTCGTACCATACATACCTAGGTATTTTTAAACCCGAAGTTAATTTCTTATAATTATTAATGTTACTTCTTTTAGAAGCGAAGCGACGCGAGCGGTCGAATTAAATATAATAGTAATACTAGGTGGATGTCTTGAGAAAGAAAAAAAAATATTTCCGATATATTTATATTAAATTATCGTGGAGGCAATGGGTAAGTAATACATATTTTAACTATTATTTAACGAAAACAAAAATCGAATAAAATTTACTAATTGTCTGATGAATTTTCCAGTGATACGTGACGACATGCGCGATTTCTTTACTTATAATTCTCAGTGCCATATCAATTTTTTTTTCATAATATCACTACAACGCCCTGTGGCTATACCTAGTTGCTAAATATCAATCATAATAGTTCCAATAATCTCCAAGTAAAACGGCTGTGACATACGGACGCACGGACATGACGAATTTCTAAGGGTCACGAGTTCGCTATTTGGCTACGGAACTCCAGAAAGCACCCAAATGCAAATATCGCTAATTTGCAATAAGAACGTGTTATCTCATAACGGTATATTTAATAAATAGCACGTTATTGCACCAAATGAGCGATATTTCCTGAAAACACTGTCCTTGGGAAGTTGGCAGGTACAGTCGTTTACATTAATGTGCCATTCTGTATTCAAGGATACATAAAACTGAATAATAACATGTACAGTCAAAGCCATTGTTCACTTTGGAAGTATAACAGTTCCCTCTGGTTGTATAGATAAATATAATTCAACGTTTATCACAGTTTTATAATCTAAAAACATGTGCACATGAAATGCAATGTTGATCTCGACAAAACAGCGATAGCATGCAATAGAAACTAATTAATATAGGCATAGAAGAGGTGATCAGACGGACAAAAAAAAAAGAATGACTAAAATTTAAAAAATTACATCGCCGTAGAGTTTCTTGGTGCTATCTTCTCTAACGGGCGTATTTCCGAAGCACTGGTAGAGTCAATGGAGTTTTCCTTTTCGTGTGCGAGACTCAGGCATGGGTCACCACTTGAAAGGGAAATATCCTTTTTCTAACTCAAACCATAATTAGATAATAATCATTAGTTTCGTAGATCATAATATTTGACTTATTTTTTTTGTATTTCTATACTTATGTATAAGATATTATTTTTTTTGACGTGTAAAAGTGCAATATTTTGCCTATTTACAATAAATGATTTGAGTTTGAGTTTGAGTTTTGACATCTTGAAGTTGGTGAAAGTTAAGTTGAAGATTACATACATTACATAGTTACAGCTCAAGTTAATAAAAGCGTGTTAAATTAAAATAGATTGTTTGAGATTATCATCAAATAGGGTACTTACACGAAAATCTACCCTTGAAAGGGTGAAATGGGTTGTTACGTCAAGAAACCAAGAAACGCGGCCCGCAGCCAGTAAATAATAAATATGCAGCACAAAAGGCCGGTTGAATACTAGCTGAATTCAAGTGATTTTATTATAATAGCAACAGGTAAAAACTGTGGAACGAGGAAAATACCTGTAGTTACGAAGTAGGTACAAAGTGTAGTCTTTAGTTTAGATTGGACGTTCAATTTGTAGTGGCAAAGGAAAATAAAGGCTGATTATGAAGGTGACGAATAAAATAATACGTAACTGACCACTTACTTGGATTTACTTGGATAACTAAAAGCACGCGACTGACTGACTGACCATAAAAACATAGGTTACACCGGTTAACCTTGTGACTTGAAATTTGAAGCAATAATTCAAAAAGGTAACTTGGAGGGGTTATTAGAAAAAGTTTTCTGGACACTTTGCCGTGAAAGTTTATTGAAAGAAGTTTGAAATAAGACAAAGAGTTCGGGAGTAAGAGGTCGTCATAGAGTATACAAAGGTTTAAAAAGGTTTTGTCTCGGTATCTCTTCTTAGATCTCATCTGTAATTATAGCGGTACCTACATAGTCTTTGATAATATAGAACCAAGTTCAAACTTAAAATTTAATTGAATTATCGTCGAATTTCGACCACAGGGCTACCACTAGTTATAAAATTATTATTTACTAGCTGTACTCTGCTACGCTTCGCTGTGGCACATTCGCACATTCGCTGACATGTCACTGATGAAAAAAATAGATAAAAACAATCCTCGATGCGGATTATATATCATGCTAAAAGTTCAGCTCGATCGGTGCAGAACTTATTGAGTTTTTGAAGCGTACACAAACCAACATAACATTTTTATATATATAGATAGGGGCATAATATAAGGCATACAGGGCGGGCTGGGTAGTTTTAACACTTTGACTGCTGAGCCGTTTTGCTTGTCTAGCCACGGGTGCGGCTCTGCACCCTCCATAGTGTTTTCCCATACAACAAACACAACAGTTGTGTTTTGCCGCACTCGCGGCAAGTTGTGAAAAACACAACAGTTGTGTTCTCAGCAGTGAACGTGTTAATAAAACATAGCCTGTCAAGAAAACGTTTAGAGATTATAGAACTTATTCCATTGTAATAAGATGACAAAGAGTTATTTTGGTAGGTACTACATTGCATATTTGTGCCTAGTACCTATTCAGTACTTGTAACAAAGTAAGGCTGAAAGTTGGTGTAATGTTGACAGTGAGAATATATTAAATTAATGACGCAGGCGCATTGTTCTCCACATCCCCGACGCCATTCGTAGTACATCTTAATATTAATAGCCTGTTCGATGGACATACATATTTATATCTACTCATTATATTTATATCTATAAATTTAATAAAGGACAGAGTAGATACATTGAAAGCCAACGTCCACAATATATCTCGTTGTTCCTCTCCATGCACGATTGTCTGGAAAAGATAGCTTTGAGCGATAAGACCGCCCATTGTGACGTAACTGTTATGTTTGTTTGTTCTTTTCTTAAACACTTTGACTGGTGAGCCGTTTTGCTTGTCTAGCCACGGGTGCGGCTCTGCACGCTCCATAGTGT
Source organism: Campaea margaritaria (assembly GCA_912999815.1). NCBI lineage: Eukaryota > Metazoa > Arthropoda > Insecta > Lepidoptera > Geometridae > Campaea > Campaea margaritaria. Next base: position 1,383,819 of record OU538801.1, read on the forward strand.
TTTCCCATACAACAAACACAACGGTTGTGTTTTGCCGCACTAGCGGCAAGTTGTGAAAAACACAACAGTTGTGTTTTCAGCAGTGAACTTGTTAAGTTTTTTTCGATCTGTGCTGTTTCAAGACAGTTTACCTATTTTTTGAAATTACTACTGAAAAGAATCTGTGCATTTTCTGTCTGTCTGTTTGTTTCCATATCGAAAAAGTACTACTGGAGGCCTACCATGACCTGTTATAGCGATTCAATTGAAGACCTAAACTGAACCGCGTCGCATAATTGTACCGTGACGTCTTATTTTTTATGTTGCTGCCATTTTCCAAATAGCAGCAACCTAAATTGAGTAACTAATAAGCCATTTTCAACCTAAACTATATCTAGCTTAGGTTGAAACTGGCAGCAACATAAAAAAAAAGACGTCACGTAACGATTATGCGACGCGGCTCAGTTTAGGTCCTCAACTGATTCGCTTTAAGACGTCATGGCAGGCCTCCTGATCTGTTTTCACCGTTTGGTAGTTTAGAATCAGCCTTAAAAACTGACGTACGTTGCATTTAAAATGCAAAGAGAAGCAGAGTTATTGAAAAACTGTTTGTATGCATGCGCCGCGCTGTCAAATGTTCGAGTAGGCCACCCGTAAAAGGCAGTAACTGACTTCTAATACCAGAATATAAAAATAGAACCTCAGGCGATGTTGGGGGTACCGTATATTGAATGTGATTTGAATTGAGGTGATGCAAAGCAAAGGTACAATATAATTAAGTATGAAGAAGTCGGGCAGTATGAGAGAAAGGGCATTGTTTCCAGCAAAATTACTGGGCATATGAGACTTTAGAGCCGATGTCTCGGGGTGACGAGTGCAGTGCCAGTGCCGCGCAAGATAATGCAATGCAGTGTTCTGGGTGGTGACTGTTATGGGCACGCGTAGCGCTTACCATCGGGTGAACGACTTGATCGTCGAGTCACTCGGTCAAATAAATAAAAAAGGGCAGAAGACAAGAAGACCAGACGTGTAGAGTAGACTCTACAGTGGTAGAGTGTATTGGAGTGTCTACAGCGCGTAGTAGTGTAGAGAAGATAATAATTATGTAACACAATTTGAAATATCAACTCTACAACCCCCCCCAATTACGTATAGTATACAGTGCGTTCGGTTTATTTTGTATGGTTCAGATACATATTGTGGCAGTCAGGCCTCAATTTCGGCAAGTATTTTTTAAATTAAACCGACATCAATGCACACTATATAGGTGGAATCACATGCCACCGATCGCTGGACTGAATTGAGCTAAAGCAATTTCAAAAACGCAGTTTAGAGTCGCAAGAAATACTGCCAACTGACCTCCTAACAACACTATGATGATGAAGAGCATATATACAGACAAGCAAAGATGACGTTGAAGTTTTTAATTCAGTGGTATTATTACCAAGGCTCATGTTAAGCAACAATGACCCGTGTGCCGCATTAATAAAGACTTACTTCCTAAAGTAAGTATCTGCGCAGTTTTCATTATAAACGGGCATGCGTTTGGCGTGACACCAAGAAAAACTGCGACAAAGAAGTTTACTGCCCCTAACAGATAAAGAAACCGGTTTCAATTAAGATAACACAAACACAACCGGGACACTCCATACAAATAAGCCGTTTTGATTACTCACACATACATAAATGAAGTTTATGTACACGCAACAAACAATGTGTTTACAAGCACACAAACACGCTAAAAACAAAAGACAACCCGCTAGTATGAAGGTTCATACAACCGTTGGTCTACATTAAATTTGGGCGTGTATTATTTGACTGCAAAGTCGCGCGTCGACTGGGGACGCGGATTGCACAATGCACATGCAGGATAGAAAGTGTCCTTTCTGTATTGCACTAAACATTTTATTCTTTGACACGAATTAAATCTACAAGCTAGAGGCAGTAGGTACAATATCAATGCTCGCTCGGTTAGCTAACTCGTGTAGCGATAAGATCGTTAAGTAATCTGTTCAGTTCAATTGCTTCTATTTCTTTACCGTGGATTTTTATCGTATATATATTTTTGATAACATGTATGTAGGTGTAGAAAATCATGACACATGAACGAGGAAAAAGACGCACACGAGTGTTCGTGAGGCATCTATTGGTAATGTTTAGCTCTTATTTGGTAAAGTATTGTATTTTTTTCTGTGGCCTCATCCAAGACTGAATAATTATGGTTATGATGTAAAAATTGTTATGCCTACAGAGACACGGCATCACTGTATGGCACTGTGACGACCTCGGAACTCACCATACAACTACACAGAACGGGTTGTTCGTTCTAATAAATTAAGACTGAAAGCACAGGGTTTCTTACAATACACCTTGGTAGTAGCAGAGAATAGCTAATAATATGGTAGTGAGTTGAAATCTCGCCCGTGTTGCCAGTTAACAGGACTACTATGTGGTTATCTCCCATAGCTAACCCAACCTGACAGCTGTTAGCTATTGAACAGACCCGAGGCTCAACACTATAAGTGATAAGCATCAAATCTCGCACGCATTATCACCTAACAGGCATAAAGCTGCGGTTATATTGTTAACCTAACCAGATACGTTTTAGCTTTTGAACCGGGATATTGAGGTTCAATAGTTAACAGACCTAACTGACGTAAGCATTTATTCTTGCACGTATTGGCACCTGGCAGGACTATAAGGGGTAATCTCCCACGTATTGCTAACCTAACATGACTGCTGTTAGCTATTAAATTACAGTATTTCAATTCAATAGCTAACAGACTTGAGGAGACCCAGGTCTAGAAGTGGTAATCTGCCACGTATTGCTAACCTAATCTGACTGATGTTAGTTCAATAGCTAACAGATTGATGCTCAGGATTACTAAGTGGCAGGTACCTAATCTTGTACATATTGCTACCTAACAGGACTTTATGCGGTGATCTCGTTCTTATTGTCACCTAGGGTCATATCTGGACTGTGGTAACCTAACACGCATTGCCAATCAGCGACCACAACCGCCACAAATCGATACTTAGAAATTTGCGGTCACCGACCAACACGGTCGAAATAGACTTTCGCGACATTTCCCGCAATGCAAAGCGGTCAAGACATCCGTTACGATCTGACTAGGCGTGAAAAGGTCGCAGACACATTCGCCGCTATAATAAAGCGAGAATTGGGCCGCGGATTATAATAATAATTGCACGAGAATGTCCTTGAGACACGGGGACCATTGCCAACGCCGTAAAAGATGTAAAAGTCAGGGAAGCGGGTTTGTCGCGCCCCAGATTCTGTAACAAACATAGACAATGGGGTCTTTTTGTGGCAAGTGCCAGTTTCACATCTGTGACAGTTTCTAAGTGCATGTGGTTTACTAACCGGTGCCCGCGGTTTCGTTCACGGTAGTATAATAGAATAGAAAATAATTACTATTTGTTTTTAAATTGATATTAGAAGTTTCCATTTCGCGAGTAAACCTTCCCCGAGCCTATAGGCTACCGGGCTTTTTTTTAATGGGAATGTTTGATCGGATGGTGGTACCTGTACCATAGACCAAGTAGTATAGATATGATGCCGGCACTACCGCTGCACTTTTTCTTTTTATATTTTAAACTAGCTGCGCCCCGCGGTTTCACGTTCTAGCGGGGCCCAGCTGGGCCACCGGTGGCGACGACCATTGGTAGCATTCAGTAGCTCAATGTGCGCCTTTACTAAGAGAGGTCGCCCACGGCTACTTATTGTAGGATTCAGCAACGCGTTTCGTCAACGCGTGTCTTCATCGCTACTTTTGGCCGTTAGTCGCATTTGCAACGCGCGACTGTATCGATACTGCATCGGATCTATAGCGATGCTGGTGTAGCTACGTGGGCGAAAGTAAACGACCAGCGACAGCATCGCGACTATATCCCCGTCGTTTTGCGATTGTATCGCTGCAAAACGTAGCGGTGGGCGACCTACCTAACTGTCGCGAGGCGCGTTGATAAGTTGATTAAACAAACGTTACATGCCAACCGCTATTTCCTGAGAACAGTTTATCGCAGCGACACGTTGGAGCCTTTTGACAAGGAAAACTATGACATCACCCATGGAAAACTATGATTATTTACGAGCAGTTTTACCTTCCTGAAATTTTACTGTTACACTTAGCAACTATATTTATTTTGGGAAATTATCTAAAACGGCTCAAATTCACAAGTGACACATCACATACATCAACACATTGTTATATAATATGTATGGCTATTATCCGTCTGTCCGTATATATGTTAACCTTAGAGAACACCCTTTACACCCCACTCCACAATTTTTTATTACAACTTAAATACCTAACGGATTATAATGCTCATTCAATTACCTAAATGGGAGGATGGTGACCTAGCGATGGGGCCAAGAGGTCAATTAACGTAATTACTATCATGTCACTTTGTTTAAGTAATTATTCAGCTCATTAGATTGCTTCAGTGAGTTCAAATAGACTAGACTAGAGCTGTGTGTCCAGTTAAGAGAGTTATTGTCTGGCCGATTGGGAGTTAGGTAGCATTTATTCATATGTAGTTGCTTGTCATATGAGGTAGCGTAGATGTCAGCATTTATCAGGCTGACATGGCTTAACAACTGTCAACGGATTTAGTTGGTCGATTAAGTCAGTCAGGTTAGATGGTCTTTCGGTCAGTTATTAGGTTAAGTTTTATTTTGTTTCGGGCTTGATACTGACTTTAACACTTTGACTGCTGAGGCGATTTTCTTGTCTAGCCACAGGTGCGGATCTGCACACACAGTGTTTTCCCATACAGCTAACACCACAGTTGTGTTTTCTGCAGTGAATTTGTTCAACCGATTAGTAGGTAACACATACCAATCATTTTTATACATTATTCGCTTTGTAACATAGTTTTTTTTACGTTTTTTTAATTTGGTTGAATTTTTTATTATTGTTTTTTTTTTTCTATTATAATGTAATTATAGGTGTTACGTAGCCGTCTGATGTCCAGAATGATGACAATGCATTCTATACCACACCATGCGACCGGTGCAGACAGCAAAACTGTCGGGCGGCCTCGCCTTTTTTAAGATTCCATTGTCTTTAGGAATGGTGGCCCGTTACGAACCACACTAGACACTTCTCATATTATCAGTCATAAACCAACTTAAGTAGATATATATTGTTATCAGTTGTAACCGCCTAGCAAATAAGAAGTACATATTGTGACTAGTATGTCTCTTTCTTCGCTCCAGATAAAGTAAACTCTTTATAATGAAAAAAAAAGTTCAGTCCCCTGAGTTTAGTTATAAAAAGTTTACACTGTGACAGCCTCTGTGAATGTAATGAGCCAACTGCAAGTGTGAAGTGGTGGGTTCGAATCCCGCACTGGGCAAAACTTTTTGATAACCACATGTAGCTCCTAGTGTAAGTGTTTGTGGGGCCGTGATTTTGTAGTTCCTGATGCCCTTGATACAGGGAACCCTGGTTAGGGGTCAGGATCCATGTGTGTGATTGTGATGCTTTATTTATTGATTTCTGTATTTCATATTAAATAATAGCAAATCATATGATTTGTTGCTGACCTCTATAGGGTTTTTAAATATAACATGCAACCTTGGCTGTAAATAGCAAAAGGAAATGCTAACAGTCAACCTAACCTTGACCTTTGCAGAAAGACAGAGGATAATATGTGAGGTTTCTATTCATAATTTAATATTCCAAACACAGACATAGGTGGAGAATTTATGAACACTGATTTTTAAATTACACCTTTCTCCTGATATTCTAGTGATTTTTACATCTTATTATGTAGTTATATTCAAGTTTATGACATAAAATAACTACATTTAGCCTAAATACACATGAGATACAGTATTTTTAAACGAAATGAGGATGATATTCATTCTATTAGACAGTGTTTTTGAAAGAAAAAGGAAGACTACTCACGGCAAATATCGTGTTTTGAAGACCAAACGGCAAAGGCGTGAGTCTCGCGAAAAACACGATCTTGAAGGCTTGGGGGCCCGCGATGACTTTCAGCAGAGCCCTGGCCGTGTCGTGCTTCAACAGGCAGCCGAGCGGCAAGTAGTTTCTCAGAGCTTTCAGCGTGAAATGAGCCACGGCTACACCAAAGTTCGCACTCACCAAAACAGTCCCCAAACCCTTCACAATACCAAACAGATACCCGCTAGTTATGATCAACAGCAAGTAGCCGATCGTTATCGGGAAACTAACCAACAGGAACAGTCCCATGAACAATAAAAATATAATCCAAGGGTTCTGCTCGTCCACCCACACTAATATCACTCGTAAATACTCCTTGAAGAAGTACAACACCAGAACGAGGCACGTGAGCAACAAGATCGACACTACGATGTTAAATAAATAGCTGAAACACGGCCTTTTGTTAATTTTAGCCCATAATGTTTTCTTTCTTGAGACGGGGTCGGGCTGGCATTCCTCGATGTCTACGACTGCCATTGTGTCAAAGATTGAAAATGAAACACTGTTTATTTATGAAAGTGGAGCCAATCTTCAGACAGTCTGTTACTCGCCATGGCCTAGTTTCAGCGAATTGTTTGTTTCACGTTCACACAGTACGAAATTAAAAACTATTTACGGGAGAAAGCGAAACCGTCTCATACTCATGAATGTCAGTCAAACACTATTTTTCCCTGATTTGTTTCAAACAGAATGACTTATCTGACATCTACATGTGCACGTCAAAATTGACATTAAGTGAAAATGTGACAGTGACTGTAACACTTTCAAAAGCAACTTCAAACTTTTTACCCAATCACAGCAAAGGGCAAGTTGACGTCATAGACTTTGACGATAAAAATGTTCCAGATTCAGAGTGACTATTTGAGGATCTTAGCCATCAAATATAAAAGAGTATAGCTAATCAAAGGTTAAAAAGGAATGAAGACTATGTTTATGTTTAAAATATAGAAATGCAAATACCAGGTTCTGTAACATAATAATTTCAATGTTTTTTTAGATTTTTCTATAACGTGGACTTGTGTGCTGCTGCCGTCCCGTATTTTTGTGAATACGAAATTATTTAGTACTTGTCCACCGATCTTTTGAGGTCTGTGTGAAACTGAGAACTTGATTTGTGAATTTAAGTTTTATGAAATACCTATCGCGTGAAGGTTTTGGCAAAACATAACCATGCCGCCGAAGAAGGTCAGCGCTGCTCCTGGAGCCAGCAAGAAGACCGAAGCGAAGAAGAAAGACAAAGTGATTGAGGTGAGCTCCAATTTTCAACCAAAGCATTTTATGATATAGTTCTATTTATCACTAACATGGCATCTACTCCATGGATGGGAAGGTACCTATTCACCCAGACTGATATATTGTTCCTGACTTACGAGCATAAATTGGCTGCTGAGAAACTCATTGAATCCTCACAAGTCTTGCTACAAAACTGCATGCAGTATTTTTTTAGGCATCAAAACTAGAGATTCATCGGAAAGTTTATAATATTATGCATGGTGTATCCAAGGCACTTCACGGCACCCCCAAGACTATGGTTTAAAAGTGAAATCTACACTTATATTACAAAATTTCCCTTGTTTTACGACCCTGGCTCCAAGCCCCATCCCTTAGGTTCTAAACTGTCACCTCCATTTTTCCTTTTTGCAGCGGAACATATGTCCCAAACAATGACTATGGTTTATTGGTCCTCAAATTCTCAGAATTAGGCTTCAGTCCCTTTTAAGTCAGCCTCCTTCACCAGCATCTTTATTTACGGATAACTATATAATCTTAAAACTTTGTAAGTCGATAGTGAACAGGTATCTTCAGGATTTATCGTCGACCACATTGTCACTTTCCATTGGGTGAAACTGCTACCACTAATACTTATACCATTCCCTTATCAGGACAAGACCTTCGGCCTGAAGAACAAGAAAGGTGCCAAGCAGCAGAAGTTCATCCAGCAGGTAGAGAAGCAGGTGAAGTCGGGTGGCATACACCCGGCGGCTCCCGTGCAGGACAAGAAGAAGGAAAAAGAACTAAAGTTGCAGCAACAGAAGGAACTGGCGCTTCTGTTCAAGCCAGTACAGACACAGAAGGTGGAGAAAGGTTAGCAGATTGACACCAAGGCCTTATCAAAATCGCCGTTTTTGACAGTTGCTATGTGGGGAAACTTTCACAATCGGCGATTTTGCCAGCGATTTGCAGCAATAATTCGGATAAATAGCTAACAGAATTGAGGACATTTTTTCCGAATGAAATAGTTAATTCTTTTGTTTAAAATAAGGATAACCAGGTGTGATGAAGATCAAATGCTAACTAAACTACGAGGAAAACAATTTTCTCATAGTTATTAAAAAATAAATAAAATGCCAAGCATACATACAATTAACTTTCATATTATTTATTTATTTATTTGGATAAGAAAGCCACATCACACACATTTTAATATTTCAATTTTGTCATTTCCAGGCACGGATCCCAAATCTGTTGTGTGCGCATTCTTCAAGCAGGGCCAGTGTACGAAGGGAGATAGGTGCAAGTTCTCCCATGACTTAACCCTTGAAAGGAAGGTGAGCTTTGTATACATATACCACTTGCTCAATTCACAACGCAAATTAATTTTACAAACATTGTTGTGAGATTTTTGGATTACATTTTTGTCCATCTGTCTGTCCGTCAAGTCCCTTTTTTATATGCATCCAAATTACTCTCTACCTTGATACTTTGATCTACTGTGGCGATCGTGAAATCCTTTCACGACCGCCTCCTTTATTTTATATCATGTCATATCATTTTAGGACTTATTTTATATTCTGTGGGTCGACGCTACAACACTGGTTGGATAGCGCCGACCCACATCACTAGTGTCCGCGCGATTGTCTATGGACACTTCCCGCCCAGACATCGCACGCGGCGCTCACGCACTATGCGCATTATCATCAGCCATGATGTGTATTTAATACCGTTCGGTTAATTACATGTAGCTCCCGCTCTATTACTTGTGTTTGTTTAACGTGTGTCAATATATTGCTGTGTTACCCACTTGCGCGTTTCACTATCGCCGGACTCACCTCACCTAACGAACAAGCGAAGTAATTGAGGGACCACGGGACGCTTCGTCTATCTCCACTCTCGGGTCCCCAAACTACTATGAAAAAATACAGTCAAATTTCTAAAGTTAACAATGTGGTTTATTTCGTGTGTATAAAAGATCATGTCATGCTCACCTTACTGAAGAACGGCAAAATACTTAAAGTTTATTTTTTTATTGTATTTATTTAATCATCATCATCAACCCACAACGTCCCACTGCTGAGCACAGGAGGCCTACCATGACGTCTTATAGCGATTCAGTTCAGGACCTAAACTGAGCCGCGTCGCCTAAGCGTACCGTGACGTCTTATTTTTCATGTTGCTGCCATTTTCAACCTAAACTGGATCCAGTTAAGATTGAAAATTGCAGCAACCTAAGTTGAGTCGCTAATAAGCCAATCTCAACCTAAACTGGATCCAGTTTAGGTTGAAAATGGCAGCAACATAAAAATAAGACGTCACGGTACGATTATGCGACGCGGTTCAGTTTAGGTCTTCAATTGAATCGCTATAAGAGGTCATGGTATGCCTCCAGGTCTCCCTTCACTTTCGTGAGGAGGGTTAGGCCATAATCCACCACGGGGGTTATTATCAATACATTACACGGTTATTTAATGTGATCAATAAATTATTGAATAAAAATAATAATGTAAAAAGTGGATAGATTGTTGATCAAAAAGACATAATTAATAAATAGGTCTTCAATTCCAGGCTGAGAAACGTTCCCTATATGTGGACATGCGTGATGATGACGACAACATGGACAACTGGGACGAAGACAAACTCAAGGAGGTGGTGGAGAAGAAGCAGGCTGACGACAAGGAGAGGCCCACTACCGACATAGTAAGTATTAACTATTCATAGATCTGTTAAAACTTGTTTAGTTTTTATTTAATCATACTTCAGCACACTAATAAAACATACAAGGAGGACTTAATGAAAGAAAGTAAAAACTTATTCTGACAAAACTGCACATAACAACAAATAATAATGCTATATTTCTGGCCGAGGGCACTTATAATGCCAAAACGGTCGATATCTAGCAAACCCAGTACCAAGCACCATGAGGGAAAGTTTGTTCGGAATATTATTAAGATCCATTCAAGAAGAACCTTCACAGCAATTTTTTTATATAAAATATTGGAAGGTAGGTACATAGTCGCCAGAAGGTATTTGAGCTGAGCTTGATCTATGTTGAAAGATCTCTTATATTAATAAAAAAAAAACTAATAGCCTTATGTCTAAATAATGCATTTCCTTATTACAGATCTGCAAACATTTCTTAGAAGCTGTAGAAAAATCCAAATACGGTTGGTTCTGGGAATGTCCGTCCGGATCCAAATGTATCTATAGGCACGCGTTACCGGCCGGCTTTGTGCTGAAGCGAGACAAGAAGAAACTAGAAGAGAAGAAGAATGAGATATCCCTGGTGGATCTGATTGAGAGGGAGAGAGCAGCGTTGGGACCGAAGCAGACGAAGATCACGCTGGAAACCTTCCTCGCGTGGAAAAAGAAGAAGATTAAGGAGAAGCAGGTATGTTTGTTAGGTCACTTGAAACAGATGTGTTTATAAGTTACGAGAAAGAGATATGTTTGTTAGGTCACTTGAAATGACACATTCATTTTAGTGCTCAATTACTTACTTGAAGTTTTCCCAGTTTTAATAATAGGTATTCTTGTCGATTTTGGCGTGATCTTTTAAAATTTACTTATATTTGCGACTCGCGCCACCATATTGAAAGAATGCCGCCATAAGTTTAGTTTATCGCAAACTGATTATTTATAATATCAAACTATAGCTTAAACCATATCTTTTAATTAAATAGTACATATACTTTAATTAGATTTAACGCTAACTCACTTTGAATTCAGCAGTAACTTTTCTAACCTTACTGCTGCCGATTTTAAAGTAATAATTAAAATGTTTCTCGTCTCACAGGAAGCCCTCAACAAGGCTGACGAACAGCGCCGCAGTGACTACAAGGCGGGACGCGCCGTGGGGCTCTCGGGCCGCGAGATGTTCTCCTTCGACCCCGCGCTGGCCGCCGACGACGACGAGGACGGCGACGAAGCCGTGGACCTCGCCGGGTACGAGAGGGACGACGAGGCCGACGACTACCGGGAGCTGCGGCTCGACCTCATCGGGATGGAGGCCTCCGAGGTACCCCACATACTTCTGTTTTGTTACTTACCAGCTCCGGCGCTTCACCCGCGTGCTTCCAGGTTTCTCGCACGAATTCTGTATAGTCCAGGTTAAAAACATACCATGTCATTTAGTGAAGAAGCCATAGTTTAATACATTCACTGCTGAAAACACAGCTGTTGCGTTTTTTATAACTTTACGCGGGTGCGGGAAAGTGTGTTAGCACAGCTTACGTGCCGGCTCTGTGGCGACACACAGACGTGTGTGTTTAATGCGGCGCTACTACAGTGCGGCTCACACAGACGGATCGCCATTGCTGGAAAACACACGGTCCGTAACGGTGCCTAAATGTAAAAACGGGTTCAGCCGTCAACGTGTTAATAAGAAAACCTATGTATTCTTTACAAATCAAGATGAAATGAACAAATAAAGATTACAAAAGAAACTATGTCCAAGTGCACTGTTCCAGTGAAATTATTGGACATAATATAAGTCTTTATAACTAATATGACAGGCGACGAGCCCAGAGTCGTGACGCACTAGATTTTACAATGCCAAGTTTTGGGTGCTGCATCTATTATGGGCAGGCGTAACGCTTACCATCAGAGGAATTATATGCTCGTCTCGTTACTCAGAAACATACAGAAAAAATCTTTGTCATTCCAGGTGGACGATACTGGCACGAAAGCGCAGAACGACCGGCTCGAGCAGCTCGTCAAGGACCTCCCGAACGGCGATGGCGACGGCGATGGCGACGGCGACGGCGACGGTGACTCCACCCCCGAGGATGAAGCGCCCGACGACGCCGCCGTCCCCATCAACGAGAACCTCTTCCTGGACGAAGAACTGGATGAGGAACTGGAGAATTTGGACCTTGAAGACTAGTGCAGTGAAAGTGTTGTGTCGGACGATATAATAAAGCGTACCACCCACTACCGCGTTATTGTCGGACTATAATATCGCGTTATCTTCTTCTTTTCTTTCAATTCTTTTCGAGTCATTGGTTATAAGACCTTGACTATGAACGTAGGCAAAATCACCGCACTGAGGCCGCGGTAAGTTCCTCTACTGTGCAGGATGTAGGGCACGAGGGGCATGACAGCAGGTGAAGCATGGTTTGTTTTAGAGCTTTACAGTTGGTCTATGAATCCCCGTTTGACCTGGTCCTGAGACGGTTGAGCGATTTTCATATTGGCCACTGCAGGTCATGACCAGGTCGAAGGGTCTCTGCTGCTGCTGGGACCTATCGCGTTATTATGATAGGTAAAGCCCAATTTACAAAAACAGTTCCAATCTATATCATCAGATCATCAGTGAATTGCCCTTCTAATTTTAGCACATTGTGTGTTAGGATTATGTTGAAATTCAAGAACTGTTCTTCTAAGAATAGGTAGGTACACTTGTCAAGTTATCACCGTGATAGAAATGGGAGAGGAAACGGGACGCATTATCGTAATAACTATAACTCTGTTATAATAACCGAAGAATGCAATTATATTATCGTCCGATAATACAACTCCTGTGTGGTGGTGGCTTTAACTGTTTATAACTAGTGCTACAGTGATATGTGCAACAGTATAGCTTAATTCTGGATTCTTGGTATCATAAATACATACTTACAATAAGTCCTGAAACTATTCAAACCTAAGTAGGGAAGAAATATTAAAAAAAATGTAGACTATCAGTGTACTCTGATAATTCCCGTTTTCCCGTAGGTAGATAACTATTAATTAGTAAAATGTGTACGGATATTGTACAATTCGATCTTTTGGGACAAGAAGGTTACGTTCTCAATGTATTGTAAAGGAGATAACATATACCTACTTGTCGCAAATGCGCGAATTATCCCTTAACACGTTCACTGCTGAAAACACAACTGTTGTGTTTTTTACCTCATTATAACTTGCCAAGAGTACGGGAAAACACAACTGTTGTGTTAGCGGTACGGGAAAACAACGGTGTGTGCAGATCCGTAGCCGTGGCTAGACAAGAAAATTGGCCAGTCAAAGTGTTAATTTCTTTGTACACTCATTGTTAAATGAAGTCCTGATCAACTGTGGTTCAAACTTAAAATATATATTATACAGTTTATTTATTTTATGAACTAATTCAATATTTTGTTAAATCTCTTGAATAGAAGTTATGCTGAATATCACTTGTGTAACAGTTCACTCGCCAAATGTAAATGTCGAGCTGTGTAAAATTGAATTTATTTTATTTATCAGTATGAAAGAAATAAAATAATATTTACTAAATAACTATTTTTTCTTGATCAACATTAAAATTCTATTAACTCAAGTACAACAGTACTTTGTTTAAATATAGGTACATAATACATCGATTTTGTAAACAGATTTTGCTTAGAAACTAAATAAATGCTATTTTAGTAGAAATGGCTCCAATTCTGTGGTTGCAAACTAGTCTAAACCTTAGTTTAGTTTGTCGAGTTTAGATTTGACATGACTAATAGAATTTAGACTTAGTTTGCAACAGCAGAATTGAAACATCGAAAAAGTCACAGTCGGAAATGCATACATTTATATTTTGTGTGTTTTCGTTGTTTATTGTATGTGGTTCTTATTAGTCTATGGTAAGCCATGTTGCGGGGTTGGTAATAGTGATCTTGTCTATGGTCTCCTGGGGTACTTTCGCCTTCATCCTCGGCAGGATGTTATTTATGATGTGGGAATACCCGTGTCCACCGTAATCGACCTGAAAAGTACGCAAGAATTAAGATGAATAAGTTTTGCTACATGGTGCATGCAAAATGAACCTACATTATCGCTTTCAGCGATAAGACCGCCCATTGTACTACCCTTGTTTACCTATTGTAATTCTTCTGTACTGTGTTTAATTTTGTTTCTGGTGTACAATAAAGAGTTTTTCTATTCTATTCTATTCAAACTCAAATCATTTATTGTAAATAGGCAAAATATTGCACTTTTACACGTCAAAAAAAAATATATCTTTTACATAAGTATAGAAATACAAAAAAAAATAAGTCAAATTTTATGATCTACGAAACTAATGATTATTATCTAATTATGGTTTGAGTTAGAAAAAGGATATTTCCCTTTCAAGTGGTGACTCATGCCTGAGTCTCGCACAGGAAAAGGAAAACTCCATTGACTCTACCAGTGCTTCGGAAATACGCCCGTTAGAGAAGATAGCACCAAGAAACTCTACGGCGATGTCATTTTTTAAATTTTAGTCATTCTTTATTCTATTAAGACCTACAAGTTGGTACAGAACCCTCGGTGCGCTAGTCTATCTCGCACTTGGCTGGTTATTTTACTTGCCCACACCCCTCTGTGCCATCTGAACGCCCTCTAATTTTCTCTGGGTCTTCTACTGCCCTCTGAAAGTCTTAAACGCACACGTTATCGCCCACACTGAGAACTTATGAAATACACTGTTCTCGTTTTCAATGTTCTTTCTTATTATAATACGTTCACTGCTGATAACACAGACGTTGTGTTTTTTATAACTTTACGCGGGTGCGGGAAAACACACCTGTTGTGTTAGCGCAGTTTACGCGCCGGCTGTGCGGCGAAACACACGTGTGTGTAACGCGGCGCTACTACAGTGCGGCCCACACATACGGCACGCCATTGCTGGAAAACACGGTCCGTAACGGTGCCCAAATGTAAAAATCGGTTCAGCTGTCAACGTGTTAAATAGTTTCCAACTCACCAGTCTGTGTTTCGTGTGTATATCATGCGACATCAAGACCATATCTTCCTTCCCCTCTTCTACAAGCAGCGTGATCTTGTCCAGTCGCTGCGCGTCGGACGGCATCGGGGTCGGTTCGTGGAGCTGGTAGAAGGACACTTCCACGCCGAACAAGTCGAATTGGCAGTAAGTGCCGAGAGCGGAGAATTCTAGAAGCTTCTCGGGCTCTAGAAGGGTGCCTGTAATAGAAGATTTGTTTTGGGTCTTAGTCCCTCACTTCTAGAAAGGAAACGAAGGTGTAGGATTTATTAGGATGGAGGGTGTGAGGTCATTTATCGAAACCTATGTTTCCTGTTTTCAAGTATTTGTGAACAATGTCTTGGGGTCTCTCTGTTAGTCCCCATAAGTCGTGAGTTCTTTCACATGGGGCTCAATATTGCTGTGACTTCCCAGATTGTAACTTTTTTCATGCCACAGTACTAGCTGCATGTTCGGCCGCGCGAACTAAAGCTTTAAATAAAGAGTATCCTACGTCCTTCTCCAGCGTCTAAACCATCTACATGCCAAATTTCATCATGATCGGTTCAACCGTTTGTTCGTGAGAAAGGAGCAAACAGATAGCGCGACAGACAAGTAACTCTTTACTTTCGCTATCATAATAATGATGTACTCACGGTCCAAATGAGACATGACAGCCTTATCCGCTTTGCCCCCTGCTTCCAGGTACAAGCGGATGATCTCGAATGGTGCTGCGGGCTCGCGGTGGGGGTGGAAGTTCACCCCGAAGCCTGTCAGCTCTTGCAGCTCGCCCGCCGCTTGGATGGCGCGCCGTTCGAAATCTGGAGAAAGATAAAAAATATAAAGATTGTGTACTTATGTCAAAACATTGTCGCACATTAATAAGCAAGGTCTTAAAAGAAAAGATCTTAGAAGGTTTGTATGTCGAATGAGGTAGCGTTCGAGTAAGTCAGGCCGCTCAAGGACCTCTGGTCGTGCCGTAATGACTAAATCAATCGAGAACAACCGGGGCCGACGGCTCTCCGAAGCACGAGGCGATGAAAAACTGTACAACTTACTAAAAGTCATTGGTCCGGGTCAAGGATCGAACCCGGAGTCGTTGGGTTGTAAAGCAATTTAAATTTTTACTTCCCTCTTTAACGGAAGAACGGAACGGAAGATGGAGCGTAGGACGGCCCCCCACGAGGTGGACCGACGACCTGGTGCGAGTCGCGGGGAGCCGCTGGATGCAAACAGATAGCAACCGCTCGTTGTGGTATTCTATGGGGAAGGCCTATGTTCAGCAGTGGATATCTTCCGGCTGATTATGATGATGACTTGCAACTTTATATAGGCACTTAATATGGAAGCTATCATACCTTTTATCGGCCAAACACTAGCTATCTCCCCCATAAAGCCAGCTTTGACATCGGCACAGTCGACGCAGCCCTCCGTGAGTTCCCTCAGCATGTGGCCGTGGATCTCCTCCACGGAAGCAGTCTGCGACGTCTGCATGTCGGCGATGTAGTGGCCGGTGCCAGCGACGATATGCACGCCGGTCTGCTTGGACACGTGCCGGCAGAAGTCGATATCGCGCTGGAGACCTTGGGTCGAGTTTTCGACTATTGTGCCTGGAATAGGAAAGGTCCGATTGGTATCTAGAATACCTACTTAGTTAAATTCAGTATATAAGTATTTGGTATGAACTGAAAGAAGCCTTTATTTTTAGAGGACCCATACTAATCGAACGAATTGCCATTGTAAAGGAACGGCGAACCTCTATACAGCATATTGTCAAGTTTCCTGAGGGTGCCTTTTTTCCAGTCTGTAAATGTAGTTTTTCATAACACGTTCACTCCTGAAAAGACAGACGTGCTTTTTATAACTTTACGCGGGTGCGGGAGAACACATCCGTTGTGTTAACGCAGCTTACGTGCCGGCTGTGCGGCGAAACACAGACGTGTGTGTTTAACGCGGCGTTACTACAGTTAGGCTCACACAGACGGCACGCCATTGCTGGAAAACACACACGGTCTATTACGGTGGCCAAATGTAAAAACTTGTTCAGCAGTCAACGTGTTAAAACACATGATGGAAATATTCCTTTTAATTAGCGTTCTATTTTTGACTCATAGATATAATTTTAAGCGGTGGTAGCCTAGTGGGAGAACGTCCGCCTTCCAATCAGAAGGTCGTGAGTTCAAATCCCAATGCAGGCACGTACCAATGTGTTTCTTGTAAAACATATGTACGTTATTATCACTCGCTTTTCGGTGAAGGAAAACATCGTGAGGAAACCCACATACCTACCCGAGAATTATTTCGGAGGTAGGTATGTGATCCACCAATCCGGATCTGGCCCCCGTGGTAGATTATGGCCTAACCCTCCTCACGAAAGTGAGGGGAGACCCGTGCCCAGCAGTGGGACGTTATGGGTTGATGATGAGATATAATTTTAACTAGGTAGCTGCTGTGAGCCCACGGCAGTTATCTTTAAGCAAATTAAGAAATCAGGCTCCAGATAGGGATATCTTAGATGACTTGATAGTGTCGCGTTATCATTTATTCCTCACCTCCACCAAACTTCTTATAAGCCGCTACGTCGTTCAAAACCGCTGCTCTCGCGTGCTCGTCATTCAACAGCAAATTCTTCCTCCAAGAGTATGGGTATTGGCGAATGTACCCCACCGTGTTCAGTGCCGGTTCTGCTTGGAACTTGTCGGCTAGTTGAGAAGGAGGCTGGCGGTAGAAATAGGAGAAGTCCATCGCAAGATGTTCGTGGGTGAGCGTGCGCCCCAAAGCCTCTGGTGGTACATCGCCTAAAACTATGAGAAATTGCACACTTAAATTGATACCTATAGGGATTACTATCTGATGGGATGGGAGTGAGCTGAGTGAAGTTAAGTTTAACTATTAGTAATTATCACTCGCTTTTCGGTGAAGGAAAACATCGTGAGGAACCCCATATACCTTCCCGAGAATTATTTCGGAGGTAGGTATGTTACGATATCCACCAATCCGGACTGGGCCCCCGTGGTGGATTATGGCCTAACCCTCTTTGTAACGGTCCCGAATTGGACTCGCTACATTTCACAAAATAAAAATACACATTTATCAATTTTTGGCAGAATACTGAGATTTGCATTGACAAATTAGTGAGATTTTGGCTACACATTAATATTGCATTCGATCGGAAAAAAGCTAATTATTGCAAAGGTAGAAACTCTATGGTAAGAGATTAAAAGGCCAAGTCGTATCTATGATAAGGCGGAAATGGAAAACGGATCAATTAAATAATTAATAATGATGACATTCAAAGGGAATAGCTTAAAAGTACGAAAAGGACTTCGACATGATGGTAGATTTAGAAGATATGGGCCAATAACACTACAATAAATTTTGCCAATGAGGAGCTTAGAGGGAGACGAAAGATTTAGAGCGGGAGAAAAGAGAGGCGCGAGAGTCGGGGCTTGGCTTGCGAATTTGCGAAGAGAACGGGCGTGCCTAGGAAAGTGAGAAAACCAAAATGGCGAAGTGGTGAAAAGCGCGTAGGAATATGTTTTACGGATCGCTAGGTCTCTTCCAAAGGGGATTTAGTGATCCTTAAAAGCGATTCTGGGGAGATAGGAAGTGATACTAGGGCCTGTGTTAGCTTGAGTCAAACTGCGAATGTTCTGATTCTTGTTGACACTGGTAGGGCGCGTAGGTTGGCGAATTGAAACGGTGCTTGCCAAGAGTTTAGCTGATAGCCTGAGGAATGTGGTGACCTCAGGGGCGTCTTCCGGCATGGGTGGCTAGAAGCGCCTGACCACCCATTTCGATCGTATTTTGTGTACGGGCGGGGTGATTCCTCTAGACAGTGACGAAGATATCTCTTCCTGTACATAAAGTCGATTTGAATGGTCCCCGCACGCACACGGTGTTATTACCGTCAGGGCGATTTCCAACGACATAAACTCCCTTCCCAGCATGACATGACGGGGCGACAATCTGACGACTGACGATAGGTTGCCGTTTGGAAATCTTAGGGCGGCCTAGGGCTTAGAAATAAGCAAAACTCCCGGTGCCTCCGGACTTTAGATAGCTAGTTAGAAAAGGACATTCTTGGAACTTCCCTGTGGGATTTCTCCATGCACAATTAACTTGGAAAATCTGATTGTCACGACTCCGAAGTTGTCACAATCAGGCTTGCTTCTGTTAGGTACACACACTATTTATTAGAAGCTAGACAGGTTTTAGTTCATAAGAAACTTAGGGCAAGCAGGCATAGGCTCATAATAATTAACAACAGGGGTCACTAGCCATAGGAGGTTCGTAAGTACCTATGAGCTAGTCTATAGTGTTAACAATAGGGGTTACTAGCCATAGGAAGTTCGTAAGTCCCTATGAGCTAGCTAGTTTATAAGAGCGTAGGGCCACACACACATAACATACAACATACAAACGAACGCACAGACACCAATTTCGATAGGTAAAGTTAAATGTGGACCCCGGACAGTCCTGAGAAGTTGACAGGTAGGCACACACACACACACACACACACACCACACACCTTTAGCCTAGGGTTCTTCTGACAGGAAGGAATTCATACTGTAGGACAGGGTCATCTTAAACTATAGGAAACTACATAAAATCAATACAAATGTAAAACCAGCACTCGGGGACATTAAAAGTTTAATACTATGACAAAGAAATGAACTGGTGAAACATAAACTTCCTTGGGAATCAATTGTAATACTACAGACTATATTGTAATAGATTTACAGAGTTATTAGGTCAAACATGAACAAGCAAACATCCAAACAATGTTATGTCCGGCAATCAAATCAATAAGACTAATCATTACATATGTACCTACTTTGAATGAAAGAAGTTGTAATACGGTTTAATTATTTTATTATCCATCATAACAATGCTATAGAGCCTAAATATAACTTTACATACTCATAAAGTAAACATCTGGGAAAACAATTAAGAAATTAATATAATTTGTGACGGAAAGAAAATGAATGATGAAAACTAAACATAACTGATAAAGAATCAATTAAATCACAATAAGTTAGGACTACTGCAAGGATTAAATATAACCTACCTATAAATAAAGTAAATATCTGGATAAATTAACTATAATTTAACTTAGGCTTGGTTCGGAAAGAATAATTCTGATTTCAAGATTAATTAATTGCACAAAGGCACTGGACGACAGATATGACTAAGTTTGTCTCTTTTGGATTGGCTACTTATGGGCAATGACCTATTACCTTCCCTGGATTTTCTTATGACTAAAAAAGAGTGAGATTCTCCATAAGGCTCTTCGAAAGTCACTAACTGAGGCTTACTTTCAACTTGAATCGCTCCAATGTTGAATCCTTCCATGCAATAGTTATGGCATTAACTATGGCACTAGAATTCCTAGTGTTTACAGAATTATCTAGAAGAACTTTCTAAAAATCCTCCGATAGAGAGATAACCTGAAATCAACAAAGAATTGGCATTATACTTAATGGAAACTACCATCAAACCTTAGAACAAGGCTTCTTAACATACTATTTAAATAAAACTAGTACTACACCAGAAAAATGGTTCGAAAGGAATAATTCTGTCCTTAACATTAATTACAAGAAACAACGAACGACAAATATGAATGAGTTCGTCTCTGTTAGATTGACTACTTATGGGCAATGACCTATTACCTTCCCTGGATTTTCTTATGACTAAAAAAGAGTGAGATTCTCCATAAGGCTCTTCGAAAGTCACTAACTGGGACCTACCTCTGACTTGAATCGTTCCATCGTTGAACTCTTCCATGAATAGATATGGAAAGAACTACAGCTCCACACTAGAAATCTTAGTGTTACAGAATTATCTAGACGAACTGTCACTTTCTGGAATTAAAACAATTCCTAGGTTTTCCAATGAGAAATAACCTGAAACAATAAATAATTGTTGTTACCTACACCTAAAGGAAAAATATCCTTAAACCTTAGAACAATGCTTCTGAAATACTAACTAAATAAAACCAGTATTATTACACCGGGGGAAAAATATGACCTCTTGCCACATAATATAATTCTACAAATAGAAACCTGGACAATAGTCCCATATTAAGCTAAATAAGCTAGGCGTATGTACAGATGGGTAAATAAAGCCTAATGTATTATGTAATTGCTCCTAGTAGGTAGAGCTAGGATAGGTTTAACGAGATTTTAGATCTCTAAATATTGGGGCCTCTTTCCCTTTTGCTAAAGTAAGTAAGTGGGATTGAGGAACCGCATGAACTAGATAAGAAGGATGGGAAATTCGACCATGGCGGGGGTTATGTCCGCTGATAACCCTTCATCCTCGTTGAATCATGAATGGAGGTTGTGAGATTGTTTACAAACCGGGTATGAATGAGATCGAACCGTGAATACTCTCTAGATAAAAGAAAAGAAGTCCCTCTTTATGAAGTTCTCTTGCTTAGATATACTAGACTTATAGTAATAGGCGAGTTTCACGGTATTTTCTAGCGATAACATAAAGATTTCACATCTGTTTAAATGAGTTCGGACGGGTGACTTTGACAAGTAAGCTTATTGTCATGGAGCGATGTTAGCTGCTGTCAGTGTCATTTGTCCTGTGAGAGTGACGGATAATAGAACGATGAATTGAAATTTGATGGAAGACCACAGATAGACAAACATAGTAAATTAAATGAAAGTAAATACTTTCCGTCGAGATTTCGTAACTGCGAGGCGGTACTTAATCCCGACAAGCGGTGGAGAATATCCAAGTCTGGTCCGACGAAATTCACAACTTAGGGCGGGGCGGGGCTCTAAGTCATAGCCGCTGTCATGATCGTAGATTCAGAATGGAAGTTTTAATCATAGGCTCTCGTGATAATTACAAATTTATAAGGTCGAGCGAAAGGTTGATGAGTTACGAAAAATGTAAGGTTGATGAAAAATTGATGGAAGGTTGACGATTATTAATTTATAATTTTGAATGAAAGGTTATATATGGGACAACGAAGGGCTAGGATTAAGATCTACTTTGTCAGATATTTAGATAATACGGATTTGATGAGAGGTAGAACGGAACGAGAATATTAGGTTGAATTTATTTAGGGCTGCCTTATAATAGTTTAGGAACGGTGGAAAACAAATTGTATTACTTCAGCGAAATCTAACTTCTAATTGTTTATCTCTTGTGATATTGACTACTGACGGATTGTGAAGCCATACTGAACATTCAAAGGATTTAGGTTGCTACACGCGGATCACAACGAAGGGTTACTAGACGATCATCGGGCCAAAATAAAGTAAAGTAAAATAAAGTAAAACAAAGTAAGGTAAAATAGAGGAGAGTGAGTTAGGTGCGGAGTTAGTGGAGTTGTACTGTACTGAACGTTATTATTATTATTAGAAGAGAGAGTAGGAGAGAGTAGGGTGAGACGGAAGGTTGAGTTTAGATGATTAGTTTAAGTTTAAATTTAAGTTAAGTTAATTATTTTAATTCGAAAAAAATTATTATGAGATAGAGTAAATATAAAAAGGGGAGAGAGTAGAAAGAAAGGGTTAGGACATTACAATTGGTGCCGTGACCAGGATGGTGTTAGGTATGGCATTGTAATCTTGAAGGTGGTTGATGTTTATGGAGGGAAATATATTATTATAGAATAAATAGATAGATAAATAGATAAACTCTTTATTGAAGCACCGCAGAACAAAGAAAAATTAAAACTAGAACGAAACAAATTTTACAATTAGTGTCACAATGGGCGGTCTTATCGCTCAGAGCGATCTCTTCCAGACAACCATGCATGGAGAGGAGTAAATAGGACATCGGACGGTGGCTTTCTTTATATACGTAGATTAAAATAAATAGATAAATAGATACATATTATACACAAAATAAACTTAAATACATAGTAACATAATAGATAAACTTAATATATGCCATAATATAATAAACAATTAGGGAAAAGGCAAAATAAAAGGCTAAATCATAGAATACACAAATCTTAGTAAGGAAAATAGGCAGGCTATGGAAACAAAAAAATAAACTAAAATTATTAGATTAATCAGAGGGGAAATGTCGGGGGGTTGTCACCATCTATAAATATGATTTGGTGGTAACTTATCTGAATTAACTGTTGCAGGAAATATAAAATTTTACACGGATTAGTCATAATGAAGAAGGAATATAAACATAATGAGAAGAAACATAAATGTAAAATGGAATAGAAGATTGTAAAGCAGACTTTAACAACTTATTAATAATATTCTAATGGATATTGTTTAAAAATATAATGATTGTAATAGATATAGAAAGGGATCATAAGAGCTGATGGTAAATAAGAATTAATGAGATGGAAGCGGTGGTAGCCTGATGGGAGAGCGTCCGTCTTTCGGTCGGAGGGTCGTGGGTTCGAGTCCCAGTGCGGGCACATGCCGGTGTGTTTCTGTAAAACATGTGTGCGTGGTTGTCGCTCGCTTTCGGTGAGGGAAAGCATCGTGAGGGGAGGGGCCCGTGCCCAGCGGTGGGATGTGATAGGTTGATGTTGAAATATTGTTTGAAAGAACTCTGTAAGAAAATAATATGAAATAATCATAAAAACAAAAAAAAAAATCTATATATCTAGTTTTATTTGAAAAAAAAAAAAAAAAAAAAACATGGTAAAGGTAAAGGTAACTGAAAAAGGTAAACGTAACTGAAAAAGGTAAAGGTAAATGAAAGGAGGTAAAGGTAATGGTAATAAAACGAAACAAACATAATAGAATACTATTGCATAAATTTAAATTCGGGGGGTTGTTTTACATTGTTGAAATAAATTCATAATTCGTGTCTTATAATCCGTGCGGGTTTGGTGCTTTGCTTGAGTAGCGTGAAACCGCTGAGAGATTTATGAAAAGGATTTTAGTCGAATGAAGGACTCTAGTAAACCATCAACCTGGGTTTGAGACGGTTTGTCACGATTTGACTTCAAATCGACACACTACACTTACAACGTTTCTTTATGAAGGAGAATTTGGTGTTAGGTTAGATCAGCTGATAAAATCATCGGTATAAGCCGATTTCATAAAGAATCCACTCCACACGTTAGTCCCGGGGCTAAGACCAAGGCACACTACACATGCTCTGAATCATAAGCTTTACTATCAAGAATTCGGGAGTGAACTGGAAAGTTGCGAACATCGACGATTTATGTACCTTAAGCCGCGCACGGCATGTCCGAGTTTAGAGGGGTAATGTAAGTATGTATCTCTTATATCGAAAAATAAGTAGATTGGGGGATAAGCGCTTACATAATATCATTAGGATAGAGACGCCTCACAACCGTCTTTTCTTCTGGGCTTTGGGATGTCCAGGTGATGAGAGCGATTTTTGGGGATGTTCAATGCGGGGAATGTTCACGTACTGGTTCTAATAATAAAGTTTTAGTATACAGTTTAAAAACACACACACTTATTTATCTATTTATCATATACACAATTGTACTTGTTACAATTTATACACACACACACACACACACACACACGATTGAAGTCAAATACGAGCAAATTAGAATGAATAATAAGTAAGGGGGCCTTTTAGTATTCTTATGTTTGTAAAACTGGTACTGTGGTAATTCCGGAGAGGAAAATATTACTCCGGTGATATAAATAAACGCACCTGCGAATATTTTGGGGGTTGGCTGTAACGGTCCCACCTTGGACTCGCCACATTTACAAGATGAGGGTTACACACTTATCGATTTTGACTGAATAAAAGAATGAATAAAATGGGGGTTGTTTGGTATTCTTATGTTTGAGAAATAGGTACTGCTGTGATTCCGGAGAGGAAAATATTACTTCGGCGATTTAAATAAATGCACCTGCGAATATTTTGGGGGTTGGCTGTAACGGTCCCAACTAGGACTCGCCACATTTTACAAGATGAGGGTTACACATTTATCGATTTTGACTGAATAAAAGAATGGAAAAATGGGGGTTGTTTGGTATTCTTATGTTTGTGAAATAATTACTGTTGTAATTCTAGAGAGGGAAAAATATTACTTCGGTGATTTAAATAAATACACCTGCGAATATTTTGGGGGTTGGCTGTAACGGTCCCGAATTGGACTCGCTACATTTCACAAAATAAAAATACACATTTATCAATTTTTGGCAGAATACTGAGATTTGCATTGACAAATTAGTGAGATTTTGGCTACACATTAATATTGCATTCGATCGGAAAAAAGCTAATTATTGCAAAGGTAGAAACTCTATGGTAAGAGATTAAAAGGCCAAGTCGTATCTATGATAAGGCGGAAATGGAAAACGGATCAATTAAATAATTAATAATGATGACATTCAAAGGGAATAGCTTAAAAGTACGAAAAGGACTTCGACATGATGGTAGATTTAGAAGATATGGGCCAATAACACTACAATAAATTTTGCCAATGAGGAGCTTAGAGGGAGACGAAAGATTTAGAGCGGGAGAAAAGAGAGGCGCGAGAGTCGGGGCTTGGCTTGCGAATTTGCGAAGAGAACGGGCGTGCCTAGGAAAGTGAGAAAACCAAAATGGCGAAGTGGTGAAAAGCGCGTAGGAATATGTTTTACGGATCGCTAGGTCTCTTCCAAAGGGGATTTAGTGATCCTTAAAAGCGATTCTGGGGAGATAGGAAGTGATACTAGGGCCTGTGTTAGCTTGAGTCAAACTGCGAATGTTCTGATTCTTGTTGACACTGGTAGGGCGCGTAGGTTGGCGAATTGAAACGGTGCTTGCCAAGAGTTTAGCTGATAGCCTGAGGAATGTGGTGACCTCAGGGGCGTCTTCCGGCATGGGTGGCTAGAAGCGCCTGACCACCCATTTCGATCGTATTTTGTGTACGGGCGGGGTGATTCCTCTAGACAGTGACGAAGATATCTCTTCCTGTACATAAAGTCGATTTGAATGGTCCCCGCACGCACACGGTGTTATTACCGTCAGGGCGATTTCCAACGACATAAACTCCCTTCCCAGCATGACATGACGGGGCGACAATCTGACGACTGACGATAGGTTGCCGTTTGGAAATCTTAGGGCGGCCTAGGGCTTAGAAATAAGCAAAACTCCCGGTGCCTCCGGACTTTAGATAGCTAGTTAGAAAAGGACATTCTTGGAACTTCCCTGTGGGATTTCTCCATGCACAATTAACTTGGAAAATCTGATTGTCACGACTCCGAAGTTGTCACAATCAGGCTTGCTTCTGTTAGGTACACACACTATTTATTAGAAGCTAGACAGGTTTTAGTTCATAAGAAACTTAGGGCAAGCAGGCATAGGCTCATAATAATTAACAACAGGGGTCACTAGCCATAGGAGGTTCGTAAGTACCTATGAGCTAGTCTATAGTGTTAACAATAGGGGTTACTAGCCATAGGAAGTTCGTAAGTCCCTATGAGCTAGCTAGTTTATAAGAGCGTAGGGCCACACACACATAACATACAACATACAAACGAACGCACAGACACCAATTTCGATAGGTAAAGTTAAATGTGGACCCCGGACAGTCCTGAGAAGTTGACAGGTAGGCACACACACACACACACACCACACACCTTTAGCCTAGGGTTCTTCTGACAGGAAGGAATTCATACTGTAGGACAGGGTCATCTTAAACTATAGGAAACTACATAAAATCAATACAAATGTAAAACCAGCACTCGGGGACATTAAAAGTTTAATACTATGACAAAGAAATGAACTGGTGAAACATAAACTTCCTTGGGAATCAATTGTAATACTACAGACTATATTGTAATAGATTTACAGAGTTATTAGGTCAAACATGAACAAGCAAACATCCAAACAATGTTATGTCCGGCAATCAAATCAATAAGACTAATCATTACATATGTACCTACTTTGAATGAAAGAAGTTGTAATACGGTTTAATTATTTTATTATCCATCATAACAATGCTATAGAGCCTAAATATAACTTTACATACTCATAAAGTAAACATCTGGGAAAACAATTAAGAAATTAATATAATTTGTGACGGAAAGAAAATGAATGATGAAAACTAAACATAACTGATAAAGAATCAATTAAATCACAATAAGTTAGGACTACTGCAAGGATTAAATATAACCTACCTATAAATAAAGTAAATATCTGGATAAATTAACTATAATTTAACTTAGGCTTGGTTCGGAAAGAATAATTCTGATTTCAAGATTAATTAATTGCACAAAGGCACTGGACGACAGATATGACTAAGTTTGTCTCTTTTGGATTGGCTACTTATGGGCAATGACCTATTACCTTCCCTGGATTTTCTTATGACTAAAAAAGAGTGAGATTCTCCATAAGGCTCTTCGAAAGTCACTAACTGAGGCTTACTTTCAACTTGAATCGCTCCAATGTTGAATCCTTCCATGCAATAGTTATGGCATTAACTATGGCACTAGAATTCCTAGTGTTTACAGAATTATCTAGAAGAACTTTCTAAAAATCCTCCGATAGAGAGATAACCTGAAATCAACAAAGAATTGGCATTATACTTAATGGAAACTACCATCAAACCTTAGAACAAGGCTTCTTAACATACTATTTAAATAAAACTAGTACTACACCAGAAAAATGGTTCGAAAGGAATAATTCTGTCCTTAACATTAATTACAAGAAACAACGAACGACAAATATGAATGAGTTCGTCTCTGTTAGATTGACTACTTATGGGCAATGACCTATTACCTTCCCTGGATTTTCTTATGACTAAAAAAGAGTGAGATTCTCCATAAGGCTCTTCGAAAGTCACTAACTGGGACCTACCTCTGACTTGAATCGTTCCATCGTTGAACTCTTCCATGAATAGATATGGAAAGAACTACAGCTCCACACTAGAAATCTTAGTGTTACAGAATTATCTAGACGAACTGTCACTTTCTGGAATTAAAACAATTCCTAGGTTTTCCAATGAGAAATAACCTGAAACAATAAATAATTGTTGTTACCTACACCTAAAGGAAAAATATCCTTAAACCTTAGAACAATGCTTCTGAAATACTAACTAAATAAAACCAGTATTATTACACCGGGGGAAAAATATGACCTCTTGCCACATAATATAATTCTACAAATAGAAACCTGGACAATAGTCCCATATTAAGCTAAATAAGCTAGGCGTATGTACAGATGGGTAAATAAAGCCTAATGTATTATGTAATTGCTCCTAGTAGGTAGAGCTAGGATAGGTTTAACGAGATTTTAGATCTCTAAATATTGGGGCCTCTTTCCCTTTTGCTAAAGTAAGTAAGTGGGATTGAGGAACCGCATGAACTAGATAAGAAGGATGGGAAATTCGACCATGGCGGGGGTTATGTCCGCTGATAACCCTTCATCCTCGTTGAATCATGAATGGAGGTTGTGAGATTGTTTACAAACCGGGTATGAATGAGATCGAACCGTGAATACTCTCTAGATAAAAGAAAAGAAGTCCCTCTTTATGAAGTTCTCTTGCTTAGATATACTAGACTTATAGTAATAGGCGAGTTTCACGGTATTTTCTAGCGATAACATAAAGATTTCACATCTGTTTAAATGAGTTCGGACGGGTGACTTTGACAAGTAAGCTTATTGTCATGGAGCGATGTTAGCTGCTGTCAGTGTCATTTGTCCTGTGAGAGTGACGGATAATAGAACGATGAATTGAAATTTGATGGAAGACCACAGATAGACAAACATAGTAAATTAAATGAAAGTAAATACTTTCCGTCGAGATTTCGTAACTGCGAGGCGGTACTTAATCCCGACAAGCGGTGGAGAATATCCAAGTCTGGTCCGACGAAATTCACAACTTAGGGCGGGGCGGGGCTCTAAGTCATAGCCGCTGTCATGATCGTAGATTCAGAATGGAAGTTTTAATCATAGGCTCTCGTGATAATTACAAATTTATAAGGTCGAGCGAAAGGTTGATGAGTTACGAAAAATGTAAGGTTGATGAAAAATTGATGGAAGGTTGACGATTATTAATTTATAATTTTGAATGAAAGGTTATATATGGGACAACGAAGGGCTAGGATTAAGATCTACTTTGTCAGATATTTAGATAATACGGATTTGATGAGAGGTAGGACGGAACGAGAATATTAGGTTGAATTTATTTAGGGCTGCCTTATAATAGTTTAGGAACGGTGGAAAACAAATTGTATTACTTCAGCGAAATCTAACTTCTAATTGTTTATCTCTTGTGATATTGACTACTGACGGATTGTGAAGCCATACTGAACATTCAAAGGATTTAGGTTGCTACACGCGGATCACAACGAAGGGTTACTAGACGATCATCGGGCCAAAATAAAGTAAAGTAAAATAAAGTAAAACAAAGTAAGGTAAAATAGAGGAGAGTGAGTTAGGTGCGGAGTTAGTGGAGTTGTACTGTACTGAACGTTATTATTATTATTAGAAGAGAGAGTAGGAGAGAGTAGGGTGAGACGGAAGGTTGAGTTTAGATGATTAGTTTAAGTTTAATTTAGTTTTATTCATTTTTATTTTGAAAAATTTAAAAGAGGGAGAGGGGAAGGAGAGAGAGGAAAGAGAAAGGGGGGGGGAGTTACATCTTCACGTAAGTTAGGAGAGACCCGTGCCCAGCAGCGGGACGTTATGGGTTGATGATGATTGTGCCTGGTAGTAAGTAAGCACAGAAATACAGTTAGAGCGCGAGTTGAATGCAGTCGGGACCTTGAGATGCACTGTAGTCAAATAGTGCCTTTACTTTATTTTATTACGTCTTCGTGTGTAATAGAGTTGTTATCATTTTGAGAATCGTTTACTTATTGATAAATACCTATAAAGGTTTACTCTATGTAACATACTTACCTACTTATGCGTAGGAAATTGTTCATACAATACAATAACTCTCTACTTTTAACTGACTGAGCGACGCAAAGGAAGGTATTGTGTCGGTATATCAGTCTATGTTTTTCATATATATGTAAGCGTGAACTACCGAGTGCTATAGCGATAGGTTTGTAATTGTATGAATTGACATTAACACTGTTTCTCAATCTCCACGGTTAGCACATATGTGGTTAGCATGTTTATAAATAGCTTCAACCTGATAATATTGAAGAAACACTCACCGGTCTGTATTTTCGGCGCCATATTTTCACCAACACTATTCGACAGGTTTCTGATTAAAGTATAAAATCAAAAGATGGCTTAATATCAGTTAATTATTGAAACAGCACCCGTGAAATATTAGGCGACAGAACGTAATCCGGCGGCTGTCTCTACTCTACTGATAAATTCTTGCCGGCACGTGCAAACGGACGACTTTATTAGAATACTTGCCTACTTAGTAAGTGTATCTACGTATGTATTTATTTTGATATTATACGTATCGGGTAATGTAAGGTATTCGTATCTTCTTGATATTCATCGTCAACCCATATCGTCCCACTGCTGAGCACGGGTCTCCCCTCACTTTCGTGAGGGCCAGATCGGGATTGGTGGATCACCTAAATACCTCCGAAATAATTCTCGGGTAGGTATGTGGGGTTTCCTCACGATGTTTTCCTTCACCGAAAAGCGAGTGGATAATTACGTACCTACATATTATGTTTTACAAGAAACACATTAATACGTGCCTGCACTGGGATTTGAACTCACGATCTTCTGATTAGAAGGCGGGCGTTCTCCCACTAGGTTACCACGGCTACTACATACGATCTTAATATTACATATTGTTAATTATTATTGTATCATTTATTTATCATCACCAGTCGCTTTGAAGAAACTAGTGAAAACTTCCGTGGCGTAGTGAATAGGTGAGGGCCGCGGGTTCGATGCCTGGTGCACAAATTTCCAAGTAGGTCCGAAATATCTCTGCTATAGTACCCCTACCTATTTAGTATCTTAATCTATACCAAGCACAGTACACTCTAGGTAGGTACCTAGTCTGTGAATTCTCTTTGGGAAATTACCATGGCAACAAATCTATGTTTTTCGCCTAGTTTTTCGTGTACGATCAAATATATTCGCATGAAGTATATCTTATGTAATTACTAATTATGTTATTATCTACTGCATGAAGATCACAAAATAATTGGAATATTTATAGTAAAATTCATCGGAACAAATTTCTTCGACCATCGGACAATTCCTTTCGTTTGGTGGTCTCTTCCTAGCATTAAAAATGCCAATACTAGTGAAAGACTACACATGGACCCAAACAGAAAAGGCTGTTCATATCAGGATACCGCTGAGAGATGTGCATCGAGAAAAAGTGGACATATTCACCACAGACTGCTATGTGAAGGCTCATTTCAGCCCCTTTCTTTTTGAAGTTTTTCTTCTACACGACGTCGATAACGATAAGAGCAAGTGCATAATAAAGGACGATTTGATCACCCTAGACTTAAACAAAAGAGAAGAAATAGAATGGGAATATTTAGAGAAAGAACTCACAAAGCCTCAGAAGATGAAGCTACGGCAAGAAATTCACGAGAAATGTCAGGAGCAGGCTAAGCAAGAGTCAGAAGATAAAAGAATAAAGAAGAGTCAACTGGACAGGTTCACAGTCCAGCAGTCAATGGCAATAGACTCTAAACAGCACGACTTAATGGATTCGAGGAAGAATCAGGAAAGAAAGAACGCCATGGACGCTCTCGAAGATTGGAGAGTGAATTCCTGTCAAGAAAAGAAAAGTAGTAACAGTAAAATGTTAGATCTTAAAACTGAGCAAACAGAAGTCAAAATTACAGAACGTAATGAAGACATTAGAGACTACCAAAGAGGCGTTAAAATTGTTGAACTACCGGCATCAGACGAAGAAAACGAAATAAAAAAATCTAAAAATATTCCTTCACCAAAAAAAACACCAATAAAAAAGCCTGTAAGAAAGCCAGTGAAGACTCCAGTGAGGTCGGAATACGTGGAGAAGAAGAAAGAAGAAGCAGCCAAAAGAGTGTTACCAAAACTGCGCGAGACCGGTCAGTTAGAAATTAGTCACACGCCGAGAACGTTCCCGACGCCCAGCCGAGAGTCGGTTGCCGAAGAGGAAAATGCTTGGCTGAAGAATATCACTCTTGCTAGAAGAGCGACAGGTATGTGGTATTTTCTTTCTCTGAGAGAAACCTTACTAGTGTGTGGAGCTCAGGAGTGGAAACGCGACATCGGTACAGTCAATGACAAAATAGCTAAGCATGCCCAAAAATCTAATTTACTATTTTACATGCTTAAAGCTAAACTGCAGGTTAGGACTCGTTCAGGGACCCATATCGGAAACTCGGTAGTCCTTTAGAAAAAAGATCAATGGATAAAGGTTCTACCAGAATTGTCCGCACGGTACTGTATTTACCAAAGCTCTAGCCCTTTCTGTAGCTTCGAAACGTCGGTCGCTAGAGCGAGAAACATTGCTGGAAAGCGGCTGCACTCGTGACGCGTAATGCGTTTGCTAGCAATTTTGGCCATCTAGCACTTGCAGAATCTTTGTCTAGCTAATTCGTGTTCTACTGCATTCAGTAGCGATGTTCAGTCTCGACCTTTTTTTGTCCCATGTCCAGGGTTCGTATCAGAAGACCTGCGTCCAGAGGAGCAAGACCCTCAATGGTGCAAGGAGAAGGGTGACGAGTTCTTCCGAAGCGGCAACTTCCTGGGAGCGATCAGCGCTTACAGCCACGGCATCACGCTCTCCGACAAGTTGCCCAGCTTGTACGCCAACAGGTCCGCCACGCATTTTGCGCTTGGGAATTTTAATAAATGTGTAAGTGTACCGGTTTACTCGTCGACGAAATAACCAACGTTTATTGCAGTTGTCAGGTGTGGATTCTGGGTGCAATAAAGAATAGCTGACGTAACGACCTTAAAATTATTGCTGTCTCTTTAAAATCTTACGCAAACAAAAGGGAGAGCTATGAGATAGGTATGTACTTAAATGTGGTGAACTCAGAAAGACAAATCTTGTTCTTCGTCATTAGGTGCACATATACCTGCCTACTACTAAATTGTTCTGAGAAACACGGTCCAATTAAAGTTGGTAATTGCTCTCCAATACTGTGTCTATGTACCTACAACTTCACTCCACAGATGCAAGACTGCTCGACAGCCCTCGACCTGATGAAGCCAGCCTGCGAGGGCAACCGACGGAGCCGCGCCAAGTGCATCGCGCGCCGGGGCGCAGCCCTAGCGCGGGCCGGCTTCCTGAGCAAGGGCATCGACGAAATGAAGGCGGCGGCCAAGCTGCTGCCCGAGGATGAAGCCATCAAGAAGGACATCTACGATATGGAGAGAGCTTGGGAACAGAACCCTGACTCCGACTAATTGTAATTTTAGTTATAATAGACTTACGAGTAATACTATGACTTTGTATTCTGTAGTTACGATGTAATTTTTGTTTCAGGTTGTTGCTTGATTCAATAAAAGTGGTTTTGATTCTAAAAACAATCTGTCAATGTAATGTATTTTAAATTATGGCTCATCTTGAAAGCTAGCAAAGACAGTTCACATAACAGAACATTATATTAATAGGAATAATTTACAGTGCACTTCTAATCCAACATTTAATTTAATTCCTCGAGGACTTTCTTGGGAAGTCCAAGGTCCTTCAGCAACGCATGCGGCGAGGGATCCCTCCCGCGGAACCTTCTGAACACCTCGCTAGGGTGACAGCTGCCACCGACAGCTAAGAATGTGTCTCTGTATCTCTTCCCAACTTCCAAGATGTCTTGTTCTCCCTTCCTCGCCTCCTCAAATGCGCTGTAGATGTCCGCTGCGATCATCTTCGACCACAAATGGCAGTAGTACGCCGCTCCCCACTCTTCAGACATGATCTTTGTGAACGAAAGCGGATGCGAATCGTACTTGTCGAAAGGTAAAGCGTGGAATTTCGGCCACAACTCCCTAACAATATCTCTCCAGAACGCCTTCTTTGAATGCAGATCCAAATCGAGCTTGGACAAGTAGAGCTCCTTGCACAGGTTGTAGCCGGACATGTGACTTCTGATGTTCTGGAGGTTTCGGACAATGTCTTCTGATAGAGGCTCATCGGTGCTGAAATGTCCGCTGACGGCGCGAATCGTATGGGGGTCGTATAGCCAGTGCGTCATCACCTGCCCGCACACCTCTGCCGCATCCCACTCCACATTGGAAAGTCCTGCCACTTCGGAAAAGCTCGCTTTCGTTAACAGATGGCGCAAAGAGTGCCCGAATCTCTGGAATAAGACACTAACTTCTTTGAATGTCAGCAAGGATGGTTTGCCTTCGTTTGGAGGTTGGAAGTTGAAAATCAATGCAGACAAAGGATTTGTGGCAGTTGAACTGCATTTGTTGCGCATAGCAATATGCCAGCCAGCATCATCATGGACTCTGATCTTTTGGTCCTGTCTTGCATACGGATCTAGATAAAAGCCAGCAATAGGATTGTTGCCGGACGATTCATCATAAATGTCGTAGAACTTGACGTCCTTGTGCCATGTATGGACATCAGATCTCTCGACAATCTGAATTTTGAATAATGTGCTGCAAAGATTGAAAAGGCTCGTGAGTACTCGTGGTAGGGGGAAGTACTCTCTGATTTTGTCTTCATCAAAGCCATAAAGTGACCACTTCTGTTTCCTCTGCCAGTAGGGCATATCCCATTGTTCTAACTTATTGTTGAAACCTCTGTCTTTTGCAAACCTCTGCAGCAATTCAATTTCAACATCCTGCATGGATCTGGCACTTTCCAAAAGGCTGTCAAATGTATTATTAACATTGTCTATGGAACCTGCCATTTTAGTCTCCATGCTCATATCCACATATGTTTCATAGCCGAGAATGTTTGCTTGTTCCATTCGGTAAGAGCGGATGTTTTCAACATGAGAGCCAGTTTCTAATTCCTTGTTATTATAGTTGGAGCAGCGCTGCACATGAGCCTGCCACGCGTTCCATCTTAACTCTCTATCAGGGCAGTATTGCATGAAGGGCTCATAAATGTGAGGCTGTAAGGTCACCTTCCATGGTCCGCGGCTAGGGTCATTCGTCATAGCCATGGATGTCACCAAGGACTCTGGACATTCCCTTAAGACACTGCCGTCCGTAACAGTACTAGTGAATACTTTATTAGCGGTGTTCACTTTTTCTCGGAACATTTGCCTTTCTTGTTGCAGTGTGACCAGAATATTATTTAACCTGTCTTTTTTAGTACCCTTGACATCTAAACCATTCAGTTTTCCCTCCAAAATGTACTTGTCTAAAAGTCTCTGTTCTTCATCTGAGAGTTTCTTGAGGCGGTTCTTTTCAGTGACGGCAGCTTGGTAGATTGGCGCGCTGTGGAACTTGGATGCCCTAGCTTTGTGCGCCCTTTCATGAATGTGTATATAAGACTTTGTTGGCATCAGTGAGCTATTCCCGAGATACAACGACTTTGCCATGCCCCAAGTGAGTTCGAGCTGTGTATCTAACTTTTCCAATGGC
This sequence comes from Campaea margaritaria, assembly GCA_912999815.1. NCBI lineage: Eukaryota > Metazoa > Arthropoda > Insecta > Lepidoptera > Geometridae > Campaea > Campaea margaritaria. The sequence goes on from OU538801.1 coordinate 1,419,084, forward strand.
TGGAATATTTCCATAAATGCATTTTTGCAGTTTGGCGCGATTTGTTCAACCTGACTAACACCATTTTCGTACTCTAAGCTTTGTTTGCTGATGGTAGCAATGCATTTCTCTATAGAAATGTGATTGAATTCTGGCAGTCCGTTGTCAGATAGCAAAGCATTTTGATCTGCATCTTCGCCGATTTCCGGAATACTGAAACAGAATTTTGACATTTGAGAATAAATTGTTTATTAACCTGATTTGACGATTAACGAAATGTCATTAGATTTAGGTAGGAACCATAATTATATTAATTTAGTGGAAACTGGTTCAGACATGGATAAATGTAGGTAAATATAAAAGGATTGTTGTAATATTATAATGTCATGGCCACAGTGTATATCTAAATTAATATTTAATTCGGGAGTTTAATTCCTTTTAAAATGCCGGCAGGAAATTGGAGTGGCGTTATCTTGAGCAATAAATCCATCAATGGGCTAACAAAATGGTAAAAGTCAAAATCAACTATTGCCTCCTACATAACGTTTCTTCAGTCGTTGGGATATGTTTCAGTACCGATTATCTAGCCCGCTACGGTTAGGAAAAGAGCAAAAAACACTGAAAAAGTGCTGATAATATCGGTACACTCAGAAAATATGATCATCAATAAACTTACAGAACGACATATCCAGCGTTGCGTTTGCTTTGATACAACTGTCTTTTCACATGGCGACTCACAACATTGGGCCGCAAAAATGATAAAGCCATGTTTCTGCGTTCTAACCCAAAAAATATCAATAATATTTCATAATCCCAAAGCAGGAATCGAAAATCGAAACCGCAAATGACAGTTTATGACAGTCATCTGATTGACAGTGACAACCTAGTCCAGCCGCGTACCGTCAATGTGAGACTAGTGAAGTAAAGGTTTTATTCCGTTTTGGCCTTGCACTACTAGTGCATTTAGCTAGTATCAAGAATTTATAAGTCACATTTTCGGGTTACCGCAAAAATCGAAAAGAAGTTGACTATGGATAATAATATAATTATAGCCTACTGTTATTCTCCAAATACTTGTTGCCAAGGAATATAGTACTCTCTACGCTTGTTACTGTCTTACGGGGAAGTACGTACCTAATCGTTTTCTGTGCATGCCACGTGCGTGCACTACCAACTGCAAATCTAATGTAATGATAATATTCTCTTTAAACTGCAGGGTGACGAAAACATTTAACTGGTACTCGCGTACGTACTAGAAGGCGTCTCAACCGAGTAGTAAGAAACATAACATCTTGTTTTTAATAAATCAATATAATTTTTTAAAACAACTCATGTATATTTCATTTTATCACAATTCTTCTCCACCACAACTGCTACAGTATCAGTAAGTAAAGGCTCGTTTAGCGCTTGGCAACTGCATGGTGCCGTGCAGATGCAGACATTTGAAGCGTTGCAAGGTTCAGTGTCTTTCTAAGCACGTCTTTTCGCTGTGGTTGCTTTGACCGGTGGACGGCAACAGAAGCCAGTATTAAGGCCCGTCTTCTCGCCATCCTCCAAGGACTGTGGTAGATGCTGGTTCAGTGTTTCTGGGAGGAGCCAACAGCCAATGCCACCGGCTATGAGAAGCGCTCCCATGATTATCAGCGGCAGGATCATCAATATTTCGGAAGCCTGGGGACAGAAAGGAACTGTGAACTGTGCTGTTAGATTAATGCTCCCGCTAGGGAAGTTCCTCGGACGAGGTCATCGGCAATGTTTCACGAGTGATCCATCCACGGATGATTTTATCATCCGTGATATATATCAGGATGAGCATCCCCACTAGAACCTCTGCCAATGCATACGCAGTTTTCTACGCGATTGAACGGGGAAGATGGGGAGTCTCAAGACGCACTCGTTTCAAAACGATCTACTTATTTTCACAACCAATGTTTCTTCAGTACCAAATTTATCCATCTCATAAACTGTCTTCAAACACGACTCCTAGTGTCCTAGTTTTCCTTGTTTTGTGGTGTTTCAATAAAGAATTTATCAATCTATATCTATCCCGACAGGATGATTTTCTGAACTTACACGATAATTAATGACCGCAATAAAGATAGGTCCCAGCATCGCTATCGTTGAGCTCAGGCTCATCCCGCGTCCCCTCACGACGGTGGGGTACAGTTCTGAAGCCACGAGAGGAACGGCAGTGTAGGAGGATAATATCCCCACTCTGGCGACGCAGTACAGAGCTAGAGTTATGTTTCTTTCTGAAACAAAAGAGGTTGCTTCAATTCAAAAGTCGCTGAAGCATTTGGAAATTTTGGAAAGTATTTGGAATTCAAACAATGTAAGTTACAATGTAAGTAAACATAATATGTTAAATTGATAAATATCAGAACTTGTTATAAAGATCAATGATGGCTTTCGATGATGACTGCTGAATTTATATGATTTAATCCTTAGAAACTCACCATGCTGCACCAAGAACGTGGACAAGCATGCGATTCCTCCAACCACCATGCCCAAACACAGCGTCCATCTCCTCCTAAGCCTCTCCAGCGCAGGCCAAATGAACAGATACGTCGGCAGCTCCACAATTACACCCAAAAAGTAGTTCAAAAACGCATCCCCGCCCAGAACTGGTGCGAAATATGACAAGCCGACATACACGCTCATGTTCGTGAACCAGATAAAGGTGATGATGACGGTTTTCTTCCTCAAGTTAGGAGTTCGGAAAAGGTCTAGGATCCCGTACGTGTGCGACTTTGCCTTTTCGATGTTCAGTTTTTCAGTCTCGTATTGCCGGTGAAGGTGTTCCATGTAGTTCAATGGCAAGGATTTGCCGTTGATTCTGGGAAATAGGTAACAAAATACTTAGGTTTAAGTGCAGTATTTCGGTAAAGTCTCAAAGGCAGGCACACATAGACACATAGACTATGCCCAGCCTTGCTAACTTATCTGTCACAATCACAAATAGGTACCTATATGTTATTTCTGTGGTCACCACGATGACGACGAAGACGAAGAAAAAGCAAAATATTTACTTTCCTGAAGTAGATCGTGCGATCTTCTAAAATAAACCACTATAAGTACCTAAGAACTCTTTAGAATTTTGCATTCCATCAGAAATCTTAGAAACTGATTCGTCACCTAGGTGAGAGATTCTAGTCGCCTATAAAAAGATGACTGATTCTCCTAAACAATTGAAAACAGATCTTAATGACTAACCTGGCCATATGCTTCAAGATAATCTCTGCCTTGTCGAACTGTCCCCTCGCCAGCAGCCACCGAGGGCTCTCCGGCATCATCCATAAGAACAGGAAGAAGCATGTGAATGGTAAGGTGGTGGCCAGTGCCAGGTGTCTCCAATCTCGCACTAGGTACACGACTCCAGCAAGAAGGATCAGCCCTAAGGTGTAAGCAATGGCGGAGAGGGTGGTGCAAAGATTCCGGTAGCGTGGTCCCACTAGTTCTATAGCTAAAAACAACAGTTTTGATGAACCTTCAATAAATAGCTACTTAAGGCCGGCAAAGTGTTTCATCCACAGGTGAGGCGCTTGCCCTTGTGAATGACATCTCACGTTATGACTAATAGGCAAAATGTATCTAGAGGTAAAATTAACATTATGTATTAGTCTTGATGCACCGCCGCCGGGTCTTTTGTGTAGAATTATGCCAATTGAAACTCTGAAAACGCTCAGAAAAATTTCTCATCTCGCTGAATGTACCTCGTTGTGACTTGATTCATTTTGAAAGAGTTTATTGTCCGAGGGTTCAAATAAAAGCAACTCTAGCAATACACCCTACACACTTTCGAAAGGTTTCTGTTTCATGGCATAACATAGCACTTCTGTGCTTCAGAGATCACAGGTTGTTATCAAGCTTCTTAAGCGAAGTTCTTATAATGAGCTTTGTTGATTAAAAGTGATACAGGAAACAATGAACTTACCCAAAACATATGGAGTGGTCATGATAGCGGGCACAGTGAACCCCAGGCCAATTCTAAAGATGATCCAGATAATGTAGTTCTGAGCGAACGCCGAGGCGACTCCGAACACGCATTGCACGAACAGATAGATGAAGAAGGAAGGTTTCCTGCCCAAGGTATCTTCAAGGTAGCCGAAGATATAGTTCCCAAATATCCCTCCTATAGATAGGAGGACAAGGCCAAGGGTGGGGTAGAAGTCGTGATCGCAAACCAAGTTCCACTGCAGGGAAATTAATTAACGAATTTTTAAAGGACGAATTGCTTACCTATACGTCTGAGAATTTTACTCAGGGCGTACCTAACTATTAGCCATTAATTATTATTTATATGCGTCCTCGCAAGTAAAAGAGATTTAAAGCAACAGAAGTGCTGATGATTTCGGTTCGTTCAGCTTAATTAACAAGAAAAGTTTCCAAAATGGTGGCTGCATTATAAATTTATATTAAATTGAAGTTAAAAATAGAAGAATTTGAATTTGCAACGCTGCAGGGCAATGCTTAATTTCAATCCACAGGCCAGCATTTTGATTATATCTACGTATTACTTCGACTATCTAGCCATGCCCACGTAGTTACAACCAAAGGGTACAACAGTTTTGGCCATACTTGCCTCATGTACAACAGTGTTTTTATAAATAGTTTCATCGTAAGTCCATCCATTTTTACAAGGGATGATATCAGCTGGAGCTTCCTTTAGCACAACTTCTCCTAAATCTTGGTAGTTCTTCACTATATCACTGTAATTGAGGTTATACATGGTGCATTGGGAGTATTTCAGTACTCCGTTCTTGAGTTGTAGTGGTATGCTGTGGAAAAACTTGGAAAGTGAACTTACAGCCTGATTATAGCGTAGCACAACTCTGATAAATTAAGCACACCGCCAAAATGTAGTACAGCTTCATTAACTTAATATTTATTATTACCAATGGTCGATTTCAGTGAGATTTGATTGGAATCAAATCCATTGCAACAATGATACGTAATCATTTCATTGATCTCGATAAGTACCTCAGATTCTTCGCAAGCTCCTGATCAGGCAGCAGATCTAGCTCAGGGACGTGGCACCAGTGCAGGACAACGGGCGCCATGAATAGCTGCGCGTATGAGTGGAACCCGCATGGGATCACTGCTGGCAGCAGTATCACGTAGATCACCAGTTTCTGGTATCTTCCAAAGGACCCAACGTCTTCTAGGATCGCGTCGAAGTCCATGGCTTTGAAAATCTGCAGACCGAAGCTTACTCACGACTTTATTTACGCCGGTATTTGTTCTTATATCGATATTATGACGTGTTCTCTCCAAAACTGCCCCGGGCTGGGGAATTTTCAGTGAAGCGTCTACCACTTCACTAAACTAAAATATTACGTCGACTGTGGCTTGAAGAGATTACTGGCAACCTGACTGGCTGGGACTCGAAATTTTGTTTATATAATTAATAAAAGCAACAACTTGATTTACTAAATAGTGATGAAGATGATGATGACCTTATGACCTGTCCTCTCATGTACATTGAAGCGAAATAAATGATTTTATTTGATTTGATTTGATGGTAATGTCCTTGATATTTGAATCCGTCAACGGGGAACTTTGCTAGCTTTAGCGGTGAGAGCGCAAATAGGAGGCATTTAGAATCTTGTACTCGATATTGTTCAAAATTACTCACGGCTTTGTCACAGAATAAATAAGAGTACAAAACTTGGCGATTATAATTTGTTCAAGTTCAAAAAACTCGCAAACGGTGAAAGGACGCTTGATCACATCTCTTTACGTAGAAACTGACCTCCTCCACGCTTTGTTTCCTTCAAGAGTATACTCCTGATATAGTGGTACTAAACACTGGCTTAATGAATAAATCGCCAAAGACAAAATATAAGACAATTACGTCGCGTTTTCGGGTTCTATCCCGCCGAATCTTCAAAGAGATTCTTCGTAAATAAAGCAGGCGTTCACGTTTTCGATATCGTTAGCTTAGATTCGTTGACTATCGCAGCCGGCGACCACAGTAGTGCAACTAAAGCACAGATATTCTGTGTCCAGAGTGCTAAACTAGAGATAAACGTGCTAGAGATAAACGGAAACTGAACGTGGAATCTTTGAATGTCGAATGCGTGACCGCCTTTTGTCTGCCAAAACAGAAGCCACAGTGACCAATAGTTCAACACTAACTGGTACCCGCGACTTCGTTCACGGTAATCTTTTTTATGTCAATCTTATTCAAAGTCGTCAATCAAATCAATCAAAGTAGTCGCCGGCGCGCCGCTCTATGTAAAACTTAGATACACACAGTTCAAAAGCTTGGTTTGACAGTGAAAACACCATTGCAATTGGTACAGAAGTATACTTAAATAACACAGAAAGAAACAGACATATAGTTGCTCGATGATACTCTACTTCACTTGCTTTCATTTTTCTAACAATATAGATACTTTTCTGTAGATAAATTGTGCGTAAATAAAAGAATCTACCCAGAAATAATGTGTGAAATTAGATTTCAAAGCATTTCCGTCACAGAAATAACTATTTTCAAAATAGCATTGTATAAAACTAACAAAGAAACAGTATTATTTAGTAGGAATAGTAGGTATAACGTCTATAATGCCGATGCGAATCTACAAAGTGTTTAGTGTGCCTGCCGAACATTTATTTTAGAGGGTATTCTACCGAACCCTGGTACTGTATCGTGGAGGTACAAACTAAAATTTTTGGTTCGAATCGTGCTGGTTTTTCGTACACACTGTAGGTGACTTACTACACACTACATAGTATTTACATTATATATTCTAATTATTTATAAACACTATACAATTCATTTATTATATAGTATTTCATAACTATTTATACATATACTTTCACACTACATTCATACAAACCGCTCCACACATAATCATACATACAATAATTTACAATATCATATTAATATTAAATACACGCGCAAAGCCAGGCGAAACCCGTAGTATGCAGCAGGCATTGTTCTACCGCTGGGAGGCGGCGTACGCGCACCGCGCACTCGGTCCCTGCCGCCAGTCGAGATCTGCTACGCGACGCGATACCCGTGTCGCTCCGTACTTCACGCGCGCTTGTAAATGCCGATGTTTAGGTGCTTTCAGACTTTGTACTATCTATTCTGTGCTTCCGTATCCTATCGTGTAGTGTACCTAATATCTGTGCCTCTTCATCTATCTTTCCTTCTTTCTTTAATTGTGTGGCTCGTGCAATAAACGAACTTGTTTACCGTGGATTCGGACTTGCTTATTTGTTACCATCTGCACTACCTACCTACCACTAGCAGCACACCCTAGCCACCAAACACACGGGATCCTTATCACATGATACGAACTTTGCCAACCAACCTACAGTAAAGTACCTACCGGTAAGTTAGTTTTGTTTCGGGTGTAGATATCGCAATTTTAAAGGAAAGCATTATGTGCTAGTGAAATCCATCGTTGACGATCACCAAAAATTCTTGATAAAATTATGCGTAGTAAACCTGCCAGGACAGACATTTTTTGGAAATGACACGATTTTGTGTTCGAATATCATTTACCCCCAAAAATGCAGGTTATAAACCAATATATTTTTTACATTAATCCTTACAACAACGGAGTTACTTTATATTTTTCACAATCCTCCATAACAGCTCCAATATTATCGGTTAAAGATACGTTTACCATTTGGCAAGTACATAGTGGCGTGCAGGCACTTGAGGCATTGCAAGGTTCAGTTTCTTTCTTATCACGTCTTTTGGTAGTGGTTTCTTTGACCGGTGGGCTGCAGCAGAAGTCAGTGTCGAGGCCCATCTTCTCGCCATCCTCCAAGGACTGCGGTAGATGCTGGTTCAGTGTTTCTGGGAGGAGCAAGCTGGCAATGCCACCGGCAACGAGCAGCGCACCCATGATTATCAGCGGCAGGACCATTATGTCGGAACCCTGGGGATAGAAACTTGCTTTGATGCTCCTACTACACTGCTCTTGGGAATTTCTTCGGACAAGATCCACGGCAAAGATTCACGAGTGACCTAAAAGGTTATAAATACACCGAATTCTTAGGATCTATAATTATGTTACTAGAAACGTGCATTTCTTTTGAGGACATCTTTTGGGAGACGTTTGCAGGCACATACATTTTCGAGGCATGCGTCAGTCAGGTCCAATAGCCACGTTTAGATCGTTTAATTTGACTACCAAGAAGTATTTTAGTATTTCCATTACCTAATTACTTGATGGTCCTTTATTCCCTTTGTCTTCAATACGTACATATCAGCGTCCGGCCTTTTCATATGCTTGTTCCGGTAGTTTAGTCCGATGTCCGATGGTTCTCTCAACTTACCAAATAATTAACGAGCGGTATAAATATAGGTCCCAGCATTCCGAGTACCGAGCTCAGGCTCATCCCGAGTCCTCTCACTACGGTGGGATACAGTTCTGAAGCCATGAGAGGAAGGACCACGAAGGACGATGATATCCCCATCTTTCCGACGCAGTACAGAGCTAGAGTTATGTAGGTTTCTGAAACAGAAGACGTTGCTTCGTTTCAGAAGTCATTGAAGCATGGAATTCCTGCAGACGAAAAATTATATGAGATTTTTAAATTTCAATTTGGCCATATTTACGTTACTCCAGTGGGTAGAACACATTCAATTCGTTTATTTACCAGCAACACAAGCTTCTATGTTGGAAAATGGTGAGACTGGGAATCATACAAACCATCTAATATTCGTCAAGTTAAAGTTTCTTAGTGTTCAAAATCTTTTTTCACTGATTATACATTGTCCTATTCTGATCTCATTTGTGACAAACTGGAGAAGAAATGAAATCTTACGAAACAAAAAGAAGCTACCTCAAGGAATTTATGTAAAAGAAGATTTCACAAAAGAAATATTAGAAACCAGAAAATTACTACAACCCAAGTTAGAAGAAGAGAGAAAAAAAGGAAATATTGCTTATCTAAGAGGCGATGAATTAATAATTAAAAAACAAAGCGACACGAGCCGTGAAAAGAGAAAGAGAGAACTATCCTCTTCTCCCCGCCTAGGATGCAACTTACAGAATCAATCATCATCTTCTTCGTCTTCTGTAGCTCCCAAAAAAACGAACACCACCAATGCCTTCGATTATATGATCCGAGCCAGAAGTAATTCCCTCAAGGAAAAGAGTAGCAGCTAGCAATCAAAGTACACCACCGACCGGATCAACTTCAACTTTAACAACAATCAGGAACCAAACCTAATAGAATCTCCCCCAAGCCGGCTGGTCCCCGTGGGGGAAAATGACCACAACCCTCTAGCAAATACTGAGAAAATAACCAAATTAAAAATACAACCACAACAGACACTCAAAATTGGAACGTTTAATGTAAGATCACTAGCATCAACAAAAAGATTTATAGAACTGACATACCTACTACAAAAAATTAAAATTGATATACTAGGCCTGGCAGAAGTTAGAAGAATGGGCAGCAGTATTGAAGAACATGAAAACTACATATTTTGTTACAAGGGGGAAACGCTTGGACAATATGGAATTGGCTTTTTAATAAAAAAAGAGCATAAAAATAAAATAGTAAACTTCTCAGCGTTATCAGAACGAGTTGCGTTACTAGAAATGAAATATGACAGTCAAACGTTCACAGTAATACAAGTATACGCACCAACTGAAAAGGCCACAGACGGAGAAATCGACTCATTTTATGAAACTCTACAAGTAGCTCAAGACCAGGCAGGAGAAAACGTCCTCGTAATCGGCGATTTTAATGCAAAAATTGGACAGACAGAAACAGAACCCAACGAAAACTTTGTATTGGGAAAATTCGGGTACGGAAACAAAAACAAAAGAGGAGAGAAGCTAATTCAATACGCATTGGAACATAAATTATCCATAATGAACACCTTTTTTAGAGCGCGAAATAATCAGAAATGGACATGGATCTCCCCCTGCGGTAACATAAAGAATGAAATCGATTTTATTCTGTCGAACCAACCTTTGAAGATAAAGAACGTAGAAGTACTACATGGTTTTGGATTCAGATCCGACCATCGCTTGGTAAGAGCTACTTACATATTAGACCAAGGCAAAAGGAGTAGAACATCGTTCAAAGCACAACCAAAGTCGCTGAAAACGGATGGGGATACTTCGTCTTATTTAAATGACCTAGAGTTTCACATAAATCAACTGAAAACACAAGAAGAAGGCAAAGAAATAGATACTCAAGCTTTTTACGATAAACTTATAAACATTATCAACACTAGCCTTAGACGTACACCAAATAATAGGAAACTGAGTACCATCGAAAAAATACTTAGTGAATCCACGCTAGGTCTTCTTGCAAGACGAAATGAACTTCTGAAAACGAAACAAAAAACTAAAGAAATGAAGGACGAATTGAGTACATTATTTAAAACAACAAGTAAAGCGATAGATAAGGACTACAAAGAACATAGGAACAAAATAATTGAGGCTAACCTAAAACAATACAGAAGCACAAAACGAGCCTTCAAGAAACTGAACACACACAAAAACTGGATTCAAAATTTAAAAACGAAATCGAAAGAAACTAAAACTAGACAAGAAATTATGAACTGCGCGACAGATTTTTACAAGCAACTGTATGAAAAAACACCAAACTCAACATCTTGTCCCACTCGAATCCACGAAACCACAGAATATTCTCAAGACTTAAATGATCTACCTCCAATAGATGTCATGGAAGTCATCAAACATATTCAGAAGCTCAAAGTAGATAAAAGCCCAGGTCCCGACGACTTACAAAATGAAGCCCTAAAAGTTGGTGCTGCTCTTCTAGCCCGCCCACTTGCATGCCTATTTAATCGAGCTCTAGACACAGGCCAAGTACCAGATCAGTGGAAAAGATCCGATATAATTCTTCTCTATAAGAAAGGAGACCCTCGAGACATAGCCAATTACCGACCTATTAGCCTTCTTTCAAGTGCTTACAAGCTATTCACATCGATTCTACAAAGCCGATTGAATCCGAGGATAGACCAGTCCCAGCCCATAGAACAGGCGGGATTTCGTTCCGGTTTTTCTACAACAGACCACTTACAAGTAATGCAGCAAGTGATAGAGAAATATAAGGAGTTCAACAGGCCTTTATATATAGCTTTCATTGATTATGCCAAAGCGTTTGACACAATTTCCCACTGTGCTATTTGGGAAGCTCTGAAAACATGTCACATAAATGAAAAATACGTCAGGGTACTGAAAAACATTTATAATGGTAGTGTAAGTCAAGTCAGACTAGAGAAGCGAGGCCCAGACATACCAATCGGCAGAGGAGTGAGACAAGGAGATCCCCTCTCACCTAAACTGTTCATAACAGTATTACAACACATCTTTAATAATCTCAACTGGCAGTCAGAAGGGATTAGGGTCAACCGAGATCGACTTACTCACCTCAGGTTCGCAGACGATATCGTTCTATTCTCTGAAACAAGTGGAAGGTTGGAGAAAATGATAAACGATTTAAGTGAAGAAAGCGGAAAGACAGGTCTCAAAATGAACGAAAATAAAACTAAAATATTAACTAACAGCCGCAAGAACACCATAAACCTAAACGGAAAACCGCTGGAATACGTGGAAAGCTATGTATACCTGGGAAAACAAATATCATTCGAAGACAAAAACGAAGAACAAGAGGTCGAACGCCGCATCAACATAAGCTGGAAAAAATTCTGGTCCCTGAAGGAAATTCTGAAAGGACAATTCCCTCTCCACTTAAAAAAGACCGTTATAGATACCTGTATTCTACCTACTATCACTTACGGATGCCAGACATGGACATTTAACACTAAAATAAAAACCAAACTAGTAACATGTCAGAAGGCAATGGAGAGAAGCATTCTAAAAATACGACGATTACATAAAATTAGAAGCGAATACATAAGACGGAAAACAAAAGTTATAGACACCTTACATTATGCTTTAAAACTGAAGTGGCGGTGGGCAGGACACATAGCAAGATACACAGATAAAAGATGGACATTAAAGACAACGGTATGGGAAGGACCGACAGGAAAAAGAAGAAGAGGGCGCCCTAACAAAAAGTGGATAGAGGACATAACATCTGTAGCAGGAAAAGAATGGAGTTTAAAAGCTAGAAACAGAGAGATCTGGAACAAGCTAGAGGAGGCCTATACCCGAGAAGGGGTTCCGATCAACGAATCCGATCAGTGGCGATAGCATTAAAAAAAAAAAAAAAAAAAAAAAAAAAAACACGATTAGTTCCTATAAATTTTTTTTTCGCTCGTATAAGAAAGACTTTTTTATATTCTTAGAATCGGATGAAATTTAATTTTTTTTTTTGTATGTATAATTTAATGTAAGATTGGAAATAAATGGGCTTTATTATTATTATTTATTATTATTATACATTGTCACTTTGTATATTTACCTACCCATTGTATGAACTAATTACTGTCAGACAGGATCATAAGATTCAGCAAACTCACAGCAGTTATAACATACATAAAGACGAATTGCTGAAACCAATCTCAGCTAGCAACTCACCATGCTGCACCAGGAACGTGGTCAAGCATGCGATGCCTCCAACTACCATGCTCATACACAGAGTCCATCTCCTCCCAAGCCTCTCCATCGATGGCCATAGGAACAGATACGTCGGCAGCTCCACAATTCCAGCCAAGAAGAAGTTCAAGAACTCGTCTCCACCCAGAACTGGTGCGTAATACGACAGGCCGACATACACGCTCGTGTTCGTGAACCAGATGAAGGTGATGATGACGGTTTTCTTCCTCAAGTTAGGAGTTCGGAAAAGGTCTAGGATCCCGTACGTGCGCGACTTGGCCTTCTCGATCTCTTGGTTCATTTTATCGGTCTCGTATTTCCGGTGAAGGTGTACCATGTAATTCGCTGGCAGGGATTTGCCGTTAATCCTGGGAATACAACAACATACTTATCGGCAAAGTTCTTACGTTATTTCTTCAGCTGCTGTAAGGTGAATAAACCTTAATTAATATAAACGCAAAACGAGTAGGCTTGGGATACTGTAAAGCAGGTGATAACGATCTCCAATAAAATAAAAAAAAATACCACTATAAAATCAAATTATAAAACCCAACCTGGCCATTTTCTTCAAGATAATCTCAGCTTTGTCAAACTGTCCCCTTGCCAGCAGCCACCGAGGACTCTCCGGCATCAGCCAGATGAACAGGAAGAAGCAGACGAACGGCAAGGTGGTGATCAGCGCCAGGTGCCTCCAGTCTCGCACTAGATACACGACTCCAGCAAGAAGGATCAGTCCCAAGGAGTAGGCGATATTGGAGATGATAGTACAGAGCGTCCGGTGGCGTGGTCCCACCAGTTCTATAGCTAAAAACGACAGTTTTGATGTAATTGGGATCTGTGTGGAGCACACAATACGTATTGGACAGTTTAGGGTAATGACAAAAGAAGTAAATAAATGAATACCGACCAGCTGAAAACTAACAATAAGTACAGTCAAAGACATAAAGGGACATGAGCTGAACTAGTCTTAGTGATAAACATGGGATAAAAGCGCGTATGATGAGCTATTTATTGATAATGGAGCTTATGAAGACAATGAAGTTACCTAAAACATATGGCGTGGTCATGATGGCGGGGACAGTGAACCCCACTCCAATTCTAAAGATGACCCAGATGATGTAGTTCTGGGCGAATGCCGTGGCGACTCCAAACACGCATTGCACGAAGAGATAGATGAAGAAGGAAGGTTTCCTGCCCATGGTGTCTTGGAGGTAGCCGAAGATGTAGTTCCCAATGATCCCCCCTACAGCCAGGAGGACCAGACCGAGGGTGGGGTAGAAGTCGTAGTCGCAGACTAAGTTCCACTGCAGGATACATCATTGATACATGAGTTAATAATTATAGGAAGGATTTCTTAACTGTAAAATGTTTTTACTTGGCACGTAGTAAATATGCGCAATCACACTTCAAAAGAAATTGAAAGGCACAGAAATGCATATGATTTCACGGTCATCTAAAAGTAGACATCTTAAATGCCGCTAAAACTAGATTGAAAAGGATGTAACGGGGATGGGTGGTTGACTGGTAGAAAATGCTCTTAGCGTTAAGTCCGCCATTTGTACTAGTAAGTTAATCTGTGCAATAAAGTATTAAATAATAATAATAATAACGGGATGGGCGTTAAATGTATCCATGGTTTTTAAAACTAATTACATACCTATAAATCTTAGAGAAGTAAATTGAACTTTTTTAGATCCTCTACCTGAGGATCTACTATCTAATTTAATCCAGAAGGACGTTGTATTCAAGAATTTAAACAGCTAATCTATACTAATTTAAAAAGCTGAAGAGTTTGTTTGAACGCTCGGCTCTCAGGAACTACTTGTCCGAATTGAACAATTATGTTTGTGTTGAATAGTCCATTTATCGAGGAAGATTATATAACATCACGTTATGACCAATAGGAGCGGAGCATCAATGAAGAATATGGCAAAAACGGGGAAAATATATTGCTTTTAAGAGAGTTATTGCGGGAAAACTTGAATTATGCGGGTGAAACCGTGGGGTGGAGCTAGTTTAATATAAACCACATCTAACAAGCCGTTACAACGTTCCCAAAATAACTACTTCATCACGTTGCATCGCAATGCTTAGTCTTTTTTCCGAAATACAGGTCAGCATTTTGTTACGTGTTAGTTCTACTAGACCCGCCCAGATTTAACAATATTCTTAGATAGGTAAGGTAGGTACTTGCCTCATTTACAACAGTGTTTTTATAAATAGTTTTATCGTAACTCCATCCACTTTTGCAAGAAGTGATGTCTGCTGGAATTTCCTTCAGGACAGCTTCTCCAAGATCTTGGTAGTTCTTCAAGATATCACTGTAGTTGAGGTTATACATGGTGCATTGGGAGTATTGCAGTTCTCCATTCTTGAGTTCTAGTGGGATGCTGTTGAAAAATTTGGAGAGTGAACTTGCAGCCTTCCCTTTTAGCTTAGCACTACCCCGAGGAAAGTGAGTATTGGCTATGTTGCATCCTTTCATGTTACTATTCCAATACAACATTAGACGTGAAATTAATTTAGGAAATATCTTCTAGACGCCTTTGCCAGATATTCATCCGCCAACCAGTAGCACCAGTAGCATAGAATCTGTGTTCCGGTTTGAAGGACACTGTTTCCAGCGAAATTACTGGCCATATGAGACTTTAGAGCCGATGTCTCAGGGTGACTAGTGCAGTGCAGCCGCGCAGGATTATGCAATGCAAAGTCCTGGGTGGCACTGTAACTTTTATGGGCAGGCGTAGCGCTTACCATCAGGTGAACGACTTGCTCCTCTTGTGACTCAGTCAAATAAAATAAAAAAAGAGAAGCGTGCTTCACCTTCGGCCATATCACCGTCGCTTCCCGTCAGGTAAAGGCTATGTAAAAAAATAATTGGAAAAAAACTGGTAGATACACACATACCTCAGATTCTTCGCAACCCCCTGATCAGGCAGTAGATCCAGCTCGGGCACATGGCACCAGTGCGGGACGCCAGGGGCCATGAACAGCTGAGCATATGCATGGAACCCGCATGGGATCACTGCCGGCAGCAGCATCAGGTAGATCACCAGTTTCTGGTATCGCCCAAAGGTCCCAACGTCTTCTAGGATCGCATCGAAGTCCATGGCTTTGAGGGTCTGCAGACCAAATGCGTTTATATTTATGTTTTAGCTTGGCACTACGTTTTAAAATAATTAGTCAAATTTGATTTTTTATGGATAAAATAAGGTCATAATGTCTCAGTTAGTCAGGTAGTCTATTCTAGTTGCAATCGCCGTCATAGAAGCTTTCCTGAAACTTCCTGGTTAGTTATTGTGTGAACACAAACCGATTTGTGTTTATATCGTTTACTACTTATTTTCATTCCTACAGTTCATGGTCTTGCTTATAAATTACGGTTTTTTTTAAATTAATTTATGAGCAACTCTGCCAGACCATACAATATTTTGACGACTTCCGACGTGGGACAAGACAGAATACTGTTCAGAAGGCCAATGTGTAATGTTCTATTCCAGCTTTCATAATAATTATAATGTTCATTTCTCTAGAAAGCGCTTACTAACTTGCTTATTATTAGTAAAAAAAACTGACTTACCTTTGTCAAGCCAGTTAAGAAGTCCGAAGTCCCGCTCGGAGGACTACGAGTAATGCCGTTGATTAGTCAGAGTTAATATGTGTGTAGCATGCTATGTCCGTCGTAATGTGGCCGTTGGGTCCCGGCGACCAGTCTCTACCGACTACGGCTGTTAGGCCATCCAAACTATGTTGTACTTGTATCCACCTATTTAAAAGACCCTAAACTGTACCGGTGTATTTATAGAGGATGGTTGGATTTATAGAGATGTACAGCAGTTTTTTTTTAAGATTTTTCGTAGTTGCTTAATTTTAGAATGTAGGCAGGAAGTTACTTTTCAAGTTTTTTATAGATCCGTAACTCTACCGGTGTAAGTTTAGAGTAGGAATTCCCAACCAGTTGGGGGCCGTGGGGTGATTCAATGGGGGGGCTTTTTATTTAAATAACTTTTTATTAAAATTCTTCACAGTCATGATGAACAAGGTTCTTAAATTGGCTATTAAAATCGTGAACTACATTAAACACAGTGCTGAATGCGAGATTACTTGCTGGTAAGATGGTTGTCACAGCGAAATATTTCAACATCTAGGGGGGCGTAGTATTTTTGCATAGCGTTGAGTGAGGCACATAGTGTAAAAGGTTGGGAATCCCTGGTTTAGAGGATGTTTGGAAAGTAATGGTGTTCAATGGGAAAACAGTAGTTTTACTAATCCGATACTATTTAAGACAAGGGGAGCCGGATTATTGGAATGTTCGGATTACAGGATTGAATAGGTAAAAAAAAGATGTTTTCAATAAGAGTTAGCAAATTAATGAATTGACTCCCAAAGTAGCAAGACCTCCGATTCAAAAGTGTAAGAGCCGAAGTTGTAACCGAAGATATAGGTAATATCAATTCCGACTTATCGGAGTCGGAGTCGAAGCTCACAGTAACATTCTTAGTAACTAATGCCGCCAGCATATTGTGTAGGGAAAGGTATACCACCGAATGGTACTTAAAATTAGCTTCGCGATATTTCAACTGGAAAAAACTAAACCTAGTAACTCCCTGTATGTAACTGGGATGCGCGTGCGCAATTATTCCATTCTGGTCCAGTCAGTCAATTCGATTAGTGTTGCAATTGGCGGCCAAAGGACAAATCCCGACTGCCGACAACTACCAAGGTCGGTTGTTAACTATCAGCTATTTGATTTGGAGGGCTACTTACTACTGATTGTCGCCGTTTTTATAACAAGAATTAAATTGTATGAAAAAATATATTAAAGGAACAGTAAAACGCCTGTAGGTACAACAAATGCATTTAATTTCTTTCATATTGGCCTTCATAACCTTAAATTAAATCAAATACACTTAAATAAAGTACCTACCCTACCTTATAGAATATACATACTTAATAGACTCACGTACATAATTACGCCTACTACGTATCTACTCAATTAGTAGTAATATAATTTAATTTAAACGAATACTTATGTCACAATATTATTGACAACACTAGTTTAAATAGGTTACTGTATAAGTCTATGTGGTTATTTGTCTACCCTCGGAGATAAGAGTCAATCCACTAAACTAAATATATAAAGTTGAATATTTATTGAATTTTTAATGTGCTCTATTACATAAAAGTTACGATACATTTTCTTATATCACTCCTCATTGCAATGGAAGAACGTGCTTCGCGACGTCACGTCGCGTTCCCCGAGGGGGCGAAGAGTGGGCTACAGAAAGCCAGTTTGCTACGATGAATGTTGGACCACGCATGGACCCTACACAGCCTATTGGTCTGGAGTTCCAGAAACCAGTAGAGGGTGTCAGGGAGTTGGTGTACTGCTTTCCGCTGGGATTGTAGCATGTGGAAAGATGTAGTCTCTGCCATTCCCAACGGGAGAAAGGCGTATGTATGTATATACTCGTATGTACTCCTCATTGGCAGGATCCATATAAATAACATGTCTTTTTTAAACTAGTTGTTATAAACAGTTGTTTATATCTTATGGCACATTTTCCTGTACCACTCCGGGTCGTCCTTGGCGGCAGACTCTGGTCGGCCCCCCTTGTGCCTGTATTGGAACTCCGAGGTCCCCTGGCCGGGGACTCCGTTGACTGTGAACTTGCAGAACCGCTCCACCATTCTTGCGTCCCATTCGTCGGAGACGTAGTGTACGGATTCGTATTCGACTAAAACCTGAGGGAAATAATTTAAAACCTTTTATATGGGCACTCAAGACAAGGGAAACGCGAGTTGAGTGGAATTTGAAAGACTTTCATAAGAATATGTATACTAATGGAGTCCACTAGCTAGAATGGAACAGCAAATTTCCGTAGCTTAGCTTTAAACTTTTCCAGAAACCAACCTTTTCTGCGCTAGTCCGATGTCCCAAGGTGACGAGTCAAGATTATGCAACGTTAAGTTCTGGGTGGCACTGTAACTGTTATAGGCAAGCGTAGCGCATCCCATCAGGAGAACGCCTTGCTCATCTCAGTCAAATAAAGTAGTAAACGTCGGTCGCCGTGGTGAAAAATATACTAACAACCAGCCGCATTGAGCAAACTCGTATTTAGTCTTCTCTGGATGGTCTACGGACGTCAGCAGTCCGTCGCAATAGCAATAAATACCGCGCAGACGGGATCAGTGCGTTGTTAAATGGACGAATGGTTTTCATAGCAACAGCTACGGACTACCGCCAATCGTACTGACCGACAGCATAAGACTAACAGGTTGGTTGGGTTAATCTCGCAAAGGAATTAGGGAAGACATTAGACCAGCTGTGCGAAAGCGTACCTGAACAGCGTAGACCTCGTCTCCAGCCTGGAAGCAGAAGGCGTAGTCCTTCGGTGGCACCCCGTTCTCTCCGTGCTGGTACAGCTCCAGGTCTACCCACTCGATGGGCAGCATCTGGCCGCTAGGGAGCGCTACTGCACCCGCTTTGAAACTGCAAACAAAACTCATCATAGTGCTTTCTTCTCTAGCGGTTTTCCAAAGTAGCGGAGTTAATGGACCTCATAGCTTTCGTAGTGGGAAGCCTCTTTTGCAAGAGACCACCTGGGGAAGTACCTTTGCCAGATATTCATCCGCCAAGCAGTAGTGTGCAAACATTACTGTGTTCCGGTTTGAAGGGCACTGTTTCTAGCGAAATTACTGGGCACATGAGACTTTAGAGCCGATATCTCTGGGTGTCGAGCGCAGTGCAATGCCGCGCAAGATTATACAATGCAAAGGTCTGGGTGGCACTGTAACGGCTATGGGCAGGAGTAGTGCTTACCATCAGGTGCGACTAGCTCGTCTCGCCACTCAGTCAAATAAAAAAAAAGCCATAGACGTAAAGGAACTTACACTGATGCAGTCACCGGTTGACATATGACTCCAACGCTGATGGAAGTCCCGTCTTCCAAGAATATGTGGTGGAAGGCGTATCTGTGCATCAGCGACCAGTCGCGTTTATGACCTTTAAGCATAGAGGAAATAAGTATTATAATAGAATGGTTCAAACAAAAAACTTCCATTGCATTGTTTTTTCGAACTTACCAAAGCTATGATCCCTGAACGACGGCAAAATGAAATCAAACGATTCATTATCGATTTTAACTTTGCACTTCAAGTTGCCGTACTGTTCGTAATGAGACTGGTGCGCTCTGTAAATTTCATTTTTAAATTCAATTAATGATTGATGTTAAACTTTTTTATAGACGGACTTTCTTTGTGAGAATGGATGGATAGATGTTTGTTCCTCTTTCACGCAAAAACTACAGAACGGATTCGAATGAAATTTGGAACACATATAATTTATAACCAGGATTGAGTAATAGGGTACTTTTTATCACGATAGTATCTTCCCGTGGGACAAAACGGGAACTACGCAGGTGAAACCATGGGGCGCAACTACTATGGGATAAATTTTATTGCAATCGTCCTAGTAGTAATGAAATCTGTGCAATCGTCACACTTTTCCGTTAAGCTCGACCGTCACGTAAGAGTTGACACGTTGCCACGAAGGTTTATTGAAAGAAGTTTGAAATAAGGCAAAGAGTTCGGGAGTAATAGTTCATAATAGAGTATACAAAGGTTTAAAAAGGTTTTGTATTGACAACTCTTCTCAGGAGGCATACCATTACATCTTATAGCGATTCAATTGAAGACCTAAACTGAAAATGGCAGCAACATAAATTCAGTTGCTAATAAGCCATTTTCAACCTAAATTGGATCCAGTTTAGGTTGAAAATGGCAGCAACATAAAAAAATAAGACGTCACGGTACGATTATGCGACGCGGTTCAGTTTAGGTCTTCAATTGAATCGCTATAACATGTCATGGTAGGCCTCCAGTTCTCAGTTTGACCACAGACATTATCCATCATCAAAAGAGTATTTCCTGAAAGTTTTTTCTACTTTCATTGTGCCTCGCCAATGCCCCGACATAGAACATTGACGGGTCGGAATGAGAGACAAATAAGAAGAAAAAGTTTCACTTCTATGTGTAGGTACACTATCACACACACCCTTTTTTTAAAATAATTTCCTAAAGAAGATTCCTTTCTAAAAGATTATTGTAATGCATCCGGTTGCCAAGTATCCTCTCTCTAGCGAATGGCGATTCCATGTCACTGAAGGGTCAACATTTTATTGACATTACGAGATAAAAACGAACCGATTTGGTCTCTTTAGCGAGTTCTAAAACGCCCTGCAGGTTACTCACGTCTTCAGCGCATCGAAGTACTTGCGACTCCATTTCTCCCTGGCGATGGAGCTGATGACGGCTCCGGGGTGTAATTCGGAGTCGAAGTCGTAGTGCCTGGTGGTCGCCTTCCACTCGCCATGGAAATCCACGTCGACCATCTTTGTAGGCTCGTTTTGGTACCTGAAATGACACAAATACAGGCGCGTAGGTAGATAGTCCTTTTCATTAGATATTTATTAGTTGTAGGCCTCGTATGCAAGAGAAGGGGAAGTACCACATCCTTGCCAGATATTCATCCGCCACGCAGTAGTGTGAAAACAATATTATGTTCCGGTTTGAAGGGCACTGTTTCCAGCAAAATTACTCGACATATGAGACTTTAGAAACGAAGTCTCAGGGTGACGACCGCAGTGCAGTGCCACGGAAGATTATGCAATGCATAGTTATGGGTGGCACTGTAACTGTTATGGGCAGACGTAGCGCTTGCTATCATGTAAACGACATGCTCGTCTCGTTACTCAGCCAAATAAAAAAATAGTTATTACGAAGACGCGAACCGGACAAGTAGATGACAAAGGGCATACGGTTAATTGGTTTCATTTCGATGTAGTTAAAATTGATGAATGGTCAAACTGATTGTTATAATTATGTGATCCATCATTACGCACCGGGCCCCCGCGCCCATTGGAGATGGTGACCTAATCCTCCTCGCGAAATTGAGGTCAAACCCGTATTCTGCAGTGGGCACATATGGGATACGATGTTGAAGATTACTTGTAAAGATATACCCCCTCATCTATTCTTCAAGATTCATCATTTCACCGAGGAAACTCACCACATCTGGCCCTTATAAGTGACATTCCACTTGACCATGGGCTCGACGGGAGTGATCTTGATGCCCTCGGCTCCAAACTCCCCGACTTCAGCTCCGAACAGCACTGTGTCTGGAATCTTTTTGCTGCAGAGGAGGCCTTTACCTGGAAGCTGAGAGGAGGCACTGTAAGGCCGTATTACTCTTATCCTGGCGGTCAGTGGCTATCGCTATTAAAACCGAGCGGACGCGGTCAAGGCGTTGCTGAATGCACGCACGGTTTTCATAGCGGTACTGTTTCCTGCAAAATTACTAGGCGTGTGAGACTTTAGGACCGATGCATGTATCAAGGTGACGAGCGCAATGCAGTGCCGCGCAAGATTTTATAATGGAAAGTTATGGGTGGCACTGTTGCTGGTAAGGGCAGGCATGGCACCACTCACCATGAGGCGAACGACTTGCTCGTCTCGTAATTTAGTTAAGCCGTTTTTTTAGGCTCTTTCATTTCTTTTATTTTCTTTTCATTTAGTTAATCAGCTGCGCGGGCGCACACAACTGGTGTGATAAAATTGTCAATTCAGCAGTGTGGGTTCGCACGCCAAGCTTGTTTTCGCTTGCCGTAACATTATAGAAACACAAAAGTGTGTATTTTCGGAAGTGGACGTGTTAAAAAAGGACCGCTTTTTCAACATTAGTCTTTTTTGTTGTTGATTTTGTTTTTGTTTACCCTTTTCTCGGTCTTCTAGCAAATTACGTAGGCCTCAGCCGAAGGATCCAAAAAAAACCAAAAATGTTTTAAACTAATTTAATTAAAAATTGAAATTATAATATAAGTTTCTAATACTAGCGAATGCTACCGATGTTAGGTTAACAATGCAATAAAATTGGAATACTAAACCGAACAAACAAAAGTTTCCGATTGCGAAAGGTTTCCGCGAAGTCTGCTGATGCAGCGCCTCGTTGCTAGTTGCGGCTCGGTGTCGCAATATCAGTAGGTATGTCTTATGCAGCGGATTTGTATGGGCACGATGACGTAACAAGCATAGTATAGGTACCTATATCGTCTCCCCGTCTTGCCCCACCTCGGCAAAGGACTGCTCACGGACGGGGGGTTTTAGTGGGTTTGTGTCCCACACTTCCCCCTCCGCCACCCCCGTGGATAGGATAGTGCGACGGCATTTCCCCCCTCGAAAAAGAAGTACCTCCATCGTCTGGTGCACTTACCCCGAGGTAGAGCAGTCCATTACACATGCCCATTGGACGCCTCTCGCAGCCAGCCATCGCGTAAATACCTTTATCTTCGCCATCTCCCTTTTTAGCAGCTATGAAGAACACTGCATCGAATGCCTGCCACAACAAAATGATAGTATTATATAATCATCAACACATATCGTCCCACTACTGAGCACGGGTCTCCCCTCACTTTAGTAAGGAGGGTTAGGCCATTATCCACCACGGGGGCCAGATCCGGATTGGTGGATACCTACCTACCTCCGAAATAAAAAAGAACTGATATTCCTAATAGTAATAAATAGTAATAACACCTACTTAGACCCTGATACCTGACAAGGATTCCCTCAGACTATAAAATGGAACTATGAGGATGTAAGCTTCATAGAACATAACTGTTGTTCACGAAAATCTTTGCCCTGAGCGGGAATCGAGCCCGCAATCTTACGCTTGCCAATCAGCACGTGCACTTTCGCCACGGAGGTCGAAAAGTTTACCTTGGAATGATCGCTAAGGGTCTGAGCACGGTCCATCGCCACTGGGTCCGTTATAGCCGACACACCCTGCCCCGCCCGTCCATCCTTGCCTGCTGCTGAGTTTTTGTTAGAGTACTGGAAGAAGGGAACTTTATGAAAAGCAAGCAAGCAAGTAAGTTTTCGATGACCGAAATATATTAAATCAAGTACCTACCTACCCGCGCGATTTGAATTTCACTTTATATTTTATTTACATAGTTTACATGTAGAATTGTATATGTTATTTCAGTTAAAAGTACACCTATAAATTTGTTAATAGCAAAATATGTTATGCATTAATAAATATTGAAACAGAAATGCTGAGTGTGGATGACTATAATTAGTGAGTCAAAGGCCCAAGTTCTTTTTGGTAATTAGGTATCCGATATCATTATCACACACCTGTCTGCCGTGTATTAAACGTGATAAGAGTTTCGTAATATATACTAATATATAAAGTTGAAGAGTTTGTTTGGTTGAACGCGACAATCTCAAAAACTACTGATTCGAATAGAACAATACTTTTTGTGTTGAATAGTCCATTTATCGAGGAAGGCTATATTTTATCACGGTGTTCCCACGGGAACGGGAACTACGTGGGTGAAACGGTAGGGCGCAGCTAGTGTAATATAAGTACCTATGTATAAAGACAGTTGCTCCACCGGATGAAAGTAGTAAGGTACCTACTTGTCCTATGCGCCACGGATGCCCTCAAAAAAGTTTGATTATGCAGTTTAATAACTGTCCAAACATAAGATTATTTGACAGGTTTACTCTTAAACGGGTGAAATGGGGTGTCAAAGTGTATAATGAAGAAAAACTGAAAATATCGAGTGAAACCACTGGGCACAGCTCAGTGGCGTAGCGTGCCTTGGAGGGGCCCTGTATTAAAATTAGTTGGGGGCCCAAATGAAGGGTAAAGACTTCTCACAAAATAAATAAAATGCTCAACCCGGGAAAAACAGATTGCTTTTTTTGACTATTGTCATTTCTAAAGTGAAAACTTTAAAAGGCAGCTCGAAAAGGCACGTGTGATTTTTTTCATATGTTTTTTCCTGGGAAGCTCGAGATTAAGTGACATTGTGGAAAATATTTAACTATTTTTTTACTTACATACGTTAGGGGCCCCTGTAGCCCGGAGCCCCGTATCATTAGCTAAGCATACACGCACAGATTTGCCCGTCAGGCAGGCAAAACTGCTGGTGTATGGTGAAAACACGGATTTGCATGTCGGATGTCTGTTTTCACCATGGGCACGTCTGTCGGAAAGATCCGCCGGGCACATCTGTGCGTGTATGCTTAGCTAATGATACGGGGCTGTGCGTGCCACTGCTGCTAGGAAATATTAAAAATGGATAACTTACCTTTCTAACATGGTACAAACAGGCAAACAGAGCATATTTCAGATAATACCACTTCCCGGGCACTTGGTAAATCCCGAAGATTGGCTCAGGATCTTTGACCATATAGTTGTAAATCAACAATATAATGACCACAGCAACTATGCATATCAGTATAGACATTTTGCAACGATGAGCACTTGGCGGTACACTGAACCTGGCGGCTCCAATACTTTTACCGAACTGATTACGACTAGTGATGTACTGAAGCCGTACTTACGGATAAATGGTAGGTAAATATGCCCCTCTATTTACTACTAATGAATGACGGATACCTCAGAATACTGTCATCGAGTAGACAACATCCCAAAAACATACCTACAGTTATCTTTTCTGAAAGTGCCTACTATAATACTCGTAGATGAGAAAGAAACAAAAAAAAAACGGGCGCTAACTTAGCACCGTTGAAAGTGATAATTACCTATGGTATTTCTCTATACTGTATGTAAATAATAAGAAGTGTTCTATAGAGTACTTAGAATATTATTTTACGTCTCGAAAAGCGACACCAGGCTTATGTAATAGGTTACGGGCCCAGTTTTGGTTGATTCATTGAGTGAATAATTCGTAAAAAATCGAGCGAAGCGAGCGTTTAAATTCCAAACCATTCGGACTTAGGAAAAGCAAGCGTGAATAAATTAAAAAAAAAAATGCAAAAATATATAGAATATTTTCAATGCGAGCAGAGTGGGCATGACAGTGTCGAATTGTTAATAAAGTAAGTATTTAGGTATTGATATGAAAACTGTAACAATTCTTTGAGCAGCGACCAGAGGAGTGTAGCGAACAATGGAATGGATTTTATTTTTCTATTAAAACTAACAACTTCTTCAGTCAACTGTTTTAATAAAATTTATTGCAATCTATTTAATTATATTTTTTTTATTTTGGTCTCTCTTGTGAGGCCCCGGGGCTGTAGCCTCGAATGCCCTATTCTAAATCCGGCCTTGGAGGCGACCAAATGTTTGCCAATTTACTAATTTTCTTTGCTTCTATAAACATCGGACTATTCCACAGCGCCATCACTATCGGCATAGGTACAAAGTGCCAGATAAGATTCGAGCACTCACGTCCCTTGGTTAAGTCAATAAATCCTCACGCTCGCCACATATTGATTGCTAATTCATTTGTATGACTAGCAACGACCCGCGGTTTCACTCGCGCAGCCTGATATCCCACGGGTACCGTTGATTTTAAATCCCAGTGCAGGCACGTACATGTGTTTCTTGTAAAACATATGTACGTAATTATCACTCGCTTTTCGGTGAAGGAAAACATCGTGAGGAAACCCACATACCTACCCGAGAATTATTTCGGAGGTAAGTATGTGATCCACCAATCCGGATCTGCCCCCTGTGGTGGATTATGGCCTAATCCTCCTCATGAAAGTGAGGGGAGACCCGTGCCTGTAATGGGTTGTTGATGACCGTTGATTTTTACGGAATAATAACTATGATATGTTCTATTCCAGGACCGAAAGTATCTTTACTAAATTTCATTAAACTTTCGTTGAGCCGTGTCGGCGTGTAAAAAGAATAAACAAACACCCAAACTTTCGCATTTATCATACACTAGCTGCGACCCGCGGTTTCACTTGCGTAGTTCCCGTTTTGGCCCACGGGAACATACTATCGGGATAACCCTATTACTCAATCCTGGTTATAAACTGTCTGTGTTCCAAATTTCATTCGCATCCGTTCAGTAGTTTTTGCGTGAAACAGGAACAAACATCCATCCATTCTCACAAACTTTCGCATTTATAATATTAAGTAGGATATTAGTATGTTGTTTTGCATGAAAGCATTTGTATATTTAATATGCTGGAAAGGTTGAAAGGTTGTCTGGAAGAAATCGCTTTCAGCGATAAGACCGCCCATTGTACTACCCTTGTTTACCTATTGTAATTTTTCTGTACTGTGTTTAATTTTGTTTCTGGTGTACAATAAAGAGTTTTCTATTCTATTCTATTCTATGCTTGTATTTACGAGTTTATTGAGAAGCTTGGCGCCGACCGAACGGTGCTATGGCTTCATGCTATTAGTTAATTAGCCTGGATCAATACTAATGGTAATTATATTGACATTGGTAGTTAGTATTGGGAGGCCCCTTCTCCAAGAAACCGCCTGGGGAAGTACCACACCGTTGCCAGATATTCATCCGCCAAGCAGTAGTGTGCGTAGTGTGCACAGTAATATATATTACTTACTGTGTTCCGGTTTGAAGGGCACTGTTTCCAGCGAAATTACTGGGCACATGAGACTTTCTCGTCTAGCCGATGTCTCAGGGTGACGAGCGCAGTGCAGTGCCGCGCAGGATTATGGAATGCAAAGTTCTGGGTGGCACTGTAAATGTTATGGGCAGGCGTAGCGCTTACCATCAGGTGAACGACTAGCTCGTCTCGTCACTCAGTCAAATTAAAAAAAATAGGATCGTCAATTTGAAGGAAGAAATAACGCGTCACGATCACATAACATGAAACCTTGACCCGTACATAGAGTTTCCTGTATCTAGGGAACCAGGAGCTACAAGGACCATGGTCCCACTAACTCAGACTCAGAGCAAATATGACTGTGTGGCTCACACCAAATTTGCTCTACACGGGAATCAAACCCTCAATCTCAAACTTCGCAATCGGCCTGTACATTGCCGGTTTTATCGGTTAATTATTGTCAGATTAGTTTTACAAAATATTGTGAAAATGTTGATTTTGGGACTAATCAATCAGCTTATCTATGTATAAAAATTTACGTTCGTTTATAGCCAGATAGATAGATACAGGTGAAGATAATAAAAATTGTGTAAATGATTTTTTATCCCTCTATTAGTTCCTAAACCTATGTTCACATTTGTCTGACGTGTCGTGTCGTGATGCATCAGATAGGTATCGGTTTCATACATTTAAGACAAGCCGTCACAACACAGTGAATCAGAGAAATGTGAACGCTGCCATAAATGTATGAAACCGATACCTATCTGCGGGGCTATGCAGCACGGTACGGATCAGCTCGAGTTCGTTTCATTTTGAGGTTTAATTGCCACGGGATCTGTCATTCGTATTGAAATGACGAGTCCCGTGGCAATCAAACGTCAAAATGAAACGAACTCGAGCTGATCCGCACCGTGCTGCATAGCCCTGCTGATGCATCACACGACACGTGAGACAAATGTGAACCTAGCTTTATCCATTCATCAGATTGTAGTGAAATTTTGGTAGGGTCTTTTAAGGACACCCGCGAGGGATTCTAGCCCCAAATATCTAGATAAATACAAAATAATATTCTTATGTTTTTGTGGCATTGCGACGCATGGTGCCGCTAGTTATTAGTCAAATTATTATCCATAAACCTAAGCAAGCAAAATATTGCGCTAAGATTTGAAAGAAAGAAAGAAAGAAGAAAGAAAAAACATTTATTCTGACACAACTGCACACAACAGCGAACAAACAAAAACAAAAAACAATAAAAACAATATTCATAATAATAAATGATGTTAGCGCACGCACAGGGGAAAATTGGACAAAAAGTACAGAAATCCCCCGTTCGGGGATTACTCGCGGGGGATTTCTGGAATAAGCCGATTTACAATATCAGATAGTCTGGCGTGCAGGTGTCGATAACTTATTAATATCTACAACATTCAGATTACCGAATTATTGATTGTATTTGTCAGCTCGCGTTGAATTTTCTTGGTCAATTGGGTACAAATTAGCGAACTATGGTATATAACTATGGTATAATCACTACTTATCTTATATCTTTAAATGAGCAATTCCTGTATATATATAATTGGAATCTCGGAATCGGCTCCAACGATTTTGATGAAATTTAGTATATAGGGGGTTTCGGGGGCGATAAATCGATCTAGCTAGGAATCATTTTTAGAAAATGTCATTTTATTCGTGTTATATCAAATTAAACATAAACTTGGAAGAAAAATAACAAAGCGTTGGGGGCGTTTGAGTAGTCCAAATTTAAACTGAAAAATATGACTCTTCCTGACATCTATTGGCGAATAATAATACTACCGAGCAAAGCTCGGTCATCCAGGTATTATAATTATTTTACTAAGTAACAAGACGAGCAAGTCTTTCACAACGCCTCCCCGTAACAGTTACAGTGCCACGCAGAACTATGCAAAACATAATCTTGCGCGGCACTGCACTGCGCTCGTCACCCTGAGACATTGGCTCTAAAGTCTCATACGCCCAGTATTCTCGCTGGAAACAGTGCCCTTCAAACCGGAACACAGTAATGTTTGCACACTACTGCTTGTTACCTAAAGGCCTCCGCAGACGAGGTACAGTCCTCAGGAATACTGTTTTATCCGTCAAAATAGATTATCGAGTAGGTAACTCTCACGAGAGACAAAGTACGTTTAGAAAGCTTCGGAGGTTTTCACCCTTCGCAGCCAAAAGTCTGTCGTCTGCAAATGATTTATCAGGTAATTAAAAACCTCTGTGTATTGTCGACCGTTTTATTCAATATAAGTAACTCGATACAGAAATATTATATTTGTAACATTTATATCTAAAATAGTTTTAATTATCATACCAGTAAGGACAGCGAATTTTCGAAGCTCACAAAAGCGATGATAATGATACACTTTTTTACTAGGTTCCATACGGTACAATGCGAACATACTTAACTCCATATCAAATAAAACGAAAAATCATGTTATGTCATTCATTATTATAGTAAGAGTAAACGAGACAAACGTATTCTCTCGTAACAATTCAGTGCTATTGGAGCGCATCTCTAATGTTTTGAAGATTTGTTAATTGAATGTGAAAATCGATTCAGTAATTCCATTCGTTACTATTCCAATTATTTCTGATGATAATTAGCCACAAGTACGATAGAATATAATTGTTATTAATATATAATACTAACATTAAAACGTCACTTATTTTAATTCCATTACAATTTTAATTTTATTTTAATTTTAAATCCTATCAAAAGGTGTATAGCAAAGCTAGAGAACAAATAAAAACTCATTTGCTATTAGTTACATTTAATAATAAAATAAAATAACAAAAAATCTTACATTTATATGACTGACGCTAGTTGGATAAATATTATTTTACATTATATAAAGACCTGTAGGTCTACATGGTGATGGTAAGTAGATTTTTAATAAATTAATTTGGGGCTGCCATCACCGGACAAATATAAAAAAAACCGGACATTTGGTAATTCCCCGGACGCATTTATATATTTATATTTAAATAGCCCTTTTCGGCTCACCACGTCTGATGTTCCCCCGGACGTCCCAGGACGCCCCCCAAAACTAGGATAAATCGGCCAAACTCGGACATATAGCAGCCCTCAATGAAGCGAAAGTTAACTAACATAAATCAATGCTTTCTACGATAAAGATGAAATGAAATATGAGCCAAATTATACAAAAAGTTTCCATTTAAAATATAACCATTAATTTACAGATACCGGTGAAGTTACAGACCTACAGGACATAAAACTTGTTACACCTATTTCAACATTAAAGATTAAACAATGCCGGCCATTCATATTAATCACAAAATCTTATAAGTAGACTTGTAATTCGAATAAAATAAATAAAAAACAAATGTTGTCCATGAATCTTTATCTTTCCTTCTTTCTTACTTTTGCAACTAAGTAGGGGCGAGGCCGGCATAACATCGATGCATAGTATTGTGAATTGGACATAATAATACAGCTTATTTGCGACAAGAACGGGTTATCTTAGGAGATATAACGTTCTTGCCGCTAATGAGCGTTAAGCTAAGCATTAACACTTTACAGCTATGATTATAACTATTGATGTTTGGTTGTTTGTTTATTTGTCTGTTCAATGAGGTAGTGCCAGCCGCTGGTGTCAGTTTGTATGGCCGCTTAGGGCCTCTGACGTGCAATCCATTTGTTTTATGGTGGTCATACACCATGCTGCCTATCGTACGGCATGACGCTGCAGGCTTGATCTAATATGCAGTTCGGTTCATATACACCACACAAGTGTAACTGTCATGCCAAGTCACGTCCACATACGGACAGTTCGGTTCTTGCGTCATGCCGATTGGAGACGGTAGGCAGAATGGTGTATGGACACCATTATGCTTTGGGTTATTTTTTTTTTTGGGTTTTTTTAGTTAAATATCACTTAGGATTTTCTAGAGCGGCATACATACTTTCATTTTCAAAAACTACTAATAATGACAAAAAATAATTCTGTACAGTCAGCAAGAAAAGTTGCGGAATATTTACAAGATTTCAATTTAATAGCGAGGTGGCAAAACACCCCGGACGCTCCCTATAAATAAGCTGGTTTGACGACAACATAAAAATGACGTTAGCACACGCGCCAAAAGTGAGTGTAAATACACGAGCATACTACGCAACCAAAACAAAAGAAAACCCGCTAGTACGAAGCTTCATACAAACCGACTATCCATTACGTTTAGGCGTTTAGCCTTAACGGCCCCCCATCGTCCCGACGATTGCGGGGTGGGGAATTGCGCGGGGTGGAGTGTGTCCATTCTGTGTGTAGTACTATATTTAGTCTGTGGTAATGTTCAGAAACTTTTTTTGCTAACCGTACCTACGATTGTGGTGTCTTATTTCAGCGAATCACATTTCCAATCAGACTTTCCAATTACTTTCAATATAATTAATTGATTATGACGTCTTTTCGCATGCTGTCTCCCTCGGTTTGATACAATATGAGTAAGATAGCGTGCGAAGAGTTTATTGGAGCGGGAAGAACTCATCATCAACCCATAACGTCCCACTGCTGGGCACGGGTCTCTCCTCACTTTCGTAAGGAGGGAAGAACTGTTTTAAGTATATCCCTTTTGAATCAAGATGTTGTGTTACACGAATGAGTGCTAAAGTCATAACCCTCCTTTGCTTTTGCCGTAGTCGGGTAAAATGATATAAGTCACTCGACACATTTACAGAATAACACTTCCGTTTGGAATCATACTTTATGAATTTTAATCAAAGAATTATACTATTCCGACCCCTTTATTCATAAAAAGTAAGTAATGCATAGCAGTACTAAGGTTGCCTGGAAGAGATAGCTATTTAGTAATAAGGCCGCCATTTGTCCCTTTACTGTTTATGTCTCGGATTGCTATTGATTTACTATATTTTTTTATTAATGACAAAAAAATCATGTCATTTACTTGGTGGTAAGCGCCATGCCTACCCGTAACAGTCTCCTTATCTCAATACTGCGCAGTACTAAGTCACACTTTTATGAATAAAGCCTATACTTAATAAAAATAATTTACTTCAACCATATCATCAAACAAATTGGACGTGCGAAATGAACATTTATTACAATGCAATAGTGTTCAATTTTGCGTTTCCATATTGTATCATCCGTGGTCACGCGTGCAGATTTACGGAAATGATCTTTGATACGATAAAAACCCTATAGCTTTCAGAGCAAAGATTTCATGGGGAGTATTCTGCGTTATTATTTAACTCGATAAAATGTCGAATGGAACTATTTAGTGACAAATTAGTGATGTCACAATACGTCATCAGTGATAATCCTAGATGACTTACCACTAATCTGTCGCTCATTTTCGGTAACCATTAAGGTGGACTTCAGTGGGTCGCGGCTCACGCTACCGACGTGGCAGTACAACTGTATGGCGCTCGGAAACGGCGTCATACATTTTACACCTAACGCTCGTCAGTCGCGTCAGCCGTGATCCACGGATGATTACCAGTTTCCTAAATTCTTAAACCGTCTTTTTTTAGTATGATAGATATCCTAAGTAGGGATGGCGATCTGAGATCGATTAATCGAAGAATCGATTTTTCGAGCAGAAAATATCGATTTTTTAAATCGATATGAAGTACTGTGTCGATTCACTGAATCGATATATCACCCTTGAAAATCGACATTCGATTTTTTCTGTTTTGGTATAAACCATACAATTATTTGCATTTAGTTGAATGTGCCTGAATTATAAGAGTGCTGCCGGTCAAAGAGTTAACTACTCATAAACTCGCAAGATGGCTGTATGTTTAGTATCCTTTACTCTTACTAAATGGCTAAGTGAAAGTAAAACAGTAATTAAAGAACGAAAAATATAGTTAATTTAATAAAATTTATATTTTTCACTACTAATGCATCAAAGTTATGAGCGTTTTTAGAACTAATATTAAGACTCTGATAATATGACGTAATGTTTTCGAACGTTTCTGACGAAAGTTGCCAGTGGTTTTTGTTATAAGGAATTGATAACTATGCATTGTTTACCCACGGATTATTAGTAAAGGGAGTGTGTAACGCCTATTCATAGCTTACTCACTGTATAGTAATATAGTTGTTACACAGATGTTTAACTTTTTTTTATTAGTAAGGCCGTTAGTATATAAATACTTTTTTTTTTATAGTTGATCTTATAGTTTGATACGCTATTAAAAATAATTGCTATTTTTGAATTCCCTGATTTTATTGATAAGATATCGTTAATTGCAATATTAATCTTGTTTTTAGTAAAATTGATACAAATTTACATTGTAAACGCAAACTTGAAAAAAAGATCGATTTTTTAAGAATCGATTTTGTAGGCCTCGATTTTTTCGTGAATCGATTCATTAGACTACGATTCGAATCGATTTAAAAATCGATATTTTTCGTAAAGAATCGCCATCCCTAATCCTAAGGCATCTAATTTAGGTTTCTTAGGATTAGTGAATTTACACCTGTTCTCCTTACAATCTTGCACTGCACTGCTAATATATCGGACTGCCACAAAATAGTCGATGTTAGACGAAAATTGAACTGAAAGGGTAGAAATCTCTCAAAGCTATAAGACTGTTCCAATCATCAAAAAATCTAAACAGGAACATTTAAAATCGAACGGTATTTGAGTTCACCAGAACATACCTCATTGCGATGAAATGATACAATAATGGTCAATTCCAGAAACACCAAAACATATGAAACTTCCAAAAGTATAGCCACCCCTTTCGTTTCCATGAGGTTAGACAAGGACGGCTATAATTAAGACCTGTCTAAGATTGTGTTGTGTAAGAAGTGCGCTTGGAATTGACACCGCTGTACACTATAATAAAGATTAAAGACGAACATTTTAAACTTTTAAACTCGCGATACTAAATGATTAGAAAAGTCAAATGCCACCGCAAGGTGATAACGCGTTTTTGTTGCAATCGGTTGCTAAGGTAAGGTTTACAATTTATCTTCAAATCGGTATAAAGAAAAAAGAAAGGAGTGTATCTATATATCTAAAACTCATTGAAACAGATTGCAACAAAGATACATAATAACCCCACAGAACGCAACTACAGATAAAAATACCAATTCCCACAACTAAAATCAAACCTCTGAAGTTTAAACCCTGGGCCGCTATTCGCTATGATCACCTAGAATCGTAACGCGCTCGTTTTGAACTGTCAAAATAACGTGCGACAAGCTAGCGCGTTTCGAGAAGGTTTAAGGTTCGAAATATGTTGAAAGCGCATTATGACATCACGCGTTTTCGGCAAGGAATCTCATGTGGCATAGCGAATAAGGGCCCTAGCAGCCAGTTTTTAATCCCTAGCAGCTCCAATAATAGTGAGTATATACAGGAAGATGTTGATGATATCCAGGTAGAGGTTCAGGGCGGCGAAGATGTACTCCTCGGGGGAGATGGAGTACTTGTGCTTGCCGCCCATCATCAGCTGCGTGTCGTACACCAGGTAGACGGAGAAGATCAGGGCTCCCACGGACGCGTACACTAGGGTCATGATCTGGGACCGGACGAAGATCGCGATGATGCCTGGAGAGTAAATAAAAAAAAAAAACATATATTAATTATATATTTTGCAGGTAGATATCGTTTCCCGCGATATCGTTTGCGCCAACAATTTCTAGAAACCGGTCGTTGGTGTAGAACGACCTGCGGAACACGGCTGGTGGAGACTGGATGAGGGGAGCCGAAGATTGGGCTCAGTGACGCTCACTAGGAGAGGCGTATGTCCAGCCGCGGATGAGTTGTAGCCGTAGGCCCCTTCTGCAAGAGCCTGCCTGGCGAACTGCCACACCTTTGCCAGATATTCATCCGCCAACCAGTAGTGTACAAATATCACTGTGTTCCGGTTTGAAGTGCACTGTTCCCAGCGAAATTACTGGGCACATGACTTTGGAACCGATGTCTCAAGGCGACGAGCGCAGTGCAGTGCCGCACAAGACTTTTTAATGGAAACTTCTATGACACTGTAGCTGTTATGTGTAGTCGTGGCGCTTACCTTCAGGTTAAAGACCTGCTAGTCTCGTTACTTATTAACTAAAAGAAAAAGACTGATGATGAATGCTTACCGAAAAGCAGTAGCACAACAGTGGCGCACAGTAGGATGCCACCCATTGTGGTGAAGTCCCACTTGGTTTGGAATGCGAATAGAGTAAGCGCGAGACACACCGCCGCCGTTATTCCAACTGCCATCATCACCTGGAAACACGAGATCAGGTTAGGCTACGCATACGGATCACCAATCCGCACCGGGCCCCTGTGGTGGATTATGGCCTAACCTTCCTCACGAAAGTGAGGGGAGACCCGTGCTTGGCAGTACGCGGTTAGCTTATGGCAGCTCTTAGCGTGTGCTATGAATACATTTATAATAAAAAAATAATAATGAATTCAAATGTTTAAAAATGTTTTTTTGTTAATGAAGATAGAAGATGCACTGACCGCGTCAGACTGGTAGACGCTGGAGGTGACGCCGAGCAGGAAGCTCTCGGCGAGGGTGAAGATGCCGAGGAAGATGAAGTTCATGGGCGCCGTGCGCCGCACCGAGGAGCAGCAGGCCATGGCGATCAGGCACACGAACACCACCGCGAACGCGACCCAGCTGGAAACAACCGCGGATTTCGTTATTTATTGGAAACCTACCTTATACCTGGAAATGAACAACAGATCGACAGTTTCACCCGTAAAGACCCACAAGAACTCTGCGGAAGTAGGTATGTTATCCACCAATCCGGACCGGGCCCCCGTGGTGGATTATGACCTAACCCTAATCACGCAAGTGAGGGGAAACCTGTGCTCAGCAGTGGGACTTTTTTATTTTTATTTTACTGAGTAAATCGTTCACCTGGTAGTAAGCGCTACGCCTGCCCATAACAGCAACACCCAGAACACTGCATTGCATAATCCTGCGGGGCACTGCACTGCGCCCTGAGACATCGGCTCTAAAGTCTCATATGCCCAGTAATTTCGCTGGAAACAATTCCCCTTCAAACCGGAACACAGTAATGTTTGCACACTACTGCTTGACGGATGAATATCTGGCAAAGGTGTGGGATGATTATGATGATGATGATGATGATTACTTACAACAGCCAGCGGTTATTCTGCGCCCAGACCTTAGTTGGTCCATGGTACACGAACAGAACGATGAAGCCGAAGGTTACCAGTAGCTGACACATCAGGATGGAATACACCTGGAAATTAACAACAGATCGATAAGCACAGAGTTGTAGATATTCTGCAAGGAAAAGTGCCTTTACCACCGGCATGCTAGATTCTATAGCCACGCAGTAGTGTGCTAACATGAAGTTCCCGATGGTACACAGTTACTTATACCTCTTTGAACTAACCAGCACCATCATACCACCAATTTTTTTTTATAGTCTTAAGCTATCATTATCATTAAAAATAATTGCTGATTTAGTTTTTTTTTTTATAAATACGATGTGATCACACCAATTCGGACCGACATGGGCAGCCCCCTATTTTATAACTCCAACGATAATAACGTTCATTTGACATGTTGGCCCATACGTAAAAACGTCAAATGAATCTCATTTTCAAATTCATTGGCGTTAAATACAGCAGCAATCCACCGTGGTGTATGGCCGATACCGGAGACAAGTGCTCAGCAGTGGGCGGATGGGTTGTGCCGATGATGAGCAATTGTACATTTCTAGCGCTCACCTTCCTGATGAAAGCCTTCCGTATGGTCTGCTCCGTGAAGTCGAACCCCTTGACCTCGCCATCCTCCCCCACGGAACCGCCCGGAGGCACGTACCCTGCCGGCTGGAAATGATCAACAAACAATATTTTAGAATATAATTAATTTAAATGATAAACAAATAATGTTTCGGCGGTCAAGAGTTATTTTCGGGAAACGGTTTTACATATAGACAATAATTAGGATTAACCTATTATGCTTCTAGTACTGGAAATTGGTCTTCTTCGAGAGGGGTAGAGACGGGGGAGAGTCAGAGAGATGACACCAGTTAACCCTTTGACCGCTAATTTCCTCGAGGACAAAGATTTCAATGCGATATCGGTATCGTATCGAAAATGCATGGCCACATTTGCTGTTGGCGCCTGCACCCGGCTTTGGCGTACAAAAGGTTAACCGCACTTTTAGGTTACACTTTGGCGTGGCACCGGTTCGTCTATCACATTATCTGTTGATTATACACACTAATAAATGTTTCAAAACATGGGTTTAGTTTGAGATTAGCTCCAAACACTGTTTACTAGAAAATTCTATAACAAACATCACCTGCGCCATTACATGCACGGTACACCAACTGTCTCTGAATCGGACTACACACTACAGCATACTGATAATAGTGGTGATATATTTATCGAGTTTCGACAGAGATAGCGGCGATTGAAGCCATTTTGCACTTTATCGTGACCGTTTTTAGTTATGTTTTTGAACGAGATAGAAAAGTTGAGATAACAAAGAAATGTTTTGGCAATATTACCCTTCTCGTAAACGTTTTAGGGTATGTTTTAAAATAATTTGGTCAGATAGGTTGGTCGGAAGTAAACAGAGGATTGACTAAGGTGTAAATCGATACACGTAATTTGGGCAAAGCGTGTCTGTAATAACTGGAATCGGGTAGTTATGCGTCATAATTATAATATCGAGTCGGATGTCGATTAATCTAATCGATGATTAGGGCAGTGAAAAGAAAATCTTGTATAGCAAAAACATATAGACACACACGCACACCCCGCACCCACACAGATGCACGCACGCGTCTCATAAAACAAGGCAATTTTTTAAGACCTTACTGAAGGAAGTCACAATCGACTGTACCTCTGAAGAAGAAAACCAAAATAATTCATATGTACTCACTTTTTTTAAGGGTGCATAAATAAAACCATTCGTCATGATTACTTCGATCTAGAAGTCAGAAATGAAAAGAAAAAAAGGTTGAAAACACTGTTTGAAGGGCACTATTTCCAGCAAAATTACTGGGCACATGAGACTTTAGAACCGATGTGTCAGGGTGAACAGCGCAGTGCAGTGCCACGCAAGATTATGCAATGCAAAGTTCTGGGTAGCACTGTAACAGTTAAATAAACTTAAAAAAATAAAGAAGACGATTTACACGCGAAGTTACTTTGATCTTTTTAATTAAAATATCTTTATATTTAATTCAGTAATAAAATAACTGTTCTTTCACATAAAGTACACTATATAAAGACGGACTATTGCGAAATGGACCATACCAAAAGGCGACTTCAGTTTATATGTAGTTATTATTAGAGTTGAACCAGATATAGGCGTATTTCCCCAAGTGGACGAAAACAATACCAGACTTGGGGTTAGCAGGGTAATTATATTTTGCTTGATAAACATAATCATGACTCAAGTTTTTTAATAAACATGGTAGCATCATTACTGTGGAATTTTCATCAATCGGGATGGGAAAGAATATGTAATCAATTTGTAAAAAACTGTAGGATATAATAGAACAGAGTTCAAAGCAAAAACAAACCCCTGGCCTATATCAAAACCTACTGCAATCGAGAATTTAAAGCTTCTTTCAGTAGATTTAACACTTTCACTGCTGAGCCGATTTGCTTGTCTAGCCACGGGTGCGGCTCTGCACGCGCCATAGTGTTTTCCCATACAACAAAAACAACAGTTGTGTTTTCCCGCACTCGCGGCAAGTTATGAAAAACACGACAGTTGTATTTTCAGCACTGAACATGTTAAAACATTGTAACTTGCCTGACCAAGACCCACTCTGAGACTAGTTTCCGCGAAATCCATAATGACTTAACACGTTCACTGCTGAAAACACAGATGTTGTGTTTTTATAACTTTACGCGGGTTAGCGAAAACACACCTGTTGTGTTAGCGCAGCTTACATGCCGGCTGTGTGGTGAGACACAGACGTGTGTTTAACGCAGCGCTACTATACGGTGCGGCTCACACAGACGGCACGCCATTGCTGGAAAACACACACAGTCTGTAACGGTGCCCATATGTAAAAACCGGTTCAGCAGTCAACGTGTTAATAAGTCAGGACGTCCGAGGAATACCGATAATTGATCAACAAACATTATGACATAAATGACTTATGGATGGACATAATGGGAGCATACTAGATTGCTTACATAAAGGAAGTTTTACTAAAGTGAAAGGAATCCATACTTAGTGAATTGCCGACTTGTTCACAAATTTTGTTCACCAAACTGTGGAAAAAGCTAGTGAACCAATGAAGTCAAAATTAACTGCGAATGTGAAACCGATCGCCGATCCGCTCAAGCACATACACTCACAATAACAAACATACACACCATGTTTTTGCAATTTCAATCGATAATTCAATTATCTAATGAAGCTGATGACGTCCCGCACTATAATACATAGCAGCCTAATAACATTTTCGCAGTAACTAGCTGAGTTTTCCTCTTACTGATTTTACCATGTCCTTTTTTATGAAGAGAGAGAGAGACAAAGACAGAGACAGAGAGAGATATAGAGATAGAGGAAGTGTGAGAGAGTAAGATAGAGGGGAATACAGATTCAGTTAGAGAGAGAGAGATTGAGATACGGGAAGAGAAAGAGGGAGAGAGAGAGAGGGAGAGGAAGAGAGAGAGAGGAAGAGGAAGAGAGAGAGAGAGAGGTCGGGAGGGAAGGTAGAAAGTTGTATTTTAATTTTTAATTTGAACGCATTTTTCTTAGTTCTTCGGGATTATCTGTGATCCCGCGGCGACATTCGTGTAGTGTGGACTATTGTCCCACAGAAACCGTTAATTTGTACTGCATAAATATATTATAGTTGAAAAAAAATAAAATTAATCCATACTCACTTCACCATAGCCTGCTGCTCCACCATATCCTTGGAATCCTGGCTGCGGAGGGTACCCACCCTGAGGGGGGTAGCCACCCTGCGGGGGGTAGCCACCCTGAGGGGGATAGCCTCCTTGAGGGGGATAGCCTCCCTGAGGGGGATAGCCCCCTTGGGGGTAGCCGCCCTGCGGATAGCCTCCTTGATTCTGATCTGAATATGAAAGCAAGCATTAATGTCAAAAACTTACATACACCCGAAAACCAACCCTCCTGGGCAGGCAAGTAAATATAATTTTGAACAACACCAATGAGCCAGAATTTCTCTGTGGTAAGGAATAATTTCAACTTGGACTGCAAACGTTTTAAAGAGTTTATTTACTTCACACTGAGTTCACATTTTAAGTTAAAACAAGATGCAGTCAAAGTCAAAATTTGAGCATTTCACTTTACGAGGCCTCTGCAGGTCATTAAAGGTCACAAGGTCACATAGTAGCCGGCAATACAATGACTAGGAAAAGTTCAAGGTCACAGTAGTTTATAAGCATGCACTAATGACCTTTGGGAGGTGCTACAGTAATGAAATTATAGCCATGCCCAGGCAGGGTCAATCAGCTAATCGATAACTACAGACGTGCTTTACACAATACATTTATACATGTAGGTAGGTACATATTTAATTTAATCTCATTAAAATACGGTGATGTTATAACGGATAATTTTGTTTGTATAAACATTCAAAGGCTAGAATAGTGGCATGCTTCGGAGAAGCCTAACATAAAACTAACATGTTTGAAATGCGAATTATTCGAAAGTCCAATTAACTCACGCATCGTTAGTGCTGGTTTCTAGTGTCTGAGTTTGTCAGCCCGCCCAAAGGCCTCTGACGAGGCCGAATGTGCCCTCCGAAGCATAGAAAGAGATATATTAGCACATTCCATCGCTTGGTGCTTCGGAAAGTGCTCTCCGTAGCACGAAGCGATAAACGTCCGCACGTTACATCGCGCCGTGCTTCGAAGCACCTTGTCGTAGACTATCGATTTTTGGCTGGCGTGAAGCTACGTCAGAGGCCCTTGGGACTCTCAACACCAGAGGGCGACACCAGCTCGTCAAACAATCTCTTAGATAACGTCAACCTCTCAAGTGATGGATAGAGGAACTTGCAATAAATCCGTTATTACGCAAGTGGGCGGTGCGTGAGATCGTGTTCTCAGACAGTGCAAAAAGCGTAGAAGGCCATAGCTGTTTAGCAACAGTAGTAATGAGCTAATGACATCATTTGTTTACACGTGTGTCACATTAAATGTGACAAATGTCCAAAATAGTGCCTTCTGTCCTTCAATCGTCTAATAGAATTTGACATTGATGAATTTTATGTTTTGCAAAGGATCCTACCAGACGATTAAATTATTTTGGAAATGCGAAAAATAACAAAATCGACGACTAGGACAGCGATGACGCGGTTCATTTGGGAACAGATTTGAGGCCCAGGTACATGTGTTTTTCTAGGGCCTGCCACCGTTAGTCGTCGGATTAATTTGACATTTTGCACATACTGAAAACGTCAAATGAATCCGACTTTCATTTTCATTCGTGTATGTCCTGTCCAGATGCTGTTCTAATCCTAACTATCCTACATCCTACTAATGTACATACTGATATTATAAATTCGAAAGTAACTTTTTTTTTATTTCACTGAGTGACGAGATGACCAAGTCTTTTTCTTTCTTTCTTTTTTATTTATTTCAATATACAGTGCCTTAACAGGTGTTTCCAAAGCGACACCGTACTAACATGTAACTAAGAACCAATACATTTAAGGGCAACATCCGTAAATGTCACTAAAGAACATGTAAAAATGTCCAGCTCGCTGTGCTCAGCGCAGATTCTATTCAACAATCGAAGAGCCCTAGTAATAGGCGCTTGGTGGAGCGCATTGGTCCTTCCGACTGACACCGCGAACAATTTGTGGCGTCGCGCGCGCAAATAGTTGTCAGGCACGTTCAACTTCAAGCACATTAGTACAAGTCGTTCAACTGATGGCTGAACGCTACGCCTGCCCATAACAGTCACAGCACCACCCAGAACCCTGCATTGCACAATCCTGCGCGGCACTGCACTGCGCTCGTCACCCTGAGACATTGATTCTAAAGTCTCATATGCCCAGTAATTTCGCTGGAACTCTCTGTGGACTCGGGTTGTTTGTTACCTTTTAGATTATATCCTAGGGAAGGACATAATAATATGATACATTTTATAGCGATAAACCGTAGTCTGCGCGGACGAAGCAAAGTAACTATAAATCTTTGTTTTCTATCTTATCCCTATAGATCCATAACGAGTACAATAGCCAAATTAATACACAGAATTACCTTAACACTTAAACACAAATAGCCATTCCAATTTTTATGAAAACATTTTGGACTTTTTGATCGGGTTGATAGATGTTGTATCAGATATTATTATTATGGACCCTTAAAAAATTTACTCGTCTAATTGCCCACCGGTGACAAGTGTTATCTCACGATCAACATTTTGGGGAGATAACACGATTTTGTCGTAAATGAGCGATGTAAAAGTCAGATGTTTTGTTAATCAAGCACGCCCAAAATATTTTTGGTAAGACAAAAATGTTAGGGCTGTGTTTGGGGTAGGTAGTAAGTCGTAGCACGGGGTACTTTTGAAGTAAAACTTTTTTACGCACGCTTCACTTGGGGAGTAAGCTGATGAATGCGTTACGAAAAATGTGATCGGGCGAGGCAAAGGAAAGTTAAGAGGAATACATAAGTTAGTGAAGATAGAAAGAGATTACATTATTTTTTTAAATATATATTATGAAATGTTTTTTTAAATATATATATTTAAGTAATTTTTATTTGAAGTTTTACCTCTATTATGTGTCCCAACCAGCTCACATTAAGATTTTTTTATTTAACAAATCTACCTCTAAAGGATGAAATGGCAACGTATAGGTACGTGGCAACACAGCTAGGTATTAATTTGACAATAGGTAAAAACATAATTTAAACGGTTTTTAAATACTTTTTTTCTTTTTATATTAAGGTCTATTATGGATAATAATTTGGAATGTTCAATACAACACCCACCACCCTATTTCCACATCAGGTAAAGCACAGTGCACACAGTTTCGACACAACCTACCTCTGTTTCCAGACATTGCACTCACACCACTCTAGGTAATTAAAAAAAAACCAACGTTACCAACAACACTCAAGTTTAGCTTTCTAACCACAGACACAGTTGAACAATTAAAATAAAAACAGCACTTTTTTTTTAATTATAATGTTAAAACATTGAATTATTGAGTTTTTTTTTTTTTACTAAATTATCCTGCAATTTAGAAATGTAATTAGCATTTTTTCCTAGAACAATGAGATTCAAACGTCACACTACCAACCGTTTGGATGCAAGACTAAATATTGTTCAGGTACTCATATTAGTAAGGTGTGTATGTACTGTGTTCAGTTATCACGCGACAATCTCTCTTATTATGACGGTATAAAGCGCAAAATGGCGTGAATCATAGGACCGAAATAACATATACTTGTTAATGGGAGTGATACGCGAAACCTATTACTATTATAAGTGTAAGAAAAGAACCAATAGCACGCTCGCTAGTCGCTAGTAAAAGTCAAACACCGTCAACGTTATTAGTCCTTCGATGCTCTCTTAGTCTAAAGCTGCCTCATTACGTATCTCACGACAGACTTGCGACAGACGTAAAGTCTTTCACTTGGTGGTAAGTGCCGCGCATGTCCATAACAGCTGCGGAGCCATTTGTGCGGCACTGCACTCGTCACCCTGAAACATCGGTTCTAAAGTCTCATATGCCCAGTAATTTTGCTGGAAACAGTGCCCTATTAACGGGAACACGGTAATGTTTGCACACTACTGCTTGGCGGATGAGTATCTGGCAAAGGCGTGGTACCTCCCCAGGCGGACTCTTACAGAAGAGGCCTACCACTATATGTACTTGCTGCCAAACGTCATTTTTAAAAACAACTAAAACTGCGTAACTTATTGCCATGATCCATCTA
The DNA here is from genome assembly GCA_912999815.1 of Campaea margaritaria. Lineage (NCBI taxonomy): Eukaryota > Metazoa > Arthropoda > Insecta > Lepidoptera > Geometridae > Campaea > Campaea margaritaria. Next base: position 1,462,868 of record OU538801.1, read on the forward strand.
TAGCGGTCCTGTGCATTCTGCGACAGGCAGGCCAGCAGACGGGAGATCAGTTTCCGTAAAATGAGTTGTAGTGAAATTTTGCGACCGACCGTGTAGTGATGGCTATCGCTTTGCAACTGCTGTCGCTATTACATATTAAGTAATCAGGCAGCGGTTCCAGTAACAGAATACCTAGTAAAATTTTGCGACGATCGTGTAGCGACTAGTGATTGCTGTCGCTATTGCAAAGTTTTACGTAATCAGGGAGTTGATTGCTCACACACACTACCAGAGTGTTGAAGAGAAGGTTGGCCAACATAGTAACGCCAAAAAAACAAACAGTGGTCTCGACTTGCAATCAACAAACCGGGAAACCCCCTTTCATGAACGACTCTAGCAGATATTGCATGTTCATTATTTCATTAAATCACTCATTCATTGTTGCCAGCTGTCAAATTCGAAATCAAACGTAAAAAAACATAACCCACCTTTTGGCAGTAAAGTAAAAAGAACCGAAAATTCCAACATTAGTTTACAACAAATTCCCTTTTTTAAACCTTACTGTTGTGTTTTATTTGGGAACTTATGTATACGTATGTAAGGTTTTCCTCGACAACAATAGGCTCTGGACCTATGGATACTCCGTGATTACTTTATTCACAAATCTTGTAAATAAAGTAATTCTGATGCAGTTTCCGTTCTTAAACCGAGTATCGCAGACAATACAATATGGTGACAACAAGCTGATCTGATGATAGAGACGGAAGGTAGACAAGGGATATATTCAGTAACTAACAGACTGATGGAGTTTGGGCTCATTTTGAACTTACGTGCATTCATTATAAAGATCTGAAATTGGAACTAAAAGTCCGCACATTGCATGTTTGTAGATTGAACGTGTAAAGTCTGCCTTAGAGTAGGCAGGTATGAATAGCTCACCAGATAACACCTAACACAAATAAATTAATACGGTCATTTCCTCAAACCTTTGTAAACAAATATTTCCTTCGAAATACCTAACTAATGGCAATAAATTATAACTAAATAGGAACTGCATGTACCGATCTATAAATTTGAATTCAATTCAGAACTCTCCTTACCAACTAGGTATTTAACTAATAAGGTTAAACGACGATAGAAAAAATTGTATCCTCAATAGTATATTAGTTTTGAAGTTAGGAGGAAACGTATGAACATACATACCGGCCAAAACCATAACCCACCTATTTATTACTTCGCCGTAGTCCGCTAATAATTATAATTTTCATTTGGATGGGTGGCCGTTTTAACCAGTGTAACATTGCCGACAGTCTGGCCGACACCTATGGGGAGCATACGTTTTCATTGCATACATCTCCCCAAACGACGATCAGCACCGATCAATAAGTACTTGGCATAACGCCAGGATCTCGTCATCCTGCGAATTACTTTCCCATGAAAAACTAAGCTTGATATTAAAGAGAATAAGTCTTTAAATCAATTCACAGAGCAATCTGGATTTTACGATATTTATATAGAATAAGGAACAACGACCTACAAACACAAATCAGAGCTGGTTCTCGTAAAATTTGTTGCCTTGCGCGAAGGGTTGCCATTCGTCCGGGTTTCCCCGAATCTGTCCTAGTTTTGAGAGGCGCCGGGCGGCGGCGCGGCGGCGCAGCGGCGCGCGGCGTTTCAGATTGGTCGGATAGAAATTTTATCAAGCAGTTGAAATCAGTTTTTTAGTTAAAAAAAAACACGATCGCTAGGTCAAATCCTTTTCAAATTTGTATCTCAGTTTTAGATTTTGAAACCGATTAAATCATGAGTATTCATGATAAGTACATGTCGAGATCAACTTCATAATGAAACAGATGACGCAATCGAAAATGAGAGCATGGTCTAATTCTACAATGTACATACCTAATTCTACAATTTCCTTGATGAGGTCACTCACCAGGTCACACTTCCATCTCAGGACAGACGATCAGGAATATCATCTTAAAATTGTAATTTATATAAATAATGAAAACTGACTGAGAGACCCGTGCCCAGCAGTGGGACGTTATGGATTGATGATGAATGCAAAACTGGTATTTTTGGTTTCATCGACTGGCAGCGAGTCACTACTTATTCGTAATTTAGATTTAGTTTAGGGTTCCGTACCACTAACGGAAAAAGGAACCTTCATAAAATCACTTTATTGTCCGTCTGTCTGTGAAGACCCCTTTTCCCAGGGATTCGTAGACTAACCAAGTTGAAATTTATATAACAAATACGCGGGTCTTGTTTCTTTCAGCGGTGAATAAATAAAACTTTTAAGTCAATGCGATTAAAAGATACGACCGTTAATGTCGCATACTTCGCGATTTCACAAGGGAATCAAAACCTATATGGCACTTCCGGTTGACCTAGAATAATGAAATTTGGCAAGAATCAATGTCACATGTAAAGAAAAAAAATGAATTTTATTATTACAAACTTATTATTTGTGGTTGGTGCGATAACCACGTGTAGGGATCGAACGGCAAATTTTAGTTTGTCCTTTAACGTAGTTTGTTTTTTTAGCTAGAAGAATAATGTTACATGCTTTCTTAAGACCTACAAGTTTGTACGGAACCCTAGATGCGCGAGTTAAACTCTCACTTGGTCGGTTTTTTAAATCGTATTTCGTAAATTTATATCGTTCAGCTACTTTCGTAGTTGATTGTTCCTATTTTTATTAAGGTCTTGTGTAACATATTTTAACTGAAAAGGAAATTGTTAGATTGGCCTAAGTTTGCCACTTGGAAAGGGAACCATCAGGTTAAGTTCTCGTTCGATCACTATTACTCGGTAACCACATCGAGAGTGTTAACTAGTCTCGGAGCGAAGTAAACCAAAAAACGCTCTTACATCGTTGTCATAGAGAGGTTTATGTAACGCAAATTCTTCGGGGAACGCAAAACGTATTTGCATCAACTGCACGTCCGGTAGTAGTAATTTGACCACAGCATATCAACATATCAGTTTCGAGGAAGTGAGAAAACGATACCACGGAATGAATATAGTGCTACATAACGATACGATGCATGGAATACACTTGGAAATTTGCAAGCGTTTGTTTGTCCGAGTAAAAGGTTCGAAGAATTATCAGCATCGCAGTAAACTAGGGATTTCCCCATGGTGGTGGTAGGCCATTAAGTGTGTGGTCGTCAAAATTTAAATGGCAAAATTCAGAAAATTCAAAATTGAGGATGGCGCAATGAACCAAAACCCGTCTTCACATTGGCCTGTCCTATACCACCACCCGCCCGACCTCTGCCTGGAGGTCGCGAAAGTCCTTCTCTACTTCATCCTTCCAGCGGTACCTGGGACCATCTGGGCATCCCAAGTATCCACGTTTCACAGTGCCTCCTCCATCCTTTCGACAAGACCGAGCCAGCGAACATTTTTATGTAGTGGTAGGCCTCTTCTGCAGGAGACCGCCTACGCCTGGGGAAGTACCACACCTTTGCCAGATATTCATCAGCCAACCAGTAGTGTGCAAATATTACTGTATTCCGGTTTGAAGGGCACTGTTTCCAGCTAAATTACTAGGCGTATGAGACTTAAGCCGATATCTCAGGGTGACGAGCGCAAGAAAAATTCTGGGCAACACTGTAGCTGTAATGGGCGGCATGGCGCGTACCAAAAAAAGCCTTTCTCAAGAACAAATCAAACAAATTTTTACACAACTGCTAGAATAGGCAAAGTCCGGCAGGGATACAGTAATAATTCATTGTCTATACAATTCTGCGTTGGGCTTAAAATGCCCGGAAAACGTAGCCAGATAGATCTGCACTAGCAAATACTATTTATGTATACAGTGTGTAGTAATTTCAGTATGTTGTATATGGCGTGGTATGATTCAGACGCTTTGACGTCAGCTGAGCACCACTATGAAATCGATTGTTAATGGACGAACTGTGTAGCAAATACGTGGCATATTCGTATGACAACTTGCATACTTGATTATGATTACATTATGACTTACGACCTTATGGTTATGAGAAATAACTATTATAATATTACAGAATCATTACTTTCATTGATGAATCATTTATTTTTCCGTCGCCCTAGGTGTTCACATGTAGATGACGTAGCAAATTGATAATAATTAATCGGTAATTTATGATGATAAGCGGCGGTAGCCTAGTAGGAGAACGTCTGCCTCTAAGACCGTGAGAAGGTAAGAAGGACGTGAATTCAATTCCCAGTGCGGGTACGTACCAATGTGTTTCTGTAAAGCATATGTACGTAATTATAACTCGCTTTTCGGTGAAGGAAAACATCGTAAGGGAACCCACATGCCTACCCGAGAATTAATTCGGACCGGGCCTCCGAGGTGAACTATGGCCTAGCCCTCCCCACGAAAGTGAGGGGAGTCCGTGCTCAGCAGTGGGAAGATATGGGTTGATGATGATGATGATGAAATAAATAGGTAAATAAGTAAGTATATGATTGGGTATTGTCTGGCTAGGATTTATTCTACGCTGGACAATCCGGACATACATAAGCCTGCCAAGGACCAATAGTTTTCGAGGTTTAAAGGGACTCCTCGTTAGATGATCGATTGATTCATTGACTGACTGATTGTTTTTTTATTGTTTTTGATTGATGATGTTTTTATTTTTTTTGGTGTACAATAAAGAGTTTTCTATTCTATTCTATGATCTCTCCCTTTTCTAGGATATTCCTAATTAGTTACTTTAATGGCTCCTAGTAAGGAATTAGTACCAGAAAAATAGGATTGCATAGATAAATAAATATAGAAAATAAATCGGTTATACTTATATCTACATTACATACATACATAATAATATAATTATTGCTTTTATGTGAATATAATAAAAATGGCTATTCAATTATATCAATGGAAAATGTTCTAATAATGATGTTAAAGAACAAACTTATGAAATTGTGGCCGTGACAGTAGGTTCCTAGTAGTTCCTACTAATCTACATTAAATTATGTCCGGAACTGGTTTATGATAAATTCTAAGAATATTTTGAACTTGCGACGCGGGTTTATTAGCATAATGTTGCGTAAACTTAGTAGATTTAAAACTTAATAAAAAAAGGCTTTATGAGGCTTGCTTTTTATATGTGGAGACTTTTTGTTACTTTCGGCAGAATAGAAAGCCTTGTTCCACATTTTTAAGAGAATTATTGTTAGTGTTGCGTTGAAGTTTTTTTTGTTACATTTCAAGATAGCTGGGGCAGTTATAAATTAGTCAAATAAGATCGGTTTCTAGAATGTTTGTTAACTTTGTCAACATATTGACGCCATAATTCATAAAAAAAGTTGCGACATTTAGAGCAATTGCGCACTACAATATTGCACTGCACTGTAATAAGTGACATTTGATAAATTTTAATGAAATAGGGAGGGGAATTGAATTGCAGTCCTTGTCATTTAATCAGTTCTAGATAAAGACAACATTAGACTTACTATGCTGTGAAAGATAACAAATGTTACGAAATCGACAGTTAGAGAGATCAACTTCAGTCACGATCTAAAAATTAAGTTTTTTTTTATAGTTCTTACCTTAATTATTTTTCATAAACCAAGTAATTACTAAAATTACATTTAAATAAGATATTTGGTTGATATTTTTACCTGACTATGGCTAAGCCTGGACACAAATGCACAAAAATGCACAAATGCCATTTATGCATTTTTTTATATGTATGTACCTAGGTATCTATGTTCCACCATTGCTCCTAAACTGCTCATCCGTTTTTGATGCATGAGGTGTCAATCATATATTATGGCCCGGGTGACATAGGCTTTTTTATAGTAGATCACTAAGAAACACCATAGCCAGATTAGGTTGTTATTGGATTTTGTGTCAAGGCAGTGTCTGTGGTTATGAACTAAGTGCTAGGGTGTAAGTGCAATGTCTCGTCAAATGTGGTGATAAAAGACCCATTTATTAACTTAGCCAAGTTCTAATTGTCTATCTCCAGAGGGTATTTTACTCTATCTGTATCATCACTGGCTTATCAGCCTTTGTTTAGTTGTTTGCTGTTTATTTTTTGATACAGTAAAGGCACCTTCGTGCTTTACCACCGGCACAGGCCTCCGGTTTCTCGCTTTGATAAAAGGACTTTCAGGCTCTAAAGGAGACATACTTCATTTTATTACCACCACATATACGGCTTAAAGGTTTTGCGAGGTGGCACAGTATGTGGGAGCTGATTGCTAGCAGTCTTACTCGCTCTAACTAACAATGCTTCTGAGAAACAGAACAGGACAACACTACTAAAGTTTCGAGTTTATCTGAGCAGACTTTTACTTGCTTGTTCCAGATAAAAGTATTGTACTGATAAGGAAAAAATAAATATGTGTTGCAAAGGAGTCGTGATTCACGTCTATGATAATAAAAAAGGTGAGCATATAGTACTTGCAACATGAGGAAATCCCCGGCTAGTTGCTCATTGAACTAACGTCAGAGGATAGTGTCAATTTATCTTGAACCCTATTTGAATAAGCCGATGACATATTATTAAATAATTTTGCACTCACAATACTATAAATTTGTATAATAGTAAAATCTACCGTATTTGTATTCTGTTTAATTACGAATGGACTGGATTAGCAAGTTAGTGAGCCCAAATCGGTAATTACCAAGCCACTTTTTTACATTACGTCTTGCGGTAATGTGGCCAGACGTTCAAGCACCTTAGAGTACCTATGAGGCTTTCGTGGCCACGGCCAATTATCAAAACGTCACTAAAATTTAAAACAAAGGAATAACAAGCACGCTAAAGGGTCTTTTACCATCAACATGACTTTGCAACGCCACTGTGTAACATAAATAATAAATATCTGAAACATAAAGACCTCCTGGATAAACACCTGGATTCTGCCACATCCCAGCTAGTTTCAACTGTACAAAGAAAAAGATCAAGTTAGGAAATTATATAAAGAATACATACACATGGTGCTGTAGTTGGGCTTTCCTTTCGAGTTTAGATTTTCGGTAGCCGTTGTGAACGGGTTTCGTCACTTACTCAATCGTAGAAACTATCTGAAACAAAAAACATGACTGTTAAGGTTCAACCAATTTAACCGATACATGATTCAACTGATTTGATTAATTTGGGATGTAAGGTGTATAATATACACCTCTGAATATATACACATCTATAATTCATATATATATGAAGCTGTTCATTCAATACATTTAACACATTCACTGCTGAAAACACAACTGTGGTGTATTTCATAAATTGCTGCGAGTACGGGAAAATTCAACTGTGGTGTTAGCTGTATGGGAAAACACATTGATTGTTCATTCAACATTTGATTCCCTCACACGGCATAGATTTATGACACCCACAAATATTTGCTTTGAGTCTGGGTGTTTGTAGGTCCATGGTCCTTGTAGTTCCTAATTCTCTAGATACAGGGAATCCTAGTGAGGATTCAGGATCTATGTAGGTGATAGATCAACAGTAATAGGGACGCTAGAATCATTTAGTTTCCAACAAATACAACAAATTGCATCATTACTTTAACATTAGGTAAAATCGTGGTTAAATGAGTGTATTTATAAGCTTCTTTGTTTTCTAACGATGAAATGTAATGGATTAACGTACGGTTTGAAATCCGGAGAATAAAAAAACTGACTCATAGGAAATAATATTATTATATCTTATCAGTGTGTAGCAATTTATTGGTTTGTTATCGAGCTAATATGTTAAGTTGTCAGAGTATTTGTTATCCAAGATCAATTTAGAGGTATAATTAACATTTTATAAGACTCTAAGTGTATCTAGTGAGGGGTGGCAAGGTTGTTTGTTATTGATTTTCAGGAACGTCACATGAAAATGATTGGCAATTTTATCGCAACAAAGACAGTGAACTGATCCTAAACTACTCTACATTTGTTTATATTAAATTTGGAGTAGGTAATTAAGAAAACCGGTACCCAAAACTAAAGAAACCCTCGAAAGTACCAGAATTTGACATATGGCGCAATAAACATCATCGATCTTCAAATCACCCAGATATTCGGGTTTATAAAGAAACTTACCTGGTTCTCTAAATCTCTGCGGCTATGTATAGCGCTAAGCTTTATCAACACAGTTTTTTTCACTTTTAATTGCTGTGAGTCACTGTAAAACACTTTCACAACAAGAGATCACTTTTCTCACGACCAAACTTCAAAACGAATTGAAATGAATGAAATGAATTGATGATAGGGATGGCGATCTGAGATCGATTAATCGAAGAATCGATTTTTCGAGTAGAAAATATCGATTTTTTAAATCGATCTGAAGTACTGTATCGATTCACTGAATCGATATATCACCCTTGAAAATCGACATTCGATTTTTTCTGTTTTGGTATAAACCATACAATTATTTGCATTTAGTTGAATGTGCCTGAATTATAAGAGTGCTGCCGGTTAAAGAGTTAACTACTCATAAACTCGCGAGATGGCTGTATTTTTAGTATCCTTTACTCTTACTAAATGGCTAAGTGAAAGTAAAACAGTAATTAAAGAACGAAAAAGATAGTTAATTTAATAAAATTTATATTTTTCACTACTAATGCATCAAAGTTATGAGCGTTTTTAATATTAAGACTCTGATATTATGACGTAATGTTTTCGAACGTTTCTGACGAAAGTTGCCAGTGGTTTTTGTTATAAGGAATTGATAACTATGCATTGTTTACCCACGGATTATTAATATAGGGAGTGTGTAACGCCTATTCATAGCTTACTCACTGTATAGTAATACAGTTGTTACACAGATGTTTAACTTTTTTTTATTAGTAAGGCCGTTAGTAAATAAATACTTTTTTTTTATAGTTGATCTTATAGTTTGATACGCTAATAAAAATAATAGCTATTTTTGAATTCCCTGATTTTATTGATAAGATATCGTTAATTGCAATATTAATCTTGTTTTTAGTAAAATTGATACAAATTTACATTGTAAACGCAAACTTGAAAAAAAGATCGATTTTTTAAGAATCGATTTTGTAGGCCTCGATTTTTTCGTGAATCGATTCATTAGACTACGATTCGAATCGATTTAAAAATCGATCTTTTTCGTAAAGAATCGCCATCCCTAATTGATGAGCGTATGAGTAAGTAAATGACTGAATGAATGAAATAAACGGGGTGACCGTAAAGAAAATAGAGAATATGGCGCATGATTATTGTTGTTCTAATAAATCACGTTATTATTATTATAATAGAAACTGCTTCGGAACAAAACTCCTAGGTCGGTAAATTATTTCCTACATCATTAAATGTCTACAATTCCATGGTTTTTGTGTTAAGTCTATACAAAATTAATGACAAACTAAACATCGCAGTGACCGTAGAACTCTAGCTCGAACTCGAAGCCCTTCTCACCGCTTCCCTCAAAAACGGTGAAGATTCACATTTTATTAGAATGTCAATGTCAAACTGACACCGGATCAGTCGTCGGTGGAACATCAATAACCTCAAAGTATTAATGTAAAACCCAAAATCCTTGTTTATTATGGTTTAAAATAATATTAAATAACAATCACAAAACTAAATACAGTCAAAATGAGTAATGTTTTAAGAAATGGGCTTGTCTTTTCCAGAACAACTGGTAAGTGTATACTGAAGATTCAGTACTAGAATCGAAGTGAGCGACGATGTCTTGTAACCATTACCTATTTATATTTTTCAGTGCTGAGTCGCGCATTCAGCCGGACTCCAGCATTGGATACTAAACAGTGGCGTCTGGAAAAAGGTCTCAGCTTGAACCGTAACAGGGAAAGTGTTCTAACTGATGGACCAGACTATACTTTCCTAGACGGGCGGCCTACACCATTATTAGTAAGTACCTTAATTAATAAAATTATTATACACTATGATGACTAATATAATGCTGATTCCATAGAATAACTGGTCCTAGAAGGTAGGCTCCCAAACAACATCTCATAAACACAAGCTCTTCATTTGCTATTTGTGCTCAATTAATTTATTATTTTTGGTATTTATTTTAGATAATTAGAGCAAGAAAAGTACGGGTTGACATGTTCAATGTTACACCAGAAGTCCCATGCTATGTACCTGATAAATTGTGGCACAATGTCAGCAGGCAAATAGTAAATTGTTAATTTAAAAGGCAGTACAATGGGAGGTTTTATCACTTAAAGTAATTTAATCCAGACAATCTCTGCATGGATAGAAACAAGATTTTTCGATAGTATAGTCAGTAACATGCTTTCGTCATTTTATTAATTAAAACGTTTGCCAGATATTCATCTGCCAATCAGTGGTGTGTAAACATTACTGTGTTCCAGTTTGAAGGGCACTGTTTCCAACGAAATTACAGGGCATATTTATGAGACTTTAGAACCCATGTCTTAGGCTGACGAACGCAGTGCAGTGCCACTCGGGATTATGCAATGCAAAGTTCTGGGTGGCTCTGTAACAGTTATGGGCAGGCGTAGCACTTACCACCAGGTGATCGACTTAACCGTTGCATCACTGTCAAATAAAAAAAAAAAAGCCAAGAGTGATATAAAAAAGAAATTGAAAATAACAAGTTTTGATTAAATAAATAAACAGTTTATATTATTTACATTACAGCACAAACAGAAACTAAGAATGGTCAGGCAGCAAGAGTATGCGTCCAAAATAATACAGCTGTCATCGGAGCTCAACTTCGCCAAAGAGAGACACCGGAAGATCCAGCAAGAGAAAGAAGAAGAGAGGCAGAGAATCATCAGTAACAGACTGAAGCCAAAAGGAGATGCCTTGATTAATAGAAAGTAGTTTAGCAATAATCAATACTAGATATAACTTGGCTTAGTATTTAGATAATAAATAGTAATTGTTATTGATGACAATATTTATTTTAAGTCAGTTTATGCTTTTATTATTTTACTAGCTGTACCCTGCCACGCTTCGCTGTGGCACATTCGCTGATATGTCACTGATGAAAAAGATTGATAAAAACAATCCTTGATGTGGATTATATATCATGCTAAAATTTCAGCTCGATCGGTGCAGAACTTTTTGAGTTTTTGAAGCGTACACAAACCAACATAACATTTTTATATATATAGATAGTGAGTTTGAAGTCCATTGAGGACTTGTACAATGTGTTAACATGTTGACTGCTGAACCGGTTTTTTGGCGCTTTTGCTATGTGTTTACTAGCACTGGTGTTGTGTCATAATTAAACTCCATCACCTGTGTGGGCGCACACAACTGTTGTGATAAAATTGACAATATAGCAGTGCGGCTTCACACACCAGGCCTGTTCTTGCTTGCTATAACATTAAGATTGTGTGTTTTCAGCAGTCAACGTGTTAAAAACTAATTGTCACTCAATTTTCGGTGTAGGAAAACATTGTGAGGACACCCACATTTCCTGAGAATTATTTCAGAGGAAGGTGATCTAATCTGTACCGAGTCCCTCTGGCGGACACCGGCCTATTCCGCTCCATGGAAGTGAGGAGAGATCTGTGGTCAGCAGTGGGAGGATTTGGATTGATGATGATGAAGATAGGTACAGAATTTAAAAAAAAAGTAAAAGTAACTGAAAAATATACAAAAGCAGTTTTACAGTGTTTTCCCGCAGCACGTGTTATACAGCAGAAAGTTCTAATTGTGACATTTTAATCTCTTTTCTATGACTCGGTGATCTCTTTGGTGCTAACATATGAGTAAGTATGTATCTATCTACCTACTGGAAGCTATTTGGTATCGCCATAGCTTTTAGCTTAAAATGGCGATTAATTAATATGAGCACAGCTCGAGGTCGCTTCACTTCGATCCAGTTGCTCGACTTACGGATTTAGTGGAAAGTTCTAATATGACCGATCGCTATTAAATACTGCAGGCGTTATGTTACTACATAAAATGTTGGCGTTCGTTTATAAAGCTATAATTAATAAAGCTACATATTCGCGTCGTGTGAAATGATGTCGTGTCACTCGCGTGCCGTTCGCACTCGCAGGGAAGGTTCATTCTAGGCTCTAACTCAACAGAATACCAAGTTAGTCCTCCATTCTCATCGCTGATCTCAAACCAAATATATTTTCAATAAACCGGGTAGGTAGGTGTGTACATAAATTGGATATAGGTAATTATTTTAAAAACAAAAACTCGACTGTCAATGATGAATCCGATGATACTTGAATTATCGAAATTCTTCAAGCCCTTTAGGTTGTAGGACACGACAGTCGAGTAAAAAACCTTATGAACCGCATTCTCAGCCTTGTATGCCAAAAATAGTGAATGGCCTTGCACACTTCCAAACAAACATACTCCAGTTTAATAATATCTATCTATGAAGATCCCTTCAACCACCTATGATAACACTTTGACTGCTTTGAAATCGTTCTTGTCTAACCACGGTTACGGATCTGCACACACCGTTGTGTTTTCCCGTAACTACCGCTAACACAAAAGTTGCGTTCTCCCGTACTCGCGGAAAGCTATAAAAACACAACTGTCGTGTTTTTCATAACTTGCCGCGAGCGCGGGAAAACACAACTGTTGTGTTTGTGGTATGGGAAAACACTACGGCGCGTGCAGAGTCGCAGCCGTGGCTAGACTAGCAAATCGGCTTAGCAGTGAGTGTTAAGTGTCAGAAATTCACTCTGTGTTCGGTGTTGGGTGTAATTTTTACTTGAAGCGAATACTGGATTATTTCAAATGCTCCTGCTATAAAGGCAGGCGACCACAGCCCACTATCCATTATCATCAGACCACGAAACCTTTCATAACCCGCTGTTAAACAATGACCGCCGGTTTACAATGAGTCTGTCGGTTATCAGTTTTTGCAGTATAGTTAGCAGTTCAGTGAGCGTGTGTCTGTTCAATATGGGCAATGAAAAGGGCAAATTTTAACTAGGTTCTATCTGTTTAGGTTTTACGGTTTTTTTTCCTTTTAATTTTAAGTTTTTTTTTTTATCAAAAGTCATATAAGTAAGTTCATCAGTTCAAAAGTCGAAGATGATTCACAGCTTCCAGCGTTTTATTTTTTGTAAACTTACTATTCCACTATTATAATTTGATTGAATTTTTAGAAAATTGTGTGTGTGTGTGTGTTTGTCCCCCCTTCACGCCGCAACGGCTATTTTGATAAAAAGAGCTTCTTTTTATTCGCTTCGCTCTCGTGAGAAGTGGAAGTATTTATATACTTCCACTCCTCACGAAAGCGAAGGGAGTTCCGTGCTCAGCAGTGGACCGATATGGGTTGATGATGATGATGGATATTTTAGGTCCTGGAATAGAACAAAGGATCCGTAAAAAATGAACGGTTTCTGTGGGATAACAGTCAACGCGGATAAAGCCGCTGGGCACCGCTAGCATTCCTTACGAACCACGCTTCCATGGGCAGTTGAAAAACTGACCCATCTCAAAAATGCCCCCTGTACACTCGTTCAGTGTTGAAGGGTAGGCCGATTTAAGGGATGTACAAACGGTTTTCGTTTTATAGGTTCGTTAACCATAAATTCTGAGGGCTAGGGGTTATAGAATGGAAGGCGCTCCCCTCGCTATCTTGCCACACCGCTCTGGGACTTGACTTCCGCAATGCGACAGATTCTTGTCAATTTTGCTACTTTGTACCAGAGTTAACATGTGTAACCATTAGTACGGTTTACGGTTACGGTTTATGCTCACCAGGGGTTTTTTTATTTTATTTTACTGACTAACGAGACGAGCAAGTCGTTCCCCTGATGGTAAGCGCTACGCTTGCCCACATTAGTGGCAGTGCCACCAAGAACTTTCCCACCAACCATAGCATTTGAATGTTTAGTGCTGCTTATTGGAGCCCGTTTTTGGAAAATGACATAATCCCTTCTCGAAGAGGTCTACCTCTTATACTATCCAGTATGCCTGTGTTTTAGCTCGGACAATATACTTCCGTCGGTTTTGGTTTCCGATTGTTTGAACAGACTAACGGATCCAACGCCTCGGCGCTGCTTCCGACTCGGACGTGTATTGAGTGTTCATACAAATTTATGTAACGGACGCCTTACGGTAATCGGTTCACACTATCAGATGGAAAAATCGGACGTCTTTAACATTATATTTAATTTTGTAAGTATCAGAATCCAGGTAGGAAAATTCGACCTAGACGAATAAATGACGTCATTCTAAGGTCAGTACTTTATTCGTCGATTATGTACGTCCCACAGACGTCAATTTAGCGCCAGGTTTTTAAGGGTCGTGAATGTACGTTTTAGCGACGTCTCTTTACGTATGGCTCTGACAAATTGACGTCATCTGCGGAGGCTCCCGACGTAATAAAATGACGTCAGATACGTCTAAAATGACTGTAAGCGGACGTCAAACTGACGTAAAATTCCTACCTGGGAAGTACCAGCAGCATAAGACACAAGGAGGTCTTACTCTCCCGCCTAAAATTGTACACAGACAAAATAGCCTTTTTTTTTGTAGAATGATTAATTTATAATTTGAGCATGCTCAGCTAGTTTTGAGGCCGACTGTACTATCATGAATCGTTTCTTAGTATAAGTTTGACCAAGTTTAGGGTCCCTTGTCTTAGTTAGTAGTTTTGTTTGTTATAATAGGGCAATACTAGGCTGGGTTTCCAAGGTATTCAGATTAAACTTAGTTAACTAATTATTATTCATTCTGTGATTGGGAAGCATTTGTTTTAATATTAGTAGTAGGTAGCCCCTTAGCCTACAACTATGGGACGTATTAAGAATTTATTCAAAGCAGTGCAAATGAGAACTGAAAAGAAAAAAAAAAGCTTTGTCTTTGAAAACATTTCTTTGAAATTTTCTTCTATCTTTTTATCTTTCTTTTAAAATTATCACAATAATACTTCATGCAGGCGCAAAATATTTTATATTTTACCTATCAATGAAATGATCAATTTTAACTGAATACTCCACCACTTTATCATTCAAAAAACAGCTTTAAAGCATTGAAATAAAATAAATTAATTCTTCTAGACCTTAAGTATATTTAATTTTAATAGAGCACATAAATGTGAATGAAGTTCAGGAAATTAAATTCTATATAAATTGTAGTAGAGACGACGATGGCTAAGCAAAAAGTGAAGAGGTGGAACATCCGAATTACAGCTTCTTGTAAAGTGTCAACTTTAGTTAATGGCACTTCATTCTACGGGAGTTTAATTTTATTTTGCAATTTAATGGTGAATGGGTTTAGAAGTAGTCGAATGAAAATTATTTGGTTCTCTGTTTCCACGGTGTTTCCTTTTTGATGATTATTTATGAACGAAAGGAAAGTATTGAGTCATACATTAAAATTTAACAAATTATGTGTATTTTTTTCTCTGAAACAAAAAAAGGGGTTTTTATTATAAAACCACACAAGACGTAACGTTAGTTACGTCTCACTAAGAAATACTACGTAATCATTATAGCAGCACCATTTAAAATAATTACGGTGTTGTTATTTTAGGATTTATAAAAATACTAACTGTAAATAAAAGAAGGTTGCTTGGCTCAGAGTAAGTATTCATAATGTCTTTACGATACCTACCTGCACAAGAAGTATTTAATAAGTATATTTACTTACTTGACTTTACAGAGTGATTAAAACCACTATTTAATTGCGATGTCTCGTCGGCATTGTTATTTAGACCAATTAGTGTGTGATCCAAGGTTTTGATGAATTGATTAATGTTTTACACTACATTCTTATTACATTATAGTACACTTATCCGAGCACGGTGTAGTTATGTTCCTTACCAGAAGAGGGCCTTAGGCCTTAGAGCAATGGGCCGCTATGGGCCCAACATGGGTTGGTGGATGTCACAAGACCATGAGTTTTGAGATACTTTGACCTGCCGATTCATTCCTGCCCTTGATAACACTCATTTCATCAACAATGCAATGCCAAGTTTGAGTTACTCAATCATTTACATACTACTTAGCCACTTCTAATTTTATTCAAACCACTTCTGACAACAGAGTGTAAGCGATTAGCGGAGCGATTTGTCATTGGTGTTTTTTCGAGTGGTGCTAGGAGCCAAGCAAGCCAATACTCCGCTGCCTCGGTCGTAAAAGCATAGGATGTTTTCCGAAAATGGACAGATACCATACCTATCAAAAAAATCATACAAATGCCTTACTTTTTATTCGTATCGCGTATTTTTAATGATACTTTTCTTTAAGTCTTATGTGTGAAACACTGCTTACTGCTCTCATAAATATTTATAAAGAACTAGCTGTACCCTGCAACGCTTCGCTGTGGCACATTCGCACATTCGCTGATATGTCACTGATGAAAAAAATAGATAAAAACAATCCTTGATGCGGATTATATATCATGCTAAAATTTCAGCTCGATCGGTGCAGAACTTTTTGAGTTTTTGAAGCGTACACAAACCAACATAACATTTTTATATATATATAGATGTATATTAAGTACTGAACTACTTTATTCTAAATAAAGATGATGGATGAGCAGCAAACATGGCTACCTACAGCCTCCGATGTGACAGAGCAATGAACATTTAAAGAACCTAATTTGTAAACTAAATCGCTGTATGTAGGTACAACCACACCCTGTTTTATTGAAATCTTCGCTCCTATTGTCCTAATTAGAGTATTAAATCGGAATTTCCGAGGCTTCATTTCATTAATTGCGATGGAGCTGTCTGACTATGACTGAGAATTCATAGAATAAATAGTCAAAAGTAAAATTAACTATTGGTAAAAAGTTGTAAAAGTGTAAAGTTAAAACCTTAGCACCATGGAGAGAATAGATTCTGCTACATCGTCTTTTTGGGATTTCAAAGGAGAAGGTACGTTTAATGTTAATTTACTAATCACTATCATTTGATAGGGCAGACCTTAAAAGTTCCAATCAGTGTTTACAATAAAGATTCGGTACGTATATAGAGGTTCAAGTGCTGGGAATCATGTTTGTAGGTAGATTGCCGCGGAAGGTCTTAGGTCCGCCTAAGCTGATCTTCTTGACTCGAAGTTGGGGCTCAGCTTATCCAGCCCTGAGTCCCCAGTCCGAGTAACCCAATCTGAGTTTGGGCTAAGGCCATTCGCCATTCTACCCTTCTTCTTGGGTCTGTGCAAGATATTATTAAGTACCTATGTCTATTTGTACGAAGCTCTCATTATATATTTTTTATTTAACAGGAGAATATACTGACAAGAAATTGTTGATGGCCTCGCCATTTCCAATTGTTTTTATAATTATTACGTATCTATGGTACGTCCTGAAGTTTGGCCCTGCGTTTATGAAGAATAAAAAACCTTATAATTTGGAGAAATTCCTTATAACGTACAATGCCGCGCAAGTGGTCATTTCTGTGTATAGTTTCTTTTGGGTAAGTGTTGTTTGAACTTATTGATGTTATTTGCCTCATTTTACAGAATTCAAAAGGTGAAGGTGAAGGTTCTCAATTCGACTGTGCGTTTTTGTTTTATTGGTTCCTCTGAGGAAATGTTTTTGATTTAGGATCCTTCGACACTCCATCACAGGGTCGTATCAAGCGCTTCGGGTATTAGGGGTGAATTAAAAAAATGGAATTTTAAATGGAATCATTTCAAAGTTTGGAGTTGGGATTAATTTTGTTTTTACCTGGTTCTATGAACCGCATCAAGTTAATTAAAAATAAAATTTTATTTCTTTTCTACTAATTATTAACAAAATAAAAGTATCTATGATGATGGTGATCGAAATAACTATACCTATGCTACACATTTATTTTTATCCTTTGCAGGGTTGTTGCCTGATATATCACATTGGAATATGGAAATCGAAATGCTGCTGCGATGTAGAAGATCATAGATTACAGGTAAGCTTATTAATTCATCATCACCATCACCCCCACTGCTAAGCAAAGGTAGACAGCGAAACTCTGCAGTGACGTATAGTAGTTCGACAGTGATTGGGCCCATTTTAATCACGTCCCGCTGTCCCCGTGACGGGGACAACAGGAATACACCACTTTGATCAGCTCGCACTCCTGAATACATATTTTAGAAACGCTGGTGTTGAAAAATAATCTCAATTATTTTCAGTTACTAGACGGCACCCACTACTACTTCCTTTCGAAAGTCGTCGAACTACTGGATACAGTTTTCTTCGTTCTTCGAAAGAAACAAAAGCAGG
Organism: Campaea margaritaria; assembly: GCA_912999815.1. Classification (NCBI taxonomy): domain Eukaryota; kingdom Metazoa; phylum Arthropoda; class Insecta; order Lepidoptera; family Geometridae; genus Campaea; species Campaea margaritaria. The sequence continues at coordinate 1,480,941 of OU538801.1, forward strand.
TGTCCTTTCTCCACGTTTACCACCACACCCTGATGGTGATTTCGACGTGGATGGTCGTCAAGTACGACAACTCTGACAGTCTTATCTTCATCGGCACTATCAATTCTCTGGTCCATATTGTAATGTACGCTTATTATGGACTGTCGGTCTTCCCGGCGCTGACGAAGTATTTGTGGTGGAAGAAGTACATCACTATTATGCAACTGGTAAGTTTCATTATAATTATCTAAGCTGTGAATATACTAATTTTCTTTCAGATTGACATCAACTTGCGCTAGTATTCTGATTGGGTGTTTGTTATAGATACTGATAATAATTCTTGTACTTATTGGAGTTTTTCTTTTATTTTTGAATCAGCTACTTAGTTAAGGTCCGGCCTCTGATATCAGAGATTGTCAGGCCACCCTAAAACCTCTAAATGTGGTTTAACGACAGCTATGAATCGTTGGCGCGGAAGATAATTTTTTTTTATTTAATTGCGGAATAAAATTAAAAAACAACCTAGTCTGTTGGTACGCAAGTCGCACAAGTTAATGAGATAATAAGATGGATAAATAACTAAAATGTTTACTTTTCAGATACAATTTTCTTTCATGTTCCTGCACATCATGGTAAGCTATGCGATATCGGAATGTAAACCAGGATATGTGCTATTTTTTGCCGTCTGGTCGAACACTGTACTGTTCATGTACTTATTTGGAGACTTCTATCTAAAATCGTATACGAAAAAACGTGAAATTGATGACCATGTCAATACAAGTAAGAGGACAAGTGAAAATTCTAATGAGGATACAAAAAATAGTTTGAACTATTTCACGACACACCATAAGCTGGCTGCTAATATAAATTAAGAAATCATCATTAAAAATAAAACTTTGATTATTTTTACCACGCTTTTAAAAGGGGTATAAAGCGTTATCATGCTACGTTAAAAATTTAAAAAGTGTCTAGGTCATCGGGAATTTAGTTTATGATTTCTTTTACTTTAGAGACAAACAAACAGACCGACAAGGAAGCGATTTAATAAAAGCGTGGTAAAATATTTTTGAAGCTATATTTTGTGATAAAAAAAATTTCAGCCTGATTGATAGTAACTATAATATAATTAAAGTGATGTTCCAGTTATTGAAGATTAGTATATAAGTACTATTGTTTCTAGTTCATTGTGTAGTATTAATTTACGTATAATTATTATGTACAAATACTCTAAGTCACCTTATATAAATTTAAGATAAAATTATAGTTTTTTTTAAATTTTACACAGCAAGCTTGTTTGTGTGTAAGTCTGAGTAGGTACTTATATTTTATAATACATTTTTAGAATAAAAACTTTCGTTTTATTTATGAATAACCATATTAAATAATCCTGATTACGACCCTCACTACGCAAGTAAAATACAGTGTGACCACTAGGTACCTTTACACAATTAATTAAATTTATACCTATGATATTAAATTTTTCACGTAGGTACCTACCTATTCAGTTATCGAAATGTCTAGTCACAGTCAGGCAGATAGTCGGTAATCTAGTGAAATCACAATCTATCAAATTCATCGTCACGATTCAGTGGTCGATTGAATTGAACTATAATGAAGACTGAGAAACAAAAACAACAACGTCACGGTTTGGGTTTACCGCCCAATTTTTTTTTCTTTCAGTTTGGCTATGAACGGTTTGTGCATTTTTTTTTATTTGACTGAGTGACGAGACGCGCAAGTCGTTCGCCTGATGGTAAGCGCTACGCCTGTTCATAACAGTCACAACACCACCCAGAACCCTGCATTGCATAATCCTGCGTGGCACTGCCCTGCGCCCGTCACTGAGACATCGGCTCCAAAGTCTCATATGCCCAGTAATTTCGCTGGAAACATTGCCCTTCAAACCGGAACACAGTAATGTTTGCACACTACTGCTTGGCCATTTATTATTTAGCCAGTGTCAAGTATATACTTAATAATTTTCAAGTTTTACTTAATTATTTATTTTCAAGTCAAATAGTCGAATCCCAGTCAGTTGGTAGTCTACAAGTACAACAACTTCACATTTTCGCCAAAACTCCACTACAATCTACAGCAAGGTTCCCTTGCAATTTTGTTGTAATTTGTCAATGCGACTTGTCTATTGTCACTGTCATGAAGTGTCATGTCAGCTAGGTCAGCTGATTTTTCCTATGATGCCACTTCAGCCCGCTGCGCTGTCAGTCAGTTCCTTTCTTCCGTCATACATTTCATATTTCATAGTTCATAGTGTTTACTGTTGTCAGTGTTGTTCCTTGTGTAATTTGTGTATGTATGTTGTTGGTGCTAACTTTGTTATTTTTCCTTGAAACTTTATCTAATGTTACTTTAAATTGTTTTGCTTGCTTCTATTCTGTCACTTATTCTATAGAGTTCATTTTATAGGCAGTAAAAGTGAATAAGCATACCGGCACAGAACAGTAAAGAAGCTGGCATAGTTTCGCTATCTTTAAGTAGGTGTTTATTTACTTATCCTTCTGCCGTCGCACAAATTCGCGCCTCGGTATTTTGCGGGTTGCTTATTAGCGTAACGAGAAGAATCGGACATTAAAAGCAATAATTAGTCTTGTTTATTATCCTCAATACAGCGTCCTAGCCAGTCTGTGGTGCTAGAGAAGCCCTTTCTTTCGATATCACCCTTGTAGCTTCAGTAAAGTTAATTTGTAGCTCGTCCGGCGCCCGCGCAGCGTCCTATTACCGAGTGATTTTCGCTAGGTAAGCTAGCTTTCGAAGACAGCTTCTGGCGGCGACTGAAGGTCATAATTGTCATTATTATGGTGCATTCGGTCACTAACCTTTAACCTTCCCATTCACTGACCTTTATTTATGTATTTAATTAACTTTATTTTTATTTATAGACAAAGAGCATAGATGTTTATAATGTCACATATGTGCTGTGCTGAAAGTCACTTCACAAAATCATTCACTTTTGTAACAGAGATTTATTAGTTAGTAGCCAGTTATCGAGTTTATTTTCAAAGGTGCAGAAACAACGTCATCCGGGAGTATATTCCAATTCTAGACCACTCATATTACTAAGGAACCTAACCTTCAACCTTTGATCTGGGTGTTCCTAGATATGCACCAGTTCTAGATGCTCATGCACTCTAAGAACTCACGAGTGGCTATTTCCCCCACTTCCAGGCTTCCTCTGCACTGGGGACAGTCCCTGATATCTAGTTATAACTCTATCCACCTTTATAGTTACTAGCTCTTCAACATGAGTCAAGTGGGGTCGGGTGAGGAGTGGTCCGTGCTTGGCACAGTAGTGTGTGCGGCAGTGCAGTTGGATGCAGCTGGGCACGATGCCCTCATACTTGTGATGGTGCCTGGAGTGCCACTACCTCCCCTGCTTAAGGACTTCGTTGATGCAGCGCTTGAACTTGATAAAGCGCTCAATAAGGTCAGTTTTTAGGTTTATGAATTTATTTCTCAATAAAATTACAAATTCAACAGTCACACCTTTCTCCTGTTGGGATAGGCAGGGACTATGTCATTCCACATGCCACAATCCCAGCGGAAAGCTGTACCCCAACTGCCTTTGAATCTTTTAAATACACTTAAAAAGAAACGGATTTGTCTATTTATTTTATTTGTCTAAAGACGAGCAGCATGGATGCTGACACGTCTAAATTGCATAGTGTTGAAAGTCACATCACAAATTGTCCAGTTTTTGACATTGATTTCTTAGTTCATCCTTAGTTATCAAGTTTGTTTTCAAATTATCATTTTGACTGCTGAGCCCACAATTTTGCCAGTGCCCACAATTTTGCCAGTGGCGAGTGGATAAAGTGGAAGATACACTATGGAGTCGGATCACTGAGGTATCAAGGTTCTGCTACTAAACATGCCAAATTTAACAGTTTTTGTATAAGAAAATTGTCAGATTTGAGCACATTGACAGCGATAATGCAGTTCAATAGCTAACAGGATAGACAAATAGCTAACTCAATTTGAGGCTCTGAGGATGATGTACACAAAAAGGATACAACCTATAAGCCTGGAATGGAACTGACTCTTAAGGAAAATTTATTCATTCCTTCTATGAAAATGCTTTTTGAATTAAAAAACCTGTTAATAACATAAAGCAATAAGCACTATCCTGTTTGTGCTATGTTTATGTAATAGGCCTGTAAATGAATCTGATTCGACAGAACGGCTCACTATAATATCTGTTGGTGCAAACAAGCATTTGAGTAGTATTTTATTTGCAATTCTATTTTTAGTTTGTGTTACTGAGTCAGATCAAGTCGCAGTTGATAATTGTGAACATTGTTGCACTTGTTGACACGAGATATGATGCCATATGGCTGTACACAATATAAACAGATAGAATAGAATAAAACAGAAATGCTTTATCATACAACAGTTGATGTTTGCTATGTACTCTCTCTCAGCTTCCTTATCTTTCTGTAAGGCTGTTAACTTGCGAAACTGGTATGTTAAGCCTTTACCATTGCTCAGGCAGATACTGCTTAATCGTCAACTTACTAATTAACTGGTAAATTCCTGTCCAGTCTAGTCTGTAAAATCAGACTTTCCTGACCTGCATTAGCCTGATGTATCAGATTTTTGAAAACTACATCAACGACGTGGACGTCGGGTCTCGGCGTTCTAAGGCAACGCCTGCGTCAGTATTTTCAGCTTCGGCGTCATGTCATTGTGCTACCAAGTCGCTGACTTAGTAGAACTGTCGTCGGCGACGTGAACAGACAGGTCATGCGTTCGGTCCCGCAGGAGACGGCGGTGCTGCGCTGTCCGCTGGTGAGCGGGAAGCGGCTGGTGGTGGCACCCACCGGCGCGCTGTCGCCGTACGACGACGTGCGTAGCGTGGGCGAGGCGGCGCGGCGCGGCGCGGCGCGGGCGCTGGCGGCCGGCGCGCGGCGCCCGGCGCTGCTGCTGCCGCACGTGCCGGCGTGGCCGCGGGCGCCGCTCGTGGCGCTCCTCGGCGCGCTCGAGGCGCTCTACGTGGTGAGTGTGTATAGTACTGTTGGCGTGGCGAGGCGGTGCGGCGCTGCTGGTGGCGGCGCGGTGCGGTATTGCAGGTGCCTTGTGTTGTAGCCGCTGCAGGCGCGCGAGGCGGGCGCGGCGCGCGCTGCGGACGCGCTGGGCGTGCTGGCCGCGGCGCCGGGGCAGGATGTGCGCACTGTGCTGCGAGAAGCCGTGGCGCTGGAGACTGCGCGGTGAGAATCTATAACGCCCGGAGTCGAGCCACACCCGGGTTGAGAGTGGCCATTCTGTATGACATCCAAACGTTTTAGAATAGGCATAAAAGCGATAATACCGTAATGGGGGATAGGTCTTATTGTTTTGTGTGTTGACCGCGCATGCGCGTTTGTCGCGCATGTTGTAGCGTGCTGTGCCGCGACATCGGCGGCGGCGACCCTGAGCGGATGTCGCCGTCGCGCGCAGCGGAGGCGGTGCGCGACGCTTTTCCGCCGGGCAGCGCGGTGTCGGTGCGTGTGCTAGACGACGCGGCTGAAATCCGCGCGCGGTATCCGCTCTTCGCGGCGGTTAGTCGCGCCGCCGACGTCGTACCGAGACATAAAGGTTTTTATACTATTTTGTTTTAAAATAAAATAAAAAAATGAAAAATCGAATGTTTTTTTGTTTTTTAAAGACTTACAACATATTTAGATACACTAAAAAAGAAGTCACAAAACATTAATGGTTATTTTTTGATAGCATATTTAGATATGTGAATATTATCAACATTTTATTTTAGATATTGTTCCTTTATTTTTTTTTCTTTTTTCTTTATTTATTTCGTTTTTGTTTCAGGCTGTATTGTGTTCCTGGAATATGTGCCTAAGACCTACGAGAGGACTGTAATGCTAGTCGGAAAGGTACGATAGCAACAGAGTGCGAGTGCGTTCCCTTTTTTTTAATTAATCGATTTTTATTGCAATTTTTTTCATTATCGATTCGACTTGTTTCAGGGCGTGACTTACGACACGGGCGGCTGTGACATTAAAATTAGCGGGTCCATGTGTGGCATGAGCCGTGACAAGTGTGGCGCCGCCGCCGTCGTCGGCTTCTTCAAGGTGAGTGTTCACGAAGGAGGCGGCCGAGGCACTAGGGCAAACGAGGTGGGAGAGGTGAATGAGGCACTGGCGTCACTAGAGGCGCGTGAGGCGAACGAGGTGAGCGAGGCAGGAGAGGCGGGAGAGGCTCATGAGGCGAGCGAGGCACGTGAAGTGAGAGGGGCGGGGCGTTGATATTTTCTCAATCGGATGTCCAGGTTTTTCTCAATAAATCATTATGTATTTCGATGAACTTGTTCACAAATATGTGCCCTTGAATAAATGTTAATTTTTACCATTTTTATTTGATTGTTGTTTGTCTTCCCCTTGGGCAGGCGTGCTCGCTGCTGTCGCCGCGCGTGAAGGCGCTGGGGGCGCTGGCGCTGTGCCGCAACTCCGTCGGCGAGGACGCCTACGTGGCGGACGAGCTCATCCGCAGCCGCCGCGGCCTCGCCGTGCGGGTCGGCAACACGGACGCCGAGGGCCGCATGGCCATGGCGGACCTGCTGGCGGAGATGGCCGAGCTGGCGCCTAAAGAGGTATAATGTTCATGTCATTTTTTTATTTCATTTATTTTATGGAATCTCCATTTTTGTAATTTTTTTGAATTTTTCCATAATTTGTTATTTCTTTTTATTGGAGTGTAATTTTCTGTTATTATTTTCATTTTTGATTTTGTTCGTGTATTTTATTTTGTCAGGTGTCCCCGCACCTGTACACGGTGGCGACGCTGACGGGGCACGCGGCGCGGGCGGTGGGAGGGTACACGGCCGCACTCGACAACCACGCGGCGCGCGCGCGGGGACACGCCGCGCGGCTGCAGGCGGCGGCCGAGCGGCTCGGGGACCCGCTAGAGGTTACACACTGTTACTGGCGGGGAACGGGGCGCGGGCGGTGGGCGGGGACACGGCCGCACTCGACAACCACGCGGCGCGCGCGCGGGGACACGCCGCGCGGCTGCAGGCGGCGGCCGAGCGGCTCGGGGACCCGCTAGAGGTTACACACTGTTACTGGCGGGGAACGGGGCGCGGGCGGTGGGCGGGGACACGGCCGCACTCGACAACCACGCGGCGCGCGCGCGGGGACACGCCGCGCGGCTGCAGGCGGCGGCCGAGCGGCTCGGGGACCCGCTAGAGGTTACACACTGTTACTGGCGGGGAACGGGGCGCGGGCGGTGGGCGGGGACACGGCCGCACTCGACAACCACGCGGCGCGCGCGCGGGGACACGCCGCGCGGCTGCAGGCGGCGGCCGAGCGGCTCGGGGACCCGCTAGAGGTTACACACTGTTACTGGCGGGGAACGGGGCGCGGGCGGTGGGCGGGGACACGGCCGCACTCGACAACCACGCGGCGCGCGCGCGGGGACACGCCGCGCGGCTGCAGGCGGCGGCCGAGCGGCTCGGGGACCCGCTAGAGGTTACACACTGTTACTGGCGGGGAACGGGGCGCGGGCGGTGGGCGGGGACACGGCCGCACTCGACAACCACGCGGCGCGCGCGCGGGGACACGCCGCGCGGCTGCAGGCGGCGGCCGAGCGGCTCGGGGACCCGCTAGAGGTTACACACTGTTACTGGCGGGGAACGGGGCGCGGGCGGTGGGCGGGGACACGGCCGCACTCGACAACCACGCGGCGCGCGCGCGGGGACACGCCGCGCGGCTGCAGGCGGCGGCCGAGCGGCTCGGGGACCCGCTAGAGGTTACACACTGTTACTGGCGGGGAACGGGGCGCGGGCGGTGGGCGGGGACACGGCCGCACTCGACAACCACGCGGCGCGCGCGCGGGGACACGCCGCGCGGCTGCAGGCGGCGGCCGAGCGGCTCGGGGACCCGCTAGAGGTTACACACTGTTACTGGCGGGGAACGGGGCGCGGGCGGTGGGCGGGGACACGGCCGCACTGCCCCTGCTAACAATGTTACCATTTGATCGATATATTGCCTTTTACATTAAAAGCTCATTTTTAAAGCTCACTTTACCCTTAGGTGTCGACCATACGGCGTGAGGATCTGGCGGGGCACCGCGGCCGCGAGCGCGGAGACGACCTGCTCCAAGCAGAGCCCCGGGGATCCGTGGCGGTGCCGCGCGGACACCAGGTGAGGCCGATATACCCAAAGTTTCGTTACATATTTTTTGTTTGATTCAGTGAGTGAGTAAGTGAGTAATTAAGTGATTCACCGATTCACCGAATGAATGAATGGCGCACCGCACGTCGCGCTGCTTATATTGGCTTTATATCAAAAATACTTAGTATCGAAAGTAACACTCACCTGAAATAGTTGGTATAGAAAATATCGAGTAGATACTCAACTCGTCTCGTGTTCACCAGGGCCCGGCCGCCTTCCTCCTGCTGGCGGCGGGGCTGGACGCGGGCGCCACGCCCTACACGCACCTGGACGTGGCGGGGTCGGCCGGGGACCCCCCCGCGCCCCCCACCGCCGCCCCGCTGCTGGCGCTGGCGGAGCTGGAGGGGCTCCTCTCCCCTCTACCCGACTGCGAGTAGCGCAGCCTTAGCTTCCCATCCACCATTCGGATATTATCTCTCCTTAAGGTGTTGCAATAGCCAATTACGGTTTAGATAAAGAACTTGTTAAAGTAGATTTTTCTACGTTTTATGTTATTTTTTATCATGCCATAAAGGCGCTGACAATAACCAATTACAATTCACTTGAAGGATTTATAGATGCATCTGTACAATGTCGAAGTCGTGGTTAAGATTACTTCTGGCTGCGGCTTACAAAAAGGTTTGTACTTACAAAAACAAAAATAGGTCCCATCCTTAACAATGATATTTCATAGAAATTTAAACACACATCAAATGATAGTTACTATAGTTAAATGCGCGCCAGACGCTTCTTTTTCAATAGCTCTGTTCAGCAGCGCCTTACACATTATAATATTGTTAAAACTGCAGTGTGTGATCGCCCTAAAAAGGGTTCGGTAACTCAAAAGTACAACAGTCGTAATTAAATTACATAAATGATTATAAGCAATACTAGTATAATTATTATTATTATATTGAAAAGTTATATATGTATACTAATAAAGAATTTTACACATCATTTTGTGTTTCATTTGCAATACGTCCTGGTGCATATTGCTCCGCGTTACTCGATGTCGCTCCACGTTGGTCAACTTCGCTCCACGTTGCTCCAAGTTGTTCCGCGTTGCTCCGCGTCCTTAGTATGACCGCAGATCACCTAATATTTTTTGTATAATCGCAACAGCCACTGATAGACAAGAAGCATTTCTTGTTTTTTTTTGCCAACCTTTGTTAACCTCCCATTAAGTCCTATTTTTTTTTTACTTTAATATTGTACTGACATACAGGAGGAGATTTTTAAATAATAAGAATAAAGGGATTACTGAAAAAATACACCCAAAACATCATGTATTTTTTTAATTTTTATAAAAATAATCGTCTGGCTACGATTTCAAATAAAATAGTTTTTACAAATCCCTCAGGTAATATTATAATAATTATACAGTAACGGACATAAAAAAGACAGTGCAGTCGAATTGAGAATTTTCTTCACACAAATATTTGACCCTCAGAATAATTAAAGAAGATATGGAAAGAAGATTAAAGGCAACAGCTGTCCTACAGCTCTCTTAGATCTAATTACAGAATACACGAGACTGAGTGCAACAGAAAACTTCCCATGGTTTTTTATTATCTCAAGTATGGTCCACAAGATACATTGGTCAGATTTTTTTATTTTTTAATAGCTGCGCCCTGCGGTATCACCCGCATAATTCAAGTTTTCACGCAATAACTCTTAAAAGCAATATATTTTCCCCGTTTTTGCTACATTCTTCATTGCTGCTCCGCTCCTATTGGTCTTAGCGTGATGTTATATAGCCTATAACCTTCCTCGATAAATGGACTATTCAACACAAAAAGAATTGTTCAATTCGGACCAGTAGTTCTTGAGATCCTAGCGTTCAAACAAACAAACTCTTCAGCTTTATATATTAGTATAGACATAGATGATTGACAAGTGGCGAGACGAACAAGTCGTTCGCCTGATGGTAAGCGCTACGCTTGTCCATAACAGTTACAGTGCCATCCAGAACCTTGCATTACATAATCATGCGCGGCACTGCACTGCGCTCGTCACCCTGAGACATCGGCTCTAAGGTCTCATAAGGTCCCAGTAATTTCGTTGGAAACAGTACCCTTCTAATCGGAACACAGTAACGTTTGCACACTACTCTGCTTGGCGGATTAATATCTGCCAAAGGTGTGGTACTTCCCCAGACGGTTTCTTGCAGAAGAGGCCTCCCACTCCAGGTAGTCTTTGGGGTTGTTTATTTGTTACTAAATTATGTCGTTTTGGTGACGGTTTGGTGAACATTTAGTGACAAGTTACCGATTTAGTATGGATTCCCAAAGATCTATAAGATCTTTGTGGATTCCTTTTACTTTAGTAAAACTTCCTTGATTTGACCTGGTTTTTATTTGTGAATAAAACGAACTGGGCCGGGATGAAGCTTGATTAAGCAAGAACAATGCAAGGTCGTATGATTCCAAAAAATTCCAATTACCCACTTTTATAATCACAATTTATAAAATTGGATCTTTTGCTGTAGGGCGTGAGTGTAAGCGATTTTTTTAAAACATTCTAGTTTTATATAACGAAAGCTGCACGTAGATTTGTATTGCGTTTAGTGTCACAACTAAGATCTTTTTGTCTAGAACGCTAATTTACGGCAAGCGAAAACACTCCTTGCGTGCGTACCTACACTGCTGTATGGGCAATTTTATCACACCAGTTGTGTGCGCGTTAAGATTCACCAAAAAAGCGCAAAAAAACTGTTTAGCTGTGAACGTGTTAAATTGACAATTGTTCCAAAAAAAACTGGAATATACGTTCAGGGTTCTCAAGTCTTGGCTCCATCATCAGGTCCTCACCACCATTTCTTTATCAGTAATTTTTTTTTTACCTTAGTCTAATAATTTTAGATTTTAAAGCATATTTTTTTCTACTGTATGTACTCATTTGAGTCTCATATCCGCCTTAAAACTCTCAGTTCACTCGCTCAAAGTATGGCCACGCCCTATTTATTATAATTATCTTCTTTTTAATAATACTCCCAATCGAAATTTTAAATGAGGGCGCTGAATATTAATATTAACATGGATCACGATAAAATATTATCATTAATTTTGATGGAGCTCTTGAAATATGACTATCTAACTAATTATTATTTGACAAATTAAAAAAAAAAAAACTAAACTATTTAAAAAAAAATTTACTTTGAAAAAATAAATAAATGAATTAATTAAAATAGGTTCATAATAAAGGCCTCTATTTTAAAACATTGCAGTTTAATCTTTAACAAATATATCCCTAAAGAAACATGGAGGTAATGTATTCAGATGTGTCAAGTTTTTGGAGCATCAGAGGATATGGTGAGTTTTGAAATACATTTTCAAATAAGTGCAAAATTAAATTTCAAATAGGAAACTAAGAAAAAAAAAATTAGGAAATAATAGTATAGGTTATAAGATCTTTTAACTTTTAATTGTATGTCTTGGAGTGCAATAATGAGTTGTTATCTTATCTTATCTGAAATTAAGTTGGTTAATAATAGGTTTTTTTGCTGTGTAGCTAAATTTAGTTAGTTTCTGTAATGCACGAAAATAGTTTTTTTAATTTTTTAAACGACTTCAAAATAGTACGACGTTCTCAGTTCGATTGTTTGTTTTTTTGTAAGTAGGTATATTTGTTACCTCAGAAGTCGGGCATAATTTATAAACCGAAATGGAAATCTTCACAAATCGAAATCAAATGAAAAATTTAATTAAAACGAAATTGAATGTGATTTTGTGTGAAATTGAAGGTGATGACGATGAAATGGAATTCGCATGGGATGAATGGATTCTTTTTTGTATGAAAGGATATATTCCTGATTGCTCCGATAGATTTTTTTTCAAAATGTGCGGAGGAATTATTATGTTATTAGTAAGTAAATATATTACATTCAATTGAAGCCAGTTTTTTTTAATTTAAAGAATTCTTACTATGCTTTTTCTTGATGTTTCTGTAAATGCAGTTTTTCAATAAATAAATTTACTTACCTTATTTTGTAGCAGAAGTCCCGGACAAAAGGTTACTGATGTCTTCACCCTATCCCATCACTTTCATCATGATTTCGTACCTGTGGTTTGTCCTCAAGTTCGGCCCTGACTTCATGAAACACCGCAAACCCTTCCGCTTGGGAAATATCCTCGTAGTCTACAATATCTCACAAATGCTCGTGTCCTTTTATATTTTCCTTGCGGTAAGTCACATAACGTCCGCCTGCCGGGGAGAGGGACGTGAGTTCGAACCCTGTACCTGAATCGTTTTTTTATTTTTTTACTTGACTGAATGAGGAGACGAGCATGTTGTTCACCTGATGGTAAGCGCTATGCCTGCCCGTAACAGTTACAGTGCCACTCAGAACTTCACAACGACAAACAATCTAACAAGCCTATCTATCTTCTAGTGTTTCTTGTAACAATGTAATATCTATTCAAAAAACAAAAAACCCGACTGCCAATGTCGCCTGTCACTCTCGTGATTATGTCGAATCCAATGATACCTCATTTATCAAAATCGATCAAGCATTTCAGATTGAAGAACGCGCCAAAGGAACACTGACGCGAAAAACATAACCCTCCTTCAGGCAGTCGGGTAAAAACATACATGTACCTACGTAATTTATCACTTTCCGTGAAGGAAAATATCGTTAGGTATGTGATCCACCAACCCGGACCGGGCCACCGTGGTGGATTGAGGCCTAATCCTCCTCATAAAACTGAGGTGCGACTCCCGTATTCAGCAGTGGGTTGATTCTTGTGTACTATTAAATAAATTAAACTGTTAAATAGTTTTAGCCCAATATTCGGCTGAGAAGAAGAAGCTGGGAGAGCAAAAGTGAGAGGGAGAGTAAGAGCTAGGTAGAGTTAGTTAACTTTCACGAGAGCCCCTTTGACTTCGGTGGATTTATTAATGTTAGAAATATCTCTCGTAACTACTTCATAGCTACTTCTTTCTATCACGCATGTATTAGCTTCACTTGTTGTAACTATCTGTAACTGAATCTTTGAACGTAAATTTCACCAACTTCTAGAAGACTTTTAACTTGAAATTTTACATAAGTATTGAGAACCGATGACAATACAATTGTAGGGGCCGGGCCGTCCATTAATCACGTGTTTTTTTTTAATCATTTTTAACCCCCCCCCCCCCCCCCCCCCGCCCCTCGTGATACATGGTGAGGTTTAAGACCACCCCCCCAAATCACGTGTATTTTTAGTACCTACAAAGAATTTTAAAATTTTTAGAATATCATCTAGTTTTTATCGTGATATCTTAATACACCCCCCTCCCCCTTGTGATATTTCGTGTTTTTTTTAACTGATTTGTAACTCATGTATTATGTAGGTACTTAAATACATAATAATTTTATTTTACAGGGTTTTCATACTATGTATCGGATCGGAATCTGGAATTCGACGTGCTTTTCCGAAAATGAAGAATTCGCATTTCAGGTGATAATTCAAATGAGATTAAAATTAAAAAAATAATAATATTTATTTTTGTAAGTAGGTATGTTTGTCGTTTTTATTATCATGTTTTTTATATAAAATTTTATAGTTTAGTAGATCATTTTTTTTTATTTTCTCTATGTATATGAGGCTTAAGTGTTTAACTTGTAAAAGTCTTTTGTCTTTGCCACTCAGCCACTATTTTAATTACCCCTCCAGGATGACTGGTAGAAAATGCTACTTAGCATTAAGTACTCCTGGTACATTTATATTGTGTGCTAAAGAATAAATAAATAAGTGCATTATTTTTGTCCACTTGCAATAAATGATTTGAGATTTGAGTTGAAGTCAATACCACCGTATTGGTAAATACTGATGTACCGCAGTATTAGCTAAGCATACACGTACTGATGTGCCCGGCGGATCCGCCTGACAGACGTGCCTGGTAGGCAAAACTGCCGGTGTGTGGTGAAAACAGACACGGATTTGCCTGTCGGATGTGTTTGTTTTCACCATACACCAGCAGTTTTGCCTGCCAGGCACGTCTGTCGGGCAGATCCGCCGGGCAAATCTGAGCGTGTATGCTTAGCTTTTGACTGAACGTCTAGCCTTCGCCTTAGGGCTTTAAACTCAATTTTTTTATTGCAACGTCAAAAATATTGCACTATTACAAGTTAAAAATTAAAATCTCGTACTTAGAGAAAAACAAAAAATATATAGCCATATAGCAAACACAGTCATACGCTTCATTTATTTTCAGCATCACTACCTACTAGTCAAAGTGGTGGAGCTGATAGAAACTGTGTTCTTCGTTCTTCGTAAGAAACAGAATCAGGTGACCTTCCTCCACGTGTACCACCATACCGCGATGATCTTTCTATCCTGGTCAGTGCTTAAAAGCAACCCGACTGACAGCACTGTATTCATTGGCACTATCAATTCTCTAGTCCATGTTATAATGTATGGTTACTACGGTCTCTCTGTGTTCCCGGCGCTGACCAAGTATTTGTGGTGGAAGAAATACATCACTATGATTCAACTGGTGAGTGTTATTTGTATGCCTATAACAATTTTGATATGATTTTTTGTGTTCCTTCTTCTAAGTACTGCTTTTTAGAGTTTCGTACCGCAAAAGGAACAAGAAACGCTTAGAGCAGAGGTTCCCAGGCTTTTTTTTATCATAGGCCACTTTCAAAATTTAGCTGGTTCCGGTGGCCCCTGGAGCTACATTTCCACCATATTCCTATTTATTTCCTACCATAATTATATTATTTTTTGTCACACCAACGTAGACCCTCTTCGAGTCTCCCGTGGACCCAAGGGGGTCCATCTGGACCACTTTGGGAACTAAGGCCTTAGAGGATCAGTTTGTTGTCCGTCTGTATGTCTGTTAAGACCCTTTTTCTCAGGAACGCGTAGGGGTGTCAGGTTATATCAAATGATTGGGTCAATAGTCTCTTTCAGCTGAAAAAAATTAATCTTGTAAGTCAACGCGATCAAAAAACACGACCTTTTATGTAGCATATTTCCGCATGTTTAGCAATTTCACAAAATAATCTCAACCTTTACCCATTTTGCCTTGATTTTATCTATAATCATTTAATTTAAGTTAAGTTGTTTGTGTTTAAGAGGCAATAAATCGCATTTTCATTCATTTTTCATTTCATTCATTCCTTTATGGTACTTTCCGTTGTCCTAGAATCATGAAATTTGGCAAGAAGCGATGTCTTACAGCACATGTAAAGGAAAAATCTGAAAACCCTAAATATGTAGAGTAATAACAACAAAAAAGCGAATTTACTATTACAAAATTCTTATTTGCGGTTGGCGCAATAGCTCGTACCTAGTTGGTACCCTTCCAATCTGTTAGGACGGATTTTTATATATTAATGATGTCATTTTGAACGAATCTCAAAATTGCCTATACCCGAAATTACTAATTTTCTATATATATATAAAAAAAACTAATGAATGAAGAATGAATGAATGATGAATGGCGCCGTTGAGTAAAAAGGCTAGGCTGTTCATTGAACGTCTAATTAAGGAGCCTGCGCTTGTCGGCATAAAAACGTTACCTCACCCCCCCGCAAAAGTTCTGAGCGCGTAAAAATGCAGCGAGCTGGCAACGTCGCTTAGAGCGACGTTGCGAGCTCGCAAATATGCTGACAGTCTATTTGTTCAAAAATAAATATTTTTTGATACATTTACCTCCGCTTTACTGGCCATCAACAGCCTACTGTTGAAAAATTTCGAAAGGTTCGTCTACTGCTCTGTTGTTTTTTGTTTCATATTATGTAAAATTTATTAGGTTCTCGTTCTTAATTACGCCATAGTTATGAGGGAGCGACAGGTCTTTTTGCACGTTTTTAGTGATATTTGTTTTTTTTACGGTAATCTAAAAGCTTTACCCCAAATCCGAGTTATTCGTCTATTAGTGATGCTCAATCACTAATCAAATGTTTTTTTTCGTTGCTTCTACTGTAAGTTTTCATTCAAGACTTATGAGGGGCGTGGAACACGTTTTGGTAGAAAGGGGCCTTAAGTTAGTTGGCTGCGACATAATATACCATAGCGAACAAAATAAAATACAGCTAAATTCCATTGTCTTTACCTTCGTGTCGTGTACCTAACTAAGTTAAGTAAAGCAAGCGAAGCGACAAGCTCTGTTAAACGAAGTGGGATTTATTGAAATGATAAATTGTGTCTCTACAAAGCTCTTCGCTCATTTCGCTTCAATTGCAAGCCTCTCTCGATTCTCATAAATGCTTTAAATTTTAGATGCTTTTTTTGTTACACTTTATTATGTATGTATGTTTGTATGTACCAGACCGCCCATTGTACTACCCTTGTTTACCTATTGTAATTCTTCTATACTGTGTTTAATTTTGTTTCTGGTGTACAATAAAGAGTTTTTCTATTCTATTCTATTCTATGTATGTATGTCAGTATGTATGTATGGAACGATATCTTTCAACATAATGTTTAGAAACTTCAATTTGCAAACGTATTGAATATTGTCTTCAATACATTTTTAACACACATTTTTTTTAATTGTTTTGTTGTGTGTAATTTTGTTTGTTTTTGTTGTTTGATTGTGATTGTTGTGTTTGTCTTATTTTATTGTACAATAAGAGTATTTTTTATTTTTCTATGTTAAATCCAAAGTTCCGGGTGGCACTGACATTCATAAAGTCAGGCGTGGAGCTTACCATGAGTCGAACGACGTGCTCGGCCCTTCCCACAGTTGTGTAACACTGCCTGTTTATTTTCCAGATCCAGTTCTGCCTGGTGTTCGTTCACATCGTAGGATCCCACATGGTGTCCAGCTGCAAACCAGGGTATTGGTTGCTATTAGTCGTTTGTTCCAATAGCATATTTTTCTTCTACTTATTCGGAGATTTTTACCTAAAAGCTTATACTAATAAGCTTAAAACTAGCAGTGAGGAGGTTAAAGTTAAAACTTTAGGTGATAGCGCGCACGGCGACAGGGGAAATAGTCTGAAATATTTAGAAACGCGAGCCAGAGGCTAAAGAAACTTAAAACACTAATTCACTTCTGAGAAATCGCCTAATTGGAATTTTTACTTTTTTTAAATTAGGTACTTATGTGATTTTAGGCGTTATTTGTTTGTTGTATTTGTTTTTGTTTGTTTGTTTGTAATTGTCAATTTGTATAAAAAATACAAAAATGTGCCTAGGGCGATGCCTGGGTTGAGTGAAAACGGCAAATCGTAAGATAGATTTAAGACTTTAGTAAAGTAAAAAGAAAAATAATATAAATATTAAATATTATAGAAATATATAAAAAAACTGTTTCTACCTGTGATCTTCTATTTCTATAGGTATTTTTATAGTTTTGTATTAATAAAATTACTAATTAAGTTTGAATAAGATTTCATTATTTAAAAGGGGTTTATACATAATAAAAGATAATAAATAATAAAATATTAAGTATTAATTTTTTTTTTATTTGACTGAGTAACGAGACGAGCAAGTTGTTCACCTGATGGTAAGCGCCACCCAGAACTATGCATTGCATAATTTTGCGCGGCACGGCACTGCGCTCGTCACCCTGATACGTTGGCTCTAAATGTCTTATATGCCCAGGAAGGTAGGAGAACGGGCTCCAACGTGGCGCTTCGTATGTTCCCACTAATCTCAGAAATTACTGGGATTGTCCTTCGGTTTCCACCAACAGACACTGATGCACGAGAAAGGTATTAGATTAATATTTACTGCTGCTCTCCTTACCTACCATCTTACCATACCTTACTTTAACTTTTTTTAATTATAAATTTAGTGCTGCCAGCTTATATCGCCACAATTGGACTGTGACTGGCATTTACCGTTAATAAGGGAACAGAATCAGCCAATTGCAACCGCTATTGAATATCATTCAATCATTCACTCACTTCCTCACTTTGCTCATTTTATTCGATTCGAATTTCAATTCATCATCGGTGACACGCGTCCGCGGTCCTGATTGGATATATCCGCACATTATTGCCATTTAAACGAAGAGTTTGGGCGGGAAACGAAAATGTGACGTTTGTTTTTTTTATTTTTTGTTCTTACACTTTTGCTTTATGCAATGTTGGAATATTGGTCTTCGTGCACGAGTGTGGGGAAATGATACAAACCCAATAATCATACTTTTTCGTGTTCTCTCCAAATTTCCCAGAAATTTTCAGTAAAGCATACCTACTCAAAACACTTTACTGAATCGTGACGTTAACTAGACTACTGACTTCTTGACTGACGGAGGCTCGACATTTTGTCCATTTTTTATATATAAAACTGGAAATATAAGTTTTTTTTTTAATATTTTTTACTTGATTCTGACTTACTGGATACTTACAAAAATCTTGCGGAGAGAATACAAAAAAAAAGGAAAATACTTAAATGATTTTCGTTTATCGCTTGCGACTAGGAAAAATAAAATACAGCTGCGAATTTACATTCACATTGCGTTCGTTCTAGTGTTCAAAGTAGGTAGGTACATTTAAAGGTGACTGAATTATTAAACAATTTGGCTCCTGATTGCTTTTGGTATTATGTGCATTTTAAATTATAATTGATTTATTTGTGTCATTGACTTGTGATATCTAAGTAAATAAACGTATCTTTACTTAGCTACCTACTATACTTCTACGAAGTGAATGAGATTAAAAAGGAATGCATTGACCTTGCCTTCAGTTTCATTGTTTTTGTTTTGTGAAACAAAATTAAATTAGATTGAAATGGAAATTGTCAAATTTACTCACGCTGTATAAACTCGCGTAAGCGGTGGTAGCCTAGTGGGAGAACGTCCGCCTTCCAATCAGAAGGTCGTGAGTTAAAATCCCAGTGCGGGCACGTACCAATGTGTTTCTGTAAAACATATGTACGTAATTATCACTCGCTTTTCGGTGAAGGAAAACATCGTGAGGATACCCACATACCCTACCCGAGAATTATTTCGTAGGTAGGTATGTTATCCACCAATCCGGAATTGGCCCCCGTGGTGGAATATGGCCTCACGAAAGTGAGGAGAGACCCTTGCCCAGCAGTGGGACGTTATGGGTTGACGATGATGATGATGTATAAACTCAACTGCTGTACCAAGTTTCATAAAACTATAGAGGTTTGTCTTTGAAAATAAACCCTGGAGGACCCTATTCCCAAATTCCCCTCTGAATCCTTTTCGAGATCGCTTTAGAAATCCCGAACAATAGAACCTGCTCTTTGATCCCGATATCCCATAAGTAAGATGACTGAAGGTACCTTAGACAAAAAAAAATATTTTTATTCTATTCTCGAATTAGTAGTGGGAGGCCTGGGGAGGTACCACCATTACCAGATATTCAACCGCCAAGCAGTAGGCTAAAATGAATAAAAAAAAAAATGAAAAAAAAAAAAAAAAATGAAAATGAATGGCGGTTGAATATCTGGTAATGGTGGTGCAAACACAACTGTGTTCCGGTTTGAAGGGCATTGTTTCCAGTGAAATTACTAGGCATAATTATGAGACTTTAGAGCCGATGTCTCAGGGTGACGAGCGCAGTGCAGTGCCGCGTAGGATTATGCAATGCACGGTTCTGGGTGGAGCTGTGACCGTTATGGGCAGGCGTAGCGCTTGCCATCAGGTGATCGACTTGCTCGTCTCGTCACTCAGCCATATAAAAAAAAACTTCATAAAAAAATATTTCAATAAAATTTCGGAAAATAAATTTTAAAAAATATGCGAAACGTAACTCTGCCTCTCTTTCTATCTTCACAAACTTATATCTCCCTTTCAACTTCCGTTCACCTCGCCCGACCAAATTTTTTGTAACGCATTCATCAGCTTACACCCCAAGTCAAGCGTGCGTAAAGAAGTGTTACTTCAAAAAAATATCAACAAATCCCATGCCACCTTGTTAGTTAATATTATTCTACAGGCCTCTAAGTTTTCGCAAGTTCACAGCCTACAAAAGTAACATAAAAGGCTACATTTTGTGCTAAACGAACCGTGCTGCCGTGACTACGTGCTGGGACTGAGCAACGAACCAATAGTTGTTCAACTTCCGGCAAAACTTTTTGTTTGTGGAACACTGTTTTTGTGCAAGTCTCGTTAAAAAAAAAGTAAAAAAAAAACACACACAAAGTCATTAAAAAAAGTTAACTAAAAAAAAAAATTACACCCAAAGTATTTATTTATTCTTCTAGGTTGCGGATAGGTTAGCTACTTTTAAGTAATTACGCACGCTCTAAATTCGAGCAATTTTTTGCGATTATTTTCTGTAAATTATATCTTTCGAGTTCTAATTTTTTTTTATAGAATCTTATTCATTATGGAGATGTTAACTACTTTTGAGACTGAATGTACAAATCTGAATCTGAATGCGGCGCTTTCAAAATGTGCAAAATGTATCACAGTGACAGCGCCGCGCGACGCTGTCGGTGCATACATTTTCATCAAATAATAAAATTTGTATGAGAAAAGCATCAAGTAATGTCCTGCGCGTCGCGCTTTTTCTGTGTGGCTTGCCGCTTAACTATCGTCCGCGTCGCCAGCCCAGCTATATTAATGTAGGTAGCGATCGGATAGGGTGACCAAACTTAAATTATATTCTAGATAATAAATTCTAAGTCTTGTTTAATATAGCCTAAACATCTAGTCAAGTTTCAGTCAACGTCACGATACACTAAAGTGGTGGCTGCACTCATGTGCAACCTAAATATTATAGAATTTAAATCACAGCCACGTTGAAAAATACTTTAAGTTGTGGAATAATTGCTATATCACTAAATTACTCAAATAGTTTAAAAAAAATGTATCTATTCTAATTAAAACAAAAAAACTTGAGAAAGCCTTTTTCTGTGGTCGCAGTAATCTCTTTACATCCCTTTAAAATGTTTCCCACTAACTGCAACTCAACGTAACTAAGCAGAACACGCTCCTGTCTGAAAAGCATTAAGGCATAAGCTGCGGCACAGGCAGCGCCAGTGGTCAGCTAAAGCGGCCGGCGGCCCCGAGCGCCAATTTGGATGCAAATGACCGTTTGTAACGTAGCGGGAACAATGGACTTGAAAAGTATACTCTGAATCGAAAATGGAATTTTTATCATGTTTTCTGTAAAGTGGATTTAGTTTCCACAGATACGAGTAGGTTTTTATACAACATTGGTACTGTGTTAAAAAATATCTTCAGACATCTCGGAAACTAAAACAGAAATTGAAATTTAATCATGTAGTATTATTAGTTTCAGAGAAACCTGCAAAAGATCATAGGTAGATAGATACGAATTAGTATAGAAAATTATTTATATTGTTCTATTTAAGTTTATTTAAATTTTAAATTTATTTATCAAAATTTATTTAAGTTTATTTATGAGAATTTATTTTTGATTATTTCAAGTACTACTTTAATAGATTGAAAATATATGTTTATATAAATATATCATGTTAAGCTCAGTGCTCGTTATTTTTAGAGTTATTTAATAAAATTTGTTTGTTTTAATAAAAATATAATAAAAAATAATTGAAATATCAATAAATCAAATTTTAACGAATAGTTAAGATCAAAGATAAAATAAACATTCAGCATTTAAGGTTAATATAAACAAGTATAGAAAATTTATTATTTTTTTTTATTTATACATAAAATTTGTTAATATACCAGAAATAAAACAAAACGAAAAAATAAACGTTACCAAGCATTATATAACTTAATTTTTTTACTTTTTTTCACAATTTCACAGTGAACACAATACCGGTTTGTCTCATGAAATTAACTGAGCAGAGAAATTTCCTCTTGAAATTTTTCCTGAATTTTCTTTGCTATAAACCTCACGGAGCCCGATACCTTTCCAACGAATGCAAAACCGTGGAAATCGGTTCGTGCGTTCTAGAGTTATAGCGTCAGGAAGGAAAACCCGACTTATTAAAAATTCACTCTCATCATTTTTCTCCATCGCGCCAAAAGAAGTATAACTTGAAAAATAGCAGGCTTTTTTATTCGTTGCTAGTCGCGCATATTATTATATGTAATTTTTAGTTTAACCTGCCCGCACTATATTCGGGAGTGTAAAAAAATAATTAGTGAATAAAGATTCTTACCTACTTACCTAGAGCATGTTACTTTCAAGTGGCAGGGGAGTGTAGAACTGGCTTAGACACAAAAAGGACAAAGCAAATTCGACATCACTACGAAGACCATGAATAACGTTTAAATATGATGCTATGCTTAGCTTTTTTTACCATATGTTCAACTTAAGACATCGTCATCTTCGATTCATTAATGCTATGCTCCGTTTTATATTGCCAGAAAAAAAAAGAGCGAGACTGTCAACCCAAAAACCTGGCAACACAAAAATCAGGGTGGTACTTGTACCTACATACAATTCGGAAACAATATCGGCGCGGCTTCACACTTGTGTGCCTCCCAATGGCTTCCATGAATTAATCATTGGAGCACGACTAGCCTTGATCAATCGTTTATGGAGATCAATGTTTGGGTTCAAACGGTAAACAAGTTGTTATTAATGTTTAGTATCGGTAGAATCCGAACTGAATCAAAGTGCCAAATCGCCGTTCAGCAATTATTACCTATCATTATTATTCACTATATTTATTTAACTTCTTAAATTTAAATTTCTTTTACAATCATTTACAAAACTAATAAAAATACAGTCTAACTAATTACTACTCTCTCTCATTATTATTATTATTATTATTTTTTATTTTTTTACTAACCTATGCTGTCCCACTGCTGGGCAAAGGTCTCCCCCATCTGCTTCCACATGTCGCGATTGTTTGCCACGTCGGACCAACTTGGTTCGTATGTATCAAGATCGTCACGCCAGCGTTTTCTTGGCCTGCCCCGGCGCCTACGCCCTTTTTCAGGCATCCATTGTCATTATTATTATTATGCATAGTTATTTCTATGGATTTAAAACGTAAAGTCCTGTAGTCCAGACAAATTAACACGTTCACTGCCGAAAACACAATAATACATCCATGTCTTTATAATTTTACAGCAAGCGAAAACAGGCCTGGCGTTCGATCCCGCACTGCTGTATTGACAATTTTATCACACCAGTTGTGTGCGCCCGCACAGCTGTATGAGTTTAGTTACGTGTGTCGTAACACTAGTAAATAGTAAATACACACGTTGTGTGAAGATTAAAAAAAAAAGAAAGGTAAGCGGTTCAGCAGTGAACGTGTGGCGACCTGCCGTTGCATTGATTTGGCCAAACTTTTACCCCAATTATAAGGCACAGATAGCTTCGGGGTTCTTTCTTTCCTCCTATGTAAGATACGATTTCATGACAAACGATCGCGTGTACGCTATTAAAGGAACCGCCCTCTGATAGCTCAAGACATCCTTTTAATAGTGTTTCCGGAAGTTCAGGAGTGAGATGAAAGCCGTAATCTGACGAAAAGTTGCGATGAGCCCGGAAGTTCAGCAAAGTTTTCTCTCAGCGGAAACATTTTGCCATCGCTAACTCCTATGCATTTATACGGTAGTTTAACTTTCAGTATCTCGTCGTGGCGCGGGAATTTGTTGTGTTTTCCTTTACTTTTTCTGCTTGAAAAATCTGTCCTTTATCGTATACCTGCTAATAATGTACAGTTAATAAATAAAATATCTAAGCTAGCTAACTGGTCCCAAAATTTTCTCGTCCATTTCAAACGATCCTAGCAAAATTAATATCCTTTCTTAGATCCTGAGAACACATTCTTCTTAGTAAAAATTCCAAAATATTTTCCGACATTGGAATTTAAAAGGCCCTCGCTTTCTAAGTAACATATATAGATATCTAGCTAGAGGCTACTTACAGCCTTTTATGTCTTGACATAAAAATACGATATTTGCCAATTCCTAATCAAAGGGCAATTCAGACAAATTGAAAATGTTGAATGTTACTATATAATACTAGCTGTGCCCTGCCACGCTTCGCTGTGGCACATTTGCACATTCGCTGATATGTCACTGATGAAAAAAAGAGATAAAAACAATCCTTGATGCGGATTATATGTCATGCTAAAATTTCAGCTCGATCAGTGCAGAACTTTTTGAGTTTTTGATGCGTACACAAACCAACATAACATTTTTATAAATATAGATAGATAGATGTTACTTGCCGATTCGAAAACATCGCCCCTTTGTGGCGCACAACAACAATGATATTAGTAACAGAAAAAGGCCGGTGATATTGATAAAAGTACGTATTGTGTGTGGATAAATATATCGGAACTACGAAGACCATGGTCCTACAAACACCGAGATTCAGAGCAAAAGCCCGTGGTTCTCACAAATCTTTGCCCTATGTAGGAATCGAATCCGCAACCTCACGCTTCGCAGTCGTCTCATAACCAACTAGCTTAGCGGCTGTCATAGCGTAGCGTAGTGTTGGGTGTTTGTGGGACCATGGTCCTCGTAGTTCCTGATCCTCAATACAGCTAATGAAGTCCTATGATAGTGTCGCATATATTTCGCAACAAAATTGAATGTTTCTGAGGATTTTTATACATCACTTGTTCCCGTTGTGTTCTTTTTATCATATTTAAGGTATTGTTTTAGTTTTTTTTTGACTGGGTGACGAGACGAGCAAGGCTTTCATCTGATGGTAAGCGCTAAGCCTGCCCGTAACGGATACAGTGCCACCCAGAACTTTGTATTGCATAATCCTGCGCCGCACTGCACTGCGCTCGTCACCCTGAGACATCGGCTCTAAAGTCTCATATGCCCAGTAGTTTTAGTTGACTATATCCAACCTTATTAATTATTTGTGTGTAAGAAGCCTGTCAACTAGCCCCATGTATTTTAACGACCTGAAATGTTATTCAATAATCATTTCGCGTTCAGCATTCGGAGGTAAATGGTTTGAAAACAAATTCAATTCAGTGAATGACTATAGAAGGCCAATTCGCATCCATTGAAATTCGCTGACGCTATCAAAGCACCCTTATCAGGTGGGAGAGCTGTCCTGACAGCTCGATAAAAGGACCCCTGATAATGTCGGACGATTTGTGCGAGATTTCGTGGCATCGATCGCAATGTTGAAATTTCCTTCCATCTTCTATACAAAATTTGTTATTTGGAACGAAATGACAAACTTTCGTGTTATACTTAATTATACGATGCCTAATCATAAATTACCATTTTTAGAATTTATATCTGTCCGTCTTAAATTTGTCCCGAATAGGCCTTTCTTATTTAACTGAGTGACGAGACGAGCAAGTCGTTTACCTGATGGTACGCGCTACGCCTGTGTATAACAGATACAGTGCCACCCAGAACTTTGCATTGCATAATCCTGCGCCGCACTGCAGTGCGCTCGTCACCCTGAGACATCGGCTCTAAAGTTTCATAGCCCAGTAATTCAGCCCTTTTAAAGTGTGTCCCGAACAGGCCTCGGAGCCTCGGAGTCTGAGGTAGCTATTTTTCATTTTACCCGAACTTCTTACGCTCGTTTTTGCAAGTAAGAACGCAAAATTAGCTTTTTCTTTTCCCCTGCTGTGGTTTATTTTTGCCTAGTGAGCGATTTCAATATAAAGCCTAGCTAAAGCTGGGTCCACGTTAGTGACCGTGATTCCGTGGCCGTGTCACAGTACTTACTACACTAAATATGGACGACGTCCGTGGCATTTTATCGCGACTCCCTCAGGAGGCCCCTGAATGGATCGCTACTTGAAAATAATTATATAAGTCGTGACGTCTACGGGTTTTTATTACGGTCACGGTCCCAAATGCGAGCCCAGCTTAACATAGATAATTATTATCCTACTAATATTATAAATGTGAAAGTTTTTACGTTTAGGTATTTGGATATTTGTCACTTAATTACACAATAATTACTACACCGATTTGGGTGAAGTTTGGCATACAGACAGTTTATTACGTACTTATCTGAATTTACACATAATACATAATCCACTAAACATAAACGTTCCTGTGGGATAATGCTCAACGCGGGTAAAACTGCTGGGTGCAGCTAAGACTTAACAAAGAGATGTTTGTCAGATAATCTTCCGCCAAGCAGTAGTGTGCAAACATTACTGTGTTCCGGTTTAAGGGCACTGTTTCCGGCAAAATAACTAGGCATATGAGACTTTAGAGCCGATGTCCCAGGGTAACGAGCGCAGTGCAGTGCCGCGCAAGATTTTGCAATGCAAAGTTCTGGGTGGCGCTGTAACTGTTATGAGCAGGCGTAGCGCTTACCATCTAGGTGAACGACCCGTCAATCAGGAAAATAAAATAAAATAGTAAGAATTTGAGTCGAAGGAGTACACGTGTCGAATCTTTGACACACTTTCTAGCGAATGATTTATTTCTCATTTTAGGTCCTAAATATGGATTACCGTAAAGTAAAGCTTGAATATGTTTAATAACTTGTGAATATTTAAAGATGCTTTTACAGTAATGATCTCAACGCTTTATTGAAGGAGGTAGGGAAGCGGCCTTTATAATGTATTAGGGGCGACCGTCGACGACAGTGACCTCTTACCTTTATTTTCTATGTTTATGTTTTCAAAGAATTATACCGGTTCAAGATTTGCATTCTCCACATATTTGTAGTGTCGACTGTACCTTATATTACTGAGAAAGTTAAAGTCGCTCGGGAAATTGAAAACTTTGTGCGCAACTGGAAATATTTTTGCTATGTTTGTATGAACTCAAGATTTGATATATAATTTTTTCGCGATCTCCAGCTATTCCTAAAGCCGTCGACACATTTGTCTGACGTGTCGTGTCGTGATGCATCAGAAAGGGTATCGGTTTCATACATTTAATATGGTAGCGTTCACATTTCTCTGATGCAGTGTGTTGTCACGGCTTGTGTAAATTTATGAAACCGATACCGATCTGATGCATCACGACACGACACGTCAGACAAATGTGAACCTGGCTTCAGTAACATGGTCTTGTATTATTGGTATTATGTTATAAAATGCTTATTTGTGTAATTATAAGTATGTATGTATTGATATTTTGACACTGGTGTCAACTAGGTCAACCCTATTCCTGCTCTATATCTTGTCCATCCAAAGGTAGACAACCTTTGGATGGACAAGATAGAGGGCAGAGATCGCTTTAAGCGATAAGACCACCCATTGTACCTCTAATTAAGCTATGTATTTTTGCGTTTATACAATTTGGTGTCAATAAAGAGTTATCTATCTATCTATCTATTAGCCTGGGAAATGCAGAGTACTTGCGGGAAAACTGGAATTACGCAGGTGATACCATGAGACGCAGCTAGTATATGAATAAAATCATGTAATTAAGCACCAGATTATGAATACAAGGAAGGAAAATCTTACAGAAAACACAATAAAACAAGGAAAATATGAATGAAACCTATCATAACACACACATACCTAAACAAACAAGGTAACAAATCTGGTACCTCTAATATATTTGCGTAGTGTCCATCCTAAAACTACGGTGATCGCCTGATCGGGTGCTTGCTTACCCTACTTACAACAAGGGTAGGTAAGGGTGTGATACTCTTGTAAAATTCTTTATGGTACACCAAAAATAAACACAATTCAGAAACATACTGGTATAGTAGTAGTTGAAGGCCTCTTCTGCATGAGACCGCCTGGGGAGGTACCTTTGCCAGATATTCATCCGGATAGTGTGAAAACAATACTGTGTTCCGGTTTGAAGGGCACTGTTTCCAGCGAAATTACCGGGCATATGAGACTTTAGAACCGATGTCTCAGGGTGACGAGCGCAGTGCATTGCCGCGCAAGATAATGCAATGCAAAGTTCTGGGTGGCACTGTAACTGTAATGGACAGGCGTAGCGCCTACATTAGGTGCATGACTTGCTCATCTTGTCACACAGACATAAAAAAAAAACTGATGTTTGTTATCGAAAGTCTATTTAAGGTTATTATCTATTTAAGGTCTATTTATAGGTTATAGGCTATTTAAGGCAGGATCTATTTAAGGTTGAAAATGGCAGCAACATAAAAAATAAGACGTCACGGTACGTTTACGCGACGCGGTACAGTTTAGGTCTTCAATTGAATCCCTATAAGAGGTCATGGTATGCCACCAGTTCAGATGGCTTCAGCGAATTCTGAAGTTGACTGTAAGTACGGTCTGATAAGTACGTACGTGATTTGACCCCTTTTTTTTACGAGCAACGGAAACTGATCACGCGTTTGTACGCGATTATTTATTGTGCTGTACCTTAACAGTAAGGACTACCTGGAGTCTAGAATTTCTAATCTAGTCTAGAACTACTATGTACCTATGTCATGTACATGTTGAAGGTCTCTGTGGGTGTAAGTTGGTGGTGAGGCGACAGCGCAGCCTAAGGCAGCGGGTTCGATTCCCGCGCAGAGTAAATATTTTTGTGAACCTCGTTTGCTCTGCATCTGGGTGTTTTTGAGACCATAACTGCGAAGGAATAGAACTCTTTACCAGCGTCTATGTTTCCCGAAAACTATAATCTGAAAGTCTTCAAGTCGAGAGTGAATATGTATCTTCTAGGCAAGCATGCTCCACCATCGACCGCGTCGACACTTACCACCAGGTGAGACTGCGGCCAAATGCTTGCCTATTCTGCAATGAAAAAAACCTTATGCTAAAGGTAACCAAGATACAGATGTCAGAGACAAGATACCAAGTACGTAGCTCAGTTTGGGGCCCGCAGATAATAAAAATGTTTTTCTAGACTTCTAGTAAAACCTAACGCCTAATATTGTAACTAAATCCCTTTACTGTGAAAATAAAAACTATTTTTACTATGATTTAGTTTAATAAACCTACCAACTTTTTTTTATAGTAATAACCATGTTCAATCGGTTCGAGTTCATTCACTCTTTTTAGAGTGAACAAAAATAAGAGCAGTGTGTCTAGTATGAACTGTGTGTATTAAAATCACACGACAGAAGTGAAAACTTATAAACTAAACTTACTTTATTTCGATCTAAGTTTATTCATAAAGTAGTTAATTAATGACAATAACAATACATCAAAAGGTTGTCTGGAAGAAATCGCTTTCAGCGATAAGACCGCCGTAATTTTTCTGTACTGTGTTTATTTTTGTTTCTGGTGTACAATAAAGAGTTTTTCTATTCTATTCTATTCTATTCTATTCTATATATGAAATTACAAATGACTCTGGTAAGTAACGCTCACTCGCTTTTCGGTGAAAGAAAACATCGTGAGGAAACCCACATACCTACCCGAGAATTATTTCGGAGGTAGGTATATTATCCACCAATCCGGACCGGGCCCCTGTGGTGGATTATGGCCTAACCGTCCTCACGAAAGTGAGGAGAGACCTGTGCCCAGCAGTGGGACGTTATGGGTTGATGATGATGATGAAGTAACGCTCGCTGAGCGATTATGGCAGTGATACGTTGAATATCTCTCTCGCTCCCTTAGTCGACTTGAGCCGACTTCACCCGAACGAGCGTTACATAGCCGAGCATGACGGGTCAATCTCATTCAATAACCACAAAGTAAAGTGAAACAAGCCTAAAGAAGTTTTTACTTCAAACATCTCTAGTAGATAATATTATAATTATATCCTGTAGAGTACCAACCCTTACTGTCTGTACTTTCGATACCTAATGCGTCGTTTATTTGACGTCATTGCAATGATTTATGAGAAATTTGCAAATCGCTCGAGTGGTTTGGTTTCGTGTATTATTTTGCGTCACACCGATACCGGTTATGAATTATCCGCTGATGAATTACACTTCATTGACGCCAGAAGTGTCGGGAACGGATTTTTCCTATACATAACTCGGATAATTAATATCGGTAGAGAAGGTACATTCACTTTGTACTATGCATGCGATTCCTGAGGGGATGAGGTGTGGGCTACGGAAAGCCACTTTGCTACGATGAAAGTTGGAGGAGGCATGAAAGATTTTTTTTTAATGTATTTGCCAGATATCCATCCGCCAAACAGTAGTGTGCAAACATTACTGTGTTCCGATTTGAAGGGCACTGTTTCCAGCGAAATTATAGGGCATATGAGACTTGAGAGCCGATGTTTCAGGGTGACGAGCGCAGTGTAGTGCCGCGCAGGATATGCAATGCAGTGTTCTGGGTGGTCCTGTGACTGTTATGGGCAGGCGTAGCGCTTGCCATCAGGTGAACGTGAGCAAGACGTCACTCAGACAAATAAAAAAAAAGGCGGAAAGGATGTGACACCACCACGCATGGGCTGAACACAGCCTATTGGTCTGGAGTGCCAGAAACCAGTAGAAGGTGTCAAGGAGTTGGTGTACTGCTTTCCGCTGGGAGTATTTATATGTATAATTAATATCTTCACTATGAGAGTTTGGCTTGAAACGTGTGGTCCTTCCCCAGGCGGTCTCTCGCAGAAGAGGCCTCCCACTACTCTAGCTGGAATTTCTACAATCTGTACCTACTGCAAATTACATGACGTCACAAAGTGTGATAGTCAGCGCGTACGAAGTCGCAGACAAAGGTAAATATGACTTTATTAGAGTTGTGTTACAAAATCACAGATTGGGCAGCACTCCGTATATGAATGTGAGATGAACCGAACTATATTTTGTTTTATTTGTATTTTTAGTATATTACGGAGTCTATATATTACGGAGATATTGTGTCCCACCGACACCTCCTTGGACTTGATTCATTGTACCTTTAGGAGGGGGAAACATAATTAGATCGCATAAAATTAATCAAATTTATTGTCAATCAATTTATTTACAATAAATACTAGCTACATTTTATTTTATACAGTAGTGATAATATATTTACTTTAACTAAAGGGCTGTATGCAAGTCACACGGCCGGCAACTATTTTAAAATATTTCAACATTTGTCTCGACATAAGTTTACACATGTATTTCTTCAGTAGTTGATACAATTTTATCTTCAAATAAAAATATAGGTAAACAATATTCAAATTAACCACTTTTTATAATGTTATTATAATGTAAAAAGGCATTAAGCAGCAGCTACATGGTTTGAAACGAGAATTTAATCGAGTAATTACGAGAAAAATAGAATAATCCACTTTTCTATATATTAAGCAATAATTATCTTCGTAATTCTCTTTTGCATTATAATATAATATGGTATTGTACATTAAAACAACTAACTGCTTTTTTTTAAATACACACAGCCCCTGTGAAGATTGCAAGCTCATACATTTTGCAAAATGCATTAATGATTTACATACATAATAAAGTAATATTCATAATTAATTATGTACAGTACATTACTACAATAGGTATCATATTTAACCATACATTTTACATACGAATATAATTATTAATATATAACTACTACAAGGTTAAGAAAACTTAATACTATATTAACTTACTTACTATTTATTATGATTATGAATGATTGATATTATAAGGATATATTTTTGTTACGACTAGGAATACTTGTCATTTTAAAATATTTTTATATATTATAATATATTATGCTAACAGAAACACTTTGGATATAACACGTTTAACAATAAAAAGGCACTGACTTAAATACTAATCCAAAAGGTAAAAATTTGGAGTAATGGCAGGATAGAAAACATGTTTATTTTATATTTTAAGGTCAGTCATTTATGACACTACAATTCTGACGCGACACCTTTTATATTATAGCAAATCCAGGTAAGGCTAAGTTTACCGCAGCGAGATTTTTTGCTTGTCGCGCAGAAAATAGGTAACGCTCGACGGCAAAATTATCTCGCAGCGCGTATCTTAGCCCAACAAGGACCACTCGACACTCTCACGAGAATAATAATTTCTCGACAAGAATTTCTGTTCCAATGCCACCTCAGCTTTAGCTAGAGCCAATCTTGGTCTATGGTTTCTCATATCCTCTTGGCGAGTATATTTCTGAATTCAAATATCTACAGTGGGCTTATTACAAAAGCGAAATGACCTGAACCCTACAAAGACATACCGTTTATCTAACAAAATTGATGGACTTTATAAGGCGAGTAGATTGGCGCGTAAATCGCCTCTAGACACCACGTGACCTAGCTATAAGGGATGGACTGACCTCCTTTCTAACACTACTTGTCCATCGCCAGCCATCGTCACAGAGCCGAGAGCAAGATGACGTTCCGGAACTAGCAATTATTACGTGAATTACTATGGCCGCTTGTTCACCGAACAGTCGTTATCTAGCCGCCGTCACCACCCAGATTGCGAGTAGTTCAGTGGTGTACACTAAAACTCGGCCCGTGTTTTTGACAGCCCGGGATGCTGGCAATACAACACACGTCTGGAATTTGCCCACTAGAGATTGACGGGACGGCATTTGTCTTGCGTCGATGTTCAATAAAAAACATAAACAAAATTGGTTCATCCGTTCGGGAGCTACGATACACAGACACACACACACACACACAGACACGTCAAACTTATAACGGTTAAAAATGGTCGGGGGTTAAAAATGGCAGGTTGTCGGCGGCGGTGGTGGTGGCGTCACGTCATTCCGAATTAGTTCCGTGAAAATCTCGTTTCTCGGCGACGGCGGCGGTGGACACGCGCCCTAACTCTGTTTTACAAAATCTAGAGTCACATCACGTAGTAAAATCTTGGTCAAAGTTGTGAAAGTAATTATACAAAATATACGTATGAAAAATAATTAAGAAGTAAGTGTGAGATAAAATATTTCAAGATTGAGTCATTATGAGAAAACTTTCATAAGAACGTTACCACGTCTGAAAGGTTGTCGATAGCTACTCGAATGTCCATTTTTTGTCAAAGCCCACGCGATGTATTTATTGTACGTAATATTATTTGGTTCAGGATATTTGCTAAGTGTTTCAGGGTACAAAAGAACTAAATATAAAAGGTACAAAACAACTATAACTTACTATATAATAAGTACAAGTACAATACAAAGACTTAGATAATAAAAGTTATATTTAATACAATTTCAAATCCTGACGTGCATTGGCATTGATTTATATACAAAATTCTTATAATTAGGTATATAATTTAATGATATTGGTTATATACATATTATTATAATAGATTGAAAAATATATTAATTATGGTTTAATAATGCCGGGAATTGAATAAAAATTCTGAGGTATAACTGCAGAAGAATATATTAATGAGAAATCTAGTAAAATGTATCGTTATAACGGGAAATTAAAATTTGAGATAGTGATAAGTGTTTATAGAATTTATTATATTGTAATAGTAAGCAATGATAAATAATAATAAAAGTCAATGATAACCTCATTGCGGATCTGTTTTGTTGTATTGTTTTGTTTTGATCTAATGGGATATAAGCTGGAATACTTATAAATAGGATAACTTTAGATTTTTTTTGTAGCTTTAATATATTTTTGGTTTAGCTGGAAGGAATAGTGTGGACCCGATAATAACGTGATAAAATATGACATGTAGCAAAGAGTTTTTTATTCTTATTAATCTTTTTATACAGGGTAGGCTATAACTAAATTATTTTAAAGTTTATACGAGTAATATATTTTTAAATACCAATATAAGGTGATATAAAACGACTAAATATATTCTACAGCTTAATGGTGATATTTTATCCTGATATTATATTATATATAAATTGTACTTCTAACATAATTATAACATTATATAATTATCTACAATTTATAAAATATTTGTGTACATTATTATTGCGTTACCTTCTTCGTTTCAATAATTAGATTAAGATAATATTGTTTGTAGAATCTGTCTTAATGTAGCTACTGAGGTTGGAACATTGATTGTGATACATTTTTTTATATATTATATAGTAGAGTTTGTTTGTTTGTTTGAACCCTAGGATCTCAGGAACTACTGGTTGGAAATGAAAAAAACTTTTTGTGTTGAATAGTCCATTTATCGAGGAAGGTATAGGCTATAGAACATTACGCTACGACCAATAGGAGCGGAGCAGCAATGAAGAATGTGGCAAAAACGGGGAAAATATATTGCTTTTAAGAGAGTTATTGCGGGAAAACTTGAATTATGCGGGTGAAACCACAGGGCGCAGCTAGTTTTTTATATGCCCCAATATTTTTAATAATTTTGAACATTTCCTTAGACAAATACATAACATTACTATTATTTATTATTTATTTAAGGGAGTTTTGTGCAGTTATAGGACGGGTACTATATTACTGAGTAGGTATTACGTATAAATCCCAGTGCCGGCACGTACCAATGTGTTTCTGTAAAACATATGTACGTAATTATCACTCGCTTTTCGGTGACGGAAAACATCGTGAGGAAACCCACATACCTACCCGAGAATTATTTCGGAGGTAGGTATGTTATCCACCGATCCGGACTGGGCCCCCGTGGTGGATTATGGCCTAGCCCTCCTCACGAAAGTGAAGAGGGACCCGTGCCCAGCAGTGGGACGTTATGGGTTGATGATGATTGTGTGAATTAGACAGTACTTTTAAATTTTTTATGGGTATATTATAATTCAATTTGGACCGTTGCTACGTTTTCAAATTTAATTAGATATACATATTTAAGATGTTTTAAATGTATTATTCTTCACCACGCTAATTTTTTATAGCTACGTATAGTAAATTCTCTCAATTTGGCACGTACCAATATAATTATTTATTTATTAACTATATATTTTATCCGGCCTTAAGATAGCAAAATAAAAAAATGTGTACTTAAAAGTAATTTATATTCTGTCAATAAACAATTTTATAAAATTTTATAATAAAGTAAAAAAAAAACAAGGAAAATATTCAGAAAAGGGATAATAAACAAGTGAGTTTTAGAAGAAAAAAAAAAAGTACATGAAACTGACATCCATAGATTATAAATCTCAATAAATTATAAATAACACATACCTAAGTAAATATACTTAGGCCGAGATAGATAGACGTTCCTAAGTAGATGCTTAGCTAAATAACGTGCTTAGTGTCTTACTAAACGCCGCTAAGTGACCGACCGAAATTTCGGTTTCGGTTTCGGCCAAAAATCTAGTTCCGCTTTCGGCCCCAATATAGCCGAAACTCGAGTGTTCGTGAATTTT
Source organism: Campaea margaritaria (assembly GCA_912999815.1). NCBI lineage: Eukaryota > Metazoa > Arthropoda > Insecta > Lepidoptera > Geometridae > Campaea > Campaea margaritaria. Next base: position 1,515,976 of record OU538801.1, read on the forward strand.
TGTCTGAGTGTTTTTTTTACAAAATCATAGGTTAATTTTATCCTAAAATTCGTAAAGATTAGTCAGTGAAAAGTTATGTTTTAATATCTATTAAATGGATTTGTTTAACAGTTTCACTGCTGAACCGTTTTACTTTTTAGGCGCTTTTGAAAATGTTCACACAACGTATGTGTTTACTGGCGTTGCGTCGTAACTAAACTCAATCTGCAGTGCGAGCGCACACAATTGGTGTGATAAAATTGCAAATACAGGAGAGCGGATTCGCACGCCAGGCGTTTTCGCTTGCCGTAAAATTAAAAAATGACAGACGTGTGTTTTTTCAGTGTGAACGTGTAAGAATCGTCTATCTATCTCTCCTTGTCTACCATTAAAGACGAGGTCAGTGCCCTCATCAGTCCATTCCAGTCTTCAAGATTGTCACTGTCTGGGAATAATCGTGTACGAGTGTTTAAAAGGGAGTTCCTCTATCAACATATAGTGTTTAGTCAATATTGATGCTCCTAGGTCACCCTCTATCAAACTTTGCACGGAACTGACAAAATCAGTTCAGTTAAATTAATGGTAAGTCACTGGACTAACTAATGTAGGTACTATCCTCATATTTAACAAAAGAAATACTATGTACCAGGTGGAGAAGGAGTTATCTTAACTATATCTACTAAAATTGAAAATCGGGGTGTAGCTGGAAATGTACTAAACGGAAATTAAGTGACGTCAGACGTAGCGATATCATCTCAAAATGGCGGCACATCCCCCTCCGCCGCGCGCGATGCGTCACAGTCCTCTCTCAGCGAAATGAAACTTCGAAGAAAAATGATAGATTATGTAGCTGCAACATCGAACTGTATCCCCCGATGTTGTAACCATTAGTTTTCTTAATTACCTCCCACTAAGGAAGTAAATTTAAAGACGCGTCAAATTCACGTCATAAAATATTTAAACCACTAAGTATACAAATGCCATAGACAATATTTAATAAATCTCGCCAAAACGCACAAAACCAACGCACACTCACAAAGTTATCTATGCCTGTTCAAAGTAGTCTGTTCCCGCGCAAACTAGTCTGCACATAGTTATCTATGCCCGCACGAAGTAGTCTGTGACCTTTACACAAACACAGGTCCGTCATAATTCTCCACTCACAGAACGTTTAAATTCTCACAGTTTTTGAACTTGGAATCCTCCTTGCCGAAGATCCACGTAAACATTTGGCGGGCTTTCATACTTGCACGGACCACTCCCCTGGACTTGTACCAGTGTGCTGGGGAGGACTCCCGGCCTCCCTCCGCTGAATACTGCTGTCGCTTTAGCCTGATCTGGCTCAGGATCCCCACTAGCAGCTCGTCGACGTTGTGATTGATCCCGACTGACACCTCGATGAATTTCGCCTTGTATGTGCAGGCTAGGCATTTGCCGTCTGTGGAAGAAAAAAAAACATGTTAGGTAAATAGAAAAAAAAAAGATTAAAAAATAATGTGGCAGAAAGAGCAGGTAAATGATACGTTACAGGTTTTATGAGCAATATATTGGCGGATTGGTACATTAAACATAAGCATAAAACAAATAATATATCACTAAATTATTGGAGATTAAAAAAGCTCCAAAAAGGTTTCATACAATTGAGAGTTCTGTTGTTTTAAATAACGAGAAAGACAATATTTCGACGCCGTTTCCATTCGTATATAACTATTTCAACGGGTAATATATGACATGATAATGAAAACATTATAATCGGATAAAATATCATTTTTTTCTGTTAAAAGTTGCCATTGTTTGTTAACAAAGAAGAAAACTCCTTTTGTTTCCAATTTCAAAGGTCATTAAGAAATTGTCAACGACTTTACCTTGGCGTGTTAAAAAGTAACAATTTATCTTAAAATTTCTCTCGTCTTTTGTAATGTTTAATCTAATTTTGCCTGGGTTTATATTAAATGCAATAGTGGAGTGCGTTCTAACCGTAAGGCCGTCTTTAGACCTACAACAATATTGTTCTACATAAAGATCGCACCCAGACAAATCCATAAGTGATTATTATTTATCCAGGGGGGCTTGTAAACCTTCTTAAGTTTTTAGAAACTGCAAATCTGTATCAGTATAAAATAATGAGTAAAAAAACATTTATATTAAACTAGCTGTGCCCTGCCACGCTTCGCTGTGGCACATTCGCACATTCGCTGATCTGTCACTGATGAAAAAAATAGAAAAAACAATCCTTGATGCGGATTATATATCATGCTAAAATTTCAGCTCGATCGCTGCAGAAGTTTTTGAGTTTTTGAAGTGTACACAAACCAACATAACATTTTTATATATATAGATTTGGATACACTCAACCGTTTATTGAAAAGAGAAACGCATTCAAAGTGTCGTTAAAATTCTTGCTAAAATACAGAAGTAGGTTAACACTTTCACTTTACCACTCAACATACTAATACCCACGCGCGTCATCACCCGCGCCACTCGGGAAATCAATTTTTCTCGGAGAATGAGGTTCAATAAAACCGCTGTCCTTTTGGTAATCCACTGTAATCCCGCCGTAATTCGGCCGCCCTAATGCCTATTATCTCTCTGATAAGTCTCTGGTCTCATTTATTTTAATAAGTTTGCCTTAACTACATAGTGGACAATGATGTATTAAAAACATTTGAAAATAGACGATGGATAAAGTTTCGCTACGTATCCTTCAAAACAATAGTCTTTTAATTAAAAAATAAACCAGAAAGTGTCACTACGAAGACATCTGCATAACAATTACGTGAATTATTTTGGTTATCTAATAACAAACATCGCATACCTACATACAGTTTCTCCTTATTCCCGTTGGGGTAGGCAGAGACTACATCTTTCCACACGCTAATATCCTGACAGACCTCTTTCGTATCTTCCACTTTCTCGCGTCCCTTCATACACGCGGATCGCATAGGCTGATGAAACAGCATAAATTATCACATAAATAAATGACAAGGTATTTAAGATGAGGAACGGCAGAAGTAGGCTGATTAACGATTGAAGATAGTTCATGGACAATGCAATCGGCTGATAGATGATTGAAAACAATTGATGGATGATTGAAGACGCTTAATGGATGATTTAAAGAGCCGATGGACAATTAAAGACGCCTGATAGATGATTAAAAGTGACTGACGGACGATTGACACAATAAACAAAATATAACTTGTGAAAGCTTGTTCACGTTTCCAGAGACTCCAGCTCCTCTACCTTGGGTGGAGACGGCTCGACTCCTGGCCAGGTCGATCTTGTTAGCCACCAGCAGCGCCGGCCGCGCCCGCAGCATGTCGCAGTCCAGCAGCCGCGCCAGCTCCTGCTCCGCTCGCTGGAAGGACGCCTTGTCCACCACGGAGTATATCACTACGAAGGCGTCCGGGGGTTCGGCGCGTTCTATTTCTTCCTGTTGGAGGAGAAGTGGTTGTTATTGTTTTTGGTTACAAAATACGAAACGGTGAGTACCTTCTGATTTTGATCCCACTGAATGGAAAGTTATATTTTTCGGTCGGATGTATGTAAGTATGTTATGTTTGTCCTTTGGCACGTTCTACAGCCTAAACGGCTTTATAGATTTTGATAATTTAGGTATCATTAGATTCGTCATTATCATAAGAGTGACAAGGGTTACATTGGCAGTAGATTTTTTTTAAAGAAATTTATTCTTTTCCTTTTTTCTTTTTACGCATATTTAGTTCATTGACGTCGGAGTGGAAATGTTTTGTGACGGAACATTTCGCCGATAAGTCGACCATACAATTTTTTTTAAAGATAAAGATTCTTTTAAGTTAAGTTAAGTTAATGTCTTACCTTTACATTTGTGCAGTTCACAAAGTACAGCTCTGATTCTTCACCATTGAGAAGTATTGACACCTTCTCATCAGAGCCGTCCGCTTCTGTAACAGACATACAGCCAGTGAAACATTGTTACCTACATTATTATGGAAACCTATACATATATAAGATACTATTAAATATAATAATAACGCGTCACGATTATATACATAGGTCCTGACCCCTAACTAGGGTTCCCTGTTTCTAGGGAATCAGGATCCACGAGGACCATGGTTCTAGAAACATCCAGACTCAGAGACAAAATACATGTGAACTATACGAGTCTTTGCCCTGCGTGGGAATCAAACCCTATAGAATAGAATAGAATAGAAAACTCTTTATTGTACACCAGAAACCAAAATAAACACAGTACAGAAAAATTACAATAGGTAAACAAGTCTATAGTGTGGTAGTCCCTATTTTCGGTTTCCCGCCAAAACCCTAGAAGTAATTTGTTTTTTTTTCTAAAATCCCAGTCTCACTATCTATATATATAAAAATGTTGTGTTGGTTTGTGTACGCTACAAAAACTCAAAAAGTTCTGCACCGATCGAGCTAAAATTTTAACATGATATATAATCTGCATCAAGGATTGTTTTTATCTATTTTTTTCATCAGTGACATATCAGCGAATGTGCGAATGCGCCACACCAAAGCGTGGCAGAGCACAGCTAGTAGTTTTATATATCAACCAAACCAATAGAACTCTACTCCTTCGTTTTCAGTCAACTGATCTTTATAATGCTCTATTTGTCTAAAGATAAATTTTATAAAACTCAAGCTTGAAAAATTCTCACTAGCTAGAAAAACTTACGCTTGACTATCCTGAAATATATTGTCGAGAAAGCTATGAGAAATTCCCAATTTATTTTCAAATTTCATCTCGTAAGTGAAAGTGCGCTTCGAATAAGTTTTCATTCATTTTGCTTGAGAAAGACCTTTTTAGAGTAAAATTTTATAAATGGAGATAAAAGAGCAATTTTGAAAACTACATTATAGTAGTTCGTATGAAAATAGGGTTTCTTGAAGTTCTGTAAGAGCTGTCTGCACTACGCCCGATCCGAGAAAATGAGTTTCGCAGTAGTCTTAACACTATCTGTACGTACTTTACGCACTAGATCCGATTTCCGTCATCCGATTTCTCTCTGTCATCCGTGAATTTCAATTTCGGAGATGATTTGGATACATGATCAACGACGTGAACGATCTAAGTTGTGGATTCACTCGCATTCCCGGATCAAAAACCACTATTTTACTAAATAATAATTGCATACTAAAAAAAATCAAATTTCGAATCGTGAGTTCATACAAAAATCTCACAGAAAAAAACATTTGCAGTTTTCTCCAAACTTTCCAATTTTGCGGGCAACTTTCTTAATTATTTCTTTCGAACCTTTTCCTGACAATAAAAAAAAACTAAAGAAAAGATAATATATATTTATATATATTTTATCGTAAATATTTTTTTACTTCTATGCTATTTGTCCCAGCATACATTTCGTTTTTCTTTATTATGTGATATTAGTCTGTCGTCTGCCATAATTTGGTGCACTGTAAGAGACTACGTTTGTTTATTAGCATGGATTTCACCTGGTTTTCCCATTAAAACGTCAAAGAGTACACAAAGTATAGAGGCGACATCGACATAGTCCGCCCAGCGTGACAAATTACCTTCGTGACATGGCACTATTTGATTTTGTTACATCGAAAATTCACCGATTTATTAAATTTATGATTTATATTGTTAATATGATAATCAACATAACGTTTTGTGGATTTGATTGTTAATTCTGCAAATCGTTATGAATTAACACAAATAAGAAATATTAAAAATGAAAGAGTAATTTATACATAAATCTAAGTTCCGTTATTGATTTGAAATTTCGATGTAAAAATGGTATATTGATTTTTTTTATTCTAATTGCGAATAAGCATATCCCTACTATCCAGTATTTTATACTGTAGGTTTTCCCACTGATAAATCAAAAGACCACACAATTGCTAGAGGGGAGAAATGGACCTGCCACCCTGCTACGTGACAAATGACCCGCGTGACATGTCACTATTAGAATTAACCACCATGGAAATTCGTCTAATTGTTGAATTGTATGCAACTAATACATTATTGCTTTTACAAATTATAAAATTCATTACAGATCTTCAAATGAGGAGTAAAATACATATAAATCAAACGTACCTCTATTTCAAGTAAGTATTGTGCAAATATTACTGTGTTCCGGTTTGAAGGACGCCGTTTCCAGTGAAATTACTAGGGACATGAGACTTTAGAGTCGATGTCTCACGGCGACGAGCGCAGTGCAGTGCCGCGCAAGATTATGAAATGCAAAGTTCTGGGTGGCACTGTTATTGTTATGGGCAGGCGTAGCGCTTACCATTAAGTGAACGACTTGCTCGTGTCGTCACTCAGTCAAATAATAAAAAAAATGCACGCATACGCGTATCGTTACAGAGGCGTATAATAAATGTCATTAGCCAATAATGACAAGTCACGAAGGTCATTTGTCACGCAAGAGGGGTGGCCGCACCATATATCGCCTCCAGCCCATTGTTAACTGGTTCTCGGTTTGATGGGAAAACCAACTCGGTATGATAAAACACTGCAAAGAGGAGTTAAAATATCACCACAAATAAGGTACGGATAGACATGCTCGTTACTAGCAGTAGTATGCTATTGATGGGCAATTGCTAGTAATTAGCATGCTTATTACGAGCATGCTCAAAAATCGAACGACGTTCGACTTTCGAGCATGCTACCTTCTGCGCGGGTGGAAGGGGGCGTGCTTTGAGCGCGTCTATCGCGTCGTCCGTCACGGATTGTATAAAATTAGTATACCTTTTTTAAGCAAATGTGTACAGCTGAAAAGCATGCTCGTTTTACGCACGCTAATAAGCATACTATTTTAGTCTCATGCCTATCAGTAACTCATGTAGGTAGAGTCAGTCCGTGGTGGATTGTGGCCGTATCCCCTCCACGAAAGTGAGATAGTAGCTGTTTTGGTGCATCATATCAATTCCTTGCTCGCTGGTTTCATGGCGCCGCCAGTTGGCAGAAGCCACACGTCGGTACGCCTAATTTGGCACCGTTCAAGCCATGATTGATATTATGATAACAGCGCGAGACATGATTCCACAAACGGCGCCGTTTTGTCACTTACTTGTATTTACGAGTACAAAATGGAATCTGACGAGATATCTTATTTCTCAGAAACGTTGATGCTTGGAATAAATTTACGGTTGGAAGCTTTACGTCTTTTGAGACAATACATTTATCAGCAGTGGTAGAGCTAATGCAATTTACCCACACTCGTACTGGTTAATATTCCACCAATATTACAAAAAAATTTTGAAAAAAAAAATAAATAGACATGTAAAATTTTTTATTTGACTGAAGGACGAGACGAACAAGTCGTTCACCTGATGATAAGCGCTACGCCTGCCCATAGCAGTTACAAGGCCATCCAGAACTTTGCATTGCATAATCCTGCGCGACACTGCACTGCCCTTGTCACTCTGCGACATCGGCTCTAAAGTCTCATATGCCCAGTAACCTAGCTGGAAACATTGCGCTTCAAAACGGAACACACTACTGTTTGGCGGAAGAATATCTGGTAAAGGTTCTTGCGGCGGTCTCTTGCAGAAGAGGCCTCCCACTACAAATTAACCAAAATGAACGAATGAACGAACGAATATTTAATGAACCAAACTACCAACTGGTGTACAATAAAGTTTTTCTATTCTATTCTATTCTAGTGAACAACTAGTGACAAGCTGTCAATTCAGTATGAATTCAAATTACTTTAGTAAAACTTCTTTGCCTAAAACACTGGACTTCATTATCAACGTCTACCTAAAATGGAAAGACATATATACAAACAGGGGCGCCAAATATGGTTTGCTGGCTTTTATTTTCATTAGTCCAACAAAACGAATGAACATCGAGGTAAACAACCATGACATAAAGAGGTCGATTCATAAATTATGAATGCGTAAATTGAGCCGACGCGAACGGAGCTTTATACGCGTTCGCGTGACAAATGAGCAGGGATTATAAACATTTTATGTTGACATGAGCAGCGAGGACTTTTTATATTTTTATATTGTACTAGTATTATCCTTTATCCCACAGGAATGCTTGATTTCTACTAGATAAAAAGTAGCCTTTGCTCTATTCCAGAACCTAAAGCATCTATATCATCTATTTCATTTAGTGGTAGGCCTCTTCTGCATGAGACGGCCTGGGGAAGTACCACGCCATTGTCAGATATTCATTCGCCAAGCAGTAGTGTGCAAACAATACTATGTCCCGGTTTGAAGGGCGCTGTTTCCAGTAAAATTACTTGGCGTATGAGACTTTAGAACCAATGTCTCAGGACGAGAAAGTTCTTCACATTATGGTAAGCGCTACGCCTACCCATAACAGCTACAGTGCCACTCAGAATTTCGTCTTGCATAATCTTGTGTGGCACTGCACTGCGTTCGTCACCCTGAGACATTGGTTCTAAGGTCTCATATGAACAGTAATTTAGCTGGAAACAATCCCCTTCAAACCGGGACACAGTATTGTTTTCACACTACTGCTTGGCGGCTGAATATTTGGTAAAGATGGCACTTCCCCAGGCGGTCTCCTGCGGAAGAGGCCTCCCACTACCCAGCTTCATGCAACCAGCATCATGCTAGGTTACGATCTTTTGAATTGATTCTAACAATTTTGAAACTCTTTATTTGTTATTTTGTATATTTTTGTTTTATTTATTGTTACTTTCTTTCTTTCTTACAAAAGTTACTCATTATTTTGTAAACAAAGACTCCGAATATCTATGTTTTCAGCAAAGAAAAGTTCCACGAGTGTTATCTTCGCGAACATTTATTCTAAAACAAACTTCCAATAAGCTTCAGCGAACTGAATAATTATGATAATTCCAAGCCCCAGTCACTTTGATTAAAATAATTAAAACGAGACGGCATTTTAATGTTTCGTTAAAAGAATAATCCACTCGTTAAATTAATTTCCGACCTCCGTCTGTAGTTATTAAATAAGCGTTAATTACAACAAGCTTACGCGATTTAATATGGTTAATGATGGATTTATATTTTAGTAGGTATATGAAACTCCATAATTATCCAACGAAAGTAATTAAAATTATGTTTAACTCACTTTTAAAAAGATAGCTCCAATATCTCATAACCATCATTGCATCATCACCAATCCATATCGACCTACTGCTGAGCACGGGTTTCCCTCAGGATTTCCCTCGTGAGGAGGATTAGGCCATAATCCACCACCAGGACCCGGTCCGGATTGTTGGATGACATACCTTCGAAATAATTCTCAGGTACGTGGGTTCCCACACGATGTTTTTCTTCATCAAAATGCGAGAGATAATTACGTATATTATGTTCTATAAGAAACACTGCGGTACGTGCCCGCACTGGGATTTGAACTTAAGACCCTCTTCTTGCAGGGCGGGCGTTCTCCCACTAGGCTGTGACCGCTGCCGATTAGTTAATCTTAAATTATATATTTACATGTGTATGGTGGTAGCCTAGTGGGAAAACGTCTGCCTTCCAAGGAGAAGGTCGTGAGTTCAAATCCCAGTGCGAGCACGTACCAATGTTTCTGTAATAGCATATCTATGTAATTAGGAAAACATCGTGAGGAAACCCACATACCTAGCCGAGAATTATCTCGAAGGTACGTATGTGTCCACCAATCCGGACCGGGCCCCGTGGTGGATGATGGCCTAACCCTCCTCACGAAAGTGGAGCGAGACCCGTCCTCAGCAGTGGACCGATATGGGTTAATGATGATGATGAAGTATGTGAAGGTTTAATCAAGTTTTTGGGATGAGTCCATTGTCCAAGTTTATTCTATTAAAAATAAATTTAATCCTCAAATTTCGCAAAGTTAAAACAAGTAGGTACTTCATCCTGGACCCGGGAGGCACTCCAGCGGGAAAACCTACATATTTAACGTGTCCGGAAGTTTTCAAACCTTAATCGAATAACTTTGCTATTTTTATGAACAAAAAATGCGACATAAGCCATATGAGGTTTGAATATTTTAAGGGACAAATGTAAAACGGGATTTTTATAAAAAAAAAATTATACTTTGAGTGTAACGCTTCTATTAAATTAATTCATAAAAATTCCACACCAAGGGGCCTATACATGAAAATAGTTTCTTAAATAGTAAATTCCAATAGTAAAAAGTATGTATTGAATGAGGGAAAAAATGAAAAACCTTTTCTCCATAATCATTAGCTCTTAAAAGTATAAAGTAAAACGACTATGCGGTTAAAGCCCCATTATCTAAACACGGGCCGGTCGCGTGCCGTGTAATAAGGATAACACACACACACAGACACATATTCACTTGGTTTTTAACAAAAGGTTGTAAACACCTGAGCTCATGTGATTAGAGCCTCCTTTGTGAGGGGAGCGTGAAGTTAATGCAAGTTTCCATTATGCTGTATAGGTAATGACTTTACTGTTTGACTGAGCAGTGCTTTTTAGATAATAGTAAACTGAGGAGAATCGGATCAGGGGCTGAATCGGATTTCCAATAATAAATGCGGTCATATTTTAAAATCCGCTGCTAACTTAACGAAACCATTCAGTGCAACACATTGCTTCTATCCACCTGCACGCGCCGAGAATGATTTAGCTTGACTTGCTTGATTATAATTTTCTATATGTCTAGCGGTAGCAGTGGTAGCCTAGTGGGAGAACGTCCGCCTACCAATCAGAAGGTCGTGAGTTCAAATCCCAGTGCCGGCACGTACCAATATGTTTCTTGTAAAACATATGTATGTAATTATCACTCGCTTTTCGGCGAAGGAAAACATCGTGAGGAAACCCACACGCCTACCCGAGAATTATTTCGGAGGTAGGTAGGTGATCCATCAATCCAGACCTGGCCCCCGTGGTGGATTGATAAACACAAATATATTGATAAACACTGACATCAGTTTGACGGTTTATTGATATATTTGAGCGACACAGTGCATTAGTGCTAAATATTTCATCATAAAAACGAAAAGAATGATTTACGGTTGGCGCGAAATACAGTTTCGTTTATATTAGTGACCTGGTGTAGCTTTAATAACGAAAAAACTCTTTGAAATTTAAATTTCCTGCCATAACAGAAAAGAACCACCTTAAGCCGTAATTCCGGTGCAGCGAGCGTAGCTATAAAACACGTACTTAGTTTGTAACAAAAAGGGGTTATAAAGGCATCTCAGTGACGCCGCAGCGCAATATGAACTGTGCCATCGATGCGGGCCATCGCTTCAGCTGCAGTGACTTGATTTTAACCTAGATACTGACCTTTTTATATAAATCTATAAGAAAATTTTCACGAAATGCGTTCAGCCGTAACGGAACTGGTAATAAATACATACATTTTTTTGACGTGACAACGTTTAATAAATCGATGAACGCCGGCTGCATACACGAAAAAGTTGACACATTGTCCCGTAAGGCTCGTTGTCCCGTTACGCTCATTCTAAGCTTGCGCCGCATCTATCTCTCTTCTCTTTTTGACAGGTTAATTATTCTTGCATTTTAAAAAATCTGATTACTGGTATAATTTCAAGTATTTATTCTTTTATTATTAAAAAATAATTCACTATCATTCATAAAAGTGTGCAATCATTTCATCAATGTTTTGTTATGACGTTGTCACGTTAAAATATCGTCCGTAAACCAACTTTACAGACAACCAACTTTTTTATAAGAATGATTGCCAAACAAGTTGACTGCCCGTCCGATGGTAAACGGTTGCCGTCGCCTATGGCCACCTGGAACACTCAGGGCGTTGCATTTCGTATTTATAATATTACCAACTCTAAAAGTATAGATGAAATCGGCAGTGCGGTAGCGATTTTGGTAAATCTAATTAGAATTTAAGGTTCGAAGATCAAGGAGCCACAAATTACAATAGACGCCTAATTGATAGGATGTTAATTTCCTGATAGGATGTTTGAAAAGGACATACTTACTACATTAATTTATTCCATTTCCCTTATAGATCGTGTATAACATAATTTATCACCTATGTACACACAGTTTCAACAGTAAATATATATCTGACTAGCTGCGCCCCGCGGTTTCACCCGCGTAGAATGTCATATTTATTTATAGCTAATCAAAAGCCTAAAAAATAAATTTGAAGCTTCTATCTTTAAAAACGACGAAACTTCCATACAAACTTTCACCCCCTATTTCAAACCCTTAGAATATTTTTTTTCGCGATAAAAAGTACCCTATGTCCTTTCTCAGACTCTAGACTATCTCTGTACCAAATTTCATTTCAATCGGTTCAGTAGTTTAGGCGTGAAAGAGCAACAGACAGACAGAGTTACTTTCGCATTTATAATATACTAGCTGTGCCCCGCGGTTTCACCCGCGTAGTTCCTGTTCCCGCGGGAATATGGCTATAAAATATAGCCTATGTTACTCGCTGTCAATGTAGCTTTCCATAAGTGAAATATTTTTTTAAATCGGTGCAGTGGTTTAGCCGAAACCTTACATATTTCCATACATACTTTCATCCCCAATATTTATTTTACCCCCTCAGTGGTAAATTTTTACAAACTTTGAATGCCAAATTTATTTGTATCTAATCAAAAGCCTAAAAAATAAATTTGAAGCTTCTATCTTTAAAAACGACGAAACTTCCTATTGTAATTTTTCTGTACTGTGTTTAATTTTGTTTCTGGTGTACAATAAAGAGTTTTCTATTCTATTCTATTCTATTCTTCCATACAGACTTTCACCCCCTATTTCAAACCCTTAGAATATTTTTTTTTCGCGATAAAAAGTACCCTATGTCCTTTCTCAGGCTCTAGACTATCTCTGTACCAAATTTCATTTCAATCGGTTCAGTAGTTTAGGCGTGAAAGAGCAACAGACAGACAGAGTTACTTTCGCATTTATAATATAAGTAAGGATTTTTTTTTATTGAGGTCAAGGTATCAATTGTTATAAAACCTATAGCAGATATTTATATTATATAAATTGAGTAAAAAATCACGTTGATTCACCATTTTAACAGAAACGTTGATAGCTTTTTTTACGCGCATAGTTACCCGCTCAAGCGCTGTAGCCAGCTGAGTTCATAGCCTTACATCTATGCTCATGTCGCCGACAGCGGCAAATTCAATCAGCGTCCCGTCGGCACCCACCTACTGGCATCGACTTTTTATCGTAAGATTAACAACTAAAACGGCTCAGCAATCTACGGAGATGGCATAGGGATAGGACATAACGGGGTTAAGGGGTTGCCGCTCTTTCAATTACTTTTTACCCCACTATCAGATAAGGGTGTTGCTATTAGTTGACACAAATAATATATATATACATAGATAGATAGATTGATAAATAGTTAACTCTTTATTGACACCAAATTGTATAAAACACACAGATAGAAAAAAAACATAACCGATAAAGCTATTAAAGTTAATAAAATAAAACTATAAGCTATATAGTAAAGTTTCATAGTTTTACTTTTGTTACGAAACAACGCTATTATAATATCTATGCGGTGGTACCATAGTGGAAGAGCGTCTGCCTTCCAAGGAAGTCGTAGTTCAAATCCCAGCGCGGGCACGTACCAATGTGTTTATGTAAAAGCATATGTGCGTAATTATCACTCGCTTTTCGGTGAAGGAAAACATCGTGAGGAAACCCACATACCTACCCGAGAATTATTTCGGAGTTAGGTATGTTGTCCACTAATCCGGACCGGGCCCCCGTGGTGGATCATGGCCTAACTTTCTTCACGAAAGTGAGAGGAGACCCGTGCTCAGCAGTGTGATGATATGGGTACTTGATGATGATGATGATAATATCTTGACAACGGCTAAATGTACAAATCGTGCAAAACAAAAAAGAAATACTAGTAATCAGATTTTAAATAAGCAAGAATAATTAACCTTTATTGCTGAAATTGTTGTTGTAATAAGCAATGAAAACCACATTAACTTTTCACTTCACTTTTTAAACCGTCTACGAAACAGTACACGCGTAGATGTAAGTTGTGTGCTGCCGCTGTCTTTCTTCTCCTCGGCCGCAAAGGCCAATCGTGTGGAAGAGAGATAGATGCGGCGCAAGCGTACAATGAGCGTAACGGGACAATGTGTCATCTTTTTCGTGCATGCAGCCGGCGTTCATCGATTTATTAGACGTCACGTCAATAAGACGACTTAATTTCTTCAGAAAAATAGAGGTAGATAAACACGAAAACGAAAAAACGACATGAAATCTAAATTTACACAGGACCGTACAAACACTAAATCAGTTACGAATTGCTTTAATGGAAGTTTTATTTACTCAACGGAAAGATAGTAAAAAAAGAATGGTACAAAAAAATACCGACAGTTAACCTTTCACCCACCATGAATTTTGTGAGTAAATAAAGACTGATTACTGATAATTATTATTACAATGTCGTTTTTTTTTGTATAAATGAGGGGGAAAAGTGGAATGTAGAAAACGAAATGGGGTATATCTAGTTTTTTTTTTTACACTAGGGTTCGGATTTCCCGAATACTGGAATAAGCCCCATTTCTATCTGTGGGTCAAATTAGATTTCCATGTTAAATTACCCCACGGATTCTCGATTAAGTTATCAAAGGCATGATTACGTCACGTCACTTAACCACTTAAGTTAAATTGCTTAATTATTGTGAGATTAATTAACCCAACTTAACAGTCCAAGTTAGGGCGCGCGTCTGTTAAAATCACGTGTAAAATTAATAATTATTATGCGCCTATTTATTTAGGGAAGCATTGCTGTAAAAGTCAGTGAAATAACCGCCAAGATGAAGGATGACAACGAATAAAACAATGCAGATTTTTGAATCTCATTTGTTGACAAAATTGCCGATTCTCACCAATTTCTTAAAAAAAAAGCGTATGTTCAAAGAAATTGTTCAATTTATGAGATTAAATTTCGACTTCCAGTGCAGTGAGTGGCTTTACAGCGCAAAGTTTAGAATCAAGAAAGAAAGAAACATTTTTACCCAGAACTATGCATTGCATAAACCTGCGCGCATGTTTATAACGATAATTGGATACCCCTAGGGAACCTATTAATTGAACCCGTGTACCACTCAACGTACAACGTGGCGATCATTATTGTTGCCAGGAACTATAAAAAAATAAAAGGCAACGGCTGAAAAAGCGCCGAGTATAAAACTTAAACAAAAAAAACTAAGCCACGTTCCCATACAGATGGGTTTGCGCCGCATGAAAGATTTTTTAATTCGTGACAAAGGTTTTGTCAACAGATTGAAACTGACTAGCACCTAGATACTCCATTGAACGTAGAATAACTTAGTTAGGATTTGTTTTTGAAATATGTTATCGGGTGTGCAGTGTAGTCCGGTTTTCTAGATGTAAGGAATCAAGATGCGATGACAATTAATTTTTTTTTTTGGAAAATTTAATCGAAATGCATTCTCTATTCTCGTTTTTTATATATTAGTTTGTCTTAATTATGAGAAATTTAATCGTGCAGACGCGGACGAGCTTCCAAACAGCCATAAATTAAAAAAAAATAGGTACCAACTCTTATTGTGTTTGTGATTTTCTTTCTTTATTGTGATTTGTTTTTTACTATGGGTTTATTTTACACCTGAAATAAATATATTTATTTATTATTATTATTATTATGTACGCACAAAGTAATCTAGTATATATTTTCCTTTAGTTTTAAATTTCAATGACATTAAATATTCAAGCTATTGAAAGACATGGCTCATGTCGCCGTTTCAAAACCGGATAGTATATCAAAAGCATATCTCCAAACGAAAGCCACCGGTATGTAGCCCCCAGATCGAATTTCTCGGATTCCACTCAACATGCAGATCCTACGATTAAAAAGCGAGCGCAGCGAAAAAGCGAGCGAAAAAACTTGAGCGAAAAATAATACGCGTAGTTCTTTTGCTCTCGCTTTGTTGTAGCGACGGCACAGGGGTTTGTAATTATAAGGATTACGCTCCACACTCTGGAATAATACTCCGGGATAATTAGTTTTTAGAATGAAAGTAGAACATACAGACTCTCTCTCACTCTCTCTTTCTCGCACTACCTTCTTTATTGTAATAGGTACCTAACCTATTAGAATAAAGAAGGGAGTGCTGATTAGGCAGTTTTGTCCATACGAGCTTGCAATTAGGCCGGTTTTAGTGCTCGCCCGACCGTCGCTGTCGGCGCGTACGTAATATACGCGTGCGTACGATCGGCCAAGCACTGCCATAACTTGTCATTTTGTTTTCATACAAATGACAAGCGTGACCGACGTACGCAAAGACGGTCGGTCGAGCACTAAAGCCGGCCTTAGAGTTAAACATGGATTATGGCGCAACTTCTATCTACCCATTCAGCTGCTGAAAGGGGTAAAAATAATCATGTAGTAGCAATGAAAAATCATATTTGGCTGTCTCCATGGCATAGTGGCTTAATTACCGCACAGGGTAATTTGTGCGAACCACAGGTATTTGCTCTGAGACTGGGCGTTTGTGGAACCATGTTTTTTATGTGATGGTAAGCGCTTCGCCTGCCTATAACAGTTACAGTGCCACTCTGAACTTTCAATTGCAAAGACTTGCTTTTATAGTCGGCGGTTCTTAACATGTGTACAAATAAATTATTCAAAAATCTGAAAGTAGGCAAAAATGTAGAATGAATGTGGATGAATCTATAATAATAAAAGCGTATAAAATATAGTATAACATTGTTCCGAACACTAAAGCAATAACAGGGATCGAGCTCCACAAGAAACATGAATAATTAGTTAGCTAATTACTACCCTGTTACCTACCCCGTATGCTAATGCGGCCGAGGGCTGTGCTAATACGTTTAATTATTAATTCCTGATGTAGGGATGCTAGTCAGCTCGAGTTGGGATTGAATAAGATAATTGAATTCCTAGTGGATGCAACCCCCTAATAATATGATCTTCATCTCAGCCCGTATCAACCCACTGTTGGGCATAGGCCTCCTCTCCTTCACGCCACTTATTCCGGTCCTGTGCGAGACGTATCCACTGCCTTCCGACTAACTTGACAAGGTCGTTCGACCAGCGGGCTGGTGGTCTGCCTACCGGTCTGCAGCCTTGTCTCGTCCACCATTCCGACACTGCTTTTGTCCATCGGCCGTCCTCCCTTCTGGCCAGGTGTCCTGCCCATCTCCACTTAGCTTTGCTATCCGCTTCCCACATCTTCAACCTTTATACGAACCAATAATATGATAGTGGCGTATAATCGAATTGACCAGTTTTGCCATGAAACTGAAAATATGACGTTGAATAAAAACTTCTTTGAGCGCGTTGAACACTTTTTGGGAGAATAAAAAAATAAAGAAAAGAAAGGAGTGTTGAACAATAAGTTGTTATTACAAATCAAGTTCTTCTTATAAATTAAACCTCATTAGAAAAGGCTGCCCACAGTGTTTATTAATCATTGATCATAAACACTTCTTTAAAAAAAAAACTAAAATAATAAGCTAATAGCTCGACGATACAATTCACAGGTTATTTAGTTTTCACTTCTATCGGCAGTCTGCATTTTATTTCTCAATAAAAGAAAGAAGAAGACAAGAGAAGAAGAAGAGAACAGAGATAGATGCGGCGCAAGCGTACAATGAGCGTTACGGGACAACGTGTCAACTTTTTCGTGCCTGCAGCCGGCGTTCATCGATTTATTAGACGTTGACACGTCAAAAACGAACCATTTCGTGTTCTCTCCACAACACTCAAGATGTTTCAGTAAAGCATCCACCACTTCCCTGAACATCATATGAATTGAAAATATATAAAACTAGAAAATTACTATACTTGACACTGGTAGTTAATACAAAAAAAAAACTTATCTTAAATTCATTGGTCAATTTAGGCCAAATTAAAGCTATAATTCCACTGTTTCTTGTTACCTGACATTGACTTATTGCAATAATCGTGCCAAGCCAAAATAAAAAAAACGCTTCAGATTATTTTCATGGTACACGAATTTAGAACACATTTATTTACCAACGGATTCCCCGCTCTCTTAAGCTGCGTTCGCTATTCTTGCATAATATAATCTCGTTATTACATATGCCCACGTCGGCTTATGGCTCGCCCACGCCTACGCATGGCACCCACTTTGGGTGGGCCATTCTCCAACTGTATTCGTTCGGTGTGGTAACCTCTAGAATACACGATTGCAAAATGAATACCATAAATATAAATAGCTTGGGCTGTCTTTTCTTTTCTTTGTGGGAAAATCTTGTTGGTGATGGTGGGAAGCGGTAGTGGGAGGCCTCTTCTGCAAGATACTGCATGGGGAAACTCATCCGCCAAGCAGTAGTGTGCAAACATAACTGTGTTTCGGTTTGGAGGGCACTGTTTCCAGCGAAATTACTGGGCATATGAAAGTTTAGAGCCGATGTCTCAGGGAGACGAGCGCAGTGCAGTGCCGCGCTAGATTATGCAATGCAAACTTCTGGGTGGAACTGTAACTGTATGGGTAGGCGTAGAACTTACCACCAGGTGAAAGATTTGCTCGTCTCGTCATTCAGTCAAATAAAAAAAAAGACGAATAGTTATCAATGTTAAGGCTAACCGCTAAAAACGAAGAAAGACTAACCTCGTTCCTTATCGTAGGCATTGATGCATTCGCTGGTCTGGAACTGGCTGATCAGAGCAGTCTTGCCGACCCCCGGGGCTCCGACCATGGCCACCCTGTGGCAGGCTACTGGGCGGCGCTCCTGGGGCTCCGGCACGGACTGCGCGGGGGAAGAAGGCGCTAGACTGCCGGACCTCGAGCGGCGCCGTCTGAACGAATCTCCTCGATTGACTATGCCTGGAAGAAAAAAAAAAATTGTAATGATTGTTGAAATGAGGTTTTGAACTAGGAGGTAAGTTGGTGATATGTCACAGAATAAATAAAGTACTAGATGCAAAGAACAAAATCAAAAACGGTTCATCCGTTCGGGAGCTACGATGTCAATGACAGACACACACACACCCCCACACACGTCAAACTTATAACACCCCGTCGTTTTAGGGTCGGGGGTAAAAAAGGACACACTCCTCCCCGCGCATACCCCTTCCCTGCCCCTCTACTCGCTATTGCCGGGCCAGTCACTACTTCACATCCAAATGTAATAATCCGTTTGATCAAAAACGTAATAAAATACATTAAAAAAAACTTCCTTAACTTATTGATAGGTAGCTAGATGTAAAGAAAATTCAAAAAGTTTCATCGTTTGCAAAGCAAGACCTACGTTTCTAATCCGATTTAAAAGTACCAATCTAGGTTTATTATTACAAACTGGATTTGTTTTTGCTTCCTATCAAACTTTAGCTTTAACTGTTAAGGGTTTCGAGAACATTAAAAGTCCGTTCAGTAAGTAAAATACCTAAAAAAGTATGAAGTTTTAAGCTGGTTTCACATCTGTGACCATGATTCCGTAACCGTGTCACGGTACTCGCTACCCTAAATATGGAAAAAGTTAGCGTTGTCTACCGCAACCCCTCAAGAGGCCCCTGAGTGGATTGCTGCATGACCTTAGGTCGTGGCTCCGAAACCGAAACAAATACACGTGACGATTCCCGTCACACTTGTGTTTTGTCACATGTATTTGCTACAGTCACTGTCATGGCCCCAAATGTGGAACCAGCTTTAGTTTAAATAAATTTGTTCTCAAAAAGTCCTTCCAAGAATTTCCCAAGAGAAAATCAAACTGAGCTTATTTCGCCAACCTGAAAATTTTACTAATACATTCATTGGAGAGTGTAATAATTGGATAATCCTAAAGTAATATGATTAAACTTTTTTATGATTAGAAGAAGGAAACGCCCTTACTAATGAATTCTTATAACTAACTAGCTGCGCCCCGCGGTTTTTGCTACATTCTTCGTTGATGCTCCGCTCCTATTAGTTGTAGCGAGACGTTATATAGCCTATAACCTTTCTCAATAAATGGACTATTCAACACAAAAAGAATTATTCTATTCGAACCAGTCTTTCCTGAGATTAGCGCGTTCAACCAAACAAACAAAGAAACTCTTCAGCTTTATATAACAGTATAGAATTTCCTCTATATTGTCTATCTAAAAACTGTCTGGCAGAGCCCGCTTTAAGCGAAAAGACCGCCCACTGCACCTATTATTGAGCTATGTTTTTTTCCTCTATTTTATACATCTTAGTGAGTTATCTATCTATCTATCTAGGCGATAAGACCGCCCATTGTAAAACGGTAGGTTCGGGTAATAGGGCTTAGCTAAGCGATATTTGAAATAAAATAAAAACTACTTATCAAAATCAACCAATTTTAATGTTTAGTACATCATTGCTATGAATTATAAACAAAAAATGGTAAATTTTACCATAAAAAAAAACAATTTTTTTTTAAACGCTGTCTATAGGCCTTATTACCCGAAGCTTCCTTAATTGTTAAGTTAAGTTTCCTTTGTCGCGGAAGCGCAATGTCGCGGAAGCGCAATCGTGAGCCCGCGTCCTCCCCAACATGCGGAGAGGAGAACACCCCGGGGTTTTTAGTGGGTACACCCAGTCAGGCACATCCCTAGGATGCGCACTGGCGGGGGAGCCCCACATAACCAACCGGCCTCCCCCGAGGTCGAGGTATGAATAAGGTTCATTCCCCCGGGCAAAAAAAAAAAAAAAAGTTTCCTTTGCTCTGTGATGTTTCAATAAAGAGTTTATCTATCTATCTATC
The DNA here is from genome assembly GCA_912999815.1 of Campaea margaritaria. Classification (NCBI taxonomy): domain Eukaryota; kingdom Metazoa; phylum Arthropoda; class Insecta; order Lepidoptera; family Geometridae; genus Campaea; species Campaea margaritaria. The sequence goes on from OU538801.1 coordinate 1,536,559, forward strand.
TATCTAGCTATTTATCACTATATATATCTATAGTGCGCAACGCAAATCCGTCATTTTCCACCGTTAATTTAGGTTTCGGTTGCTGTGATGCCAACGTTTACCTAACCAAACAGACGTAAAAAGTTCCCCGCGTCATAACTAAAATGCGTACCATCTGCTCAACCAATTTAATCAAAGAGCGCGGCTATTACAAGCTTATCCGATACTGTTCATAAAATTAGGTAGAAATAGGTACATTTGCTCGCTACCAATTTTTAGAGGGCTATTTTTGGTAATGAGTTACTGTGCTGAATTAGCCATCCGTCATGGCTATTCGGAGTTTAGTTTGTATGGGTATGTTTGTACAGTCAACTTCAAAAGTAAATACGATGATCACTCAAAGGTTGTTTGGCAGAGACCGCTTTAAGCGATAAGGCCGCCCATTGTACCCGATTATTAAGTTAAGTTTTACCTTCCTGTGTTTCATACATTTTGGTGGCAATAAAGAGTTATCGGAGTGGTCGGATGACATCGCAAAGCACGTCGGGATTGAATGGATGAGACTGGCACAGGACCGGAACAAATGGCGTGAAACAGAGGAGGCCTATACCCAGCAGTGGGTGGATACGGGCTGAATAGATAGATAGATAGAAAGAGTTATCGTTTTTTTATTAGTTTACTGAGCGACGAGGCGAACAAGTCGTTCACTGATGGTAAGCGCTACGCCTGCCCATAACAGTTACAGTGCCACCAGGAACTTTTCATTGCATAATCCTGTGCGGCGCACTGCGCTCGTCACCCTGAGACATCGGCTCTAAAGTCTCATATTATGCCGAGTAATTTCGCAGGTTTTTTTTTCCATTATCATTTACTTTTACTTTGACTGTACGTGGGTGTTTGTGTGCGTATGTAGCCGATCTTGGGCGCTTCAAACATTGAACGTAATGGTGAATTTGGATCGCTACTTTGTATCACAGATCAGTTTTTGATGACCACAGCTGGGATGAAAATTATAATAAGTGCTGCTTGAAATCAAGGCAAGCTAAGAGCTAAAAGAATTTATATATGTTAAATATACTAATGAGTCTGGCTGGCGTTGTCCTGCCCTGAAAATCAAAACCTAGAACCTAATTGCCGATCCACCCATCGGATACAGTTGTGTTTTGAAACCAACCAGAAATCCATTGATATTTCATCCAAATCTGTCCTGCCATTTAGGAAAAGTTAGGTGACAAACACACGTACAGAAGAATTATATATATTAAGTTATAATACTATACTGTTCATAGGTGTGTGAGGGATCTTTGTAAACCTATCTAACTTTTTCATTTCGATTATTATCTTTGATAGAATTAACTTTATAGATAGATAGATAAACTCTTTCTTCTCTGCTTTTTTATCTTTCTTTTTTCTCTCTCTCTTTTAACTCTTTTATAATTAATTATTCGAATAAAAAGCAACCCCAAATGTATTTACTAAATATCACAAACCTCTTTCATGCGGCATGTACAGAGACAATGCATTTTTAGTTATATTCGGGCCGAATTCGTGACTACGCAGCCTAAAAGTTAACAAGACCTAATTACCCTAAGGTAAGATACCCTCAGACCACCAGCTCGATGGTCGGATGACATCGCAAAGCACGTCGGGATTGAATGGATGAGACTGGCACAGGACCGGAACAAATGGCGTGAAACAGAGGAGGCCTATACCCAGCAGTGGGTGGATACGGGCTGAATAGAAGATACCCTCCCCTATTTTACGTGTTTATTTTATACCATACAAAATACATCTACATCCCAGTATTCAAAACTTTGGTTTATAAACATTATTTATATACACGAATAGTATATATATTTTATTATAATTATGTGTGTAGTATATTATAAATATATGTATATTACTATTTATTAAGTATGTAACTCCCCCCCCTTTCCTCTCTCTCCCTGATTATATACTCTACGTCCATACTAAATTTTTCGAATTTAAATAATTAACTAAACTTAAATAAACTTAAACTAATCTTCTCTCCTCTCCGCTCTCAACCTACTCTCTCCTAATAATAATACTAATAAATAATACTACAGTAGTACAGTACAACTCCGTATAACACGCACCTAACTCACTCTCCTCTATTTTACCTTACTTTATTTTATTTTACTTTGTTTTGGCCCGATGATCGTCTAGTAACCCTTCGTTGTGTTCCGCGTGTAGTAACCTAAATTCTTTGAGTGGTCAGTATGGCTTCGCAATCCGTCAGTAGTCAATATTACAAGAGATAAATAATTTGAATTTAGATTTCGCTGAATTAATACCATTCGTTTTCTACCATTCCTAAACTATTATAAGGCAGCCCTAAATAAACTCAACCTAATATTCTCGTTCCGTTCTACCTCTCATCAAATCCGTTTTATCTAAATATCTGACAAAGTAGATCTTAATCCTAGCCCTTCGTTGTCCCATATATAACCTTTCATTCAAAATTATAAATTAATAATCGTCAACCTTCCATCAACTTTTCATCAACCTTACATTTTTCGTAACTCATCAACCTTTCGCTCGACCTTATAGTTTTGTAATTATCACGAGAGTCTATGATTAAAACTTCCATTCTGAATCTACGATCATGACAGCGGCTATGACTTAGAGCCCCGCCCCGCCCTAAGTTGTGAATTTCGTCGGACCAGACTTAGATATTCTCCACCGCTTGTCGGGATTAAGTACCGCCTCGCAGTTACGAAATCTCGACGGAAAGTATTTACTTTCATTTATTTTACTAGGTTTGTCTATCTGTGGTCTTCCATCAAATCTCAATTCATCGTTCTATTATCCGTCGCTCTCACAGGACAAATGACACTGACAACAGCTAACATCGCTCCATGACAATAAGCTTACTTGTCAAAGTCACCCGTCCGAACTCATTTAAACAGATGTGAAATCTTTATGTTACCGCTAGAAAATACCGTGAAACTCGCCTATTATAATAAGTCTAGTATGTCTAAGCAAGAGAACTTCATAAAGAGGGACTTCTTTTCTTTTATCTAAAGAGTATTCACGGTTCGATCTCATTCATACCCGGTTCGTAAACAATCTCACAACCTCCATTCATGATTCAACGAGGATGAAGGGTTATCAGCGGACATAACCCCCGCCATGGTCGAATTTCCATCCTTCTTATCTAGTTCATGCGGTTCCTCAATCCCACTTACTTATTTTAGCAAAAGGGAAAGAGGCCCCAATATTTAGAGATCTAAAATCTCGCTAAACCTATCCTAGCTCTACCTACTAGGAGCAACTACATAATACATTAGGCTTTATTTACCCATCTGTACATACGCCTAGCTTATTTAGCTTAATACGGGACTATTGTCCAGGTTTCTATTTGTAGAATTATATTATGTGGTAAGAGGTCATATTTTTCCCCCGGTGTAATAATACTGTTTTATTTAGTTAGTATTTCAGAAGCATTGTTCTAAGGTTTAAGGATATTTTTCCTTTAGGTGTAGGTAACAACAATTATTTATTGTTTCAGGTTATTTCTCATTGGAAAACCTAGGAATTGTTTTAATTCCAGAAAGTGACAGTTCGTCTAGATAATTCTGTAACACTAAGATTTCTAGTGTGGAGCTGTAGTTCTTTCCATATCTATTCATGGAAGAGTTCAACGATGGAACGATTCAAGTTGAAAGTAAGCCTCAGTTAGTGACTTTCGAAGAGCCTTATGGAGAATCTCACTCTTTTTTAGTCATAAGAAAATCCAGGGAAGGTAATAGGTCATTGCCCATAAGTAGTCAATCTAACAGAGACGAACTCATTCATATTTGTCGTTCGTTGTTTCTTGTAATTAATGTTAAGGACAGAATTATTCCTTTCGAACCATTTTTCTGGTGTAGTACTAGTTTTATTTAAATAGTATGTTAAGAAGCCTTGTTCTAAGGTTTGATGGTAGTTTCCATTAAGTATAATGTCAATTCTTTGTTGATTTCAGGTTATCTCTCTATCGGAGGATTTTTAGAAAGTTCTTCTAGATAATTCTGTAAACACTAGGAATTCTAGTGCCATAGTTAATACCATAACTATTGCATGGAAGGATTCAACATTGGAGCGATTCAAGTTGAAAGTAAGCCTCAGTTAGTGACTTTCGAAGAGCCTTATGGAGAATCTCACTCTTTTTTAGTCATAAGAAAATCCAGGGAAGGTAATAGGTCATTGCCCATAAGTAGTCAATCTAACAGAGACGAACTCATTCATATTTGTCGTTCGTTGTTTCTTGTAATTAATGTTAAGGACAGAATTATTCCTTTCGAACCATTTTTCTGGTGTAGTACTAGTTTTATTTAAATAGTATGTTAAGAAGCCTTGTTCTAAGGTTTGATGGTAGTTTCCATTAAGTATAATGTCAATTCTTTGTTGATTTCAGGTTATCTCTCTATCGGAGGATTTTTAGAAAGTTCTTCTAGATAATTCTGTAAACACTAGGAATTCTAGTGCCATAGTTAATACCATAACTATTGCATGGAAGGATTCAACATTGGAGCGATTCAAGTTGAAAGTAAGCCTCAGTTAGTGACTTTCGAAGAGCCTTATGGAGAATCTCACTCTTTTTTAGTCATAAGAAAATCCAGGGAAGGTAATAGGTCATTGCCCATAAGTAGCCAATCCAAAAGAGACAAACTTAGTCATATCTGTCGTCCATTGCCTTTGTGCAATTAATTAATCTTAAAATCAGAATTATTCTTTCCGAACCAAGCCTAAGTTAAATTATAGTTAATTTATCCAGATATTTACTATATTTATAAGCAGGTTACGTTTAACCTTGTAGTTTCATTCAGTAGTCCTAACTTATTGTGATTTAATTGATTCCTTTATCAGTTATGTTTAGTTTTCATCGTTCATTTTCTTTCCGTCACAAATTATATTAATTTCTTATTTGTTTTCCCAGATGTTTTCTTTATGAGTATGTAAAGTTATATTTAGGCTCTATAGCATTGTTATGATGAATAATAAAATGATTAAACCATATTACAACTTCTTTCATTCAAAGTAGGTACATATGTAATGATTAGTCTTATTGATTTGATTGACGGATATAACATTGTTTAGATGTTTGCTTGTTCATGTTTGACCTAATAACTCTGTAAATCTATCACAATATAGTCTGTAGTATTACAATTGATCCTCGAGGAAGTTTATGTTCCACCAGTTCATTTCTTTGTCATAGTATTAAACTTTTAATGTCCCCGAGTGCTTGTTTTACATTTGTATTGATTTTATGTAGTTTCCTATAGTTTAAGGTGACTCCTGCTTTGCAGCATTAATTCCCTCCTATTCAAAGAACCCCATGCTAAAGACTATGTGCTGTGTGTGTGTGTGACCCCACTCTCTTATAATCCAGCCAGCCCATAGGCACCCACGAACTACCCATGACTAACACCTCCAATCGACAACACTATAACCTTGCCAGCACACAGATACCTATGAACCTTCTAAGGCAACCATCTTCCATTGATAACACTATAACCTAGCCAGCACACAGATACCTACGGACCTTCTATGTCCACCATCTTCCATCGATAACACTATAACCTAGTCAGCACACAGGTACATACGAACCTCCTATAGCTAGCATCTCTTATCGTCAACAATATAAACTAGCTCATAGGTACTTACGAATCTCCTGTGGATAGCTCCTCTTATCGATAACACCATAACCCAGGCAGCTCACAGGTACTTACGAATCTCCTATGGCTAGCTCCATTTCAACTCGTCATCCGACGCGCCCTATCAGTGTCAGTAAGAATCTGAACCTTCGCAATGCCACTCATACAAACCCTGGCCCTAATATCACTTCCCATCTTCCCAGCACAGCTTTTAAAGATTACTAAATCTCTTCAGGAAAAGACCCGACGATCCACGGCCCATATTACTAAGCACTTTTCACTGAACTTCACCATTTTCTTTCTCACTTTTCTCCGCGACCCCCGCTCACTTCAAGGACCTCCTACGCGACCGACCCTCACTTTTCCGCTCAAACTCCTACTTTCCACTCCACTTCACCATTTTTGATTTTTTCCTTTTTTACGCACGTCCGTTCTCCTAGCAGTTTCGCAAGCCCCGCCCAGAGACTCCCGCGCCTCTCTTTTCTTCCGCTCTAAATCTTTAGTCTCCCTCTAAGCTCCTCATTGGCAAAATTTATTGTCGTGTTATTGGCCCATACCTTCTAAATCTACCATCATGTCGAAGTCCTTTTCGTACTTTTAAGCTATTCCCTTTGGATGTCATCATTATTAATTATTTAATTGATCCGTTTTCCATTTCCGCCTTATCATAGATACGACTTGGCCTTTTAATCTCTTACCATAGAGTTTCTACCTTTGCAATAATTAGCTTTTTTTTCGATTGAATGCAATAATAATGTGTAGCCAAAATCTCACTAATTTGTCAATGCAAATCTCAGTATTCCGCCAAAAATTGATAAATGTGTATTTTTATTTTGTGAAATGTAGCGAGTCCAATTCGGGACCGTTACAGCCAACCCCCAAAATATTCGCAGGTGTATTTATTTAAATCACCGAAGTAATATTTTTCCCTCTCTGGAATTACAACAGTAATTATTTCACAAACATAAGAATACCAAACAACCCCCATTTTTCCATTCTTTTATTCTGTCAAAATCGATAAATGTGTAACCCTCATCTTGTAAAACGTGGCGAGTCCAAGTTGGGACCGTTACAAGTATAGTGTGTATGTGTATTATTAAAACAGTACCTGGATGACCGAGCTTTGCTCGATATTTTCTTTTTTTTTATGACATTTTCTAAAAATGATTCCTGGCTAGATCGATTTATCGCCCCCGAAACCCCCTATATACTAAATTTCATGAAAATCGTTGTAGCCGATTCCGAGATTCCAATATATATATATATATATATATATATATATAGAAGAATTGCTCATTTAAAGATATAAGATAAGTATTAAATGTATTGTGTCTATTAAATACTGTAAGTACGCCAGCCTACTATGCAAAAAAGATTTTTACTGTCCATCCAAAGGTTGTCTGGAAGATATCGCTTTCAGCGATAAGACCGCCCATTGTGCTACCCTTGTTTACCTATTGTAATTATTCTGTATATGAAATATTATTCTGAAATATGACCAACAAACAATATTATTTTCTACTCACATTTTAAAACCTTCTCATTTTGAGGTCTCTTAATAACAACAGGTTAGGTATATTTAATTACTAGCTGCGCTCGCGGTTTCACCTGCTTTAAGTATTATCCCGCATGAACTGTTAATTTTACGGGATTAAAAGTATTCTATATGTCAATCCAGGTAATAAACTACATGTGTGCTGAATTTCATCTAAATCCGTTCAGTCGTTTTTGCGTAAAAGAGTAACAAACATCCATCCATCCATCCTCACAAAGTTTCACATTATAATATTAGTAGGATAGGATGTTTCTTATTAATTAATTAGGTAAACACAGACAGTTCTGGATGCCGACGACGCCGCCTAGATTCCTGAAACTAATCTTTAATTACCACAACACATTGATTTAGTTGGTATGTTGGTATGTTTAGTTGGTATGTTCGTTACTCTATTAACATGCGATTGAATTGTGATTAACGTTAGGTTAGGAGATAACATGCATAATGTTACATAATATTATAGTATAATTCATATTCAATAAATCGTAGAGTTGAATATCGTTGAGCTACAGTCACTTATTCACAAGTGTCGGAACGTTTCCGAATACGGTTCCGACGAATTCATTCTCGATCCGGTGCGTTCACGTTATTCACAATTGCTACCAGAAAATCGTTTACGAATGCGAATCTCGAATCGGATTCGAGAACTTTCCGACACGCGGGTTTGATTCCCGCACAGCGCATAGATTTGTATAAACCATAAATATTTGCTCTGAGTCTGGGTGTTTGTAGGACCATGGTCCTCGTAGTTCCTGATTCCCTAGGTACAGGCAATCCAGTTAGGGGTCAGGATTTGAATGTGATCGCGTCGCGAAATAGAAAAAAAAACTACAACGCAGAAGAATAAATGTTAACGATCAGTGCCACAATGGGCGGTCTTATAGCTCAGATCGATCTCTTCCAGAAAACCGTGCATGGAGAGGAGTACCTACCATGAACGGTGTTTTTCATGTGTAATTTCGAATTTTGTCCTTGATATCTATTTAATTTGTACTGAAATAGGTTTGTAATCACTGCTCGTATTTCAAAGGCCGCTCCTGCCTTATCCTTATACAATTTTAAAGTGACGTTAGAAGAGCTTATACCGAGGCACTTAAGTGGTAATTGATAAATCATAGCTTTAGGTACGTACACAGCGACGATGTGGCCGAAGGTGGCAAACACGCTAAGCTTAGAAAGGGACTGGAACATCCAAAGGGGCTTATTGTCGGGTAATCTATGTTATATAAAATAATAATCATTTTCCGCATGTTTGAAAGACCGTCACTTGAAAACGGTTTGAGTGATTCGGCCCTTTTTTTTTGTTTTATTTATTATTGTTAGTACCTACCTATATGGTTTGTGTAAAAAGGAAAATTGGAACAATTGTCTTGAACATTGGAAAACTTGGAAACTTTGATAGTGCTTTTTTCCATGGAAATTTTGTACGAACTTACAATTTGTCATTTTGCTCATTTGGTGGTGTACTCTCTCCAAAAGGGGCAAAAAGGGGGTTACTGTATATCTCCGCTTAGTTGAAAGTTTTTTATTTTATTTTAAAGGCAGTAACTTTGAGTTGGTCTCATTAAAAATTGGTGAAGGTCTGATGAGGATCTTTGGCATGATGAGCGGAACAGCTCCTCAAAATGCAGTAAACTGCTCACTTTAAGATTTCTATCAGTTGAATTGGTCCTTTAATTACTGGGTAAGGATCGATCAGAGTCATGGGTGTCAGGGAGTTGGTGTACTGCTTTCCGCTGGGATCGTAGCATGTGGAAAGATGTAGTCTCTGCCTATCGCAGCAGGAGAAAGGCGTGACTGTATGTAGTGATTGCAGCAGCACATATTTTGTGCTCGCGAGGAGTACTGTTCGCAGAGCAACTAGTATATAGACATATCTAGTAAACAGACGCCGCAGGTGGAAATTATCCAGTTATTACTGTGAACCATCAAACCTACATTTCACTTGGCGACGTTATAGCCGTGAGTCAGTGCAGTGCAGCTGACGTCAATGGCCAGATGTTTACCAACAGTGCGCCCTTGCGCGTGTGCTCTAAATCTGCTTTAACTGTTTGCCGAACGACGCGACGGCTCAACTGTGTAATTCGAAGATTTTCGTCGCTTTTTTGAAGTAAAACTTCTTTGCGCACGCTTGACTTGGGGAGTAAGCTGGTGAATGCGTTACGAAAAATGTGATCGGGTGAGGCGAACGGGAGTGAGAGGGAGATATAAGTTAGTAAATATAGAAAGAGAGAGTTACGTTTCGTATATTTTTTTAAATATTTTTTATGAGAAAAGTTTTTGAAATAACTTTTTAGTTGAAGATTTACTTCAGATTAAGTGTCACAGCACACATTTCGTTTTTAATTTGTTTTAGGTTATAGTTCTGCACGACTTTTGCCAGTATAAAATATCATATTATTATAATTGTTAACAAGCTTCTATGATATTAAAAAAAGTTTTTGTAAAAACGTATATTGGTGTCCTCATGATGTTTTCCTTCACCGAAAAGCGAGAGATAATTACATACACTGTCGATTGTTTTTACAAGAAACACATTGGTACGTGCCCGCACTGGGATTTAAATTCACTATCCCCTCCTTGGAAGGCGGACGTTCTCCCACAAGGCTGCCACCGTTGAATCTACATTATCTCATCATCATCCCACACTCGTCCACTGCTGGACGTAGGCTCTCCCAGTGAACGCCACTGAGCCCGATCTTCGGCTCTTCTCATCCAGTCTCCGCCAGCCGTGTCCCGCAGGTCGTCACTCCACCTGCCGGCGGGCGTCCTACACTACGTTTGGCTAAACGCGGTCCCCACTCTAGAACTCGAATCTACGTTATCTACGGTAACATATTCTGTAATGAAAGCCTTATCTCACTTTAAACTCACTCTTACATATCCTATGGCGTAACTTCCCATCAGTGGACAGATTACGGCACACAGCTTCGAAACCGAGCTTATACCTTAATTGGTATCATGTCTTAGGTACTGTTAGTACAGTACAGACCCCGAGGGTAGTATTATGGTATAGTTACCATAATACTACCCTCGGGGTCAGTGACCCCACGGTATTTCTACGTCACGTGGCAGTCACCGACTGTCACATGACGTCACAAACTAGATTGGAAAGGAGGGCGATGGAAACTAATCGATCTGTGGAAGGAGAGTTGGCATTTGTAAGGGTGGGATATGTGATATTAAATCCTTATTTATATTATAAATGCGAAAGTAACTCTGTCTGTCTGTTGCTCTTTCACGCCTAAACTACTGAACCGATTGAAATGAAATTTGGTACAGAGATAGTCTAGAGCCTGAGAAAGGACATAGGGTACTATTTAATGCGATAAAAGCATTGTAAGGGTTTGAAATAGGGGATGGAAGTTTGTATGGAAGTTTCGTCATTTTTGAAGTTAGAAACTTCAAATTTATTTTTTAGGCTTTTAATTAGATATAAATAAATATGACATTCTACGCGGGTAAAACTGCGGGGCGCAGCTAGTACAATATATGGTTAATACGGCGAAGGGGTGATGACTCGTGCATATAACATACTCGTGAATGAGTTCTGCGGAGGCTGGTTCGGTCTGGACATCATATCTTATCCAATCTTATCTTTTAGAATAGAATAGAATAGAATATATTTTATTGTCATAACTGTGTATAAAGGTCTAATATGTAATGTCAGTTAGGTATCAACAGTTTTCCGATTTCGGGCGTACAATGCTGCTGCAATATTTCTGCTGCTATGGCTGCTGTAACTGCATTATATGCTTCTTATTATTATTGGGACTAATAAATACGATGTTTTAATATTGTCATTAGATTAGCTTATTTTTATATTGTGTCATTGGCAATTTTTTATCAAGAAATTTCAAAAAAATGTCCGTGCAATTTAGTACTATTTTCTCTGATGGGTGGGTGTATTTCGAAAACACTGGAAGAGTTAATGGAGTTTCCTTTTCCTGTGCGAGATTCAGGCATGAATTACCACTTGAAAGGGAGATATTAAACTCAAGTCATAATCAGTTACTAATTAATTTATAATAGTTGGAATATATTTTTTTTAGATTTATTTTTCTTTATGAAAATAAGACTAAATGTTTGACTTGTAAAGCTTAGGTAGTTTTTATTATAGTATTTCGATCTGAGAATTGGTAATTTCTTTCCTTGTGATATCGATTTTACTGTCTACGTGGACGGCGTCAACTATTCCACCAATCAGAAGCCGTGAAAATAATTAAAAAGTGCATTTTTATATGTTTGCGCAGAAGTGAAGAACGGCCTCCATACATATCCTCCTGTACTTCGCGATTTCACGCGCCAATTTCCCGTTTTCGAATTGCATTTTCCCGGGATAAAAGCTCCATAGTTTTAATTTCTCCTTAATGACGACGCTCAGCTGGTTTCCAGGAAATTGATTTTCTTCATCAGTCAGCATGCGCGTCCTACTACAGAAACCCTATTATGAAAGTGTATTTATGTGTTTATCTTCCTAGCAGTGTATGGTATGTAAGCCCGGTAGGCTTTTTACTGTAGTGGTAGGCATCTTCTGCAACATACCGCCTGGGCATTCATCCGCTAAGCAATAGTGTGAAAATAATACTGTGTTCCGGTTTGAAGAGCACTGTTTCCAGCGCATTTACTGGGCATGAGACTTTAGAACCAATGGGTGACGCGCGCAGTGCAGTTCCACGCAAAATTAGGCAATTCAAAGTTCTGGGTGCCACTGTTACTGCTATAGGCAGGCGTAGCGCTTACCATCAGGTGAACGACCTGCTTGTCTCGTAGATTTTGTTTTCGGAATAGATAGATCAATTTCAGGAATAGAGCATCTCCCTAAATATGTTTTCCAATTATTTCACTACACGATCCCTTGAAGACACTTGGGAAATTTCATCAAAATACCTACTCCTAAGCCAGTTTCCAGGAAAAACTGGGAACGGACTTGTAGAATTTATAAGGAACCCACGGAAATCAGACACGGATTTATTTGTCTGTTTTCACCACACACCAGCAGTTTTGCCTGCCAGGCACGTCTGTCGGACAGATCCGCCGGGCAAATCTGTGCGCGTATGCTCAGCTATTAAGCTTAGGTGATGAACTGATGACGGTGGATCTTGAAGATGATGCAGCGTGAACAGGCTATAAAAATAAGGTAAAACCTGACAAATATAGATACGAAGCTTTCTCAGACGACATTACACCCTTCCTCGTCATACCAACCACAATATAGAGTAAAGAGCTTATACCCAGATGATGTGATTCCATCCACTCAGAGGCCGAGTGGCCATAAACTGAACAAATAAAATTACCACCCACCGCTTTATATCTCTCGTTAGACGCGAATAGGTTAATTTTGTCGTGAATACGTATTAGACTTGCTTGGGTGGAACCTTGGATGATGGTGGAGATTATAACTTGGAATTTGTATTTTAATGAAATATGAATCTAACGACCTAAAACGTTGGAAAATTAGAAGCAACTTTTACAAGTCACATATGAATAGAAAAAATAAATCAGATAACATCAAGTAAACTAATGACTGATTATGGTTTGAGTATGAAAAAGGAATTTTCTCTTTCAAGTGATTATTTATGGCTGAATCTGGCCCAGGAAAAGGTATCTCCATTTACTCTACCAGTGTTTCGGCAATACGCCCGTTAGATAATATTGGCACTGAGAAACTCTACGGGGATGTGAACGAGAAAGGAAAAGCGTGGATACTAGCTGGTAGAGAACGAAAGTAACCGACATAGCTCAAAGGATTAGCCAGCTGAAGCGGCAGTGGGCTGGTCACATCTCTAGAAGAACCGACAACCTATAGAATAGACTAGTTCTAGAGTGAAGCGTTTAGGCAAACGTAGTGTAGGACGCTCGCTGGCAGTCGAAATGATGGCATGGAAAACGGCTGGCAAGCACAGGATGAGGAGAGCCGAACATCGGGCTCAGTGGCGATCATTAGGAGAGGCCTACATCGAGCTGTAATCGAGTATAAAATGAGAACGATGGCGCTTATCATCATTTGAATGACATGCTCGTCTCGTCAGTTCGTCATTAGTCCCTTCGCTGTTGTAAAAAAACCATTAGCAGTCGTGTGAGGACCAATAAATAGCGTCGCACATCATATATTTTAACCTTTCCGCGTTACCAGTAATGGCCTTGACGAGTTTACGCGGGACAGCTATAAAAAATTTAGGACCCATGACGGCCCATGTTTCCCCAAAACCCTCCCAATTCGTGTTTTACGATTTTTGTTCGAAAGGCGAAGCTGTTTCGTTGTTTATTATCTCGGGATCCTTTTAAGTAACTTACTCTAGCAGAAATGAAAGTAAATAGTTCATTTCACGAAAGCGTAAAAGTTAACCTAATATCACAGTGTGTTATGTAGCCGTCCGATGACCAGAATGATGACACCGCATTCCACACCACGCCGATACAGCGAAACGCAGACGCAGCAGAACTGTCCCATGTCTCTATATACTGTAATTCCCGTAATTTTAGGTGACTTCGGCTCCTAACTTCGGACCGAACGTACACACTTTTAGCTTAGGATTTAGATATATAGTATTTTAATTATAATAAACCTAGTATAAGAACATTTGGGGTTTCTTTGCACCCTCCGGCTGCGGCCTCCATAACTAGTGTAAAGAATAATAACATAATAATATTGTGTCTATCTGTGATTTCAAAATATAATGATGCTATATTAAAGCGAAAACTGCTAAGTGTTTATTTATACAATGAAAAATTATAAATGATCGTTTTTAGAATTTTGGTCTGTCTGTCTGAAAGTTTGTCTCGAATTCAACGGATTTTTATCAAAGTTTCATGGATCAAAATAGGAATTTTAACTTAAATTTTGCGTAGGTATGTTTTAATTCGATATCACGATAACATACATATATCCTGGACCCTAACTAGGATTCCCTGTATCTAGGGAATCAGGAACTACGAGGACCATGGTCCTACAAACACCCAAACCCAGAGCAAATATTTGTAGTTCACACAAATCTTTGCATGACAAACACAGGAACAAGAACAACAAACAAAGAAGAAAATTAATAAATCGCATAATTACTTACACGGTTAATTAATTTAATTAAGCCATCATAATTAATGATTTAATTTCAATTAAATCCCTCAGTTGTTCTAAAAGGTACGTGACAACGTTTTGATATTTATCAAATGTCACATCGTAAAATAGAACAGATAGGAAGAAATAATGGCGACAGACATCAAAGAACCTCGCAATATCTCGAGGTGTAATTTAACAGCAATATTAATAATGAGAGATTTAATATTGTAATAAACCACCGTGTAATATTAATATTTGAGTTAGAGGCCTTTTAACGCAATATTAGCCTTTCTGTGTTCAGCTAAGGCATTACTAATTGGCTCCATTTTAATGAGTCTGCGGTAAGGTCTGCAGTGACAGATCTCTGACAGCGAATAAATGTTGTACCAGTTGCGCCGGGTTTTGAATTAAAACTTCTATACGCACGCTTGACTTGGGGACTAAGCAGGTGATGCGTTACGAAAAATGTGACCGGGCGAGGTGAATGGAAGAATTTATGAGATGAAGGTAAACTAGGTAAATAATGTTAAAAGGTAGATAGATGACAGCTGACAGGTGACTGGTAGCTGGTGACTAGTGACTAGTGACTGGTGACTGGTCACTGGTGATAGATGATAGATGACAGATGGCAGACGACAGCTGATAGATGACAGAAGACAGATGACAGACGACAGATGACAGATAAATGATAATGATAAATAATGATAAATGAATCGCGTCACGGGCACATACATAAAACCTGACCCCTAAGTATAATTCCCTGTACCTAGGGAATCAGGAACTACGAGGACCATGGTCCTACAAACACTCAGACTCAGAGCAAATATTTGTGGTTCACACAATTTTTTTCCCAAGCGGGAATCGAATCTGTAACCTCACGTTTCGGCTCATCACCCACTACGCTACGGAGGCCGTCAAGATAATTATAATTGATATAGATAGAGAAGATATATTTAAGATGTTATATAGCCTATAACCTTTATCGATAAATGGACTATTCAACACAAAAAGAATTGCTCAATTCGAACCAGCAGTTTCCGAGATCCTAGCGTTCAAACAAACAAACAAACTCTTCAGCTTTATATATTAGTATAGATTAATAGAAGAATGCTACATCCATTAATTACTCGCATACGAAACTTATATTAGTTGTGTCGGCTTCCAGTCAAGAGGGTCGGAGAAGACTTATCAATCAAAAGAAATATTATTATCTTAATCCGCATGGGCCTCAGAGAGTATGAAAGTTAACTGACTTTCTTTACCATCAACTCGAAGCCCAAGCGGAACGATTTCTAGGAGCGAAATTCCATAAAACTATCCAAATGGCTAGACAGTACAATGAAATGGCAAAGAAACTCTCCAAGTTAGACATTTTCGCCGATAAATTTGGTTATTATTCTATAATCGTAAAAGATATCCTCTATCTCAAACCGGACTGTTCGGGTGCCCTGCAGTAGCTACTGCTGCGGGGGCGTCCGAATGACCCAAACATCTTGTGGCATCTGTAAGTTTTGTTGTTATTTTGTTATTATTTATTTCGTCTGGACAATGTGCCAAATAGTTTAGTTTTCTTTTTTTTTCTCATATCGTTTTTATTATATAGCTTTAGTTTAGTACTTTGTGCTGTACGCTCGATATGTTAATATTTTGTTGTATGTACATATTTTGAGTTACAATCCAGATTTTGAACTACTTTAATTAACTCATAAGTTACAACGGTTGTAATTTGTTTTGTGCATCAAATAAAATAAAATAAAATAAAATAATAAAGTGCATCCAATACTCAAACTCAAACTCAAATCATTTATTGTAAATAGGCAAAATATTGCACTTTTACACGTCAAAAATAATATATTATACATAAGTATAGAAATACAATCTGAAAGAAACGATTTCATGTTTTCAAATTTACTTTTAACCCTGCTTAAATAACTCGTCAACATTCTCATCAACCCATATCGGTCTTCCGTCAGTTTCGTGAGTTAGGTCATAATCCAATAGACATACCTATTGGATTATGACCTAGGTTTCCTCACGATGTCTTCCTTCACCGAAAAGCAAGTGATAATAACGTTGTTTTTACATGAAACAGGTTGGTGCAGACCCGTACTGGTATTTGAACTAAAGACCCTCTCCTTGGGAGGCGGACGTCCTCTTCGGAGTCTGATTATTTGTAGGACCATGGTCCAAATTATGTCGGCGATGCGGTCTTGGTTTGGACCGTTGCGTACTGTTTCCAGATCTTAGTTATCGAAAACATAGGCAAATAATTTACTATAAAAAAATTTAATTACAAGCCTTGGACGTCCGAATTGTGGATAGTGAAGATAAATTTGTTTGTGCAGGTGGAAGGTAAAATATGACGCCTATTTTTTGATTTGGCTTCATATGATTTTTCCATTCGGCCAGTGTCAGTATATTTATTTCTTTACGATGTCATTTGTCAAATGACGTGACCGAATTACTCAGATAGTAAATAATGTAGTTGTTTTTTTTTATTTCACTGAACGGCGAAACGAGTAAGTCGTTCACCTGATAATAGCTAAGCATACACGTACAGATTTGCCCGACGCATCTGCCTGACAGACGTGCCTGGCATGCAAAAACTGCTGGTGTAAGGTGAAAACAGACGCATCCGACGTGCAAATCCGTGTCTGTTTTCACCATACACCAGCAGTTTCTGCCTGCCAGGCACGTCTGTCGGGCAGATCCGCCGGGCACATCTATGCGTATATGCTTAGCTAATAAACGCTACGCCTGCCTATAAGTCACAGCACCACCCAGAACCCTGTATTGCATAATCCTGCGCGGCACTGCACTGCGCTCGTCACCTTGAGACATCGGCTCTAAAGTCTCATATGCCCAGTATCTGTTGTATATTGTCTTATACATAGAGAGAAAAAAACACAGACGAATTGATAACCTTCTCCTATTTTGAAGTCGTTTATAAAATAGCGTAACGTTGATTCTTATAAAAAGAAGAGAAAGGAACTTCACCTGAAAACGAAGGCGTCACATGATTCCATATGGCGTAAACAGAACAAAAAAAATTACCAACTTTGATGTCTATTCGGTTTATTTTATCTACAAACATATCTATCAGTTATAGAAGGTTAAGTGACGCACCGATTAATGTAACCAATGGTTTGTGTCCATTCGTATTTTTTCAGTCGGGAGGTCATTATATTTTTTACACTTACACAGTTGGCACGTGATACGTTTTTTTATGAAATGCGGTTTGATATTTTATTCAGAGTAAAGCCGTCTGTGCGTATCGCGCTTATATTAGAGACGTGCCGGACCGTTTTCTTAAAGGAATGCGTATTGTTGTACGAAAATACGCATTGCAGATAATTTTACACCTAGGCTCACCCTGGACTCTACATACTGATTTGACATTTCACAGATAAATGACGTTTGTACAGCGTACACGCGCCAAATGCGTGTAAACACTCAATGATGACGCCTCAGGATGACGAGCGCAGTGCAGTGCCACGCAGGATTATGCAATGCAAAGTTCTGGGTGGCACTGTAACTGTTATGGGCAGGTGTAGCGCTTACCATCAGGTGAACGGCTTGCTCGTCTAGTCACTTGGCGAAAAAAAAATGCTAGACCAAAAGATATCCGCTATCATGAAGGTTTAAACTAAGAGCAGTTCCACACTACATCCGATCCGAATCCGTGGTAGTGCGTTGCGGAGTACCCTTAGAACTATTTGTATGGTCTTTACGCACTAGATCCGATTTTCATCAACCATAAATTTCCGTTTCGGAGAACACAAATCGGATCAAATGCCGAACCACTCTAACCCATTTGCCAGATAGAGATCGTTCCATTAGATAAATAGATGGATAGATGGATAAACTCTTTATTGAAACACCACAGAACAAAGAAAACTTAAAAACTAGAACAAAACAAGTTTAACAATTAGTGTCACAATGGGCGGTCTTATCGCTTAGAGCGAACTCTTCCAGACAACCATGCATGGAGAGCTGTAACTATGAGATCGGACGGTGGCTTTCCGTATACTGAACCCTGAAAATCTAGTAGACCAAAAGGTTTTTTCATAAAAATGGCGTGAACCCTTTTATATAAAATCGGTTGGAGGAAAGATATTAATTATGGAAGTACTTAAATAAAGGTAAATTATTTTATTAGTCTGCAAAGGCTAAAAAATCTATACTAATTGTTCGCGCCACTTACATTGGCACTCATAATACCTTCCTACCTTCCTATTCCTATCATTTCTTGGCGACTATCTCTGTCGCTCATATCGTGGTATCCACGAGAAAACTGCTTGCCGCCGCAAGTAGTCTGCGATCGACCCTCGTCCTTCGCGGCTGCCGCTCTCGCCGAATCCAAAGTACTGGATCTGCTGCTCCTCTGTGGTGGTCCACGTGAATTCGACGCGAAAATATAAACAAAACCCGCTATAAACCCGCCGCGTAAACGCTCCTTGCCGACACGCACCAACCGCCAAAAATACAGTCCACTACATCGAACGTCATAACATCCTGAAGGAACAAGCAGCTTGGAGACGGACCCGAACCGAGGTGATTGCAGTTGCATGGAGACCAGGTTAGTCGCCAAGTTCCTTTGTACTACTCTTCTACCAGCCATCCTTCCCCCGCCATTGGAGGCGCGCTCAGCCTATACAGCTTAGCTGCCGCGCTAACATATTGTTGGTCCTCCGCCGCCGGATCTTCTCTGGTCCTCCCGCTATTCTCTGGCCCCTCTTAGGCCTCATATAGTCCTCTTTATAACCGCCCGCAATTTTATATTGGTATTTTTACCAACGATAATTTCCTATAATTATCGTGTTCCCGCCCGCAATTACAGTTCAGATAGTACCCTGTACTATCCTACTACGCTCTTATATACTTATTTCGTGTATTCCGCATTCCTAAATAGTAAAAATAACGATTTTTCCGTAATTCTTAATTTTTATTAAAAAGTGAAGGTATTCCTAACGACCGCCCGTGCGTCTCCATGTGGGTATTCAATACGCCGCGCGCGCGACAGGTAAATGCTGTAGGCAGTTGCAGTAAATTAGGAATTTCATACTTTATCTAGTTTTTTATACTTTGTTAAGATCGCTATGGCTACTCGTTCAAAAGACAAAGATAGTGAAGTATACGAGGACGCAAAAGCGCTCGATACGTTACAGATCGAACGTTTGACCTTGATAGGTAAACGTGACATTATATTTTCCCGCTTACAAGATATTTTTAACCGATCTTTAAAGGCTTTCACTGATGATACTGAAAAGGATTTATTTCTATGTGGAATGATCTCGTTAGACCGTTTACGCTCCGATTTCAATGAAATTGTGAACAAATTAAATGTCACCGAGTTGACTCTCAACGCTTCGTACACGGTAAACTACCAATCTATAAACGTCTTCGAAGATATGTTTTGCCGTTGTCAGTTTGTTTATAATAAACTTAACCCGCCTTTAAAAACCGCTGATTTCAATGTTGCCCCGCAACGTAAATCCATCAGAATTCCTGAACTCGATTTGATGGTCTTCAATGGAGATCCGATGACCTGGAGGATATTTTATGAGTCATTCAAACGCACGATTCACGAAAATCCCGATCTCACTGATCACGAACGCGTCCAATATTTAATTAATAAATTGTCAGGCCGGGCCCTTGCAGTTTGTTCTGGTATCGTACCTAACGCTGATAATTATCCGATCATATGGCAGACGCTCGTCGATAAGTATAACGACAAACGTAACCTAGCCTCCGCTTATCTTGATCAAATGCTTGATTTTAAATCTTTTAACACCGCGACGAATAAAAACTTAGAATTATTCCTAGATAAATTCTGCACGGCTGTGTCAAGTTTGAAGTCTCTCAAGCTCGATAACGTGTCTGATTTTATTTTACTATCGCTCGCTTTGA
The DNA here is from genome assembly GCA_912999815.1 of Campaea margaritaria. Lineage (NCBI taxonomy): Eukaryota > Metazoa > Arthropoda > Insecta > Lepidoptera > Geometridae > Campaea > Campaea margaritaria. The sequence goes on from OU538801.1 coordinate 1,556,723, forward strand.
AGAAAATAGATTCAAGTACTGCACGGTCGTTTGAAATGCACATGCGAGGTAAATCTATGCCTACATACAATGAACTTTTAAAATTCATCCGCGAACAAAGCAAAATATTGGAACGCACTACGACCGTTTCTCTTAGCCGCAGTGATAACAGGCCGGGTACTGCAAGGTCTACGCAGTCTTTTGCAGCATCATGCGTCACTCACTGTCCGCTTTGCAAACAAGCCGATCACGCTAACTTATATAGATGCCCTGCATTTGATAAGCTTTCTATCGACGACAGGTACACTTTTGTAAAACAAAGCAAAGGTTGCACTAATTGTCTAAGCACTACGCATATAAATACTGCTTGCAATTCTAAATTTAATTGCCGTTATTGTGGATGTAAACATCATTCTATGTTATGCCGCAAAGTATCATCTTCCCGTGAAGACAATCGCCCGTACCCTAGCGCTCCGTCACAGGCGCACGCGCCGCCTCCGCGCGCGCGAACTGGCAACTTCTCCGCCGCCGGGGATCACATGCCGCCTTCGGCATCGCCGCCGCCCGTCGCGGGCTCCGCTAGCGCTCAGCTGACGAACTTACCTACAACTGCTTATCAGTCATCACAACAACAGGTGTCGCTGTGTAATATACGCCCCGCTTCGCAGCCTAATGACACTACTTGTTTACTGGGAACCGTACAAGTTTATGCTACGGATTTAAATGGTCGCCGCCATGTAGTACGCGCCTTAATTGATTCGGCTTCCCAAAGTAACTTTTTAACTTCAAAATGTTGCGCTAAATTAAATTTAAAATGCAATAAGGTGACGAACACCGTTGTTAAAGGGATAGGTTCCGCATCTAACCCAATCAAGGGAGCAGTTTCTGCTACTTTATCTTCCCGCCTAAATGATAATTTTATTGCAATTGACGCCTATGTTATCGACCGCATAACAGACAATTTACCGGCAGTGAAAATTGACGTATCCTGCCTTTCATACCTGAACTGCCTGCCTCTGGCAGACGACAGTTTCGCTTCGCCTTCCGAGATCGACATACTTATAGGCGCGCCGCTCTTTTCTGAAATATTGCTATCAGGCCGCGCCGCTGGTCCGCCTGGTACTCCAACCGCTTTTGAAACCATTTTTGGTTTTATCGTAATCGGGACCGCTCCCGTTACTCCCGCTCATGTTACTCCCGCTCATGTTACGCCCGCTCATATTGGAACCGTTGTTTCTATCACTGACCCCTTGGTTGAAGATAGATGCCGCTCTCATATTTCCCTCTGTACCTTTACGGAAGGACCACGTTTAGATAATCTTGTCCAACGCTTCTGGCAGCTTGAAGAGGTGCAATGCACGCCGACTTTGAGCCCAGATGCTATAGAATGTGAACGCATTTTTACAAATAACGTTTCCCGCGATCCTACGGGACGCTATTCTGTAGCGTTACCTTTCTCCCGCGATCCCGCGACCGCTCTGGGTAATTCTTACCCTATCGCTAAAAAACGCTTCATGTATCTCGAACGTAAGCTCGCCGCGACACCTGCTCTGCGCTTAGAGTACGATGCTATAATCAAAGAGTACATTCAGAAGGGTTACATTTCACTGATCGACAATGATAGTCCTTTTACTGGATATTACGTGCCACACCACGCCATTGCGAGACTACAAAAAACAACAACTCGATGGCGTATGGTGATGGACGCCAGTGCTGAAACTGACTCAGGCCTCTCCTTGAATCAAGTTTTATATACCGGGGATAATTTACAAAACGATCTTTTTACAATCCTCTTGGATTTCCGCCTCTACCCAATTGCTTTTACATCCGATATTAAACAGATGTACCTACAAATTTTGATAAATAAGGACCACCGCAAATATCAAAAATTCCTGTATCGATTCGATCCCGTTTTTCCGCTTGATACCTACCAATTCAACCGCGTTTGTTTTGGTCTACGTAGCAGTCCGTTCCTTGCAATGCGAGTGTTGCGACAGCTGTGCGCCGCCGACGGTGCCCGCTTCCCACTCGCAGCATCTCTTATCAGCGACAACACATGCATGGACGACGTGTGCTACTCCATGCCTACTCTGTCTGCTTGTTTACAACTCAGAGACGATCTCCGCGAGTTGCTCAAGGCCGGGGGCTTCGATCTCGTCAAATGGGCTAGTAACTCACCCGCGCTCCTTGACTCCCTTCCCGTCTCTGCGTTAACGGAATGCGTTAAAAATGCGAAAAATGCGTTAACGGATCTTTTAAATTCCGACGAATATAATAAGTCTATCTCAGATGAGTTATCAGCTAATCGCATACACTGGAAATTCAATCCACCGCGAAGTCCTCACTTCGGGGGGAATTATGAAATATATGTGAAAGCGTTTAAAAGTCATCTTCATAAGACGATCGGTTCACAGTTACTCACCTATGAGGAAATGTTAACCGTACTCACACAGATAGAATGCGTTATCAATTCTCGTCCTATAACGTTATTGAGCGAAGATCCGTCTGAGCCGACCGCGCTGAGTGCTTCACATTTCTTAATGACCGCACCGCTGAAGCATTTACCCGCTTGCACGGTTCCCGATGAACCTGGACACTTATTGAAACGATACGCTTTATTGGATCAAATGGTACAATCATTTTCCAAACGGTGGAAGTTGGAATATCTTCACTTACTTCAATCTAGAGGAAAATGGAATACACCTTCGAATCCCATTACAATAGGTTCTATTGTTCTTATTATCACTGATAATATTCCCCCGCTATCCTGGCCTCTCGGCGTCGTCGTGGCCACTCATGTCGGCGGCGATGGCATCTGTCGAGTAGCGTCAGTAAAAACGGCGACCGGCGTCTACCAGAGACCCGTCGTCCGTTTATGTATCTTACCTACCCAATAATTTAACCCCTTGCTCCCCGGTCAACCGCTATGTTATATTTAACCCGTTGACTGCTTAAGAGTTTAACTCTTATTTTTATTTTTTTTATTTCCCGCTTTCTTTTAAAAACCAATGGTTTTTAGGCCGGGGGCAAATGTTCGCGCCACTTACATTGGCACTCATAATACCTTCCTACCTTCCTATTCCTATCATTTCTTGGCGACTATCTCTGTCGCTCATATCGTGGTATCCACGAGAAAACTGCTTGCCGCCGCAAGTAGTCTGCGATCGACCCTCGTCCTTCGCGGCTGCCGCTCTCGCCGAATCCAAAGTACTGGATCTGCTGCTCCTCTGTGGTGGTCCACGTGAATTCGACGCGAAAATATAAACAAAACCCGCTATAAACCCGCCGCGTAAACGCTCCTTGCCGACACGCACCAACCGCCAAAAATACAGTCCACTACATCGAACGTCATAACATCCTGAAGGAACAAGCAGCTTGGAGACGGACCCGAACCGAGGTGATTGCAGTTGCATGGAGACCAGGTTAGTCGCCAAGTTCCTTTGTACTACTCTTCTACCAGCCATCCTTCCCCCGCCATTGGAGGCGCGCTCAGCCTATACAGCTTAGCTGCCGCGCTAACACTAATATATAAAGTTGAACAGTTTGTTTGTTTGAACGCTAGGATCTCAGGAACTACTGGTCCGAATTGTACAATTCTTTTTGTGTTGAATAGTCCATTTATCGAGGAAGGTATAGGCTATATAACATCACGCTACGACCAATAGGAGCGGAGAATCAATGAAGAATGTGGCAAAAACGGGGAAAATAAATTGCTTTTAAGAGAGTTATTGCGGGAAAGTTTGAATTATGGGGGTGAAACCGCAGAGCGCAGTTAGGCAGTACATAAAATTAAAAATTAAAACGTAATATTGAGTGACTTTTAACTTTTGACCAGATTTCTTACTGGGTTGTTGGTAGAGGTGCGGGGAAACGGATTGCGGGGGGTGGAGAGTCCATTCTGTATGTATAATAATACTGTATTTCTTCTGTGACACAGTACACTAACATAAACCACGAAGGTCGGCTTGGTTTTTCATCTGGATTATTAAATTTCACTTTTCATACGCTCGGGGAGGTAAAGATTCACAAACTGTAAAATGAGAAGCATAAGGATAGCTACACTTCAGTATTTATTCACGGCGAAACTTTTGAATTTCTTTTGAATAAGTTATGAAAGTACGGTCACCGAGTTACGGCATCAGGTCGGGCTGGGTACGGTAGCCGGGATTACGGCAATACGGCTAGCACTTAGGGGTTAGTTGATAACTATCTAGCTAGACTTACGGTACGAAAGATTATTGTGTTTTTTTTGCAATTATTTTGTTCATTAGCGGCAATAGCCTAGTGGTTAAACGTCCGCCCTCTTATAAAACATGTACGTAATTATCACTCGCTTTTCGGTGAAGGAAAACATCGTGACGAAACCCAAATGCCCGAGAATTATTTCGGAGTATGTGATACACCAATCCGGACCGGGCCCCCGTGGTGGATTATGGCCTAATCCTTTTCATGATAGTGAGGAAAGGAGACGATCTCATTTCACTAATATTATTAATGTGAAAATTTGTTTGTGTGTGTGTTTGTTCCCTGTTCACACTGAAAGGGCTGGACGGATTTTGATGAAATTCGGCATACAAATACTTTAGGTCTTGGAATAGAACAAAAGATACTTTTTATCCCGTAAATATTCACAGTTCTTGTGGGATAACCACGGGCACCATTTATAAAGGTACCATACTCTCCTAATGAAAAGGTTAAAAGGTAATTAAGTCCGAATAAAGACTGGTACACTCCTAAAACCTTTCCATCAACATAAACGCACTGTCAAAATGGATCCTAAACGGCCTAAATTGGATTCAACCTGCCCACTCCGTCAAAAGGCAACAGAAAATACAGAAATGTGGCTCCGACCGATGCCTTATTATGTAACTATGGATCGGCTTGCGACAGACGTACTCACGATGTTTTCCTTCACCGAAAAGCGAGTGATAATTACGTATATGCTTTACAGAAATACATTGGTACCCGCATTGGGATTTGAACTCATAACCTTCTCGTTGGAAGGCAGACGTTCTCCTACTAGGCTATAACCGCTGATGTAAATACTTAAGCCCTTTATTTATAAAAAGTTTTGTGACATTTATTAAAATTGCGCGCTACAGTATTATACTGCGCAGTACTAAGTGACGTTTGATAACTTTTTATGAATTAGGATAATATTACGATGTTTGGATCATTACGTATTAATATTGTTGTCCTTGTTGTTGTTTTCTTTGTTCTGTGGTGTTTCAATAAAGAGTTTATCTATCTATCTATCTATCCTTTTCCTTCTTTAACAGCCACTGGAGGCGCTACTATCAAACTTTACTATATAGTAGTGGTAGTAGTAATTCCCAAACTGCATTTCACCATAACCGGGACAATATACAGGCGATTTCCGTAATAAATCTTTTTAGTAACATTTTGCGAATCGATCGCTGTCGCTTTACTTCTGCAAAATTTTACGTAATAAGTGGCCGTCGCCGCGCCAGGATAATTAGGATAATTGGTCTGATGTAAGGGCACCTACAGACTGGGATCCTCGGAGCTTGAGAGGTTAACGGTGGGTGAGGGTGCGAGAGTAATGATTTTACTTGTGTTGGCGATTATTACTAGGCGATGTTATTATATTATAAAGCCATCTCCTGCATGCAACATATCGCTCAGGTGGGACATGAACGTGCTATCTCACGTTTAACACTTTCTTGTCGAAACAAAGCGATATCTTTTTTGACATGAAAACATAGAGAAAAAAATTTAAAAAAAGACAATGTTTTGTGTACAGGGTTTTGTGTAGTGTGTAGACGGCTTTCTCGCATTTCGGGTCAATTTTTTTTTTATTTAACTGAGTGACGAGACGAGCAAGTCGTTCACCTGATGGTAAGCGCTACGCCTGCCCATAACAGTCACAGAACCCTGCATTGCATAATCCTGAGCGGCACTGCACTGCGCCCGTCACCCTGAGACATCGGGACAAACAAAAACAAAGTCAATAATATATATATATATATAATAAGAGGGCGCTTATGAAAAATCTCTGACTGTACCACTGCGTGAGTGTAGGTTGTGCTTTTGCGGGAAAATGGAAAAAGCGGATGAAACCACAGAGCGCATCGAGTTAGTTTATAAAGGTTTACGTCAGTCTCTCCATTCCACACCCACGGCATCGAGGCAGGTGTTTCTGAACAATGTTAACAACTCATCCCACAATTCATACTATGCAGGAGCTGTCAGCCGCCCGACGGCGTCTTTAGAAACCCTGTACGGTGGAGAGCTTTAATGTATCAAGAAATTTATATACAAACACTTTCTGTAATGGAGAAAAGTTAAATGTCTATAGTGAAGTAAAGTAAGGAAGTTTAGTAGTAAGAGGCTTCTTCTGCAAGAGACCGCCTGGGGAAGTACCACCTTTGCCAGATATTCATCCGCCAAGTAGTGTGTAAACATTACCGTGTTCCGGTTTGAAAGGCACTGTTTTCAGCGCAATTACTGGGCATATGAGACAGGGGTGCAGTGCCGGCAGGATTAGGCAATGCAAAGTTCGGGTGGCACTGTAACTGTTATGGACAGGCGTAGCGCTTACCATCAGGTGAGTGACATGCTCGTCTCGTCACTCAATAAAATAAAAAAAAGTTAGGAAATTATAAAGAATTATTTGTTATCTTACTAATATTATAAATGCGAAAGTTTGTGTGTCAGTGTGCTTGTCCCCTCTTGACGCCGTAACGACTGAACGGATTTTGATGGACTTTAGTACCTAAGTATTTTAGTTCCTGGTATGAAACATAGAATACTTTTTATCCCGTAAAAGTGTTCGGTTCCTGTGGGAAAATAGTTTATGCGGGTAAAACAGCGGGACGCTGCTTGTTTTGGAATATACCTTTGTTATTCGAACTAATTGACATATCTGACACAGTCTGAAATACAAATTTGACAAACCTCAACGATACGATCAAGGTGCGTAAATAAAATAAGTGAAAACTTGTAAAGTTCAAGCAGAGTTTGTAAATAAGCTACCCGACCAGCGAGCGGCGAGTCGGGCGGAAGCGCAGCGAGGGTGGGCGGCGCGGGCGGCGTAGGCGGCCGGGACAAAGCCGCCGCCGCCTTTGATCCACCGCCAGTGATAGTGCCGACAGGTGTCAGCCGATTGTCGCCTCGCTGCTTGCTCATTGAGTTCCGGTTAGCGGATTTAGGTTTTTGTAGGGACGAGCTTCGGTTTGCATAGTTTAGTTACCGGCGGTAAAGACTTGCAAATGGAATTAACTTGCAAATGAGTTTTTGATAATTACCATATATAGTTTTGAAGACAAGCTCTTATAAAAAAGCTATAAAAAGCTTTTATAATTTTATGTAGCGGGAGGCTGCAAGAGACCGCCTGGGGAAGTACCACTCCTTTGCTAGATATTCATACGCCAAGCAGTAGTGTGCAAACATTACTGTGTTCCGGTTTGAAGGACATTGTTTCCAGCGAAATTACTGGGCATATGAGACTTCAGAGCCGATGTCTCAGGATGACAAGCGCAGTGCAAGATTATGCAATGCAAAGTTTTGTGTGGCACTGTAACTGTTATGGGCAGGCGTAGCGCTTACCACCAAGTAAACGACATGCTCGTCTCGTCACTCAGTCAAATAAAAAAAAACTTGGTTTTGGCTAAATGCACAAATATTGCAAAACTAAAAGGTAAAAAATAGCGTGTCGTTTTATTATTTAACTTTTCTAGCAAACATAACTAGGCTCGACGGAGACGTTATCAGGGCATGGCGTAACTTTTCAATTTCTACCAAACGTGTAAACCCTCCGGTTGATAAGAAGCTTTTACAAGCTGGAGTATAAAGCGACGAACAAACCAGAGCGGTGAAAACCGGCAGTGGCGGTGGCGACACAGTACCCAGTTTTTTATCAGAAGACTGCTGTAGAGCTTTTGATGAATTACTACCCTTGTTTACCTATTGTAATTTATCTGTATTTTTTTTTTGGGTGTACAATAAAGAGTTTTCTATTCTATTCTATTCTAAGAAACAGCATCTACACGGTTCTTACATATAGATGGAATAATAACTTCATCGTCATGATGATGGATGATTGATTAAGGCTTAATCCTCCTCACGAAAGTGAGGGGAGACCCGTGCCCAGCAGTGGGCCGATATGGGTTGATCATGATGATGAATAACGTATTGATAAAGTTACTTTCATTGGCAATTATTTATCGCGGCGACATTGACGATACTACCACGACTACCGCCGCCACCGCTATCCCATACCGCACCAGTATCATCGTACCTTCAAGGAATTACACTTAGCTGATACCATCAGCCAATTATGACTTTTTAAGCAAATGCTTAGCATTTTATCCGGGGCCATGTAAAAAGGTCGGCACGAAACAATTTCAGTTAGGAATTTGAATTTTTGAAGTGAAACATTTTATCGACGTATGGGAGAAATTTTATAGCAATCCTCATACTTTTCTAATACGCTCGACAGTCACGTCAGAGTTGACACTTTGACATGAAGGTTTATTGAAAGAGGTTTGAAATAAGACAAAGAGTTCGGGAGTTAGAGGTCGTCATTTAGTATACAGAAGTTAAAAAAGGTTTCGTAGTGATATATCTTCTCAGTTCTCAGTAGTATGACCACAGACTTTATCCATAATCAAAAGAGTATTTCATGAAAGTTACGCCGCCACAACGGCTTAACGAATTATGATGTTTGGCGTTATAGCTAGTAGTAGATACTTTAGGTTTTGAAATGTCACACAGAATTATCCGATTCCTGTGGCAAAGCTGTCAACGTGGGTGAATCTGCGGCGCGCAGCTGGGTTATAAGATTGGTAGGTTGTACCTTGTATATTGTATATTGTATACTTATTGGTATATCCATCTGAGTCAGGAAATCGTGACCCCTTCATTCATCCCTCCGCAATGTTTTATGCCGTCGCGCCTATCTCGCGTGGTTACGAGGGACCATTCATTTTTATAGGATAATGGGAATATGGGCCCTGTTGAGACGTGATAAGGTTTTTTAAGTTTTGGCTTCGCACGTTTTGTGCATTTATCTTTAGTGTCAAGTAGGTTTTAATCAAGTTTTTTTCTTATAAATGCTATTTTGTCATCTAATAGGATTAAAAAATCAGCCTCCAGAACGGTAACCACGTACTTATTCTTATTCCATGCTGTTCATTTTAAGGCCTTATGCTGAACGGCCTAGATTGGCACCACACGCTCATAAATGACAAATGTGACGTGACGTCACTCAAAAATAAACTGAAGAAAATGAAAGAAAAAGAGAATGAGATGGACCTATATAAACTCCCATAAATTCAAACACATTGTTACGATCTCTTTGGATAAATGTCTCTGGTCGACTTATGAACGCTTAGCGATATTGGTGGTGACAGTTAGCAGGGCAGTTCAGTTTAAGGCCTTAAACTGGATGGATTTCACTGTTCGTGATCAGGCGCCTGAGTCGGAAATCATACCGTTAGATTTATAAAAATACCCCTGTATTTTGAAAGCACTATAGAATAGAATAGAATAGAAAAACTCTTTACTGTACACCAGAAACATAAATAAACACAGTACAAAAGAATTACAATAGGTAAACACGGGTAGTACAATGGGCGGTCTTATCGCTGAAAGCGATTTCTTCCAGACAACCTTTGGATGGACAGTAAAAAACATTTTTCAATAGTAGGGTGGATGGCATACTTACAGTATACTATAAGGATTCGAGTTTGATAAAACTCGGCGTATTTCCTTTAAAGTTTAAAGAAGACCGTTAAATCAAACATTTCATGAAAAAAAAATTAGTTGGAAATTTACCACAACACGCTGTGAATGCTACCCGGAATAATTTTCTGAAAAGAACTTGTCTTTCAGGTTTCGTTGGTAGAGTTAACTCAAATGCCCTCTTGGGGCCTACTTGAAGAAGATGTGAATGTTAGAAAAAATGCTAGTTGTTAGACGTTTTTCATAGGCCATTTTTTTATTTGACTGAGTGACGAGACGAGCAAGCCGTTCACATTGACACACTGCATTGCATAATCCTGCGCGGCGCACTGCGCTCGTCGCCTGAGACATCGGCTCTAAAGTCTCATATGCCCAGTAATTTCGCTGGAAACAGTGCCCTTCAATCCGGAACACAGTAATGGCCGTATCGTCTTGAAAATAGGATTAATATTTCGCTAGTTAACTTATCTCTTGTAAGCACCCTTGTCACAGTACCTTTACTTATTCACTCACATCAAGTATGACAGACAGGCAGGGAGACTATTAGAACGGGACAGTCCCTGCCAGAAGGGATGAATAGGCACCCTTAGCATGATAAATGTTTCGGCTTACCAGCATCCGATAGCCCAGTAGACCTTAAAAGTAGTGATGGGCAGGTTCGCGACGTTTTATTCGATTGTTTAAACATCTCGATAGTACTCGATTATTTTCTTTCGCTGTTGAATTAAGTGAATCCGAGTTGTTTTTAAACATTCGAAAGAAAACAATTGCAGGCGGTGCTACAGACTGCGGTTCATTCGAGTTTAGATCGCGCACGATTATCATTTTTATTTGACTGAGTAACGGACCGAGCTAGTCGTTCACTATCAGGTAAGCGCTACGCCTGCATGATAGTTACAGTGCCACCCAGAACTTTGCAGTTCATAATCGTGTGCGGCACTACACTGCGCTCGTCACCCTGAGATATTGGTTCTAAAGTCTCATATGCTCAGTAATTTTGCCGGAAACCCTGCCCCTCAAACCGGAACACAGTATTTTTTGCACACTACTGCTTGGCGGATGAATATCTGGCGAAAGTGTGGTACTTCCCCAGGCGGTCTCTTGCAGAAAAGGCGAGAGCGAGTGAACCGTGAGTGAGTTCAACCCACGTGACGACACGCCACGAGTGACAGAGAGTGAGTGAAGAATGCACCAGCGAGACGTTTACAGACTCGATTGTAATTTTACATCAAATGCGATTGTCTCGATTGTTCATATATCTCGGGCTCGCCCTTCTCTACCTAAAAGCCCTCGTACACAGCTGTCCACGGCATGCGCCCATTACATGATACCCTTCGCGTTCAAGGAACTAATATAACTTTAGTATCCTATTTCGAAATATTGGGCGCTTGTATAGCTTTTATTTTATTTATGAGTAGCTTACTTGTCGCGGCTTTGCCTGGGAGTATAGTCGTTTATCCGTGGACAAGGTACTTCGGCACGTTTTATTTTTTTTTATGTTCTTCACAATTTATTACGACTCGATTCTGGGTTAGGCGAAAGACATGTCAATGCAGCGTGGCGTGGAGTGCAGTGCGGCACTTTGATACATTTTGTATGAAAACTGTGTCGAGTGACATCATACAGCGCCAGACGTCGCGCCGCATTTGAAAACTTGCGCCTATGAAGACAATTTTATGTGGAGATTTTCCCAAAAGAAATAGTTAAAAAAAAATTTGTTCTATATGTCCTCACGGACATCCCCCTTTGTTAGATTTTTAAGTTTTCTTTTTAGTTAGTTTTAGTTTTCTATTTAATTTTATCTATTAAATATTTTGGTGGATAACATGAATTATTCCCGTGGTGGATTATGGCCTAACCCTCCTCACGAAAGTGAGGAGAGACCCGTGCCCAGCAGTGGGACGTTATGGGTTGATGATGATGATGATTTAATATTTTTAAGTCTCTTTAACACACAACCAAATATTTGTGCGCCAGGTTTGTTATCATAATTATTTTACACTAGAAGAACTAGAATTAAAAAAAAAAGGTTATATTACCAATTTCATATATGATTTAGAAATTTTATACTGTAAATAAGTTACGGAAAAACTTTTTACTATTTGCCATTCGTTATCTCCAACCGTTACATGTTATTGTGCGATTTATAAAACAGTAACAGAACGATACATTATGACTTTATGGCGTATTTACACGATAACGTGTGTGTAAATCATGTTTTATAGAGCGTTATGTTTTACTGACTGGAATAACTTTTATGTGTGTATGACAAAATGATTGACGGTTAAGAGCCTAAGCACACGGCGTTTTTTATGCGCACAGACGACGCGCAGATTACGCGCGCTAACGCACTTCAAACGCGATTCAGACTCAGCCTTTAATTTTCTACGGAATACTTTCGGAGAGTGTGCGTTGGATTTTTTTTTATTGGCTTAGTGTGAGACGAGCATGTCGTTCATCTGACGGTAAGCGCTACGCCTGCCCATAACAGTTGCAGAACTTTGCATAATCTTGCGCGGTACTGCACTGCGCTTCTCACCCTGAGACATCGGCTGTAAAGTCTTATATGCCCAGTAATTATAGTATATAATATTAGTATGGATGTGATCGTGACGCGATATTATTGGCAGTTGGATTTTATGATATTTAAATAATTACTAGTTCCAGTACCAGCAGTCAACGTTATATTACCGCGAAGCAGTTATGCAGGAATAGCATTAATTACTAATTCCTTTAAGTCTCAGCCCGATACGTCAGAAGTTGTAAGTTTCTATTTCTGCAGACGGTTTAATGGAACTGTTATTGATATTCTGATCGCTCGCCTGCACTTTATCGTGTTGGATAATGGCCAGAAATAACAATTTCGTGCTAAGTTGCAAGTGTTTACTAATTTAAACGTAAATAAAATTAACGCGAGACCCGCTTTTGCGGGTACATTTCTTTTTATTTGACTGAGCAACTGGACGAGCACGTCGTTCCCCTGATGGTAAGCGCGCAGAACGGTCACAGCACCACCCAGAACTTCGCACTGCGCAATCCTGCGCGGCACTGCACTGCGCTCGTCATCCTGAGACATCGGCTCTAAACTCTCATACCCATGCCCAGTGATTTCACCTGCGTTGAGTATTATCCCACAGGATACGTATTTTTTACGGGATGAAAGTATTCCATATGTTAATCCAAGAAATAAACTACATGTGCGCCAAATTTCATCCAAATCCGTTCAGCCATTTCTGCTTGATCGAATAACAAACATCCAAACTTCCAACTTTCACATTTATAATGAGTAGGATAATCAAAACAGCGCCGTTTAAAGTTTCTAGAGCAACATGTTTCCCTTACAAATGGAAAGGTGTTTTATGGGGAATAAACACGAATAGTAGCGAAATATCAAGAAATTTATATGTAGTCCCTTTCCCTTCGTAATATCTTGCGGTTGACCTGTTTTATCCCTTTAACATTTACCTGTGTTTACACTTCCAGTAACACGATACAAGAAATAAGGGATCTAATAAAGGTACCGTTTGGATATATGGATCCTACAATGAGTTAAAATTATCTAACAGAAGTAGTGAGAGGCCTCTTCTGCACGTCACCTTTGCCAGATATTCATCCGCCAAGCTTGGCCGTGCAAATTTCCAGAGAAATTACTGGGCATATGAGACTTTAGAGCCGATGTCTCAGGGTGACGAGCGCAGTGCAGTGCCGCGCAGAATTATGCAATTCTAATTTCTGGGTGGCACTGTAACTGCTGTGGGCATGCCTAGCGCTTACCATCAGGTGAACGAATTGCTCGTCTCATCTCTCAGTCAAATAAAAAAAAGTCAGAGTGTTTGTGTCCCACAGTCCTCGTAGATCCTGATTGCCTAGATACAGGGAAATCTAGTTTGGTGTGGGATCTATGTATGTAATCGTGACTAGTTATTTATTTATTTAGCACCATCATTAGAATTGGGATATTTTCCGGGAAACATCCCATTTCCAATGTTAATACGTTGATTTATTTGTAATGTAAGTTGTATTTACGCCAATAAAAATTGTGGAAATATTTTTCAGACGTGTAAATAAATTTATGCAATAAAGTGATTTATAGTTACGGAACTACAATTTATTCTAGCAAAAAATATATATCACCAATGATTCTATCACCAATAACGTTACATGTACGTAAGCCACTCTGGTGGTCCGACATCTCGATAGGCGATAGAAATATTTTCTTGGTAAATATTTTTCTTTCGTCAAGCTTATTATTACTAGCGGCGCCCCGCGGTTTCACCCGCGTTGACTATTAACCCAAAGGAACTGCTAATTTCTCGGAATAAAATATATCCCATATTGTATTTTAGGAACAAAGTATCTGTATAGTATAACAGACAAACAGTTTTTTTTAAAGTAACATTTACGAAAAAAAAATAATGGAAAAATATCTAATAACTGAAATTTATCGTATATGAAAACATCGTGAGGAAACCCACATACCTACCTGAGAATTATTGCAGAGGTAGGTGTTATCCTACCCGAGAATTATTTCGGAGGTAGGTATGTTATCCACCAATCCGGACTGGGCCCCCGTGGCGGATTATGGCCTAACCTTCCTCACGAAAGAGAGGGGAGACCCGTGCCCAGCAGTGAGCGGATATAGGTTGATGATAATGATTCATCAATATATCACTACTAATAAATACTAGAATCGAACAGAATAGCAAACCCTTTATCTAACTCTCTTTATTCTAACTAAAAAAACCACCTACTCTTTTATTTATTTTCTCTTTATAATACACTAGCTGTGCCCTGCCACGCTTCGCTGTGGCACATTCGCACATTCGCTGATATGTCACTGATGAAGAAATAGATAAAAACAATCCTTGATGCGGATTATATATCATGCTAAAATTTCAGCTCGATCGGTGCAGAACTTTTTGAGTTTTTGAAGCGTACACAAACCAACATAACATTTTTATATATATAGATAGATTGGGAACAAAAATTAATAACGTCACATTTTCGTTTTTCCGCTTAAACTCCGCACCTACCCTTATATTATTGGCGTATCTACCTTTGAAATTGTAACTTATTTAAGAGATTTTCAAGATATCTAGCATTAAATTATAATTATACAAGACATATTTCGGAGGCATGTAAAAATGAGCTGAAACATTTCGTTTATTAGGATTCTGAATTTATTTATTTGAAAGATAATTATTTGGCAGATAAATATCTACATTAAACCGCACGTTTACAAAAAGACAAACATAAATTGAACATTTAACCTCAATTAATTTTCTTTTGAAACGTTTACCTAATTATCAATGTTGAATGAATACTTAATTACATTTTAATGATGCGCTGCGGATAAATCTATTTGAATTTTCATTTAGAGTTTGACGCTTTGTGCGTAACTCAATGGTAAAGATCTTATACACGTATCGTGTAATCCCGAGAATTATTTCGGAAGTAGGTATGCTATCCACCAATCCGGACCGGGCCCCCGTGGTGGATTATGGCCTAACCGTCCTCATGAAAGTGAGGGAGACCCGTGCTCAACAGTGGGACGATATCGGTTAATAATAATGATGGGCAGGATAGGATATATTATATAATTATTAGATAAACAGTGATCAGGGTCAGATGATGGAGCAGAAAAGAGAAATCAGGATAAACCTGTCGGGGGTCTTTGGTTTTTCTCGTAGCGATTGAACTTCTGTGAAACATACCAGTTCACAGCTTACGCTTCCTCCGTGGTTCCCTATCAGTTTTTATCCCAAGGCCTCAGTTAATGTACGACTGTTTACAGAAGCTTTACAGCTAGCTCCATTGATTGAGATAACAGGGTCTCGGGCACTCGGTGCGTGCGTTGCGCCTCGATAGTTTATAAATATTGCGTGGATTAGTATCTATAGCGGATTGAAATTCATTGAAGAAAGACCTCGAAAGAATTGCGCGTTCATATAGCTCTATTGAGTAGCTTCTATGAGCCACTCTTTTGTCGACTTTAAGAAAACTACAATGCGTTTTCGTTAGTGTTGTGTTTCTTATATAAAAATGTAGTAGACATTAATTACTGGGCATAATAATATGAAACTTTAGAGCCGATGTCTCAGGGTAACGAGCGCAGTGCAGTGCCGCGCAGGATTATGCAATCTCAAGTTCTGAGTGGCACTGTAACTATTATGGGCAAGCGGAGTGCTTACCATCAGTTGAACGACTTGCTCGTCTCTCAAATAAAAAAAAGTCGGGTGGTGGTATGTCTCTTCTGCAGGAGTTCGTCCTTTGCCAGATATTCATCTGCTAGTCTAAAAACATTACTATGTTCCGGTTTATGGGCACTGTTTCCAGCGTAATTACTGGGCATATGAGACTTTAGAGCCGATGTCTCAGGGTGATGAGCGCAGTGCAGTGCCACGCAGAATTATGCAATGCAAAGTCCTGAGTGGCACTGTAACTGTTAAAAAAAAGGTGAGGGTCGAACGTCGTTCGAACTCTAGCGACACGTATCGCGGAACATTTGTCCCCTAATGAATACAACACTTTTAAATCCCATTTTACCTATACCCGGATATGTTACAGATTTTTCAACTAAGTCAACAAACGTACCTTGTTTCTCTGCCGCAAAACAACCAATTGCAATTTTATATGACAAAGTTTCGTCCGGTTTCATTTAACTTCACCGAAGCCAGTACTCTACCTTTTTCAACTTTGGAACTTTAAATTGGAAATGCACTCGTGGTCAACAGGGTTGTCAAAGGAGAGGAAAGAAGCCGGCAGGGGTGGTACGAACTTGGGAATTGTAGGACTGTTTGAAAGTGAAGACATGTGGTGTGAAGGGGTAAGGACGTTCTCACTGCATTGTATACGAGAATTATAAAAAGAAATAGAATATCAACCACAGTGTAACTACTTTTTTTTTTATTTGACTGATTAACGAGACGAGATAGTCATTCATCTGAGGGTCGCTACAGCTACAGTGCCACCCAGAACTGCCCATTACAAAATCTTGTGCGGCACTGCACTGCGTTCGTCACTCTGAGACATTGGATCCAAAGTCTCTTGACCAGAAATTTCGCTGACAACAGTGCTCTTCAAACTGGAACACAGTTTGTTTGCACACGACTGCTTGGCGGATGAATATCTAGCAAAGGTGTGGTGCTTCACTCAGGTGGACTCTTACAGAAGAGGCTTACCACTAAATGAACCGGTTTATTTTTAGCAGAAACAAACTGTTATTAATTTTCACAGTTTGTGTTTATAGCGATTTATTTTTAGTTTCGCCGCTAACCAAACGATACCCAAATAGTTTTATCGGGGGCCTTTTTTTTTAGTCTGGTCAAGGTTGTGGTCAAGGTAATTTAATTGTGGCTGTTTAGGTATAGTATTTAAGTGTTATATTACATCATAAAATAGGCTTTTAAAATCGTTGATTTGATTTCTTATTCGAAATGCAGAAGCTCTCGACCGAAGACTTCATCGTCATGTGAATTTCGAGGCAATCCAGCTTCTCGACCACAGATATAGTGAGAAGACTCAAAAGAACAAAACCGTTCCAGTTAGTGTAGTGTTTAATGTTAGTGAGTTAAAGTAATGTAGTGCAAATGCTGCCTATAAAGAACACGCAAAAAAGGGTCTTCCCCTTAATAGAGACAATAAGAAAAGTGCTTTTGGACACAGTCATAATTTAATGTTAAATTACTTATTAGCCATATTAAAGGCTAGGTAGTTATAAGATTTGTGTTGCTCTCTAGGAAAATGAAACAAAAACTCGAAATGTTTTAGTAATTTTTGTCCCATTCCAAATCCAATACGGCCACTTACAGCCGCCATGTTGTTTTTTTTGACACTTGGTTAATGTCACATTCGAAATCAAGACAAATGTAATGATTTCTCATTTTTATCAATTCATCAAGTTTAGATAGGTAGATAGATAGATAACTCTTTTTTGACACCAAATTACATATAACACAGTGAGAGAAAAACCATAGGCTGTAGGACACGCCAAAGGAACCTGCGTATGACAGAACCCCCCTGGCAGTTCTACTAGCAATTTAAGTACAAAAAGCCGCCATTTGCTGAACTTTCAAACAACATGCCTAACAAGTGACATAAAAAGACGCATGTGAGGGTAATAAAAATTATTGAATAACTAGCAAAGAGCCCTTAAATGTAAACAAGTTGTGCCTTGACCTTTACTGAAGGGATCCTTTATCCGGATTTCCCGGCGTTTAGTACGGGAAAACCGACGTCAACCTTTCAATCTATAAACGGCTCTATATCGAAGTTATACAGTATTGAAGTTTCTCTCGATACAAGACAATTTTCTAGTTTGCGCATTTTATATTCCTTTGTATTGACGCATAGTGTCTGTCACACTCATCAGCGTGCCCCCAGTCCCCAAGAGTAATAGGGACAGACAGTCTTTTCAAAATGCGTGTGAAGACATGCACCAATTCACAAACGCTATACGAATCCGCCAAGCAGTAGTGTGCTAACATTACTGTGTTTCGGTTTGAAGGGCACTGTTTCCAGCGAAATTACTGGGCATATGAGACGTTAGAGCCGATGTCTCAGGGTGACGAGCGCAGTGCAGTGCCCTGCAAGATTATGCAATGCAGAGTTCTGTGTGGCACTGTACTGTTATGGGAAGGCGTAGCGCTTACCATCAGGTGAACGACTTGCTCGTCTCGTCACTCAGTCAAATAAAAAAAATTGTAAGTATAAATTTGTTTCATTAGATTCCAACGACTCGTATATCGTAATAAAACAAATGATAGATATCTCAAACTTTTACCCACACTCGCCACAGCGATACTCGTGCGTCAGGAAACCCTTGCAAAATCAGCAATCAAAAGGTCAAGTTCCCCCTCCCCCAGGCAGTTCCCCCTTAAATTATTCCGTCCCCGTCGCCGACACGTTCCGTCCCCCGTCCTCGCAATCAGCTAGTCTCTTTGCCCGTTACGAATCTAACGACATGTTTGCGATAGACGTAAACCACATTTTTGCTATCAAACGTCAAACGTTACTTTTTTATTTTATTTAATCGGGTATTACATTTGGCGGCCAATCACATCGTAATTGCTGTTGCTTTGCTACTGCAACGTTTTACATAATAAGGCCGCCTATTTGAAGGGGCGACACAGATATTGCCATGAAGTTGGGAATTGTCACCTTATTTAGTCTGTGGTACCTTGACTAGGTTACAAACCTTTTGGTTAGAATTCACCACCGTGAGCTGTGGGTTGTTTTTATTTTTTCTTCACCTTTTAATGGGTTGTTTTTATTTTTTTCTTTGTAAAAATCCAGTGTGTTTTAATGTTTTGGCTTCGTACAATTAATTTCATTAGTGCGTTTAGCCAGTGTAATTTTTTTTAAATCCATTTTTTAACCAAGTCAAAATGTCAACCTTCGTTTGTCAATTAATTGTAGGCAACGGAATGAATCCAACATAATAGAAGAACGAACAACTTCGTTTTGAAAATGTTTAGTAAAAGACATAAAGGCAAGATTTCACTTTCGACATAAATACGGTAGCGTTGTTGTGAGTAGAGCTTCCGAATATAAAAGGTCTTTAATATTAAATGATTGTTATTACGTTTTCCTCAGTCAGGTAAATATGGATGGAATTTCGAATTTCCACGTGGAAAAATCACTTAGAATTCTGAATGTAGAATAAGTACCTCTGTGTTTATAGTTGTAAAGGTAGGCCTCTTCTGCAAGAGACCGCCTGGGGAAGTACCACACCTTTGCCAGATATTAATCTGCCAAGCAGTAGTGTGCAAACGTTACTGTATTCCGGTTTGAAGGGCTCTGATTCCAGTGAAATTTCTTCTTTGAAGTGAGATTTCAGAACCACTGTCTTTCTGCATAACATTTTCTAATGGAAAGTTCCGGGTGACATTGTAGCTGCTATGGGCAGGCGTGGCGCTTACCATCCGGTGAAATTAGTAATATAAAAAAAATTACAATAAGGTCGTTTTTATTTAATGCGCCATATAATTAAGCATTCGGATCGCATACCACCGCAGAGTCATATTGTGACCTCACCCTCATACCCACACATATATAAAAAGCACCAAATGGCAACCAACAATCTGTGTTACTGAAATCATACATACGTATAAAGAAATTACACTGCCTAGTCAACGAAATGGCACATTAACTAAACTAGACAATATCTAATAGGTTAGTTTTGTCGATGTTAACAAAGCAATCGCTCCTGGAGGCCTACCATGACGTCTTATAGCGATTCAGTTCAGGACCTAAACTGAGCCGCGTCGCATAAGCGTACCGTGACGTCTTATTTTTCATGTTGCTGCCATTTTCAACCTAAACTGGATTCAGTTAAGGTTGAAAATCGCAGCAACCTATATTGAGTCGCTAATAAGCCAATCTCAACCTAAACTGGATCCAGTTTAAGTTGAAAATGGCAGCAACATAAAAAATAAGACGTCACGGTCCGATTATGCGACGCGGCTCAGTTTAGGTCCTCAACTGAATCGCAATAAGACGTCATGGTAAGCCCCCAGTTCTTAACTGGTTTAGAGTTAAATTATAAAACAAACGTGTACACTTCTCACTACCCAATGTCAGTAATAATGAAAGGTATGTAAGTAACTAGTAAATAATAAGTAAATTAAGTGAAATTAGATTATTAAACTGTAAAAAATTACTAAAAGTTCTTTTCACATTTAAAATTAGAATTTTTTCGGGTTTTGTAGTATTGAAATCGTTGTTTTTTTAATTTATTACGATTTAACTGTCTTTAAAAAGAGGTGGTTTTATGTACCATACGGTACATCTAGATCTAGATTTTTAGATTTTTAGAGTGTTTGATAATTGAGAAGTGCATACTTTCTGAGTAGTTCCAAATACGACTAGCAGTAATAGTTATACGTGTATTTTTTTAAATTAATTGATAAATTTACGTTTTACACAAATAAAACAGTCGAAACTCTATTCAATCTGCGTATTTATGTATTAATACTGTAGCACAAAAATAAAATGTATAAGAAAGACCGATAGCTTGTTTCATTGACTTCGATGTCCCATAAACTTTGCCAGTTACTGTACACCCACACACGCACAAAATGACATAACACGCAGCACTGCTTCCCCGTTCGAAATTTCACAATAGTGTAGGGTCGCCACCCTTGAATTAGTAATCTGGATTGTTATGTTGGCTCGTTCCATTGAGTGATACGAACGTTAATATTTTAGTATGTTGTCAGTATGGTAGACACGTGTGTTGAGCAAATATTGGGATTCCAGTGATTACAGTTTTGATTAAACGTTTCCAAGTCTTCCAGTGACGTAGTTTGGTTCACCTTTATTGGTACAGATTTAGGGTGGTCGCGTGGCCTTCGTAATCGATTATGGCTAGTATTGCCAGGTGTCGAGATTTGCGCGGAACGTCTCGATTTTCAGGTATCTGGTGACACGTCCCAATTTACCCTTGATCGGGATGCCGGACGTCCCGATTTTGCACTAACCTCCTCAGTCTGTCCTTTATTCGATAATTAACAGATCATTTAAAAAAAACTATATATGCGATTAAAGTAAATTATAATTTACAAATATCTGTTTGTTTTCGTAGCTCAGTTATTTTAATCTTCCGTTCTGGAATTTGACACACTGAACCTGGCAACACTTATTATGACGACCCGTGCTCAGCAGTGGGCGGATATAGGTTGTCAGGGTAGCAATGATGAAGTTTAGTTACATTTTGTAGTGAGAGGCCTCTTCTGCAAGAGACCACCTGTGGAAACTACACTCCTTTCCCACATATTTATCCGCCAAGCAGTAGTGTGAAAACAATTCTGTGTTTCTGTTTGATGTGCACTGTTTTCAGCGAAGCATATGAGACTTTACAAGCGATGTCTCATGCTGACGAGTGCAATGTAGTGCCGCGCAAAATTATGCAATGCAAAGATTTGGGTGGCATTGTAATTGTTATGGGCAGGCGTAGCGGTTACCATCAGGTTAATGACCGGCTCGAATAAAAATTACAGTTACAATGACATAATTCCATGCCATCGTCGTCGGAACAACGCAGGATTCCAACCCGTCCACGCTTCTCGCAAAATATCGTCACACCAACATCTAACTTTAGAATTTAGACATTTCTGAAATAGGGTCAAGAATTGCGTCGGCAATGCGTGCGTTCGCCTATTTTCGGAGCACCTCGGCTGCGTTCGGCTATTTCCGTACGCACGCCGTTTCGAATTGGCTGTTTTAAAATTGGAAACTGCTCTTTCGGCCTTTGATGTGAAACGAGCTTATGTTTGTAACGGTTTTAATAAATCCATTATTGTTGGATAAAAGCGGGTTTGTAATAGATCCCGATCAAAAAAAAGTTTGAAAAGTTGCAGAGTTTGGGAGAGATATCGGTTTATGTGGAGCAAACAAGATGGATTCTTGAAAAGCGTATTATTTTCGCTTCAGGAAACATAATACTTATCTAAAAGTTTAGTATACTTAAAACGAGCACCTCTTGAAATAACGAAAATATATTATAATACATGTTCGTGTTTATAAATTTGTAACAATTAATCGATATCAATTTAACTAAATAGTTCACTTAATACCTCTTGATGCTGACAACTTTTTGGTCTAAATCTCTTTGGTTGAGTAGCCGGACCGAAAAATGGCGGGAACGAAGAGATAGGGCGAAAAAGAAAAGGCGGGAAAAGTGAGGAATGTTTGTCGGTAAGGCATTCTGAAAACCAGCTTGCAAGAACTAACTTGTCATTTTAAAATTATAAGGTTTTTCTATGTGGAAATAAAACTTAAGGGAGTTTAAATAACGCTCTATTATAATAATTAATAGTTGATAGAATCAAGCTTACCCTGCTTACCTACAAACTATTTAGTATTCCGTCGCGTTACCTCGTTGAAATCCGTATTTGAAAATATTAAGGAAAAAAATATATATATATACTCGTATATATATATATATATATATTTGCTTTGTTTTGTACTTAATAGGGTAAATAATAAACAAAGACAAATAGCTATTTGTCTATCTATGTATCCATAGGACTGATATCGACAAAGTACGTATACTGAGCCGAAATTTTCCATCTAATATATTTATACATTTCTAATGCCAGTAAGTTAAATTATATTAAAAAAAAAACAAAATGGGTTAGTAGGCATGTGGGTTTCCTCACGATGTTCTTCTTCACCGAAAAGCGAGTGACCATTACGTTACTTTTACATAAACACATTGGTACGTGCCCGCACTGGGATTTGAACTCACGCCCTTCCCCTTGAAAGGCTGACAACCACCAAATACATAATGATGACATTATGCCGACATCCTTCGACAAATGGCGCTCAACCCTGATCGGCTTATCAACCCATCAATCCGTGACGGTAAGTCTCACATTTCCTGGCCCATTTGCTCGGAGCCCCAGAAAGGAAATGGAATGTGACCCCAGCCCCAAGTTAATCGCCGAGACAGGCGCCCTACACACCACCCGATCTACTGAACTTCCATTTAATTCGATTAGTATTTTGAAACAATCGTTTTTTTCACTGGATAAATAAATCACACTAATATTATGGTGGTATTGGTATTTGGTGGGAGCCTAGTGGAAGAACGTCTGGCTTCTAAGCAGAAAGTCGTGGGTTCAAATCCCAGTGCGGGCACGTACCAATGTGGTTCTTGTAAAACATACCAACCTACATACCAACTCGAGAATTATTTCGGAGGTAGGTGTGCTATCCACCAATCCGGATCGGGCCCCCGTGGTGGATTATGGCCTAACCCTCCTCACAAAATTGAGGGACCTGTGATCACCAGTGGGCCGATATGGGTTGATTATGATGATGATGAGTATTCATCTCTGATATCGTAGTATTGAGCTTAATCCGATTTAAAATCGATTTTTATCCTCACTACTCCACGCGACTGATTTATATTTCTAGCCCAGTGGTTCGGAGGCGGTTCGAGGGGAAATGGACTGTGAACGGAATCCGCTTTGACGAGTCAAGATGGAATCCGCAAACAAAACTCCGCCTTTGAAAACGATTTGTGTCGCATGCTTAGTTGTTTAGGCTCTTGTGATGTCGCCAGGCGACCGCCACGCGCGACTGAAAAGCTTTTGTTTGTTTAGACGCGTGAATTTCATCAATTACCACACCTTTGCCAGATATTCATCCGCCAAGCATTAGTGCGCAAACATTACTGTGTTCCGGTTTGAAAGGCATTGTTTCTAGACAAATTACTGGGCATTTGAGACTTTAGAGACGATGTCTTAGGGTGACGAGTGCAGTGCAGTGCCGCGCTGGGTTATGCAATGGAGGGTTCTGGGTTGTGCTGTGACTGGTATGGGCGTAGCGCTTACCATCAGGTGAACGACTTGCTCGTCTCGTCACTCAGTCAAATAAAAATTAGGACTTTAAAACCTAAAGACCAAGTCCTTATCCAACAAATATTTTCGAACCCATTCCGTCTGGGTCGTGAAAATCTGACAGAACACCTTTGTTAGTTCAATTAGATTATTTATCATCGTGTAGCAATTCTACCAACAATATTATATTTGAGACGAGATATTGAATCACACAATAATTTTATGATTAATACACTGAATAATCATTTTATTTTACAATTATTAAAAACTAAGCAATAAAAGGGCAATTTTATCTACACGAAGCATAAGTAATTCTGAAACAGAGATGTGCGTCACTGACGCGCATTGCTGTCACCTTTCACTTACATTATCTAGCCAACTGTCACAGTAATCATT
Source organism: Campaea margaritaria (assembly GCA_912999815.1). Lineage (NCBI taxonomy): Eukaryota > Metazoa > Arthropoda > Insecta > Lepidoptera > Geometridae > Campaea > Campaea margaritaria. The sequence continues at coordinate 1,581,148 of OU538801.1, forward strand.
CATCATCAACAACCCATAACGTCCCACTGCTGGGCACGGGTCTCCTCTCACTTTCGTGAGGAGGATTAGGCCATAATCCACCACGGGGGCCAGATCCGGATTGGTGGATCACCTACCTACCTGTGAAATATATCTCGGGTAGGTATGTGGGTTTCCTCACGATGTTTTCCTTCACCGAAAAGCGAGTGATAATTACGTACATATGTTTTACAAGAAACACATTGGTACGTGCCTGCACTGGGATTAGAACTCACGACCTTCTGCTTGGAAGGCGGACGTTCTCCTGCTAGGCTACCACAGCTTACACCGCCGCTACAGTAATCATTAACACAAGTAATTTAACATGGAATTTCCATTGAGCTCCATACAACGATAACAATGCCGTTAGTAGCTAATGAACAATTGAACAGTCATGCATCTTAATTTATGTCTCGCGCTTGGCAAAAACAATATTTTGTTGGAAAAGATCAAAACGAGTTGTTTTCCAAATAGAAATGAAAATGAACATGAAATTTCAAGCATCACTGCATTACACTCGTCGCCTTTAGACATTGAACATGCCTAACCAGTCATTCAGCCGTGTTACCGGTTGGGTTAGAATTTAATTGACACGAAAATTGACTAACGATTCGAAGTAGGATGAACAGCGTTCTTCTGTTCGGCACTCGTCAACGCAGGAGTTTATTTGACATGGAAACCTACTAGCATGTGATAGATTATTTGAATTTTACCATGGTAATTGTTGTCAATATTCAAATACTGATGATGCTAAACTTACCTTGTGTCAAGATAAGTATCTTTTATAATTAAACCACGTAGGTACATGACTAAATAATACGTTTTGAGTATCTGATGATAATGTATGTATTTAGTAAAGATTCAAATGGCAACATTTGTTTGAGGACTTAACTTGATGAATTTGGCAACATTCACTGGTTTCCAATAAACAGGAAATTACGTTAATGGTTATAATTAATATTGTACGTATTTTAGAAAAAGTTTGACTGATAATTATCAAATAATTATGATTTCTGCGGCTAGATTTAATCCATGTATTTTCGTCCATATTTCATTTAATGATATGATAATTGACTTGTGTTAATTCTTCAATATTCATACTAATATGAATATTCTTAAGTATTAATGTATCGAATCATTTACGATAATTCATCTCTGTATTTGTAAGATAATTGGTAATTGAAAATAAACGATGAAACAGCTTTATTACTGTTAGAAAACCATTTAATATAATAATTGGAATTATTCACGTTTAAACAAACTTTAGTGTACATATCTGTGGATATGTATTGATTTAGAAGGTTTTAACATGTATTGTAATAAAAATCAAGCAGTAAAAACGTTTAGTTTCAATTTAAGGAAACACGTGGTTTACTGAGCTTGTTTATTCGCCGCACGGCGGCCGGTATAAATAGCCTTGCATTTGAAAGGCAGATTCACTTCTCAATGTACCTCGGAACAGGGCGGACACGCCGCCCAACTAAATAAGTTAAGTACTATTATTATATCTATTAACTAGAAAGCTATTATTATTGTGTATGTGTATTAATCTTCAGTTTAAAACTTACTATGTGTATTGCAATAGTTATCAATATTGTGTATCAGTGTGAACATTACAATCGCTAAATTATATCGTGTTATATATAGATACAACTAATGTGAGCATTTCATTATCTTCCTACTTATTTCCAAATGAAGCTTATATTTTAAATTAATTATTGAGAGTTACAATAGCTATTCCTGTCGTGTAGTAATATGTAGATTACATTAACTTCCTACTTATTTGAAAGTAAAGTAAATGGCTTATATACTATTTATTCTTGTGTATTATTACAATAGCTATTCCTGTTGTGTATTAATAACGTGTAGATAAACCTATCCGTGAGACTTAGATTAACTTCCTACTTATTGCAAAATAAAAGAATATCAATATTAATGTTTATTCTCTTATATTCCTTTATATATAGATGTCTTTTCCTAATTTAGTTATTATCAGAAGTGGGATTCGACCTGACTAATCTTAACGTATTATGTAATATTTCAGATATTGTGGGTGTGGTTTCTGAAATGGACTCGGCAGTCGTAGAAGGTCTGCTCAAGGCGATCCGAGATGCAGTTGCGGGGACACCTCGTGGAGACGATGTGGTTCTTCCGCCGTTCGATCCTGATAAGAACGACAACGGTGCCAGCAGCTGGTGCACCAATATCGATGCAATCGCAGCGGATCTTGGATGGAGCAACATCACAACCGTTGCAAAAGCAGGTAAAGCCTTGAAAGGCTCTGCATTACTGTGGTATGAAACTTGGGAGCCCGATGAAGGTAGAACGTGGGAACAATTTAAAATCACTGTTAAAGATTTATATCCTGAAAAGAGGAACTTGTCAGACAAATTAACAAAGGCAGTGTTATTAACATCTGAAGCTGCAGAATCGTATTGTGATTATGCTAGGGAAAAACTTAGATTGTTTAAGAATACTAGGATAGTTTTCACCGAAAAACAGTTAGTTGAGCTTGTTTGCGGAGGTATACATGATGTGCATGTAAAAATGGCATCACAAAATAGTCGTGTGGAGACCACTGCAGAATTGATATCACTGTTTACGACTTATGTGAAGATTCCTAAGAAACGTCCATTTGATTCTACAAGTAAATTTACTGACAACCCAACTAGTTCTCCTAGCAAACGACCAAAAATTGATGAAAAACGTTGTTACACTTGTAACAAGCTAGGTCATTTTTCAGCCCAATGTTTTCAGAACAGAAACTATAATGCCCCTAGGACAAGTTTTTCGACAAACTTAGCTCGTCCCCCCATAAACAAAGTCCAATGCTCCCATTGCAAAAGATTCGGACACACTGAATCAGTTTGTTATTTTAAACAGCTTTCTACCACAAGTACCACAGTAACAAAAAGAGATGACGCTAATTGTATAACCAAGGCTTAACTAAAGTTGTGATAAAGGATATGACAGTCGAAGCTCTTATTGATACTGGTGCTAGTTGCAGTATCATGAAGGATTCTATTGCACGGCGAATAGGTTGCAATTTAACTCCATGTTCAAAAATGCTCGATGGTATAGGCAATGGTAAATTACATATCTTTGCAAAAGTAACTGTCCCTGTAAAATTTGAGGAAATCTGTCTAGAAATAGAATTTAATGTAGCCAGGGATAAAGATTTTAGCTATGATTGTTTGATCGGTAGAGATGCAGTTAGTCATTCGGACGTTGCTGTTATAGTAGACTCTTCTGGGTGTAGACTGACACGTACTCACTTGCTTGAACCAACTGGAGTAGTTAATCAAATAACCAGTTGTAATAGCGAACTCGATCAACTAAACGAAAAAAATGGGTTTCATCAAATTCCAGTAGCACAGGACTCCGTAAAATACACAGCTTTCGTAACCCCAGATGGGCATTACGAATTTCTGAAAATGCCATTTGGAATTTGTAACGGACCATCAGTCTTCCAGAGAGCTATAAGTAGAGCCATTAAACACTTGAAATTTTTATTAGTGTATATAGATGACTTATTAATTCCATTTAAAACTGAAAATGAGGGTCTGCAATACCTAGAACAAACTCTCGAAGCTCTCAGTCATGCCGGATTTACCATAAACTTGAAAAAATGCAAGTTTTTTGTGACAGAGATAGAATATTTAGGAAGACACATTTCTGAAGATGGTATCAGGCCAAGTGATAATAAAGTCTCGGCTCTCATCAACTCTCCTGTCCCTGATACTATCAAAGAAGTGCGTCAATTTATGGGTTTAGCTAGTTATTTCCGTAAATTTATACCAGAATTTGCCTCACGTACTGCCAGTATAACTAAACTCACAAAAAATAACCAGAAATGGGAGTGGGGTCAAGATCAGAATGAAGCTAGGAATTATGTTATTAAGCACTTGGTGACGAAACCACTATTGACTGTATTTGATCCAAACTTACCTACTGAACTGCACACTGATGCTAGCTCAATTGGTTATGGTGGAATTGTAATGCAAAAAGTTGATAATCAGAATAAAGTTGTAGCATACTATAGCAAACGTACTTCCCCTGCCGAATCAAGATATTGCTCTTACGACTTAGAAACATTGGCAATTTATAACGCCCTTAAACATTTTAGGGTGTATTTATTAGGTATCCCATTCACTATAGTAACAGACTGTAATGCCATTAAGCCTACCATGACCAAAAAAGATTGTTCACCGCGTGTAGCTAGATGGTGGACCTTTATGCAAGATTTTAACTTCAAAATTCTCTACAAAAAGGGTAAATATGTGGGTCATGTTGACTACCTAAGTCGTAATCCAATCAACCCTAAAACTGTCCACACAAACAAAAATATCCCTTCTGTAATTAACGTGGTTAATGACGATGCAAGTCGTCCGCCATCGTGGTTAGAATCTGCTCAACGAGATGATACTGAGACTCAGACTATAATTGACAAAGTTCGGTCAGGTGAATTGGATACCAATCAATACTTAATCATAAAATACATTGCTCTATTATAAAAACGACGCTAATGCTATGCCGAAATTATATATTCCAAGAGGCTATAGACTTAGCTTACTTAGACTATTTCATGATGATAACTGTCATGATGGATATGATAAAATCATTGACAAAATCCGCCAACATTTTTGGTTTCCTGGCATTGCAGCGTTTGTTAAAAAATACATCTCTCATTGTCTCATATGTACCTCACGAAAAAATCACTCTGGACCTAAACAAGGTATATTATATCCTATAGAGAAATCTATTCCTTTCCATACTTTGCATATGGATTGCACTGGGCCTTTTAGACAATCAGCCGATGGTTTTAAATTTGTATTGCTAGTCATAGATGGATTTACAAAATATTGCATCCTCAAACCCCTTAAGAGTCTGAGCGGACAGGAATTGTTGTTTGCCATACGTGAAACTATTGCATTATTCGACACACCTCATCTTGTAATTACGGACAGAAGCACAAACTTTACATCTAATCAAGTTCAAACCTTATTTAGGGAAATGCAAATTGAACACCACATGATATCCACTGGTACTCCTCGTAGTAATGGCCAAGTTGAAAGGTATGTAGCTACAGTAACAAACATGTTAGCTACCACGATTAATGATTTGTCAGAATGGCCAAACGTTCTTTGGAAAGTACAACAATCTCTTAATACGACTGTTCAGAAAACCACAGGCTTTTCCCCAATGAGACTTTTACTAGGAAGGGAAGGAAATATACCTTCCATACAAGCTCGGCTAACTGATGTTGTAGATGAATCAATACAACCAAGTATTGACTTAGAAGCTGATCGTGAATTAGCACGACAACGGCTCAAAGATGTTGCTGATAGGTTTAAGAAACGTTTTGATACTACCAGACGAACCAATAAAATATATAATATTGGAGACCTAGTTTACATCAGTCAAGACCATAGACGTCATGATAAACTCAGTCCAAAATTCAAAGGCCCATATGAAATAATACAAATATTACCACATGACAGATTTTCTTTGAGGGGACAAAATAATTTGAGAAATATTATTGTTGCCAAAGAAAAACTGCGTGTTTGGCCTGGTGAATGGGTAGAACAAAACATTTCCTTTGAAGAATCACTGTAAACAAATATAACTTATTAAACAATATCATTGTCAAAAGAGAACCGTGATAGATTATTATATAGCTAACAAATTTAAGATTATTCAAAATAATATCCATGTAGATCACATAATTATTAAGATCAAACTATGAATGTGTTTAATTTTGAATTATCATTATTATGTAACATTGCTAATTTACTTAGGACAGGTACTTTTTTTGACACACTTAAAATATTAAATTCTGAGATTGTCACATCGGTCACATCATACCAGTATTTGTGTCGCTGGGCGATCTTAAACCTGATTAGTCTAGATTTTACTGGCAGCGAGTAAAAGGACTAATATGCTATATGCCTGGTCATAGATCACAATGAAACGATGAAAATGAGGAAAAAAAAAAAAAAAAAAAAAAAAAATTATTAGAAATGAAAAAAAAAAAAAAAATGTGTCGCTGGGCGATCTTAAACCTGATTAGTCTAGATTTTACTGGCAGCGAGTAAAAGGACTAATGTGCTATATGCCTGGTCATAGATCATGAGAATGAAAAAAAAAAAAGTGAATGATATGAAAAAAAAAAAAAAGAAAAGAGAATGGTTTCATTGGTAAAAAAAAAAAAGAAAAAAAAAAAAAAAGAAAGTTATACTGGTGATGATGATGATAATGATAAAAATATAAAATGATTTGGACTTGTGAAATGTGATTAAGTAGGTACTTCGAGAACGAAGTACATATCAGTATGGCCGTGATAGATTATTTGAATTTTACCATGGTAATTGTTGTCAATATTCAAATACTGATGATGCTAAACTTACCTTGTGTCAAGATAAGTATCTTTTATAATTAAACCACGTAGGTACATGACTAAATAATACGTTTTGAGTATCTGATGATAATGTATGTATTTAGTAAAGATTCAAATGGCAACATTTGTTTGAGGACTTAACTTGATGAATTTGGCAACATTCACTGGTTTCCAATAAACAGGAAATTACGTTAATGGTTATAATTAATATTGTACGTATTTTAGAAAAAGTTTGACTGATAATTATCAAATAATTATGATTTCTGCGGCTAGATTTAATCCATGTATTTTCGTCCATATTTCATTTAATGATATGATAATTGACTTGTGTTAATTCTTCAATATTCATACTAATATGAATATTCTTAAGTATTAATGTATCGAATCATTTACGATAATTCATCTCTGTATTTGTAAGATAATTGGTAATTGAAAATAAACGATGAAACAGCTTTATTACTGTTAGAAAACCATTTAATATAATAATTGGAATTATTCACGTTTAAACAAACTTTAGTGTACATATCTGTGGATATGTATTGATTTAGAAGGTTTTAACATGTATTGTAATAAAAATCAAGCAGTAAAAACGTTTAGTTTCAATTTAAGGAAACACGTGGTTTACTGAGCTTGTTTATTCGCCGCACGGCGGCCGGTATAAATAGCCTTGCATTTGAAAGGCAGATTCACTTCTCAATGTACCTCGGAACAGGGCGGACACGCCGCCCAACTAAATAAGTTAAGTACTATTATTATATCTATTAACTAGAAAGCTATTATTATTGTGTATGTGTATTAATCTTCAGTTTAAAACTTACTATGTGTATTGCAATAGTTATCAATATTGTGTATCAGTGTGAACATTACAATCGCTAAATTATATCGTGTTATATATAGATACAACTAATGTGAGCATTTCATTATCTTCCTACTTATTTCCAAATGAAGCTTATATTTTAAATTAATTATTGAGAGTTACAATAGCTATTCCTGTCGTGTAGTAATATGTAGATTACATTAACTTCCTACTTATTTGAAAGTAAAGTAAATGGCTTATATACTATTTATTCTTGTGTATTATTACAATAGCTATTCCTGTTGTGTATTAATAACGTGTAGATAAACCTATCCGTGAGACTTAGATTAACTTCCTACTTATTGCAAAATAAAAGAATATCAATATTAATGTTTATTCTCTTATATTCCTTTATATATAGATGTCTTTTCCTAATTTAGTTATTACATGCATATACAAATTCAGGAATGTAACCTCTTGACAAATACGCGCCTAAAATGTCTTTATTTCCTTGTCACAACGGCCGGCACCCTGCCACGGAAAGGTAACGATCGATACCGCCTTTAAATACAAACCTGAAGCTTTTAAGGTAGATTGAGATAGCAGATAATTCTTATCTCCCTAGGGGGACTTTTTGTGAACATTTTTACTTACCGCAGTTACGACTTTTCCGCTATGTTATGACTGTTTTAAACAGTTTTCTTTATCATTCTACGTACCTGAAACGAAAAAAAAAAGATTTTTGTTAATCGATAAGCTTTTATAAAACACAAATGTTTATTGCACTGTGTCTACTGAAGCTTTATGGTGTTCAATAAGGAATCTATACTAATATATAAAGCTGAAGAGTTTGTTTGTTTGAACGCTAGGATCTCAGGAACTACTGGTCCGAATCGAACAATTATTTTTGTGTTGAATAGTCCATTTATTGAGAAAGGTTATAGGCTATACAAGATCACGCTACGACCAATAGGAGCGGAGCATCAATAAAGACTGTGCCAGAAACGGGGAAAATATTTTGCTTTTAAGAGAGTTATTGCGGGAAAACTTGAAGTATGCGGGTGAAACCGCGAGGCGCGGCTAGTATAATATACAGGGTGTCTCACGGATATGCCATATGGAGAGAAATTACCTTGAATATTGTAGATGGAAAATTTTACTGAAAGAGACATTATTTGAATTTCAAAAACCAGTTAAAACTGCATTTATAGATATTTAAATAATTAGATGGTTGAACCGGGAATCGAACCCGTTACACGAGAAAAATAATCATCCTGTACCTTTATCATATCGATTGAAAGGCTTCATCATAAGGATTATTTTTTGCTAAATAACATAGTGTCAGAAATAAAAGGAAGACCATGAATTTTATCATCTTTAACACAAAATTAATCGATTCCTCATCATCACTCATTAATCAATCCTTACGGCAATGTCGGCTTTTAATTTTTTTGAACAAAATTTATTACTTGATGTGAAATTATATGAATTATTTTATAAAGAACTAGCTGCACCCCGCGGTTTCATCCGCGTAGTTCCTGTTCCCGCGGGAATATGGGGATAAAAATAGCCTATACTCGCTGTCAATGTAGCTTTCCATTAGATAAATATTTTTTTAAATCGGTGCAGTGGTTTAGCCGAAAACTTACATATTTCCATACAAACTTTCAAACCCTATTTTTACTTTACCCCATCATAGGTAAAATTTTTACAAACTTTTAATGCCAAATTTATTTAAATCTAATTAAAAGCCTAAAAGTAGGTTTTAAGCTTCTAGCTTCAAAAATGACGAAACTTACATCCCCTATTTCAAACCCTTACAACGTTTTTATTGCATTAAAAAGTACCCTATGTCCTTTCTCAGGCTCTAGACTATCTCTGTACCAAATTTAATTTCAATCGGTTCAGTAGTTTAGGTGTGAAAGAGCAACAGACAGAGTTACTTTCGCATTTATAATATAAAGTAAGGATTATTTTATTGTATTGCATTGTAAATGCATGAAAACCGTGTTTATTTCTGAACTGGTGTACATTAAAGTATTTTCTATTCTAATGCACCACGCGGTTTCCTCACGATGATTTCCACTCACGACCCTCTCCTTGTAAGGCGGACGTTCTCCCACCAGGTCATTACCGCTTAGAAGTTAACTGGAATGTAACATTTCAACTCAATTACCCGTATACACTGGGTTAAAATTTACTTGCGAAATTTGACCGACATAAATCATCCAAAGATAAATGAAAACTTGTAATGTGACATCATTATGTCGTTATTAACGTTATAGCCTTTTCCAGTGGCGTTAATGAATGGTTTCCTATAACTCTGAATGGTTCTTGCGGCTTAGTCAGAATGCGTCATCGAATAGAGATGATTAATTCTATCGCTACGATGTCTCAACGGAGCCCCACTAACTGCGTCTGTGGTTTATTTCCAGACCCGTCTCCCAAGGTTTGAACTCACAACGTCGAAACGAAAGAAATGAAATGGGAAAACTGTTGATACCATACTGAAATTACGCGTAAGACCTTCGTACACAATAAAATATATTCTATTCTATTCTTTTCTAAAAAAAAAAAGTATTATAATAACAAAAGGAGTATTTATTATTAGAATTTTTGATTTTTTACTATAAGACCACATGGTTCATAAATATACACGCAAGCAATAATTTACAATATTGACTTACAAACTACACTTTAGCATTAACACAGGAAAAAAAAAGTATATTTTCTACCTTTTTATTCTTTTCCGTTTCTTTTTTTGATATATGAGGTAATTTTGGCAAGTAACTACATACTACTCATATGTACTTCTATAAGTTCATATAATTATAAAAATCACATAGAAAGAAGCACGTTCAGTTTTTCCAAAATTTCCCAATTTTCCGGGCAACTTTTTTAAATTTTCGGTCCATAAATGATAGGTAAATAAAAATTATTAAAAAGCGGTGGCCTTTAATAAATTAAATTATAATTTTATTACCGTGCCAAATAATAGATCGGAACCGTATGTACAAATTAATTTTCATATAAAAAACATGTATATTTTGTACGTATATAAAAATTGTATTTATTTGTTCTTTAAATATTACGAATTTAATTTTTGTTACTTTAACAAAAAAGTGTTTTTGTTCTGTGTTCTTTTTACGTTATTAATTACAATTAATTATTGTTACTTTATAATATTTATGTGCGAGTCAATCACGATCAAAAACTTTAACTGTATCTAACATTATTATTTCTTTTTTCGTAAATACAAACCTACTTCCAAAGTTAGCTTCAACATTGCGGAAACTTAAATAACAACGTACCAGTTAGTAGTTTCCCTGCTTGTAGCAAACAGAACAACCGAACAAACGTTATTAAATTCTACTGCTGCTCGTAAAGAACAAGGCGAGCTAGCCTATACCAAAGAAATTTAATATTACTCTTGCATACCGGAAGTCATCCACTCAATATCATAAAACGCTTTTTATTTCATTCCCTTTCTAAGGCACCGTTCTCAGTCAATATAGCCTTAATCAAAATGAAAGCCTATACAGAAGGAAGAGGTAGGTGGAAGGTACCCACTGCGTTCGTTCTTGCGGTCGAATACCGTTCGAGTAATTGGGATGGGTAATAGGTACCTCTAGTATATCTTGGTTAGGCACAGACATGGCGCAAGGTAGGGGCAAGAACAAATATTTTTGTAGTGAGAGGCCTCTTCTGCAAGAGAACACCTGGGGTAGTACCACACCTTTGCCAGTTGTTCATTTATCAAGCAGTGGAGTGAAAACATTGCTGTGTTCCGGTTTGAAGGGTACTGTTTCCAGTGTAAATACTGTGTATATGACTTTAAAACGGATGTGTCAGGGTGACGAGCGCAGTGCAGTACTGCGCAAGATTATGCACTGCAAAGTTCTGCATCTGTTATGGGCAGACGTAGCGCATACCATCAGGTGAACGACTTGAACGGTTTTTTTAACTCCACGTTTCTATGCCACTACAGTAAACCACCGTCCAATCTTTTTGTCGCTTCTCTCCATGCATGGTTGTCTGGAAGAAATCACTCTCAACGATAAGACCGCCTATTGTGACACTAATTGTTAAATTTGATTTGTATTAGTTTTAAGTTTTCTTTGTTCTGTGGTGTTACAATAAAGAGTTTATCTATCTATCTAAGGTATTCTACTGACAATTTCTGCTTCGTCGTTATGAGCTTATTGTCCGTTCTTCCTTCCGAGAGAAATAGCCCCCTTCCTTGATCCCACCCTGCATTTCTCGGTAGCTCCGGTTTAGACTTAGTTACTTCTCAGCAGGTAAGGCGATTAGAAGCGAGCGAATCCAACTATTAACGGCATCCCGAAGTTTTCGAAACTACCTGAGCAAGCAGACGGAGCGGTATCATTTAGAATTTCCATTTCGTTAAGCAAGCAAGCTTTCTGAGCTCAATGCCCGCGGTTCTGCACATTTAGGTAACTAACTGACTAGGATGGCAAACCCAAAAGGAGTCTTGACCTTCGATAATAAGAGTCGCCACTTCTGTCTGTCTTGCGCCACCTCCTGCCTGTCCTCCGCTTGGAGCTCGCGCAAGTCTTTCCTTTACAAAAGATCCTAAGATTTTAAGGCCTCATTAAGTTTATTCTTTTTCCTTTAATATTTCTTTTTTTTCTGTATATTTGTTGTGTGGAGCATAAGACTAAAAACCACCACAGGGACCCAGTCCGAATTGGTGGATAACATACCTACCTCCAAAACAATTCTCAGGTAGGTGTGTTTAGTGTGTTAAGGTTCATATTGCTCTAATGGAAACGGTTTGAATTAAAAGAACGTCCTCTCTCATTGATGGTTTTTATTGCACTGTCATAGTAAAAAATACATGCGTTTACTTAGTATTGGACAGGTGTGTATATTAGCAGTAGAAATGCTTAATTGACAGTGTAATAGGGTCCAAGAGCCTTCATCAGAACTGAATTGCAATCGATTTCCATCGTTTGTTACTTGAATAAGGTGGTGCCGGCTTCTTATGCCAGAGTTTGTCGGGCCGTTTAGGCATTCAGTAGCTTAACGACTGCCGTCAATCAATTGTACGTAACCGGGGCCTTAACCACCGAAGGACTTATCAAGACTTCTCAAGCACAAAGCGAGGGAATATACGAGAAGTGTCATTAGTGCGGAGCCGTATGTCGAGCCCAAGGACATACCTATCTATGGACATATCATACCAACATCTATATCTATACTAATATATAAAGCTGAAGAGTTTGTTTGTTTGTTTGTTTGGACGCTACGATCACAGGAATTACTGGCTCGAATTGAAAAATTATTTTTATGTTGAATAGTGTTTTTATCTATGAAGGTTATATCACGCTTCGTCTAATAGGAACGGAGCATCAATGAAGAATATGGCAAAAACGGGGAAAAAAATACGAAACAAAAACGGATTTGGATCAATTTTACACAGACAGCTTATTACCTGGATTACCACATGGGTTACTTTTTATCCCGTTATATTTAACAATTCCTTTGCGATAATACTCAACGCGGATGAAACCGTGGGACGCAGCTAGTATAATATAAGTCTGGAAACCAAATCTTCAGTAAGTTTTGACAGGGGTCGCGCGGGATGAGGTGGGGAAGTCACGGTATACTTTTGCTAGTGAAAAATAAAGACCAGATCGCATACCGCGAATTACTACCGTTAGACGAACTATTGGTCATGTAACTTGGGCAGAGGGGGGTAATGATCGTGCCTGGTCCTTTGATTAGATCGTTTAAGATCGAACTCATGCAGCAGGGTTGTAAAGCGCACAAGTTACCGCTGAGCCGCCATCTATATCTATTAGTATGCAATCAGCCTAAAAGGCACGAACAGACACGTAATAATCCGAAGGTTCCCGGAAACATCTGCCGGGCCCTATCTTTAAAAGCTTTTGGATCTGCTAATACAACTCATCTGCCCATAATGCGGGTGAAACCAACTCAAATAGCAATGCAAATAACAACTGCTTCTGTTATTTGGTAGAATTTCTGGGGCTGGGTAGGGGCACAAAACAAACAACAACAACAACAACAAGGGGCAAACTTATACAGCTTATTAACAACAACACAACAGTGTTGTTTTTCATGACTTGCCGCAAGTACGGAAAAACACAACTGGTGTGAAAATAACCTTTAGTTTTATCCATACATTTTAACCTTCACTTTAACTACATGTGAAACAGTCATTCAAGACCCGTGGAATTAGACTCTAACCTGCCGGTTAAAATACCCGAAAACCCACCAATTTGTGGTCCTCGCCACAGAGTAAATAAACCAAAAGCGCGAGTAAACAGCAGATGTGGCGGCTCTAATCGAAAACCAATATACTCGTACTTTACGAGTAATTACTACTTCATAGCGTAGCTTCTGTTTCGAATGATGTTGCGCCTACGGCCAGGTTATTCGAAACCTATAGGCACACCGGCTTGACGGTTCAGAATTTATCGATAAGAAATCGAGTTGTTTCGATTCGTTATCGTCACGTATCGATATTGTCATTTTCGAGGTATTTAGCCTAAGCGTGCTGCGGATTTGATTCTATTTCGACTATTGACAATAATAATTACGATAGGAACTGTAATCGAATCGATAGCAGTACGTTAAGTTTACAAAGATCAAATGAAATCAAAGTGTTAATAGAGCGATATCAAACAAAATCGATCCTCAAGTGTAAATTTACTGAATCTTAAGTGACGCCTACTATTTTCATCACTCACAATCACATTCATAAAAAATATAAGTAATTAAAAAAAAATTAAAGATGCAGACAGACAATAATATAATATAAATATGTCACGCATACTCCATTTATCAAAATCCATCAAGTCATTTAGGCTGTAGGACGTGACAAAGAAACATAATTACACACATGCGACCAAAAAACATAACACTCCTTTAAGCAGTTCGGCAATAACATTTTTGTAATAATTTGTAATTTTGTAAGCACTAAATGTCGGAAAAAACACAAATACAAACAAACCAAACACTCACTTACACTACACTTTACGCAAAACACTCAATAACACTCACTAATTCACACACTTCTTACACTCGAAACACTCACTAGTTCATTTAAAACATAAATAAAACTTAACACTGGCTAAAAGCACAAGCTGAGAAACGCTAAAACCTAAAAGAAAGCTAGCAAACTCGATCCAGTGTGGACCCAGCTTGGAACTTCTGATGAGATTTCATTATTGAGAAAGTGCAATTCCAGCAAGAGATAAAATAATATTACTCTCTGGTGCTATTATACTATTTTATTATTAGAAGGGTGGTCTGGATTTTACGAAGTTTCGGGTAATAAGAGAAATAAGGTAGCTTACTAGGAATTTTTGTTCGCCAAGCGAACTGAACACAATGTAGGGTGACGAGAGATCCGAGGATAGAAGCCGCGCAAGAATAGAATAGAATAGAATAGAATAGAGTAGAAAATACTTTATTGTACACCAGTTCAGAAATATACAAGGTATAGGAATAGAACTACAAGACACAAGACAAGTACAAGGTACAAGATTAAGCTATGCAAAGTTTTGTCGGCACTTTAACTGTTATATGCAGATGGTTACCATCGGGTAAGCGAACTGCTTAGCTCTTTTTAATAACATCCCACACTTTCGCTTTCTAATCGAAAAGAATCAATATAATGTAAATATACTAGTCTTCATTTTTGATCCCTCGAACGTCACTTGTGACGTTTAATAAAAATGCGCATTACAGTTTGAAGCGCATTGTTTCCAGCGAAATCACTGGGCATATGAGACTTTAGAGCCGATGTCTCAGAGTGACGAGCGCAGTGCCGCGCATGATTATGCAATGCAAAGTTCTGAGTGGCACTGTAACTGTTATGGGCAGGCGTAGCGCTTACCATCAGGTGCACGACCTGCTCATCTTGTAAATCAGTCAAATAAAAAAAACTTATCTTATATTAAAATTAGTGAAATTACAGAGAAAATATTTTTTACGGTATTCAAAAACAATCAATTACATTTAAATATCTACTTCTGTTGTCATAATTGGTCACTAAAAGTTTCAATAGGTAATCAATCTTTCAACTCATCCATTGCTAATCCCCCCTGACAATAAAGAGAAGGAAAGAAAATAAAAAGGAGAGGGTAGGGGAGGCAAGTGTCACGTTTCCAATGTAAATTATCTACACCCCATTTGAGTGGAACAAATCTGAAAGGAGTATTATAATCTCTTAAGCGGCAATTTGCGACTAATTTGATGAAAAAAAAAGCCATCTCAACTTGGTACATTTATGGCTTTTATGGCATTTATGGCTTACAATTAAAGAGAAACTGACGACTGAAGTGTTCATTGGCTTATTTGATTAATCAGCTCCATTAAAGATTTCTACGCAATATCATAAAGACGCAATTAATATCATTGCAAATTCCACTATTATTTTAATTTGATACATAAACCGCTTTACTACATTACATTGTTATCGGTTTAGTAAAATTCGTCGTAGGCAAGCCGCACCTCAATATTTCCAGGCGGGTCACCACGTACTTATTCTATTCCATGCAGTTAATTTTAAGGCCTTAAACTGAACGGCCTAGATTGGCACCACACACTCATAAAATGACAAGCGTGACGTTACGTCACTCAATAATAGACTGCAGAGAATGACAGAGAAAGAGGATGAGATGGAGCTATAACAACTCGCATAAATGCAAACATATTGTTCCGATCTCTTTGGATAAATGTCTCTGGTCGACTTATGAACGCTGAGCGATATTGGTGGTGACAGATAGCAGGGCAGTTCAGTTTGAGGCCTTAAACTGGATGGATTTTACTGTTCGTGGCGAGGCCCCAGTTCAGTGACCCGTTTATTGTCGTAAAGTGCGGCCTGCCTGCGTCGAAGCCCAACGAGTCGCAAAGAAAGAACTTTCTAACAGGGCTGTGTAAATTATAGGTTTCCTTTGATGTGATTTCTTGCGTTAAATTTATTCATAATGTTTGGGAAAGTTCGGTCTTTGATTATTTATAAAGAGTTTAGGCATAAGATGTTGGTGATTTATGAGAGTTTGGGTTATATTTAAGTACCTAGTAGAATATTTTGGTGAAATGAAGCTATTAGCTTAGTTAAGTTAATAAGTTTATTTTTTATTTTACTGAGTGACGAGACGTGCAATTCGATCACTTGATGGTAAGCGCTACGCCTGCCCATAACAGTCACAGCACCACCCAGAACTCTCACCCTGAGACATCAGCTCTAAAGTCTCATATGCCCAGTAATTTCGCTGGAAACAATGCCCTTCAAACCGGAACACAGTTATGTTTGCACACTACTGCTTGGCGGGTGAATATCTGGCAAAGGTGTAGTACTTCCCCAGGCGGTCTCTTGCAGAAGAGGCGCCCCACTACTATGTTAGTTAGTTAATAGCTTAACTTAACTTTATAATGCGAAAAAAGCATTCTAAGGGTTTGAAATAGGGGATGAAAGTTTGTATAGAAGTTTGGTTATTTTTGAAGCTAGAAACTTAAAATTTATCTTTTAGACTTTTGTTTAGATATAAATAAATTTGGCATTCAAAGTTTGTAAAATTTACCCTTGAGGGGGTAAAATAAATATAGTGGATGAAAGTATGTATGAAAATATGTAAGGTTTCCGCTAGACCACTGCACAGATTTAAAAAAAAATATCACTAATGGAAAGCTACATTGACAGCGAGTAACATAGGCCCCGCGGGCACAGGGCTTCGCGGGTGAAACCGCGGGGCGCAGCTAGATAGTAATAAATTAAAAATTTTGAAAATATTTATAAAGTCAATTACGTAATTTACGTAATATATTACATAATACAGAAGCACGTATGATAGGAAAATGAGTAGGTATCGCTAGTATCAGTATGCTTGCACTTTAGATTTTGGTCAAACGCAATCGTCCATCTATGGCTTCCTTCTTCACCATCATCAACCCATAACGTCCCACTGCTGAGCACGGGTCTCCCCTCACTTTTGTGAGGAGGATTAGGCCATAATCCACCACGGGGGCCCGGTCCGGATTGGTGGATAACATACCTACCCCCGAAATCATTCTCGGGTAGGTATGTGGGTTTCCTGACGATGTTTTCCTTCACCGAAAAGCGAGTGATAATTACGTACATATGTTTTACAGAAACAAATTGGTACGTGCCTGCACTGGGATTTGAGCTCACAACCTTCTGATTGGCAGGCGGACGTTCTCCTACTAGGCTATCACCGCTTTTTTTTTTAATATAAAGTGACCTTTACCTAAATTTGCGAGATTTGTTCAATGTTACCTTGAACTAAATGTCACATAAGAAATAAATCAACAGACTAACCGCACGTTGGTGCGTGACGTGACCACCAATAAATCATATTTACGATCTAATCACGTGATCTACGTTACATATAAATCTACGTTACTCGTATTCTACGCATGCGAACTCGAGTTAATGCTTAATTAACATTATATTTAGAATTGCTTGTATTATTTTGCAGTGAATTTGTTTTTTTTTTATTATTGCCTTTTTACATTAATCGAAGTGACTATTCGTACAGTACCCCCCGTATGTATCTATTTATTTATTTTATTCTATGTATATAAGGAAAGCCACCGTCCGATGTCCTAATTACTCCTCTCCGTGCATGGTTGTCTGGAAGAGATCGCTCTGAGCGATAAGACCGCCCATTGTGACGCTAATTGTAAAATTTGTTTTGTTCTAGTATTTAAGTTTTCTTTGTTCTGTGGTGTTTCAATAAAGAGTTTATCTATCTATCTATCTAAATATAAATTATTCGTCCAGTACCTATACGAATAGACTCAGCCTATATTAACTTATTACTAAGATCTCAGTAAATAATTATGCTTTATGTGTCCAATAAAAATATATCCAATTAGAATAAAATAATTTATAAGAATTAGCTGCGCACTCGCTCTCAGTATTATCTCGAGTATTATCCCACAGGAACTGATCATTTTTACGGGATAAAAAGTATCCAATGTGATTACACAGGTAATAAACTATCTGTGTGCCAAATTTCATCAAAATCCGTTCAGTAGTTTTTGCGTGAATGAGTAACAAACATCTATCCATCCTCACAATATTTCACTTTTATAATATTACGTTGAATAGGATGTTCAAGAAAGAACACCCGCGTTGACTATTATTCTGCTTATATTTGACCCAGTTTCCGTTGTTAAATTAAGTTGAAATTTTGCATGCCTGTCAAGTCCTGGGGCCTCACCATGAACAGTTAAATCCATCCAGTTTAAGGCCTTAAACTGAACTGCACTGCTAACTGTCACCACCGATATCGCTCAGCGTTCATAAGTCGACCAGCGACATTATCCAAAGAGATCGGAACATTTTTTTTGCATTTATGGGAGTTTATATAGCTCCATCTCATTCTCTATAGTCTATTTTTGAGTGACGTCACGTCACGTTTGTCATTTATGAGTGTGTGGTGCCAATCTAGGCCGTTCAGTTTAAGGCCTTAAAATTAACTGCATGGAATAAGAATAAGAACGTGGTTACCCCTTGGTTACAATACAATAATTGATATTTTATCTTACGATACATTTATAATCAATACGCTAAAAATAAAATATACGTTTATTTTTAAACGTTGTCATAACGTGCCCTTATTCAATGGCTACGTGACATAGCGTCGTAGCCTTCGTAGAGCCTCTACGTGTAGCTGCTACGTCACTCGTAGCGGCGTAGAGGCTCGCCTGACTGGTCATTTATGACGACACCGAAAATGACGTCACTTTTACAACGCAGTGACGCCGAAAGGGTTTTAAGGTTTAAAAATAATTATGACGGTGGACTTATAAGGGGCTATTTAGGGCCTTCTGACAGGCTGACGTTTCGTTTATAATTAGGCAACCGACAACAATAGCAAAAAGTTCTATTAAAATACAATCAAATCACGAAATGATTGTGCTTCTTCTTCACAAGTCGGCCAACAGAAACCGTTTCGAATTGCCTCTTGCAAGTAATTACATAGCAGTCGGAAACTAATTTATTTGGTGCCCAGTCATTGTCGCCATCGAACTCCACTCTCATAAACCTATTTTTAGGGTTCCGTACCCAAAGAGTAAAACAGGACCCTATTACTAAGGCTCCACTGTCTGTCTGTCTATTCCATACGTACCTTGTGTATTCCTGAACTGGTGTACAATAAACTATTTTCTATTCTATTCTATTCTAATGAGAAACCAGACTGGAACAGTTCCCCCAAGCAGCACCCCAAAAATAGAGACAACTATATATATTATCAGCTGTCAAAGTTAACATACGTTCCCGAAACTGACGGTTAACTTACTTAAGTTTAACAATCAGTGCTGGTCGTGGTTATTTAATGATTAATTAGTTAAGAGTTCTACCGTCATTATGACCCTTCGGTTGCTGCGGTCTTAAGCCAACCAATTCATTGTTTTGGGGTAAATTGTTTGGAAATAATGGGCGATTCAGAATACCGCAGTACCTTTTCAAATTATAGATATGTTATTGATTTGATTAGTTTTAGTTGTTAAGTTTTATTTGTTCTGTGGTGTTTCAATAAAGAGTTTATCTATCTATCTATCAATTTTAATATTCATCCACCAAGCAGTAGTGTGTCAACCTTCCTGTGTTCAGGTTTGAAGGGCACTTTTTCCAGCGTAATTACTGGGCATATGAGACATTAGAACCGATGTCTCAGGGTGACGAGCGCAGTGCAGTGCCGCGCAAGACTTTGTAAAGGATGTTCTAGGTGACATTGTAGCTATTACGCTTACCATCATCTTAATAAGGACTTGTTCATCTCATTACTTAGTAACATTAAAAATTTATTTGAAGCATAATTTTTTTTTTCGTAATTCTCATTCGACACAAACATAAAATTAGGATTCGGTGCTTCCTGCTAGCTGATCACACTCCATATAGCCGATTTGCTTCGTTAGTCAATGAGACGTTCCATTGTCTACCTTCCGTCTCTATAATCAGATCAGCTCGCTGTCACCATAAAATTGTATTATTCGTCCTAGCTATAAGATAAAGCTACCAGAAAATAACAAAGGAGGATATATCTTTCGAACGTAACACGGTAACGTTTGCGCACTACTGCTTGACGGTCCGATATATTTTAGTCATTGATGTAACACTGATAGGCAATGGAATAATAAACGGGATATTTACATAGGTACCAGGCATTTATTTTAATTATATAAATATATTATTAATTAATTATTTAATTAATTATAATCTATATATATATATATAAATGTTATGTTGGTTTGTGTACGCTTCATAAACTCAAAAGTTTTGCACCGATCGAGCTGAAATTTTAGCATGATCCGCATCAAGGATTGTTTTTATCTATTTTTGAAGTTATACTTCTTTTGGCGCGATGGAGAAAAATGATGAGAGTGAATTTTTACGAGTCGGGTTTTCCTTCCTGACGCTATAACTCTAGAACGCATGAACCGATTTCCACGGTTTTGCATTCGTTGGAAAGGTATCGGGCCCCGTGAGGTTTATAGCAAAGAAAATTCAGGAAAAATTTCAACAGAAATTTCTCTGCTCAGTTAATTTCATAAGGCAAACCGATATTGTGTTCACTGTGAAATTGAGAAAAAAAAGTAAAAAAATTAAGTTATATAATGCTTGGTAAGCGTTTATTCCTCACCACAACATTATTATAATAAGATTTACAATATAAAACAAAAGAAATTGTGAGTCGGAAGTAAAAATGCAGAAGAAAGCTGTTGACGGGCGGATGATGCAATCCCGACTAATCTACCGCTCTCCCTCGCGCGCGCTTGGGGAAGCCTCCGCCACCGAAGATGGGCGAGCGTTTCCGGCGCCGCCCGAAGGGCGCGACGGTGGTTCTGCGCGCGCGCTACAGTTATTCGTTTCCTAACATTTCGATTGGAAACCGTCAAATCAATCACGTGTATTGGGCAAATTTTTATTCAATTTCAACAGCAGGCATTTGTCTTTAAGGTGGTAAGTTGAACTGTGTAAATTATGTGGATCGTGCATTTGA
The DNA here is from genome assembly GCA_912999815.1 of Campaea margaritaria. Lineage (NCBI taxonomy): Eukaryota > Metazoa > Arthropoda > Insecta > Lepidoptera > Geometridae > Campaea > Campaea margaritaria. The sequence goes on from OU538801.1 coordinate 1,602,386, forward strand.
GGTTAAATTCACCACTCTGTCCATAGTCCAAAATGCCTAGAGGACGACGTGCGAACATCGGCCGCCGCACAAGACATGCAAGCCAGCAACAAGTGTATTCACAGAAAAAATTGCTAAAGAAGTACTAGAAAGTACTATGTTGTCCACTACTTTAAACGGATTGAGTTTCAGCATCGTGGTAGTCCACATGCTCATACACTACTGTGATTAGCTAATGCTCCATTGGATGCACTCGACAAAAATAAATTGGATGCTATCAAATTAATTGATGATTTAATATCTGTCTCATTTCAAGAAGCATCAAACAATATTAAATTACAAACACACAAGCATACGTTTACATGCTACAAAAAAATAGTTGCAAATAAACCTCAACAATGCAGATTTCAAGCACCTTTCATGCCTAGTAGATCCACTACAATATTATCACCGATGCAAAAAGATGAACCAAATTTTAAAGAACATGCTCAACATTATAAAAATGTAAGAATTAACCTTGAAAATAATGATTACTCTGATATAGATTCCTTTTATAAAAATAACAATATTACTTGTGATGAAGATTATAACAATATTCTTCGAGCTGGAATTAAACGACCAAGAGTGTTTGTCAAACGTCAACCTAGCGAAAAGTGGCATAACCCCTTCAATCCTTTTGTATTTAAAGAAGAAAATAATATAATAGAATATAATAATAATATAATATATATAATATAATTAGAAGTATAACTTCTAACGCGTGTACATAAGTACACACACTCTTTTTTTCATCAGTGACATATCAGCGAATGTGCGAATGTGCCACAGCGAAGCGTGGCAGGGCACAACTAGTTAATTATATAATAAAATTTATATTAATTATTTTTATTTATTGTTATTTATTTATTTAGACTATGGTATGTTTTGTTTATTCGACTGAGTGCCGAGACGAGCAAGTAATTCACGTGATGATAAGCGCACGTGTTTTGTAATGGTCTGTACTACAGACTTTCACATTATATTCGCTTCTACACAAAATGCTATGCCTCAAGTTTTCAAGCCATGATATCGGACAACAATGGGAGCTACGTAGAAATGAGATTTCTACACAAAAAATGGTGTTCCATTCGTCCGTCTGTTCAGAATGTGCTTATTGTCGGCCCGCTGAACAATGAGCGGACCATCCGACTAATGGACGAGTGAATCCGAGTGAAATCGTTTAGCTAACGCTAGTGTTGAGCTGGGAAACTCTAGTTATCGATATGAAGAGATTTTCTTTTATTCGCGTGTCTTCAGCATCTATTTTTTCTAAAAGTAGGATTGGTGGGACATTTTGTGACTAGGACGTTTTGAGAATAGGTTATTAAATTCACAGGTTAATATTAAAAATGTGACTTTTAGCGGCAATTTGACAATTTGCGAATGTAACTTTCTATGCTTAAATATATTGTGATAAATCGACAGAGTTTCTAGGAAAAAAAAGAAAATAAACCTCAGACTTTCGTAATTCTTTCAACATGAAAAAAAAAACGGTAATAAGGTTAAATTAAAATCAAGGTAAATGTAGATTAGTGTTTGTTTGTACGTTAGTGTGTTTTTCCTCTCTTCATTCCAAAACAACTGAACGGATTTTGTAAATTTAGTATTCAGACACTTAGGGTCCTGGAATAGAACACAGGATACTTTTGAATCGCGTAAAATGTACGGTTTCTGTGCGATACTAGATATCGCGAGTGAAACCGCGGGGCGCTGTTAGTACTAAATAATTCACCTATTCCAAGGAGTACACTATACATGCCACATCTCTAGTCCCACCGCTGGGCTGCGACAGTTGTTTGCTACATTCTTTATCCCAACTTAAGGTTTCGCAAATTCCGTTCAATTTAGCAATTTGTTAACCTTCCCTTCAATTTGCGGATTTCGATTTGCCTTCATTGATTTTGGTACAGCAATTTCCTCAGTTTCTTACTAGCGTTTGTTGATTTAGGGCAACTTTTTTACTATTATTATGGACTAGATGCGCCCTGCGGTTTCACCCGCGTAGAATAACTTTTGAAAAAACATTTTATTATACTAGACATAAAAGGGGCTTATTTGCGTACAGATTGGTATCACGATGTATGATATTGACTGCCCTCGACGTTTTGATCAAGTTACATTGACTTAACGCGCGTCATCTGCGTAATTCCCATTTTCCCGAAAGGCTCTGCATTTCCAGGATAAAACTTAGCCTATGTCACTCGGGTATAACGCAGCCTTCAAATAGTAAAAGAGTTATCAGAATCCAATCAGTACTTTCAGGGATAACCTTACTATCCGCAGGATTTCGGTTCCCTCGCAAAAACTCTGCATTTTCCGGGATAATATATAAATTACACACACAGACATAGTATGATATGTTATTCGGGAAATCTGTCGTTTTCTGTCAGGATTACCAGAACAAAAAATATTTGTTTTTTTTTTAAGTTGATGTGCCTTAGGCGTAAGACTAAACAATGCACGAGGAGTGTGGCGTGCGGCATGCGGCGTGACGTCATCCTACGCCTTTTTTCACACCTCAAAGTGGCAGTGCCGCACTGCATTGATCTGTCTTTCGCCTTACAATCCACTTTTTGACAAACAAGAAAAAATTAACTCTTCATTAATTTATTCTTGTTTTTCTTCGGCCAATTTCCCTTTTGTAATCAATATCCTTCAAAATTAATCAGCACCTAATTAAAACTTATTCTTCGAAGAAAACCAATTAGAAACTTTTTAAATCGTGACCTCAATAACAATACAGTAAAACGTGGTTTAGTGCAAAATAGCAAGGCTTTCAAGGGCGCGCTCAACAATTAACTTTGTCGAGTTATTCAGAAGGACAACCTTGAAAAGTTTTCGAGTTTATGCAACCCTACTAGTGTAGGTACTTTGTGAAGAAAGATATTTTGCGTAACTTAATTTGACTTCAGTCGCTAGGCAGGCCCATGGAGTTACTTCGTGTTTCTTAGTATGGACAAGCTTTTAGTTAACTTGCAATGTATAGCTTCTTACGTATTTTAGTATGTATGTAACGGAAACTTTGGAAATAATTTTAACCCCCTTCAAAACGTCGGACTAAATCGAAATTTTGCACACTTATCAAGTACCGATGACAATACAATAATAAAATTTAAAATATATAGTTATTAAAAGCTAAAAAACACGTTTTAATAGCAAGCCGAACCAAAAAGTAGAAACATAATTAATCTTATGGTAATAAAAGCGTGTTGTCCTTTTGATAGAAGTAACCCGAAACATTTACAAACCACTGTCATCACACCAATGTTCCTTAGGGGGTCACCGCGTACTTATTCTTATTCCATGCAGTTCATTTTAAGGCCTTAACTGAACGGCCTAGATTGGCACCGCACACTCATAAATGACAAACGAAACGTGACGTCACTCAAAAATAGACTGCAGGGGATGAGAAAGAAAGAGAATGAGATGGAGCTATATAAACTTCCATAAATGCAAATAAATTGTTCCGATCTCTTTGGATAAATGTCTCTGGTCGACTTGTGAACGCTGAGCGATATTGGCGGTGACAGTGAGCAGGGCAGTTCAGTTTAAGACCTTAAACTGGATGGATTTAACTGTTCCTGGTGAGGCCCCTAGTAGTAAGTTTATCATTTCGTGAAGCTCTAAGCGTTTGAGTTTAATACCCAAATATTTCACACGAATCGGCCCCCAAGGTGCTCTTAAAAAAGCTAATGACTCTATTGCATGAGAGAATAAATAAATGAAATTACTTCCTCAATAATTTCACTACGCTAGGCTTAATAAATATTTAGTTTTCAGTTTAACAGGCCGCTCTAGAGGTGCGTGAATATAGTTTTATTTAGAATAAAACATAGGTTCAAAACCTAAACCTCAATAAAAATCACGCTTTAAAAAGTATGAAACAAGAAAATATTCTAATCTGATATCGTTAAATAGGTACAACACAAACTATCGTCTATTAACACGTTGACTGCTAAACCGGTTTTTACATTTAGGCACCGTTACGGACCGTGTGTTTTCCAGCAATGGCGTGCCGTCTGTGTGAGCCGCACTGTAGTAGCGCCGCGTTAAACACACGTTTGTTTCGTCGCATAGCCGGCACGTAAGCTGCGAACGGTTGTGTTTTCCCGCACCCACGTAAAGTTATAAAAAACACAACGTCTGTGTTTTCAGCAGTGAATTTGTTAAATAAACCACTTATACACGTTATATATTTTAACGTATTAAATATAATACATATTTCATAGAGAGAAGAAGAAGAAAGAGATTGTTTCTGGTGTACAATAAAGAGTTTTTCTATTCTATTCTATTCTATTCTAAAGAAGAAGTTTGAAAAATTTCTACGTAGGAACTAGGGTGCACTATATATCGTATTTAGAAATTCTAGTCAACATACCTTTTAGAAACAACTCCTTTGCTAATCCGTAAACTGTTAGTTTATAAATATATGATGTATTTTATGTCAAAATCAACAAATCAACCATTGAACCACCCATATAAACAAAGACTCCCGCCTCCAGGGGTACGTAATCCTCGCAAGGGATGCGATTTATTTGCATGTCACTTCAAAGGGATATTAGGGCTGAAGGGTTGAAGCCTTCAGGATTCTATTAAGGGTGAGATAACTCATATGACGGTGGTTTTGGGTACTCAAGGGTTGAGGATTAAAGGAACTAGTTTTTGATAAAGGAGAATCAAAACGCAGGTACCAATGTATTAGGTAAGCATTTGTAATAATTTCGATAACTTTTTTAATTAAATGGAAATAACACATCCTGACCTCTATCTTTAATCTCCTGTATTTAGGGAATAAGCAACTACGAGAGCCATGGTCCTACCAACACCCAGACTCAGAGCAAATATTTATGGCTCACACAAATCTTTGCGCTGTGCGGGAATGGAACCTGCAAGCTCACGCTTCGCAGTCAGCTCATACCCCACTACGCCACTGAGGCTGTAGGAAATTTATTAGTAGTGTGTCTAAAATACATAAATTTAATTTTTTCTATTTTACACCAAGCAGATATTCGTTGGAATATTTTGTTTCGTCTCTTATTGAATCACATGGAATCATTTTATTTTCCTTTAACATGGCAAAATGCTTCTTGAGTAAGAAATAATATTGCTTCAAAATAAAATGAATGTGGTTGCCAAGGAAGACAAAGTACAACGTATATAGTCAGTGCCGGATTAAGCAAGCGCGGGCCCGAAGCATATTCTTTCAAAGAGCCCTTGATCTACCATGGGTTCTTAAGTATAAAATGGTAAAAAACATTTGCCTTAGTAGGAAAAGTTGTAACGTTTCACCTTTCGTGACATCAAGCAAAATCAAAATACCACATCCGAATAAGTTTCACTCAAAAAGTTACGCTCAGGCAGAGATGAGTGGGTTTAAATATGCGGGGGCCTTTCGCGCGGGCCCGTAGCATTCTTGCTGCGTGGCTAATCCGGCACTGTACTTACTCTGCAAGCATAACTAGGCATTTAGAGAGGTAATAAATCTCATTTCAATTCACTTTTTTATAAATGAAAAGATATTGTATCTGCCTATCCCAACGGAGAAAAGGCGTCACTGTATGTATGTTTTTATTATATACATGAGTTTTGCTTCTGTAACGTTGGTTAAACAAAGAAAAAACAGACAGACGGCAACAGTGTAGACCAAACACTTTAATTTATTTGACAAAACTTCTACTTTAGACTTCACAATAGTTATAAGTTCTGAGTGTCACTGGCGCTTACCATCAGGTGAATAATTTGCTTGTCTCGTTACATATTAAGCTATTTTCGAGTTGAAATATCTATTAAAAAGTTAATAAATTCAACGGCAGCTAGATTAGTCGTGAAGCTAGCAGAAGTCCCAAAAAAATTAACTTTTCAATTTTCATGACTACCCTCATAGGCTCGCCTGAATAAAAAATAATGCAAATAACGTATTTTCTACCAAAAGAGTGTTATTAAAATATCTGTTTGATCAATTAAAAATATCTGCATAAAAAATTCGGTCAACCCGAGTATCCATTGATGTGAGCGAGGGATTTGGAGGTTGTCGAAAATAAGAACCGTTGCTATTAAAATGTATTGCTTGTTCTGCACAGGCGTGGCGTTTACTATTATATGAACGATCTGCTCATCTCGTTCCTTTGTACAGACAAATACTAAATTAAAAATAACCTATTGTTACCACCGCTTTTGATGACAAAGGCAAACATACCCAGAATTGATGACTTTATTTTTGAAGGAAAACTTCTTTACGGTGAATGCGTGACGCGTTACGAAAAGTGTGATAGGGCGAATCGACTGGAAGTTGACAAGGAGATATATGTTAGTGCAGATAGAAAGAGAGAGCGTTACGTTTCGCATATTACTGTAGGGGCAAAAGAGAGCGGTGCGAGCACGCATTTTCTTTCTCTCTTTCTCTTATAGCCAATTATACATACATATAGGTGGAGCTAAAGAAGTTTTACTTGGGTCATGTGGTCTAAAGCGCACTCGTTTTTTTTTAATTACCACAGACGTATCTACTACTCTATTCTGTTCCAATACTAGAACAAGCACGAAGCGTTTCGGCAGTCTTCCATTAACTTCGTAAATGGACTGCTGATCCTACGGAAAAGGTTTGCCAAACATATCCTTTTGAATAGACATAGGAATGGGATGTTTGCGTTTGCCAAAGGTTATGTAGCCAGCCATACACATGCGGGTATCCCTTATTTTTATTCTATTGCCTGTTGTTACGCGAAAACATACTGACAAAAAGGCATGATTAGAAGGAATTATACTACAAATTAACCGAAAGTTGAACGAATTGAGACCGAATTGTAAATTGAAAAGGAATTGATTAAAAATGTTCCTTACAATATTAGGGCCGCACGCGTTTGACGTTTATGAGGACGCCATTTTGAAATCTAATAGGATTGAATGTAGATCTAAATTAATCGGGATTAAATATTGACAACTCTAAGACTTTAACACTTTGACCACAATCCATCACAGAGGCCTGGTCTGGATTGGTGAATTACACACATACCTACGAAATAATTCTCAGGTAGGCATGTGGGTTTCCTCACGATGTTTTCCTTCACCGAAAAGCGAGTGTTAATTACGTACATTTGCTTTTTACAGAATACTTTAAACTTTTTGCATACACTAATAATTTATATTTCAATAATGGCTTAGCAAATAGACAATTATAAATTTACAAGTTTGTTTAATTGTAAAGTTAGAATCAATTAACTAATAAGTTTGTTACATTTTGCGACAGATTAATTCGACATCCGTTATTCTGCGATATTGAAATTTTGAACTTTAATTTGGACGAGCGATTCAGCGATTTCAGCGATGCTTTTTGCTTGTCATTTAATTAATAGTTTTATATCAGGTCAATATTTCGCTTAAACCATGTTTAAAAGTATTGTAAAAAATATTCGTAGGACATTCTGAGTGCTAGAAATTTCTTTTAACAATAAATTCAGAATGCAAAGTACGAATTCCTGAAGGTTCGTTAAATCTCGCTCGAGGAGACCTCTCTTTCATAAAAGCATTTAGAAATAAAAGTTCCTGAAGCTGGTTTGAGAGCATTTCGAATATGAGATAAAAAGTACACATAACTGAAACGAAAAATAAAATCTTTCCTCGTATCTCTCGCTGTCGGTAATGGTGTTCGACGGCCTTGTTTACTTACCTCTTCTTTGACTGTTGGTGATGAGCTGCCTGCGCAGTGTGAAGTTAAGGGTTCGATACTGTTGAAAATCTCTTGCAACTGTTGACTTACCTAAAACAAAAGAAGAACATGTTTAATTACAATAATTGTGATATCAATAACTTATCCACTGGAAATCACTTAGTGGAAGGCCTCTTCTGCAAGAGACCGCCTGGGGAAGTAGCACACTTCAGCCGCCAAGCAGTAGTGTGCAAACATTACTGTGTTCCGGTTTGAAGGGCACTGATTCCAGCGAAATTACTGGGCATATGAGACTTTAGAGCTGATGTCTCAGTGTGACGAGCGCAGTACAGTGCAGCAAGATTATGCGATGCAAAGTTCTGGGTGGCACTGTAACTGTTATGGGCAGGCGTAGCTCTTACCATCAGGTGAACAACTAACGACTGGCTCGTCTCGTCAATCAGTCAAATAAAAAAAAACGTAGTTAAAATAAAATAACAACTGGAAGAATAAAATTTGTTAAGTTACAAGCGTACCGACGCCGAAGACGCAGCAATAAATGTCACCAAAGAACGCAATGCATAAAATACAAGCGTCCCAGGTATTCAGTACATTTTACGAGATAGCAATCCCTTTTAAATGATAGCGCGTTTTCATCGTAACGGCAGTTCGGGCTTTTTCAAATGGTTGCCTTCGACAATATTCCGTGATTTAACTAGCTGTCTTTTGAAATCCCGCGGCTCTCGCTATTTAGAAATCGTCTAAAGAAACGTGCCGCGATTTTATGGGCATCGTTTCCTATCGTTCCCAACGTGGCATCGTTTTCGATCTTTTTTTCTTGGGAATGTTTTTTTTTTATTGCGTCGCACAGTTTATGCATTCAGTGGTAACTGAATCTCTTATTTAAAAAGCTATATAATAGTTAGATGGATATTTTCAGGTGTAAACCTTTTATTAATAAAAGACAGTCAGCATCAAAAGCAAATGATGACAAGTTTTAAAAACCATGACGGGTATTAAGTGCATTAAACGCTTGCCATAATTAATTCCAATATAATCTAATTCCTTAAAAATGTCAACTACCTGTCCCTCACTGAAGCCTTTTCATCCTGGAATCTATTATTAGACTTGGGATCAACTCTTGAGAAGAGAGGAAGAGAGAAGAGAGCTATGACATTTTTAGGAAATCCTTTTATATTAAAAATAATTATGATAAGTATTTAATTCTTTTTATTATTTGACTGAGTGACGAGACGAGCAAGACGTTCACCTGATGGTAAGCGCTACGCCTGCCCATAACAGTTACAGCGCCACTCATAACTTTGCATAGCATAATCTTGCGCGGCACTACACTGCTCTCGTCACCCTGAGACATCGTCTCTAAAGTCTCATATGCCCAGTAATTTCGGTCGAAAAAGTGCCTTTCAAACCGGAACACAGTAATGTTTGCACACTAGTTCTTGGCGGATGAATATCTGGCAAAGGCAATAAATACCGGTCATGTCTTTTGGAACTTGTCTGACCATCATTTACTTTTGATATTGACTGTACATGAATGTGTTAACAGCCGGGGCTGTTTCCGGCAGGAGGTTTCTCTTATCATTATTATTTTATGTTAGGAGCAATATACGCCGGGATGTGTCAGGCGCGCGGTTTTGTGTTCCGTAGCATGTGTACTGGTAATGAAAATTGTGAAAATAGAGGCCAATTTCTCATTTGCTGCGCGCGTATCTGACATGCCGTTATTATGTATCGGATTAATCAGATATATCAATGGAAAATATACATATATAAATATATAGATAGATAGATAAACTCTTTGTTGAAACACCACAGAACAAAGAAAACTTAAAAACTAGAACAAGACAACTTTAACAATAGGTGTCACAATAAGTGGTCTTATCGCTAGTTAAAGTTTAGACTTGACTAAGTAAATAAGTTTTATGCATCACTAAAAATATATTTTTTTACAAAAATGTAATACTACGGGCAGGGCGTTCAGCTGACGTTAAGCGCCAGGCCTCCCCATAACAGTTACAGTGCCACCTAGGACTTTCCATTACAAAATCATGTACGGCGGCACTACACTGCGCTCGTCACCCTGACACATCGGTTCTAAAGTCTCACATGCCCAGTAATTTCGTTGGAAACAGTGCCCTTCAAACCGGAACACATTAATGTTTGCACACTACTGCTTGGCGGTAAATAATATTGGTTGTCTAGTTATTTAGATATTCCATTAAATGGCCAATAAGATTTACCTATAGCACAAAATAACATTATCAAAGCCGATATATTCAGCATAGTAGAGAAATATACAAAATTACCCACTGATTTCCAAATTTTAGCCATGGAAATTTTGCAATCAGCCAGCTTTGATGTGTCATTTTAATGTTTCCATTAATTAATTTGCAACACGGCTTGTGACACATAGGTTAATGACATTTGAGTGTGCGCATTTCAAAATCGTGGAAAACGTAATTTGAGAGCGATACATCCAATCTAATTGCGTTATGCCTTCAAAATTGCATTGACTTTTATTTGAGTAGATCAAAGAGACTTTGATTTGAGTTTCTTTATAATTACAGACGTGATTTGCCAAATCGAATTATACTTGCAAACCAACGGCTATGCCGACAGCTTTTTCGGTACGCCGCGCCGCCAGCTAGTGGGTAATGGTAATAATAATAATGGGTTAGAATACTAAAAATATACATACATACATACATACATACATACATACATACATACATACATACATCCATCCATCCATCCATCCATCGCTTTCAGCGATAATACCGCCCATTGTACTACCCTTGTTTACCTATTGTAATTTTTCTGTACTGTGTTTATTTTTGTGTCTTGTGTACAATAAAGAGTTTTCTATTCTATTCTATTCTATTCTATTCTATTCTAGCCATACATACATATAGTCACGCCTTTTCCCCGCCGGTTTACGCAGAGACTACATCTCTCCTCATGCTACGATCCTGACACACCTCTTTCGCTTATTCCACTTTTATGCGTCCCTTCATATATGCTCGCCATTTATGAATACTTATAACTTGGCCTACGCAAATAAATAAATAAAAAACGATTAAGTCCGACGTTTCGAATGGGGTCAAAATCATGCTTAAAGTTTCCGTAACTTACATACAAATAAATCGTATATAAATTCTGAAACCTAACTAGGATTCACTGTATCTAGAAAATCAGGAATGTCATTTGTTTTTGATTATTCGTCATCCAAACACCCAGTCTTGGTTTTATTTATATCTTAACTTAAATGAAAATAATGTAACTCGAGTGTTCGTTAAGTTAAAGCCTCCAAAGCTACGAAATATTAACGTATCCATGTCTAATGAGGTATTATTAATTAAGCAACGAGCTCCAACAACCCCTGTTTTAGAAGAACTTTCATTATTTATGCATTTTGTGTCGGCCTCAGATTACAAACCGAGCTGAGAAAGTTTTGATGTCTTTTTTAAGCCGTTTTAAAAAGAGAATTGTACCCAATTAGAGTGTATTTTAACTGACTTAAAAAAAGGAGACGGGTCTCAATTTTATCCGTTTTTTATTTTACTGTTTTTACTACAGAACTCCATTGTTATAACCCGATTTGGAAACATCAATTTTTATTTAAAAGGGTATATAGTTTTCAATGGATCCCATAGAAATTTCATCAAAGTCGATTTAGTAGTTTGGTTTTGAAATGTAAATAACTTAAACTTGAAGTCCTTTTTTTGTAAATTTTCTTTTATTTACTAATGTTTATTCAAAATATACCAAACAAATGTATGTACATATGTTACATAATGGTGTCATTTTTGTTAACAATAATGCATACATTTTTGAACACAATTTGTTAATACGTGCTATATCTAGAGACTACATATTTGTGCCGCTTGGCTTTAAAACCAGTACAAGGGGACACCGAACGAAAAAAAAATAAAGTTACAATTTTTTCAGTTGGTGTAGGTTTAGTTACAAATTATGGAAATTGTGTAGAAAGATACACTACTGCTACTACTAGTTGGGGCAGGGGGGGGGGGGGGGGGGGGGGGGGGTTGGGGTGCGGGCCAGGTAACCTCCACGAGTGCCCGGCTGTTGTTCGTCCCTCTTGATGCGTTGCATCCGGAGGGAAGGGCAGCAGCTGGGACGGTGCACCCTGGGGTTCGGTCAGCAATTCTCCTAGGGGAATTGGTGGCCGTAGCAAATAACCTGGCGAGAAGAGGTCCTTCGCGTGTCCCTCTGATCAGCAGAGGGCACAGTGAGGGACCAATAACGGGGACTTTTGGGCCGCGGATCGGGGGTCCAACGCCCAAGTTAGAAGTCCCGAGCTGAGGTGCGGCCCGTGTGTTCCGGGACGCACCCAGCGGAGAAAGAGGCCCAAGCCTCACGTGGCGAGCCCGGGAGGGCGCCCGCAGAGGTGGTCGCGGAAGCGCCGTGCGAACCCGTGACCACCTCCATAATGCGGAGAGGAGAACACCCCGGGGTTTTAGTGGGTAAACTCCGCCAGACCAGCTGGCGGGGGAGTCCCACATAACCACCCCGCCCCCCCCCCGAGGGCCGGGTGGTATGCCTAATGCATTTCCCCGGGAAAAAAAAAAAAAAAAAAAGGGGGGGGGGTTACTTTTAGTTCTATATTTAATAATTTATCTAATAATTTTTTTTTAAGTTCTGTAAATTAAACTATTTGTTAAAAAAAAGACTATAAAAAGAAAAAAAAGTAACAAAACACCCATTTCACCGAGGGTAGCCACCCGGATAGGATAGGAAACCCGGGTGTAAGATAACGCAAGCAGGCCTTAGTCCCGAGTTAGTGTAAAGCAGTCAGTGACACAAAGGGCTAACGTGTCTACACGCAACTTGGGAGTTGGGACTGGCTTGTTTGCAGCGAGGAACAATTAGTTAGAGCGTTACGAGTACAGACAGACAAACGGGGCTAAATTTCACTAATATTATAAATTCGCAAGTTTATTGTGTTTATGCGGTTTCATTTCACGCTTCAACATCTGAACGGGTTTTAATGAAATTTTGATACTTTAATTCACACACATTTTCAGGTACATACATAGAGTGCAATTTGGAATATACGCAATATTTGTATCACTAACAGCGCCCCGCGGTTTCACCCGCGTTATTTATTATTAACTGTATTTTTGTAAGGAGGTAAAAAGTATTCCATGTTATATTCCAGGACCTAAAGTATCTATTTACAGAATTTCACATGCACTACATGATCCGTTGTGAAGTTAACTGGAAACTATTTTATCCCGCAGAAACCCTTTATTTTTACGGGATAAAAAGTACCCTATGTTCTATTGCAGGCCTAAAGTAACTAGTGAATGTATCTGAAAAAAACAGTAGAGGGTGTCAGGTAGTTGGTGTACTGCTTTCCGCTGGGATCGCAGCATGTGGAAAGATGTAGTCTCTGCCTATCCCAACGGGAGAAAGACGTGACTGTATGTATGTATGGTAAAGTATCTGTATACTAAATTTCATTAAAATCCGTTCAGCCGTTTAGGCGTGAAGAGAGGACAAACGCAAAGCTTCGCAATTAAAGTGGTAGTAGATCCAGCCCTTTGGAATGACTACAAGAAGTTAGCACTTTCACCTAGTTTTGCTGACTCTACGCCCTTCCAAAGTGGTACTTTACTACCCAGCTCGTTTCCTTTGTTTGTCTTTGGCAAGGGTTGTATATCTCCACTTTGAATTACAGCTTAAAACTTTCAACTTGCGAACTAAACGGAATGAATGTTGGCGGGAAGTGTGGTAGCTGTGTTTGTCTCTATGTTTTGCGTATGTATATCCTATTATAAAATCCTGGGGGGTAACCACGTACTTATTCTTATTCCATGCAGTTCATTTTAAGGCCTTAAACTGAACGGCCTAGATTGGCACCGCACACTCATAAATGACAAAGGTGACGGGACATCACTCAAAAATTTGCATTGCATAATCTTGCGCGGCACTGCACTGCGCTCGTCACCCTGAGACATTGGTTCTAAAGTCTCATATGCCCAGTAAATTCGCTGGAAGCAATACCCTTTAAACCGGTAAACACAATAGTACGCTATGTGACATAAAAAAAGCAAATTGAAAAGACGACATCTCGTAGAATTTCTTGGTGCTATCTTCTCTGACGGGCGTATTTCCGAAGCACTGGTAGAGTTCATAGATTTTCCTTTTCCTGTGCGAGATTCAGCCACGCATCAGGCATGAGTCACCACTTGAAAGGGAAATATCCTTTTTCTAACTCAAACCATAATTAGATAATAATCATTAGTTTTGTAGATCATAATATTTTGACTATTTTTTTTGTATTTCTATACTTATGTATAAGATATTATTTTATTTGACGTGTAGAAGTGCAATATTTTGCCTATTTACAATAAATGATTTGAGTTTGAGTTTGAGTTTGAATCATCACTTGAAAGGGCAATTTCTTTTTTAAACTCAAACCATAATCAGTTTGGTTGATCATTTTAGTTTTTTTTTATTTATGTAGGTATATTTGACTTATAATAGTGAATTTGAGTTTTGACCACATTCATCATCAACCCATAACGTCCCACTGCTGGGCACGGGTCTCTCCTCACTTTCGTGAGGAGGGTTAGGCCATAATCCACCACGGGGGCCCAGTCCGGATTGGTGGATAACATACCTACCTCCGAAATAATTCTCGGGTATGTGGGTTTCCTCACTATGTTTTCCTTCACCGAAAAGCAAGTGATAATTACGTACATATGTTTTAGAGAAACACATTGGTACGTGCCCGCACTGGGATTTGAACTCTCGACCTTCTGATTGGAAGGCGGACGTTCTCCCACTAGGCTACCACCGCTTTGACCACATGTTTTATAATAATTCATAACGACATAGATTGTCTCTTCGAATGAAAAACAAAGTCTGTTGTTCGCCTAAAATTAATTTCGCCGGAAACGGTTCAGTATATCTGTGCGGTTGTCATAATTTACAAACTTGTGATATTGCTGACGACAAGGGGTAAAATGTAATATTATTGCGAGCGGGAAGTTATAAAACTACTTCAAAAGCAATTACGTCTACGCTTTTTTTTATATACATATTTGTAGCCCACGACGATAAAGCGGGGGTGTGTCTGTCTGTTACATCGTAGCTTCCAAGCGGATGGACTGCTTTTGATTTAGTTTTCTTTAATTGAAATATGACTTGATCGAGCGTTTTTTTAGCTATGATTATTATCTCAGGGTGACAAGCATAGTGTAGTTATGCAGGAGCAATGCATGGTTCTAGGTGGCACTGTAGCAGTTGTGAACGGGCGTGGCGCTTGCCATCGGGTGAACGACTTGCTCGTCTCGTCACTCAGTCAATGAAAAAAAATGAATTAAAGGCTATTATAATATTATTAAAAAATAATTAAATAGTAAAAAAAGATAGGACAAAAGTTTAGGTAAAAATTGTAAGGTACCTTTTTTTTTATTTGACTGAGTTACGAGACGAGCAAGACGTTCACCTGATGGTAAGCGCTACGCCTGCCTATAACAGTCACAGCACCACCCAGAACACTGCATTGCATAATCCTGCGCGGCACTGCACTGGGCTCGTCACCCTGGGACATCGGCTCTAAAGTCTCATATGCCCATTAATAAAAGTAAAGGTAAGGTTATAAAGTATTTTCTACTCTATTCTATTCTGTAATATTTTGTATTCTTACAATATAATACAAACAAAAGGTGAATAAGTAATATTTCAGAACCCATAAAACCCGATACGACTCCGATTCCAAAGAAAAGAACACGACGCCCTTTATCCCAAAGGTAATTGAAAAGAAGATTATTCCATCAAAAATACAAAGGTAACTTCTTACTTGACAGAATCGTAAAAGTCCCTAATTTTGCCGCAAACAAACCTTAACGCCATGCTAATAATTTTTCTCGGAAATTGAGATTTTTTTATTTGATTGAGTGACAAGACGAGCAAGACGCTCACCTGATGGTAAGCGCTACGACTGCCCATAACATTTTTTTTGAGAGACTTTTATGTCATCTTTATTTTACCAGCTCTTGCTCGCAACTTCAAACACGGTGCATTTTTTTATACCCATTTTAGAAGACAACCCGGTCACCTGACTCCGTTTGTAGTGGTAAAGCTCTACTGTAAGAGTAAGTACTAGATATCTATATATATAAAAATGTTATGTTGGTTTGTGTACGCTTCAAAAACTCAAAAAGTTCTGCACCGATCGACCTGAAATTTTAGCATGATATATAATCCGCATCAAGGATTGTTTTTATCTATTTTTACACGCTTTTTATTAGCTTCAACTGTATGTATGTTTGAAACCGACTTCTTTGGGCGCAATTGTTTTGTATTAATGCTGGCTCTTTAGATAATCTTGCCTATACCTAGTTCATTCAGCCAGCACACTAGACAACGAAGTTGAAGCCCGACTGAGATATTGTTAGGCACATTTTTTATTTTCATCAGTGACATATCAGCGAATGTGCGAATGTACCACAGCGAAGCGTGGCAGGGTACAGCTAGTTGGTTATATATTTGCTGGACATTCATCCGCCAACCAGCAGTGTGCAAACATTACTGTGTTCCTGTTTAAAGGGAACTGTTTCCGGCTAGACAACTGAGCATGTGAGACTTTAGAACCGATGTCTTAGTGAGACGAGTACAGTGCAGTGTCGCACATGTTTCTGTAATGGAAAGTTCTGGGTGGCACTGTAGCTGTTATGGGCAAGCGTGGCGCTTACCATCAGCTGAACGACTTGCCCGTAACACAGTAACATAATGAAAAATATTCTAGATCAGCCATTGCACCCCGCCTTCTAACAGTTTTTATCAACAGCTCGGTTTCTGCTCGTTCGATACATTACATGAATAAATCCAAAAGTTACCAAGCAGCATCAATGCGAACGATTCAGTAGATGTTACGTAATTCGAGGCGTATACATAAGAAATATGTATGCTACATTCGAGAAAAATTATGTGTGCGAAGTTTGTTTGAAGTTTGCCCGTAACAGAATTAAAACCGCAGGGCCGCAGCTAAAAATTATATCAGATGTGATTAATATTCATTGTTCTCAAACCAAGTTAAATTATATTATAAAAAAAAATTGGTTGTCTGTAAAGTTGGTTTACGGACGATATTTTAACGTGACAACGTCATAACAAGACATTGATGATTGCATACTTTTATGAATAAAATTGAATCATTTTTTAATAATAAAAGAATAAATACTTGAAATTATACTAGTAATCAGATTTTTAAAATGCAAGAATAATTAACCTGTCAAGAAGAGAAGAGAGATAGATGCGGCGCAAGCGTACAATGAGCGTTACGGGACAATGCGTCAACTTTTTCGTGCATGCAGCTGGCGTTCATCGATTTATTAAACGTTGTCACGTCAAATATATTTTCGAATATAACTTTCAATCTCTATTCTTCAAAATGGCGGCGACCGTACTCGTCCATAATATAATGAAGATTTGTATTAGACCCTTTCTATTTAATCCCAGCTTTTGTGCAAATATGGAGTGAACATGTTATGTTGAAGAATAAGGGCTTATTTATTATGGATGGTTATCGCACGGAGCTTGATAAAATCCAAATAAGGGTTTCAAGCTAGAGACAGATTTTCTCACGTAAATATCTACAAATTAAATACTTAACAAAAATAAATGGGTTTTAGGTTTTGACTTTTATTATTTGGAAGCAATATTTTTTTTTGTTACTTACTAGGCGAGCGTTTGACCACAATCTCATTTGATGGAGAGTGAACATGTGGCCATGTGGCACGCCTACTTAAGGGTTACCTATTCATTCTCGACTTTAACAACCCAGTGTTAAATTTAGACGGAAATACAGACGAAGGCAAAGCATTCTGTTCCTTCGCAGTTCTTATTAGGAATGAAGAAGCATGACGCTTCGTTCTTAAAGGTGGTATCTCCGCCATAAAAGGATGCCGCCTTGCCGTTTGTTTAATTGAGCGGTGATGGAATGGTAACACGGGAATCAGGTTGTACAGTTCTTGTATTGTATTGTCATCGGTCCTTGATAAGTGTGCAAAGTTTCAACGTGAACCGACGTTTCAAAGTCGGCGAAAACCACGTTCAAAGATTCCGTTACATAGATACATAACAAGCTAATAAAAGCGTGTTAAAAAGGATTAAGGGGTGCTAAGAATGTATTATTAGCCTGTGGCCTTTTTATGTTCATATGCCTTCATTCATAAGAAGTGACTGTGAACCGAAATGCTTATATGGTAAATAGATAGCTGAAACGATTTTCACCAGGAGCATCAATCTTCAAGAAACCGTTCTCCATCTTCTGGAGGATCATCGATCAGACAAGAAAGTTTGCGGTCGCAATATTAATAGATGTACAAGAAAAAATTCAATACTGTCCATTATTATTAGGTTACGTTTTTTTCTATATGTGTTTTATACATTTTGGTATCAGTATGGAGTTATCTATCTATCTAACTCGCGTGTTTCCACAATCACTAAAGTCATCAAAAACCGTACCGAAGTCGCTCACAAATTAATAACCTTTCTTCGGTCACCTCACTAGCCAATATAAATCTCCACACAAGTATAAACACCCTCTGACCTATTCGATAAGACGACATATTCTAAACACCGTCTAATCTGTGGTGAAGTACAACCTTCTTAAGGTACAGCTCATTGTGTTCCTGAAGGCTATATATGAAATGACACTTGACTGCAAAACTCTTTGACCCCCGAGGGGTGAAGTGGGACTGGGACACGGGACGAAGGGGCAAGAGGACACTTGAGAGCTCTACATGAACCTACTGTATAATCTTTTTATAGTGGTAGGTCTCTTTTGTAAGATTCTGCCTTGGGAAGTACACGCCTTTGCCAGATATTCATCTGCTAAATAGTAGTGTGTAAACGTTATTGTGCTCCGGTTTGGAGGGCACTGTTTCCAGCTAAATTACTGGGTAGTTGAGACTTTAGAACCATGTCTCAGCGTGATGAGCGCAGTGCAGTGCCGTAGCTGTTATGGGCAGGCGTGGCGCTTACTACCAGGAAAATTACTTGCTCAGTAACATAAACAAATGTATAATTATCATATTGTACTAGCTTAACCTGCGAATTTTTTCGTGCAAACAAATTATGATATTTTTTGGTATTCGTTACAACGGCAATAGACAAAAAGTGTAATAATTGAAATAATGGTCTAAAATGGTCAAGTATATCTACTTTAAATATTCAATATTCCAAAAATATTAAATTTAAAAAAAAAACTATCTTTTCGTTTTCTTTTGTATTAATTAGAAATTACTGAACCAGGTGCAATGCGGTATTCATTGTTCGATAAATTTGAATCTAACTTAACTTTTCGTATCTCATTTCTAGACACAATAGCTTCATAAAATTTTGTCTGGTAGAGTCCTTGACTGGTAAAATACGACTGGTGGTGATATACATTACTAATCTACAAATCTAAACTGTAAAAACCAAGCTAAAAACAAGAAACTGTGTGATTAATGAAGTTTTTGACGTAAACGTTAACGAAACGTGCGGATTCCCTCAACCGCTCGTTCAGAAATAACCCGCCAGAACAATGGAAACAAACCGCGCTATAACATTGTATGTAATTAATAGGGTTTGTAAACCTAGCAGATATTTTTAGCTTTTAATTGCTCGCTGTTGCTGCTTCACTAGATCCCGAGTAAATTCACTAGCAACTAAAATGTATACAGCCTTCATTTTCAGATTTATATTGACGCTATATTTTGCCCTCAATATTATGTCAAAATAATATATACATATTAATCAACAAAACATGATAAATATATAATTATAAACTAAGAATGAATTATGCATTACAACCTAATATAATAATACTAAATTTGACATAATTAGTGATTCCTTAGGCCAGTTTTAGTGCTCGGCCGACCGTCGGTGCGTGCGTACGGTCGGTCGAGCACTGTCACAACTTGTAAATTTTCATACAAATGACAAACGCGACCGACGAACGCACCGACGGTCGGTCAAGCACTAAAACCGGCCTTATGTTGAACAGAACTTCGTTTAATTTTGCAAAATTGAAATATTTACATAATATATATTGTGCTTACGTATACATGTTTAGGTTTTCTGTTACATTAGGGTACACTGAAATAACAACCTTTTTATGAGCAAAAAGTTTTTAAGGCCACGATTTTTAAATACTCTGCAGGTTAAGCGCCCAAAAAGCTGATAATTATAACTCGATAAAATTCCAGGCTGATTTGTTGACAAAGGTGCCCACCTTTGTCAACGACTTTGTCCAGCCTTTATCGTTTATTGATTCTATAAAACGTCTGGATATCTCGAAATTAACTTAATAGCTTTCATTAAAAAGCCGTTAATTTCCAATCAGTCCAAAATCACAGGCTCGTCTAGAAATGTTAATATCTGTAGGATTGTAATTAAAAGAAAAATAATTTCAATTCGGATTTCATTTCCAAGTTACTAAAAGAAAAGCGAAGGGTTTGTCTCATATTTACCTTTGTTTTGCTTTAATTTACACGAGATAACATTTTCAACAAATGCCTTGTATTTTTAAGTCGGGTAAGTGACAAAAGGGGTGTGAGATGTGGGTTTAAATGCCCATTTAAAAAAACCGAGCGAGGGCAAATAAAACAAAGAAAAAACGTGTAATTTCGAGATCGCTCCATAATTTCCTGTAACTTTCACAAAAGCATCTACCATCGATTTTTACACGCTTTTTATTACACGAATAACCTGGTAAGGCTGGTAGTTACGGTCACTTTGAAAGAGATCTAAATACTGACTAACTTTGGCTTAAAAATTCTCAGTTGAATCTTTGTCAAACTAACCCCATTGTAAAGATAAAGGTTAATTTAATTTTCAGTTACTTATAATAGCAATATTGTATTTTTCTCTGCTTAGTTGTGGTGTACAATAAAGAGTTTTCTATTCTACTCTATTTTGTTGTTTCGCTAAAATATCTACAGAAGCCAACCCTTTGAGCAAACAGTTTATTTTGTATTAGATCTGGTTTATGTTGAATTACCAGTGAACCGACATATCAGTGTGTGATAGCTCTTTGGGAAAATAAACGTAAGATATGAGAAGCAATAACAGCTTGAGGCCAACTAGGGAATGTAGTATTGTGGTGGAATTAATGATGGAAACTTTGGATATTTACCTTGACAACACACGTTCTATTCATACAGTACACGGGGAATATCTTCTTCAGAAAAAGGAAAAATAGGGAAATAGGGAAACTTCCAACGTTCTGGTAGATAGTTAGTGGATTTTTCTATTTTACTGTGCGATTTTTCTATTTTTCTTTTCTGTTCAACTATGAATTATTATTATTATTTAGCCGTGATTATCCCACTGCGGGGCAAAGGCCTCTTTTCCCTCTTTCCATTCCTCGCGGTTGAGAGCTTTAGTGGTCCAGTCGTTGCAAAAGGAGTCAAGCTCGTCCCGCCATGTCCGCCTGGGCCTGCCGCGCCGTCTTTTGACGTTTTGTGGCATCCACATGGAACTAAACTATGAATGAACTATGAATTAGCATGGGAAAAAGAAAATACTTTTTCCTATTTAAACAGTTTTAATATACTTAAATAAATATAACTAAATATTTACTTAAATTCTTTTTATTGTATTTGGCTTGAAAAAAACTCGTAGTGGCAGTTTCTTTTAAAATTATCAGCTACTAGCTGCGCCCCGCGGTTTCACCCGCGTTGAGTATCATTCCACGGGAACCGTTAGTTTTTACGGGATAAAAAAGTATCCTATGTGTTAATCCTGGTAATAAACTATCTGTGTTCCAAATTTCATCGAAATACGTTCAGTTTTGCGTGAAAGAGCAACAAACATCCATCCATCCATCCTCACAAACTTTCACAGTTATAATATTAGTAGGAAGAATAAGAAAGAGTTATATAGTTTTCTATTCTATTCTATTCTATTCTATGATGTTGCTTATTCATTACTAAGGTGAGATATCAGTTGTCAATAAGCATATGGACTACTGTTAGGCTTGCTCGTTATTTCACATCTCTTCTATAACTACTGGGACGAGAATTCTCGCCGGCAGTGTGAACAGTTCACAATCAACTATTAATTATTATGTTTCTCGTATTCTGACACGAGGCCTACGTCTATTGTGTTTCTTGAGCGAGAAAACAGTCGATATCTAGTCGCTTCCTCGTCGACGGTGGGACAGGTGGCTGAAGCCGGGACCTGTCTATGTCACGTGCCCAAGATAACAGTGTATGTTACACAGAGATACCTTGTGATTTTCTATAGAGTGCTGTTCAGTATGGTTCAGAGATTTGATCAATTTTCAATGGATCTGACAAGTGTGTTGGCAATCAAGTTTGGGCAAGAAGTTAGGACTGGATTGAGGTCAAAGCATCGAACCAAACTCAATGGCACCCTATGCGGGATCAGGTGGCTGGAAGCAGAGCGATCCACAGATTTAGAAAATAGATTAGGCTAGAAATTGAATGTTTACTTGAACAATATTCCGGTTTATAAGCTAGGTCTGTTCTCAACTGTGTCGATTGGAAACCGATCAAAACACTATAATAGCGCTATAATTAAGCGGAAAATTTTGACTCAGTTTTCATTCTTCAGACTAACATCTTATTACTCTTGCCACAGATAAGCTGATAAACAGATAAGCACTTTATTCATAATTTTTCAAAATTATAACATTTATCCATAATATTATTTCTAATCATATAATTATTTCTAAAAAATTGTCTATTGCCTAAATAACAATTTCATGTTTATAAAATATTAATGTTGTATATTGTCAGAAATCATTTCCAAAAGAAATTCTTCTATTGTATTGAAGCCAGTCTTTAAGTTCAACCAGTCGAAAGTTCGAAAAATTAAACGAAAACTTATCTATATCTATTATATAAAGCTGAAGAGTTTGTTTGTTTGAACGCTAGGATCTCAAGAACTACTGGTTGGAATTGAAAAATTCTTTTTGTGTTGAATAGTCCATTTATTGAGGAAGGTTGAAGGCTATATAACATCACGCTACGACTAATAGGAGCGGAGCATCAATGAAGAATGTGGCAAAAACGGGGAAAATATATTGCTTTTAAGAGAGTTATTGCGGGAAAACTTGAATTATGCGGATGAAACCTCGAGCGCAGCTAGTATTGAATAACAAAAAAGGGACGCTTGAGTTTTTTACATAGCTAATATCTAAGTCTTGTGTATTATGCTATAGATATCCAGTTTCATTACGGTTAAGGCACAGAATAGTAGTACATAGACTAGCGATATCTATTTTCACTGAATCTGCGGTCGGATCTTATTCTACTCTCTATTGAGTATTGTGTTGGCGTGGCGATTGTCTGGCCGTGTCCGACACAAGTGGGTACGTCACGGCCTGGTCACGCGTGAAAACAAGGATCGCTGTACGTGTAGTGCCGTCAGTCACGTAGAACAGTTAGAAGACACTATTATCGCAGTAACACTCGGACACTCCATACAAAATCTGATTCGACAACACACATACATCTATAAAATGCCATTTGTACACGCGCCATTTTTGTGTAACGCGATGAAAACAAAAGACGACCCGCTAGTATGAAAGTTCAATTATATTTGGGGGCATATTGACTGCCTCTCGATTTCCCTCTGGACTGCGGGTAGCGGTATGGGGAGCTAATCTCGGGGTGGAGAGTGTCCATTCTGTATGTGAATTATATGTCTTCTGAGGAAGTATGTCAAAAACAATGATAAAATAAAAGTAATACTAATAAAAAAAATCATGAAAACGACTTTCTCCAAAATAACAAAACGAATTACAGTTCAAACCAAAACAAAACTTTTTTTCTCTGTCATCTGTCAGCTGTCACCAGTCAGCTGTCATCTGTCATCTGTCAGCTGTCAGCTCTTATGTCACTGGTCCCTCGTTTCCTTCCCCTTACCCCTTACCCCACCCACTTACACCTTACCCTTTACAACCTTGCCCCTTACCCCTTACGCCAGCTTACTCCCCAAGTCAAGCGTGCGTAAATAAGTTTACTTCAAAAATAAAAATCTAACATTACGCTCTTATTTCGAACAAAGCTCTTCATTTATATCTTTGTTACGAAAAAGTAAAACTCCAATACACAGTTCAAAATGGCTGCGATAACTCCTCACGTTTTCCGCCATTAATTACATCAAAAAGGAAATAGGAAAACACGTCACGTTCAGGTAACCTTCGCGTTAACACAGTCAATGATAGACAGTTACCCGTCGGGCACAATTTTCTTAGAAAAAAACTTTTAAAAATGTCGTTACAAGTTTTTTGTTACAACATAATATATCTTTGAACATGTAGGTAACTACAATAGACGGAGGCGAATAGGACCACCAATAAGAAATTTAGTAACATTTCAAAATCCGCAGCTAACTAAACGAAACCAGCGCAACGCATTGCTTCTATCCTCTTTAGCTTGTCGTTATCTCACGGGTCAGCCTGGGGGACGCTTCCTTGAGGATTCGGATCAGTTTTTACAAAAGACCCATTCTTTTTGTAATAGGTGATTCTAATCGCACTATATTACCCACCCTACTATAGAAAAATGTTTTTTACTGTCCATCCAAAGGTTGTGTGGAAGAAATCACTTTCAGCGATAAGACCGCCCATTGTACTACCCTTGTTTACCTATTGTAATTCTTCTGTACTGTGTTTATTTTTGTTTCTGGTGTACAATAAAGAGTTTTTCTATTCTATTCTATATTTGTGATACCTCTATGCGTGTAGGCGTATGTATAGCGATTTTGTGCGCCCTAAGAAATTACATACACACATGCAGTTGGAGACGATTTAAACAGCATCTGTGTTCTGTGAAAGACACATGGCTATACAGACCAACACAGAAACGACAAGCTCGACCACACCGCGTGCAGATGTGAGCTGCAGTCGAGTTATCCGTAGATGGATCAGCACACCTGGGGGTCACCACGTTCTTATTCCACCACACACTCATAAATAACAAACGTGACGGGACGTCACTCAAAAATAGACTGCAGGGAATGAGAAAGAAAGAGGATGAGATGGAGCTATATTTACTCTCATAAATGCAAAAAAATTGTTCCGATCTGTTTGGATAAATGTCTCTGGTCGACTTATGAACGCTGAGCGATATTGGTGGTGACAGTTAGCAGGGCAGTTTAGTTAAGGCCTTAAACTGGATGGATTTAACTGTTCGTGGTGAGGCCTCTGTTATGCCGTATAGCTCTCGTAATGAATCAAATAAATTAACGCAACATAATTCAATTTTATAATCAAAAACAAATCCTACTACCTCAATCCTATACTGTGAACTCCAACAATGAGACCATCATCGCTTTAGAAAGATTAAAAACTCCTCAGGCGATTTTTCCAAGATATGTTTATAAATACGGTCCGTTCTTTATAATACATACTTATTAACGTTCGTCTTAACAATGCCTAACCTTGGTGATGTAACGGGATTTCTAGAAGTGAGCACAGACAGCTGACAATGGACGTTAGGCAAACTTGTTTTTAGGCTCATTGACAGGTTGCCTTCATTTTGAGGGGAATATCCTAAGATCATAGTTATGTTATATGTCTCGGGCTGAGACACGTGGACATACCCTACGTTGGTACGTATAATTATATCGTTACTCGTGAACTGAGTGATTTTGTTGTTAAGAAAACATTTCAAATAATTATTGGAAGCTAACTCCGTCCGGCTTAACACGTGCATGGTGAGTATTTTATGCATTATTCTAGGCCCTAGGGTGTTAGGTATCCATAGCTAGCTAAATAGCCACAAATATAACACGGCATACTTTCGGATTTTTAATTTTAGTGGAATTAAGAACACAATCATACTACAACAAATTATATAGTTTGTGAGCTTTGTTTACATTTACTTCTAAATAACTGCGCCCCGCGGTTTTACCCGCGTTCTACCAGTTCTTCCGCATGACCTGCATTTCCTAGGTTAAGAACAGCCCATGTCACACTTGAAAATAAACAGCAGATGGTGGCGAAAAAAACAAATATCAAATCGTGAGGTCGTACAAAAATCACACATAGAAAAAAAAGTTTCAGTTTTTTAAATTAATCTCATCATAGGAACCTTCATACACAACGAAATTTTGCAAAAAATATGTCACATTGGTACAACTGTTCTCGAGTTTTGCGGTTAATAAGAAAGCAACACATTTAATCCGTCCTATCATCAAACCATAAAGTCCCACTGCTGAGCACGGTTCTCCCCTCACTTTGGAGAAGGGTTAGGCCACTTAGCCATAAATTTTTATTTTATAAATGGATGCATTAATTGTTATTAACAACTGAAAGGATTTGATAACAATGGACACAAAGATTGCCTGATTTGGATTAGAAAATAGACTTCAGGGAACCGTCCAATCCAAAAATACGAGCACAGTCACTAGGAAACTTTTCAAAAACCAGCACGAGATAAACCGCGGCGTAGCAACTTTTAAATAGAGCTTTACATCTCATTGTTCCACGTCTAAATCAATACTTCCGACTAACAAAGTAACCGTACCGGCGATAGGCAAAACACTTCGTGTAATTAATCTCTTTCGGTCGTGCTTGGCCGTCGGTTTCTTTGCCAAGCGGCGCACGTGCGGCGGCCCACGCGCCGACGTGCCGCGCCGAATACGTTTATTGTTTACAAGCTTCGTTAAAAAGTCTACGTTTCAGCATTAAAACTGTGTTTGTGTCGATCTTTTTGAAGTTCTTAATGCAGAGGTGGGCTCGGTGTCACGTGAATCTGCAGTTCTAGTTTAGTTTCGCGGTGCTATCTTCGCTGACGGGCGTTTTTCCGAAGCACTAGTAGAAGTAGAGTTAATGGAGTTTTCTTTCCCTGTGCGAGATTCAGCCATGAATCACCATTTGAAAAATAAATTTCCCCTTTCCAAACCCAAAACATAATCAGTTACTGATTAGTTAGTTGATCATATTTGATTTATTTTTTGTTTTTGTGTGCAGGATTTTGTTCCAATAAGTTCTATTATTTATGTACTTTGTGCATTACTAAACTGGTGTACAATAAAGTATTTTCTATTCTCTTTTATTCTACTTTTAATGCTAAACACAAGTATAGATAATTTTAATTTAACCCTGTCAAATTATTTATTGTAATTCTTCATTGATTCAAATGAAAAGTATGAGCTGCCAAATTTAAATTTGCCCATTAGCTGGCGATGTCCTGACCAGAATGGATGCCAATAGATGATAGAAGGACCAAAAAATTCAATTAAAACCCTTTTACTCTTCAGAAAATACCAACCCTTCCTCTTCAAACAGTCAAAACTTAATATCGGAAGTGAATAACTCCAATTATTGACGTAATGGGTTCCAATTAAATTTGCTTCTTGAAGCCATATTGATTAATATAGATTCGGTCAGATTTGATTGCGAATTCTGAATAGAATTAGTGAACGATTCGAGGATTTGGCATTTCCATAGTGTTCAGTTTAATCAATTCTTTCTGTTTACTCGTTTGTAGTGTTCTGGGAATTTGAACTTCTTGTTTCGTGTCGTTGGACTCTGTTGGGATGGCCTGTAATAAATTCTAGATCGCCCTTAGTAGGGCCCTGAAAATAGTTTATTTTCATTTTTATCAATTTTTTTTCTATTTTTTCTATCGCTCGATTTGTTTTGCTTAGATTTGGCTCTTGCAATAATAATATCTTCATTGTGACTGTGAGGGATACTCGTGCCTTATTTTATGACCTCGCTCCGACACCTTTTATCCCCTTTATTTATCCCGTGACCCCTTGCCTTTTCATTTCGTAGATTATAAAAGAATAACTGACCTTTACCCACCATAAAGTACATTGCACTTAGGAATTTATAGAAGGGCGCGTGTAAGAATTTAGGATGTAAAAAATATATTTTAATGAGGGCTATTCAAAAAATTTGATGAGGCTAATATATTTTTTTTATACATTTGAGTTCAAATCCCAGTGCGGGCACGTACCAATGTGTTGTTTTTTATTTGACTGAGTGACGACACGAGCTAGTCGTTCACCCGATGGTAAGTGCTACGCCTCCCCACAACAGTCGCAGTGCCACCCAGAACTTTGCATTGCATAGTCCTACGTGGCACTGCATTGCGCTCGACACCCTGAGACATCGGCTCTAAAGTCTCATAGGCCCTGTGCGATGTTTTGCGAGTGAACTCATAGAATGTCCATTTTGTTAGATTTATTTTGTACAAACGTCCAGTTTTTCCGTGCACGGTTCCTTTTCATCATTCCCTTTTTTCATCGACCTTCGAGATAAAATCACTTTTCCTCCGTTTTTGCAGTTCCAAAGGCTTTTTATTGCCAGTGAAGATAAGTCGCAGTTGCAGTCCGTCAAAATCCCAGCCATTACTTAAAGCGACGGAAAATCATTTACATAATATTTACTTTCCCTGACGTTTTGGCATCCAATTTGTTTTTCAATAAACTTCCGCAGTAGCGCCACGCTTTTTGCTGAACAATTTATTTTTGTGGACAAACTTTTAACACGTTCACGGCTGAAAACACAGACGTTGTGTTTTTTTATAACTTTACGCGGGTGCGGGAAAACACATCCGCTGTGTTAGCGCAGCTTACGTGCCGGCTGTGTGGCGTAGTAACAGCCGTAGTTATGTGCTACGGCTACTACGCTACGCTACTGCAGTGCGGCTCACACAGACGGCACGCCATTGCTGGAAAACACACACGGTCCGTAATGGCGCCTAAATGTAAAAACCGGGTCAGCGGTCAACTTGTTAAAAGCTACATTTTTGGTACAGTCTTAATCAAAAATAAATTATAATCAGACAAGTTTCAAAAGCTATGACCATATTTAGAGCATGAAAAGAGGAATAGAGAGAAATATAAAGAATATAAGGAAATCCCTACTTCCCTGCTTATATAATAAACTAGCTGCGCCCCGCGGTTTCACCCGCGTAGTTCCTGTTCCCGCGGGAATATATGGGAATAAAATATATAGCCTATGTTACTCGCTGTCAATGCAGCTTTCCATTAAATAAATTATTTTTTAAATCGGTGCAGTGGTTTAGCCGAAACCTTACATATTTCCATACAAACTTTCATTCCATATTCTTACTTTACCCCATCAGGCGTAAAATTTTTACAAACTTTGAATGTCATATTTATTTATATTTAATTAAAAGCCTAAGAAATAAGTTTAAAGCTTCTAGCTAAAAAAATGACAAAACTTCGATACAACGGTTCATCCCCTATTTCAAACCCTTACAATACTTATTTCGCATTAAAAAGTACCCTATGTCCTTTCTTAGGCTCTAGACTATCTCTGTACCAAATTTCGTTTCAATCGGTTCAGTAGTTTAGGCGTGAAAGAGCAACAGACAGAGTTACTTTCGCATTTATAATATAAGTAAGGATGTGAAAGTAACTTTGTCCGTCTGTCTGTTACGCTTTCACGCCTAAACTACTAAAATAAAATTTGGTAGAAAGCCTAGAGCCTGAGAAAGGAAATAGACTACTTTATATCGCGAAAAATGGCTTATAAGGGGTTGAAATTTTGTAAGGAAGTTTCGTCATTTTTGAAGCTCGAAGCTTGAAACTTATTTTTTAGGCTTTTGAGTCGGGCTATGTATATGATCGGAAAAAAATGGCACTTAATACTTAACTCTTTATATCCAGATAACTTAGTTCGTACAAATGTGCACTTATTTGCTTCCCTCTCCTACGCTTGCGGAAATGTCGCTGAGTATTGTGTGGCTGTGCGTTGAAAGGGACTTAGCTCTCGACACACTTAGTAAAAGTTAAAGCGAGTTAAATTTTCTTTTGTCGTCAATGTGGGCTATGGAGGGCCGCATTTCTGCTGTGTGTCGGAGGAGGCATGAAATATGGGATCGAGGAAGTATGCGAGATGTTGAATAAAATACAGATTAATGTTCTTTGAATGATTTTTATTTTTTTATGTGTTTGAGTGACGAGACGAGCAAGTCGTTCACCTGATGGTAAGTGCTACGCCTGCCCATAACAGATACAGTGCCACCCAGAACTTAGAAGCGGTGGTAGCCTAGTGGGAGAACGTCCGCCTTCCAATCAAAAGGTCGTGAGTTCAAATCCCAGCGCAGGCACGTACCAATGTGTTTCTGTAAAACATATGTACGTAATTATCACTCGCTATTCGATGAAGGAAAACATCGTGAGGAAACCCACATACCTACCCGAGAATTATTTCGGAGGTAGGCATGTTATCCACCAATCCGGACTGGGCCCCCGTGGTGGATTATGGCCTTACCCTCCTCACGAAAGTGAGAGACGAAAGTGGGAGACCCGTGCCCAGCAGTGGGACGTTATGGGTTGATGATGATGATTTATTTCCCATCTCCATTGAACCTTACTCAACCATTGCGCTCTCTAGAAGGGTCTATCTGGAATCTTACAAAACGCCAATAAAATATTATGAACTTTTACCTTACAAATCGCTATATTTCTAACAATGGCCGGCAATTCCTAACATTCTCGATCCCGGTCAAAAAGGTGGCTATCCAATATTGATCTGATATCAAAGTTAAAACTACCCTGGTCAAACAAGCACCTCTGTTGCAAACATTACCAATAGCATTTGAAAGTGGGCCAAAGTTTCCGACCAACTTTTACCAATTACACCTGATGGTTGACCCGAAACGACATTGGGTGGTTTTGATCGGCTACTCTTGTAAACCTCTAGTACCTATTAGTAGTAAAAAGTTTCAGATTGGAAACTGAAAGGACTTCTATGTTGATCTGTATAGTTTTATTATAACATTACTGTGTTTCGGTTTGAAAGGCACTGTTTCCAATGAAATGACTGGGCATATGAGACTTTAGAGGCGATGTCTCTGGGTGACGAGCGCTATGCAGTGCCGCACAAGATTCATTATTATCATCACCATCATCAACCCATAACGTCCCACTGCTGAGCACGGGTCTCCCCTCACTTTCGTGAGGAGGGTTAGGCCATAATCCACCACGGGGGCCAGATCCAGATTGGTGGATCACCTACCTACCCTCTGAAATAATTCTCCGGTAGGTATGTGGGTTTCCTCACGATGTTTTCCTTCACCGAAAAGCAAGTGATAATTACGTACATATGTTTTTACAAGAAACACATTGGTACGCGCCTGCACTGGGATTTGAACTCACGACCTTCTGGTTGGAAGGTGCACAGGATTATGCAAAATTCTGGGTGGCAGGCGTAGTGGGCAGGCGTAGCGCGTATCATCAGGCGAATAACATGCTCGTCTCGTCACTCAGTCAAATAAAAAAGGTTTTAGGATTATCATATTAAAGTTTCAAGAGACAAAGTTTTCATTTGATTATCTTTTTCTTTTTTATTACTTCAGTTTTACAGTAATTAGACCCAAAGCAAATAATGTTTAAAAGGTTCTGCCGATTTTTCATTAGCAAAGATTAGCGATGAAAAATACGTCTCTAAAATAAACTAGGTATGTTTACTTCTCACACCATTACCGACGATCTTAGGGAAATTCATTAATTATTATAATTAATGTGGCCGTCAATTCCAATTATCTTTTAAAAGCTTTGAAATGAGCTTTTTGGCCTATTGTGGACTTCAATAACAGTTCTTTTCTGGGGATGACGTCTCTGGAAACCTAATTAAGGGAGTCTGCCGAATTAAAATTCGGAGGGTTTTTATTGCCTGAATTTCAGGAGATTTCATATAGAAAGAAGACTTGTAATCTTTATGATATGGCCATGCTATCTATATGTAGTTTCGTACCTTTAATGTGGTTTAGGTACTTCCACGTTTTTTAAGCATGCTGTTAAAAAGTGTATTTCCTTGGAGTCTGTGTCCCGATATTTATAACTTGGGAGTCTTCAAGTCACGAGTGAACAGGTTGTTTCTAGTAAGCTTACACCATTGGTGAAGGAAACGCTGTGCACGCTTATCAGTGAAGGCAAAGATCGTGAAGAAACCCGAACCCCATCGAGAATTATTTCAGAGGTAGGTGTGTTATCCACCTATCCAGACCGGGACCCCGTGATGGGTTATGGCCTAATCCTCCTCATGAAAGTGAGGGAAGATCCATGCTCAGTAGTGGGCCGATATGGGTTGATAATTATGAGGATTAATTTTATGATAATAATGTGTATTTTTTTTTTTTGGTATACAATAAAGAATTTTCTATTCTATTCTATTCTATACACCATTGATAACCGCATCGTCGCCTTATCTGGGAGATAGTGGTGACCCGCAACCCAATTGATTAAAACAAAATAAATCTAAATTATTAGATAATATTCAGTAACCATGTTAAATTAACGTAGAAGTTAACTTTCCGTTGCAAGGATCAATTTGTATGCAAGTAAAAAAGTTTGAATTTTAAGTCGAGGGCCATCAAACAATCAGCTATCTTAGTCAAAGGCTTACCTAGTTACCTTTACTGGGAAAACGAGGTTACTGGGAATGCCTGCATTTCTTAACACTTTGACTGCTGCGGGGCTATGCAGCACGGTGCGGTTGAGCTTGAGTTCTTTTCATTTTGACGTTTGATTGCCACGGGGCTCTTCATTACAATACGAATGACGAGCCCCGTGGCAATCAAACGTTAAATAAAAAGAACTCAAGCTCAACCGCACCGTGCTGCATAGCCCCACTGAGCTGATTTTCTTGTCTAGCCACAGCTACGGATCTGCACACACCGTTGTGTTTTCCCGTACCGCTAACACTACATAAAAAACGCAACAGTTGTGTTTTCAGCAGTGAACGTGTTAAAAACCCACATTTTGCGAGTAACGTAACGCTAATCCATGAAAAATAATTCCATTCCAAATGTTTGAAAGGCACTGTAGTATGTAACGGACTTACCATTATTATGAATCGTGTCTTTACTCGTGGACAGGTTGTCTACACAAAAACCCTTAAAAGCACTGTAGCATAATTTACACCAAAATCCTCGGGGTTACAGGCAGCGTAAAATATGTTAATAGAATCAGAGATCTACTTGGGTTATAAAAGAGGCTTATTATAATAGTGAGGGTCGGTGATTAAGATTGGTCAAGCCAATGAAGAGATACGAATGGATAAGGAAGTAAGGCGTAGGGATTGATGCCAAGTGGTAACTTTTTTTATATTAGACTGAGTCACAAGACTAACTAGTCGTTCACCCGATGGTAAGCGCTACGCCAGCTCATAACAGATACAGCGCCTCCCAGAACTTTGCATTGCATAGTCACCCACGTTACCCTGAGACATCGGCTCTAAAGTCTCATATGCCCAGTAATTTCGCTGGAAACAATGCCCTTTAAATCGCAACACAGTAATGTTTGCACACTACTGCTTGGCAGTTGAATACCTGGCAAAGGCGTGGTACTTCCCCAGGCGGTCTATTGCAGAAAAGGCCTCCCACTACTAAAACTAGTTTTGTTCTTTTCAACGCAACTTACAGTTTTCCGTCTATTTTCATCGCTCCATGCTGGAGACTACTTCAATTAGTCGGTCTCGGTTGTTTTAAATACTAAATAATTTTAAATTACTGGGCACATGAGGCTTTAGAGCCGATGTCTCAGGGTGACGAGCGCAGTGGAGTGCCGCGTAAGATTATGCAATGCAGTATTCTGGGTGGTGCTCTAACTGTTATGGGCAGGCGTAGCGCATACCATCAGGTGAACGACTTGCTCGCCTCGTCCCTCAATGAAATACAAAAAAACCAACATCTGATACTTTTTATCACGACATATTGTAGACCGCGTAGACTAAGTCGCGGGCAAATGCTAGTATAGTCGTAAATCTAACTTATAACTCCAATTTCGATCCAACCTTTAGTTGGTAAAGTCGTATAATGTGTTTCCGGTGATTAAATTTGAGGTTACTAAAGAGGTTTGAGGTTAAAATACTATATTAATTTTAAGATAACTGAGATCATTCTCTACTTGTAAAGCTTATTGTAAAAATATAAAAATAAATAAAGACGACCAAACAGTTTAAGTCACGCGTTATTAATCAGATGCTAAAATAAATAAAAAATAATGAATATTTTGTACTGTTGTAAAATAGCTTAATGAAATCAAATTGATGCAATTAAATAACACTAGGTATATGTTTGTTGGTACTTGTCTCAGGGTGACGAGCGCAGTGCAGTGCCGCGCAACATTATGCAATGCATTAATAATGCATTTACCATCAGTTTAATAACTTTCTAGTCTAGTTACTCAGTAAATAAAAATAAAAATCGGAGAAAATGATCTTACAGATAAAACGTCAGTATACAAAATATCTGGTTTTGCCGTCTGACTTTATTACCTAAAAAATAGGCCGGACAAGACTATTTTCCGGCCAAAACACATATAGGCGCATTCCTAACTGAACCAAATCCAGAGACGTTCGCACACGATTTTCCCAAAGTCGATAGTCCCCAAAGTTCCTGCTGACAATTTAGAATTTTGATAGTAGATAGGAACATGTAGGTACCTACCTTGTTCTAACCCAATTAGGGAAGTTTCCATAGAACTTCTGTCAACTATTCGACGAGAATCAACTATTCGACGAGAATCAACTATTTGACGAGTATCTCAACAGCTTTTGTGATCGGCGCGTTTAATTTGGGAAAGGTAAATCGAAATTTAGTTCTAATGGTGTTGTTGAATCTAGTTTGAAGAAAACAAATCGTTCCTTTGCGACAATAACGTATTATCTCACGTTGAGGTGACACGTTCTTATCGTAAACGATTGAAATAGGCTCGCCATTTACTGCTCAATAACTGGTTTATGTTAGGTTTTGTACATATCAGTGTGCAAACATTACTGTGTTCCGGTTTGAAGGGCATTGTTTTCAGCGAAATTACTGGGCATATGAGACTTTAGAGCCGATGGCTCAGGGTGACGACCGCGACGAATTATACAATGCAGGGTTCTGGGTGGTGCTATGACTGTTATGGGCAGGCGTAGCGCTTACCATCAGGTGAACAACTTGCTCGTCTTATCACAGAGTCGAATAATTTTTTTTTTCAGATTTCAATTTCAGATTATGCTTTATAAGATTTTGACATTTGACATTTCAGTTTAAACATAGCCCAATCAAAAGCTTTTATCTTCACTTGTCAGTCCTAGTGGAAGTTTTTAAAGTCAATTTTGACCAAGTTTCCGTTGTTCAATTGAGTTGAAATTTTGCATGCCTGTCAAGTTCCGATGACAATACAATATTATGGTGACAGCGAGCTGATCTGATGATGGAGACGGAAGGTAGACGCGGAACTACTCAGTGACTAACAATAGATTGATGGGGTTTGAACTGATTCTGATCAGCTTGCAGTACCGAATACGTGTTTTATAAAAGCTTTTCTGGAAAAATATACTTTTATTTTTTTATTTATTTGATGCACAAAACAAATTACAATCGTTGTAACTTATGAGTTAATTAAAATAGTTTAAAATCTGGATTGTAAATCAAATATTAACAAAATCAATCAAAAATTACAACAAAATATTAACATATCGAGCGTACAGCACAAAGTACTAAACTAAAGCTATATAACAAAAACGATATGAGAAAAAAATAAAACAAAACTATTTGGAAAATTGTCCAAACGAAATAAATAATTTAAAAAAATAACAACAAAACTTACAGATGCCACAAGATGTTTTGGATAGATTTTAACAAAAACTTACTATATTATTGTGTAGTTTTTAAACAACTGTCAACAAGTAACAGGTAGGTATAGGGTACATCGGGATATCAAAAGCCACTTAAAGTAATTATACATCCCGTTTCCTATGCTAATACTTGGTCTTGTGAAAAATTGTCTTTTTCTATGACTTACGTGAGACTTGTTTTCTTCAAATTTAATTAGTAGCCGGGCACGTTTTTCCTTTTGGACCCATTTTTGCAACTGAAGACCTTTCCGTCCATCTTTATTAAAGTAAAGGCTAAGTTTAGTAAACAATATTTTTTGCTTAGGTTGGACCGATCTCGGCAGTTCAAAAAACAGACAAACCTTAACCTTAATTTTAGAAATGTAATTTTAACCCACAATACCCTTAATAGACCGACCTAAACTTCAGCAATTTCCAACTTTGAAATGAAATTAAAATATTTTCATGAGTTTTATCGAAAGTTTCAATTCTATTTCTCATCTTCAACAATAAAGTGCTCGCGGAGTTACTCGCGAGTTACTAATGAATCAGGAACCCAATATTGAAGTATTACAATTACTTGTTATGCCAAAGTTTGGTTTAACGCGAAAACTTTCCTTTTGGCGGTCGGGTAAAACGTAACCTTGAAAACTTCTTGCGATATTGCGTAGGTTGAGAAAGAACTGTTTAGATTTACGACTAAGTTATCTTTTTTGCCATCGGCTGACGACATCTCAGGAGTTGCAGGAAGGCAGTGGATTCATCTGATGCAGGACCGAAGATAATGACATATACATGAGCAGGATATACATAACAGTGGGTTGACAGATAGACCCCATCTTGCCCCACCTCGGTGGTGGACTGCTCACGGGGGGTTTAGTGGGTTCAAGTCCCACACACTCCCCTCCGTCACCCCCGTGGTGGAGGGGACAGAGCGACGGCATTTCCCCTCACAAAAAAAAAATAATGAAACATAGATATAACTTAGTCAGGAAGGAAAGTCAGAAAGCTTAGGATAATACCACCAATAACACTGTATAATTAACACAAACTTGCCAATTAATTTCGAGTTTATGTTTCAATTTACTGCAGATAAGGCTTTTAAGTAGTTGGCTACTTTCATAATTAATACGTAGGTAGGTGTAATCAACGTGAAAGTTTGGATATTGGTTTGTAACTCAATTATGCTAACATGGCTAAATGGATTTTAATGACATTTTATAGTAAATAAATTACATTTGAAATTGTAATTAAGAGTCCTCTTTATTTCAAAAAATATTTTATACTCAAGCATACCCTAAAGGGTAACATGCGGTTTCAAAGTTCACAGACCAATAAAATCAGAAAACTGCGGATCGAACCTATTGCAATTTTTAATAAATCAATGTTTATGTTTCAGTTTTCGGCCTCAGAAGCAGCTTCTATGAAAGTTATTTGCGTTTATACGTAAAATAATCATTCTAAAATTAAAATAATTGTAAACAGAGTTGAAATGAAGGTCGGGCGCGTTAACAATATCAGTGCGTTCGCTTTTCCAAACGTTGTCAAGGTTAATCTTGTAAACCGAAAAAAACTAAACAGTGAGACCTGGAGGCCTACCATGACGTCTTATAGCGATTCAGTTCAGGACCTAAACTGAGCCGCGTCGCATAATCGTACAGTGACGTCTTATTTTTAATGTTGCTGCCATTTTCAACCTAAACTGGATCCATTTAAGGTTGAAAATGATAGCAACCTAAATTGAGTCGCTAATAAGCCATTTTCAACCTAAACTATATCCAGTTTAGGTTGAAAATGGCAGCAACATAAAAAATAAGACGTCACGGTACGATTATGCGACGCGGCTCAGTTTAGGTCTTGAACTGAATCGCTATAAGACGTCATGGTAGGCCGCCTGACTTCACAGCGCGCCGCTTCATGTTTTATACTTTATCTTGTCTCTTAGCGAGATATTTTGCTGTTCCCGAGTTAAAAGCTAGGCAATTTGTCCTCAAAAAGTTCTTGGTTAAAAGACAGTCACATTTCAAACTTGTATTCAGGGCGTCCCACGGATATGCACCATGGAGGGAATGTACCTTGAATATTGGATATTGGAATTAAATTGGAAACAGTGAGAAATTTTACATTTGTTTTTACTTTTGTTTTTTGCGATCCCCAGTATATTTTTATGTGTGGCTTTAGAGTTCTAGCGGCAAAACTGGATTGACGCGGGAGAAACAGCGGGTACGGGCCGCGGATCGGGGGGTCCAACGCCCAGCCATTTAGTCCCATTTAGCCATTTAGTTTAGATGCGTTCTGAGGTGTTCTCCAGAACGCATCCAACCCAGGTGAGGCCAACAGCCCCCCTAGAGGCGAGTCCAAGGCCGACGCCTGGACGTCCGCAGAGGTGGTCGCGGAAGCGCCGTCGTACCCGTGGCCACCTCCATAATGCGGAGAGAGAACACCCCGGGGTTTTAGTGGGTAAATCCCATCGGACCGCGTTCTGGCGGGGGAGTCCCACATAACCCCCCCCCCCCCGGGGGGTGGGGGGGTGGTATGCCTAATGCATTACCCCGGGCAAAAAAAAAAAGGGAGAAACCGCGGGGCTCAGGTAGTAATAATTAAAAAAAAATATCGGGTAACTTAAGAAAATATGATAGTAACAAGAAATTTTTATATCGAAGACCTAAATCGTACACGCCCAGCTGCTTTGCTAGATTAAGTTATACGAAATTATTATTTAGGTACAATAAAAAAAAAACCATGATCATCTCGTAGATCAAAAATGTTGAGATAGATAGATAGATAGATAAACTCTTTATTGAAACACCACAGAACAAAGAAAACTTAAAAACTAGAACAAAACAAATTTTACAATATCTTAAATAATAATCTAATGTCTATAATTTTTTTTTTTTGAGATATCTTATAAAACCACAACTCCCTTGACGCTCCAATATTTCTCTCCTTCCAAAGGTTGACTGTAAGAGATTACTTTTAGTGTTTTGTCTACTCATGGTAGGTACTTATTGATTAGTTTTTTATTTTTGGAAAGTGCCTTGTTTTTTATTAAACTAGCTTGTAATAAAGTTTTTTTTTTCCATTCTTATGAAGTAGTTCGTAAAGTAGGTATATCCATAGGCATGTATTGTAATGAATCATTCAATAGATTCGTCTCAGGCTCGTTTCGCTTGTGCAAACAAAAAACAATGAGCGGCTCCTACTCAATACATATGCATTATGTCAAACAGTGTGCCGTCACATTGTCTCAACGCGCTGGTAAGAAGATAGGTTTTCTCTATGGGCGGCTCGGGAAATCTTCAGAATAGGGACTGTCGAAATTTATACAATATGTATCATATTATAACTTAAGTATTATGTAAATGTATCTTATATGGTGTTACCTACTAACCTTGTATATTTGTTTTGAAAAAAAATTTTTTAAAATTAGTCATTTTTAACCCCCGACACAAAAACGAGAGTTATAAGTTTGACGTGTCCCTGCCTGTGTGTGTCTGTCTTTGGCATCGTAGCTCCCGAACCGATGAACCGATTTTGATTTTCTTTTTATTTGTTTGAAAGGTGAATTATTAATATAAAGTAAACATTATAAATGCTGTGACATTTTTAAAATTTAGGATTTATTGTTTCTGTAATAAGTCTTTTGTACATCCGAAATGGATAAACTGTTGTTTCTGTAAAACATAATTTACCATCTTTAATTCTTACCAGTTTAACAATAAATATGATTCTGATTCTGATTCTGATTCAATAGTATTGCTCAAAACCAATGACGAGTAAAACCTGTTTTCACAAAACTCCTCGCTGAAAGGGTTCAGTGAGCGACGGGAACCCGCGTTCTAAATTCAGGTTTATTCGATCGCGCCGCGAGTACGTAGTCTCGTATAGAGTACGGTTCGTATCCTCACCGCTAATATTTATTTCCACCTCAGAATGACAAGACTTTTTTCATCATCTTGATTTATACCTCGTAAACGTTCCGCATGATTCACGATGGCACACAAAAATATTTTTAACGAGCGCTTTCTAACCCGGTTTTCGAAAAACAGACGCCGCGGTTCTTCCGCGTACATCCAGCATTGCCGAAGGGAGCACTTAAAACCTCGTCGGTTCATCGCGCCGGCTGACTGCCAACTTTTCGTTCTGTATTAAAAAAAGATGCGTACACTAAGTTTCAGTCGTAAATATAGTAGGGTGAACGGACGTCGTAGCACTGACCTCCTTTCTGCGTGATGTTGAACGTGCGGAGCCGGTAGGAGTCCTCGTCGGGCTCTTCCTCCTGCGGCTGGGAGTTGCGGGGGACGTCGAGGAAGGCGTTGGATCGGCGCGGCTGGTTGTGCTGGCTTGGAGGCGGTCGGCGGCGCGCGGAGGCTTGGCGGCGCACGGCCGGCGGCGTCTCGGCCTCCGCCAGGCGCGGCTCGGAACTGTACCGCGCCCTGGTCTCCCGGTCCAGCTGCTGCTGCTGCTGCTGCTGCCGGCGATGGCGCACGGAGCGGCCGCCGGTGATGCGCGCTGACTGCGAGCGCGTGGCCGGGCGCCGCCGAGGCGCCGGGGTGCTCTCGGGCGCCGCCAGCGCCTCCATGCTCGCGGAGGCGGGCGCGCATATAGACTGCGATCGCTTCGTGCGTCCGTCCGTAGCCATGGTCGCGACGATACTAAACTGAGCTTTCCCGCCCGCCCAAGCAGTCCCCGCTCGCTCCTAGGCGGCTGGACTTGTTGCATCCGATAATACGGGATTAGTACACTTTTAAAAGTCAATAATATGAACGTGTCTTCATGAATGAATTCTAAAAAAGTTGCATAGACACACGTAGGGAAACTAGCTTTATTTACTAGCTGAATTAAACTAAATAACTTTATTCGTGGGTAATTTACCTCGGCTTGTAATCGTCAGTAGAGTTCCATTATTAATTTTCGTAAACAATGTTATGGTTTAAGCGAGTTGGAGCGTTCTTTATTATCATGAAAAACGTTCGTAGTAGCGTTGCTTGAAGTTTGATCGCGGATTGTGCCAATATTAGCGATGTTGTAAATTTCACGTGATGTTGAACAGGCGCCGGCATTTTTGTGAATAATTTAAGATTAATTTAGTTTTCTCGATCGGCGTCTGTTCGGACTCCGATGGTGCTATTGTCAGACGTTTTATTATTCTTTTGAATACCACTGAATGTGTCGAATAAATCGCTTCAATGTTTTTGATTCGGGTAGAATCTGTAATCAATTCCAACAGGAACGTGGATTGGTTTTTGTCTTCATTCATTGGGCGTAGTAAAACATTTTTACCCATTCTTTTTGTACTTGTGCTTCCAATTAAACTAACAATAAATTTTATCTTGTTTACCTTTTTTTAATGCTCTTTTCTACCTTTGGTCAACATAGTTTTGTGTCATTAATACCTTATTATGAGTGTTCTTTTTACTTCAATTTTCGTACATTTATTTATATTAATTTTAAATACTAAAATAACAGTTACGAACATTCTCAGAACACATAACAGGCACCCAAAAATATCAACTTCTAACAATATTTTTATGTGAAACTAGCTGCGCCCTGCGGTTTCTCCCGCGTAATTCCCGTTTTCCCGTTGTAACTCAACATTTTCCCAGAATAAAACATATCCTATAGCACTCAGGGGTAATGTAGCTTTCTATTAATGAAAGAATTGCCAGAATTGGAGCGGAAGTTCCGGAGATATTTCCTACAAAGAAACAAACTGACAAACTTTATCTCTTTATAATATTAATATAGAATTATGTATGAAATATAACGTCTGGAATTCCAGGAAATGTTATTTTTTGGCAGGTTCCCACCTCGCTTAAAGGAAGTAATTTGTTTAGCAACAAGTGAAGTGGATGCTTCGTCGGAAATCACGCGTAAGATTATGTACGATATATTATTATGTGAGACGTTGATTTTAGATAAAAGAAAAAGATGGAATGTAGGAAAATAACACCCCTCTTTCTGCGTAGGGGCTTACAAATACAGTTTTAACGTAAACAGTTTCAAAGGAGATCGTATCTATCTATTTATATGAAAACGAATCCCAATTTTCCTTGGTCACGCCATAACTTGAGAACGACTTAACCGATTCGGCATTTTTTTGTTTAAAAATATTCGTGATATTCTGTAGTTCCGATCTAAGGTTTTTACGAAAAAAAAACGTAAAAGACGCCCGATAAAATGGAAAATTGGGGAAAAACAAAAAGTGATTTTTGTGTGTAGTCATATGGCTTGGTATTCGATTTTTTTGCTATGATCAGTTGTTTA
Organism: Campaea margaritaria; assembly: GCA_912999815.1. Lineage (NCBI taxonomy): Eukaryota > Metazoa > Arthropoda > Insecta > Lepidoptera > Geometridae > Campaea > Campaea margaritaria. Next base: position 1,643,923 of record OU538801.1, read on the forward strand.
TTTTCTGTGTTACATGGGCTGTTTGTAACCTGGGACATGCAGAGCACTTGCAGAAAAAATGGAACTTTGCGGGGCACGGTTAGTTTAAAAAGAAAAACAAATTTTTGAAAAACACAATATGACCGCGACGGATACTTAGGTTAGTTATTGAAGCTGCTTGGCTAATAGGGAAAAAATTGTTCGCAATCTTCCCCTTTCGTGCTCATATGACAAAGGAGGAAGCATGGGAACCATGACGTGTATCATTAATCATGCTCTCGGTCATGTAAGGTTATGGGAAATGAATATTTATGAATATGGAATAACATATGGCAGGCGGGAGATCACAATTTAAATAAACAAAAAAAAATAAAAAGGGCAATGTAGGTTAAACATATTAATAATTTAATCATAAGGATTCAATATTGTCGCTGATTATATTGACCTGACAACGTGTAATAAATCGATGAACGCCGGCTGCATGCACGAAAAAGATGACACATTGTCCCGTTACGCTCATTGTACGCTTGCGCCGCATCTATCTCTCTTCCACTCGATTGGCCTGTGCATCCGAGGAGAAGAAAGACAGTGGCAGCACACAACTTACATCTACACGTGAACTGTTTCGTCGACTGTTTATAAAGTAAAGTGAAAAGTTAATGTGGTTTTCATTGCTTATTACAACAACAATTTCTTATAATTTAAATTTGTCATAGTCATAAGTGAATAGTTATATAGATTTTCTTATCTTATAAGCAATACCTTTGCTTTAATCTCACAGCACTATATCTCAATCAAATACCTTAATTGTATGCACCAAAGGGCTCACTGGGAGTACGGCACAAAGATGATTGGATGTTTGTCTCTCCAGCATAGAATAGCTATAAGACTACATACAGAATGGACACTCCCTACCTCGCGCTATCTACGCCCTTGCACCTCTACCCGCAATCGCCAGAACAGTCAATAATACACGTCCAAATTCAAAAGACAAACAGTTTGTGTGAACCTTCGTACTAGCGGGTTTTCTTTTGTTTTGGTCGCGTAGTATGCTTGTGTATTTACACACACACTATTGGTACAAACGTCATTTATTATATTAGTTAATAGAATCAGGCGTAACTTTTCGGAAATCCTTTTTTATTTAATTTGATTGAGTGACGAGACGAGCATGTCGTTCACTTGATGGTAAGCGCTTAGCCAGCCCATAACAGTTACAGTGCCACCTAGATCTTTGCATTGCTTAATCCTGCTCGGCACTGCGCTGCGCTCGTCACTCTGAGACATCGGCTCTAAAGTCTCATATGCCCAGTAATTTCGCTGGAAACAGTGCCCTTCAAATCGGATCACAGTGATGTTTGTACACTACCGCTTGCCAGATGAATATCTGGTACTACTACACTAGGTTACTACTTGGTTCACTGAGTTGTGACTTCGGTAGAATTTAAACTAGCTATTTCCACTTTTTCTAGTCATTTATATAAGTGAGTTGTCAAATTTGCTTCTGTATGGAATGTCCGGGTGCATCTCTGGTAAGATTACATAGTAACTGCATCGCAAACTAGATTAAACAATGCCTTGTGCTCGAGGCTCTCCAACTGTATTCTGCTGTCCACAAAGGCTTGGAAACATTGAATTAGAGGAAAGTATATAATGATGAACTTATCAGATTTTGCACCTTACTTACTTACCTTACTCCCCAAGTCAAGCGTGCGTAAAGAAGTTTTACTTCAATAATATTTAGGACTAGCTGCGCCCTGCGGTTTCACCCGCATAATTCAAGTTTTCCCGCGTAACTCTCTTAAGAGCAATATATTTTCCCCGTTTTGGCCACATTCCTCATTGCTGCTCTGCTCCTATTGGTCGTAGCGTGATGTTATATAGCCTATAACCTTTCTGGACTATTCAACACAAAAAGAATTGTTCAATTCGAACCAGTGGTTCCTGAGATCCTAGCGTTCAAACAAACAAACTCTTCAGTTTTATATATTAGTATAGATTAGAGTTAGGGTATTAAGTAGGATAGGATAGGATGAAATTAGACGTTACGAGGATTGTGATCTCACAAAAATAACCAGACTCAGAGCAACACAACTAGTAAGATAAGTTATTTACTACGGTTCTCTTTGAAAACCGTAATCTCGACAACTGTACGAGTACAACTCATTTTACTAGTTGGGAAATATCTATGGTCCACACAAATATTTACCCTGCGTGGGAATCGGGGCCGCAACCTCTCGCTTCGCAGTCGATCCCAACTTTCAACACGGGAGCCGTCAAATGCGAACGGAATGTCAAATGTCCCATATTTTTGTGCCGCCCTTTCTAAAGGGTAAGTTAGGCTTTCGCATTCCCAACACAAAAAAACATGTCAGTTTACACGACCGAGTAAATGTTAGCCCTCGTATCAAATTACACCGAACCAAAAGTTTGTACTGCGTTGTATTCTGAAATGGGCCGCCAATCACACCGAAAGGCAATTTTTTTTTGGTAAATAAAATCATGAAACTCGCGTCATTGTCAACGAACGCTTTCCATGAGCTATATTAAGGTATACTGTGTATATAATGTATACATTGTAGGTTAACAATAATAAAGAAAAAAAATGTTGTCTGTAGAGTTGGTTTACGGACGATAGTTTAACGTGACAACGTCATAAAAAAACATTGATGAAATGATTCCATACTTTTTATGAATAAAATTGAATCATTTTATAATAATAAAAGAATAAATACTTGAAATCATACTAGTAATCAGACTTTTAAAATGCAAGAATAATTAACCTTTATTTCCGAATTGATGTTGTAATAAGCAATGAAAACCATATTAACTTTTCACTTCACTTTATAAACAGTCGACGAAACAGTTCACGTGTAGATGTAAGTTGTGTGCTGCCGCTGTCTTTCTTCTCCTCGGACGCATAAGCCAATCGAGTGGAAGTGATATATATGCGGCGCAAGCTTACAATGAGCGTAACGGGACAATGTGTCATCTTTTTCGTGCATGCAGCCGGCGTTCATCGATATATTAGACGTTGTCACGTCAAAAAATAAAACATAACCCCAAATAATATTTCTCAGTCCCATATTTGCAACTCCTACTTAAATAAATACATAATATCTAATTACATATAGATACCACTATAAAAATAAACTCATTTAGCTGAAAAAAATGTCTGCTTCATTAAATCAGAAGCGTCACAGATTAAAAACGAGTCACTGCGTAACGTCGTTCGGGTATATTTAGTGGCGCGAGCTAAAATTAACTGTTACGCTACGGTGTGACTAAAATAAACAAAATGTATGAGCGCTGTAGCAAGCAGCGGGGCCGGTCGTTTGCATTCAATTTTGTCAGTAATAACACTGCCGATGGATAGCGTATCAACAACGAGTGTATATACTCGTTATTATAGAGATGTTATAAAAAATCATATTTTGCTTACAGATTTATAGCTACTCTAACCACCTCGCGCGCCTCGTTACCTTTTATCTCACAGGAACCGTAACCGTTTACGGGATATAAAGTATTCTATGTTACATTCCAGGACCTAAAGAATTTCATCAAAATCTGTTCAGAGGTTTTAGAGAGTTAGTGGAGAGAAGACTCTCGCAGAGGAGACCACAGAATACTCGATACTGGTAACATGCTGCCAAGCAGTAGTGTGCAAACATTACTGTGTGCCGGTTTGAAGGGATTTGTTTCCAGCGAAATTACTGGGCATATGAGACTTTAGAGCCGATGTCTCAGGGTGACGAGCGCAGTGCAGTACCATGCGGGATTATGCAATGCAGGGTTCTGGTTGGTGCTGTGACTGTCATGGGCAGGCGTAGCGCTTACCATCAGGTGAACGACTTGCCTTGTCAAACTGTCAAATAAAAAAAATATCCCATATCGTACCATTGCTGAGCACCATACAAACACTGAGTGTGATAGTCCACCACGGGGACCCGGTTCGGATGGGTGGATTACATACCTACTTCCGAAACAATTCTCGGGTAAGGTTTCCTCACGATGTTTTCCTTCACCGAAAAGCGAGTGATAATTACGAACCTACAATTATGCTTTTCAGAAACACATTAACTAAGTAAATTAAAAAAAAAACCTTGCTTTTCCAAATCCCCTTGAACGATAATGCAGTACGCAGAAACCAAATCATAATATATTATTAGGGTTGCCAAATAGATTGATATAAATTTGGGTTATCACGAACTAATCCCCGATATGAGATAAAAAATAATCAATAAGCACCGGATAAATACCGGATGTAACGGAGACTAGCTTCGTTTCCTGCAGTAATTGAAAAATATAGCTTTTTCAAGGCAGCTTATCCCATGAGTCAATAAAGAACTCACAAGAGCACTCCACTTGCATTTAAATTTACAATCAATAGGGAAATCGTAAAATTCAAAACTCAAATCGTTAATTACAGGCAAAATAAATGTACAAGTCAACCACTTAAGTTTTTTTTTTTATTTGACTGAGTCGTTCACCTGATGGTAAGCGCTACACCTGCCCATAACGGTTGCAACGCCACCCAGGACTTTGCATTGCATAATCTTGCGCGGCTCTGCACTGCGCTTTTCACCCTGAGACATCGGCTGTGAAGTCTCATGTGCCCAGTCATTTCGCTGGAAACAGTGCCCTTCAAACCGAAACACAGTGATGTTTGCACACTACTGCTTGGCAGATGATTATCTGGCTTAGGTATGGTACTTCCCCAGGCATCTTGACTATATGAACTTAATTGTCGAAATATAGACGTAGAAATCTACATACTTACTACATGCACAAACGTTGCAAAGACAATCAATAAAGGCAGAAAAATGAAATTTAAAACCTATATAAATCTGTTTGAATGCCTCAAATTGCTCAACAAACTCCAATAACTCATTATTCTGCCTAAATTATGAATTAACCACGAAGATTGCGCGTTAGAAAGTTTTAAATTACCCTTAGAAAATACTTGCAAGAACCATAAATTAGGGGAAACAAAACATTAAAGTTTACAAGATGGCGTCAATTATTTGTGGTCGTATGTACCTATGATGAGACGAGACGGGATGGTAATAAAGACTAACCTGTCCCTTAAAAGGTCACCAATTATTGACCTTTAGGTCGTCGAGGTTGGGATGAACTATTATTATCATATTTTTTTTTATTTGATTGAGTGATGAGACAAGCAAGCCCTTCACCTGATGCTAAGCGCTACGCCTGCTTATAATAGTTACAGTGCCACCCAGAACTTTGCATTGAATAGTCCTGCGCATCACTGCACTGCGCTCGTCACACTGCTCGTCACAGTAAGTTCGCTAGAAACAGTGGCCTTCTAACCGCACACTACTGCTTGGCGGATGAATCTGGCAAAGGTGTGAACTTCCCCAGGCGGTCATCGAAGGTGTAAGGTCCCAAAATTTTTGAATCTCCAGATACATGGAATCCTAGTTAAGGATAGTTTCCGAGATCCGATCCCGGCGAATTCATTCTCGATCCAACGCATTCGGAAAACGTTATTCACAAATTACTTTAAGGAAGTCGTTTTTCGAATGCGTCGAATTGGGAATGAATTCGTCGGATTCGGAAACTTTCCGACATTTGCGAATAGGGTACAGGATTCCAGCCGCCGCCGTCTCAGATTAGGTTTCCGCGTTCTAATTCGCTCCAATGTCACATTGTATGAATTTATACAAACCGCTCGCAGATGTGTTAATTTAATTAAAAAATTATGAAAAATAGAGCGGATATCCTCTCCTTTATATAAACGCTGAAATGTTTACAATCTTGGAACATAATTTTAAAAATAATACGTTATACGAATACAGCAAGAAGAAGTGGAAATATGTGGTTTTTAATCCACCCAAGTTGTCGGATGAATGTAACATAGGATTATTGAAAGAAGAACTAATCATCATTAACCCATAATATCATCCCGCTGCTGAGCACGGGTCTACCCTTACTTTCGTGAGGGGGTCAGTCCGCAATCCAACACGGGGGCCCGGTCCGGATTGGTGGATAATATACCTACCTCGAAATAATTCTCGGGTAGGTATGTGGGTTTTCCTCACGATGTTTTCCTTCACCGAAAAGCGAGTGATGATTACGTACTTATGCTTTACAGAAACACATTGGTATGTGCTCGCACTGGGATTTGAACACATGACCCTCTCCTTGGAAGGCGGACTTTCTCCTAGTAGGCTAAAATAGCGTTAAAAATAGCATCGCTTAGACAATTTTCATTATCTCGAGCGGTTTCTAGATTATATACCTATCTCTTCAGAGCGTCGTGTATTTAATAATATTATACACTCCGCCTTTGTAAAGGGTGTTCAACGTTCCGTTATATGCAGTGTTGCCATGTCTTGATATAATTGAGACTCCGGGAAGACGGGAGAAAACGAGTTGAAATATTTCACAAACTCAGTTTATTACTAGACTTCGTCAACGATAAATGAAATGGTTATTTATTGTAGGTTCTTCATTATATTCAGGATTTTTCAGCCATTTTATAGTAATTATATTTTTATTGCAAAAATAGACCCCTGAAGATATTTACCCAGAAGAATGATGAAGAATTTTGGCCAAGAAATGGTCGGAGATTAGGAGGCAGGCCACCCGCCCGATGGTCAGACGATATCATGAAGGTTGCAGGAAGGCATTGAATTCGTCTGGCGCAGGACCGAAGAGAATGGAGTGCGCATGAGGAGGCCTATTCCCAACAGTGGTTCGATGTGGCTTGAAATAGATAGATAGAAAGATATTTACCATGTAAGATTTTGTAATGGAAAGTTCTGGATGACACTGTAGCTTTAATGGATAGGCGTGACGCTTACCATTAGGCGAACAACTTGATCTTTTCGTTACCTACTATGTAACATAAAAACGATATATAAATTTCATAATAAACAGTTTTTTTTATACAAATCTTTTTGTTTCTTGACCAAAGACTTAATTGGTACTTGATTTTTTCTGTAGCACATCATCATACTAGAAAACCAATAAAAATACAGGGTGCTGCTGTAAAGCGGTTCTAATTTTTATTATTATTATTACAAAGTATACTTATATCTATTTGCACGGTTGTGTAAAAAAGAAAAAAAATACCTAGTAACTGGCTATTTTATAACTAGCAACCCTATCTCCAGGGCTGCCTAACGAGCTCGGGTTCATGCAACGTTCATTAATTTAGCGAGCACTTACCGGAGACACCCCTAAATATTACACCGGAGCTGTTTGGAAACGACAATCACGGGAAGTATTCAATTACTGTTTGGGAAAGGAATAGGAAATGAGATTGGTATATTGTATTTCCTAATCACAAATTATTATGGCAACGGTTAACATTGAACAATGCCCTATGAAGGAAAATTACGTACTATCTTTTGCCCGCGGCTTCGTCCGGGTACTGCAGTTTATCGCGGTTAAACGTATACTATGCCCTTCCCCAGGGTTTGAGCTATCTTCACAAGAAATTTCATTAAAATCGGTTCAGATTTAGTTGTGAAAAGGGAGCAATCCGACAGAGAGACACGCAGAGTTACTTTCGCCTTTATAAATTGATCAACTGCGCCCTGCGTTTTCACCCGCATTAATGACTATCCCACGGGAACCGTACATTTTTACAGGATAAAAAGTAATCTATATTCTATTCCAGGACCTCAAGTATCTATTTACCAATTTTAATTAAAATCCGTTCAGCGGTTTCGGTGTGAAGTGGGATCAAACACACACATATACACAATCACATCACATTGATAATAATAGGGAGGTTTTCTTGTTATCTATGATAATCTTACATAGGTACTCTAAGAGGTATATTTGTGTAATAACAAAAACTCTATGTTACAACCCCAATTATATTCAATTTATTTTTTTACCACATCTTAATAAAATCAACCAAACAAACACACATACAAGCTTTCGCATTTGTTAGTGAGATACAGCGAATGCGCAAACCACAGCGTAACGTAGATATCTTATGACTCCAAACTCCAAAATTAACCCGAATTCAGTTACAAAACGTTTTGAAATCGCTAATCCTTTGGAGCAAGTCTTCCGGAAGATCGCATCTGATCGTCTATTCAAGTTAAGAACGCATTAAATTACTTAGAAGTCCAAACACAGATTACAAGTATCTAAAGTTTTTTTTTTTATTTCATTGAGTGACGAGTCGAGCAAGTCGTTCCCCAGATGGTAACCGCTACGCCTGCTCATAACAGTCACAGCACCACCCAGCACTCTGCATTGCATAATCCTGCGCGGCACTGCACTGCGCTCGTCACCCTGAGACATCGGCTCTAAAGTCTCATATGCCCAGAAATTTCGCTGGAAACAATGCCCTTCAAACCAAGTTTCAGTATTCAAGTTGTAAAATTACAAAGAAATCTGATATGGCGGCGGCAAGATTCGCGGAACTTCTTTCACAACTTAATTCCTCCATCACCTTTCCACCATCGGACAACAAGACGTACGGAAACACGGCATCCGTATATGGATCCTCAGGCATCCTCCGATCCGCACGAAGCGATTTGCATCCACATTTATAACCCGAACAGCGAAGGAATGGAACACTTTACCAGCGTCTATGTTTCCCGAAAACTATAATCTGAAGGACTTCAAGTCGAGAGTGAATAGGTATCTTCTAGGCAAGCATGCTCCACTATAGACCGTTTCGACACCAGAAAGCCTACCATAATATCTTATAGCGATTCAATTGAAGACCTAAACTTGACCGCGTCGCATAATAGCCATTTTCAACCTAAACTGAATCTAGTTTAGGTTGAAAATGGCGGCAACATAAAAAGTAAGACGTTAAGGTACGATTATGCGACGCGGTTCAGTTTAAGTCTTCAATTGAATCGCAAGATGTCATCGTAGGCTTCCAGGTGAGACTACGGTCAAATGCTTTCCTATTCTGAAATTAAAAAAAAGTTTTTAATACAACCGTAGTAGGTATTAAATGCGTCATAATCACATATATAGATCTTGACCTCTGATTCCCTACCTTTGTCTAGGAATTCAGGAACTACGAAGACCATCAACTCCCATCTCATCAAGACCTTAAACTCTCACTCCCAAAGCCTGCGCTTCAAACACGCCACAGAGGTCGTATGCTCTGCAACCCCGTATGGACCCAATAACAATATTCCTAGCATTCATCGTATCAACGTAAACAAACCTGTTTCAATATCTAAAGTACCCTATTACAAGGTGACAAGGACTATATTGATGTCAATGAGCTGAGATGAACGTCCGAAGTATTCAGTGACCCCACTACATTCTCCTTCCTATACCGGTTGTATGGACCGGCGGATACAGGTTTTAGGTATTTGCAAAGAAACATTTTATAAGTAGGTAGGTGTATTTTGTACGGTTCGGGTAGGGTTGCCACCCGTCCGGGTTTCCTCGGATTTGTCCTAGTTTAGAGGGCATCCGGGGAGCGTCCGGGCGTAGCTTCATTTGTAGTCCAGTCTTAAAATTTTGAAATAATGATGACTATATTAAATCTTAAGGTCTTAAAATAAATAAAATGGTTATTTTTTTTTTTGCAGTTTTTTTGCAGAATAGGCCAGCATTTGACCGCAGTCTCACCAGGTGGTAAGTGTCGACGCGGTCGATGGTGGAGCCTACTTGCTTAGAAGATACCTATTCACTCTCGACTTGAAGACTTCCAGATTATAGCTCTCGGGAAATATAGGCGCTGGGAGGGTGTTCTATTCTTTCTCCGTTCGTTTCTTCTTTATGTTCCGTCCGTATTATTTCGTATTCTTCTTAGATCAATAACGTAGGGTATTCTTATTCGAAAGGAGACAGAAGTGTACCGAGTACGTGAAGAAATAAATAAAACAAAGCTGTTGACCCCTATTTAGCATTCCGTGTACCTACCTTAATAGGCAATTCGGTACTACGAGGACCATTGTCCCGCAAGCCTCAGAAAAAAGCCCACAAAGTATTCCCCTATTCGGGAACCGAAACCGCAACCTCATCCCCAGCAGTCGGGCTACCAATTACGCCACGGAAGCTGAGAACAAAGACAAATATTATTTTCCACAACTTCTAGGTAGTCTGCATAATTATCTGTGGTCTGTGCGAGGACTCAACCTTTTGTATACTCATTACAGATGCGCCGGCGCGTACATTTTCCATCATATCAGACGTCTGACATCCGCAGATTCCGCAGAGTACGCTCGACCGTGTAGCTGAGCGGACGTCATGGCGAGATCCGTTCACTTTGCACTGATTGCTGCGACCTGTGGACAGCTTCTCACCATCGCAGCTGCTTACACGGTACCAGAAGCTAAGCTCGAAGCGATTTCCCCGAAAGGACTGAAGGTTTCCGTGAAAGGTAAGAGCTGCATTCTAATTTTCATTCTCTATCCCTTACAGAATAACAAGTTTCAAATCAGTGTTAATTCCTATTTTTTTATCTTTGCTAGTAACGTAATGACGAAGTTCTTCCCCTTACTAGGATCTCCTGTCTTGGGAATAATACACATAGAATTATCACCTACCAAAAATATGTTTGCGTAAGTTTCATACACGCAACAATGACTTTTTATTATGTTTATGTCATTGTTTTCAATGTAAACGTAGGTACTTAGCTATCTTAGCATTGTTAAAAGAAGTAACTTGGTTTTTTTACGTAAAGTCAGTTACTGTTAGTCTACTGTAGTTATGTTTACAATTTATTTCATTACATGTATTTACATGTTTACAAGCATCATAAATCATTAGGTGTGTCGCATCTACTGAGATCCAACTGGGATTTATAACCTTGTCTCTAATAACCTTGTCCTTGTCAATTGCATGGATGTTTAAAGATTATTTACATATAACACCATCAATGACAAAGTCAACAAACACGTATACTTAAATGTAGTACATAAAATCAACGTTTTCCTCTTAAAAATTCTTATTCAACTTCTCGAAAATTAATTATAAATGCTTTGTAAAAATTTTTAATTACAATTTTATTTTGACGTTCGCTCTCAACCCTCGAGTTTACTGGAATTCTAAATTTATTTTTTTGGTAACGAATTAAAAAGCAAAGGTTCAAAAGTTTAACAACAACTGCGCCTGACAAGATTTGTGATATTAATTTGGTGCCAGAATTTTTAACTGTTATCAATTTTCAAATTTAAAAACTTTTTTTCAAAACAAAAAACCACTCAAAACTCAAACCAAAGTCAGGAAACAAAAGAGCTACTCGCCACTTTTTTTTTTATTTTGTTTTTTTTTGTCTTTTGCTTTAGTGTCAAGATACAAACATACATAAAACGCCTAGATGCATGCCTAGTTGCCATTAACACCTCATCATCATCATCATCATCAACCCATAACGTCCCACTGCTGAGCACGGGTCTCCCCTCACTTTCGTAAGGAGGGTTAGGCCATAATCCACCACGGGGGCCAGATCCGGATTGGTGGATCACCTACCTACCTCCGAAATAATTCTCGGGTAGGTATGTGGGTTTCCTCACGATGTTTTCCTTCACCGAAAAGCGAGTGATAATTACGTACATATGTTTTACAGAAACAGATTGGTACGTGCCCGCACTGGGATTTGAATTCGCGACCTTCTGATTGGAAGGCGGACGTTCTCCCACTAGGCTACTACCCCTTAACACCTAGCTTCGTCAATAACACCATTATCAACAACCATCTATACATAGTTCTTTAAGTCAGGTTAGAAGTCACGGTAAATGATTACAGTTGCTCTCGGGGAATCCCGGGTTCTCAATATCAAATGTAAATAAGGAAAAGGAAACAACAATATTACTAACTAATATTATTAATTACTAAGATCGCGTTAATAAACTCTTCTATATATATTTTTTTTATTTTTTTTTTATTTATTTGACTGAGTGACGAGACGGGCGAGTCGTTAACCCGACGCCTGTCCATAACAGTTACAGTGCCACACAGAACTTTGCATTGCGTTATCATGCGCGGCACTGCACTGCGCTCGTCACCCTGAGATATCGGCTCTAAAGTGAACTAGTTTTACCCGCGTTCAGCATTATCCCCACCATCATTCCAATTCATTGTACGGGAGTAATGCCGTTGATTGAACCTTTGCCCAGAGAAGGTTTTTGGTTGAAACATCGTGGTGACATAATGATTTAGCTTAGAGTCAGTTTTGATAAGTACGAGTTTGACACATCCCCGTCTAACAACCCCGGAGAGTACCCCCTTCCCCACGGGGAACAGACGTGCGAGGGAATTTCCCGACTCAAAAAAAATACTTAATATTCTTAAATTCATGGGGATTGATGAATGCCAGGGCAGCAAGATCTTGCCCCACCTCGTCGGAGGAGTGCGCACGGGGGGCTCAGGCCCCCCACACTCCTCATCACTCCCGTAGCGGAGGGGATAGGGCGAACCCATCAAAAAAACAAATGGCGATCGGTTTTTTTTTATAAATTTATCAACAGTGGTAGCTATAAATCTCCAGTTTTATAGCTATCACTGGCAACACATAGATATAATATAGTACCTCGTTACTGGAAACCATCTCATTACGTAATCAAATGTTATTATAACCTGTTTTCCAACAAAAACTTGTTTAAAATGTCTGTTCGAGACGACGGTCATGCTGTGTGTTTACATTTTTACATTTTTGTTGTGTATTTTCCTCGTTTGGAACGAGAAAATAAATTTACGTTTACATAAGCAAGTAATATCAATTAAGACTCACACGTATTTTTTTGTGGCATAACGGCGTAGTTTTAAAAGGAAAACGTAGGTATGAAGATATAGACATATCACTGCGAGAGCAGCCGCGGTGGCTCGGGTCTTCTATCAACCACCACATTCATGTAACGACCTGGCACTAGCGTCCACTAGACAAATAATAATTAATAATGATAACTAGTTTATTTCAGACTTTAAAAATCCAGACAACACAAAACATAACACTACTAAACAAAGAAAGACAAAAAAAAACCGGCCAAATGAGAGTCGGACTCGCGCACGATGGGTTCTGTACTTTATTATATGGGAGCCCCCTGTTTATTCTGTTTTTTAATATTATTTGATAAAGCGGCAACAAAAATACATCACCTGTGAAAATTTCAACTGTTTAATTATCACGGTTCATGAGATACAGTCTGGTGACTGGCGGACAGACAGACAGACAGACACAGATACAGAGAAGTCTTAGTAATAGGGTCCCGTTTTATCTTCTGGGTACAGAACCCTAAAACCGAACAAAAATAAATAGAGACAATCAAACCTCGTGACATGGGTAATGTCTACGCGGGCAGCGACCCATCAGCGTAGCTATCACTCACCAGAAAACATTTAGCCATGCCATTTTCGTACAGTTCCTTTATCAGCCTTCTTCACCCAGCTCTTTTCTAAGCCATTAGGGAGTTAATTTTTGACCACATTCTCAATTTAATACTAGAAGAGATTACGAGCAAACTCTAGCCTGCAATAAATTGACAAAACACTTCTTTCCCTCCTCACAGATGACGGCTTCTCTCTCATGGCATTTCATGGAAAGCTGAACGAAGAAATGGAAGGTCTCGAAGCTGGCCAATGGTCTCGAGACATCACCAAAGCCAAAGACGGATACTGGATCTTCAGGGACCGCAACGCACAACTGAAACTGGGAGACAAGATTTACTTCTGGACATATGTGATTAAAGATGGACTAGGTTACAGACAGGACAACGGGGAATGGACTGTGGAAGGTGAGTAGTAACGTAATTTGAACCTTAAGGCTGCTCTCAAGGAAAGCGTGATTGAAAATGCAGACTACTAGTAAGAAAATAATGGTCTCCTGAAAAAAAGTGGATTGGTTCATTTTAAACTCTAAACCGAAACCGTCTTTTTAAAATAAGATAAATAGGTAAAGCGCATACAAAAATGAAGCTAAATATGTCGTAATAATAAGGCAGAGCTATAAACTAGAGTCAAGAAGACAGTTATAGAGTCGACAATAATACAGATCAAGCTTAGCGGTTGTCTACTATCTCCAACGATTTTAATTTTCCTACTAATGTATGGGTGCGGTCACATGATTTCTCAACCATTTCAATGAATCCCATGCATACCTATTTCAAGACAGCAAGCAGTGAATTTGCAACAAGGACCCGACAGGCAGTCTGTGGGACCATAAACGCTTTATAACAGAGGCAGTCTCACAAATTAGACAACTTCCTTTAACTTTATTTTATGATTATCTTCCAGAATTCGTTACTGAGGAGGGTAATAAAGTTGAGCCTGGCTACCAACCACCTGCCCCACCGCCGCAAGTCTCCGAATCACTTCCCCCAGTCGTCAAGCCGCCGACACCACCACCGTCCTGCAAAATTTCGAAGACCACCATCGAAGGAAGAGCTGCCGTCTGCGAAGGCAGCCTCATATTCAATGAAGATTTCCAGCCGAACAGCCTCCGAGACTTGAAATACTGGGAAGCTGAAGTCAAGTTCCCCGAAGCACCTGTAAATAATATAATAACAATTATTAGTAGGAACTGAACAAATGTAATTGTGTATTTTGTAATAGACGTTGTCAAACAATTTTAACGGCCTCTGTAATGTTACTGATGAGTTGATTGCGCAGCGGAAAATAGAAGGTTCATCTCCCAGCGAGACACATTTTATAGCCGCAATATCGTTTGCGTACCATTCTACCTACATAATATCCAGAATGCGGACGCAAGATGCTGCATGCGCAATAACAAATCTTAGGTAGACCCAGACTTTGCAGAAAACTGAATTGCGCGTAGCGGCGCTTGCGTGCTTCTCCACACAATATCTACGTCTCTAGAATTCGCTAACGAAATTCCAATTCCAGGACTATCCGTACAACGTATACGACACACAGAATACAATAAAGTTCGAGGACGGTTCTTTGGTGATATCTCCGGTGCTCACGAATAATCAACGCGGAGATGGATTCGTTGAGAACGGGGACATGAACCTCGGCAGGTGAGACAAACAAAACACCTAATACGAATCTGTAATATCCTAAAAGTACCAAAAAAACTAAAACTAAGTACTAAGTACTAAAAGTACCTATGATACCCTATAAGAACCAACTCTCCTCGTAGATATTTACGGATCGGATTTATTTACGAATTTATGGATCTAAAACTTAAAAACTTAAAAGATCAGATATTAAACATAAAAATTTCTTCTTAAAACTGCTGGTGTATGGTGAAAACAGGCACGGATTTGCCTGTCGGGTGTGTCTGTTTTCACCATACACCAGCAGTTTTGCCTGCCAGGCACGTCTGTCAGGCAGATCCGCCGGGCACACCTGTGTGTTTAAGGTTAGCTAATCATTAGTTTAGCAGATCTTATTCTGACTTTTTATTTTTCTCTAGGAGACTTAAGGTTTTGACTTGCAAAAGTCAATATTTTTGCCAATTTGCAATTAATGATTCGAGTTTAGAGTATAATATTTTGGTAAATCTGTTCCAGTTGTACCGGTAAGGTGGAGACAACTGAATGTGTCCGGAAGGCCGATGGTGCTGCGATCCTGCCGCCAGTAATAACTGCCAAGATCACCACGAAGAACAAGTATGCCTTCAAGTACGGAAGAGTAGAGATCAGAGCTAAACTACCGAGTGGAGCTTGGTTGTTGCCAGGTGAACTACCTTATAGGGAAATATCTAGCACTTAAATACATAATCCTTCACGCTTCCACATATATAGATCTCCAAGATGCCCTGGGGCCTCACCACGAACAGTTAAATCCATCCAGCATAAGGCCTTAAACTGAACTGCCCTGCTAACTGTCACCACCAATATCGCCCAGCGTTCATAAGTCGACCAGAGACAAGAGAGACAAGACAAGATCAAGACAAGATCCAAAGAGATCGGAACAATCTGTTTGCATTTATGGGAGTTTATATAGCTCCATTTCTACAACGGCAGCACCGGAAAATTCAGATGACGACCCAAGAGCTGAGCCTATCGGATGTCACAATGATAAAGATGTTCCGCACATCTTGCCAAAGGAGGTATCATGGGCACTCAGTAAAATGAACGCTGACAAGTCACCTGGCGAAGATGGCATAACTATTGAGCTCCTAAGAGCCGGTGGTGAATCAGTTGTTATAATGCTGGCAAAACTGTTTAACAAAGTCATCGCAGGTGGTCATACGCCGAATGCATGGAAAAATGCAGTAGTTAAAATATTACATAAGAAGGGAGACAGTTCAAAATTGAGTAATTACAGACCAATAAGCCTTCTCCCTCAAAAATATAAAATTTTTGCCAAAGTTCTGTGTAACAGAATTAATCGTCAGCTTGATGAATGTCAGCCTATCGAGCAGGCAGGTTTCCGGAGCGGGTACTCTACTATCGATCACATCCACACCGTGAAGCAGTTGATGGAGAAATGCGACGAGTTCAACCGACCCTTGTGCTTTGCTTTCGTAGACTACGAAAAAGCTTTTGACAGCGTCGAGCACTGGGCCGTGTTCCATTCTCTTCATCGCTGCCAAATAGATGCACGGTACGTCGGTGTCCTCCGGAACCTGTATGCATCAGCGACAATGCAAGTACGGATGCATGCACTCACAGACAACATTCCGATAAAGCGAGGCGTGCGACAAGGAGACACCATATCACCCAAATTATTTACCGCAGTCTTGGAGGACGTCTTTAAATTACTCTACTGGGAGGATAAAGGCGTCTTGATTAATGGTGTTCACTTGTCCCACCTCCGTTTCGCAGACGACCTGATTATTATCAGTGAAACGGCGTCGGATCTTCAAGTCATGTTGCATGACCTGTACCATGCTTCTCTCGGAGTTGGCCTTAAGATGAACATGTCCAAGACGAAGGTGATGACAAATATCTTCAGTGCACCACCCCCAACTATTAAAGTTGGGGGTGAGACATTGGAGGTAGTCACTCACTATATTTATCTTGGGCATTGTTTATCTTTTGGCAGAAAGCATAGACACAAGGAGATCACCAGACGCATTCAGCTGGGATGGGCAGCGTTCGGGAAGTTAGACGATGTGCTCAGGGACCGAAAAATGCCGCAATGTCTAAAAACCCGTCTCTACAACCAATGTGTCTTGCCCACGATGACCTATGGTGCCGAAACGTGGACGTTCACCAAGGAGACTGTGCACAAAATGCGAGTCGCACAACGGGCCATGGAGCGTGCCATGTTAGGCAGCAGGGTAAGCGACAGAGTTCGAAATACGGAGATCCGAAGAAGAACTAAAGTGGAAGACATCGGATCCCGTATAATTAAACTCAAGTGGCGATGGGCAGGACACTTGGCAAGATGTGGCGATGGCAGGTGGAGTAAGTCCCTGACAGAATGGTGGCCACGTGTGGGTAAGCGCAGCCGCGGAAGACCGATACAACGGTGGGTCGACGACATAAAAATGTTGTTGGGTAATGCATGGACCAGATCGGCCCAAAGCCGGGATGAATGGCGTAAGAGGGAGGAGGCTTATGCCCTGCAGTGGGTTGGATGAGCTGCATATGATGATGATGATGATGATATAGCTCCATCTAATTCTCTTTCTCTCTCATTCTCTGCAGACTATTTTTGAGTGACGTCACGTCACGTTTGTCATTTATGAGTGTGCGGTGTCAATCTAGGCCGTTCAGTTTAAGGCCTTAAAATTAACTGCATGGAATAAGAATAAGTACGTGGTGACCCCCCAGGAAGTTGCAATAAAGCATTTTACTGAATTGTGACGTTGACTGACATGTCACTAGACTACTGTCTACCTGACTAACTGGAACTTGATATTTGGACTGTTTTGAAGAAATACTTGAACTGATCTGACTGCACAAAAAACAGCATCAATTAAGTTTCAAAGACAGAGTCATGAGGATGGAGCTAATTCTTCCTCTGAGGTTCTAATTCTCTATTTCTTCCTTCTGGCTTTGCAACATTTGTGCATTCTATTATCGTCAGTTATAATACTATTTTTTCAGTGGACTAGTCAAAGGTAATCAATTCTATTGCAGAATTGAACTTGGAGCCTCAGGGAAACTATTACGGGAGTGGCAGCTACCAGTCTGGCCTCATCAGGATTGCGTTCGCGAAAGGAAACGACGTGTTCGCCAAGAAGCTGTATGGCGGTCCAGTGCTCGGTGACACGGAACCGTTCAGGAGCTCTCTCTTAAAGGAGAAAATAGGAGTTGAGAATTGGAATAAGAACTTTCATACCTACACTGTAGTCTGGAAACCAGGTTAGTTTGTGTCTTTGAAAAAAGGCCTTGTTATGGATTATGGATTAACCCTCCCCACGAAATTAAGGGGAGACCCTGGCTACCCATGCTACTCAGGTAGTCATAAACCTGTTTAATTTCAGACGGTCTGCAGATGTTCGTAGATAACGAGCACTACGGCACGGTGTTGCCAGGAGAGGGGTTCTCCGCCAGTGCTCGCGACCACGGAGTCCAACATGCTAACGCTTGGGGCAAAGGCGATATCATGGCTCCTCTGGACCAAATGGTAGGGATATTTTTATAATGTAAAAGTAATGCAAATACCAAAATTGTTTAGCAAAAGACAGAAGCCAATTGGATTTTTAATAGAGCTGGAAGTTGTGCGCTTTGCAATCCAACAGCAGCGGGTTCGATCCTCGGCCCTGCACTGAGTACTGTTTTTGTGAGTTATGTGCGGATTTCAATTGCTCCATCCCTCAAAGAGCATGTCCATTAGTCAAAGTTGTTATCAAGTCGTTAAACTGTGTCAGAGGCCCTTCGACAGCCGGATGCTTATCATCAAGAGTTGACCTTCATCATCAACAACAACTCATATCAGACCATAGCTGAACTTGGAAGTACCCACACCTATGCCAGATATTTATCCGCCAACCAGTAGTGTGCAAACATTACTGTATTCCGGTTTGAAGGGCACTGTTTCCAGTGAAATTACTGGGCATATGAGACTTTAGAGCCGATGTCTCAGCGTGACGAGCGCAGTGCAGTGCCCCGCAGGATTATGCATTGCAAAGTTCTGAGTGGCACAGTAACTATTATACGCAGGCATAGCGCTTACCATCAGATGAATGACTTGCTCGTCTCCTCACCCAGTCGAGTAAAAAAAAAACTCTGGACCTTCCCTATCCAATCAAATCTCTATTTTTGATCCACCTGACTCCACCTTTGTCTATTCCAGTTCTACGTGTCCCTCGGTCTTCGCGTAGGAGGCATCAACGACTTCAAGGATGGCCCCGACAAGCCCTGGGCCAACAACGCTAAGAAGGCCATGCTGAACTTCTGGAGGGCCAGGAACTCCTGGGAGTACACCTGGGGCGACGCTAGCCTGAAAGTAGACTATGTCAAGATCTACGCCCTTTAGGCATTAGTCTCTAGAGATATATGTGTATATCCATACAGCTAGGTGACTCAGAACTTCTCGATAAGAAACCGATTCGATTCGATTCGATACCGTCTCGTATCGAACTTTCAATTTTGGAGCTATTGAGAACACTCTACCAGTGGATTCGATTCGATTCTAATTGATTGCAGTATAATTAGAGTTTGTGGAGGTCAATGTGTTAATCGAACGATATGAAATCGAATCTATCGATAACTCGTTTTTAAGGTTCCAAATCGCCTAGCAGGATATGTTTAATTAAAAACTTGCTATAATTATTATCCTAACAATAAATATGACTAGATGACAGGTTTTGTGTAAGTTTGAACTGAATTTTGAGATTATAATTATTATTTTGAATGCATTTGGTGTTTCAGAGATTTTGATTACAGTGTAATTGTCAACTAAATAAACTGTTTCATTGTGTTCTGTTCTTTTAATTTATTTGTTTACATGCGACGCATGAAAATAGGGACGGCCTCCGTGGCCGACTGCGAAGCGTGAGGTTGCGGGTTAGATTCCCGCTCATGGCAAAGATTTGTGTAAACCACGCGTATTTGTTCTGAGTCATGGTGTTTGTAGGACCATGGTCCTCGGAGGGGTCAGGATCTACGTATGTGATGGTAATACGTTAGTTATTACGAGTATTATTATTATAATAAAACGGCGAGGTGTCAGTATCAGATCCATGTTATTTGTTATTGAAGCTTACAACTGAAAATATCGAAACATTTGTTGTTTAAAGTTTATAACTATTTCCAGGAAGTTAGCTGTAGAACGTAGTAGACACGAACAAAATATCCCTAGCACGTTCAGTGCTGAGAACACAACTGTCGTGTTTTTCATAAATTGCCGCGAGTGCGGGAAAACACAACCGTTGCGTTTGTTGTATGGGAAAACAGTATGGAGTGTGCAGAGCCGCACCCGTGGCTAGACAAGCAAATCGGCTCAGCAGTGAACGTGTTAAGTCTACCACTATAATATTGATTACAATGTTGTGTACTATTATAATACAATTGTAATGCAACAAAAAATTTTAGAAATAAATCACCAATTTAACACGTTCGCTGCGGGGCTATTTTTCATGGATTTTCAGCCAGTGCGTATGAGACTTTTCTTGCCTAACAAAGCCTTTCCGGCCTCTGTCCCCCGCACAGAGTGAAGCGATTTTACCAGACACTGGTGATGTCCCGTGTTCGGTATCCGGTGTCCGGTGTCAGGTGTCTGGTGTGAGGTGGCCAGTGTCTAGTGTCTGGTGTCAGGTATCCGGTATCCGGAATCTGGTATCCGATGTCTGAAATCCGGTATCCAGGGTCCTGTTTACGGTATCCAGTTTCCAGAATCCGGAATCTGGTATCCAGTGTCTGGTGTCAGGTGTCCGGTGTCTCGTGTCAGGTGTCTGGTGTCGGTGTCGGTGTCCTCCTAGTCTTACCACTACTACTTTTAAAACATTCGTTTAACACTGATCACTATCACGTAGACCTTGCTATCATCAGCATTCCTACAAAACTTACTTCCTACGTTCCTACAAACCCTTAACTTAGCTTGTATTTCAGTTACAGCTTAATGTTAGATGCTTTTTTAAGACCTACAAGTTTGTACAGAACCCTAGGTGCGCGAGTTGAACTCGCAATTGGCAGGATTTTTTTATTATGATTATAATGTGGTGCCCATAGATGATTGATTGCAATTATTAATCAAAGATGGTGAAGTTTTCAATCTGTCTAGTGCCAAACATAGCAATTATGCTAATAATTATGATTAATTAATTATTTAGTTAATTTATGATTCGGGAAAATACAACTCATTTAATTTAAATCTTATAGTATAAAATTTTACTTCGGTGCGTTTCCAACACTTTGTTTAATGTTGTAAGTTCAATGATTTACTATCGGGAATTCCTATGAAATCATTGAAGCATTAAGACAAAATTTCTATAGAATAAAAATTTAAATACCAAATCAAATTGTATTTAATTTGCACATCGATGAGCCAATTATAAATTACAAGCCGGTTGTTTTGTAGTGGGATCGGGGACTTTTTTCTTTGTTCCTTTGTACCACATTTTACTTAATCTCAGTACATCGTTCCCCATTCGACGACTCCAGCGGAAAGCAGTACACCAACTCCCTGACACCCTCTACTGGTTTCTTGTGATTTTTTTTGTTTTTGGTTGTAAAAATAGTTAGAAAATGTCTTCAATGTACCTACTTACAGATTTGGTGCATTGACTGTTTACTTGTACAGTGTAAATACACACAAAAAACAATAACCTTTGCAAATTCAAGTTGTTTTTGCATTACTGGATTTCCCTATTAGATAAAGGTGTTGGTTAACCGCTAAAGGATAACTGTCGGCGCGTATGGGTTCTAGGAATTGGTGCTTTGTTCTCGGTATTGGTGGTTTTGATTAAATATGTTCAGTAAACAGACAGACAGACAGTGTTGATAGCTTTAAAATATAAATAATTGGATTATCAATATCAGTGCAGTAAAAGTCCTAAGTGGACTGATTTTCATACTCACTTTCCTAAGGAGGATTAGGCCATAATCCACCACGGGGGTCCGGTCCGGATTGGTGAATCTACACTCACTGTGTACTGTGTACTCAAGTACTTATCCAGGGATGGCTGATGATTGTTTAAATTGAATCTCCGTGTAATGGGGTTCGTTGGGGACAATATGAAACATCCCATTGTACTACCCTTGTTTACCTATTGTAATTCTTCTGTACTGTGTTTATTTTTGTCTCTGGTGTACAATAAAGAGTTTTTCTATTCTATTCTATTCTATTCTATAATAACACTAGCTGCGCCCCGCAGTTTCACCCGCATTAAGTATTATCCCAGAACTATTATTTTTTACGAGATAAACAGTATTCTATGTGTTAATCCAGATAATAAACTATCTGTGTGCCAAATTTCATCTAAATCCGTTCAGTAGTTTTTGCGTCCAACATGCATCCATCCATCCTCACAAACTTTCACATCTATAATATAAATACTAGCTGCGCCCCGCGGTTTCATCCGTGTAGTTCCCGTTCCTGTGGGAATACGGGGGTAAAATATAGCCTATGTTACTCGCTGATAATGTAGCTTTCCATTGGTCAAAAGTAGTATTAGTGGTCAAGGCGTGACAGCGTAACTAACAAACAAACAAACTCACATCCGCATTTATAATATTAATTTGAATTAGGATTATAGAAGTAGGAAAAGGAATTAGGATTTTACTTTATTCTTTGTCTTTGTTATAAAAGTTATGCCTTGTCGCTAATAAATGTTTTCCTAGCTTCCTCTTCTTCCAGGCAACATTAGAGCTGTATTTTCCTTAGTGTTAAATAAATAAAGATTATTCTACATTTTATTTTAGTTATTGCGAGGTAAATCGAGGCCAAACCTTTGTTTAACGACAGCTTTAAGTAAATTCATTAGAACTTGCTTTAAATGTTTGCAAAAAATCTAAGCAAATACTAAATACGATTTATTAAGGCGATTGGGTTCCGTAAGTCGCATTTGTATATTTTCTATTAATTTCTGTACTAACTTACTTGAAAGGAGCTAAATTGTCTTAATTAATAATTAAAGGGTAGGTATGTGGGTTTCCTCACGATGTTTTCCTTCAGCGAAAAGCGAGTGATAATTACGTACATATGTTTTACAGAAACACATTGGTAGGTGCCTGCACTGGGATTTGAACTCACGACCATCTGATTGGAAGGCGAACGTTCTACCACTAGGCTACCATCGGTTAAAAACGAAAATAGGTATCTAATTAAATTTACTCTTATTTTTTTCACAATTAATAAACTAATCATTTGTTTATTTATATATAAACGGAAAAACACCGTCCGAATTCAAGTTATTATGCATGGTTGTCGGGAAGAGCGATAAGACCAGCCATTGTGATACTAATTGTTTAATTCATTTTTTCTAGTTTTTAAGTTTTCTTTGTTCTGTGGTGTTTCAATAAAGAGTTTATCGATTAATCTCTTTATCTAACATTACAATTATTTTCATGATTATTCTTAAAATAAGTAAATATGTACAACTCGATGACTGAGTTATATTTTTTATGAATATCGATTAACAAAGAGAAAAGTCAATGGCTTTGCTCTATAACCTCCGATAAGGTTAATCATTAAAACCTGTCTTAAAAATGAGTCACACAATTTTTAAAGTCTTGCTTACGTAAGTAAACCATTCGCATATGGCTTAGTTTTCCCCCTAATACGGTACTCCAATCACAGAATAAATAACAGTGACTGCCTCCAACGCCAAGGTAATAATTACTCAAATAGCGAGATATTTGCTTCAAGATCCGGCAGAATACCGACGCCCATTGTCAGTGCCTCATCGCAAACCGCTCAGACAAGACTTATAACTATTAAATATTCCCCTCTCTATCGCAAACTTGGTGTTAGACAGTAATAGCGGTGCTATTTTGTTATTAAATAACATGCCTAAGTTAAGAGGTTGTTTTCTTGGATTATTTTTCGTGTACTTCGTGAATGGACAGCAATATGAAGTCCCGAAAGCAAGGCTGGAGGCGATGTATCCTAAAGGACTGAGGGTTTCAATACCTGGTAAGTCTATTTTATCGTTTAACTAATAGTACCTGGATGACCGAGCTTTGCTCGGTTTTTTTTTTTATGATATTTTCTAAAAATGATTCCTAGCTAGATCGATTTATCGCCCCCGAAACCCCCTATATACTAAATTTCATGAAAATCGTTGGAGCCGATTCCAAGATTCCAATTATTATATATATATACAAGAATTGCTCATTTAAAGATATAAGATTATGAATGCGAATCTGAGTTGGTTTGTTTGTTTGTTACGGTTCACGCCTAAGCCATTAATACGATTTTAAAAATTCTTTCACCAATAGAAAGCTACGTTATCAGCAAATAATATAGGCTATATTTTATTTCCGTATTCCAACGGGAACTGGGACACCGCGGGTGAAACCTTGGGGCGCAGCAAGTATCCTACTAATATTATAAATATGAAAGTTTGTGCGAATAGATGTTTGTTACTCTATCACGCAAAAACTGCTGAACGGATTTGGATGAATTTTGGCACATATATAGTTTATTACATGGATTGACATATTGAGTACTTTTTATCCCGTAATAATAAACGGTTCCTGTAGGATAATACTCAAAGCGGGTGAAACTGCAAGTTGCAGCTAGCAATATAATTATACTATAGATTTTTTTTGACCTGTCTGACTTTTGTCCGACCGCCATCGGATATAGTGGGACTGGGCTCTCTTAATAGTAATCAGATATTATATTATTATCATTATTATTTTATAATCGTCGATTATAAAAATCGTAGCTACACTATATGCACAGTTTATTTATTTATCTGATTTAAATTCAATATGAAAACAAGACTCACCTCACACGAAGTTAATCCAGTTATTGTCAAGGTTTTTTATAATTAATCTTACTAATATTATAAATGCAAAAATTTGCATGTTGGTGTTTGTCCTCTGTTCACGCTAAATCGGCTGAACGGACTTTGATGAAATTTAGGATATTGATACTTTAGGTTCTGGAATAGAACATAGGATACTTTTATCCCATAAAAATTAAAGGGTCCTGTGGGATAAAATGATTTCCACTTTACTTCGCAACGGATTAAGGAGGGTCTATGAATCATGTAAATAGATACTTTAACTCTTATAACATAACATTTGTAATTAATTAATTAATTATTATGACGTTATCAAATAACGGAACCTGTTGGCGCTACATTAATTGAGATGTAATTACCCCACCTATCAGCATCTCACTTATAAGGATCGCGAGGTATTAAAGCAATTTCCTGAGTAAGCAAAAAAAATACTTCTTCATATTGAAGAAATATTGCAATGACTCGCTTTATAACCACAATAATCACTCAAAAAAACATTAGGAATCATAAAATACAGCTAGGTGAATTGGCTAGGTCTTTTTTACAACTTGGAGTATCAAAACGAGCAGGCAGTTGACTAGTAGTGAGCGCCACTGCCGAAAGCAGTGGTTCAGAACTTTGAAATTTTGAATTGGTACGTACATTATGTTAGTGTATTGGGCTTGGCAAAAATCCATTTTGAAAACCATTTTACAATGTATTCGATGATCAAGCAAAATGCCCAAACAGTGCAAAATTATGTCAGGGTAATATTTTAATGCGGCACTGCACTGCGCTCGTCCCCCTGACACATTAGTTCTAAAATCTTATATGCCCAGTGATTTCAAATTAATACTTGATTATCACTCTCCTTTCGGCGAAGGAAAACATTCGCGAGGAATTTATGATGATGATGACTTGCTTTGAAATTTATACTTGTTTTATTCCAGACGATGGGTACTCAATATTCGCCTTCCATGGGAAGCTCAACGAAGAGATGGAGGGTTTGGAGGCTGGCCACTGGTCCAAAGACATCACCAAGGCTAAGGATGGAAGGTGGACCTTCAGGGATAGGAGCGCCCAGCTGAAGGTTGGAGACAAGATCTACTTCTGGACTTATGTTATCAAAAATGGCTTAGGGTACCGTCAAGATAATGGCGAGTGGACTGTCACAGGTAGGTGATGAGCTTCCTAGCATTGCCTCCGTGGTATAAAGTGCGACTGCAAAGCATTTAGTAGCCGGTTCGATAGCCGCACAGGGTATTTGTGTGAACTTCAGGCATTTGCTCTAAGACTGTGTTTTTGGAGCCATGCGCCTCATAGTGTCAAGTTCTCCAGATACAGGATCTTAGTGAGGTGGAATCTATGTCATCATCATATCGACCCACTGCTGAGCACGGATCTCTCCTCTCTTTTGTGAGGAGGATTAGGTCTTAATCCACCTCGGGGCCCGGTCCAGATTGGTGGATGGGATAATACCTGTGGTTCACTCTGAGAGAACCGAACCAGCCAACGGCCTGTCAGTCGGCTCACCAACTTCTTATTTTTTATTTTACTGAGTGACGAGACGAGCAAGTCGTTGACCTGACGGTAAGCGCCACGCCTGTCCATAACAGCTACAGTGCCACCCAGAATCTGTTGCGGCACTGCTCTTGTCACCCCGAGACATCAGCTCTAAAGCCTCATATGCCCAGTAATTTCGCTGGAAACAGTGCCGTTCAAACCGGAACACAGTAATGTTTGCCCACTTCTGCTTGGCGGATGAATATCTGGCAAAGGTGTGGTACTTCCCCAGGCGGTCTCTTGCAGAAGAGGCCTCCCACTACAGAACGACTTACGAAATAGAGGCCGAATACTCCAATTCCCAAAAGCAAAGTGGAAAAAATAAGGCGTGGAATAGACGGAATGCGCACTCGGAGCTCTCCAATACCTCCCCCTTTCAACTAGTCGAGGGTTCTTCACATCTTGTAAACCACACAGCTGTCAGCTGTCAAGAGCCGAGACTGTTCCTTTGAAATACTTCAATTGTGAGTTTGTTTGCTTTGTTCTCGATAGAGGAGAGTTCTGTTATGAGGCGGTCTCTTTGGATAGAAGTTCACACTTATTTATGGGGTGTAAGATTGTAGATGAATTAAATGCATAATTCACTAATAATTATTGAAAATGACAAAGTTGGATGTTTGTTTGTTACACTGTTGCACCAAAATGGCTGAAAAGATTTTAATAAATTTTATCTACAAATATAAATACAAACATGTGATTGTATTCCAAAATCCTATTAAAAAAGGTGCCAATATTAGTTATTATAGAAAACCAAAAAAAAACTACAGAATTTGAGAGCAGCTAACAGTTTTAAAAATGCGAAATATTGTGTGCGTATTTGTTTTCAGCCAGCACTAAAACTGCAGCAGCTGAACGTTTTTGCATGAGAATAATTATTAAAATTGGTCATAATTTGGTGATAATTCAACATAGATTTTTACAACGAACCTCATTTTATCCAGGATACGTCGACGAATCTGGAAACGCAGTGAATCCCTCACAGTATCCAGACTCACCTGGAGAATCTTCACCTGCATCTCCAGAAAGAGTCCCGATTCCAAATCAACCCAGTCAGCCAGGCCAATCCGCAGGAGGATACCCCTGCGAGCTGTCAGAGTCCAAAGTGTCAGTACCAGGGTTTGTCTGTAAGGGACAGCTACTCTTTGAAGACAACTTTAACTCAGGCATCGAAAAAGGAAAAGTGTGGACGCCTGAAATAAAATTCCCGGGAGAACCTGTAAGTTTAAAATGTTCTGGCACTTTGTACCAACTTAACTGGCACCAGCGTTTGAGCAGACTAAGAAGTTTCATATCTTTGTATGCCTCATAAACAAATAATATTATTTTAATCTAATTAAGGTGCATAAATTCTCCACTACTAAATAACAGGGAATTGTTTTTGCCAACGTTCCCTACACCGGTGGTAAACTACCCCTATAAGCCAAAAGTCCAGAGTAAGTAACCTCTTTCCATAAGAACCTGGAACACTTAGGATGAGCAGTTAGCTCTGCTTGGTCCGCTCCAAGCGCGACAAACTAAGACATGAAGAAAGAAAAGTATTTATTACCGTTCCCATTCTTTTATTTTGCTCACAGACATGGGCTCAGTTCAGTTTCCCCACTTTCTAAATTGTTCATTGAATTCTAATCTTCCCTCCCCAGGACTACCCGTTCAACGTGTATCTGAATGATAGAAACCTGCGAGTCAGAGATGGCGTTCTGAGGATTAAGCCCATCACGCTGGAATCCAAATATGGGGACGAATTTGTGAGACAATCCCTGGATCTAACAGAAAGGTGAGCTTTGTGACGAAGTCGACAGGGATCCTAATCTCTGAAGCTGTACCATTGAAAAACAACGCAATTTAAATTCCATTACAAATTGTTATCAAAAGGGAAAAAAGTCGAAGAAAAACATATGGCTTAGCAGAATGGGGGCTCTAAACCTAAATGCTCTATGATATTGCCCATTATAATAGAGTAACCCAGCAGATACTCTGAATTAAAATTCTTGCGTGACATTGCATCGCCTTTGAAGATTAGCCCATCAGCCATTGCAAGTAGGAAAATACTAACTAGGTGACTAACTCATAAGAAATTTATCTGTCAAAGTGATGAGAATAGTTCGAGATGGATTTTTGCAGAACTCTTCAACAAACTACTCTCCCACTTGAGAATGATTTGTGTCCAGATGTACAGGCGTGGTGGGTACCGCAGATTGCTCCCGCGAAGCCTCCGGTCCCCAGATCCTGCCACCCATCATCACTTCCAAGGTCACCACCAAGAACAAGTTCACCTTTAAGTACGGGAGGATTGAGGTCAGAGCCAGGATGCCGCAAGGAGACTGGATTGTACCTGGTAAAGACACTTTTTTTTAATCATAGGCTAGCATTTGGCTTCAGTCTTATCTGGTGTAGTGACAATGGAAGGTTACCATGCTTAACCAAGTATAGGACTGGATTTCAAGAACAGCTGCCATAATCCTCGATATACCCTTAGGGATAGACTATCTGCTTGTTAGCCTCACAACTGAATTTAAAAATTATAATACTCTTTTAGAAATTCAACTGGAGCCCCGTAATAACGTGTATGGCGTTAACAGCTACGCGTCGGGTTTGCTCCGGATTGCCTGTGTGAAGGGCAACGTGGAGTATGGAAAGAAACTGTATGGTGGCCCCATCATGTCCGACCTGGAGCCTTACAGGTAAATTGGCCTTTTGCAGGACATTTTTTTACTGTAAGAGTTCACTAGCTAACATAACTTTAGAGTGGCCTGAAAAAAATCTGACGCCAGAAAACGAAATGCTATATGTCCTGATAGAAGTAGCGATATGGTTAAAGGTCGACACATAGACTTAGTAAACAAATAACGTATACTGTCGTACAAGTTTCGTCATCAGTCTTGGTTTAATCACAGTCAGGTAACATTTATAGGGAGCACAGACGACAGTAATTACTTCTTTGCTATTTTAATAACAAATGTAGATTTTCAACGCTTTACTGGTTACTGTCATTTGTTCTGCAATAAATAGCTAATAGAAAGAATATTTTAGTATATCGAATTCCTCTTTTTGGAAATGCTCATTATTTTTGAATGTTTCATTAACAGGACCAAGTATCTGCAAGAGAAAATTGGCTACGACCTTTGGAATAGAGATTTCCACATTTACTCTCTTGAATGGAGACCAAGTATGTATCTACCTACGTGATATCACAATCATTGTTGCAGCGAAAATACTTTTAATTTAAGTTAAACTATACTTTTACTGCATTAATTCGTAATGGTCCCAACCCACCGACTGATCTCATAATTTCCTGTTGCTGTTTTTTTTTAGTATGATTGGTAGATTTTCTACTTAAAGACGGAGGGTAGATCAGCCCCCATGAGGTAGACCACCGAACTACTTATAATCGCAAGGAACTATAGAATACGACAGCCAGATATTCATCAGCCAAGCAGTAGTGTGCAAACATTACTGTGTTCCGGTTTGAAGTACACTGTTTCCAGCGAAATTACTGGGCATATGAGACTTTAGAGCCGATGTCTTAGGGATACGAGCGCAGTGCAGTGCCACGCGGGATTCACGCGGGTCCTGGGTGGCACTGTATCTGTTGTGGGCGTAGCGCTTGCCATCGGGTGAACGACTTGCTCGTCTCGTCACACAGTCAAATAAAAAAAGGCAGTAACTGTTCGTTCTGGTGCTCTTTGAGGGGTGAAATTTCTAGCATTTGTTCCAGCTGATGAAGTGAACCTGTCATTCATTTGCTTGTAGTTAGGGTTCAAGACTTTAGGTCACTGTATCATTGAATTAAATGTGTGTGTTATAGTATATGGTTGGGTGCTCGTTATGATTATTTACTTGTCTATTTTTGCAGATGGTTTTTCTCTATTTGTGGATGGCGAAAACTATGGGAACATATATCCCGGAGAAGGGTTCTACGGGGATGCTGCTGAGAACAATGTTCAGGCGGCTTCGAGATGGCTGAAAGGGACCACTATGGCGCCTTTTGATGACATGGTATAGACGTCTATTTTACATCACAAATACTTCTGCAGATAACCACAGCTTTTAACAAAATTACTGGGCATCCATGTAAGAGACAGCCAAACCAATTTCCAAGGGTGACGAGCGAGCGAAATTTTGCATTCCATTCTGAGAGATACGTCAACTTTTATGGAGAACAACATGATCTACCATCAGGAGAACAACATGATCATCTTCAGCAAATGCGATTATTTATGTCGTCAGCGGCACTTATATTGTAAGTGTACTTAAATTTATTTCTCCATTCTTCTTCAGTTCTACATTTCCCTCGGTATGTCAGTGGGAGGAGTTCACGAGTTCCCAGACTCTTCTAACAAGCCCTGGGCGAATAAAGCCACTAAAGCCATGCTGAACTTCTGGAGCGCCCGAGAGCAGTGGTACTCCACCTGGTATGATGATACCAGCGCCATGCAGGTGGATTATGTGAAGGTTTACGCGATTTGAGAGGTAAGTTTCAGGGGTCATCAGTTAACAGACGTTTCCAGCAAGACCTGGGTCACTTCAGTATTCTGTGCGTGGACGAATAAAACTACGTAGATCACGTTTAACATCTGGAAGGTGTGAGAACTGTATTTCTTTATCAAATATTTTGAACCGATGCTTAATAACTACTAAATGGACACCTTGGATCCTGCTTGGTGTTTTTTTTTCTCTTTGGGGGCAATTGCTGGCCAGATAGACACAAGGGGCTTTAGTTTAAGCGATTTTTGACATACTTTAAAACGTTGATTTTTTTTCTTTCAGCTTTAAATACGTGTGGAGCTAGAAAGATCTCACTTCAAGATGACTTAAATTTAAATGAATAAACTTTTGTACTAAACTACCCGACTTTTCAATACCATACAAAGTTTGATAAAATTACAAAAATGCATTTTGAATGTTGTTCTTTTCCAAGAAGTCCCATTATTTATAATTAGTTGTTTTTAATTACATGTATGATGCCTAACTTTTTTTATGATTGTTTCTTTCATCGCATGTTTGCTATTTTTTGCGGTCAGCTGGTTTCGAAACGCCCTGTGACGTACGATCCGAAGACTTAACTAAAGTTGTCATCGCTTCAAAAATTGTTATGATGTCATAAGCAGGGAAAGAACCCATTTCGCATTTACCATCTATTGATACGTCAGAGGTAAGGCTTGCTGGTGGTTTCCACAGATTTGTCGTATTTTTATAGGCGTCCGGGGACGTCTGGGCAGGGTTTCAGGAAGCGATTGGGGAATACCTGGATGACGTGAGCCGTCTCATTAAGTTTTAAGTGTGTAAGATGTTGCCGGTTCGATCCCGCACAGGGCAGAAAATTGTATGAACCACAAGTATGTTTGTAGGACCTTGGCCTTCGTAGTTCCTAATTATTTAAATACAGGGAATCGTAGTTAGTGGTTAAGATTTATGTATGTAATAGTGACGTGTTATTTTGAAGTAAAACTTATTTACGCTCGCTTGGCTTGGGGAGGAAGCTGGTGAATGCGTGATGAGAGCGTTACGAAAAGTGTGATCGGGCGAGGCGAACGGAAGTTGAGAGGGAGATATAAGTTAGTGAAGATAGAAAGAGAGAGGTGGGAGCAGACATTTTCTTTCTCTCTTTCTCTCATAGCCAGTTATATACACACTTATTATATATGGAGCTAAAGAAGTTTTACTTCAGTCATGTGGTCTAAGGCACTATCGTTTTTTTTTTTTTTTATATTAGGAAACATAACATTTACATACCTAGGTAGGATAGGTTTCAAAACCACTACTGAAACTGCGTCAAAACGATGATGTGGTCAAAAATTACTCATATTTTCCTAGAAGCTTATTATTGGAGACTTGAAAAAGCTCAGGTTTTAAATATAAGGAATGTAAAGTGGCATGGAGTTCCACTAAAAGTACATGACATAGAATACCTTATGCGACTACACTAATACCTGCTGCATTTCATTCTAAAATAAGGGTTCATATTCGGATCATATCATATAGCGAACATACATAATGTTACGAACAATATGAATGCGCGCGCACAATATGGCTTGCAATGTTATGTGCTTAATACCAGAAATAATCATAGCATGATGCAATTCATGCATTGACCCGCACGATAAGTAAGCTCATCCAAGGTTAGCTTGCTATGAACTCAGACAAAGAAACAACTTATATAACAGACGATAAAACGAAATAACATTCAAGTTCCTTGCAAACCCTTGGTTTTGTCAAAGTTAACTGGCGTTCCATAAATCGGCCGTTATCCTAACACTGCGATGTTTTAACCAAATTAACCCTCAGTACACAATTGGTTAATGTTTGAATTATTTATTTATTTTATTTATACCTATATATATATAAAAATGTTATGTTGGTTTGTGTACGCTTCAAAAACTCAAAAAGTTCTGCACCGATCGAGCTGAAATTTTAGCATGATATATAATCCGCATCAAGGATTGTTTTTATATTTTTTTTTTATCAGTGACATGCGAATGTGCGAATGTGCCACAGCAAGGCGTGGCAGGGCACAGCTAGTTTATTATATTTTCACAGCAATATTCGTTTGTACATGCTGTTGCAGCAATATATCTACGCTATAGAACCAATAATAACAAAAATGACCTTATGATACCCATCGATAGCCTTTCTACATATACGTTTTATATCTAGATATGCAGTTCAACGAGCAAAGCGACCCGTGCCACAGAATATATGCATACATACAACACACAATTGTCACAGATTAAGGTACAATACCCTGTTTATTTTCTTAAAACCAGTTAGCCAGCTCAGTAGCAAAATGGCCTTTGAACTGGTCGGACGTGTCGTGACGCTCTCAGTATGTTTGTTACTCGTGCGATCGGCGTGCTGTCAAGAATACAAGATACCCAATGTGAGGATACAGGCTCTCAAGCCGAAGGGCTTCCGAGCGTCCATTGAAGGTAAGTAACGTTGCTTTTTATATATAAAACTGGTGATGAAGACAGGAATATTTCAGTTGGTTTTACGTCCCAAATGAATAGGTAAAAAATCAAATCTATCAAAAATCTCTTTCCTCAAGGGTTTGCTGGAAGAAAACTGTTCATAGGGTTAAGCTCGCCTTTGTACATTGATTTATTATTAAGTTTTCTGTATATATGCTTTATGGGAACATTAAAGAATATAGAATCTAGAGTTGTTTATTATGCTTCCTCTGCGCGTGAAGAGGAATATAATAATAAGGGAAACAAACATTATAATTAAGAAGAATCTTGTTGTGCAGATTTGCTTGTTTGTCGTTGTGTTTGTATTGTACAGGACAATACAAACTGCATTATATATAGTTAGTGACCCGGCATTAGGAAAAAATCTATACTTAAAACCCTTCTGGAAGGAGAATTTATAGTATAATAGTGATAGGAAATCACTCTAATATTATAAATACGAAAATTTGTTTCTTATTTTGTCCTCTTTACACGCCAAATCAGGTACTTTTTAGTATAATTAATTGATACATTAAGTCCGTAAAAAAGAAGTCCGTATAAATTGGGGGTTCCTGTGAATACTCTAAATAGGTGAAACCGCGGAGCGCAGCTAGTATACATATGAGGTTAGTTGCATTAGCTCTCAAGAATGTGCCGACGGCGCCGTGCGGTTCAAAACAGTAGGTATCTACTAAAAAAGCTGCTTTTATCCTTTGTTTTTTTTTGAGTAACGAGTCGAGCAAGTCGTTCACTTGATGGTAAGCGCCATGCTTGCCCATAACAATCACAGCACCACCCAGAACTTTATATTGCATAATCCTGCGCGTCACTGCACTGCGCTCGTCACCCTGAGACATCGGCTCTAACGTGTCATATGTCCAGTAATTCCGCTGGAAGCAGTACGATTCAAACTGGAAAACTGGGGAAGCCCCCAGGCGGACTTTTGCAGAAGAGGCCTACGACCATAATAAGCCAATCTATTACTTATATAATAACGTTGATTTTGTTTATGTATAGACCGACTCTAGTTCATTCTTACAGTGTAGTTGTAGAAATATGATAAATTTGTTTTTTTACGCCTGATAAGAGTATTACGATCCAGTAGTTTTAGGTTTTTATGATATGCTGCTGACCTCTACTTAACAGGAAAACTGCGGGACTTTTCCCGTTGGCATCTTTACATTGCTCATCGTATTTTTAAAGGCAATAACTTTGCAATAATAAGTGGTATAATTTTATCAGTTTGTAATAATAACTCTACGTCCCGTATTTTGTCCCCTCAAATGTCCTGCGACCGTGTCGCTAGAGATGTCTCGTAGTACGGTGTCGTCTGACGTCGCCAGACGCTTTGTCACGGGACCTTTTTCGTCCACATTAATTAATCGAGAACGAAAAAAGTCACGAGACAAGATGTCTAGCGACGTGGATGTGGAATGGATGTCACCTGACATCACCCAACGTCGCTCGAGACCTCTAGCGACACGTGTTACGAAACATTTTCCCCCTCTGTCCCCTGTTTGGAGGCTTAATGTTTCTTTGGATGCTTTTTTTTATTTGACTGAGTGACGAGACGAGCAAGTCGTTTACCTTATGATAAGTAACTCATAACAGTCACAGCACCACCCAGAACACTGCATTGCATAATCCTGCGTGGCACTGTACTGCGCTCGTCACCCTGAGACATGAAGCTTTTGTATTTTTTAAAGAACGAACTCATCTGCCTTTAGTCTTCGTTACAACATCTAAAAGGACATTTACCACTTCCAGATGCGCCCAACTTGGCCCTGTTCACCTTCCAAGGCAATGTCAACAAAGAAATAGGGTCTACCGACGTCGGGGCCATATCTGGCGAAGTCGTGGCCTCCACGGGAGGCCGCTGGGTCGTGGAGGACCCAAATCTGGTGTTGAAAGTCGGGGATGTCATCAAGTACCACGTGTTTGTCGCGGTTAATAGCAAAGGATATGTAGCTGATAACCTTTCGTTTATTGTTACTGGTGGGTATTTTAATGTTAGATAGAAGTGCTCAATGGCATTGATTACGAGATATCCTTCTTCCCAAAGTTAAACAATGTTCTCAACGGCCCACATGCGGATGGTGAAATTGTAGTGACAGACTCTTTTCCAATAACATAATCCAAAACAACCCGAATCCAATACACTTCAAACAAAAACTCAAGGCCGGAACTTTATCGACTTCTAATCATTCACTAGAAAATCAAATAAACCTTAATTCTTCTCTTCTTCTCCTTGGCTTGGTCTTCTTAATTCTTCATTGGGTTGATAGTTCGGCCATTTACATGTAAACAAAATTACAAATTTTCCATCAGATTAATTTCAAAATCAAGCTTAGAATTTCCTCCCGTTTCCAGAGTTAGAGGACCCATCCAGGCCAGTAACAGTGGGTCCCGTGGGAGATTGCAGGCCGACGGTGTCCGTCGTCCGCGGCGACCGCGCCTGCGCAGGCCAGACCCTGTTCGAAGACAATTTCGACACCCTGCGTGAGAGTCTGTGGCAGGTGGAACAGTACATCCCTGCGTCGCCATATCGAGAAATACATCCGGTGTGACGATATTTTTATTTCTAGGCTAGTATCTAATTTGTACTCCAATGGTAGAGGTAGGTAAATACATGAATACAGATAAAAATTACTTAAAAATCCAGGGTTGAACTTTGTCTCCACGTTCATGATCTATAAAAACCTTGCAAATTCAATCGTGAAAGTTGTGTTTCGCACATTGTCACAAATCATAATCCATCTTTAGCAGTTCTCCCGATGTAACGCACTCGTTATTTACCTACCTACAAACTACAAGTATGAACGAATCACCAACACGATCCTTTTATGATTTTCTTTCGTGCCGACGTTTTAACCATTCTACCTTGAAATAGTTTTAGTTGAAACATCTCGTTGAGAATTAGCGAGCTACACTAGGTACTTACATGTAGACTTGGTATGCCTGACATTTTTAAAATCTTAAGCATCGGTTTGAAAAATCGCCAACCGAGGTGACCCCTGCGTCTTCCTTTATGATTAGTATTTGACAGTATGAAATCCTCGTCATGCTGATGTGAATTTCTATTTCCCCAAAGGAGTACCCATTCGTGTCGTACCAACGGCTCACGGAACAGCCGACTGTGAGCACCAGTAACGGCTTCCTGCGCATCCGGCCCACGCTGCAGCAGAGCCTGCAAGGGTTTAACAACGAGTCCATCTACTCCGGAACCCTCAACCTTTTCAGTGGGTAAATAAAGCTTTGCTTACCGTTGCCAAGTTAGAGATAGAGTTTTTTGGAGGAAGACCTACCTTTGGCAGAAATTTATACGCAAAGCAGCAGTAGTGTACAAAAAATATTGTGTTCCAGTTTAAATAGGGTGGGTACTGTTCCCACCGGTCAACCTCTCAGAGTAAATATGCAAGGCAGATTTTATTGTTTTATTATTTATTGTTAAAAATTACGCCCTCTTTTGACCAATATTCACTCGCTAACTTGGTTAAGTAATAACTTATTGAAATGTTATTCCGTTGAGATCCTCGCAGTTCCTGACTCCCTAGATACAGGGAACCTCAGTAAGGGGTCAGGGTGTATGTACCTATGCGATAGTGAAGCTTATTTTTTTATTGTCATTTGTTACTTCAGATGTACAGCTGACTCCTGCGTTCAGACTGCATCAGGGGCCAAGATCCTTCCGCCAATTGTCAGCGGCAGGATCATCAGCACAGGCTTCGCGTTTACCTACGGAACTGTATACGTAAGGGCAAAGCTTCCTCAAGGAGACTGGCTTTACCCAGGTATTTCCCATTATTTATCCAGCTACACTAAACTGATTCATTTCAAACACAATATGAATTTCTATGGTCCGGAATTATTTCTTTTCTATTTCTTGGTACTTCTAATCACGCAGACCTATGCCGCCATCATTGATTTCGTGTCAATGATGTCAATGATTTTCGCTTGGGGTCGCGCTGTCTATTTTATAGGTTCGTGGTTATTTAGAGGAATGACATATAAATGTCAGATTCTTCACTAAACCGTTCATAAATATTTATTTATTAATGTTATTTTTTCAATTCAACAACCTTGTAAGGTTTTAGAGTTCAATCTTGCTTGTTTCAAGCTATAAATAGACCAACCGTTCGCCGTTTTTCTACCTAGGAGAATATCATTTTCCTATTTATTATTCAAACCGTTTATTTTTCTAACTTCAGAAATCCTTTTGGAGCCATTTGTGAAGAAATACGGTATCCAGCAATACGCATCCGGTGTTTTGAAAATAGCTACAGCGCGCGGAAACAAAGAACTCCGCTATGGAAACACGGATTATTCTAACAAGGTACTTTTTATTTTTATTTGACGAGCAAGTCGTTCACCTGATTGTAAGCGCTACGCCTTCCCATAACAATTACAGTGCCACCCGGAACTTTGCGTTGCATAATCCTGCGCGGCACTGCACTACGCTCATCCGTCACCCTACATCCTACATTTGAATATATCCCCCAGATTCTGTATGGAGGTCCCATTATGGATTCTGAATGCCGAGAGAATTTCTTGAGGAAAAAGACTTTACCAGGCGGAAGGCAATGGGGCGATGACTACCACGTGTACTCGCTGCGGTGGGCACCAGGTAGGTACTATTAAAAATACTGATTTGACCTGTCAGTGCGGACTGATTTTTCCTACTGGTCGCTTCACTGTTCACTAGCTAGTGGAAGTTTCTTCTATAACGTTTTGGCATTTCTTGATTTTTGCATTTTGCCATTGTCAAGAGTTTTCAAGTTTTTTGTTTCTACCCACTTCCACAGATCGCATCATTCTGTCTGTCGATGGCGAGGAGTGGTCGCGAATCGAGCCTTCAGCGAGCGGTCTGGCGAGCCGAATCCCTGACAGCTGCCAGCACCTGCCTCGATCGCTACTGGCTTTAGGCACAAAAATGGCGCCCTTTGATCAGCCCGTGAGTCTTATAGTACCATATATTTTTGCTCTACGGATAAGAAACTGAAGAAAAATTTAAAATATTAGCAGTCATGCGTTCCTAAACAGGGACTCGAAATGGGTGTATCTCACTATTTCCATAGGTATTTCTATTGATAGAAATACTGGGACTGACTCTCCCACTATTTCCATTACTGGCGGCGGCGGCAAAAAAAAAAAAAACAAAATAAACCCAACCTACCCTGACCTATGATTAATTTGTTCTCCATTTTTTATTTATTAACAAGTAGTCGTGTATTGTATTTCCATGGAAATAGTTCGATACTCCCCTCGACATCCACCCAACCTACATTTATTTAACATGAAAAAACATGTCAACGGCACGTCTCCTCTTCTGTAAAATAGTAAAACCTCTGAGAACATGCGGTTCCTAAAATTCAACAGCAATTGCTAGGAAACTGCTAAGTTCTGCGTTTCCTCCAGTTCTACCTATCCTTCGGGTTAGCAGCCGGCGGCATCACGGAGTTCCCCCAAGGTGCGACCACGGGGGACGGGCGTCCTATGCCCTGGAGCAACGGAAGCCCAAAAGCAATGCTGTACTTCTGGCGAGACCTCGACGCGTGGATACAGACCTGGACCCAGCCGGAACTGCTTGTGGATTACGTGAAAGTAGTCGCTCTGTGATGCCCCTAGTCGTTTGCTATCCTTAATTAAAGAAATTATTTATGTATAACAAAACGTTTATAAAAGTTTTTTTTTAAATTTGTTTTACAACTTCATCAATAAGTGCTGTCCCTTTAACACTGACTGCTGAGCCGATTTTCTTGTCTAACAACGGTGACGGATCTGCACACACCGTTGTGTTTTCCCATACCGCTAACACAAAAGTTGTGTTTTCAGCAGTGAACGTGTTAAATCGTAAAAATGCAACCATTATGAATTCGTCTTAAATAAGAATTTTCCCTTATTCGTTTAAGATTTGTAGAGTATCACCAAATAATTACCAGGTGAAGAGCACGCACGGAGCGTTGTTCCAGCATGTTCTGGTAAAGTTCCGGATAAGATATTATAGTAGGTAAGTAATCGGTTAAATAAATATTTTACTGGCGTTTCGTTATTACAAAAATGACTAACCATCAGTTAAAATGTTATTAGTTTGACAGGTGGTACCTAAATAAATACTCAGCAATAAAATTCAAAGCATCGTGGACAACGATTAAAACCCAGAATTTCGTGAAGTAGATATTTATTTATTGGTTTTAAACACATTAAAACTATTTTACAAAGAGGTGAAAATAGTAGAGTTATTGTATTTAGAATACAAAACGTTGAATGAGATTGCAATCGTTTGTATACTGAAGCGGTTCCGAAGCTTGGCTTCCGTTTTAAGTTATTACATAGAAACGTTTGCATCCTCAAACAAATTATAAAAGACTACGAATACTTTGATCAAATTCATAATTATCATTACAATATTCAAACCCCATTTTCATCGTATTGAGTTATCTTCTAGTTTTACTAAGATGTCAAAAATTGCCGGCATAATGCCACTGTCTACAAAGAGACACACAAAAAGATCTGTCATTACGATATCATGACAGACAGCTGTCCCGCGTTACATATTTAATTCCAGTTTGATTCTGACTCTTTTATCCATTGGCTTAGTTTAACTCGAGACGGTGAAACAGGGTGTACAATTTCTACGTTTTTAAATGCCCTATGGTGCCTTAATGATTACATATAGTCAAATTCCTACGTTTATTTCATATGTAAATTTCAAAATTCTTACAGTAAAGACGAATAGCTAGTGAAACGTACATAAATGCAATTTTATTTAAAATCTTTTTAACTTTTTAAACTTTTTTTTTCTCAAATATACTGCACGTATTATGAAACACCTTGGGAGACAACAAAGCTTTTCCATAGTTCTGAGTTTTTGTAACATCAGTGAGATCTTCTTCGTCGTATCGATGATTCAGTATCTTCTACGCGGCTGTTAAAGGGTGCCAACAAATATTGTTACTCTTACCAACCTGAGATGCTGAGATGAATTTGAATATGTATGATAAGGTTCAAAGTTTCTAAACTTCAATAAATGCACAAGAATATTAAAATTTGTATTGCAGGTAGACAGTTTGGTCTGAAATCACTTAAAGTTATCTAGCAACCTTTTTATATTGATTTCACTTGACTTGTTCAAGTTTGTTGTTCATGTTTCAATAGACGCGCGACTTCCCTAGACAAATAATTTGCTATAAGGTGCACGTCACGGTAGACATTATACGTTAGCCACATATTATTTGCCTAGAGAATACGCTCAAATTCGTGCAGAATTATTCG
The DNA here is from genome assembly GCA_912999815.1 of Campaea margaritaria. Classification (NCBI taxonomy): domain Eukaryota; kingdom Metazoa; phylum Arthropoda; class Insecta; order Lepidoptera; family Geometridae; genus Campaea; species Campaea margaritaria. The sequence continues at coordinate 1,684,393 of OU538801.1, forward strand.
TATCTCTGTCTTACATAATATATTGATAATTACTTGTCTAATTTTAAGAGCTATAAGATTCAATAACCAATGAGTACAAAGACATTATAACTCGATATATTTTTATATATATGACAATCACATTTCACAAGATATATAGCAGAACTAGGCGATTCGGACCACTTTTTACTTAAAGGGCGGTGCTCTGGGAAGCGTCCCCCAGACTGACCCGCGAGGTAACGTCGAGTTAAATCATTCTCGGCGCGTGCAGGTGGATAGAAGCAATGCGTTGTCCTTATTGACATCATTTAGTTAGCCGCGGATTTTGAAATATGACCGATTTTGTAATTGGTGATCCGATTCGCTTCGGTCTACTATAATAGTGATTTCGCTAAATAACTGGACTAAATAGACACACAGTTTTTTTTTTTTATATTTTGAGAGCACATTTGTTTATGCAATAGTAATGTATATCTGCCAGAAGCGTGGATTTCGAGTGGTTGCATATTTCGTGGACTGATTTGTCAATAATTTATTTTTACTATAAAACAGATTTAAGTTAAATATTGTAACTTTTGATTAGTGAAACGTCATAATTACTATTCATATCTAATCCACTGCTGTACACGGGTAAACACTTTAATGAGGACGATACGTGCATAATCCACTACGGAGGTTCGCATTGCGTTCCTTCCATAAGGAACTTAAATAATGGACATTAAAGATGATAATCTTAGCAACCCACCAAAATCAAGCGATTTTAACACTTATTACTCACATAGAAACAACGATTACAATTACAGAGATTAATACTAGAAAATAAGTTATTATTAAAACAAATACTAAAACATTTATATAGGTACTCGAATATTTAAAAAAAAGATGTCTTTGAAAATGGTAGGGTTTATAATTTTTATTTTGTAAAGCAAACTTTTCTAATAGAGGTCTTGTCACATTTACAAACGACCTTTTGAGCCAATGCAATCGGCCTTTTCGAGATAAAAGACCTGCTCTGACCTTTTCACATTATATTTTATAATCGGGACCTAACGTACGGACCTTTTGGGCCTATTTGGACTCCTTTACATCTATTAAAATTTATACGTTCAGAGTGATAAGGGACCTTTAGAGGTCTGCTTAAATACATTTACTAGTGGCCTTTTGAGACCTACAATTATTAAAAGGCCCACTTGTATAGCTTTGGCCAACCGTTTTCTTAGCACTATCATAGCGCAGTTTTGCGCATTGCCTGACTGACGACAGGCCACATTTTACAAACATGGTTGCGCATTATTCTGTGACTTAGTTTCAGTATAACACATGACTGATATCAGAAGATGGAAAGCTTTTATATTGTAGAGTTTAGACCCTTTGTTTCGTCATCATATAGCTAAGTGTATTCGTAATATATCGATGTTCAATTCTCGAAGAGCAACAGCGGGGGGTAGTCGCATATCGACTGCCGATGCACCGCGCACGGGTAAAAATCTGGAGCTCAAACGAGTGTGAGAGCTAACGCCGTGCGCAACACATCGTATCAGTTGCTCCCTGTAGGAATGGAAATATTCTTGCTCTGTCGCGTGTGCTAAACAGACCTAAGTGCATCCCTATAGACAAGAGAACTAGCCGGCTGGTAGGTGGAAGGTGGAAGCTCAACGAGTGCTTGCAGCAGTCCAAGGTACGTGAGTGCATTGTACTCGCTGTGGCCTATGTCGAGTTATTAACCATCGTTTTTCATCGAATACGTATTATCCCAGTGTTGTAGAAAGCCACTCCTATCTCGGCTTGATGCGAATGCTATATCCTTAGATCCCGGCGTGGTCCAAGTGGACTCCAGGGGTCCACGGGAGACCCGACGGGGGTCCACGATGGCGGCAAAAAAAAAATATATGGTAGGAAATAAATGGGAATATGGGAGAAATGTAGCTGCACCGGAACCAGCTAAATTTCGGAAGTGGTCTATGAGAAAAAAGTCTGGGCCTGTTAGTGTGTATGACCTTATCTAACACGTAAATTTATGACTGGCCTTTCGGGATAATACAAATCGTAAAGGGATATTTTTACCCCGGTTAGTTTACAGGGGTCCTCTTGAATTCTATGAATAAGCTCATCAACTGATAGTGTCAATACATTTTACATAAATGATGTTATATTATTCCTAGATATAGAAACTAACCATTATTTATAGGAAATACAATGGTGAGATAATAGATAGATATGAAGACATATTTAGCGAAACTTTTTCTAGTAATTCAATATATTTAAAAATATCCTACCAAAATGTTTGTCAATAGTAATAAATTTTAAAATACTCGTTCACCAATAAGTGGTTACTTTTATATTGATTTCGTATTTTCTTGTAGGTACTATATTTAATAATAATTACAAACTAGAGTGCTACTTTTTAGCCATAATTTTTTACTAACATTAATAATCAAATATATGAGAATACTAGAAAGTGTTTGAGTAATAATTTCGCATACAAAACCAAGCACCAATCTTAGACCAATCTCTCACTTCCCAATTTTCTGATATGGAATTTCCACCAGTATTCATTATTTGGTTATTTATTATATTTCAAAAATTTGAATACAACTGAAGACGTCCCGTACGATTATTTAATTTCAGCAGTAAATACGATTTCTTGTGCATTTTCTTCTGATAGACAAATAGTTTTACATGACCCACACACACACACCTGTGGACGACACACACACCGACCAAATATGTATGCTTCACTTTCGAATATATGGCGTTGCTGCGTCCTCCTTTATTTATAGGTCTATGTTTATGAAGTTATGTAGTCTATTTTGACCCCTATTTCTTAAGGGTTCATAGAAACCTGACGGTTTTTTTCGTATTTGGGGACATTATTATATCACAGCCACCACTCACTCAAATTAAAAAAAAACTAATTTAAAGCGAAAATACACCAACTTTAAATATAGCAGCATAAGCTTATTTGGTTACATTTTATATACATAACAGAATCAACATATCTGTCCGTCTGTCTAATACTCTTTACTAGATTATAATATGACTATATACTGTCGGCTGCAAAAGTCCCTGAACATGTACCAACTGTCGATTTACTATTCTACGAAAACTTAAGTGTTTTTCGACCATAGAGAATATTTAGAAGTATGATATGTTCAGTTACTTTTGCATCTGACTATACTTGGTTAACTAGCAATAATAATTAGAAATATCATGTTGTATTAACTAGTAACGTTTCCTTCTCAGTAGTTATATTATTAACATATTAAATTACAAATAATGATATTATCTTACAATTTCATGGTCCACTGCTAAATCTCAATCAGCCATTTTACACATACCTACAAAAATTATAATAATAATAGTTGATTTCCGAAAAGAAATGCCAGACCACGGTAAAATCCGAAAAGTAAGCTATCTTCATAGAATTGTACAAACCGCCGCCTGTACGTACGCACACATGAACAAGTTATGACTGACGCATCCATAGGCGCCAGAATAATCTTCAAAACGAAAAAGGACCCTTAAAGGATCGCTTTGTTGTCCGTCTGTCCGTTGTTGTGTACTACCCTTGTTTACCTATTGTAATTTTTCTGTACTGTGTTTATTTTTGTTTCTAGTGTACAATAAAGAGTTTTCTATTCTATTCTATTCTATTCTCTGCCAAGACCTTTTTATCAGTTTTTATTCGGTTCACAAATTGGACGTTAAATCTGGAAGTCAGTCAACATTACACTCCCAAATGACAATAGAAAAACGGATTAGTATGAACCTTCATACTAACGAGTTGTTTTGTTCGCGTACTATATCTGGATACTTACACTCAAAATTAACGCGTATACAAGCGTCATTTATGTGTGAAACTGGAACGGCAAATCAGTTATTTGTTTGGGGTATGGTTTAATACCATTCCATGAAGATTACCTACTTTACTGTTTTTACTATGGCGTTACTGTGTTAACTAATTAAAGACATCTTAAATGCAACCTTAATCTTCAAATTCTAATAACATAGCGCACGTAGTGCAAAATCTATAATAGATAAAGTGACTAAACCGGATACAAATCAACGGAACTGTGACCGATTAAAATCTACTTACCGTTTTTGCTATTAGTTTCGCGGGTTCCCTATTGTCAGTGTGACTTGGTGGATTTTTTTCCCCCAAATTGTCTTACTGCTACTTTGAACTGTGGCAGAGTTTATGTTCAACTTTCTGTTTTTTAACTTTCGACACAAACAAAGGGGTGCATTAACTTCAATGCATGTATATGTGTGTTTATAGGAATTGATCAAATATTTATTTATTTATTTAATCAAATTACAACTATCATTAACTTCCCAGTCGCAGTTCCGTAGAGGTATTCCGTACAGTTATCTAAAATTAATTTTTATATTATAATTTACCATTAAATTCACTATACGTTACTATTGTGCACTGCGTTGCCTCTCGGATCCAATAATTATAACTAAAATATAATCTAGTTTAGTTAAACCTACTTTTCTATGATTAGGTAGAGATACATTTGTCTATGCAATTACCCCAAATAAACCAGCTCCTTTAGTTTGGTTTGTTTTTGTCTAACGGTCTGTTGTCATTTTCTAACGGTATGAAAACGACAGAGATATCAATAGCCATAGAGCTGTCCAATGTAGGTTAAACTTTACATTACTTGTGTCGGTCAATTTCGAATGAAGTAGTAGCGACCTCTGGTGTCAGATTTCGACAGACCGCAGATTCTGACATAGCTAAAAGCAAGAATTGACGGTTAACGTCCTCCCGAAGCACGGAAGCGTTCAGATGTTAATGCTATTAAACTTTCACCCATCCAAATGGTAAACAATCACCGGTCACCCATCCATGTGGGAATCTTTATAATATAAAGGAAAGGATATTTGTCCTATAGTGAAAAATATACGATAATCGCTTATTTTAGATAATTTTCTACATTCATACAGAGATATTTCGAATTATTTATAAGTTATATTTAAATATATTTAAACACCTAGTAATAAATACATTTTTAACTATGCTATAATAATATTAACTATTTTTATATGATTATAAGTTATATCCTTATTTCTTAAGCAATGTCTGAAATATCGACTATTGTTTAAATTTTAATTTAACTATGATTCCATGTTTTTTATAGAGATAGTAAAAAATAATTACATATCAAGAAAACTTTTTATTTTTGTAAAGGCGAACACTGTTGATTGTCATCCTTTTTTAATACTGTCAAAGTTGAGTACCTACTTACCTTAATTTCAAAGATAAATAATACAGTCAGCGACAAAATTCGTTATGAATGTCCTAATTTTCAATATACAAACGAAGAAACACAAGTGTTAGAAATAAATACAACATAACATTCACTTATCCAGTTTATATATTCAAACTTAGGATATTATGTTTAGCCTATTTTGTCAACGACTGTACTTATTAAAGAGAACTTACTGCAAAGTAAAAGCTATTTTACACTAAACACCGTTCCACGAACATGCATAATTGTCACCTTAATTGTCATTCAGAATAAGGTACATTTTCGAATAAGAATAGTATATCAAATAGTCGCAACTCTACATCAGTTGTAATAGAATTTGAACTTTATGTAGTCCTTAAAATATTATATTTAATCGCATTTATACGTTTTTATTAAGGAACAGGGTTGAGAAATGTGGAACACCTACTTATATTTTACCATATTATATTTAAATATGTTCCTGTCCAATTCCACCGACAAAACATAGGTATAAGTTGTTATGTATCAATTTAGGGTATGGCTTCTAAAAGAAATCCCTTGCGACTATCCCCTGTGCGTGTTATTTGCGTGATGAAAGGGGGAATTGAAAAAAAAACAACAGGCATTACTTACCTACCTGTATAATAATTTACGTGGCACTTTCATTAGTATGACGAACAGCATTTTACGCGTTGAAGCGAATAGATATGCGTTGGTATGACAGTATATTACGTGTTGACGCGAACAGATATACGTCGGTATAACAGCATATTCGCGTTGAAGCGAATAGATATACGTTGGTATAACGGCATATTACGCGTTGATGCGACTAGATATGCTTTGGTATGACAGGGTATTGCGCGTTGTCGCGACAAGATAATATGGCGTGACGACACGTAACACGAGATGTACTTTAGTTAGGAAACGGATAAGGTAATGTTAGTGAAATTGGACACCTAATTACAAGTTATCAAGACATTAATTACAATATAGTATTAGTAATTTGATTAAATAACAAATACATTGTTTACTTTAAACTGTATCATTGTAAATTAAAAATATTTATTTCTATTCACATTTATCACACCTACATTACAAACTCAGATGCACCTCGTTCAATCCACTACATTTTACAGCCAGACAAAAAATCCACTTATAAAAAAAAATTATACAAAAATAAATAAAAGCGTCACGAACATTCGATTCAAATTAAAAAAAAATAATAATTTAACTAACAACGAATAGGAATATCGATTTTTCCGTCGTAAATAGAGTACGGCAATCGATTCACGTCCCGTCCACTGCACTGGCGATTATCACTGAATTCGCAACTATCCACACTCATTTTATACTCTCGGCCAGATGGCGCGCTGTCGCACTGACACGGGTCGAAGTGACAGGTGTCAGAGCGACAGCTGTCAGACTGGCAGCCACGGCGAGCTGTGCTTACTGCGCCTTTGAGTCAGGTTTATGTCATACGAAGTCCATAGCGTCGTGGGACTTCGTCGCGAACTTGTTTCCGAAGGAACGCTTCTTGAGTGTGCGCTCGATGAGTTTCTTCACCTCACTTACAATGAATACGCTTGATGTTAGGCATACCAGGAATATCAGATCTGGAAGAGGAGGAAAATATGTGTTTAAATAATTGTAGACACCGGTTAGAAGAATCTAAAGCTAAAACTGTGTACGCACGTACGAGCAAATTTGTTGCGTTGCATGATACGCAACTATTTGGTTCGCACGTGTGTACGACTAATGAATATCGAACACTCTGTTCGTCAAACATGTTTGCGGCGATCCTATTTGTATGTTCCGTATGGACTGTGTTCGAATAGCTTGATACAAACTTGATGCTATAAAAACCAAATGTTCATGTTTGATGTTTGTGTTCAATATGTTCGTGTTCGTACACGACTTAAAGGTGTCTTGACATAACAGATGGTTTGGTTCCCTCGCATGAGGATTTCGTCGAGGGAATCCCCGAGTGGAGGAAATTTTAACGTCTAAGTACCGAAACACACTAGTGGGGTTGGAGTGGAGGCAAAACAATCTGGAATAACGATTAACGATACGCAGGTAAGTCTCCAACTCTCCACCCACCTTGTCCAGTTAAAGCTTCCGTCTGGAACACCCTCTGCAGCGGCGGGAAGTAGATGACCAGCATCTGTCCGACGAGGCTCAGCGTGACGGCGACCAGGAACATCTTGTTGGAGAACAGGCCGACCTGGAAGATGGACTTGGTCTGCGAACGGCACGACAGCGCGTTGAACATGTCGAACAGTACGAAGCACGTGAACGTCATGGTGGTGTCGCGCGGGGTGATCTTGTTGTCTGACATCTGCGGGAAGGGGGAAATACTTGTAGCACTTGTTAAGGTGTATATTTTAACATAAAGATATTAAGTTCATAATTTTTTTGTAATTTTAAAGAAAACATGGAACATGAAAGAAGGCGATTGAAACAACTAAAGGTATACTTTGAGACATCGGTTCTAAACTGGACGAATTAAGGACACTATTTCCAGGCGAAGAACTATTTTCGAGAAAAATAATTATTTTTCCAAATAGTATCAAAGTAATAGATAAAAGAAAACATGGAACATGAAAGAAGGCGATTGAAACAACTAAAGGTATACTTTGAGACATCGGTTCTAAACTGGACGAATTAAGGACACTATTTCCAGGCGAAGAACTATTTTCGAGAAAAATAATTCTTTTTCCAAATAGTATCAAAGTAATAGATAATTCTACCCAAAACAGTAAATCATTACCTCGCGGTTGAACAGCCACAGAGTGCCCGCTATGATGACGGCGGCCGATAGAAGAACGTTCAGTAGTAGGCCGCGCGATATGATGCGGCGGGTGACGTCTCTTGGTCTTCTAGTCACCACCTCGTGGTCTACTGGCTCTACTCCGAGTGACTGTGCTGGGGGTCCTGGGGGATATCATTATAGCGAATTATAGCGGAAGTACTTCACCATAGTTTTTTTTTAACTAAAAGCAGACCTGACGCTCTCTCTCAATTTATGGGACCTTATTTAATTATATGAGGCGATTTTTTGGCTCCCCTCTCCCCTTGGTTAGATGTCGCGACATTTTGCTAGATCCCCTCCCCCCTCTCCTAACTTCACGTCAGATTTAAAAATTGCGTATTTTATATCTGTACTGTTTTAGTATTCTGTTCTAAAAACTATCACGACCACAATACTCAAAGAAATACAGAAAATACACAGCAATCAAAAACTGTTTGAAAACGCCCATAAGCACAATGAGCGACAGCGCCCCAATTCTCATAGACAGCTGAAAGTGATGATAAATGAAGACGATGACCTACCGTCCATGATAATATTGATCCACAGTATTTGCATGGCGTTGAGCGGGTTGGGAATGCCCATGAGCGTGGCGAGCGCGATGAGCGACAGCGCCGCGATCGATGTGGACAGTTGGAAGCGCACGAAGTTGCGGATGTTGTAGAATATACACTTTCCCTCTTCGATTGCCGCACTGGGAAGAAAGAGATTGAGATACTTACACCAAATGAAAACAAAAAAAAAAAAGTGAGTTACTGTTCGATATTAAATGAGGTATTGTAATCTTCTCAGTTTTCAGTTTGACCACAGACTTTAACCATAATCAAATAGTAGATTGTATCACAAGGGAACAAAATAATTTATTTAGGGCGAGAGCGATTTTTCGAATCCAGAGCGAAGCGAAGAATTCTATAGGAGAATCCTAAGCGTAGCGAGGGAAGCAAGGGCCTCTTTTCGAATAGATAAGATGAAAAGAGTATTCCATGAAAAGTTTTTCTACCTTCATAATGTCCCGACAAGGCCTCGACATGGAACATTGGCGGGTCGGAATGAGAGACAAATAAGAAGGAACAGTTTCACTTCTTACATGTGTACACTATTACTTACACTCTTTTTTTAACCGACTACAAAAAAGGAGGAGGTTCTCAATTCGTCTGTATTTTTTTTAAATTAAATTAAGTACTTCCTCCCATCAACTTACATGATAGTTCCGAAGTCGTCATCCACGAGTATCATGTCGGCCGCCTCCTTGCACACATCGGTTCCGTTCCGCCCCATGGCGATGCCGATATCGGCGCGCTTCAACGCGACGCCGTCGTTGACGCCGTCGCCGGTCATGCCGACTATCTTCCCGAGCCGTTGGAGTGATTTCACTATCGCTAGTTTGTGTTTTGGTGTCACCCTGTAGAATACGCTGACCTGAAAAATATAAAAACTTATATCATTTTTTGATTTATTGCAAAAAGCCAAAAATAATGCATTATTGCATGTCAAACACTTAAGAATAATGTACATAGAGAAAAATAATAATAAATCAAATCACCATCCACAACCCATAACGTCCCACTGCTGGGCACGGGTCTCTCCTCACTTTCGTGAGGAGGATTAGGCCATAATCCACCACGGGGGCCCAGTCCGGATTGGTGGATAACATACCTACCTCCGAAATAATTCTCGGGTAGATAAATAAAATATGTTTTACAAAAGTCATGATTATGGGTTAAGTTTGAAAATGGACATTTCCCTTTCTAGTGGTGACTCGTGCCAGAATCTCGCACAGGATTTTCACTTACGTTTTCGATGATCCTGTCGAGTTCATCGTCAGGCGTGGAGTCGAGCTGGTCGCCGGAGAGGGACTGAGAGTGGAGCACGTCGAGACCGACCATTTGAGCTGAAAAAATGGCATTTTGTTAAAGTCAAAAGTTTCGTATCTTTCTTTTTTGCTTCCCTGGTCAGTGGATCAGGATAAGAGAGTACAGTATCCGCCTGGCTTGCTAATACAGAAAATATTTATATCGGGATGTTCCAGCAGCAGGCGTTGGGAGCCAGTCTCGTTCTAGGGTTAGCATGTTCACCACCTCCGACAACACGGCACGGTGGCCACTCACCCACGGCCAGCGCGGTGGGGCGCGCGTCGCCGGTGACCATCTTGACGTCGACGGCGGCGCGGCGCAGCGTGGCCACGGCGCCGCGCACGCCGGCGCGCGGCGGGTCGCACACGCCGCACACGCCGGTGTACGTCAGCGCCTCCAGGCTGGCGCCGCGGCACATGGCGATGATGCGCAGGCCTGGAACGGAAGCGCCGGGTCCCTGAGCCAGCCGCGAGGGCGGCGTGCGTGGCGAATACCGGCCACGGTTGACCGTGGGTAGAAAACCACGCCCAATCCTACCCGCGCCATTTCTACCCACGCTCAATTCTACGCGTGCCATTTCTACCCACACTCAATTCTACCCGCGCTCAATTTTACCCGTGCCCATCTCTACCCACGCCCCATCTCTACCCACGCCCAATTCTACCCACGCCCAATTTTACCCATGCCCATATCTACCCACACCCAATTTTACCCATGCCCATCTCTACCCACGCCCCATCTCTACCCACGCCCAATTCTATCAATGCTCAATTCTACCCGCGACATTTCTACCCGCACTTAATTATAACCACACTCAATTCTACCCGCGCCATTTCTACCCGCGTCATTTCTACCCTCGCCCAATTCTCCCCACGCTCAACTCTACCCACGCCTAATTCTACCCGCGTCCAATTCTATTGGCGTCCATTCTTACCCATAGTCCTAAAATATTATTATTTATACGTCCAATTTTCTTACCCATGCGTCCAATATTGTTCGCCTCCGCTATAAACTCGTTCTGCTTCTGCTTGGTCATCGCCGAATAGTTACCGCCGCTGTCTATGTAGTTGGTACACAGCGGTAGAACTTTCTCGATGGCACCTTTTACGAATACTTCCTCTTTCTTTGTGTCGCCGAACTTTGATGCGCATTTCACTACCATCATTTTCGTTTCGGAGCTGTGGACAGAGAGAGAAATGTCTTACGTGGCAGAAGGATTATGTCGCACTTCTCACGGACAGAGACCAACTGAGCCGAAAAGAGTTCTGTGTGTCTGTCTCTGACTTCGCAGCTCCCAAACAGGTGAACCATATTTTTTTTTCGTTTGCCACTCGTTGCCGTATTCACCTGAATGGTATCTCATGTAGCCGGGTGTACTGGTCGCGCAGGTCGTGCATGTTGTTCTTCATGGCGCAAGCTAGGAGGGCGCCCTCTGTCGGCTGCCCGTACAAGGTTTCGTCGCGGATCGTAGCGTTGTTGCATAGCACTCCCACCTGAAAGTGTAGGTAAATGATTCAAAATGACAGGTAACAGTGAGTCATGCGATAACAGCGAGTAAGTGTGAGTGGATGAGTGTAATTGTCTATGAATGTATTGTGGAATAAGTGAATGTAAGGATAAGTGGAGTGAGTGAGTGTATGAGTGGGGTTAATGAGTGAGTGAGTGAGTGAGTGAGTGAGTGAGTGAGTGTGAGTGAGTAAAGGTGAGCGAATGAGTACGAGTGAGTGGGAGTGAATGGGAGTGAGTGGTAGTGATGGGTAGCGAGTGAGTGGTAGTGATGGGTAGTGAGTGAGTGAGTGAGTGAGTGAGTGAGTGAGTGAGTGAGAGGAATGGTGTAAGAATAAAAATATCTACCTCCAGCATAGTATTAACTCCCATGGTAGCGACATCGAGATCTCTTCCCTTGTACGCTCGCAGCTGTATGTCGCCGCGGCAGTTGTACCCGGTCCCGGACACTTCGGCAATATGGCCGCCGCTGGTCGAGATGGTGGTTACTGTCATCTCGTTCTTTGTTAGTGTTCCTGAAAGAGATACATGGAATTACGCACTGGAGGGCAGTTCCCTCGATTACTACAAATTGAATAACATTTCAACGAATCCAGACCGAATTGTGAATCGACTAAAACTGACACATTACGATTCACTGAGCCGTAAGAGTCAGTCGTTGAATTGCCAATATAGGAGGGCGCCATTTTCAGATTTTAATGATATTGAGTCAGTCAGAACTATATTTTTTTTTTTATGAGATTTGGTTTATTTGTGAGTTTGTCGCTTTGTGTGAGGTAATCTCCAGGAGTACTGATCCAATTTTAAAAATTATTTCACTATTATGTAGCTCTATCTCTTGAGTGCTGTAGGCTATATTTCATTTCGGGAAAATGCGTATTTCCTGCGAGAAAACTGTAATTATGCGGATGAAACCGCGGGTAACATCTACTTGTTAAATGTCAATTCTATTTCAAGCATCTTACCATATTATTTTATGATTCTTTGGTGGGTTTTTACGATGTGTTTAACCACTAAATCGATATAGTTTAAATATTTATCTAAAATCAAGACAAATATTATATTGTTTTAGTATCTAGAATTTTCTATACGTAGATATATTTTTCAAAGCTTGTATCTATATGAAAAAAAAACGTCATAACGCTAATAATAGTTGTAGGCGACCCGACACCTTTAGATATGCTTATACCTATTTTATTTACAAGTGTCAGCTTTGTGTACCTACAAGTATTAGTATATTGTTTGTAAAAACCCGACTAGGGATCAGAGGGGAAGGTGCGGGGTGGAGGGGCTCGCAAGCGCCGGTGATTGGCTGTTGAGCAGTATTCGCTAGCATTTCTAACCGTCAACTGCACTCGTCCGCGGAACTTTGTAATAGCTTAACTTATGTCAATATTTTTATCGTTGAGTTCAATATATTTATTTATCTTCCAAATCTTCGTGTTTTACTCAAGGAGACCTGTGTCCCACACAATAGTGGTAATGTAAATTTTCTCACCTCAGTAATTAGCCGAGCAGTTCAAATTGATTTACTAAAACAAACATTATACTGTTCTATTCATCGATGACGTTACTACAGCACACGTTAAAATTATCAAAGTCGTTAGCAATGTTACAAAAAACATAACCCTCCTTCTGGCGCAGTCGGGTAAAAAATGTTAATAAATTTTAGGCCAATACATTAAAAGTCATTAACACTTTGACTGCTGAGGCGATTTTCTTGTCTAGCCACAGGTGCGGTGCGGCTCTGCACCTCTGCACACACCGTAGTGTTTTCCCATACAGCTAACACCACAGTTGTGTACTCGCAGCAAGTTATAAAAAACAAAAGTTGTGTTATCTGCAGTGAACGTGTTAAGGCGTATGTTCACTGTAGTTGTTATGAACCGGGTCGCAGCATAAGTATACAGAATAGGTACTCCCCCCCCCCCCCCCCCCCCCCCCAGCAATCGGCAGGACAGTCAATACGACACGCCCAAAATTAATAGACAAACGGTTGTATGAACCTGCATACTAGCTACTTGTCTTTTGTTTTGGTCGCGTAGTATGTTTTGCCTACTTACACACACATTTGGCAAGGTGTGTACATACGTCATTAATATGTGTGAGTTGTCAAGCACATTATTTGGATGTAGCGTCTGGGGTGGAGTAGATTGAATATTTTTGAGTTTTTAGGCTGGTTTGCGGTACAGAGAATGTTTTTTTTTAAGAAGATTGGAGAGTAGCCTTTTTACCGCTAAAGATTACCCGTTTCCAGCGGTTCTTACCAGTTTTGTCGCTGCAGATGACGTTAACGCAGCCGAGGGTCTCAACGGTGGGCAGCTTCTTGACTATAGCGTTGCGCTTCGCCATCCGCATCACGCCGAGAGCTAAGGTCACCGTCACAACGATCGGAAGTCCTGAAAACAACGCAAATAAAAATATACCGAACGATTAAAAGGCGCACTAAATGCTACTGAGAATGAGGTTCATCTCTGAATAATCAAAATACTAATAAACTAATACTAATTGTAATAGCAATTGCGATTTGTATAAAGTTTTATAAATAATGCCGTGAGTGTGAGGGTGAGTACACTGCACTCTACGAGGTATTGGAGTTGGATGTGTGTGTGTGTGCGTGCCGGTGTGTGTACTTGTGTGTGTGTGTGTGTGTGTGTGTGTGTGTGTGTGTGTGTGTGAGAGAGAGAGAGAGAGAGAGAGAGTTAGTTAGTACGCGCGCGTGTTAGTGTGTGTGTGTATGAATGTGCTGTTATAGTATGGATATCTTTTTGTTATTGTGTTTGTGCGCAATATAATAGATAAAATTTTACGGAGGTAAGGATATAATATATGTGAGTATATAACTTAGTGTGTATGAGACTGTGAATATACTATACTCTTACCTTCGGGTATAGCAGCAACGGCAAGACTGACACCGATGGTGAACATGTCCTGCAGAGCCTTGCCCTGCAGCCAGCCAGCCACCATGATGAAGCCGATGATGCAGAAGGAGTACAGAGAGAGCTGAGCGCCGAGAGCATCCATGGACCTCTGGAGCGGGGTCTTCGGAGCCTCCTCGGCCTGCATCATGCGGAAGATGTCGCCGAATTCGGATCGCTCGCCGGTGCTCACCACGATACCCTGGATGTTGAGGAAGGTATACTTTCAGATTGGTCGTATACAAATTTCATCGAAATCAGTTTACTGCTTTGATTTCTAAATCAAAATAAGTTGAAAAACTAGGTCGTCCAACTAGCCAAATGGGCATTTAGAGTCTTAGATTTTTTTACCTAAAATCTAAGACCCAGACGAGCTACTTCTTCGTCTAATCCAAATTTGATATGAAAAAGATCAGTATTAAAATTGAACTGACCTTGGCATTGCCGCACCGGACCAGCGTGCCCATAAAGGCAACATTATCCTTGTTGACCCTGCCGGCGCTTGCTTTGTTAGGCAAGATATTTTTCATAGCCGGCTCCGTCTCTCCAGTGAATGAAGACTCATCGATGGCGAGATCCGTCGAGTCATAGAGACGTAGGTCTGCCGGCACTCGGTCCCCGACGTTGAGATGTACTATATCGCCTGGGACTAGGTTCCGCGCTAGGAAGTGCTCCAGACTGCCCTCGCGAAGACTGTGAAGTAACAATAGAAATCTTTACTGGTGGTTATTGTTGCGGATGCGAAGATCAAGCCCGGTATCTTCGGCTTACACGGCTCGGTCACCATCTCAGAATGTGATCAAATCGTGTGATAATGATGGTTACAAACTTAAGTTTTATTTCAGTAATGTGACTATCCTGGAACTGCCGATCAACGCAACTTGAATCGATATGTCAAGGTAACTAGAAAAAAGTATTTAGCACGATTTATAATTTAAAACCCGATTATATTAAAAACTATGATTGAAATGACTTTTATGTATGACCTGAAATGTCTCTTTTACTATTGGCGTGGCAGTAGTCAAACTATAGGACCTGAAATAGACTGAAGAGAACAAGGCTTAAAATGAAGCCTTGCGGGACTCCAGTTAAATTATCTAGGTTATCTACATTTACAAATACCTGATTATTCTTATCTAGTCAATTAGTTGAGATACAATGACTGGAAGCTAAAAGTAAGATTTGAACTGAAATTCTTGTAACAATGGCTATAGGACGTCGATACTAATAGAGTCGAAAGCTTCACCTAAGTCAGTTCTCGATTTTTTTTTCTTTGATCAACTACATACGATATACACGATGGGATGAGTGATGACTAGAGATTACTGACCGACTAGTAGGTAACTGTGACCACTCACCAATTGCAAGATGGTGGCACGAGTTTATTCAACTCCTCGAGCGACTTCTCAGATCGATACTCCTGGACGAAGGCGACAGTCACGACAATCATGATCGCCACCGTGATCGATATGGCATCGTCGAATTGCTTCATGCAAATGCTCACCACTGCTGAGCCTGCGGAAGAAGAACGAAATTTTGTTAGTTCGTGTTACAGTGAATCCTGTTGCAAGTCGCATGAAACGGATGGATGCTAATTTGCTAATAGCCAGCTTTCGCTCATTGAGGCTTTTTACCTCTACCTCCGCTGCTGGAATACATCCACTGCTGAACATAAAACAGATCCAGCTAATGATTATGATGATGAACACCACGACCATGTGTCACGCTGTACAAAAAACCCCTACCAACGTATTTGTGACAATATTTAAAAAGCGGCTCACTCACAAGCATATTATGCCCTACGTGAGGACCATCAAGCTTCGCAATCGACTCACCAACAACGCCACGGTGGCCATGTAGCGATAGACAAACAATTTCATGTATTTTATATGTGTTTTTTCACAAAACACCAGCCTATGAAACAAATGCGAGATAAAAGTGTAACCGAACCCGCATAATGGCAGTAATAGGCCATTACAAAGAAGGCGGCTGGAAATGTGTTTGCAGTGACATTAACTATTCTCGTTTGTGGAATTTTATTACTCTTGATTACAGGAATTACACGGCACTGTGTTCGGATCGTGTAATTCGAGTTTTGTATGTTGATAGCATTTTTAGTTGTTGGCAGTAAATTGGTTTAGGATAATTATTTGAACTATAAATGAGACTACTAATGGATTGGCCTGAAAGCGATCGCTTTATGCGACAACACTGCTGATGGTGCTACCATTGGTGTAATTATTTTTCTAATACCAATAGGAAAAGTTTGTGCTTTTGTGAGTTTGTTTGTTGGGGATAATTTCAGGAACTACTGATCCTAATTCTTTGGCTGGCATTCTGAGCTTTCTACCCAGGTTATATTTTATAATTACGTGAGAAAAAGCACTGACCAAGAACAATTAATGATACTTCAGGTCAACACAAGAACGGTCAAACGAAACATAATATTGTAAAGAAAATATGTAGAGAAACAAAGCCGAGACGGATGTTTGAAACTGGCATACAGAACTGCGTATCGAATTGCCAAATTCAGACTTATTATTCCAACACTTGTTAAATGATTCCATAAAAATATGGATTGTTATGATAACACATGTTGCTTTCCATTCGACCATGACATTGAGGGAGGCGAGTTTACAAACATGCGGGTAACGTATCGATTTGTAATAAGAATTATATTGATGGAAATCGATTTCGAAGGTATCATAACAAAGACGCAGACAAAGCACTACTTTCGAGTGTAAGCGGGACAGATTATGACTCAGTGGCAGCAGGTTCACTACATTTACCGCAATATTACAATAAAACGTGGTCGAAGGTAAGCTAACCCTAGAACCACAAAAAGAATACTTCCATTGGGGCTAGTTTTGTATTATTCGGCCCCTCGTTTAGGTTCTGGTGGTTTTCTTGCAGTTCCCGATTCCCTAGTTACAGGGGATTTGTTTTAACAGAGAAACGAGACCATCAGGTCCTTCACCCGATGTTAAGAACCACGCCTGGTCATTACATTTACAGTGCCACCCAGTACTTTGTATTTGAGTTACCAAAAGAGTTAAAATTTTTGAGGATGTACAGCTGGAAGATCTTGACGTAAAGCGCCTAAACTGGAAGGCTCGACCCAAGCCTTCCGATTACACGTACAACAGCGCTGGTCAGCTCTACTGCGCCATGTGTGATCGCACCAAGGAGGCTATCACCATCATCATTGCAAAATTAAACGGCCACACCTTGGGTCTGTGAACATTTAGAGATATAACCTCTGAGGGCTTCTATGCCTATACATGTCAGCCTGGTCGTTTGATAGCAATCGTTAGACTAGGTCAAAGACATGACAAGCTCTCGACATCAGAGGCCACCACTACCCCTTTCGAGATCAATAGAAACCTCAAAGGTCACGACAGTATAAGGGCAGGTTAACCTCCAGCCTAGTCTGAACTCCCGTCTACAGATATGCCAAAGTTAACTTCTGGGCAATCTAGACACCTAGTTTATCTAGAGGTATTCTACACTCGTAAACTGGTTACATAAAGAGGTCATGATCGTGACATTGTAGGATTTGTACGGCTTTACACGTTGTAATGCCTATTTTCATTGGTACTTAACAAACAATAGTAGATAATTAAAGTATGTGACTTTTCTGTGTAAATTGGTGAAGAGCGGACTGCGAAGGATGCGGTTCTGATTCTTGTACAAGCGAAATATTTGTGATGACCACAGGTATTAGTTCTCCGTGGTTCTGAAAACGTCAGGCCCACCTTGACGGCTAGACTTTATCATTGCAATCTAAGTGGCAAGTATCCATGTTTTTTGTAGTCCTCCTTTGCAAGAGTCTCCCTGAGGAAGTAGCATACCACCGCCAGATATTTTTCCGCCAAGCAGTACGGTGCAAACATTACGGTGTTCCGGTTCAAAGGGGAATTTTGTCAGTAAAATAACTAGGCATATGTCTCATAGTGACGAGCGCAGTGCTGCAATGCTGCTGGATTTGCAAGTCAAAGTATTGGGCGACCTTGCTACCGTTATTGGCATCATGACCTTCAACTGCCCTCATCCAGTCTTTGCTAGCCGTGTCAAGCAAGTCGTCACTTTACCTAGCTGGCGGGCGTTCTGCAGAACGTTTGTGTAAACGCAGTCTAAACATCATCATCTTCATCATCGTCATCATCATAATCATCATCAACCCACATCGTCCCACTGCTGAGCACGAGTCTCCCCTCACTTTCGTGAGGAGGGTTAGACGGCCCGATCCGGCTTGATGGATAACATACCTATCTCTGAAATAATTCTCGGAAAGGTTTCCTCACGATGTTTTCCTTCACCAAAAAGCGAGTGATAATTACGTACATATGCTTTACAGAAACACATTGGTACGTGCCCGCACTGGGATTTGTACTCACGACCTTCACCTTGATAGGCTGACGGTCTCCCACTAGGCAGTCTAATACTCATCGCTTTTATGACAACACTCAGTAATTTCATAATTATGTATTTATCAAGAGCTCTCCGGTCATTGTCACAGCCGAGAGCGATCATTATACCTCTATAACCTGTTTTCCATTTTTTGCAGGCGCTGTTACGCTCCGTTGCTGTTTACTTGATGCATATTAACTCTGGGACTTTGGACGCGGCTGTTTGATGATGATACGTTTACGTGATACGATGTGACCTTGGTAATGTTATGTTGTAATGGGGTTCGATACTTGTCAATGCCATAAAAAAGTAGCTTCGTAATTAAAAAACCCTAAGTTCGGCTGTACTGATCGCAGTTTCACAGTCAAGTCACGAACAGGTTACTTCTAAGTAGGCGTGCACTGTCGTAGACCGCATCATCGCTTAACAACAAGTAATATAGTGGTCAAACGCGAGCCTATTTATTAATGTAATAAAATAGTAAATTTCAACGAAAACAGTCCATATTACAATTGTTGAAACATTGACACTAACGTAGAAGATTATAAGCGCAGTAAATAAAGTAATTTGAGTTGATAAGAAATAAAATTACGGTTACGAGCTCCCTAGGCCTCAAGTCTTGCTATTTATCGAACCGCGTTATCTCGTTAGTCTTAACTATACGCTAACACTAAGCGTATAATTATTTAAATGAGTAAGAAATTGAAACGTCTTCATGAGTTCAACGCTACCCACAGCCGAAATTTTTTTAGCTATCGAACCGTGTTATCTTTGTCAATGTAGTTGGTTTTGCCAGTTCTTATAGGACCGCGCTATCGCTGTCAAGTCGCTGGTTTTGCCAGTTCTTATAGGACCGCGCTATCGCTGTCGAAGTCGCTGGTTTTGCCAGTTCTTATAGGACCGCGTTATCACTGTCAAAGTCGCTGATTTTGCCAGTTCATAAAGGGCCGCGCTATCACTGTCAAAGTCGCTGATTTTGCCAGTTCATAAAGGGCCGCGCTATCACTGTCAAAGTCGCTGATTTTGCCAGTTCATAAAGGGCCGCGCTATTGTTGTCAAAGTCGCTGGTTTTCCCAGTTTTCAGGTACAAAAACTTTAAAGCGATGTTGCGGTTTTATAAATAGCTATATCATTCATTGCTTGTCATTTTGTACTGTTAGTTATTCTGTGCTCGTACCCCATTAGGTGAGATCGCGATCAAATGTTTACCTACATGTTTAACTAAAATCTTACCTAAAATTAATATTATACGAAGTGTGTAATCAAATAAATTGTGCCGTTTTCCTTATTCAATACGAACTTTTCTTGTACCTACTTCGTTATTTTGTACGTACATAGTTTAATATCTTTTTAATTTGTTTTGTGATTAGCGACCGCTTACCGCGTTACAAAATAATTCCCAATGCCCCCACTGGTGTGCCATTTAGTGGGCCAGTTGGGAATACACCTCTACTTTTAGCATCTGTCTAGTAAACAGTCGTCCGTCCAGTAAGGTTCCGTGAAAGTTCTGACTACAGACATTTAGAGAATGGTACATAATGCGAATGAGACTTTTAGCAACATCGTGACAATTTGGGAAAAGGACGTTTTGCTAATAAAGCCTAGATATAATTTAGTTTGTGCTCAAGCATTTTTTTTTATTGTGCTTTATTGATTTCCTTTCTCTCAACTTTTCATTTGATTTGCAGGATTTGCCAAAAAAATGACTATTGTATTTTATTAATAAATAGGTTCGGTTTTGACCACTATCTCACCTGATGGTAAGTGTCAATGCGGTCTACGATAGTGCACATTTACCTAGAAGTAACCTATTCACTCGGTGACTTGCAGACCCCCAGGTTACAACTTTCGGGAGACACAGACTCAGGCAAGGAGTTCCACTCCTTTGCGGTACGCATAATAAATGTGGAGACAAACCGCTTCGTGCGTACAGATTGAACATCCACCATGTAACGGTCTTTCTTTCTAACAAAAGTTATATAAGTGCCTACTAATACATTACTATCTAAGGAATAAACATAGCGGCGCCGCCAACGCACCTCATAACAGTACATCAAACATAACTCAATTAGTCATTCATCTCAGTATTTGGCGTGCAAACAAAAACCAGTCTTATTGTAGAAACGAGATAGTATATATATTACATACACACATACATACATAGTTATGCCTTTTTCCCGTTGGAATAGACAAGAGACATATTTCCACATACAACGACCCCGGTGGAAGGCAGTACACCAACTTCCAGACACCCTCTTTTGGTTTATTTGACTCCAGACCAATAAATAGGCTGTGTAGGGTCCATGCGCAGTGGTCACACATGTCAAAAGAACATCAATCCGTCCTTTAATCATTATCTCGCATACTTCCTCAATTTTATCTTTCATGCCTCCTCCAACATTCACCGTAGCAAAATGGCTTTCTGTAGAACACTCTTCACCCCCTCGGGAAACGCGACGTGATGGGAAGCGTGACTTGTCGCTGCTATTTTGGTGTGATTAAACAAAACAAATGTGCAGCTAGCACCACAAATTTGCCCTGAATCTGGATGTTTGTAGGACCATGGTCCTCGTAGTTCCTGATTCCCTAGATACAGGGACTCCCAGTCTATATGTGATCGTGAAGAGGGTACAAACAAACACACAAACTTTCGCGTTTAGGAGTGTGAATGTAGTAAATGAGCTGCCTTTTTATGATTCGACATACTATACTATTCCGTTAAACTAGACATCAATCTATCACAGTGCATTCTCCTAACAGTACACTAACTCTATTTATAAGCTCCACATGCTACTGCAAGTCATACTTTCCAATACCGCTACGTCACTGCGCCCCAAATTCGGCACCGATTTAAACAATGTCCGGTGATCGATACTGATGCTCGTATTCAAGAACACTACTTGATAAGTTATCATAATCACCACCATCATCATCATTGCGAAGGCTTCCGTGGCGTAAGTGGATGATGAGCCGATTGCGAAGTTGTAGGTTCGATTCGAGCGCAGTGCAAATATTTGTGTGAACCACATGTATTTGCGCTAAATTTGAGTGTTTGTGGGACGATGGTCCTCGTAGTTCCTGGTTACCTAGATACAGGTTATCCTAGTTGGGGGTCAGGATCATTCTTTCTTTTTTGTTTTTTTTTTTTTCTGGTTAGGTTTTAACTATGTATTGGGAAACAGAGACTCCGGGAAAGAGTTCCACTCATTTTAATAAATGTAGAAGCTTATCTTTTCGTGCGTAGAGGTGTATAGACTAAAAAGCGTTTCTGGTTCTTCAATGTCTGTTAGTAAAATGGTCTGGGTTTTCCTCTTCTCTCTCACTCTTGTTTATAACTCACCTAGCAACAGCAGTATGAGCGGGTTCTGGAACTGCTCGATGTACTTCTTCCACAGAGGATCCTGTTCTTTGACCTGGAACTCGTTGGGGCCGACGAAGTTCATGCGGTCGTTCGCCTCGCGCCATGCCAGCCCCCGGCGGACGTCCACGCTCAGACGCTCGGCCACCTGGAGAAAGAGAAGAAGATGGATATAGCTGGTGACTAATTCTGCAATCTTTTTATTACCGAATAGATGTAGAAGCGGGGATTCACTTACGGACCAGCCCGCGGGCATGCCTGCATGCAAGTCCGCTGGACTGGACCTTGCTATGCAAGTCCGCTGGACTGGACCTTGCTATTTACTACTGCGACGGACGTACATTAAACGGTCATAAGACACACCTATCAGTCCTATCGGATCGGTCCGTCGTAATTGCCTGCAGGCGTGCCTACGGGTAGGTCCGTAAGTGAATTCTCCGCTTTAGTGACGACACTATCGACAGTTTAGCATGCTTGCATAGAAGATACCTCTTCACTGTCGACTTGAAATTTTTATTAATGTAAATCCAACCTAATACGCAATGTTCGCGATTCCCTAGTTACGGGGAATCCTAGTGAGGAATCATGACGCGTAATTTATATTTCATTTTAAATGGCGTTGTCAAACAAACGAATTTCGTGTCTCATGTCTTGTTGTCCGATAGTGGAAAGGAGATGGAGGAAGTAAGAATCCAGCATTAACTTTATCTTGTTTTGTAGACCCCACATATACACTAGACCTGGATCAGACAATCAGGCTGAGTGCCAACTATCCGGTGCAGTGGCCGATACACCATGACTGTATTTTATATTTAACAGTCTATTTTTATCTTCCTACCCGTAGTAGATCTCAAATTAGCTGAAGTTGTACATCTTTAGTATCAAGTGGTGAGTAGTCGGTAGGATACTACTGTTTACAAGCTTTTATTTAGCTCATTGTATTAGTAGTTTTACTTCAAAAAACCTTCTGTTCTCTACTTCGTTAACCTATCGTCTGTCATCTTCATTCGTAACAACACTTGAGACATTATTTGCCCTAATTTAGGTGCTACGTCTCATATCAAGTACTCCTTCCCTGAATAGGGTATTGGAGACGATTCGACAAGATGGCAAATATATAAGAATTTGATTGAGAAGCCATTTTTATTTAGGGCTCCACTGAAGGGTCTTCTGAAGTAGAGATCGGGTGAAGTGGCTCTGTTGGGTAAAATCAATGTAAGACGACAAAAGCCCGTTACGCAATAGATTAATAAGCAACTAAAATCTCTTTTATTACTGACTATTTTTTTTATTTGTCTGATTGACGAGACAAGCAAGTCGTTCATCTGATGGTAAGCACTACGCCTGCCCATAACGGTTACTGTGCCGCTCAGAACTTTGCATTGCATCATCCTGCGCGGCACTGCACTGCTGTTGCCACCCTAAGATATCGGCTCTAAAGTCTCATATTATTATGCCCAGATACAGTGCCCTACAAACTGGAATACAGTAATGTTTGCACACTACTGCTTGGCGGGTGAATATCTGGCAAAGGTGTGGTACCTCCCCAGATGGGTCTATTGCAGAAGAGGCCTGCTACTACAAAGTCAGTCTAGGTGTTTATGGGACTATGGTCCTCGTAGTTCCTGATTCCCTTGATACAGGAAATCCTAGTTAAGATGGTCAAAGAGTATATAATTGTGACGCGTTATATCGTGTGCAATAAACAATAGGTAATTGTGTTTTCTATTGGAGGATCGAATTACTAGATACTTTATTATTGTCCCCAATGCACGTAACAACAGATTCCAATTGTTGCAACATGCGCCTGCAATCAACATAAAATGCTATTTGTCACGGCCAATGTCATTTGTGCAATCACTTGCTTCGATGACCAAGTTTTCATGGTGAATGTGAAATCTATACTTCATGATATAACAGTAGGCAAAGGACCCAGTGCGGGCACGTACCAATGTGTTTCTGTAAAAACATATGTACTTAATTATCACTCGCTTTTCGGTGAAGGAAAACATCGTGAGGAAACTCACATACCTACCCGAGAATTATTTCGGAGGTAGGTATGTTATCCACCAATCCGGACTAGGCCCCCGTGGTGGATTATGGCCTAACCCTCCTGACGAAAATGAGGAGAGACCTGTGCCCAGCAATGGGACGTTATGATTTGATTATGATGATGATGATGATGATGATGAAAGGACAAAAAGTCTGTACATTGAAGATATGTTAATAAAAATAATTGGCCCTAGACTAGACTCTAGGGGATTTCAATTAATCTACTGAACAATCGTATAGCTTCTTTGAAAATGGTATGTTTGTCTGTTTATTTGCGCAGTATTCTGTGGCATCATCAGTATCATCATCATCATCGTCGTCGTCATCATCATCATCAAAATAATCATCATCATCATCATCGTGATCTTCGTATTCACCATCATCCTCATTATCATTAAATCATATCGGCTCCCTGCTGAGCACGGAAGCAAAGTGTTTTTTTTTTCTTTTGTTGGAGCTTAGTATCTCGGCTTGTGTAATGGTACAAGACATCTAAATATAACATGTAGAAGCCGAACTTTAACGGTATGTAGGTGACGCACTGGAACAGGCCGCGTTTGTCAGACACCGGGTTTTGGTAGTAACTTGTCATCTAATATAGATTTAAAAATATCATCATCGTCGTCGCAACCCATGCCCGCTCACTGTTGAGCACTGTTCACCTGAGCACTATCATGAAGAGTTAAGTTAAGCGGATCACATACCTCCGAAATATTCCTCGGGCTGGTCTCCAAAAAATCGTGGGCATCAGCTAGCTTTACAATAAGGAAGATGAAATCCTCTCCCCGGTGAAGTCATATAATGATATTGCCGTAGACTGCTCATTGCCTGTCACATACAACCGACCTGAGCCGACCCGTAAGTGATTTGCATAAGGATTCGGAGATTTCAGACGCCATGGATGACGTCAATCTGTATCCGATCAATACGATCTATTCTTATAATAAAACTGTAGGAGGTTTCAAAGCGTATAACGTTGATAGCTTAGTCGGGGAACGTGTGCCTTCCAAACAGAGGATGGTAAGTTCAAATTCCAGTGTAGCCACATAAGTACCAATGTGTCTTGTAAAAACATAAGTACGTTATTATCACTCGCTTTTCGGCGAAGGTAAACATCGAGAGGAAACCCACAAACTCGAGAATTCTTTTTGAAGTATGTGATCAACCAATCCGAACCCGTGAGGGATTACGACCTTGATGAGAGACCAATGCTCAGCAGTGGCCGGATATGGATTGATGCTGATCTGGAATTACTGAACCGAATATGAAAATTCTTTAACTAACAGAAAGCCACACTATTCCCGATTTACATAAGCTGCTATATCCCGGGAAAATTCAAATTCCTGACTCCCGAGTATGACGTCACTATATCTAGAACTACAGACAGACATGCAAAATTAATAGACTGGAACCCGTAACGCTGAAGGATAATTGAACTAACCCCTGTAATATTGTAAGCCATAGAAATTAATTGGAGAGAGAATGGAAACTGGGTCAGGCGGCCTCTACTCAAGAGCTATATACTAGATAGGTAGCTAAGCAATAATGTAACAGTTAGTTAGATAGGTTACCCAGGATAAAATAATAAGCGATTTCCAGTCGAATAAATCTACGAATTAAAGGCAGTTTTGACGGGAAACCTAAAATATGCCATTGTTAATTTAGTCGGTTCTTTTTCAATTTTTGTGTTTATTCGGGTTGTGGAACTTTAGCTACTGATAATATGCACGAGTCAACCAACCACCGACCAGCAGAGTGACCGAGTGTCAAAACACACAAAAAAAAACGTGTAAATATTGTGTTCTCCCCAAAACTGTTCAGGAAGTGTCAGTCAGGCATCCACCACTTAACTGAATCGTGACGTTGACAGTGCCTTAACTAGTCTGATGGTGGTCCAAAATATTATTTCCTCTAATTCGATTGTTCTTTAACTACCCTCAAATATCAAAACTTTTCATTATTTATGAAAACCTCCCATTGCGCTATGACAAACATTAACACTGCTGAGCCGTTTTTGTTGTCTAGCCACGGATACGGATCTGTACACCCCGTTGTTTTCCCGTACTCGCGGCAAGTTAAAAAAAAACACAACAATTGTTTTTTCAGCAGTGAACGTGTTAACTATGCCAAACTCTATGTTATGCCGTTTAGCTCAGGCAGATTATAATTATAACATACAAAACCAGCTAGATAGTACCAAAAAAAATTAAGAATGTGTATTCCGCTTTAATTTCGTATAAGAAAAGATCCTTTATTCTCCAGCTCTGAAGACCCAATGAAGCTATCACAATTAAGCACCCTCTGCGCATTGTGAAATGTATTACAGGTAGACAATTCGCACGGAAGGGTCCTGCAAAGCTCGAATAGGGCCAATGAGATAGCGTCCCTCTTGACATTGATTACATACCTGGTTACTGAATATATTTTGGGATTGGGCAGGTAGGTCAAGATAAAGAGCGGGAGACAAAGGCGGAATCAGACAGATCAGTTTTTGTTCACTGCTTTTCCATGGTCGGTACCCTATAGTCGGATTTCCATCACTCCGTACTTTGGAGGAAACGTTAAGCCACTGGTCTCAATTGGTGTCTTTAAGCCACGTCTGAGGCCCTTGTGCTGCCTTACTTACTCTGGCACCAGAAGACAGCATTTCAGGCATATTATGTAACGCCGATAAAAATAAAAATGGCGTTCATTTGACATATTGCCCGTAATAAAAACGTCGAACGAATCCCATTTTCATCTGAGTTACATATTGGGGTTGCTGGCCCAGTCACTTGTCTCCTCATTCGACATATTTTCCTTAACAAACCCTAACAGAAAAAAAAATCGTTTTTCGATAGCATAATATATGTGAGAAACACCACATTTTAATCCGGGCATTGAGTATATTTTTCTGAAGCTTCCCCTAAAGCATTTATATAAATATTTATTTAACCGACCAAAATATTCACGGAATATAAACATTCTGTGGTTAATCTACAACGTCGTTTGAAAGGAAGTGTCGGTTATAAATATCTTTATTGCCAGTGAATTTTTAGGCAAGCGAGTTGGCTGTTGATTCGTCTTTGATGAACCAAATGAGGGCCAGTTACCTACTGAACGACCAATCGAATGTTGGTTCAGCTACGACTCCTGGGCGATAGAGCTTGTCGATATGGAATCGAATCGATTCGATATCGTCCTAGTATCGATAAATAAAGATAAATTTCGACAAGGACATTCGACCTGCAAATTGCATTCGATTATATTACAAATTGTATTAATCGATATGTTACCGAAGAAAATAATCGAATTAATAGCGTTACCGTAGCTGTAACCGTGTGAATTACGTATGTTCGATTCCAGATTGACTTCGAAAAGTTCGACGTGCACTTAAATGTGCCGAATTGGAGGATATTATTTCGATTCGAAATCACAATTGTCAATATCGATTTTACAATTCTGAACTAAAAATATGTCAAATCGAACGATATCGAGCCGAATCGATCGATAACTGAGTTATCGAAAGGTTCTGAATATCCTACTTATAGGTCTTCCCATATGTTCCACGTGTCCAATTAACATTATTTATAAGTCACAATAAACAAACCTTTATATCATCCTTTAAATATCTCCAGAAGCTCATATATTAACTCTTCCAGACGAGAAGACGACTCTTAGAAGTCCAAGAACAAATAAATAACCTTCTGAGAATGCTCGTCAAAATCTAGGTCATACCTGTGACCTAGTTTTCTTCATCATATTACATTTATATTAATTAGAGTAGAAGCATGAACACTTAGTTTGTTTATCGAATGAGGTAGAGCCGGCCTCTGAGGTCGGTTTGTTAGGCCGCCCAAGGGCCACTGACGTCGCTTAAAGACTGCTATCGATCGATGACTGGGACGGAGGTCACGGATGGCTTAATGTACCTTCCGCAGCACGGACCGAAGTAACTTCAACTGGTTTAGATACATGGAATACTTGAAATACTAAGGAAATGGTAATTGTAGTGAAAGTAGGGCAACCTTTTTTCGTATCGATATGTCAACCATTTAACACGTTTTATTTATTTCAATTGAAACGGCCGCAGCCAATTACAAAAATCGAAGAAAATATTTTAAGAATTATTACAATAAACACAGTTAGAACACAGCTATTACAAAATACACATTCAAAGTTTCACTCTCTCTCTCTTTCACAAAAACCGTAGAAGATTTTAACCATTTTTTTTTTACACTGTTTTTGAACCAAGTAGAAGACAGCGGTGAAGACACTTAAAGGCGCAGGTATGTACAAAGCACGGCTCGCCATGGAATACTTTGAAACACTTAGTAAATTGCATTTCTAAATAAAGTAGAGCAGTCTTTTTTCGTTTTTTTTTTATTTGACTGAGTGACGAGACGAGCAAATCGTTCACCTGATGGTAAGCGCTACGCCTGCCCATTACAGTCACAGCACCACCCAGAACCCTGCGTTGCATAATCCTGCGCGGCACTGCACTGCGCTCGTCACCCTGAGACATCGGCTGTAAAGACTCATATGCCCAGTAATTTCGCTGGAAACAATGCCCTTCAAACCGGTACACAGTAATGTTTGCACACTACTGCTTGCGGATGAATATCCGATAAAAGTGTGGTACTTCCCCAGGCGGTTTCTTGCAGAAGAGGCCTCGCACTTACTATCGATTCGTATCGATATGTCAACCATGGTTGAACCAAGTAGAAGACCGCGCTGAATATACTTAGAGGCGCAGGTGTATACGGAGCACGACTCGACAGTAAAACCTAAACTTTTAAACGAAGGCAGACAAGAAATCTTTATTTACGACTAAAGATGTCACCTTATACAATGATAAAGTTTTACAATAAATGTGTTGAAAGTCTTTTTGGAAGCTGGTAAAAATTACTACTTTAGTACTTAGAGTTCGATGAAGGAAAACATCGTGAGGAAACCCACATACCTACCCGAGAATTATTTCGGAGGTAGGTATGTTATCCACCAATCCGGACTTGGCCCCCGTGGTGGAACATGGCCTAACCCTCCTCACGAAAGTGAGGAGAGACCCGTGCCCAGCAGTGGGACGTTATGGGTCGATGATGATGATGAGTACCTAGAGTAGCTGCGCTTTGCGGTTTCATCTGCAAATTGTACATTTTTCCCGGGGTTATACTTATCAATAGTAATCATCATCATCATCATCACCTTCGTGAGTAGGATTAGACCTTTATCAACCTCGGGGTCCCGGATTGGTAGATCATATTACCTCCGAAATCTCAGACATGTTCCCCACGATGTTATCCTTTACCGAAAAGCGAGTCGTAATAACGTAATGTATTGGTGTTTGTAAGACCATGGTGCTCGTATTTCCTGACACCCTAGATACAGAGAATCCTAGCGAGGCCGTGGCGGGTCGCTGGTTATCAATAAAGAGTTCTCTATCTATCTTGTCGACCGGTGGTACTCAAGGACGTAGAACCGCGGTTATAATACCTAGGTCTCCCGGGAGCTGCCCATTGGCCGGCCCCGGTGCGGTGGCGCCCTAGGCGCAGGCCCAGTGCACGCAGATCGATGGCCCATACACTACCTAACTATACCTAGCTATGAAGTGGATATCTGAGGGAGGGATGGCATTGACACAAATGCAGTGTATAAAATTTTAAAACATGGCTACCGACCTCGCTTGGGTACAGTACAGTAACAGACCTAGAAAAAAGGTGGAAATGGATCTAGGAACGGCAACGGTTTTCCACATTTCGTATAAACCTTTATGACGTTGATTTTGGTAGATTGTCCCATTATTATGTTATAAGTAAAATGTGTATAGTTTTGTTTCGACCCTTGAAATTATACATCAGCGAAAACAGAACAAAACCTATCAAATACTTGCAAAACTTATTTATCTTCCTATGAATAAAGGGGACAATATTCATTTTCGCGAATTGAACATTTGAATGCCCAGCTTCTTATGCAGATTTTATACCCGTCTGAAGTTCAATCAGTGGTCTGGTCAACTTATGAACAGCTATAATGGACATGAACAAATTACACAGCGCCATTGTTCAAAGTCAAACATCGACCAACATGAAAGAAGATCAGTGCAAAAGAAGTTCTCAAGTGAAGAACTGCTTCTAAGGGTCAAACTTATATCTAATTTGATCAATTCATCTGACCACCAATTATGAGCCACAATAAGGGACCCTACACACGATAGACTAAACGATCGGCCAACAGTTCAGTTGGATTTTTACCAGTATATAGATGAATACTAGTGCCAACTGGGAAAGCTGGCAATTTATTATATATTCCCAGCGTCCCCCTATAAATATTAGTGGAGACGTTGGGAAATTGGATTTCCAACGGGCCCACTTTAGCTATGGAAACGCTGGGAGTTCTCTATCGTGCGCGGAGGCTCTAATTAATTAGCAATGTAAATCGATTCAACCTATGTGTCTATTAATTTGCACATTGATATCCGTAGGCGAATCTGCATTCGTGATTCAATGGGCAAACTGTATAATGCGATTGTATTAGCCTGACTGAACATGAATGATATCGGCTGTAGAACAAGCATGGTACTCCGTCGATGGGTTTGTCGATCCGCCAAACCATCTCTCCTATCGAGATAGTAGGGTATATATA
The DNA here is from genome assembly GCA_912999815.1 of Campaea margaritaria. Classification (NCBI taxonomy): domain Eukaryota; kingdom Metazoa; phylum Arthropoda; class Insecta; order Lepidoptera; family Geometridae; genus Campaea; species Campaea margaritaria. The sequence goes on from OU538801.1 coordinate 1,715,136, forward strand.
TAGCTCTTTTCGATCGATTTGATTAAATTATCGACGACCATCGAGAGGAATTGGAACTTAGTTGTTCAGAACTTCAACGCTACCCCAAGCCGAATTCTTTTAGCTATCGAAGCGTGTTATCGTTGTCTATGATTTTTCAAGAGCTGTTATTCGCTATGACCACCTAGACTCGTAACGCGCTCATTTTTAAATGTCAATTGAACTGTCAAAATATCGTGCGGGAAGTTAGCGCTTTTCGAGAAGGATTAAGGTTCAAAGTAAGTTTATACGGAAACCGTGTAACCGTGCCGTTAAATAAAACTTGTATAGTGAACGCACGGCTTTAACAACCGATTCGGTTATTAATTTAACGTGCTGATCGGATTCATTACTGAACTAAAATATATTATGTTTAATGAACCTGATTACGCTTTACGTATAATTAATTGTCCTATAAATTTGAACAGGTCGCAAAAAATATTGTATTTTGGCAGCTGAGAATTCTAGCATTTGTGGAGGGAGGACGTTCGAAAACGCGAAAAAATTGCAAAGTTAATAAATTTAATTTACAAAAATACTACTGATATACTCACTTCAGTTCACTTTATAATAATTATTATTATAATTGATAAAATTGAGGTCTAATGCTAAGTAGGCCAACTCGTACATATTATATCGCCGTACACTCGTCGATTGAAACACTATTCCATTAAATTTTCCACAACTTTTATATTCCAATTGGTAATTAGTGTTATATAAAATAATCAATTCCATGCTAGTGTTGCCAGACTAATCGTTTCTTATTTATATACTATTGAGTCACGTCACACTGATAAAGTATTCCCTGAGATGACTCACGTACTCGCCGATAATAAATACGAAAAGAAGAAAATAAATATAAGAAAACTAGATAAAATACGGAAGTGTCATGTTTATTTTGATAGTTTATCTTTATTACATTCACGTTGTTGTATGACTATGACGTATTGGCAAGAGATTTTATCGTGTTAAGACATTCGGGTCATGTTCGGCGTAAGCCTATTTATAGTTCGACTTACAGGCATTATTTTCACAGGCTTATAGGTAACGCGAATGTTTAACCCACTATCATGTGGCAGGGTACACAATATACGCTGGCGGCATTGCCCCTCCAAGTTTCTATGCTAATACGATATTTTATTTATTTATAGCGAATAGACAAGCATTTGACCGCAGTCTCACCTGACGGTGACGCGGTCGGTGGTGGAGCATGCTTGCCTAAGAGATGCCTATTCACTCTCGACTTGAAGGCTTCTAGATTATATATCTCGCGAAACGAAGACGCTGGAAGGGTGTTCCATTGCTTCGCTGTTCCAATTATTAAAGTGGATTCGAATCGCTTTGTGCGGATGAGCGATGAGCCAAATAAGTACCAGCATTTTGGTACAAGTCGCATCAATCAGGCGTTCAAAGAGATTTGACAAAATACTAGAAGCTTCCGGGCCACTACTGACGCAATCTCAACACCAATCAGCTCAAATATGCAACCAACTGCCGAGGTTAGCCTTTCGTCGTTTGAGGTTTTCTGTCGAAATATTCACGGCACCAACCCTTCTGTCTCAAGGAAAAGTACCTCTGGAATATTCCAGCATTAACGGTGATGAATGACTTACCTCCTCCCATGATAGGATGGAGCTTTCCACAGCACTGAGCCACATGTCTCCAGCGCCCTGGCCGACGTCGTAGCTGTGTCGTCCGCCGTCTCCCCCTCCGGAATGCTGCAACAAAGCTCTACGTTATTATGTGCGCCTGGTACTTCTGATCCGAAATACAAAGATCTCTACAAGATTATGTGAGCCAGGTTCATCTGATCCAAAATACATACGTAGTAGACAATCCTCTACGAGATTATGTGTGCCTGGTATTTTTACAATAAAATTGTTAGTTGAAATCTCTTCGAAAGTATGTCTGCCTGGTATCTATTATAGAATAGATTAGAATAGAAAAACTCTTTATTGTACACCAGAAACAAAAATAAACACAGTACAGAAGAATTATACATCAAAACAAAACTCCAAAAACGCTACGCTACGTATAAAATTACGAGAGTAAGCAATTACAATTACTATTGAACAAAATATCATTTTTGTAGTTTCATTCGACGTTATAGCATAGTATTTGAACATGATTATTTTATTGGTAAGCTGATAGGACCCTTACCAGTTACCCGCTACATTCTCCCACATCAAAACGATATGACTTAGAAATGAGACAAAGGGCCTTGGTGGTACGAAGACTTTAGTGCCTAGGGAAGAGCTTCATACGTTCGGGAAATTAGATGGTGTACCTACCTATCAATTTATTTCATAGTGCGTATAAAGACTATTATATTTTTGTTACATTACAATAATATCCCATTACTTTTTATTGGACTAAGTAATGAGACAAGCAAGTCGTTCAACTAATGCGCTGCGCAAGTTCATTACAGATACAGTGCCACCCAGAACTTTGCAATGCATAATCTTGCGCGGAATTGCACTGCGCTCGTCACCCTGAGACATCGGCTGTAAAGACTCATATGCCCAGTAATTTCGCTGGAAACAGTGCCCTTCATACCGGAACACAGTTTTGTTTTCACGCTACTGCTTGGCGGATTAATATTTGGCAAAGGTGTATTTTCCTAGACGGTATCCTGCAGAAGAGGGCTATCACTACTTACTTTACGCCGTATTCGATTTCATCGTGTAATCGATTCTGGTATTGAAATTTATACAACCGAACAATTATTACTACAGTAGGTAATTTAGAAATGTGGTTACCTAACTTCGATTGAAGGTAATAATTGGGCAGGCCATAAAACAGTATAATCAACATATAAATCACGCATCTTTTAGACCAGCGTTAAGAATACGCAACAATACTACTATAAAATACTATTTAATTGTATTTCTTGACTTTGCACGAATCGCGCATTTAATATTTAACTTGTTAAGTTTTATCTTAAATAGTTAAATGTTAAATAGTCGAAATATACTACAATAATGTGTGTCAATACTGTGTTCCGGATTGAAGGGCCCGTCTCCAGCAAAATCACTGGGCATATGAGTCTTTACAACCAATGCCTCAGGGTGACGAGCGCAGTGCAGTGCCGTGCTAGATTATGAATTGCAAAGTTCTGGGTGGCACTGTAACTGTTATGGGCAGGCGTAGCGCTTACCGTTTGAACGTTTGCTCGTCTCGTTACTCAGCGAAATAAAAAAAAAGTCGAATCCCAGTCAGTTTAATAGTCACAGGTCTTCTCAAACTTGACTACACTTCTGACTACTTGAACGCACCGTTCAAGGCTCTAAGATCTTTACTGTAACTACAGTGAACATCACAATTCAGTAGAGTGAATAGAGGACACAAAATGAATATATCAAATCGAACGATTTAAACCGAATCAATCTATATTTATAAAAAGGAGTTATACAAAAGTTCTAAGTCACCTACCTGTGAGAAAACTCGCAGAAACTTCGTATTTTCTCGAGTTCAAATAATCGCGGTCACATCTGTAGAAAAACCGACAACCGATGGGGTACACGAGTTCTAGAGTGGAGACCGCGTTTAGACAAACGTAGTGTAGGACGCCACCGGCAAGGTGGATTGACGACTTGCGGAAAACGGCTGGCAAAGACTAGACGAGGATAGCCAAAGATGGGCTCAGTGGCGTTCACTAGGAGAGCCGTGGACGTATATGGGCTGATAATGAAATAACTGCAAGATACTATAATAGTTCTATAAATCTATAAATACGACACACCATCACGCACATCGGGGGAACAGACGACTGGACGTAACCAATTAACTTGTAAATTAACTGTCTCCGCTTTCAGGGTACCGTGGCAAGTATTGAAGACGGCTCGTTTTCATTTCACAAAGGCTATTTAGTTCATTAATGAAATACGAAAGCCAGGTGTTGTGGAAATCCATTATTTACAAATGTCAGAAACGAGTAGGCTCTCAATGGTTTAGGGATTTCTGAACAGTTATTCAATATTGCCCTACCGGCACGCGAATTGGATTTATGGAAACCCTCTAGGGTACTTGAATGAATACGAAAAGGAATGGTAGACCAGCATAAAGTCTCCATAAAGGTTAGTTCTTGTTTCTACTTAGATTACCTACTAGATTGGACTAGTACTACTAGATTGGATTACATACATTACATCTAGATCCAACTAGAAACTTGGCTGTTGGGAAAAAAACTGTTTATAGACGGCGAGCGACTATACCCCACCGGGCCATGATGATTTGCAACGCCAACTAACGACTGATTATTGCCACTAATTGAAAATACGACATTCCATGGACACAAAACAATTGTGAAGAAATTATATGAACTGATGTCTACGGAACCTTCCCGAAAAATGAGCAATCGAGCTACATTTATTATCAATCAGCTTTAATAAGCCTTCTTCGTCGTATCGATGGGTCAGTATCTAGGCGACTGTTGAATAGTTTTGGCCCAATGTTCAGCTAGTTTCGGCTGTTCGGCTGTTGTTTAACACTTTCACTGCTGAGCCGTTTTGCTTGTTTAGCCACGGCTGCGGCTCTGCACGCGCTATACAAATTTCCCATACAACAAACACAACAGTTGTGTTTCGCCGTACTCGTGGCTAGTTATGAAAAACACGACAGTCGTGTTTTCAGCAGTGAACGTGTTAACACTTTGAGTGCTGAGTTTCGGTGATTAGATTAGTAAAAGGAATAAACTGAGATTTGATACGCATTAAGGCGAAGATGTGTCCCAATGACCTTGAGCGATTGGTAAGCTCAGCAACGCCCAATAAAAATGTCCGATGCAGCGCCCCCCTCCGAGCACATAGCGGATAAACAGTATACCAGTGTGTAGTAGTGTAGTGCGGACCTACATTATGTAGTAACATAATGTAGGTCTGAATATTGTTGCTCTTGTTTTCGCCCTGTACTCACTACCGAAGAATATTTACTACGTAAAGAAGCGACACAGCCTCCTCAATTGATCATCGTCTGAAATATAGTTTAGCGGTTATGCATTGTACAATCACCTTACACGATTTGTACGATCATTGGTGTGTTTGGCAGTAGATATGTTAGCAAATAGTATTAAATGTGTGACTTGAAGCTAATGAAATAGAGGCGTTACCATGTCACGTCGTTCAACCATACCAACAATCATTTAATCTGTGCTTAAATTTGAAGTCACCAAAATATTTTCGTGATTGGCGGTTGCATTAAACTTTTTCTCTAAAAGCAAACACGCAAGTTACATTATCCTATTTAATAGCGTGACTGTCAAATTAGCATTCCATTTATAATCAAGAAGCAACAGAATCTTTAGGGAAACCTTTGACAGTTTGACGGCCTCGCAGCCCGGCGACGGCAAAGCCGGATTACCTAAGCAATTATTATTTGACTAGCTCTTGCCCACGACCTCATTCGCGGTTATATTATTTTATATCGTCGCTGCTGGACGTAGGCCTCTTCGAATGAACGCCACTGTTTCCGATTGTCGGCTCTCCTCATCCAGTATTTGTCAGCCGTCCAGCAGTGGACGAGTGTGGGCTGCTGATGTTTAGATTATGATATTGTCACTACGCCGGGCAATTTTGATCGCAGTTTTCTTATACATATATACAAGATGTATATGTATAAGATATACATATATACATATATACAAGAATTGCTCATTATATATATATATATATATATATATATATAATTGGAATCTCGGAATCGGCTCCAACGATTTTCATGAAATTTAGTATATAGGGGGTTTCGGGGGCAATAAATCGATATAGCTAGGAATCATTTTTAGAAAATGTCATAAAAAAAAAATATACGGAGCAAAGCTCGGTCATCCAGGTACTTTAGTATAAGACAAACTAAGAAACAATCCTTCACACTAACAAATATCTAGACGTTTCCATGTATTATAATAGAAAGTTATGTGTACCAAACCAATATCGCCAGCCTGGAACATCCTATCCCGGCAGCGGCGTATTGCAAAGTTCCTATCAACAATTTGGCTTCTTCTCCTTGGATTTATTTAGACTTAACGTATATCCGTTTTTAGTTCAGAACGAAAACTGCATTAGAATCTGTTCAGTGCTTTGACGAATCGTCATTTTCGAAAACGCCATATTCTTATTACAGTAGATTATAGGTCACTAAGAATATAACCTAGAATTTACAGACTTTCGTTGTATACCGCTTTCTTATAAGTATAGATAGAGAAAGAATATTTAGGAGCTTAACCATCCGACGGTTCGCCACCACTTAATACAATTTGGCCCTTTGAATAAAACATGCATAATTTATTTGTAGACTGAATTAGGAAGGGCTGGTGAATATAATTTGTATTTTTTATGAGGCCTTGTACCGAATGTGAAAGGATGAGGAAACACAGGAACACGAATACCCGACTGCGCGACAAATAGGAGGGTATTGTGTTTTTTTTTTAGTTTTTGTCCGAGGGTAAGACCTTTCGGTTCGACGACATGTGGGTTTCTTGAGGCAACCCTATACCTACCCGAGAATTATTTCGGAGGTAGGTATGTTATCCAACAACCCAGACCGGGCCCCTGTAGTGGATCTGAGCTTTTTGAGCTTTGGATTTGAGCGCAGTCAAGTGTAACATATCGATTTGCTGGCATTTCTAGGGGAGAAATAGAACTTACCGTTACACGAATAAACTGTCACAACGATACTACAATAGGTTCAGCACCCAGTGTCTGTGCAATTTGAATTATGCGAACACGTTTTTACAAATACCTGAATCTTTACATTAGAATCTGTTTTATGGCTTGTTGCCAAAACTCAAAAACACTTGAAACAAAATGCAGAATAATATGAACGCGAAACAATTAAGTCTCACCGAATACCGAAGTAGCATGACTTCTCTTATCGGAAACGAAGACACTGAACAAATAAAGATGACCAAGATGTTCTATTTGACGTATCTGTCACCGGTGGACCTACCACCTGAGGTAAATGTGCAAATGGCTGGCAAAGCCCAACATTTCCTAAAGGTTTAAGGTTATAAATAGCAAAAAATATTATCAAAGACTATGTAGAGAAATAAACAAAAGAAAGGCAAAACATTTTGAGTATGGGACATTTTTGGAACCAAAGAATATTTTCAAGGTAAGGGATCAATAAATGCACCTAAACGTCGATACCCTCCACCAATTTATCATCGGACCGTGCAACACTCTAGGGCCTGATAAGGAACACTGACTAACGTCATATAATAGTGGGATAAAGGTAGAACAATGACGATACAAAAACATAAAAAACAACTCTACACAATCCTTACTTTATATTATAAATGCGAAAGTAACTCTGTCTGTTGCTCTTTCACGCCTGAACTACTGAACCGATTGAAATGAAATTTGGTACAGAAATAGTCTAGAGCCTAGGGAAGGACATAAGCTACTTTTTATCGCAAAAAATGCATTGTAAGGGTTTGAAATAGGGGATGAAAGTTTGTATGGAAGTATCGTCATTTTTAAAGCTAGAAGCTTGAAATTTATTTTTTAGGCTTTTGATTAGATATAAATAAATTTGACATTCAAAGTTTGTAAAACTTTACCCTTGAGGGGTAAAATAAATATAGGGGATGAAAGTATGTATAGGAATATGTAAAGTTTCGGCTTAACCACTGCACCGATTTAAAAAATTATTTCTCTAATGGAAAGCTACATTGACAGCGAGTAACATAGGCTATATTTTATCCCCATATTCCTGCGGGAACAGGAACTACGCGGGTGAAACCGCGGGGCACAGCTAGTATTATATAAGTACATATTATACAGTCACATCTTTTTCCCGTAGGGATAGGTAGAGACTACCTTTCCGCATGCTACGATCCCAGCGGAAAGCAGTACACCGACACACTGACACCCTCTAATCTCTGACTATTTTAAAGATGTCTATAATCAGCTATTGACACAACATTATCATACAATCAATGAAATCATATCTCCACACTAAACGTCTTATCGGACAATCTGAATTCATTTGATGGTTAAAATCAATAGAAATAATAAAAATTTTGTAGATATTTATTTTCAGGCAAACTTTTTCTTTTAATCATAGATAGATAGATAAACTCTTTACTGAAACACCACAGAACAAAGAAAACTCAAAAATCATCATCATCATCAACCCATTTCGGCCCACAGCTGAGCATCGCTCTCCACTTACGTTCGCGAGGGGGAGATTTAATTTAATAAATTAAAAAATATGCAAGTATTTGATGTTGGAACTAGATAATCAGCCCATATCATCAACAACCCATAACGTCCCACTGCTGGACACGGGTCTCCCCTCACTTTCGTGAGGAGGGTTAGACCATAATCCACCATGGGGGCCAGATCCGGATTGGTGGATAACATACCTACCACGAAATAATTCTCGGGTAGGTATGTGGGTTTCCTCACGATGTTTTCCTTCACCGAAAAGTGAGTGATAATTACGTACATATGTTTTTACAAGAAACACATTGGCATGTGCCTGCACTGGGATTTGAACTCACGACCTTCTGAATGGAAGGCGGACATTCTCCCACTAGGCTATCACCGCAGCCCAAATACCAAAAATATATTTCAGCGTGCATTCAAATTATTTTACTGTGGCATGATGATAATATAATCTTCAGTTTACATAAAGAGATGTAAAAACTGTACAAAATTTTATGCTCGGCCGGTTCTCTCAAGGTTTCACTTTTAATAGAATTCTACTAGAAACTTCAGGTTCATGATAATGATATGTGTGATGTATCTTTAATGCTATACCGGATACATTAAATGATTGAATAATTATTAATAGATAGATAGAACACTTTATTTATATTAACAAGTAGGTACATAGCAAAAAAAAGAGACCCAGTGATCTTGACACCATGCCTCATGGACACACCCCTTTTTGCTAGATTTTTAAGTTTTAGTTGTAATTGGTTTTAATTTTTTTTAATTAATATTGTTATCTAAGTTCTGTAAATAATTTTTTCTAAAAAAAAACATTGCTAGATATAAGATGCAAAGGGGTGGACTCAACTGTTAAAGAAATCTCTGCCAGACAACCTATGGATGAACAAGATAGAAAGCTGGTATAGGGTTGGATTGGTTGACATCAGTGGCAAAATATCAATATGTACATACTAATAATTACACAAATAAGGATTTTTATAGTAAATATATATATACCAATAGTTAGACAATTTTAACAATACACCATTATGTATGATAAACAGTGTGATAGTGGTTTGACAGGTAATGATGTTTCACCTAATGTTAAAGGTATTTAAAAGAATGTTTGTGGTTTGGCACAATATTTGTGGTTCATTAATGCAACTATTTGGTTTAATAAATGGATTTTTTTTATTTACAGCTTTTTACAAATTGAATTCATATTTTACTAGTTGTGCAAAACTTGTCTTTTGAGTTGGTAATAAGTTGAAATAAAATATTCTGCCTCAGTTGAATTAATGACTTGGTACTAACAATAAAAGACTTAAAAGTGGAAAACAGCTGAAAAGAAAATAAACTTATTATTTTCATTGTTCAGTAGTTGTTCATCAGCAACCACAGCAAACAAGACAATACATGAACAAAGCATTATAGCATTAATAATTCACAGTATTGACACCCCATGATGACAAATAAGTAACTACTAAAACCAATCAATTATCCCATGCCTTTAGAACTTCGCCGCAACATGTGTCGCGGAGAAAGTGGGAAAGAACCGTGCAAAAAGAATGGTCAATGAAAGTGAAGCACACCTCACTCGTGCCAGTTTAAAACGAAAGTGTATTTGCGAATAAAAAGTAATTTAGCAGACTAATAACAAGTCCTATGTCACTGATTTAGAAAGATCTACGTTGCGCATCGCGTCTTGGCTCTCGAAAAGGTACCTAGGAATGCGTAGGCAATCTATAACTTTAAATTTTGCTACTTTGATCATACTGCCGTAGCTAAGCAATACGATATACACGGTTAATATGGAACTCAGTTCTCTAGCAATTAATATGCGACTAATCAATAACAGCTTGCGAGTGAAGCAAAACAAAATCAATAATTTCGTCTAGCACTCACCACACTGGCCGTATCTTGGCTGTCTAGGGAATATTTATCCGTTTCTTTGCTTTGGTGATCACCGGAGAAGTGCTCATATTTGCGCGTGGGGCTACTTTTCATTGTTCACACGATGCCTAATTTTGTTTAGGCCTCGAAAGACATTTTTCACCGAGAGACGACACAAAACACCAACGGAATAAAATTCACTGACGAAGAATGGTGAATTGAATCGAAGTGGTGACAGACAGACAGACGGCGCTGTGGAACTTGACACTAATGACTTAATGACAGTGACTTTGACAGCTTAAGTGATGTAAATAATAAGTTATAAGGGTTGTATCGATTTTTTCTACTATCAACATCGAGCATGAAGATTTTTAGTTTTTTTTAAGCTTCTATACTTGATTTTAGGAAAAATGAAATGGTTTGTGGTTTTTTAAAAGTTAATACCACTCCAGAAAACCCCTTTTCACGATATTTATTCTCGGTAGAGAGTAATTTATAATAACACTGGCGATATCGCTCGCTTTATATTTACGCTGTAAACGCCTGCGAACACCATAATTATTGTGGATGCATGGTGGCAAAATAATAATTATTTACCATATATTTTTGAAAGGCGTTCACAGTTCACATTTTAATGACGGTGTGAATAAGTTTTAAGAAAACAATAAGTAGGTATGTACCTACGTACTTAATGTTCCCCCTAATTATTGAATAAATAACAGACATGTAAAAAGTATTCACGGTATGCTAGATACTTTTCTGACAAATTACACTTTATATATTGTGTTTGATAAAATATAACCACCAGTTAAAATGACTCAATAATTATAAATTCAGTGTATGTTAAATTATTTTAAAATATGTTATATTGATTCGAATGACAGATAAATTGTTTGAAATCTAACTCGGTAAAGTACATAATAACAGAAACCCCTAATGTTTTACGTTCCGATTCACTCTTTTCTATGGTTTAATAATAATTATGAACCACGTTCTTTTTTTAAACGCCTAGGTGCGCCTTACCTACCCAAAAAATCTACTTGGCTTGATCGTTATTATTATGAACTTCAACGTAACATTTTTAAATTATAATTTACTGTAGGTACTTACATCTTTGTATTGTGTACCGTCTGGCTCCTCCCACATCTCCAGCTTTGTGTATTCTTCATTTCTGCCGTCATTTTTATTATTTCTTCGGAACATAATATATCTGCATTACCACAATCACGACACTATCTTTCTCATTACATTCACTTAATACGTTTATCAATATTAAATATTTTAGGAACATAAAAACACTGAAACTATGACTTATTTAAATAAATATACATTTTAAGCATTTAGGACACATTTCGACTGCCAGTTAGTAAAAACTGAATTCATTGCCACATTTTTTACCAAAATTCACTCATCATAGTCATAACGAGGACATGACGAACTCACTACCGACTTATCAGCGCATTTTGTGCGTTATCAGCGTACCTACATCACCAACATGATTACCAATAAGGAATAACTAGGTAGGTACATTATTATCTACACAGATTATACAGTAGTAATCGCATCATCGTAATGTTATGACTCTAAAAATGTGGCCGCACGCGATAGCAATTCAGAATGCGTTTCATTGTATCAAGATATCTCGCTCAAGCAAACCACGTCTCTGAGTGAAAGAAAGGGATAGATGGATACGAAAAATGAGCCCCCTTGTTTTAAGCAGATGGTGTCGAATCTTTAGTTTAGGCGGGAAACCGAAAATATTATGACGTTGGGTGTTTTTTTATTTTTTCTCAAACATTTGTTAAACAAAAATAAAAATGAAATGTGTGCTGGGACACATAGTAGAAGTAAAATTTAACTAAAAAATTACTTTAAAAAAAAATTCCAAGAAAAATGTTGTGAAAGATATTTTTTTAAATATACTAAATGTAACTCTCTCCCTCTTTCTATCTACACTAACTTCTATCTCCCTCTTAACTTCCGTTCGCCTCGCTCGATCACACTTTTCGTAACGCATTCACCAGCTTACTCCCCAAGTTAAGCGTGCGTAAAGAAGTTTTACTTCAAAATTGACGATAGCAGGGCGAGAAGGAAACCCTAACTATGCCGGCACAGTAAAAAAATGCGTCTTTTTATCTTATATAATCCACTGGCTTGGATACCAGCGTGTATGGCGTGATAAGAAATTGATAACGAGATATCATTGGAGTCTTCTATCGGTCGGACCTGATTTAATTGTTTTTTAATTAAGATAAAAACAAATTGATTTAAAATGTTTAGTCTATTGATATTATTTCATTTCCTCACACACAATAAGGTTTCATGTAAGATCAAGTAGGTAGGTAATAAATTTTTTTTTGGAATTTAATCGATAATAATTAATATACCAAATATAAAGTCACAAAGTTTTGGTAGGCAATGTACGTGTTATAGACAGGCGTGGCGCTTACCAACAGGTGAACGACTTGCTTGACTCTCTACCGTGTAACAGAAAAAAAACTCAGCAAATTTATATCTTCATATCAAGCTCAATAATGGCTTTTGGATATTATAAAAAAAAAAATTCAAAATAGCAATAAACTAACATGATTTATTTAAATAGCGGCTATTAATAACATTAACAGAAATTGTGAATATTAATTCTACGCCTTTAGTCCGTCTTGTAGGCCGAAGCCCGGGCCCGTCGGCTCTTCCGTTAGGGACGTGAGTCCGCCGAGGGGCTCCGACGCGAATCTACCGCTCCTGGAAAATAAGTGCTTACATGAACATCTTTAATCAGGATTTAGAAGGCCCGAGCTCAGCAGTGGGCCGACAGGGGCTGATGTTGGTAAGACGATGAGGATAATGATAAAAATCGGAATTTAAATCACTACCAATCTCACTAATATTATAAGTACGAAAGTTTGTGTTTGTCCTCTCTTCACGCCGAAACGGCTGAACTGATTTTGATAAAATTTAGTAAATAGATGCTTTTTTTTTGTCCAGGAATAGAGCCTAGGATACTTTTCATTCCGTAAAAATTAACAGTTTCTGTGGGATAATAGGTAACGCGTGAGAAACCGCGTGCTGGTAATAAAAAACAAGTGATTTCAAAATTTAACTCAAAACTGATAGAATAGAATAGAAAACTCTTTATTGTACACCAGAAACAAAATTAAACACAGTACAGAAAAATTACAATAGGTAAACAAGGGTAGTACAATGGGCGGTCTTATCGCTGAAAGCGATTTCTTCCAGACAACCTTTGGATGGACAGTAAAAAACATTTTTCGATAGTAGGGTGGGTGGCGTACTTACAGATATTTATATGATACCTAATTTTTAATGCCTAATCTACCTAATGTTTGTCTGGTGCTTTTTACTATATATATTTAAAATTACCCTTTGATATCAAGCACCCCAAGCTTTTTTACCATCAAATTAACTCCTTTTCTACTTTTTAGTTTGGCTAGTCGAACCCTCGCTCGGCTAGAGATCGCTCTGAGCGATAAGACCGCCCATTGTGACACTAATTGTAAAATTTGTTTTGTTCTAGTTTTAAGTTTTCTTTGTTCTGTGGTGTTTCAATAAAGAGTTTATCTATCTATCTATCTATCTAGCCAGTTTTATTTTTAGAGAACTTAAAAAACAATAAGTAGATAAAGTTAAATATAAAACTTAAACTTACTTTCTTAATGTATTGGACATTAAGAATACATATTGGAAACTTCTGGATTGGAAACTATTGGAAACTGACTTCTGGCCAGGTGACCTCGATTGGGTGCATTCCGAATCCCGTGGTAGAGTTAGTGAATGTTCATGAGTGCCCACTTGGGCATTGTAGGCTTTGACGTAAGTTATTATATTTACCTGGGACCAGGAAGAGGCTTCTCGTCTCTCTTTAGCTTTTCAATAATTTCCTTTGTATCTTCAACTGTGAGATCCTCCTGAAAACAAATATAAATTAATCATGAGAAATAGTATCATAACATGACACCATCGTCCTATATTTGTCCACTGCCCAACATAGGCCTCTCCTAGTGAACGCCACTAAGCCCGATCTTCGTCTCTTCTCATCCAGTCTTTGCCAGCGGTTATGTGTTAGCCACGCCTTGCCATCATTCACTATAATAATTATCAATCATCAACATCATAATCAACCCATAACGTCGCACTGCTGGGCACGGGTCTCCCCTCACTTTCGTGAGGAGGATTAGGCCATAATCCACCACGGGGGCCAGATCCGGATTGGTGGATCACATACCTATCTCCGAAATAATGCTCGGGTAGGTATGTGGGTTTCCTCACGATGTTTTCCTTCACCGAAAAGCGAGTGATAATTACGTACATATGTTTTACAGAAACGCATTGGTACGTGCCTGCACTGGGATTTGAACTCACGACCTTCTGCTTGGAAGGCGGACATTCTCCCACTAGGCTACCACCGCTTATCAATACCTTACTTAATAATAATAATTATGTTAGTATGTAACATTTTATTCAAGTTTTTGGCAGGCGTAGCGCTTACCATCAGGTGAACGACTTGCTCGTCTCATTGCTTAACATAATGATTATTAAAACAGTACTTACATAGTAATCATCGTTGACTTGAATCATTGGTGCATTGACACAGGCTCCGAGACATTCAACCTGAAAAATAATAAATAAGAAATATTTATTATGTTGGAACTAATTGGGTACTTGAACATGACCAATCATTTTGATGTTAGAATTTTTAAAATTGACATAAAAAATGAGGAGTTCCAGAACAAAAGCAGATCAAGACATTTTATTTATAATAAGTTTTTTTTTATGCTAGTCATATGTCTGATCTAAACATAGATAGCAGCAAATCTTGTTAATACTTTCACTGCTGAGCCGTTTTACTTGTCTAGCCACGGGTGCAACTGCACACTCCAATTTGTTATCCCATACAACAAACACAACAGTTGTGTTTTCCCGCACTCGCGGCAATCTATGAAAAACACGACAGTTGTTTTCACAGGGATTGTGGTAAGATCTATTAACCCTTATGAATGTTGTGCTAACCCCTATATTCCACTTATGTGTGATGGTTTAACATGTTCACTGCTGAAAACACAACTGTGGTGTTAGCTGCATGGGAAAACACAATGGTGTGTGCAGATCCGCACACATCGCTAGGCAAATAAATCGGCTCAGCAGTCAGTGTTAAATTAAGTCATACCTCAGAAAGAGAGAACTTTCCACAGGGGCTGTTCCCGCCGACTTCACAGTTAGCGGCTTCCTTGATGGCATTCAGGACTATATCTGATCCACGGAGCCAGCAGGGGGTAGTGGTGCAGACTTGCACATGGTACTTGCCGATGGGTCGTCTGAAATTAATGTTTTTTTTTATTAATTTATGTATTTAGGGCCATTTTTTTCATCATTTTTCATCATCATCAACACATAGCCGCTCCCTTCTGAGCACAGATCTGACCTCACTATCACGATGAGCATAGGGCCATAATCCATCACAGGGGTCTGGTCCGGATTAGTTGTTTTGTCACAAGTTTTTGGCTATAGTCACGGTTACAGATGTGGACCGAGCTTAGTCACCACTACGGACTGCATATTCTTTCTAAATCGTTCCAGTCAGACAACCTTTTGGACTTACCTAATAAACATAGTATAGAAAGTGGCGACTTCATAAACTCTCATCCGAGGTAAGTTCAGGATCTCCGCAACTTTGTGCATTGCTGATATAGGCAGCCAGCCTCCGCTCTGGCGCTGAGCCAGATCCAACAGTGGGATCATAGCAGCTCGTTTGTGGCCCTCAGGGTATATCGCAATAAGGGCATCCACTCTCTGAAAATAAATGTTGGTAGATTGTATATATTAAGTTTATCTATTATGTTACTATGTATTTATTTACCCCCAACACTAAAACGATGGGGTGTTATAAGCTTAACATGTCTCTGTGTGTGTCTGTGGCATTGCAGCTCCCGAACGGACGAACCGCTTTTGATTTAGTTTTTTTCTGTTAATTCTGAGTATGTATACTATTTATTGTTTTATTATATGTATATACAGGAAGTTTCCCGATCTTCTTGTTGCTCTTCTCCAAGCATGGTTGTCTGGAAGAGATCACTTAGCGTGATAAGACTGCCAATAATAATTGTGACAGTAATTGTTAAATTTGTTTTGTTCTAGTTTTTTTTGTTCTGTGGTATTTCAATAAAGAGTTTATCTATGTTCTTTGATTGTTGTTTGTTTCTTGAATGAGGTAGTGCTAGCTTCTAGTGTCAGAGATAGTCAGGTCGACCCAGAGCTTCTCACATGACTGTCATTAATTAATAAGAACTGGGAATAACAGTTAACGTAGCCTCTAATGCAGGCAGATTTTTAACCTTATCAATTTAATTGAAAAGAAAAACATTAGAAAACTCAAAAGAAGAATAAAATAGCAAATCAAAACAAGTGAAGTTTTTTATTTACGTTACCTTTTGGTTAGCATTGTCGAATTCAAAGGGGATGCTAGGGTTATCCTGGGGACTGTCGCGGTGCACGAAAAGACTGTCATGTTGAAGAGCAGAGGTAGTCTGAAGATTCCTCGCGCCTACTCGCCACTAGAAAGAAAACAAACGCAATCACGATTCACGATGGTTGATTACAAACGTCAAACTATTATTACATAATTACGCAACTGTTTACATATTATACCATTTTTATGGGTTTGAATTGAACGTACCAAGCCCTGAACCCCAGATCGGAGGCTGGATAGCATTGTTTAGTAATTTTTCAGGACTTTTTGAGAAAAGTTATTGCGAAACACTGTTCGCGAACAATTCGTTTTGTTGTCAACTTCGGACCAATCAAGATTCTGTATTTATGTCAATTTTGACAGATTCGTTCTGAATGTATAACTATCAACTATTTGCTCGGCTGAGTTACCTTATTTTGTGAGAAAAACATGTCATGACACTACATTACCAACAAAAATATATTTATTTCAATGTTAATGTTCCTTGAAACATTAAAAAAGAGTAGCAAATAACTATTCAGAGTAAAAAGTAAACATCTTTACAACGATTTCGTTTCAATGTTTTAAGCGTACCTAAACAACTTCAGACCAGTCATTTAATTGATGTCGTAGTTGCAAAATCGACTTTACGTAGAGAGCGATAAGGTAGATATTTTTTGTTACAGATTTATAAGCAGTATTAAATAAAATAATTGTAAAATAAGATAGAGAGGGCTGAATGTTTGTCATATTATTTTTATCATGGTCCCCTAAAAGTATAAAAGAATCTAAATTAATAGGTTTTCGACGACACCAAATCCATCAGTACCTCCAAATAATGGCGCCTTCACTTTTATACGAGCAACGCGTATAACATTTTATGACATTGATTTCAATAGGGACGGTAAGTATTAATACAGTAGTAATTCAGTTCTGCCGTACTGTTAGGTGGGTTATAGAGTTACATTTTGTATTTGAAGATCAATTTCATTTTAACCAAATTTGATTAAATTTAAGCTCACTTCCAGAATGTAACCTTTGTGTTAAGCACCATAAATCTAAGGCCAGTCGCCCACCTATAGCATGGCGTGTGATTGATGGTTTTGAACAGTTTAGTAAGTAGGTATCAAACTTAATTAAATTACAGTAAGTTATGCACACAAAATAACCATTATCAAAATTAATAATTCAACAGAAATGCTACCGAACACATGCATCCCCACTAAAAAACGTTAACATGTTTTCTGTAAAGGCATTGTCTGCCGCGCCACGTGCCTATGCCTATATTTCCGTATAAAAAAACAAAAGAGGACAAAAAAAACAAAAGCAGAATGAATAGACACAGCGCGCGATCGGCAAAACAACGACGTGGTTGCCATGGCGACTGCCGCACCCGGCCCCTGCACCAAAAATGTGTCTACCCTGAGCTATAATTTTTGAAATGGTTTTAGCGGCGCTTGGAAGACTGGATTTTTTGAATAAATTGTGATTTTATAATTTATGATACGGCCTCCGCAGCTCCGCCTAGGTATAACTGTTGGTGGTCGGATATAACAAAAACTTACATAACATAATTATAATATAAGTAGGACGCCTCTTCTGCAAGAGACTGCCTTGCTTTTGCCAGATATTTGTGCGCCAAGCAGTAGTTTGCAAAAATTAGGTACTGTGGTCCGTTTTGAAGGGCACCGTTTCCAGAGAAATTACAGGGCATAATAATTATGAGACTTTGGAGCCAATGTCTCAGGTTGACGATCGCAGTGCAGTGCCGCGCAGAATTATGCAATTCTAAGTTCTGAGTGGCACTGTAAATGTTATAGGCAGGGGTAGCGCTTACCATGAGGTGAACGACTTGCTCGTCTCGTCACAAATAAAAAATAAAAAAGAGTAGGAAGAAACAAAGACTTCGAATTCTTTGAAATGACATAAATTTCTATGGGATTTGCATAAGAATGGAATCGAACGAACTAATTAATGATTAGTGTGTCTGATCTAAACTGTCTTTGGTCATCTTCGGCAAAACCTTCGCTTTCGGCTAAAATGGGCCGAAATTTTTCTAGTAAGAAGTCAAACCGTTACGAATGAGTGAGAGCGCGTTATACGTGCCGCCTTTATTCTTCTTTCGTGGCTTCTTCTTTCTTTTTCTTCACATTTGGTGCGTGTATAAGCGTCATTTGGAACATGTGTGTTGTCTAATCAGCTTATTTGTATGGAGTGTCGGGTGTGTTCTCTGCCTATTCGTTCAGAAATTAAGTAACGGCACGCCGCCGACGGCACCATTGATAACGAATTAAAAACATAATGAATCGGCTCTAACTTATCGCTATCTGTAAAGAAATAGGTGTTTTTAGAAAGTGTTTTGTTGATTGTCTTCTTTTCTGATTTTTTTATCTACTATCCACCAATCCGGAGCGTGTGTTCAAATTCTAGTGCGGGCACGTACCAATGCGTTTCTTCTAAAACATATGTACGAGTGCGTAATTATCACTCGCGTTTCGGTGAAGGAAAACATCGTGACGAAACCCACATACCTACCCGAGAATTATTTCCGAAGCAGGCCTGTAATCCATCAATCCGGACCGGGCCCCCGGTGATGGATTGAGGCCTAATCCTCTGCGAAAGACAACGACGAAAGCAAGATGAGACCCGTGTTCAGCAGTGGACCGATATGGATTGATGATGAATAATTATCTATCCTAGAACATAAATAACGTACATTTCATATATCTATCTAAAATAATGATTGTTTTAACAAGCGGGCTGTCAGTGGCTATAACTTAGGATTTAGGGTCAAAATGACCTTTGCTTTTTATGGGTTTCTAGAAATAATGTTGAGCATTCGACCTACAGACGTTCTGAGAACCAGCTTGGTGGGTTCCATTCAACCTACCTACATAATTATTTTAGTGTCGTGTACCATGGTCTGTATTTTCTTTAGACCATGTAGGTACAGTCGGCATCTAAAGTAGCTGAACATCTCCCCACAATTTCCAATTTAACTTTACGCACGAAAAATACTAAAATTTTAAAAATAAGAGTGAATTGAAGATGGTAAGTGGTAACATACTGTCGGGATAAAAGTACCCTATTACTCAATCCTGGTTACAAACTATCTGTGTTCCAAATTTCATTCGAATCCGTTCAGTAGTTTTTGCGAGAAAGAGGAACAAACATCCATCCAACCCATCCATTCTCACAAACTTTCGCATTTATAATATTAGTAGGATGTGAAAGTTTGTATGCGTGAATATTTACTACTCTATCACGTATAACAGCTGAACGGATTTTGAAGATGAAAAAAATTCAGAAGAATTACTATCAGCGATTGTATATATTCATAACTTCTGTGTTTAGTGAATTATATGGGGGACGGCGCGAACGCAGTCCCCACTACCAAAAATAACGCGTCCGAGTTATCCACATTAGGGATAATCGCAGAGGTCAACCCGTCCGCAGTGCAATGGACAGGCCTCGCTCTGGGGGAACCGCCTTGGTGATCACGGTGTCCCCTACGCCAGGTAAGTATGATTCGAAGAGCGCGCGCTCGCGGGCCCCTGGCGCGCCGGAGAATCTCGTCACCGCGATGCAGCCGGCCGCCGCTCGTTTGTTATCGCCATCTATGTTTTGGCTTCGGTACTAGAACACATTTGGATGAAATTTGGCACACATACAATTTGTTACCTACAATTGTCTTTACCACATACAAATTAAGGGTTCCTGTGGGATAATACCTAACGCGGTTGAAACTAGTAGGCTGTTACCCGTGATTGAGACGAATCGATTTTGATAAACCAAATGTAAATTGTCTAATTGTGTATGGCCACGAAAAACTATTTATTTTGTATAAATATCTGACATTTATTTTTGTAACGCGTTGATACATTAGTGTTACTGTTAGGTTACAAATATGTGAATAAATAATTTGAATTTGAATTTGAATCGAATGATATCAAAATCCATCTAGCTGGTGGGTCGTGACTACATCATTAATACAAACGTACGTCCGAAAATCCGTTTGTATGTATGATGACGTCACAGACACTCTGGTCGTGTATTCGTAACTGTGAAAATTATCAGTGTAAATATTTAGTGTATTGTTAATACCAGATTTTTTGAAGTAAAACTTCTTTAAGCACGCTTCACTTGGGGAGTATGCTGGTGAATGCATTACGAAAAATGTGATCGGGCGGGGCGAACGGACGTTGAGAGAGATATATAAGTTAGTGAAGATAGAAAGAGATACAGAGTTACGTTTCGTAATATTATTAAAGTATCTTGTATGAAAATTTATTTTGTAATATTATTTTTAAATAATTTTTTAGTTGAAGTTACTGTTGTCCTTCTAATGTGTCCCAGCACACATTTTGATTTTTTAAATACATAAAACTTCTTTACGTTGGCTTGACTTACAGATGGAATGTCTACCATGTAACGTAACGGTGGCGCATCGTCGTACGAAGAAGAAGTATTATCATCATCACTGTTATAACCTGTGACAACGATCATGTATTCGTAAATTCGATATTTATTGAATTATATGGGGGACGGCGCGAACGCAGTCCCCACTACCAAAAATAACGCGTCCGAGTTATCCACATTAGGGATAATCGCAGAGGTCAACCCGTCCGCAGTGCAATGGACAGGCCTCGCTCTGGGGGAACCGCCTTGGTGATCACGGTGTCCCCTACGCCAGGTAAGTATGATTCGAAAAGCGCGCGCTCGCGGGCCCCTGGCGCGCCGGAGAATCTCGTCACCGCGATGCAGCCGGCCGCCGCTCGTTTGTTATCGCCATCTATGTTTTGGCTTCGGTACTACAGTGCGTGACGTCACATCATTATTATCACAGTCTATGTATTAGTTACCAAAGAATAGTAGCTCGCTGGCAAGTACACAACGATTTTTGATAGATTCAAAAAGGTATACCATGGAGATTCTGAATTGGGTTGTGTTTTTAACACGGATTTAAAGGTTCAACGTATTTTAGTATGTATGTATGTATGTATGTATGAGATTAAATCTATACATATAACAGAATTAAGCGGTGGTAGCCTAGTGGGAGAACGTCCGCCTTTCAGAAGGTCGTGAGTTCTAATCCCAATGCGGGCACGTACCAATGTGTTTCTGTAAAACATATGTACGTAATTATCACTCGCTTTTCGGTGAAGGACCCACAATACCACCCACATACCTACCCGAGAATTATTTCGGAGGTAGGTATGTTATCCACCAATCCGGACTGGGCCCCCGCGGTGGATTATGGCCTAACCCTCCTCACGAAAGTGAACTTATTAACCGACTTCAAATAGGAGGAGGTGGTCAATTCGATTGTCTATAAATACACACTTTGAACACCTGAAAGTGTTAAAAGATGGAGTAGGTAAATAATGATTAACTTCTAATTGCTCACGTATTCTGCGAATTTCCTCAACTCGGCACGAGAGTCGAACCCGCGACAATAGGTGCGGTGCGCGAGCTAACGGTGTCGCAGCCGTCATTACACGCCTCGGTTTTTACCGCGGATTCTTCGTAGCAAAAAGGTTTGATTTGACCGCAGTGTAGAAGGCACAGCACGCATTGGTCGTTGAAATAAATAAAAATAAAATTTTGATTAAAATTTGCGATTATCCGAATCTCCTTCTAACAATAAAAACAGCTAACAAACAGTAAAAAAACCTCTAGATGACAGACTTAACTCAACATTCAAGAATCCAAGGGCACTATAACAAAAAATTACTTAATATAGAAAATAAAATTATTTAGACTGCAGGATCTATGTATTTGATCGTGATGCGTTATTTTTATTATTATTATTGAAATAAAAAAATATTTAACAAGTATTGTAAAACATTATTTGTTAATGTGGATCATAATTACTGGGCATATGAGACTTTAGAGCCGATGTCTCGATGACGAGCGCAGTAACGCGCAGGATTATCCAATGCAAAGTTCTGGGTGGCAAAAAAACAAAGCTCACCCACATTATACAGTGGATTTATGGAAATTCCATACTGTCGGCTTCTCGCGCTGTTTTCTGCCATACCTCTGCAGAATGTGGAATGAATATGAGAATTCTGGAGAAAGCACCGCCACCAATCCAAATTCCCGACGACTAAAAATCTATAAAGTCGTAAAACCTGTATACTTACCCAGTTTTGTCCAGATCGGTTGTAAAATACGACCTATAGACAAGTACCAACAAACTGTCAGAGGAAAGCAACGTTTACCAAACCTGAAGCAGAGACGCTTCACTCGGTCAATAAGTCCAACCATTGTCAAAGAGACCAATTCTCGCGATCCGCGCTCCAACTCGGCGCCACGCTCGCGACAAGTGGTAAATTGGACGGGCGAAAGAAGCCGCAAGCAAAAAGACAGCCACAGCAAAAAGGCGAGAGCAAAATAGATAAAATCAAAGATTCGTTGTTACGATGCTGCACACCGTCTGACACTTTCTAACTGTTGCGGCGATGCGGTCTGCTTCGTGGTAGCTGAAGGCTAGACGTAACTAGATCATTGTTTAAGGGATGGTTAAACTGAGCCGCAGAATACCAAACTAATATAAGTACCATAAGCTGGACCACGGGCTGGGTTATTCTCTTTCCCTCCACCAGTTTTGTCAGGGAGAGGGAGAAATCTTAAGGCCTTTTCCTCCAACATGGAATAAACTGTTGGGAAGAAAGGTAATATTAAAAAAAGCTAAACGTGTGCTGGGACACATAGTAGAAGTAAATCTTCAACTAAAAAAATATTTAAAATAGAATATTATGAAAAAAAAACATAAAAGATATTTAAAAAAATATATGAATCGTAACTCTCTCTTTCTATCGTCACTAACGTATATCTCGCTTTCAACTTATGTTCGCCTCGCCCGATCACATTTTTCGTAACGCGTTTACCACCTTACTTTCCAAGTCAAGCGTGCGTAAAGAAGTTTTACTTCAAAAAATATCATACATAATAATTTAGAATAACATAATGAAAATTGCAATGCAATTAACTTTAGAGTTCAATTAAATATAGACTCCAAAACGGCATAAGCGACAAATTTAGTACAAACAATTATAAAACAATTGGTTAGCTTAATTAGAATCCCGATTAGATAATCGGATTAGGAAGTGGATCGGATTAGGAATTAGGAAGTGATAGAACTGACAAACCATAGAGGATTTATGTACCGTAAATAAACATAATTATACATAATTATTATCAACATAATAATTATTACTATCACTATGAAAAGCCTCTTCTGCAAGAATCCACACCGGAGGAGAAAGAAATATACTCAATGGTAAACCTTCTTCCAAACACTCGAAAAATCACCACCATGAAGGTTTCACACCGGATGATAAGTTCGCATGTGAATCGAAATGGCTCATTTAAAAATATTACTTGGAACGAAACGCACATGCGATAGTGTGCAAACATTACCGGTTCCTACAGATAATAAGTTAATTACAACCTAAGAAAAAAGTGACGAACGTAACGCAGCAAGTTTTTCAAAGTTCCACCACTTTTACAGTCAGTTACATCAAATCGGAAACTGGAAAACGATCACCACCGAAGTAGCAGATGTATTCTCAAAACTCAAAAAGAAGACGTTACATAATTACGTAACAAAAAGCGAACACACGAGCGGCGGTGTGCGTACCGTAATTGTAACCAAACAAAACTCCACCGCCAGTCAATGGGATACGACGGGAAAACGATAAAAACGACGCTCCATATTCGTGAAATGATTAAAAAGAAAAATGAAAATAAAAGAAAAGGATCTCCAGTTCGCGGCACGTACCCGGGTACCGTCTCCGTTTAAAAAGAGAACTATTCTCACGGAGCGTGAATGAAAAACGCGCCCGCGACGACCGCGTAACTGTAATCGGGTTCTTTTTATTATTTTCGTCTTATTATTATGTTATTTTATTCGTTTTTATCGCATGGGCGGCCGTATGTAGGTCAGGAGCAGTCAGATTTTTTGGTTTTTCACGGGCAAGGTCGCGGCGTTTGCTTGTTTTGTGTGATGAGGCTGGCGACGTAATTGCGCGTGCGTTGAACTGTACTCGACTTGGATGAGTTTTTTAAGGATGGAGTTGAATGTTGGACTTAATGATTGCAAATTGGTGCGCGGTTACTCAGCGAGCCATATTGTACAAATTTTAAAATTATCTTAGGTATAGATTCAAAAGTTGGCTGAAAGATGTGGTTCTCAGCGATAAGAGTGCCCCTTGTTAAACGTTATAAATGACGTCTTCGTTGTATTATTAATGTTAATTAACTGTCATCCTTTTTTTGGTACTAAATGTACATATTATTTAAATTGTAAAATATATATTTTATACCATAATCTTTAATCTATCCAAAATCGCTCCCAATTAGGGTATTCTCTAAGTTGTTCTTAAATGTATTGCTAAATTCAAAACTCTAAAACGGCTGGACCAATTCGGTTAAATATATTTTTATTTAATTTATTGAAATCTTAGGAAGTTTCTTATGAACTAAAAAACTGTAAAGGTTGCCCGGAAAAACGAAAATATTGGAAAAATGTGTGTTGTTTTCTATGTGATTTTTGTATGAACTTACGGTTTGATATTTTGTTAATACTAGTCAATGGTTATAGATTTTGGTTTTTTTTTCGCGATCTTTTGTTGGTTTTTTTCTTATCTTACATTTTTTGTTTTTTTTTTTGCATAACATGTTTTTAATCTGGAAAATGCAGAGTTCTTGCGGGAAACTTAGACTTAAGCGAGTGAAAACGCTCGTAAAGAGTAATAATTTGATTTATCTTGTATAGGTAAATAAAAGGCATATAAATATAATGTCGAGATACTTCTCTGACGGCCGTAATTCTGAAGCGAAGTGCCTTTTCCTATGCCAGATTCAGCCATGAATCAATCCAAATTTCCTTTTTCAAATTCAAATCATAATCAGTAACTCATTACAGTCATTATTGTCATTACTGAAGAAGAGAAATAATAAAAAATAAATCAAATTTAAATCAACTAAACTAACGCATTAGTTGGGTTAACATATATTTTTTTGTTGGTTTTTTTTTTTTAATTGTTTTATTTGTGCATAATTTTTGTATACTGGCAACAAATGATTTCAGTTTTGAAATAAAAGTGCAAAAAGCATAAAGCTGTACACCAGGTACGGGATGACCCCGACGTGATTTGAACACGCAACCTTCTGATCTGGAGTCAGACGCGCTACCGTTGCGCCACGGAGTCGGTGAGAGGAGAAGCAAAAATATACGACACTAGCAAACCCGTCGAGCTTGTCCTTTTGATACAAAGGGTGGCTATAATGGGGTCATTTGCATAAGGGGCGGTATTATTCTTAGCATTACCTATGGTTTATTTTTTTTTCTATCGGATACCTTGTGTATTTTGTAAACTGGTGTACAATATTGTCTATTCTATATTATTGTTATCGTTGTGCCGTTGAATCCAATAGTTGAATTTTGGCGGGGAGCCAAAGTTAAGGCCTTTTATATATATTTTTTATTCGTGCGTTATTCGTTTAGTTTGTGTTTATTTGTCCTCTCTTTAAACTGCAACGGTTAAATGGCAAAATATGGTGGTTATTTGGTAATGGTTAATGGCATTGTTTCCAGCGAAATTACTGGGCATATGAGAATTTAAAGCCGATGTCTCAGGGTGACGAGCGTAGTGCAGTGCCGCGTAGGATGATGCAATGCAGGGTTCAGGTTGGTGCTGTGACTGTTATGGGCAAGCGTAGCGCTTACCATCAAGTGAACCACTTGCTCGTCCGGTCAAATAAAAAAAATGAACGTTAATGAAATTTCGTAATATAAATCCCAGTTATTAGCAGAATTACAACTTTTCATACAAATAACTTTATTCCATTCATGTATAAGTCAGAATTGAGGTCTGTGGTCAGAATAGATAAACTAAACTGACTATATAACTATACTTTTAAACTTAACAGACCAGAACAGAAAATATGTTATTTTAAACAGTTTAAAATATACAAGTTTTGTTTTTTTTTTGTTAATTCTAGTTTTTAAGTTTTTTTTTGTTCTGTGGTGTTTCAATAAAGTGTTTATCTACTAAACAGCTATAGATCTATCTATATATTCAAGGTATTTACAAAGTGGAATTTAATTAAATACTTAAACCTATCGAGGCTTTCTTGAAATAAATGTTCGTGATTATTATTAAAAAAACATTGAAAAAAGAAGGCCTAGCTTATGTTTATTTTGTATCTACTGAAAACTAAAAATCGCTTCAATTTTGTTTAGTTTTAGTTAATTTTAATTTATTTGTTATCTATCTATATATATAAAAATGTTATGTTGGTTTGTGTACGCTTCAAAAACTCAAAAAGTTCTGCACCGATCGAGCTGAAATTTTAGCATGATATATAATCCGCATCAAGGATTATTTTTATCTATTTTTTTCATCAGTGACATATTAGCGAATGTGCGAATAATGAAACTGAAAGTAAGTAAATTTAGTATGTTTTGTAAGAATATCCGTGCTACAGACTACCGAGCCGTAGCGACCTTAACAATAGGGTTGCCCAGTTGTAGAACTGGGGTAAATTCGGTGGGCTGTAACACTAGAAGTTATTAAGGACCAATCCAGCCTACATCCATCGTCATCATCATCAGCCTACATCCGTCCACTGCTCGACGTAGGCCTCTCCTAGTGAACGCCACTGAGCTCGATCTCCAGCAAGCGACAACCCTGCGATCCCTTTGTTAGCTACTTGGCAACCAGAAACACACACACCTACACATCGCATACCATAAAACAAGGCTGGACAGGCCACCAGCTCCACGCATTTAGTCATCGTTCCGAGAAAAAAGTAAAAATAACCGCGGCCAGACTTCATCTCGGTCTCAAGGCCAGGTCCTGGACAAGAGGGACAGAAGTATACGTCTCTACAGGACAGACAAGGATAGGAAAGGTTGGTGTCTTCGTCCTTTGAAAAGGGAAAGTGGTAGTTATAGCGTTGGTGAGAGTGAGATACAGAAATGAGCGAAGGGTGGAGAGGGACGGGGATAGGGGTGGTGTGTGGGAGCGAGGGGGACGGAGGCCGGGAACCGGTTAATTTTGAAGGGCTCGTGACCGCGGTCCACGAAGCTGCGAGTGTATAGATTTTGTTTATGATTGTGCATCGATTTCGGATGATGTCTCTGGGTAATCGAAGAAGTTTTTTCAGCTAAGGAGGTTTTAAGGAGGCTCTTTTTACCTAAATCTTTAAAAAAACAACTTTCTGCTAAGTTAAATAATTGTCAAGAATGTATTTTACAATTTTACAATGCCATAGATCTTTTTAACCGTCTTCAAAAATGAGGTTACGAATACGGTTGTTTTTTATTTTTTTTACCTTTGAACTCCGTCATTTACCAACCAATTAGATTTTTTTTATTTGGAAGGATATCATTTCAGATTGTGTCCATAGAAATTTCATCAAAATCTTTTGAATAGTTTAGTTTTTACATCAAACTAACTGTAAGAAATAAAAATATTTTGCTTTCCTGTGACTTTTCAGTAGTGTTTGTTAGTAAATCCATTTGAAGACGGTTTTTTGTTTTAATAAGTTATTTGTTGTCTTACTTTGATTTTAAAGCTAATTTTAAAAGTGTGGTTCCTTACAAAACCGTTAAAGAACCTATATTTTTTTAAACAGCACACTAAATTCGATTTTAAAAATAACATTTTGTTTTTTTTTAAATGCAAGCAAATTCCTATTCTTCAGGTGAGACTAATCATAAGGAGTTAAGCCTGCTTATTTACATATTCGGAAAAAAAGGCTATGCAACGTTGCACAGTACTGCTTGGCTTGCTTTGCTTGGCAATAAGACCTCAAAAATATCTCCTTACATCAGCTAAAGAGTATACACTATATATCTACCACGGTTAACTTTAATTCCCCCACGGAATATTCCCAATTATTTCGATATTCCCGATCGGGTATTATTGCCAATTTGGGGGAGTGTTTTCATTATGCCTGCCGTAGTATTGATGTTTTGTCGAGTTACTGAGAAGGTACTGTTATTTATTCTGTGGTTTCAGTTCGGGTTCTTATTGGCCATGACCATCTAGACTCATAACGCGCTCTTTTTGAACTGTCAGTTGAACTGTCAAAATAGCGTGCCGGAAACGCGTTTCGAGATATTTTAACCTGAACGTTTCTGGGCCTTTGTTTGCTATGAGAATCCTTGCCGAAAACGCGTGATGTCATAGAATAGAATAGAAAATAGAATAGAAAAACTCTTTATTGTACACCAGAAACAAAATTAAACACAGTACAGAAAAATTACAATAGGTAAACAAGGGTCATAACGCGCTTTAAACCTGTTTTGAACCTCAAAGCGCGAAAAGCGCGTGAAACGCGGCCGGATATGGCCCCCGTGGTGGATTATGGCCTAACCCTCTTCCCGAAAGTGAGGGGAGACCCGTGCTCAGCAGTAAGACGATATGGGTTGATGATGATGACTGTGTTTAGTGTAATCTTCGATTGTTGTAATTGGCTGCGTCCGTTTCACTTGAAAGAAAGAAAGAAATAAATATGCTTTTTTTTACAAGAAACATTGGTAACACCTACGTGTCCGCACTGGGATGAACTCTCGGAACTCGTTGGAAGGCGCATATTCTCCTGTACTGCACGTAACATTTGACAATCGCAATTGACTACCTATTGGAGGTTAGCCTTAAGTGGAACTGGGCTGGTCACATCTGTCGCATGTCGCACGATCTCTGGGCCCAAACCACGACCATGTGGAAGCCAGAGACCGTCAGAAGACGTCGCGGCAGGCCCAGGCGGAGATGGCGGAACTTTTGCAACGACTGGACCACTAAAGCTCTCAACCGCGAGGAATGGAAATAGGGCAGAGAGGCCTTTGCCCTGGAGTAGGATAATCACGGCTAATAATAACAATAATAATTGACTATCTCGAGGATTCTTTACACTGTGCCAGTGTGTAGTCGAAGTAGGTACCTACTAGCCAGTAAATGCATGAATGTGTTCCATTCGCGTTGCCCTTCGTTCGGATTCGCAGGAACGGTCAACTCGGCTCAAGGTCAGGGGAAGATGCACAGGGGACCCGTGGAGTTGCTGTGCGGAACTTCGCTGGAAAATCTTTTGACAGCTGTCAAAGTTTCTAACGTTAATAAATTGTTAATTATGTAAAGCGCTGTTTCCAGCGAAGTTATTGGGCATAGAGATTCTAGAGCCGATGTCTCAGGATGACGAGCTTAGTGCATTGCCACGCAGGATTATGCACTGTAACTCTTATGGGCAGGCGTAGCGCTTACCATCAGGTGAACACCTTGCTCGTCTCGTCACTCAGTGAAATAAAGAAATAAATGGATACAATTATATGTGCACTTAGCCTTAAACAGTTTTCACAGGTACATTTGTAGATATTTTTTTTTATTAATAACTGTGTCCGCGTTTGAGCACTATCTCACCAGGAGGCCTACCATGACGTCTTATAGCGATTCAGTTGAGGACCTAAACTGAGCCGCGTCGCATAATCGTACCGTGACGTATTATTTTTTATGCTGCTGCCATTTTCAACCTAAACAGCATATAGTTTAGGTTGAAAATGGCTTATTAGCGACTCAATTTAGGTTGCTACCATTTTCAACCTTAATTGGATCCAGTTTAGGTTGAAAATGGCAGCAACATAAAAAATAAAACGTCACTGTACTATTATGCGACGCGGCTCAGTTTAGATTCTCAACTGAGTCGCTATAAGACATCATGGTATGCCTCCTGATCTGGAACATAAAAGTTAAGTCGCCTAATACCTACTTGATATCCCTTTGCCCTAAAAGATGATTAATAACTTTATGATGATTTTTCCTTAAAGCTCTTTAAAAGCTCAACTTTTTTTCTACAGTGCCACTCCACAGTGCACAGCGACCTCTGTTCCCAAGTCAACATTTACCAATGAGTATTTGTATCCACACGCAAACGCGCACACGCCCGCGCGCATGTGTGCGTGTGTCCTACACACTACACGCTGCACAAGAATGCAACGCGTTGTTGACACAGCCAACTTCGATATTCCTTTATTTATTGCTATAAAAACCCTTCCCAATCACAGACTTAACAAAATCAACTTTAAAAGACACGAAGTTGGGTATATTTTTCATTGATACGCAATATATTTGCAGCCTTTCCCGATTAGACACATCTCATTTCGATCTAAGCGGCTATAATATCTAAACTCACAGCCGTAAAGGATGTATTTGCGTACGCCCTAACTGTTATATAAGCTTTTATGAGTTTCAGTGAAAAGAGGGTATATTTAAATAAGGATTTATGCGTTGCGTCTGGCGTTTTGGCGAGATCCGCGGATAAAGGATAGTCCTGGATTAAAAAAAGTGAGATTTCGCGAAAAGATTACGAGATTTGGGACCACAATGGGACTCGGGGACAGCTTCTTGAAGTATCACCTTCTGATATTTTGGGACCTTCTTTTTGTTTCTTTTTGGATGTGGAAATGTGCAGCGGCTCTAACTAATGAGTTTTGAATGGATGTTAATGTATAATATATCTCTAGAGGTGAGGTAGCGGTAGACAGGCTCGTATTAGGCAGATAAATCTATATATATAAAAATGTTATGTTGGTTTGTGTACGCTTCAAAAACTCAAGAAGTTCTGCACCGATCGAGCTGAAATTTTAGCTTGATATATAATCAGCATCAAGGATTGTTTTTATATATTTTTTTCATCAGTGACATATCAGCGAATGTGCGAATGTGCCACAGCGAAGCGTGGCAGGGTACAGCTAGTATCACATAAAGTCACAAAATAATAATGGTACACGCATAGAGCCATAAGTCCGCCCATTGTGCTATATTTATTTCAATAATTACTATTCCTCAAATAAAGTATATATATATTGTGTATTTCAAAACTCAAAACTCAAATCATTTATTGTAAAAAGGCAAAATATTGCACTTTTACACGTCGAAAATAATGAACTGGTGTACCTACGATAAAGTGTTTTTTCTATTTTTTTTATTTACTTCTTTATTCTTTACCACACAAATGGAGTAGAAGAAGCACTTAATGCTAAGTAGCATTTTCTACCAGTCATCCTGGAGGTGTAACTGAAATGGTGGTGGTGTGGCAAAACGAGAGAGCAGAGAAAAGTATATTTTCCCATCTTCTTCGTCGTGTCGGTGATCCACGACTAGATTGTTTTGGACCAGTAATTGGCTACTGCCACGCCGGGGGCAGAAGCCTCATAGAGGTCGGTTAAGGTGCAGGTGTTAGGGCACTGAGGGCACGACAGCAAATGCTGCATCGTTTGCGCAGAAACGCCACAGTCACATTGTGACCTGTCCGGGGCGAGATAACCCAATTTAGTCAGGTTGCTCTTACAGCGGCTCACTTGGGTTCCGAGTCTGTTCCCATATGTTCATGATTTTGGTCCAGCTCTACGGCTTTTTTATATATTACATACCACAAAACCTGTCCGTCTGTCGGCGTCCTTAATTAACGACAGTCAGGATTAGACAGATGTCCAGTTAACTAAAAAAAACTTTTACTATTCTGTAGTACCATGCCACAGAGAATTTTTCTAGCTACTTCTTGCAGTTGTCATTTAATGTTACTCTTTTCTCATTGCGAGAGGGTTCTATAGTGTAAAAAGTTTGTGTTCACGTTGTAGTTTTTTTAAATTCATGCCAAGCAAATTGTACATAGAGCTTCAGTGGCAGTAAAAAAAAAAACTAATACGACACAAAATTCAATTTTTTTTAATATTTTATAAGCATAATGTCCGTAGGCAGAATAGAATATGTTTTAAATAAAAACATTATTAAATAATTAATTATAAATTTTTTTTTTTTTTTAATTTAGTTACCTTGTTGTAACAGAGAATTGTACATAATTAAAATAAGTGAATCAAGACATTTTTAAATAATATCTCAATATTTACACTTATAAACTTAACGTGTGAAAAATATTTAAAAAACATTTCCTAACATAACATCTTCAATGCATATTTTCTTCTTACCCGACTACCCAAAAGTAAGGTCACATTTTTAACCTCTCAACTCACTTTCAGATCGCGTATAGCGTAACCAGATTAAGCTCATAAAGAGCTTGGCCATATCATTAAAAAAGCATTCTAAATAAAATTTCAAATTCTTACAAAAAATAACACCCATTCGATCGAAATCGAAAGTACCGCCTACCACAGAATAAATAATAAGAGAATATCTATACCCACTATCAGCGTAGTGAAACTAAAAACCACTTTCATTAGACCTTTCCCACCAGGACAGAGAACCTGTTTCGATCTACACAAAAACATATATTAATTTGGGATCCCACAAAAAACGATGGCCACAAAAATAAAAAAAGCTAATGGCCAGAAAAAAAAGAAAAGGATTGATGAATAAAAAAACGAAAAGAAAAAATAAAACACGGACGAAGAAAGGGTTTGGGTGCTACAGGTTGTTGCTTTTTGTACTAACTTTACAACTTTACTTTAACGTTACGAACTTTTTTTTTAATTTTTAAACGTTTTCACGTTATGATTTATTTATGATTTTTTCATATGCAAAGACTTCTATTATTTTAATACTTTGCGAGTGGTAAGTTTTGCGCCTTGCAACTCCACGTAACCGAGTTCGACACTCACCCCGCCACAAATTATAGTAAGTTGTATGCGGATAACAGATTGTTAAAATTTCATGTAATATCTAATAATTATTTTTTAGAATTTAACTACAAGCTCTCCCGATTGCAGCCTCCTAGAAACCTACTTATTCTAGACTTGAAGCCACCCAGGTTGTATTTTGAAACGATAACAACCAAGTACTGCACCTACATTAAAAATGATATCGATAATAAAATAAATTATTTTGCGGCACAACTGCTGTTTATCCAGCCAATTAAAATTGAAATCACCTCTGGGATTAACGATCATAATCATCGTTAACGTTCACATTGCGACACTATTATAAAGCAGGAAAAGCTTTATTGAGAAAAATTAAAACTGTATAGTCTGATATAAACAATCGCGTACAACGAAAAAAAACGAAATACAAGTAGGAATGTAGTCGCTGAGATCGAAAGTTGTATGAACTATTTATAGGAAACAAGTGTACCGTTGACGGCGCTGCTGCTGCTCTTCGTTTTATTTTATTTTATGAAATTAATTGAAGATTAAAACCGTAAGTGACGAAATGCGATGCTGTCTACACTTACCGTAAAAATAATAATGAACCTGCTTATGTACGGACTATGGACTAAAAAGTTTGTAATAATTAACTTCCTTGCAAAAAAAGAAGTTTTTTGTTGACCGTACTTACTGTTTTTTACTGTAGTGTCACCTAATGGTAAGTGATGATGCGGTCGACAGTGAAAGCATTTTTTCGTAGAAATAGATTTTTTAATTGAAAAAAAAAGAAAGAAATTTTAGAAATGCAACGTTTTACGGACAAATTTCTCATTGATAACTCACCCTTGGGTGACGGTATGAGGTAGTCAAAGATTATAAGCACGCTCCTATTAATAATTACTAAAAAAACGACAGACATCCTGGCAAACATATTATTATTACGTAATTTGTTTTTTTACTAAAACCGGCTTCTTTTTAAAACTATTCTTACAGTCTAGTCTGCATTATTCCTACACGATAAAATCAATAAACATTGGTATTAAAGATAAATCATGTCAGAAAAAATACACACCCTGTATAGTCAGGTCAGGTAACATCTAACCCTACATCCACGTCCATTGTTATAGAGGTCAAAAATTCCAATGTCCTTTCTGTTTATCTTATTCAAGACATTGCTAACTAAGTTATTGCTTTTATACTTTCTGTACTATTCGTTATTCTGTGACACGGAGTCGGGTTCCGTAGAAAGCCTACGGCAAAAAAATTGCAAGTTAGGTACGTGCGTAGTTTTAAAAATAAAACTAAAATGTAACAAAAAAATTTATAAAACACACAGGGAGGAGAAAAAACATAACTTAATTGAAGGTACAATGGGCGGTCTTATCGCTTAAAGCGATCTCTGCCTGACAACCTTTAAACCTTTTCGTGTGTGTCAAACAAAATGTTATCTGAATCGTCTCGATTTTCTACTATAATAATATATATTTTAAATACCTATCATGCTAATATTATAAATGCGAAAGTTTGTGAGAATGGATGGATGTTTCCTCTTTCACGTAAAAACTACTGAACGGATTCGAATGAAATTTGGAACACAGATAGTTTATAACTAGGATTGAGTAATAGGGTACCTTTTATTCCGATAGTATGTTCCCGTGGGACAAAACGGGAACTACGCAGGTGAAACCGCGGGGCGCAGCTAGTAATACATAAATACAACACGTAAAACTCAAATCATTTATTGTAAATAGACAAAAATATTGCACTTTTAAAAGTAACAGTATCATACAACATTTGGATAACCTAAAAACCATTACCGGCTCATAGAGAACCCAAGTGGGTACATTCCCAACGGGCCCACTAGGTGGCCCACCAGTGGGGACGGTGGTAATTATTTTACTCATTTGTAACTCAGTAGTAACTTCCAGTAGTTACTTATTACTTCTATCACAGAATATACTGCTTTTATAAAAAATGTATTTCATTAAAAGGGTTTTTTGAAGAAAAACTTAACGCACTTTTGACTGGTGAATGCGTTACGAAAAATGTGATCGGGCGAGGCGAACGGAAGTTGAGAGGGAGATATAAGTTAGTGAAGTTAGAAAAAGAAAGAGTTACGTTTCGTATATTTTTTTAAACACCTATCTTTTATGATTTTTTTTTAAATATTTTTTTAGTTTAACTTTTTCTTCTGCTATGTGTCCCCCAGCACAGATTTCGTTTTGTTTTTTTAAAATAGAATTTGAGATTAATTGATCGGTCGGGGCCACTGAATCGAATCTATGCAGTTACGCCATAATGATCTAATTAGTTCTGATTTATGTCTTCTTATTTTACCCTAAAATCAATGCCTTGGGCCTTGATTATATGATTGAGTGACGAGACGAGCTTGTCGTTCACGATGGTAAGTGCTACGCCTGCCCATAATAATGCCACCCAGAACTTTGCATTGCATAACCCTGCGCGGCACTGCACTGCGCTCGTCACCTTGAGACAACGGCTCTAAAGTCTCATAAGCCCAGTAATTTCGCTGGAAACAGTGTCCTTTATGTTTGCACACTACTGCTTGGAGGATGAATCTCTGGCAAAGATGTGGTACTTCCCCAGGCGGTCTCTTGCAGATGAGGCCTCCCACTACATAAATTTTATTGAGGATACACAATAGTCGCTGGTACTTTTTTCATGTGTCCACCCTTTTCGAGTTGTCGGTTGTCGGTTGTCAGATGTCAGTACCCGGTGCAATAAGCCGTGTCAGTAATATTTAGGCGCAGGACGCACTTACAGACCGACGGAGCGACGGACGTTCTTTATTAACCCTTCCATCCCGCGAGATGGGTACTATGACCAAACGGGGTTGATACTTTGATCAAAAACTATTTTTTTGTGTTATGCGCTTGATTAGTTTAGTTTGGCAAGCTAATTTCCTGCCGGCTTGCTCGGCCCCACACATCTGGGGGTAGCCTTGGTAAGCCAGCAACAGCCACAGGCGTAGAGGCCCGGACACCACCCGGGCCTGCCGCCGGGGAAAAGTGGCGACTGTTAGCGTGACACCATCTTGCCTTACCTCGGCGAGGGACTGCTCACAGGGGGTTTTAGTGGGTTCGAGTCTCACACATCCTCCTACGTCACCCCCGAGCGCGCGGCGGAGGGTACAGAGTGACAGCATATCTACCCCCCAAAAAAGGGTTTGGCAAACTTCGTCAAGACTTCTCGTCGTCCATACCACAGTGCCTAAAGACGAAAGTTTTTAATGCGTGCGTCCTGCCAGTTATACCTACGGAGCCGAAACGTGGACACTCACGGTGAGACTGATCCACAAGTTTAAAGTCGCTCAGCGAGCCAGGGCTATGCTCGGAGTTTCTCTGAAGGACATGATCCGTGATGTGGTGATCCGACAGAGAACCAAGGTAATCGACATAGCTCAAAGGATTAGCAAGCTGAAGTGGCAGTGGGCCATCGCTAACTCTAGAAGAACCGACAATTGATGGGGTACACGAGTCCTAAAGAGGAGACTGCGTTTAGGCAAACGTAGTGTAGGACGCGCCGGCAGGTGGAGTGACGACTTGCAGGACGGCTGCGGAGACTGGATGAGAAAAGCCGAAGATCGGGCTCGGTAGCGTTCACTAGGAGAGGCCTACGCCCGATGATGATGAGTGGTTTACTCATATTTTCATGCATATTTTCCATACAAAACAGATTTGTAAAGTACCCAAGTCATTATTATCTCTCACAAAAGTATCAAGAGGTCTAAATCCTCTCGTATCCGGTCACCACAAGATGGATAAAGCACCTGTTCGCCCCGCGGCGCGCGGGCGATTCGGCAACAATCGACCATCTTCGGCTATCTCCGTTTACCCTTATTCAATTCACTCTTAAGATAAAGGCGTAGAGTTCGTTTTACGAAGCTTTTATGTAAATTAGGAGAGTAAGTTAAGGGTGGATGCGTGGGAAAAGTTTGAGATTGATATCTGTTTTAAATTAACACGGCGCGGGCAGGTTTTTTAGGTTGAAAATCTACTTAATTATTTGATTAGTCTTTGTTAGTACAGTGAGTCAATGTGGACGAAACCAAGGGCGAGAACAAGTCTATGAAGAGGTAGATCTATGAAGAGGTTGAAGAGGAAGATCTTGACGTAAAGCGCCTAAACTGGAAGGCTCGACCCAAGCCTTCTGATTACACGTACAACAGCGCTGGTCAGTTCTACTGCGCCATGTGTGATCGCACGTTTAAAACTAAGCTCGGTCTACTGAGCCATATCAGGGGGCACGCTAGGAGGTAAAATAAAAAGGTCGCCGTTGTCGGATAGGACAAGGAGGCCATCATCATGATCATCATCATCATCATCTTATTCTGATTTTTAGAGCAACTTTTATCTGTCATCTTATGCCTTGACCACAAACTAATGACCTACGAAGCAGTTCCCGGTGCACAGTAGGCGTGTCGAAAGCGCCGATGCAGCTACTGACGCGCGACGCCGTCACGGTTTACCCAATATCTGCTCTTCAGTAAGTGGCTTGTAGTGGTAGGCCTTCTGCAAGAGACCGCCTGGGGTCGTAAGGAGGGTTAGGCCATATTCCACCACGGGGGCCAAGTCCGGATTGGTGGATAACACATCGGTACGTGCCCGCACTGGGATTTGAACTCACGACCTTCTGATTGGAAGGCGGACGTTCTCCCACTAGGCTACCACCGCTTTCGTAGTTACCACTCGATAATCTCTCCCCACCGCTTATGAATATGGATACAAGATTATACAATACACGTAGGAACAGAAAGGTCATAAAAAAGCGTTCGAAATATTCCCATCTAGCAACGCGAGCTAAAGATAACAGCGACAAATGAAGCGAAATGTCGCGATGTGAAAACAGAGGCGAATCGTCTGTTATTTTAGGGCGCTCGGAAAATATTGGGCGCGGTAAGCGAAGAATAACAGGGGCACCCGTGACCCGTTAATTTGCCCCCTCATTCCCCCCTGCTTTTTTTTCCTTTTCCTAGGTAAAGAGTACATAAAAATAAACCAATTTAGGCTCTTTTTGGGAGGTGTTGACAATACTAGATAGATACAGTTAGACAAAAGGGGTTGAATATTTCGAAACATTTAATTTACTATTGAATTTTTCCCCCCTTATTCATAAAAAGTTATGTGACGTTTCATAAAATCGCGCACTAAAATTTTGTAGTGCGCAGTACTAAGTGACGTTCGATAGCTTTTTATGAATAAGGGGGTTCAAATACAGTCCTTACTTTTTTCATTTTGAAAAATTTTAAGCTAAAATCATTACAAGTAAGGGCATAAAAATTAGTTAGAAAGAACATGTACTGCGAAACTTAGAACGTGCGGTACTAGGGTTGCCTACTGAGAGTGTTTCAAGGACATCTTTAACCAAGTTTTCAGGGTTGAAACTAGATGTCGTTACGCTACATATTTCCTGGCTGTTAAATGCCAAAAAAAATTAAATGTCAACAGAATTAAATTACTGCTCAACGTGATTAACATTAAAACTGTAGACTGTACAGGGATGCCAAAATTCAATTCCATTAATGAAACTGGTTCAAAATTGACGTCCAGGTCTTGAGCTAAGCATCCATAATTCCATACTAACACCCTCCCAGCGTATTTGTTGCCTTTATAATGACAGTTTTTGATCAAAATAAAATTATTGTTCTTGTAAAGAAAACCATTTCACTCATAATATGAGTTTTTCTTTAAGTTTAGCTTTGCTGCTTTATTGGCAAAGCCTGCTAGGTGTCACAACAGCTGACACTGACAGTTGTGACATTTAGTGAAATGTGAAGGGTCGTAGAATTTGTCACGTGAGGAATATACGAGGGTGAATCAAAAAATTCTTGGAATCAATATTAAAAAATGCAAAGATTTAAATAATAATATTTTATTTTTCTACATAATCTCCCTCCAATGCAATGCATTTAGAATAACGCGTTTCTAACTTCCTTATTCCTTGTGAAAAAAAAATATTTTCTTGACTCTCGAAAAAGTCCTCTACGGCAGCTATAACCGCGTCATTATCGTGAAATTTTGTTCCACGAATTTCCTCTTTTAATTTTGGAAATAAGTGAAAATCACTTGGGGCTAAGTCCGGAGAATATGGTGGGTGGTCAAGGAGATTGAAGCCAGCACAGCGGATTGCGTTGAGCGCAACTTCCGATCGATGAGCAGGAGCGTTATCTTGAAGGAACAACACGCCCAACGACAGTTTTCCACGACGTTTTTCTTTAATCGCTTCACGCACTTTCGGGATTAAATTTGCATAATAGGGTCCAGTAATCGTCTGGCCTTTTGGCATGTAATCAATAAAAAGGATTCCTTCACTATCCCAGAACACAGAGGCCATAACTTTGCCAGCGGTAGGAGCAACTCGAAATTTCTTAATGGATGGAGAGGATGGTCGTTTCCAAGACATGCTTTGTCTTTTAGTTTCAGGATCAAAATGGTGGACCCACGTTTCATTCATGGTGACAAGACGACGGCAAAAATTATCCGAATCACGCTGGAACATTTCGAAATTACGCTTGGAAATTTCCAAACGTCGCTTTTTGTTTTCGTCGGTTAACATTCGTGGCACCCATCTTGCAGACACTTTTTTGAACCCCAGTGAATCAATTAAAATGGATTGAACGCTACCAAAAGATATCTTTAGGATCTCAGCTATATGTTTTATAGTCATTCTTCTGTCTTCCAAAACCAGATTCTCAACCTTTTTGACATTTTCTTCTGTAACGGAGGTTGAAGGCCGCC
The DNA here is from genome assembly GCA_912999815.1 of Campaea margaritaria. Taxonomy (NCBI): domain Eukaryota; kingdom Metazoa; phylum Arthropoda; class Insecta; order Lepidoptera; family Geometridae; genus Campaea; species Campaea margaritaria. The sequence continues at coordinate 1,755,030 of OU538801.1, forward strand.
CAGAACGCGGGTCATCTTTACAGCTTGATCTACCTCTTTTAAATTCAGCCACCCAGTACGCAACCGTAGAATAGGGTACAGCATCACCCCCTAATGTCTGCTGAATGTCCAAAAAAATTTCCTTCGTAGACATTTTTTTCAAACTGAGATATTTTATCACCGCACGTAACTCACTTTTATCCATAATTTTGACTTTTTAGCAACTCGTTGCACAAAAAAATTTATTACATGCGAACGAACTGACAAAAACAAGTGACAGTCTGCATAAATATAGTGTGATAGACACTCTTTAATTTGAATATCGAACTTGATCCAAAAAGGTTTCATATATATGCACTTCTAAGAACTTTTTGATTCACCCTCGTACTTCCACCATTTGAATTTTCAGTTTACTAATTATTTGTTATTATAAAAAAGTCCTGAATTAAAGGCATTGAATGTTGTTTCTCTCGTTTTGCAGGTAAGTTGAATAGATTATAAACAGATGCTGATATTGTTTAACGTTGTAATGTGACAACTAAATAAATCTCTCGTTTTGCAGAGCAACGCAATTTAAGCCTTTTCTTCATATCCTATTATAAGAAGGAACCTTATTATATTCTTATTATTAATATAAATAAAGCCAGACACCAGATATATTACTAGCTTTTAAGCGACGAGGTGGTCTACGATGGTGGGCGCTTACCTAGAAGTACCCAATTCATTCGTGACTTGAAAACTCCCAGGTTGTAACTATCGGAAAACACAGACTCAGGCAAGGAGTTCCACTCCTTTGCGGTACGCATTATGAAAGTTGAGGCAAATCTCTGCATGCGTTAAGGTGGAATGTCCAACATGTACCGGTTACGCAGCGCCGTACGTCTGATTGTTCGATGTTGGAATGGGCTTGGTGGAATTAAATTGTAAAAAATATAATATACTCGCCAAAATAAACCGATAAGCTGGCCACTTTGCTTGTATACAATACAACTGTATGTAAGTAGCATTGAAAAAGAGTAAGTAAGTAGTTTTAAAACTAATTCAGTCCCCTTCAGGTTGAGTAGGGAGGGACGCGTGCTAACTCTCATTTAGCGAGCGCGAGTCGCCCGTGCAGCAGCGGTAGACACAGGCGATGCCAGCCAGTAGGGTTGTCACCTCATCGTTTCCAACATCAATCATCATCGTTTCAATCGTGGATTGATGATTGTGGGGTTGGACGCCACCCGTAACCTTTTTATGAAGGAGAATGTCGTTAAAAAACTTGGTGGTAGTGCTTCTTACGTCTTCTATCTTATTCCTTTTTTTATACATAGATCCTAACCTCTAAGTAGGGTTCCCTGTATATAGGGAATTGGAAATTTCGAGTAACACGAGAAACGCCCAAGGCCTAAGCAACTACTTGTCGATGTCGCAGAATAATAACGAGGCATTGGAACTATTTTGTATACAAAAAATGGTTAATTACGGATTTTTTCCATAAAATTTATTACTTTTCAACTGTTTAGTTGGGATTGCTATTACAGCGTGTTTTTTTTTTAATTTTTTTTAGTGGGTATGAATTTTTATTTTATTATTGTATTGTTGTCGGTCCTTGATAAGTATGTAAAGTAGGTTTCAATTTGAAGAGGGTGAAAACCACGTTCAATGGTTCCGTTACATACATACTAAGCTAATAAAAGTGTGTTAAAAAGGGAATAGCGCCAACCCTACAGCGGCGTCGGTCGGCGTTGCCGCCGTTTCGTGATGTTTTTTCATTTACGAATATTTTCCTTGGCGTGGGATATTTTTTCAGAGTGTTTTCCCAGTTGTAAGATAAACTACACTCCATCAAACGTATATTTTTTACCGTTCGGCCCTCGCTCGGCGACTCGTTTAAATTTCAGGGCTAGCCTGCCTGCTAGCTAAGTAGTATTTAGGTTATCCTGTGTTTTATTAAGTACTTAATGTATTTTTAGGGCAATGGGATCGCTTTTGTAAGCTTCCATCTCCTATCGAGGTTTTTACAAGTTGTTTTTTTAAGTAATAATTATATGAGCATTCACGAGTGGTCTACGTATATTTACGAGTTATTTAAAAAACAGGGAATAGTAAATTAAAAAAAATATGCTAGCTTACTTTTCCAGCAGTATAAACTTTTCTTTAACTTAGCAATGAATACGAAATGAACATAAATCCAGCTTTCTAATCGATTCCGGAATAGGAAAATCGATTTTTGCGCAGAGCTGGCCCCACGCGCCTCTTGGATTGATTCACCGCGCGTGCGGCGTCACGCACGTCCCGCGCTCGATCCCGATGGTCACTCGATTAGATATCGATTTTTTATCGATTCACAATTTTTCTCATCAGTTTCGCGTTTTTTTGTCTCTTTTGTCAAAGGCGCCCGTTTTTTGGCTCGCGTCTCGCAGCCAATCTCTCGTGTAATTTTCTTTTTTTTGTTTTTTTTTTTACAGCTAACTATTGTCGGCTACAGTGGACAGTGCGACGGCTTGTTTTTAGATTTTGTATAGACCGTTGGTTTTTTAATGGTCAAGTTAAATGTCTATCGGTGTCCGTTAGCTATCTTTTTGTAGAAAAGTGTGGTTCTCTATTAAATGTTAAATACCGTAACGGTGTTATTAGATAAAGAATCTTTTACTTTGTTGCTGCCCTCGTTGTCTTTTTGCAATTAGATATTTTCGACAAATCGTGAAACTCGAGGTTTTTTCTGATTTCTTGTACTGAATAAACTGATTACTTTTACCTAAATTGCTTTATATTTTATTTATAATTTAAATTATCGTCATTGACTGTTAAATTATATTAACAGGTATTAAAAGAATACGTGTGGTGGTCTTACACTCCGAAGTTCCGTTCGAAGTATATTATTAAAAATTATATAATTTATTAATTAAATAAACTAATATAATTTTCAAATTTTTTACGCTTTATGGATACCGTATACACTAAAGTAAGCGTCGTAATTGAAATTTTTTTTTCACCTAGTCCCGATCCGCCATGTCCGTACCGTGCGATCCTTCCAAAAATCCTAAAATGGATTGTCTATTTGGCATTCGTGCATATTACTCCTCAAAGCACGTCATAGAATAATCAAAAACATCCGTGCAGAAGTTCAACGTCATTGCTCAGGCGACTAATCGCCTACCATTCAGCAGGTAGCCGTCGCGTGCGGATAACTGCTCGCTACCAGACAGGTGTACCGCTAGAGGCGCTCGTTCACGTTAGCCAAACTTTGATTTTTTTGTAAAAGTGAAAAGAGTTGCTGAAAATATAAATGTATTAAATAATTAAGCGTCTAACTTTTTTATTTAAACAACGGAGTAACGAGACACCTCGTTTTAACCAATGGGAAGTGGCACGCGTGCCCATAACAGTTGCAGTGCCCGATTGCAATGCAAAAGTGCGGCATTGCATTTTGCGTCACCACTTCGTCTCCAAATAATTAGAATTACGATCGGCGCTGTCATTACACATTTTAATAAGTACAATGACACTAAGGGCCAATTTTTCATTGCTCTAATAAACGATTTAATTACTGTTGGACAGGTTATTAGCTTCTTTTATGAGATAAATAGTTTGTTTAAACTCTTCATACAGCGGATAGTGGATTTGAAGTTTTATTCTAAAGCATGCAACGTCGAAGAAGCCAACTTCATGCTGATTGATGCGTAAACGGGACACAAATATGTTACCTTACGGGTTAGAAAAAGACAGATGACAGTTAAAAGTTTTTTTATGTTTTATTTCAGCCAGTGTCAATAAGATATTTAAACTTTTTGGTAAACAATCAAATGTCAACAAACGTCAAAAACTTCATGTATACTACAGATAATCTTATCTGAGGCATGAAGGGGTAAATCAATTAATTCCTCGGGTAGAGGTTTTATTTCATAAAATACACTATCTGACTGTCGAAAAATTCAAAAGCATATTTATATCTTTAACAGAGTATTGAAAAATCGGGCTTTTATTAAATAAACTAGCTGTACCCTGCCACGCTTCGCTGTGGCACATTCGCACATTCGCTGATATGTCACTGATGAAAAAAATAGATAAAAACAATCCTTGATGCGGATTATATATCATGCTAAAATTTCAGCTCGATCGGTGCAGAACTTTTTGAGTTTTTGAGCGTACACAATCCAACATAACATTTTTATATAAAACGAAAGTGCCGCCAATCCAGCGATAAATCAATTAATTCTAAAATTCAAGTTCCAACTAGTAAACACTCACGACTTTAGCCAACTTTTTCCCGCTAATCTGTAATTTGAACTAAACGCCCGCTTCCTAACTGTAAATCGACCACTAATGTCATAATTAGAGTAGGCATCCTAAGCCGTGTTTCGGTAGCTGCCACAGGTAGGTATTTATGTCGCGATACGCACGACTTAGAAAAGAAAAGAAAAGAAAAAACATTTATTCTGACACAACTGCACACAACAGCGAACAACGTACTTATTTAGAGACAAGACAAGAAAATGAAAACACACGATGAACATAATCCTTGTGGACTGCTTATTCTGTGACGAGTGTCAATATAGGGTACGAAAGTGACGAGACGAGCAAGTCGTTCAACTGATGGTAAGCGCTACGCCTGCCCATAACAGTTACAGAGCCACCCAGAACTTAACATTGCATAATCTTGCGCGGCACCCTGACATATCGGCTCTAATGTCTCATATGTCCAGTAATTTCGGTGGAAACAGTGCCCTTCAAACCGGAACACAGTAATGTTTGCACACTACTGCTTGGCGGATGAATATCTACTTCCCCAGGCGGTGTCGTGTAGAAGAGGCCTTCCACTACAATACTAAGGCACCTATTTTTTTTTTATCTTTTTATTTATTGCATGATAAAATATAAGTATTTAATTAGCTAGTTTATTTTATTAGTTGCTTTAATTAGCATTGACATCAAAACACAATTGGCAAGTAAATGGTAAGCGAAAAGATATTACTGGCATCAAAAGAAAACCAAGAGAAGGTAAGATAGAGGTGGTTAGATAAGATTTTTGTGAGTGTTCGCTATTTTTTAATTTAGTTGATTCGGAGCTGGGTATGTGATCCACAAATCAGAATCCAGCGCCCGTGGTGGATTATGGCTTAAGTCTAAAGACAAAAGGGAGTGGAGGCTCGTGCTCAGCAGTGGGACGATATGGGTTTATGATGATGATGGTTTGATATATTTTTTTTTTTTTGTATCATGGTCCTCCAAGTTTCTGATTCCCTAGATACAAGTCCTAGTGAAGGGTCAGGATCTATGTATGTGATCTTGACGAGTTATTAATTTATTTAATTAACCTTTATTTTGTAAAATGCTTGTCCAATAATCTACAGAGATTGTTTAGTGTAAGGGGGCGTCCATAAATTACGTGAGGTGTATTTTTTAATTTTCTGTCCCTCCCTCCCACCCCTGGTGAGATGTAGTGAGATTTTATTCAACCCCCTCCCCCATCCCCCAATCTCACATGAGATTTTTCAAAATGTGGGTTTCTTACGTAAACGCGTTGGATTGTTTTTGTAAAAAGAAAAAAAATTGCTTCGTGCTTTTATTTACGACTCGTTAAGACTAGTAATCAATATTGCTGAGAAGTTTAATTATAAGTGTAATAAAAATTTAACAATAGAATACTTAAATCGTAACTACTGTGATTAAAAAAAGAATATCTACTCTAATTCAGTCCATGGAGAATCATGCGCGGTCTCAAGAGAGACTATTGGAACCAACATGTCCATATGATTTTCTATCTATAATATTTTTTTTTTGTTTCAATTAGAAAAAAAATTGCTTGATATTTGCCGAGACCCCCCCTCTCTCCAACGTAAGATTAGATTAAATTTGATTCGACCCCCTGCCCCCCTTAAACATCTCACGTATTTTATGAATGCCCCCTAAAGTAATCTTTTGCACGCGCTCTAAGAAACTTTTATTTAACTACCTTAATGTTTTACAAAATGTCATTGTACTGTTTGATAAATAAAGAAAGCCCGTAAAGTCCGAATAATTAGAAAAAAAAAAAGATTTTAATATCAAGTTCCGCACATGTCCATCTGACATATTTAGAAGGGAACCATACGAATTAATGAAAATGCAACTACTAATTTTAGATTTTCTATTTATTTCATTTTCACTGCAAACACATTAAATTATACAATGCATTCGTAATAAATCAGTTGTGAATTGAATCCATTTTCTATTCAATTCGACATCTGATTCAATTATACTATTCGACTTGGTACTACAGAAACGAAACTACCGAATCCATTCACCAGAATTATAAATACATTTTTTATACTCTGAAAAAATCAGAATAAGTCCGCTACTACCAGGGTTGCCAGATCGGAATTTCTAAATAAATAGTGAAAATTAGAAAAAAATCGGGTTTTTAGGTTTGTTGACGGGAGAAATAAATATTAAAAATAAAATTTAAGCTAATTTTTTTAATTGTACAAAACAGATTGTTGACACGCACTTAATTTAGAGCGTTAAAGCGCGCGGCAATTTTAAATTATGGTTTCCTAGAGAACTTTCGGAGAAGCTGTTAGTCTGGAGATTTAGAGATTTATCAGGAGTCTGGAATCCCGGCCCTCTGGCAACCCTAGCTTATACGTGTGAGAATGGAATGGTGGAACCCATCGCGGTATGGCGGCGTGATTCGGTTTATTAGAAAGGCTGTCATTAATTCATTATTTCGGATTGATCGGGAGGCTTTTAGCGAGGAATTGTTGTTTGTACTTGTTACGGTTTGGTAAGTATTTAATTGAATTCGGAGATAGGGATCAATAATTAACATCTGTTAAAAAGAAAAAAATTCATTAAAAACTCTTTTGATTATAGTTAAAATCTGTGGTCAAACTGAGAACTGGACGTCAATACAAAACATTTTTAAACATTTGTATACTCTGTGATGACCTCTTTCTCTCGAACTCTTTGTCTTATTTCAAACTTCTTTCAATAAACCTTCATGCCAAAGTGACAACTTTTACGTGACGGTCGAGCGTAGCAGAAAAGCGTGACGATTGGGTTATAATCCCCCACAGAGGCCCGCTGCCTTATCACGAATCCCACGATAGTCTTGCGACAGATGTAAATCTCGCGTTAAAACGTCACTTTTTATAACTGCCAATTAATGTTTTTCCATCTATTGCAGTCCTGTCACTTGCAGCGCTAGTACCTATGGCCAAGTGTATTCTGCGACAGGTGGGAAAAGGCGAGCGATTGGTTTCTGTATTGATGTCTAGTGACAATTTGCGACCGATCGCAAAGTGGTTGCTGAGGCTTCGCAACTGCCGTGGCTGCTGCTTTTACGTAATCAGCCTACAGAATACCTCTGAAATACTTCTCAGTGGGTTTCATTAATAACAAGAGCTATTCACATCAGTGATAGCTGTTGATTTCTTCATCGCCGTGTTGATATGACCGCTAACCTCGCTACCATCCTCTGCAATGATTGAAGGCACTTAACATTTGTAAGTTGGAGCTGACGTTAGCTGCACGAACCGAGCTTCCGTCCAACCGAGCGTGACTGCGGTTAGGAATGAGCCCTAGTAAAGCTATGGAGATAACGTAGCTTTAAGTCGGTCGGTCGGTCGGTCGGTTGGTCGGTCGGTCGGTCGGTTGGTCGGTCCGTCGGTCGGTCGGTCGGTCGGTCAATCAGTCCGTCGGTCGGTCGGTCGGTTCCTTTGTGCTGTGGTGTTTCAATAAAGAATTTATCTATCTATCTACCTAAAAGAAAATCTACCTAAAAGTTTCACGCCGAAACGGCTAAATGGATTTTGATGAAATTTAGTATATAGATACTTTAGATCTCGGAATAGAAAATAGGATACTTTTTGCCTTTAAAATTAACAGTTCCCATGGAATAATAGTTAATGCGGGTGAAACCGCGGGGCGCTGCTAGAACCTATTTAAATTTGCAACGACCTAAGTTTTAAAGAGTTCAGTTTCTTAACCGAAAGTATTCTTAACTGTTTGAAGACCATCAGCTCTAGTGATGAAGGGGTGTGAGCAACTATCACAGGTCTGACCGGTTCGAGATTTGGTATCCTGTTACTTCAATGATATAGAAAGATCATGGTAACCTTGACCTGATGCTGCAGCATTACCTGGAGTCTGCAGGATACTCAACTCCTCGCTAACTTACAGCAGACGTATCATTGGAATGGTCTCAATGAATAGGTTATAGATAGCCGGTGTTTAGGGTCTCTTTTGCGTGTAATATCCTCCAAAATACCTTAGCATCAAGTGTTACACAAGCCTAATTCAAAAGCTACCGGTAAATACCTGAGAGCATTTCATATTATCGTCATTGGATCCGTGACCGAATCGAATGATATACGCTCCATTCCGAATATCTAATCGATTCTAAGCATCTCGATTGAAATGTTAACATCACTGGCTTTTGAAAGTGACACGATGTAATATATAGGTCATTGACACGTGGATGAAGAAGGGTTTCAATAATAATGCGTCACGGTCACAGAGACCTTGCCCCCAAACCAGAATTTCCTGTATCAAGAAATTCAGGAACTAAAAAGTCCATTCATTGTCTAACAAACTAACAGACTCAGAGCAAATGCGTATTCTTCTTTGTCATTTGACTGAGCGACGAGACGAGCAAGTCGTTCAACTGATGGTAAGCGCTACGCCTGCCCTTAACAGTCACAGCACCACCCAGAACACTGCATTGCATTATCCTGCACTGCGCTCATCACCCTGAGACATCGGCTCTAAAGTCTTATATGTCCAGTAATTTCGCTGGAAACCGTGCCCTTCAAACCGGAACACAGTAATGTTTGCACACTACTGCTTGACGGATGAATATCTGGCAAAGGGCTGCCTGATAAACTGACACTAGAGGACGCTACTGCCTCAGTCGAGATCTACAAGACGTACGGAAACATGGCATCCGTATGGTTGACATTTCTTCAATTCGCGTGAAGCGTTTTGCATCTACCATTATAATCCGAACAGCGAAGGAATGGAACACCTTACCAGCGTCTAAGTTTCCCGAAAACTATAATCTGAAAGTCTTCAAGTCGAGAGTGAATATGTATCTTCTAGGCAAGCATGCTCCACCATCGACCGCGTCGACACTTACCACCAGGTGAGACTGCGGCCAAATGCTTGCCTATTCTGCAATAAAAAAATACTTATTTTCTGACTGCCCAAAAGAAGGGATATGTTATAAACTCTGAACTGTGGTTAATATAGTGCGATGCTGGTCGTCATCTAAGACCAGGTAACACCAACGATTTAGCCTTGATCTTCAAAGTCTTTTGCCCAGGACATGAAGTTTGCCCGCTGTACTTTATTGCTATTTCTTGGAGAGAAATGAAGATAGAAATGTAGTTGAAAAACCAAACCTAAACTGAAATATTAAAGAAACAATTAAAAATTCAAATCACATAAAACTAGTAAATACTGTATCGCATCATATTCTTAAAAATATCAGGTTATCAGTTCTAAAATCTTAACAGTTTCCAAACGATTGCATAGTCATGAAACACATTGAAAACGAATAACGATAAAACCTAGTCACTGAGTCAATTAGACCACTGATACACAAAGTGTAGACAACACCGACTTCCTCCAGGCTCGAGGCACACGCCGTGTCTGGCGACCTTAATTACCGGCTGTGTGTACCGGAGGCTGAACTGTGACGGATATCTAGTGCATGCGCAGCTTATTAGACGTCTGGGAAAGACGTCATTAGAAAGATTTGCATTTGAAGACTTTGAAGGTGTTGACTTTGACATTGATCTTGTGTCGGCGGAACGGCAGCGTTTGTAGTGACTCATCGCGCTATCGGCTAATCTCACGACAAGCTTGCACAGACTTTGAGGATCTTTGCTTTAAAACATGACTTTTGGATTGTCAGCGGCTACAGACAGAAAGCAATCGAGTTTGTGTCCTTTTATTGCAGTCCTGCTGCTAGTGGTGCTGGTATCTATGGCCAAAGTATATTGGGTGACAGTAGTAATCCGATGATAGGACCTGTAATCCGATTTCCAGTGACACTTTGCAACCGATCGCGTAGGGATGGCTGACGCTTCGCTATTGCTCTCGCTCCTGCAGAGTTTTACGTTATCAGGCCGCCGACGCCAATTTTAGTAGCCATGAAGTTATATCCACAGATAGTGCGATAAGTTACCGAGACAACAATATGATCAGAAGTTTTGCCTCCAACTCTGATGCATGGAAAACTGCTCAAAAGCGCCTCCTGGCGACCTCCTGCCTACAATTTGTACTTAGTTTTAGTATAATTGGTGTATCTTGTTAATTTTTCGCGGTCTTTCTGATCCGTCACGACAAGCATTTTATCATGTGCTCGCCGGTTAGGTGGAGTGAAAAATGGCTCGAGGCTGGATGAGAAGAGCCGATGATCGGGCTTAGTGGCGTTCACTAGGAGAGGCCTACGTCGAGCAATGGACGAATGTAGGCTGACGATAATAATGACGTCTTCCTTGACATCCGTCAATGGCAAACTTTGTTGGCTCTGGAGGTGCTAGCGCAGATAGCTGTAAAAGCTAAAACTTGTTTTAGAGGTCCTTGTTTTAGATGTAGGTTTGGGACGGTGTTTTAAGAAAACGCATACCTTATTATTATGTACGGAATGGACGAACTTTTATATTACTGTTTGGATGCAGTGATTCATAGGTTTTTTTAGAAACAAGATTAATGAAGGCCGCGGTACACCAGCCTCGTAGAACAGCCTCGGGACAGTCTGTCTGCACTTTTTATTACCATAGTCGAATACTAATTAGTGAATATATTATATGCTCCGATGATTCGAATGGCGCGTGCTGCCTGCTGATTCGGTTGAGGTAGGTTTATAGACGAGACGTATTAGCCTAAATACGGGTTTGGATTAGATAACTACGTAAAATGTGACTGTATTGGTGGGGTGACAAGAACCGGTTCCGTTTATTTCCTCAGTTCCTCCGGGATCGCCATGGGGTGCCTAGCCATAAAATATATAAAGTACTACGGCCTAACTCCAAAGACGCAATAGGTTTATGGACATCATATTTGAGTAGTGTTGTAGTTGTATTATTCAGACTGTGGTGATGCAGTCCAGCTGCCAAGGACGCACTGGATTTTCTTTAGAACCACAAATATGAAACTATTTTTTCACAATGTCTATTTTCACCAAACCTTTATAGATAAAGGTTTGGTCAAACAGTGGACGGGCGGAACAGCGTCGCTTCGCTGCCGCTGCGCTGGCGCGACCTGACATTAGCAGTTGTAATGTAAGTACGTACGTCATACATGGAGCTGTCGCGCTCGGCGCTTGGAACTAAACGGCTCTGTGTGTCATTTTCTATTCATGTTTTCCATTTTTTTTTATTTACACCGCCAACCTTTGACGCTCCATTGCAACTCTCTGTTCAAAGGCTTTTTTAATCTATATTATCTATATTATTTATATTATATTATTGTTTTTATCTATTTTTTCATCAGTGACATATCAGCGAATGTGCGAATATGCCACAGCGAAGCGTGGCGGGGCACAGCTAGTATTGAATAAAGTTGGACCAGGTAATCAGCTTCACGTGACATAGGTAAAGCATCCAAAGCGATAAGTCCGTCCATTGTACTTTACATATAATTAGGTTCCATTCTGAAAGTATGTTAACTTGCCTATTTTTTTGAGTGGTGTAAAACAAAGTATTTACCATTCTTCTACTTTTTTTTGGGTTTCGTATCTCAAAAGGAAAAAGGGACCCTTATAGGACAACTTTGTGACGGACAGAAGGACACGTCTGTCCGACCGTCCGTCTGTCCATCTGTTTTCAATTTTGTCCGCTGTTTCACCAAACCTTTAGTCACAAATAGGTTAATCACGTTGTACGGCATGTAAAAGTATTTATTTTGTGTCAATGGTCGCGTAATGGAGGTCTCACCGCAAACTGTCTGCGTTGAGCTGTTTTGATAACAGTTCTGTGGTTTAATCAACGCATTACTCACATTTTGAAGAAAAGAATAATTTAAAAACGCAGTTCCTAATTAAAATTCGATCATCGACCAAAATTGGCCCAAATTAATATTTTAAGCCAAGCTATAAACAATTTGTGACACCACCACGCATGTACCATATACAGCCGATTTGTCTGGAGTTCCAGAAACAGGTGCCAGAGAGTTGGTGTACTGCTTTCCTCTGGGGTCGTAGCATGTGGAAAGAGGTTGTGTCTGCCTTAGACAACCTCGTGCAAAGAGGCGTTACTTTGTGGAAATAGCCATAATCAATAAGAAAATGTCTGACAACTTAGACGGAATTAAAACTATATATTTTTCTACATTTTCTTATTTTTTAAATTTCATTTGTTTTAGTTTTTAAGTATTATTGTTCTGTGGTCTTTAGTAAAGAGTTTTAATTTCAACGGGAGAAAGGCTATGGGGTTGTTGCCATTAAGTATGTTAGTTCTTAATTACATGTATGTATGATGTCGCTTCGGAATTATCTGAAGGCACTATGCATTGAAATAAATTAATGTTAGTTTATTTGCATAAAAAAAACAAAATGAGTGCTGGGACACAATCATAGTAGAAGCAAACTTCAACTAAAAAAAAACTCTCTTTCTATCTTCACTAACTTATACCTCCCTCTAAACTTCCGTTCGCCTCGCCCGATCACATTTTTCGTAACGCATTCACCAGCTTACTCCCCAAGTCATGCCAGCGTAAAGAAGTTTTACTTCAATAATTACTAAATCACACCAGTTCCGCTTCGGATATATATAATTAGAACCATTCTAATCAAAAAATACAATTTGACATTTTAGAAAGGTCATCCATCTGACATTCAAAACAATTAGAGCAATTGTTATCGGCTCCACGATGCATCTGGTATTGAGTCGTAAGATTACTTATAGAGTGACTCTATATTGCCTCTTCGTAGACTCTACGCAGAGTGGGTCTGCAGTGTTATCGCGGCATCTGTAACTGTAAAGAGTAATTATTATCATCTATGATGGAGGAGATTCGGCAAATATAGATGCCCACTCACATTCTCTTGTAGAGACAGCAAAAAAATTAACGAAAAAAGAAAAATTTACATTATTTGTTGTTTTCGAAAAGTTCAAAAAGTCGAAAATAGTTGATGCCTGAAGAACAAAATTTAATTATTTTCAAATATTATTCGTTCACACAGGCCCCAAGAGGGCACTTATGTGATAGTTAACGGACTCTACCACCGGATTAGGAATATATACAATCAAAAATCAAACAATTATGTTTTGCGAACATCGGTGATACAGTATGTGTTGTGAATAGAATTAATTGTCCTGCCACATTCTGCTTCAATGACAAGCTTGCAAAATTTTACGCAATAAAAATAATAAAAACCGATAATAAATTCAATGGCAAACTTATTCATTGTATGACGCAACCGTTGCTTACAATCTGAAAGTTCTCAACGTTGCAAGAAAAAGTATGATGTTAAAAAAAATGTGCTCCAATTCCTCTTGCCAACGGTACCAGTCCGGCGCTGGACGCACGCGTCAGAGCACGTAAGGAGATGGGCATGACAAGCAAAACCTCGGCATCGCTGGTTCTTCATTAAAATTCTATTAGCAGAAGCCTTCTCCACACCTTTCTGTCTAACAGAGGCTTCCGCGCTCTTCACAAGCATACCAATACCAACTCTCTACCAACTATCCTATAGCTTAATTTCCGTTGTGCTTGTCCCCGCTCTTGTGATTTTTTGAAGTGGAACAGCTGAATGCAAACAATTTTGAACTTTGGCGTGTTGGTAGCAAGACATAATTCGGCATGTGTGCTGAAACGTCAATCATGGAATTGTGAAGATGGACAGGTAGGTTCCAGGCGATCGCAAATCGAGGTTCGGAAGTCAATTACTGTTTTGAAAAAAATCAAAAAAGGCGGAGAGAGGGTACGGAGGTTTTTTGTTGTATTTTTAATGCGCTAAAACGCCTATGTGAAAAAGAAAAAAAAACAGCACGTATACAGAAGCTCGCTCTAACGAATTTAAAAAGCTTTTATATTTGCGTTAGGGGGTAGTAATGCAATAAAAGATTGGTTTGAACTGGCGCATGGCGGGAGGTTGAAAATGTGACGATGATTTTGTTTAATTTTTTCTCGAACTTGTGTTTTTTTTGTCTGTGTGTTAACGTGCACTAGTGTGGGTAAATGATCCGAACACAAAAACATGTATTTTCGTGTTCTCTCCAAAACTGCCTGGAAGTTTCAGTAATGCATCCGCCACTTTAACGCCTAACTTTTTTTTATTAATAAATAGGTTCGCGTTTGACCACTATCTCACCTGATGCTAAGTGTCAATGCGGTCTACGATGGTGCACGCTTACCTAGAAGTAACCTATTCATTCGTGCCTTGAAGACTCCCAGGTTATATCTATCGGAAACACAGACTCGGGCAAGGAGTTCCACTCCTTTGCGGTACGCATAATAAATGTGGAAGCAAACCGCTTCGTGCGTACACATGGAATATCCACCATGAATATTCAAAGATGTCTATGTATTTTATAACAAGCTTTAAGTCTACTTCATAGCTCATACCTAAGCAAAAACAGTTTTTGGAAATAAGTATCATTCACTCAATCATTCATTCATTCATTCATTCATTCGGAAAACATTACTGAAGGTGCCTGCAATTGGAGGGCTCTATAACTGAGCGGCAACTTGATCAAATTATGAAGAACTAATTTTTATATATTTTTTCTTTAATTTTTTAATATAGGAAAGTTGCTTCTTGATGTTGCTACTAGGTAAGGCTATTGTTGTTTTGCTTATCGTTGCCGCTTTATTAGATGTTTTGGATTGGTAGAAAGTAGAAATCATCGGTTTACATTTCTTATTTTTAAGACTGTAAATACGCAATCATAGTAAACTCTCTAGAGTAAATTGGGAATGATTTTCAAAATCATTGCTGTGAGTGTAAAATTTATTTAAAAAAGTTAGTTTAAGGATGAAGTGGGCGCCAAAACAGATGTCTTAACTTAGAAGCGCAGAAAACCCATGGTTGCCATTATAACCAATAAATTTACCTTTTTTAAATGGTTATAAACTTGACTTTCCTCATTCTGGATTATCACCATGCTGAATGCAATCGTCCAATATGCACAATGACGCTGCCGATGAATTAAGCAGAATTGACCATGTGTCCTATAATCTCGTTCTAGACCTTGGAAATCCAGCCTAGTCCCAAGTGTTACTGCCCTGGATCCTATTAATAGTATTTGTCTACCGACTACTTACAAATTGCAGCAAAAACCGCGGCAGGTTAGTAGTGCGACGAGGGGACCGGTTCGCGCGAGATGTAACAACTTCTGTAACTTTTTTACAAGCATTTATTTATAACTGGACAGTTCTAGTTTTTTTTTTTACGGTTTAGCTTTGCTTGAGTTATGCGTTTATTGAGCCAGAGCAATATCTTAGCACAGTGTAAGGACTACATTAGACTGTGATTTTAGTAAGTATGAACAAAGGTGGTGTCAATAAAGAGTTATTATCTATCTATCTATTAGAAATCGCTTTCAGCGATAGGACCGCCCTTTGTACTACCCTTGTTTCATCATCATCATCATCAACCCATAACGTCCCACTGCTGGGCACGGGTCTCCCCTCACTTTCGTGAGGAGGATTAGGCCATAATCCACCAAGGGGGCCCAGTCCGGATTGGTGGATAACATACCTACCTCCGAAATAATTCTCGGGTAGGTATGTGGGTTTCCTCACGATGTTTTTCCTTCACCGAAAAGCGAGTGATAATTACGTACATATGTTTTACAGAAACACATTGGTACATGCCTGCACTGGGATATGAACTCACGACCTTCTGATTGGAAGGCGGACGTTCTCCCATTAGGCTACCACCGCTTTACCACCCTTGTTTACCTATTGTAATTCTTCTGTACTCTGTTTATTTTTGTTTCTGGTGTACAATAAAGAGTTTTTCTATTCTATCTAATGGAAGTGCTTATGTTTTTTTAGGTTTTTGCTTCGCATAATTTGGGAGTTTAGTCAGGAAAATAAACATAGTAATCTGTAAAAATGTCCCAGACAAGTCATGTAATCTAGTCCAGAAAAAAAGTCAAGAAACTCACAGGGATGTCAGTTTTTAAGTTTCGTTTTACAACGTCTTAAAAAAAAGTACTTAACTACTAGCTACTTACATAAAAAAAAACTATCTTTTACATGATCTTTGATAAAAGATTCTTATTATTCCCTTTTTTCTCCTGTAAATATCTAAAGGCTTTGCACAAAAGAAGGGTAAAGTATAAATTTTCTGCGAACAGCAGCTTTCTTGTCTACACGAGTACCTATTTATAGAATTTCTTTGAAAAACCTTAATGACGGAGGAAACTGATTAAATTTTTCTAAGGGTTGGAATAATTATCTTAGAGCAAAAATGTGATAAGCATAAAAATTGTATTTTCTTCTAGAAGAGTCCGACGAGTAGGTACAGTATCAACCCATAATACCTACATACATTTTTTTTTCGTAACGCTCTCGTCTTGCATTCGCCAGCTTACTCCCCAAGTCGTGCGTATACTTCAATAAAGGAAAATGTAATCGTAATTAAATGGCGGTGGTAGCCTCGTGAGGAAACCCACATACCTACCCGAGAATTATTTCGGAGGAGGTATGTTATCCATCAATCCGGACTGGGCCCCCGTGGTGGATTATGGCCTTACCCCCTGACGAAAGTGAGTAGAGACCCGTGCCCAGCAGTGGGACGTTATGGGTTGATAATGATGATGATGATGAATCGTCATTATTAATCATTCAAGTGGAATCATCCTTGGCCTAATTAATTTGTTTCAGCGCCATCTAACGACCCAAACACGATACTCTTCATAGCTTCATCCCAAAATTTTCCAGTACCAACCTGTACACGAACCACTGAGCTTGTCGGCTCAGATCACAGTTCGGGATTTCCAGTCTCGGTACATTACCTCACAATTATAATTTGGCACCAACATACCACAGTAGAAACAAAACAGTGAGTTATCTGCAAGTTGCAAACGTGGTTGTAAGTGTGCGCGCCTGTACGCACGCACACAAGTATAATAATACTGGTGCGTATGGCTACGCGAGTCATAAATATTCCAATAATTAAATTTAAGTGTCCATCTGTGACTACAAAATAAATGCCTAAAAGTTGAGTGAATTCGCCTATTTATTTATACGATGCCTAATCACAAATTACCGTTTTTAGAATTTTTGTCTGTCTAATAGTTTGTCCTAAGTAAGCTCCGAAACGGCTTAACAGATTTCAATGATATTTGGTATATAGACACTTTACGTCCTAGAATAGAATATAATAATATGATACTTTTTATTCGGTCAAAATTAACGGTGTTTGTAAGTTACTTAATAGTGAACGTCGATGAAACCGCGTAGCTCAGCTAGTTCACAATAATAGTCCTTGTGTGAGTACCAACCGCATTCGTTACCGTTATATAAAGAAAGCTTACTGTTCTGTTTCCACTATAACCAAGCCGCCAAACCGCGACATTTGCATATCGCCACAGAATATACAGCAGTCCAGCACTTACTCTACATACTTACCGCGTGTATCGCACCTAAAAAATTGAATAAAGCTATTAGTAACTGTCTTAATTAATGTATTTTACCAAACTGTTTCGTGTAAAGAGATTGTAATAGGTACATTTGAGAGAAAATAATAATTACCTAGATTAAGTTTACGATCTTTACTAATCATATTCAACTTAATTGTACCATAAAACTAAACATGAAATAAACTTAGAGATAGTTAATGTGGTAAAGGAAAATATCGCGTGGAAACCCACATACCTACCTGAGGAATAAGTTTAGATTCCATAGATTAGATATAGGAATGTTTACGTTTTTTTTATCTTAGAAGACCTACTATATTACGTCTTCTGTGACAATAATACAACTCAAATCATTTATTGCAAGAAGGAAAAAAGAATGCACTTTTACAAGTCAATCAGTTAATTCTCTTAAACATAGAGAAAAATCAAGGTTTAACTTACACATCAGCCGCCTTTTAGACCGTCTGCATTAATTCGCGATTACGACAAACCACATATTGTAACTACCTAACCACTTAGAAACTGTGTCACAGTAAAAAATCTACTAGTCCTACTTCACCATTCAAGGAAATAAGGAACTTTGTTTTACGGCAAGGTGCTAGACGAGTGGTGATATAAGTACAGTTATACACCTAAATGTGACATGGTCCTGGGTTTGCTGCAAAACATAACTACTGCTAGTAAGTAATCCGTTCAGTAGGTCCAACCAGAAAAACATCTGGTAGTGGGAGGCCTCTTCTGCATGAGACCGCCTGGGGAAGTACCACAGCTTTGCCAGATATTCATCCGCCAAGGAGAAGTGTGCAAACATTACTGTGTTCCGTTTGAAGGGCACTGTTTCCAGCGAAATTACTGGGCGTATAAGACTTTAGAGCAGTTGTCTCAGGGTGACGAGCGCAGTGCAGTGCCACGCAGGATTATGTAATCCAAAGTTGTGGGTGGCACTGTAACACGGGCTAGATGCAAAAATAGTGCGACGCCAAAACATAAAACGATAAAATATTCAGTTTTCAACTATCGAAAGCTGCCAATACACAAAGACTTGAGAGTAGACCCTATCATCAGAACTGTATGTGGCCAAGTCCCTCAATAAATTTCGCACTGTCCTGTGTTTACTGAGCAATCTAAACATTCTAAAGACATACAATTATTAACCGCATTTATTATTGAAGTTCAATAGTGAAATTGATTTCACAGGCGCCTTAGGCGAGAATCCACCAATCACAGTCGAGCGCGGGAAGTTGCAACCAATCAGAGCCCGTGGATGCTATCGGCGTGGCCGTGTGGCGGCAAACATAGATAAATATGCCTATGCGCAACGTTTAAAAGTCCGAATCGATTAGGGCTATGATCCGTCCAGGTTTCCCCGGATTCGTCCTTGATTTGGGGGGCTTCCGGGAATACCCTTTTTCAAAGAAACGTCCGGGGTAAAAGGCTGTTTAAATATAATAGATAAATAAATTGATATTCTTCTATATTCAACATTGGTCCAGTGTCGGCAATTTGGTTGGTGGCAGCCCTAAATTTGGTAGATTTTTTTATAATTGTGGCAATCTGGCTATAATTTACGATGCATGTCGCGATGTCCGCTGTATGCTGGTGACGGCATACGTAATAATCAGCTTCAATCCTTACATTAGGTGACATAAACATAACTTTGTACTTGCTAAGATACGGTATAAAAGAGGGTTATTTATGTTTTTTTGTATTGCGGAATAGGCAAGCATTTGACCGCAGCCTCACCTGGTCGTAAGTGTCGACACGGTCAGTGGTTGAGCATGCTTGCCTAGAAGACACCTATTCACCCTTCCATATTTATTCCTCTTTTTTCCTTTCCTATTTTTCCTACGTCCTACAGCCTTAACAGCTTAATGGATTTCATAGATCAAGAGTATCATTGGATTTGTCATAATCATGAGGGTAACATAGGCTACATTGACAGGTGAGTTTTTTTTTTTCATTTAAAAAAAATCTGTATTGTCCATTTATTATCATTGTTTCAGGCTCTTTCTATACATAATGGCAATACTAACTGCCATACACGTGCGTTAATGAATTCGTTACACCACATCACGTATTTTTAAATTGCTTATGGAACATAAATAACAACCTTGTTGCTTTTCGACGGGTCAATCGGAGCTTATCTACAATGTAAAATGGGTTCTGTACATAATTATTTTAAGGTGTACAGTTTCCTTTGACGGGAAATTTAAATTTCAAACAGCTTTTTCGTTTAGGAGCTAGACCGGGTAACTATTCTCAACAATGACGTAATTCGCCACAGTTCTAGATTATTTTTCACGTTATTTTGTAGAAATGTTTTACACATATGCATCTGATCATACAAATAGGTCAAGAAAGGTTAACAAACAAGCAATGGTTACCATTTCACCAATATTACACATTAAGAAATAACCTTCGAAGGAAGTAATTCAAATTTGAGAAAAAATATACGTCATAGTTTCGATTTGCCGCGAAAACTTATGTCAATTTATGTTAACAAACAATTTATTTTCTTCGTCTACGGAACTCTACTGGCCATCTACAAACACCGTTACACTTCAAACTGCTATTGGGCGTACCTCATTTTGTAAATTCGTTTCACTACGCTACTTGTTAAAAAACAGTTCGCGCCATCACGCTGTTTCGCGTTCTAATTTCAAATTTGACAGCTATTTGACATAAGTGCATGCACAGGTCAGTCGCTAATTTGTTTTTAATTAATTAACCTTTGACTAGATTTGTTAGGACCAAAAAATTTGTGTTCTTTTTTATTTTAAACTTTTCGATTACAGCCTCTTTTTATTTTAATGGTAATAAAAACTCGGTGAAGTGTGAGTTTAGTTTTGAAAGATGACTTTATGATTTTGCATTTTACTTTTTAATTCAATTAGTCAGTTTTACCGTCGAACGTTTGTTAACAAATTGTATAGTTAAGTTTATTCGTTTGGCTTGGCACTCTACAACCGGTATATAGATACTTGTATACGGTTTGCGCTATGCTTAGCTAAATGAACTAACTAAAAAACATTCCTATAATTAATATCTATGAGAATTTAAAAATAAATGCTATAATCTACGCTAAACAGTTGGTTGACACACCAAACAAAATAAATACGTTGATAGAATAGAATAAATTAAAATAATGCAAAAAAAAGTTAGTACAATGGGCGGTCTTATTGCTTAAAGCGATTTCTTCCAGACATCCAGAAAGATGTAATATCGTAGGTAGTGTAGATACATAAAATTGTATCAATAATAGACGATAGCAATTAACTACATACTTACTTAACCTAAACATGTATGGTTTCACAAGATTTTTACATATATAATAAATTTTAGAAATACATTCAGAAACAAATGAGCAGTAAATTACACGCCTTTTTTCAGCAGTCCAGCTACGGAGAGCATACGCACATAAATTCGTCAGGCGAACCCTGGCGGCGCGCCAATGCTCCGCGTAACGTGCCAATATCTGGATATACTTGGGATTTACTTACCCGCTTCTTATACCTACCATCTATATATATATACACATACCGATAATCAAATT
This sequence comes from Campaea margaritaria, assembly GCA_912999815.1. Classification (NCBI taxonomy): domain Eukaryota; kingdom Metazoa; phylum Arthropoda; class Insecta; order Lepidoptera; family Geometridae; genus Campaea; species Campaea margaritaria. Next base: position 1,776,123 of record OU538801.1, read on the forward strand.
GTGGTGTCTGTCTGTGATCTTCAGAATAAATTTCGAAATATAACCAAAAACTGTAACTTGCAATGTATGTATGTATGCATGTATGTATGTATGTATGTATATATGTATGTTCGGGTCAAGTTCCAATGACAGTAAAATATTATGGTGACAGCGAATCATTTTAATTGAATTACATTATTAAAGCAAAAGTAACTAACACTTTTTCTTGTAAAATATCCAGCTTCAAATATTTCAATAATTATTCCATGTAAGAATTAAATATTGAAAGACATTATTATATTCAATGGTAGAACGATGAGTAAGTAACGCTGGCCGCAAGCTCGCTACGCACGGCGTCCGCTAGAAGTGGCGCTAAGTTCGGCGCACACTGGCAACTGGCCAGCGATAGTTGATGGATTTATGGCGCGCGCACACTGACGCGCTATTAACGACCCGCCTTGTATTGGGTTGTGTTGATGATGTGTTTAGATGTAATGAGCTGAGTTGAATTACGAATGTACTTACTTACCTGTTTCGATTTATTTCGCTGAGCGTCGTTGGGCTTCGCTGAGAGTTGCCGAGCTTCGCTCGTGTTTCTGTAAGTTTTTTAACAGGTTTCATGAAGTTAGTTATTCATTTAGATTTCTCTATTTTTTTAAGCTTTTCGGTGAAGGAAACCCACATATCTGAGAATTATTTCGGAGATAGGTATGTTATCCACCAATTCAGACCGGGCCCCCGTGGTAGATTCTGGCCTAATGCTCCTCATGAATGTGAGGGGAGACCCGTGCTCAACAGTGTGCCGATATGGGTTGATAAACATGGGTTGAAACATCCATCCATCCTTACGAACCTTCTCATTTATAATATTAATAGGAAGTAGGTTCTAATACTTAATTGCACAAATGCAATAACTAGTACAAATGCAGACTTAATTCTATGAGTATTTTCTACCAGTCAACCACCCATAGTGGAAAAGAGAAGGGTGTAGGTTTATGTCACTGTTGAAATAATAAAAATGTTATTAATTATTACGAGTACAAAAAACGTATAATATTTCTTGATATAAGGTAGATGCCCCACCCGGGAGTACCACCACCCCCACTGCTATTGTTTTCAGTAACAAAGCACGCATTTATGTCGTTGGATAGGTTAAAAGAAGGATCCTTGATAATATCCTAGAAAGAAATAAAATGGCTAAAATTGTATCAAATTGGACGGTGTAATGTAGAATGTATTTTTAAAAGACACAGGTGTATTTAATTTTTGTTTTTTTTTTTTGTCCTTACTATGTAAAATTTATCTCAACGTGAATGTAAAATCAGAAATAAAGGTTTTCTTTACTCTGTTATCAAAATAATGAAAAGGAGATTTGCAACATTTATTTTATTTTTACATAGACTATTTTATGGTTCCATATCTTTATTGAGATCGTCACCATCAACCCATATTGGTCCACTACTGACCATGGGTGTCTCCTTACTTTCATGAGGAGGATTAGGCCATAATCCACCACGGGGATAGATCAAATACATTTTTATAAAAATGGATTCTTAGTTCTGGTTCAAAGAATAGTTCAGGATAATACGACCGTCCAGATTATGAAATCACACCTATAATAGAACCCACAATATTCCTAGGATTACGGTAAAAGGCCTGCCTCTGCTACCATCCAACGACACCGAGTGCAGTATGAAAACATAATATATATTGGTCGCCAGGCGCTAACTCCAGCGGTCTCTGGCGACTTGCCAGTGACGAATTTATGGAAAACAGTGACCATCTACAGCTGGGAGAACTGCGAATGGGATGGTTCTTGACTTGAGAGTGACCTGGGGAGAAAAGATGGGAAATTTATTACAGCTAGCTAGCTTAGTTTAGCTTAGTTACATAGCTTTTGACAGCTTATTTTAACTTGCACCTACCGCCACCGAAGGCGACCACTGCTGCAGACCACTTTTGTGCCTCTAAAAAAATGGCGTTCATTTGAAATTGTATTATTTATGTATGCCCTCTTCACTCTAAAACATAATCTCACCTGAATGAATCTATTTATAAGTGAATACTTAAGGCCGCTTTGGTCCTAGTACTTTAAGTTCACTATCTCATCATCATCATCAACCCATAACGTCCCACTGCTGGGCACGGGTCTCCTCACTTTCGTGAGGAGGGTTAGGCCATAATGCACCACGGGGGCCCGGTCCGGATTATTGGATAACATAGAATAGAATACAATAGAAAAACTCTTTATTGTATTTATTTATTTATTTATATATTTATTTATTCTTTAGCACACAAATGGAGTACTTAATGCTACGTAGCATTTTCTACCAGTCAACCTGGAGGTGTAACTGAAATGGTGGTGGTGTGGCAAAACGAGAAAGCAGAGAAAAGTACACCAGAAACAAAAATAAACACAGTACAGAAGAATTACAATAGGTAAACAAGGGTAGTACAATGGGCGGTCTTATCGCTGAAAGCGACACACCACAACACACCTACCTTCGAAATAATTCTCGAGTAGGTATGTCAGTTTCCTAACGATTTTTTCCTTCACCGAAAAGCGACTGATAACGACGTACATTATGCTTCACAGGAACACATTGGTACGTGCCCGCACTGGGATTGGAACTCACGACCTTCTACTTGGAAGGCGGACGTTCTCCCGCTAGGGTACCAACGCATGTCAATATCTATTCTTAAATAAATAAATATAAATTGATGAAGTAACGGTAATTTCTAAAACAGCAAAACATGGCCACCGCAAATGCGTGCGCCTTATACATGGCGTGCTCTTCGTCGCGAATTAGGTCGTAAATAGAACTTCAAGAAAATTAGAGCACCATGTATCGATTCCCCTTTGTTGGCTCAGTTTAGTCACCGCGCTCTGTTTGCTTGTTTTATGATGTCGTGTACCTAGTACAGAAGGTGGAAATGGCCCTTATAAAATTATGTGTGTATTTTTAGTAGGTATAGTATTCATGTTGGTGCATATCAACCATCAACACATATCGGCCCACGCCATTCACTTTCTCGAAATGGATTAGGCCATAATCCACCACAGTGGCCCGGTTTGGATTGGTGGATGACATATCTTTGAAATAATTTTCGGTATATTGCTTTCTTTCGCTTGTTTATTGCATTTAAGTATTGTCAAGTACTTTTTTTTTTAAGTTTTTTTTTTTCATAGACAAAATGTCTCAGTCTGTAGTCTAGGCAAAGTCGTGATTCAGTAAAGTGGTGGGCTGAGCCTTAGAGAAGTATTTTTTTTTTTTTTATTCGACTGAGTGACGAGTCGAGCATGTCGTTCCCCTGGTGGTAAGCGCTACGCCTGCCCATAACAGTCACAGTGTCACCCAGAACTTTGCATTGCATAATCTTGCGCGGCACTGCACTGCGATCGTCTCCCCGAGACTTCTACATTCACGTCTGACGCTAACTCATACATAAGTACATACAGATGTATGGTTAATTATTACTGGGCGTGCATGATGCAGGCGGACAAGGCATCGATCGCGCCGCGGCCGATAGCCGAAATAAAGGAAAACACCCGCGCTCGGGAAAAAAATCGCCACGTCAAAATGGACGCCGTTGTAGTGGCGGCAAGGAGAATTGGTCTCGGGGAACTACAATTAAAAAAAAAAGTCATCCTAACTTTATAGATCTTAATCTATTACTAGAATTCCCTGTATCTAGGGAATCAGGAACAACGACGACCGTAGTTCAAACACCCAAGTTCAAATAATGTTTTTTTTTTGTTTCTTACAATATACCATTGACCGCCCATTGTGACACTAATTGTAAAATTTGTTTTGTTCTAGTTTTAAGTTTTCTTTGTTCTGTGGTGTTTCAATAAAGAGTTTATCTATCTATCTATCTATATCTGATAGCTGCGCCCTGCGATTTCACCCGCATAATTCAAGTTTTCCCGCAATAACTCTCTTAAAAGCAATATATTTTCCCCGTTTTGCCACATTCTTCATTGACGGTCCGCTCCTATTGGTTGCAGCGTGATGCTATATAACTTATAACCTTCCTCGATAAATGGACTATTCAACACAAAAAGGATTGTTCAATTCGGACCAGTGGTTCCTGAGATCCTAGCGTTCAAACAAACAAACTCTTCAGCTTTATATATTAGTATAGATTAAGCCATCTACAGCAATGGCGTTTTATGTAGTAGTAAGCGCTAAGAGGAATATCAAAATACAATAACGGCAAACCTTCGTGATCAATGTTACTTGATAGACGTCGAGGTTTGTCAAAATAATATACGTATTGATATTTTTGTCTATGGAATAAGAATTCAATTCGCAAAAGTTTAAGAACGTCTACTTGCTTCAAGTTTTTAATTACGGTTTTAGTTATGCTTTTGATACAATTTTGCCAGTGTTACGTGGATAGAGTGAAAGATACACGATGTAGATTGTTGGGTGAGATTTATTCAAATGACCGGTGTTATAAACTGCGTTGTTACGCGCGCCAATTCTTGCCAGCCGTACTACAGAGGTGCAACCGTCACCGTATAGTCTAGCGGCCCCGAGGGTGGCCCCTCTAAAAAAAATTGCACCGCTCCCCCCAGGGTGGGGGGTGGGTGGTAACTTTGACGCGATGGACGGCGCCTAATTGATGCCATCCTATTAGAAATTGATTTGTTTGATCCGTTTGTTGGGCTGTTAGAACGGTGTAAGAATTGTATTTCGTCGTTTATAATCTGATCTTTGTGTTTAGAATATCCAATTATGGATGTAATCTGATCGGATTTTAAGTATCGAGTTTTAAATGAATATGTATTTGTTTACTTTTATTAATAAACGAGCTGTACCCTGGCACGCTTCGCTGTGGCACATTCGCACATTCGCTGATATGTCACCCATGAAAAAATAGATAAAAACAATCCTTGATGCGGATTATATATCATGCTAAAATTTCAGCTCGATCGGTGCAGAACTTTTTGAGTTTTTGAAGCGTACACAAACCAACATAACATTTTTATATATATATAAGATAGGTTGGCGTTTGACTACTATCTCACTTGATGCTAAGTGAAAATGCGGCCTACGATGGTGCACACTTACCTAGAATCGTCATTAATTGCATATTGAACACTGTTCTATATTTTTAAGGGGCCATATCAACTCCCTTATGTTTGCGTAGGGCCCCGTTTATCTGACTACACCCCTGGAACTGATCGTAGGCTTCCAATCATCGATATCCAATTGACCTATTTTCTCGTATAATTTTAAACGAAATGGCCTATATATATTATATTCGTTTAATTATCTCCACACCGTCCATGCACGATACAACTATAGTTTTTTTAACCTCATGGTTGGTTGGTGGTTGGTTGGTTGAGTTGTTTGGTTGATGATTGGTTGGTTGTAATTTGTGTGCTTTTCAAATTAACGACGGTTCGGTGTATCATCATCATCAACGCATATCGTCCCACTGCTGGACACGGGTCTCCCCTCACTTTCGTGTGGACGGTTAGGCCATAATCCACCACGGGGGCCAGATCCGGGTTGGTGGATAACCTACCTACCTCTGAAATAGTTATTCAGTGTTTGAACAAGGTAATACGTAATCTGTATATATAATAATGTTATGTTGGTTTGTGTATGCTTCAAAAACTCAAAAAGTTCTGCACCGATCGAGCTGAAATTTTAGCATGATATATAATCCGTAGCAAGGATTGTTTTTATCTATTTTTTTCATCAGTGACATATCAGCGAATGTGCGAATGTGCCACGGCGATGCGTGGCAGGGCACAGCTAGTTTTTTAATAAAAAATGTTAAAAAAAACTTTTTTCTAAATAATTGTTTTTACATATTTTACTTTCACGGGACATGTTCGTTTTAGTCAGGATCTGTGTTCATTATTTGTTCCAAATAAAATCCAGTCTTTGTGGGATTCCCATCCTTTCTGATTCCTTAGAAACAGGGTATTCTAGTCCATCAATCCGCACCGAGCCACCGTGGTGGATTATGTTATAATCCTACTCACGACAGTAACGGAAGGCCCGTGCTCAACATGGGTGAACATGGGCTGATGATGATGATGAGGCAAGGGGTCAGGACCAGTGATTGTTACGCCTCATATATTTAATTCACCTCTTCTACAAAAAAAAAACAGAAGTAAACACATCGTCATTACCGCAGCGGTGCGAAACGACGTCCCGTGTCATTTTATTTACATAATTTACATGCAGCGGATAAAGCCTACGTGCATTCCACCACCCCCAGCCGCCCCACGAAAATATTTAAGCCCCGCTTTAATCAGAGGTACACCGCGGACACTACATACAAATAAGCAAATTTGACAACTCACACTTAGACATTACGTTTGTACACACGCCAAATCATCATCAACAACCCATAACGTCCCACTGCTGGGCACGGGTCTCCCCTCACTTTCGTGAGGAGGATTACGCCACAGTCCACCACGGGGGCCAGATCCGGATTGTTGGATCACATAGAATAGAATAGAATAGAAAAACTCTTTATTGTACACCAGAAACAAAATTAAACACAGTACAGAAGAATTACAATAGGTAAACAAGGGTAGTACAATGGGCGGTCTTATCGCTGAAAGCGATTTCTACACACCTACATAGCTACCTACCTAATAATTCACCTGATTTAACATACCTACCTCCGAAATAATTCTCGGGTAGGTATGTGGGTTTCCTCACGATGTTTTCCTTCACCTTAAAGCGAGTGATAATTACGTACATATGTTTTACAAGAAACACATTGATACGTGCCTGCACTGGGATTTGAACTCACGACCTTCTGCTTGGAAGGCGGACAACACGATAAACACACGCCACGCCAAATGCGTACACAAATTTATAAAACAAAAGACAACCCGTTAGTATGAAGGTTCATACAAACCGTTTGTCTAATACTGTTGGAGGTAGATTGTCCCGGCGATTGCGGGTAGAGGAGCGAGGACAAAACTTGCGCGGGGCGTAGTGTCCATTCTGCATGTAGTGCTTTAGTTAATCTGTGGCAGGGGTCCACTACAGACGCCGTGCCATGCCTATTTGGACATGCTGTCTAGTACAGGAGATATCCAACGTGACGTCGGAATAAACGTTTTTCTTTCTGATAGAATTATTTAGTAATAGGAACTCGGGAGATTTTACAATGCATGACAGCTAGGGAGTGGTAGGCTTCTACTGCAAGAGTCCGCCTGGGAAAGTATACCTTTGCTACATATTCATCTGTTAAGCAGTAGCGTGCAAACGTAACTGTGTTCCGGTTCGAAGGGCACTGTTTCCAGCGCAATTACTGGGCATATGAGACTTTAGAGCCGATGTCTCAGGGTGACGAGAGCAGTGCCGCGCAGAATTATGCAATGCAGTGTTCTGGGTGGTGCTGTGACTATTATGGGCAGGCGTAGCGCCACGATCATCACGATCCATAGGCGCCCACTGCTGATCATGGGTCTCGGAGGATTAAGCCTTACTCCACTCCAGATTGGTGGAACACTCTAAAATAATTCTCGGGCTTGTGAGTTTCTTTACGAACTTCCGTCCCTGAAAAGCTAGTGATCATAAAATACATAATATGTTTTTACAAGAAACACATTGGTACGTGCCCGCACTGGGATTTGAACTCGTAACCCTCTGCTTGGAAGGCTGACGTTCCCTCAATAGGCCATCACCGCAATGACATAGAATAAATTAATAATTGATTGTTTGTAGGACCATGGTCCTCGTAGTTCCCGATAACCTAGATACAGGGCTCCTAGTTAGGATTCTGGATATTATATAATGTGATCGCAATTTTAAAGTGTTGCCAGCCGCACTCGAATCGACGCGTAAATAATTTGTTAAGCCACCAAAGAGTTTAATAATCAGATTGTAACAAAAAGTCCAGTTAACATGGTTATGACGTCACCCGTGTCTGATGGACACACATCTGACCCGCGATCTGCAAATTAGCAATTAATGAATGCAGGGCCGTCGAGGGCCCTCCGCGGGGGAGGCGGGGGCGTTTTTTGCAGCTATAAAAATAATAGTATAGGTGGCCTGCACTGGGCGACGGGCTGCGCAAGGGATTGATCTCTAAGGACATGTCGCGAGATGGAAAGCATTTTTATTTTATAAAAAATTGTGATGTTTAGAAAAGTTTAGATGATGAAGATTTTGAATTCAAATTCTTTTTTGAAGCGGAACTTAGAAGACACTTGTGGAATTTCAATGTCTCTACTTGTTGGAGTAAAAGTATTCGAGAAGAATCGATGATGTGCATTCGATGATCGTCATTGATAGTCATTTCAAGGTAATAAGTCTTTATTGACGCGGGATCTAGGAGAGTATACTCGAGATATTTAAATGACGCCCCTGATTTGGAATACAAATAAATCCTAACTATAGGCAAGGCCTACAATAATAATAGTAACCCATCTTAATTCAGAAAGTCAGATGTCAGTTTGAAAAAAATATAGAATAGAAAATGTGACATTGTTGATTTCCCGCCGAAATCCACGTAGTTACATATGAACCTTATTACAAAATGACAGTTTCAATACCACCACCAAAAAACCTCAAAACAATTTTACCGCCAAAAAATAAGTACAGACCTACTGTTAAGTTAACCTCTTTGGAGGTTTAAAATGAACATCGAAACTCTTTCGCGTAAACAAACAACAACACGCATAAAAACTAGCCGTACCCAAACTTGTTAGGTCACAAAATGCTATGCGAAATCTGCAGATCGATAAACCAAAAAGGAAAAACGTCCCGTTTCCCTACCCCACTGTGCATCGGTCATTTTCAGCGTTTTTTCGAAGCGAGCCCGCAGCATTCGTTTTTCACCCCCCAGGGGGTAGGGGGTCCCCCTCCTCACCCCCCAATACCACCGTGCGCGGAATTTGATTAATGCAATGTTCGCAATAATTATTCCTGTTACTATTTTTTGACAGGATAAAGTTTTTTCTCGTTCGACGTTGATTTTCCACTTTTTTCTTTTTTCCGGCGGCCATTGTTATATGTGATGTTGCGTCGGGGGATGCGTCATGCGATTTTTATGTTCGTTTCGTTGTAAAAAGGTTCGTACTCGGGTGCGAGTACTTTAGTATGCTTTTAAATGTGTAAAATATGTAGTTATGGCGGGAATCAGAAAGTGTAGCCCTTACAATAAAACTATTTATATTCTAAAATTTGTATTATGCTAGTAGGATCAATCAAAGTAGGAAATATAAAAAAATCATCGATGTAAAAGGTGCAGTGTCTCTATTGTCCACTTTACAGAAACACAGCTTAGGTCGTATCAGACCCGACTATTACCTTTGTACTCAATACCTACTTACTTGAATTTTTACTAGCTGATTTCATAAATAATTAAAAACAAACACTTGTCACTGGCTGAATAATAAAAAAACATATAGATTCGTTATAATAATATTACTTTACATTTTCGAGTAAGCGTCGAATGAATTATTCTTTTTACTCTGTCATATTGTTTCGTTCGATAAAAATAATAAAAACCTTTTGCTAGTACATATTTACTTTTGATGAGCATTGAAACGAGTGAACTTCTAAGTTCAATTATTTCGTATCGGCGATGGTATCTTCTAGTCTAGATCGATTTCTTCAGCTTTATACGAAGAACTATCAAAGAACTGTAAAAAGAGTGGTAAAATGATACGTCAAATGCTTCAATGTAAGCCATATTGGCTCCAAGCCAAACAAAACAGAATCTTTGCTATTTCATCTTCAGTTGAATCACATATTACATTTTTATCCATAAAATTAAATGGTAAGTCTATAGCCTTGATAAATAGACGGTGTCTCGTAATGAAAATATGTAGGTAAGGCCATATTTTTCCTATGGTTTGAGTCAAAATGCTTAGCATGAACTGAGAATGAAATCTACCTTCCACATTTTTTTTTATGTAATTGAGAAAAGGGACAAACAAGCTTACCCGATGAGAAACGCAACGCCATGCCCTAACTGTAACACTTATTAAAAAGAAAGTTTCCGCTCCTGACGAAGAATAAAAATCATGGAAAAACACGAGTAAACCCATAGAAAAGCTAGTGTTAAACAAAAAGCTGAGTTCTGCCTGCGATGGCACGACCAGTGCTATCTAAAACAATCTCCGCAGACAATATCCGGCCTTTCGTTGTAGGCAGGGAGGTGCCTTTGTAACGGGCTTCTAATTTTTTTTTTAAAGAATGAATAAATGAATGAATTATTTTAAAAAAAATTGTTGATATGTATGTTCTATGAGGTACTTAATTGATATATTTTTTTGTTGCTTACGTGGCCATTATGTATTATTCCACATCTATTAAAAACTTAAATGAACAGTTGAAGCCTTAATGTGACTTAAGCTTAAACTTTTGCAAGTTTATCACTAATAAACATCTTGACATATTCGTGAAACATAACTAATTATTAAGCCCTAACATTCACAGTAAAAGAAACAACTAGGAACTTAATGAATTATTTACTGATTTACTTGATTTAGCACAAATGATTTACTTCCATCAACAATATTACAATGAAGCGTGCGCGCACAGACGTTGTCTAGCTTTGTGTCCGACCCAGTGGCGCCAAGCCGAGCTGTGCCGCCGGCCGGCCGTGCCCCCTCCGCCGCTCGCCGCACTCCCCGCGTGCCGTAGCTATGCGTGTCTACCCGTAGGTAGGTGGCAGCGCGTAACATCGGCCATCCTACAAAGTGAATACCACCAGGCATTCACAAAATAAGCATTAGGGGGGGGTACAGGTTCTCGAATATTCAGTGAAGATTTGACTTAACCAGATGGGACAGACAGTTTCAGACAGATTTAACTCTCAAGAAGATCTATCAGGTCTTGTGTATCTACGATGTCTCGGTCGCTCTCAGACTCTGTGTCATAGTTAACAGAACTTTTGTAGGGCCGCAACGCATCAGCCGGTACCACAGCAATAAACTTTTTATATCCCTTCATCCCTTTGACGCTTCGAATCTTGTAACGATCATTCTGTGACACTTGTGTAATCTTGTATGGTCCTGCATATATTTTGTCTATCTTGCGGTTAACACCAGTCTCAGAGTTTGTGAACGCGTTATTCCACAGCACTAGTTCACCTTTCTTGTACTTTCTGGCTTCCTTTCTATTTTCATTACATTTTGTCTCCATATACTTCTGTTTCTTTTTAATGTTTTCAGTAGCAGTTTTACGTTTTTCTGTACAATCAATTTCTGATCTATTACCAGTCATTTCGGGCACTAGACTCTTCTTATGTGCAAACATAAGTTCGTAAGGGCTAAACTTGGTTGTGTCGTGGACAGTATGGTTGATGCCCATAACAATTTCAGGAACTGCGCAGTCCCATGTAGTTGGTTCCTGAGTACTTGTCCGCAGAGCATCCAATAATGTCCGATTTACCCGTTCGACTTGACCATTAGCGCGTGGCACAGCTATTGCATTCAGAGTGTGGTGGATCTTATGAGTAGTACAGAAGTCCTTGAAGTATCGACTTGTGAAAGATAATCCCCTATCGGAAACAATTCTATTTGGGTATCCCAAAATAGCAAAGACTTCACGTAATGCCGCTACAGTCTCAGTAGAACGTAGACTTTTTGCTAACTTTACTACGACAAATTTCGTAAATGAGTCCACAATGACCAACACATATTGGTTTCCTTTCGCAGATTTTGGAAAGGGTCCCATATGATCAATGTGCACAGTATGCATGGGTTGATCCGGTTTAGTAATGGGGTATATTCGACCAGCAGCTTTGCCATAATTTCCTTTCTTGAACAAACACTCCAAACAGGCGTTGACATATTTTTTTATAAATCGTGTCATACGAGGAAACCAGTAATCAGCTTTAATAGCTTCTTCACATCTCTTTAATCCCACATGACCAATGTCGTCATGAAACATCTTCATTATACGCCATCGAGCAGATTTAGGTACGGCTAGACGTTCACCATTCAAAGCCTTTCTATATATACGTCCATCTCGAAAGCAATAATTATTTTTAACATCGGTATTGGGACTGTCACTTCTTAGCTGGTTGTGAATAGATTGTAATTGCTCATCTTGTAGCTGGGCTGATAAGAACCAATCATCAGTATTTGCGACACTCAAAATCTCTGGAACCGGATTGCGGCTCAGTGCGTCGACATGCCTCATACTAGTACCGGGCCTGTAGGCAACTTCCATATCAAAATCTTGGATTTGAAGCCACCAACGAGCAATTCTTGGCACTAAATCGCGTTTAGTGAACGTGCTCCTCACGGCTGAACAGTCAGTAATGACTTTGAAATGGATCCCAGTTATATAGATTTTAAAACGCTTTAACGACTCTACTACAGCCAGCGTCTCTAATTCGAAGCTGTGGTACACCATTTCCTCCTTTGTTGTCACCCTACTGAAGTATATAACCGGCTTTAACTCGCCGTTGGACTGCTTCTGTAAAAGAATGCCCGCTATACCGGTTTTGCTGGCATCCGTATGGATTTCTGTTTCATATTCCCGATTATATAACGCTAAGACCGGTTTGTTTACGAGTAATGTCTTCAGCTTAGTAAAAGCTTCTTCTTGTTGTTCCTTCCAAGTCCACTCAACATTTTTCTTCGTTAGTTCCGTTAGAGGCCTTGCTATGATTGCACAGTTTTGAATAAATTTGCGGAAGTACGAGCTCAACCCTATAAACTGTCGAACTTGATGAACATTCTGGGGAGTAGGAAAATTATTAACCGCATCCAACTTTCTGTCTCCGGGACGTATTCCTGTAGGAGTTACGACGTGTCCTAGATAATTCACCTCAGACTTCAGGAATGCGCATTTTTGCAAATTCAATTTGAGGTTGGATTTTCTCATAAGCTGTAATACCCTTTCGAGTATTTTAAGTCCATTATCAACGTCTGTTGATGGCAGCAATAGGTCATCCATAAAGGTTAGCACCTCTTCGTAACGAAGTGTTCCAAGCAGCTGGTATATAGTGCGTTGAAACACTGCCGGTGCATTGGCCAGACCAAAAGGGACCCGTGTGTATTCCCACTGACCATCGGGTGTAATAAACGAGGTGAATTTCGTAGATTCGGCAGAGAGTGGAATTTGATGATACCCCTGTGCTAAATCTAGACTTGTGTAAAAACACTTGCCTGAAAGTTTGTTTAGTTGGTCATCGATGTGAGGCAGAGGAAACCTGTCCTTAACTGTTACAGCGTTTAAAGCTCGGTAGTCCACACAAAGTCTACTGTCACCATTTTTCTTTTTCACCAAAATCACGGGTGAAGCATAATTAGATTTTGATTCCTTAATTATCCCTGCATCCAATAAATCCTTTACCTTCGATCGCACTACATCTAACTCCTTTTGTGCGAGTCTATATGGTTTGTGAAAGACAGGAATCGGAGAAGTCAGTTCAATATTCATCTCTGATAAGTCAGTTTTTCCAAGATCTTTTGTACCAGCAGCGAAACAATCTCGATATTTAAGTAGAAGCTCGAACAACCGACATTGGTCCTGTTTTGACAAATCTCCTACTTCAATATCCGAAAGTGGTGTATTAGCAACCTTGCAAGTACGTAGATAGTCATAGCTATGTTCTGACGCTAATTCCAGAATGCTGCTCACACGTGTTTCTTGCTGATGATGACATTCACTTTTCGAAAAACCTCGTCGTCCGATCTGGTACAGTCAAATCAGTTTTGGGCGGTAATCAATAAAGTAGAAATAACAACTATTATTATTAAAGATGTGCATGTTTAGCAAACTATTTTTAAGGTATTTGTAATTTGTAAGATATATATGAGTAGGTTAGCTATATATTCGTCAAGATAATGATTTAGCAATTAGGTCGGATTTTCTAAAATCATAGCAGAATGGGTAAACAGATAAAGTTGTGAATCCTCTAAACAGTAGATTCGTATAAAGCCAAATCAGAACAGTATCAGAATGGCAGCAGAACAGCAACAGAACAGCCAAAAAAAACAGTATCAGGATAGTATCAAAACAGAAATTTAGCAGTATCAGCAGAACAGTATTAGCATTCAAACATAGCAACATTAGCATATATATTATGTGTAGATAATAATAATTATAATCATGATGTTTTTATCATAAAATATACGTACTAATAAATAATAAATAATACATTATAAATCTGACAGAAGTTTCAGAAAGCAGAAAGCTCATAGCTTGCAGACAGATTAAATATTTCTGAATAGGTACATATAAATCAGACAGAAGTTTCAAAAACCAGAAAGCTCATAGCTTGCAGACAGATTAAATATTTCTGAATAGGTACATATAAATCAGACAGAAGTTTCAAAAACCAGAAAGCTCATAGCTTGCAGACAGATTAAATATTTCTGAATAGGTACATATAAATCAGACAGAAGTTTCAAAAACCAGAAAGCTCATAGCTTGCAGACAGATTAAATATTTCTGAATATTACGCACCTTATTGTTATCGGCCCGAGGCTCAGAAGAAACGCCACCATCAGTCATCGGAATATTGTTTTCAACAGCTATTGTTGCTTCGTTGGGTATCTGCTCACATGGTACAGCACGTGTGATCAGATCTCCCTTCTGCCAGAACACGCCTTCCCTTCCCATGTTATAGACCTTGACGTAACCACTCTGACCAGTTAGTACCGTGGCAGGTACAACAAAGTATTTGTTACCCAAGTTGTGGAGTCTTGGTGATGTACACACATCACAATCAGTAGTGTTTCCTATCACATTCACTTCAACGAATACAGATTCTTGTGGTGGAATTTGTATGTCAGTGCAGGTGGTAACTTTGTATTTATTGTCTGATAAGTCAGCTTCATAACCCGTATCTTCCTTTAATACAGCTGATTTTTGAGTGGTTACCAGCGAAATTCCATCCTGATTAATTACGGGTTGTCCGATAAGTATGTCAACATCAGCCGGTAATTTCATATGTGTAACCACGGCAGTAGTTTCAAAACTCAAACCATCAACTGTCATTGTTAGGTTGATTTGGCCCATAGCTGGTACAGTATCTCCTGTAAATCCTTTCAAAATAGCATCTGTTGCTCTCACTGTATAGTCCAACGAATTAACCATTTTTAGAGATGCCACGTTCAACTGTGCCCCGGTGTCTAAGTATCCACAGAATGTTCTTCCACCAATACTTACATCTTTTTTATAAATGTCATTTAAATTTTGAACAATATTTATCGGTACTGTCTCACCTTTCCCTTTTTTCAGTAAGTTTTCAATTTTTGGGCAACGGTTAATATTGTGGCCAACATCTGAACAGAATCTGCATATTCTTCTGTCAGGTACTGGACAATCCTTTACAACATGATCAGATGAATTACACCTGAAACAGTTCAAACGACGTGGCGCAGTAGTTGAAAATGCCCGTGAATTAGACTGGATTGACGGTTCAGGTATTCGCCTTTTCTCAGGCTCAGGTCTCGTAAACCGAGAGTAACTCGTACTTGGCATCTCAAATTTTCTTCCCTCTTGTTTATGACGGTAGTTTTCAAACGTAGATAAATATCCCGAGTAAAACTCTTCGGGTGTTTCGCACTTAAATGCCTTTGCATTATTTTGTAGGTCTGCGGGTAGGCCCTTAATCAAACAGGAGAGAGAAGCAGCATCGTCCAATCGGCAACGACGACATATCGCCAACTTGTCATGATAATAATGCGTAATTGTTTCTGTATTCAACTTTTTCCTACCTACCAACTCCTCTAGCATATCAGCATATTCAAAGCTTCTTGGAAACGCTTGCATAAGTAAGGACTTCCATTGCTCCCATGTATGGTCGTATTCATTCAGACGATTAAACCATAACTGTGCCTGTCCAGCTAGGCGAGTTTGCATGATGACTATTTTAGAGTAATCGTCCCATTTATGAACTAATCCAAGTTGGTCAATTTTAGCGAGCCAGTTTTTTACATTGCTTTCGTGATCATCAGGGTCAAAAGTGGGTATAATTTTCTCACCAGAAATATTCCGCAGTGGTCGTGATCCAACACAAAATTTTTCTACCATTTTCTGTAACTTTTGAGACAGCCGGCGTTCCAGTAATGCGTCCGGATGGGTATCGTCGTCGGAATCACTTCCGGGGGATGACGCAACACTTGAACGCGGCAATGCATGTTCTACACGTAAAATTCCAGCACTGGTAGAAGTCGAAGCCAGTCTCGATTTTTTTGACGCACGGGTATACGCACTGTCCTTGTTAGGCGTCGATCTTTTCATTTTTGGGTTCTATTATTTACATCCCACTTCTGAATATTAAGCCCTAACATTCACAGTAAAAGAAACAACTAGGAACTTAATGAATTATTTACTGATTTACTTGATTTAGCACAAATGATTTACTTCCATCAACAATATTACAATGAAGCGTGCGCGCACAGACGTTGTCTAGCTTTGTGTCCGACCCAGTGGCGCCAAGCCGAGCTGTGCCGCCGGCCGGCCGTGCCCCCTCCGCCGCTCGCCGCACTCCCCGCGTGCCGTAGCTATGCGTGTCTACCCGTAGGTAGGTGGCAGCGCGTAACATATACTTAATTATATTTTTACAGAAAACAAGTTTTTGGTAATAATATATTTTTCCAGACAGTCTTTTATAAAATGCATATTTGGCACTGCAACCTTATCAGAGTTAGTCTAAACACCATCAATCTACGTTTAGTCACTGAGAAGTTCTATGTTTATCTTCCGTGCCTATCATCAGATCAGCTCGATGTCACCACAATATTGTATTGTCATTGGAACTCGACAGGCATGCAAAATTTCAACTCAATTCAACAACGGAAACGGGGTCGAAATTGAACTGCAAAATTATAGGAAATACAAGTAAAGTTAAATAAAAGCTTTGTAAAAAGAGGATCATACAAAAAGTCTCGCCTGTTTCATTATTGTGTACCGTAATAAAAGTAGTTTTTTTACGAGTTGTTTTCAGACAATTTTTTTTACGACCACATTATATTTAGTAGCTTGAACCGCCTAGCTCTCTGCCTATCTGGCATGCAACGCTCAAAACTTCTTCCGGCTCAGGTTTGAAGAGTTATGCTAATTTAAAACTTATTTTGTGTGATTTACGATTTATTTTTAGCTAACAGAATGAAAATTGGACAGAAATAAAAAGTCGGAAAGCCTTTTTCACACGTCAATTGGTAGCCAACTTTGGTAGTGCGTGATTGGGGGACGGCAAAACGTAAACTTTAATTCTTTTTTTGTTTTTGCTGCTGACGTTTCAACCATTGTGCCCGGAGTTTTGGTTGAAAGATTTTGGTTACAATTTATCCAAATATAATCAATAAACAATCTATCAAACTTCAATAAACGCCTATTGAGGCGTATGTATTGACATAACGAACGAAATCATAAAGAATTTAATTAAACAATGATAAAAAAGTTGTTTAATCAACGTCACATTTTCGATCTCTCGGCCAATCCTCTATACATAATATTTATTTAATTTAAATCCATTGACTTAAACACCGGCATCGATCTAAGTGACACGGAAGTACATAAAAGGTGGACCTACAAATATTAAAACCAAAATGGCGTCCCACCACTATGCCAAAAAGTCATCATCATATCTTTTTATTTCCTTCTCCACTATTAAAATTTAATTGCGTCTCCATCAACCCCTTAAAAATACAAAACAGACAAATAAAATTATACCATCTCAAAATATCGCCGCAACGAAATACTTACGAAATACTACGCCATCTGCCGAAATTAAAGTAAAAGAGAAGCGTCCTCCAGGGGTGTAAAAAAAAGTTAGCATCTATTGTCCTGCGGTGTCAACGAGGCATTGTTCCGCGACCATTACCGTCTTCTTGTTAATTACGTGGTTTTGTTTCGCATCCCTATGCAATAAAGACAGCAAGAAGGTTGCATCACTATTTGGCGCTGAAAGAAAAATGGCGGGAACGGAAAGAGGCGCGAAAAGTCTTTTTTTTTTAATAATTACGTTGTAAAATGAAATTATTAGATTCTTCGAGTTGAGATAATTGAGGTGGATACGAACAACTAAACAACCAATATTGTCTTCATTGTTTTATATTTCTTCTGTCCGTGTGTATGTAACTATAAACTCCTAAACGGCTGGACTGATTATTATCAAATTTTTGTATGTTTGTGTCGGTGGATGGCTTTGACTTTAGATTCAAAATTGGGACAGGTAGAAAAAAAGTATAATATTTTTTTTTGGATCGGCTTGTTGTTAGTGTGATCAGATTCTTAATTTTTTTTTTATTTCAGCTAGTGTCAATAAGGTATTTAAACTTTTTGGTAAATTATTAAAACCTCCTTTCAGGAGAACGTCTGTTAGTTCCTCTAATACAAGTATATATTATAGGTAAACATAGTTGCCGACTTTCTAGGATTCCGAGTTTGCGAGAATGCCTGAAGTTCCGATTGGTTGCACTGTAGTATTCGTAGTCTGTCGCTATATAATGGTAGAGTCGTAAATCTAGAGTCATATTTTCATAAGCTGTTATGAAACAAAAACGCTATACATTCCTACATCAAAAATAACTTTACTATTATAATAAAAAACAACCAACCCAACAGATCAGGCGACCTTTAAACCAATTACCCCAGCGAGAATCTCAGAAAACTTTAACAAATTGCATTGCTCGTACCAGAGGCGCATAAGCGCGAGGCTGCATAAGATTGATGCGCAGCGGGGGGCGGGGGCGCGGGTGATGGATGATCCACTATACGAGTACTAGGGTACCAGGAATATGGATGTATCGGTGGAGATGGGAGCGTTTTGGACTAGCTTAATTTTTAGAACAGATTACTCTAACGAAGACACGAAGTAGAGACTTGTAGTGTTCAGACGATAAGTGTGTCTGTGTGCGTGCCGTGGCTTAGAGATTTAGAGCTAACGCACACTAAAACAATGTGAATGTAGGTACATGTTACCATAACCATAACTAAGTAACTTTTTAATTTTTGACATTGATTTCGTTAGTACATCGACATGCGTTTGGGATAACTTCCCATAGGTTCATGATTTTGTTCCAACTAAATCCGCAAGTTTTTATCCAAGCTTTTTTGATACAATTTCATTACCAAAAACATCTAAGAAATAGTCACTGATATTTTTTGATAAAATTTGTTACTTTTCTTCAGTCACTGTAAGCTAAGGTGGATAGAGCTACCTCTATACAGTTTCTGGTTTCCTAGTAGTCTCTAAGTAAACCTTAAAAAATAATTTAAACACTTCTCCTTATCCACTAAAGAAACATTAAGAATAAACTCACTTTAGTATTTTTATTCACAAAATATTAATTAAAAAAAAAATTAAACTAACTAAATTTAGTCAGGTATATACGACACAGTTCTCTATTTGCAAATATAAAATATAATAAAAGCGCATTATATTTCTCGTTAATCTATAAAAAAGTGTTGCAAGGTAAAAAAAGAAAACTACCGCCTAACCTAATTATCCACTGAACTGTCACTGTCACCTTTCTAGAATAATGCCCCCACAGTAAAAGGCGCGAGAAACTAGGGTAGGTAATTTGCTATACTTATGTACAAAAACGCGTCAACCCCTAACGAGGCAAAACCCTTTTCTTTCAACAAGTTAGTTTTAGGGTTCCTTAAAGATAGTTGAGTATGGTAAATTCAAATTGACAGTAATTTTGTACATGCTTGTAGGTTGAATACTATATGTGACTTTAACCTCATTCAAAGCACCGGAAAATTAAAAAAAAATTACATCAACTTAGGTATAACCAACTCAGCCGACTCCGGCGAAGCAAAAACGAGGGTTATAATTTTGATCGGTACGTACTATGTTTGTATTTATGAATGAGAATGGATTTAACCTACCAATGGCATGGAAAGGAGCATACATAATTGTATGATTATTATTGATTATTCATTAATGCCGCTGTTTTACAAATGGGTTAGTGTTCACTATATTTCTATCAAAACCGGCATACTTAGTTAGCTACTTTTAGTCTTATGTAATTAATTATTGTTTTTTAATTCACTAAAATAATTATATTTAAAAAAAAAAAAAGAGTTCATCTATCTATCTATAACACCGACAGATTTTATATTATTTTCCGGTATTCACGAGTGAAATGGACTGTCAACGTAAATTACTTTTTTTTTAATCTGACAACTTTTTGATCTCCCATCCACCCGATAGTAAGCGACGATGCGGTCTACGATATCACACGCTTACCAAGAAATAACTTATTCAATCGTGACTAGAAGAATCCCAGGTTGTAACTATCGGGAAATGGACTCCAGCAAGGAGTGTTTCCTTTCCGAGAAATAACAAATATCAAAAGACGGAATATTTATATTTATACATACGGTGGCACATCGCCGTACGTCTGGTAATTGGTTAGGTTTGCGTGGTTGTCCCTGGTATTATTTTATAGTAGCTCTCTGTGCCCCGCAGTTTCCCGCAAGGACACTGCATTTTCCAGGTTAAAGACAGCTCGTGCCACACAAAAATAAACAACAGAAGATCGCAAATAAATCAAAAGTAAAAAAAAATTACAAGTCGTGAGTTCACACAAAAATCACACATACAAAAAAAGCACTTTCCATTTTTCCAATTTTTCCAATTCTTCGGGCAACTTTTCCAATTATTTTTTCTTAACATCTGATAGGCACTATTATAAATATTACAAAACAGTTGAATCTACCCAGCGGCTTGCGAGTTTTTCGCTGAGCAACACATTTGGCAATTAATTTTCATTTTTGTAAATAGAATAGATTAATTATTATACGGAACCGTTGACTAAAAATCGCTTTCCAGTTTGACCGTAACATAACGTGACAACGACTCCAAATGTTTATAAAAAAATCCCATCGTTAACGCCGCGTTTACATGTCATATGGCAATGTTTTTATGGCAATTATTATTACATTAATCTTTGGAAAATTATAAGGATCAAGCTATACTGACTTTGCTGGGTATGAAATTGGTGTGAGTAATGTTTTTCTATGAAATATTTTGTAATAGGGTGACGAATAAACAACGCGACGACGCAGCCAACAAAATTATGTATATATCTTGCGCGCTTGCTATTTATTTGATAGGATGTATTTTTAGATTAGTAACATAGAAATTTCATCAAAATCGGTTTAGAAATTTGGTTTTTAAATCAAAATAACTGAAAAATATGCCATCCAAGTAATCAAAAATGCATATTTTGCTTTTCTTGTTACTTTTCTATGGTGTTTATTAGTAAATCCAAATGAAGTCGGTTTTTGGTTCAAAAAAATATTGAGAAAATATATTTTTTTGCTCAAAGCAGATTTATTAACCTCATAGAAAACAAAGACTAATTGGAGGTAATTGGTGGCATTATATACAACCATTCATATCTATTATGTTGCTTTAAGTCTTATAGATTTAACCTATAGGTTCGAAAGAGGAATATTTTGTTTTAGCGTCGGATTCTCGCATTTAATAAAGCCATGGAATGCAACATTAAGCAGGTTGACTACAATGTAAACTATATAATGTATGGAAATAAAACTGGATGGATAAATATAAACAGCGGCTACCGAAAGCTCTACTTTACCCACACTTTTAAAATTGCAAGTTGGTCGATCGAATAAAAACTTTTTGATTATTTGATTTTTGGTTCTCCATATTGCTTAATCCGTACCATATCTCTACTTACTCCATATTACCTACGTCATTTAGTAAATTTGACGTCAAAATAATGTTGACATCAAAATAATTAGAATACATAATAACCTAAAACTAGCCTCAAATTAATATAAATAAGTAACGAAATCGAAAGTGGAACAATTATAAAACAACCAGTAGAACGGATGTATTACCCTCCTTTTCATTGCGCCGTTGGATAAAAGCGCTATTCCCTGTCTAAAACGCAAACAAAAATAAAAGCATTAACTCAACATCAATTTAGAAAATTCACCTGGTAACTTTTTGCAATCGCCAGTGATGTGTCACTAGTAAATGTAGTTACTCATGCGCGTCTAAAATTACTCATAAGAGTATTATCCGATCCGACACGTCGGTAAAAAGTCATCATTATAACCATAATCACTACACATAACTATCTGATAGTGTTCCGAACATTCCCAGGACTTGACGGGTCAAGCATACGATAAAAATCTTGTACTATTCATCAAACACCAGCCGATTAAAAATCGATTATGCTCGCTCGAATTAAGATCGACTTTCGATTGTTTTCGCGGTGCATCCTTACGTGTATCCTTGCTGTTAGGTCGTGACTGTCAAATGAGAATTTTGTAGGACAATTTTGGACTTTTTTCTTTAGGTGATAAAGTTTTTTCTTGTATGGTAGAGATTCGAGAAGGCAGCCTCATCGGATGAGGGTGGAATCCTACAAAAAGCGGTCAGACCGGTTGTCCGTCTGCGATACCAGTCATTCTGTTCAAAACGAATCAAATTGTCCAATAATGATTTTATTTTTTAAGATTGATCATGCGAGACACTTTTGGTTATCTGCAGCCAGATATAAAATATCCACTTTAGAAGCAATTATTTAATTTACGATTTATATTTAGAACTAGTATATTTTTTTTAACGTTAATTTGAGTTTTTCATTCTCTATCTACTATTACTGTTTATGTATTTACCCACGTATTTTAACTATCTATCTTTTTCTAAATTGGTTGTAGGTTGTTAGTTAACCTATATTACTGGATTCTCGTTTTCTCGCGGGAACTTGGCATTTATCCGGGATAAAATATAGGCTACTAAATATAGGCTATATTAAAAGTCAGGGATAATGTAGCTTCTTATTTATGAATAATTTTTTTTGAATCCCTTTAGTAGTTTCAGAGATTAACTCACAAGCAAAGTTTATAAGTACCTCTTTGTATTGCTTTACTCGTAGGTTTGCTCTTCGTCTATAAGCGCAAAACTTGAGAACGAGTTGACCAACTCGGCTTTTTTTTTATAATCTTAAAAGTCCGATGAAGGTTTTTCTGAAGAGAAAAATTGGAAAAGTTGCTCGGTAAATTGGACGATTTGGGAAATAGTCAACATGCTTCATTCTATGTGATTTTTGTATGAACTCAAAGCTTGACATTTTTCCTTTTATTTTTTTCGCGATCTTCAGTTGTTTGTTTTTATGTGTGACATGGTCTGTTTTTGACCATGGGAAATGGATTTTTGATCGAAGTTGGGAAAGGTTCTTGCGGGAAAATGGGAACTTGGTTTCACCCGCGTAGTTTCGTTTCTGTGGGAATACGGGGATAAAATATAGCCTATGTTACTGGCTGATAAGTAGCTTTTAGTGAAAGAATTTAAAAAATTGGTGCATGGTTTAGCTGAAACCTTACATATTTCCATACAAAGTCTCATCCCCTATTTATATATTACCCCTTGAAAAAATTTGAATGTCATATTTATTTATATCTAATCATAAGCATAAAAAATTAGTTTCTAGCTTCTAGCTACAAAAATGACGAAACTTTTATACAAACTTTCATCCCCTATTTCAAACCTTTTTCGCATTAAAAAGTAGCCTATTGTGTTAATCCAGATTATAAGCTATCTGTGTTCCAAATTTCATCCAAATCCGTTCAGTAGTTTTTGCGCGAAAGAGTAACAGACATCTATCCATCCATCCATACTCACAAATTTTCGCATTTATTAGGATCATGATCATCATCAACCCATAACGTCCCACTGCTGGGCACGGGTCTCCCCTCACTTTCGTGAGGAGGGTTAGGCCATAATCCACCACGGGGGCCAGATCCGGATTGGTGGATCACCTACCTACCTATGAAATAATTCTCGGGTAGGTATGTGGGTTTCCTCACGATGTTTTCCTTCACCGAAAAGCGAGTGATAATATAACAAATGTTTTACAGAAACACATTGGTACGTGCCTGCACTGGGATTTGAACTCACGACCTTCTGATTGGAAGGCGGACGTTCTCCCACTAGGCTACCACCGCTTAGGATACACATTCAGGATCTATATATGAGATCGTGACGCGTTTTTTTTATTAAATAATTTTGCAGCATAACTTTTTGCTTATATTACAATTGCACTGCAACGCATGCAATGGCCTTCGTCACGAGTGTCACGACCGAGGCAAGCGCTTACCATTTCACTTTAGTGAACGGCTCTGAATATACTCTAGATTCGCCAACTCCGCTAATTAGTTGATATATAATTTTAGATTGAAGGTTTCTTTACCAGTCTGTTTTTATACTACAGAGGAACGAGATGAGCAGGTCGTCCAGCTGATGGTAAGCGCAACGCCTGTATGTAATAGTTGCAGCACCGCACGGATCTTTTTCTTTGTGTTACGAGGCATTCGTGCTAAAATTAAAATAATTAGTAAATAACTAAAATTAATTAGCTTAGTAATGATGATTATTCTTTTATTAATCATTACGATTAAGATTATAAATCATGATTGTCACCGCAATAATCACTATAATAATCATACGCAAAATAACAGAACATAATGATAATTATTAATCAATACAGCATACATACCGAGACTTTTAATCGAAAATAATGAACAAAGGCGAGCTTAACCCTATGAAGGGTTTTCTTCCAGCAAACCCTTAAAGAAAAAGAGCATTCAGTTGGGTGTGTAAGTTTCTATGTACAATTGTACATTAATTAATTATAAAACGTATATCTCTTAACACGTTCACTGCTGAAAACACAACTGTTGTGTTTTTCATAACTTGCCACGAGTACGGCAAAACACAACTGTTGTGTTTGTTGTATGGGAAAACAGTATGGCGCGTGCAGAGCCGCACCCGTGGCTAGACAAGCAAAACGGCTCAGCAGTCAATGTTAAAAAAAAACCGCTTAATTCTTCGCGATTTCAATAAAGTGGCCTTACACAATGATTCCTGAAGAGATTGTCCGTAGCGTAGACATAGGCGGCCTTCACACGTTCATGACCAAGGCGATACGTTCAACTCGGCCTAGCAGCCTGATCCAGGGGTGTCACTTACTAATTTCATGAAATAAAACCTATTTTAACAGACTTCAATCAACTTTACAACTTACTTTTTTTATTTAATTGAGTAATGGGACGAACAAAGTCGTTTGTCGTGATGGTAAGCGCTATGCCTGCTCATACAGTTACAGTGCCGCCAAGAATTTTGCATTGCAAAATTTGCACTGCACTGCAGTACTAATGTACAATCTATCCTTAATTTGCAAACTTCCGTTTCAATGGGAAGGTTCAGAAATCGATTAAAGGCTTAGCTATAAGCTAAGAATGCAATCGATTTTGTGGACGATCTTAAAATTTCTGAACCGACCTCGATGATTCCATTTTATTAAATCTTTTCTTTTTCCTTCTTATTTTTGATGTTTTTTTTTTCGATCTTACAATAATTATTACAACCTACATCTTTAGGGTACTTCTATATGAATTGAATGAAAATTTAATACGTAGCTTTTTAATTAATCCATTTTTTTTATTTTGACAACCTTAACCTACTGTTTGTAGGTGTTGTTTGTGCCCCTTTCCTTCCGAGCTCTAGCTGGCACAGTGTAGTATGTATCTTATAAAGTATTATAATTTTGATTAGTCACTTAGTATACTGGCTAAACAAGGAAATGTTATTTGGGAATCAAGGGTAGCTAATTATAATGAAAAATTGAAATTGTTCTATTTTATTTCAAAAGCTAAAATGAGTATATTAAAATCCATTTAACCGTTACGGCTCACACACAAACACACACGCAGAGAGAGAGAAAGAGGGGGGGGAGGGGGGGGGGGGAGGGAAAGAGAGACACGTACACACAAACGAACCTATTAAAATCGTATTAAATAAATAAAAAATATCTATTGGATATGTTAATCGGTACGATCTCCAAACCAGCAACGAAAGGTATCGAGTTATTATATGACTCGTTAGTTTTTGCTGATAAAATAAAATAAATAAACCTAAGCTGGGACTAGATCGCGGTTTTATTTTATTTATTATTAGTAAATTGTGGTAGGTCGCGGCCAAGGTTACATTTGTGGTGTTAGGCTGCGTGTCCACTGGTATAGACGCGACTTTTGTTTGACATGAGGTAGTGGCTGACAGTTTGTCAGCCCGTACAAAGGTCTCTTACGTGGCTTTACGACTGCAATTTTTTTTTATTTGACCGCGTGACGAGAAGAGCAAGTCCATTTATCTTTTTTTGAAGTAAAACTTCTTTACGCACGTTTGACTTGGGGAGTAAGCTGGTGGATGCGTTACGAAAAATGTGATCGGGCGAGGCGAACGGAAGTTGTGAGGGAGATATAAGTTAGTGAAGATAGAATGAGTGAAAGTTACGTTTGGTATAATTTTAATTATCTCACTTGACATTATTTTTATTTTTTTTTCTTTTGTAATTTTTTTAGTTGAAGCTTTACTTGTACTATATGTCCCAGCACACATTTCGTT
Source organism: Campaea margaritaria (assembly GCA_912999815.1). Taxonomy (NCBI): domain Eukaryota; kingdom Metazoa; phylum Arthropoda; class Insecta; order Lepidoptera; family Geometridae; genus Campaea; species Campaea margaritaria. Next base: position 1,802,457 of record OU538801.1, read on the forward strand.
TTTTTATTTTATTTATGTCTAATTTGATTTATTGATAAAAACCGAAAATGGCGGCTTAACGTGCCTTCAGAAGTTCGGGCGAGGATATTCCGCACATGATAAAATTCAGTCCCAGTTGTTATCAATTGGTAGCAGTTGTTAATACACGTCAGAGGCCCTTAGGCCCTGACAAAGTCTGACATAGTCATTAGATAAACACAACATTGGTCAAACATTCTATTGATTGTGAGCCGCTTCGTTAGCATTTCAGCGGCTCACAATAAAGTGCGAAAAGTCGATTGTATCGCAGTCTGGCATGACTACGCTCTGCTGTGCACCTTAGCCTTAAAAAAATATTATGTCGACTGGAAAGAAACAAGTTTTTAAAAGTCGCGGTCGGGCAATGATGACATAAGTTTTTTGTCTTTTTTTTTGGCGAAGTTGTGATTATTATCATAACTGTATTGCATCTTTTGATTTGTAGTTCGACCACAGATTACCTAAGAGTTATCTTAGTACATACATACATACATACATACTGTTACGCATTTTTCCGTTGGGGTAGGCAGAGTATGTAGATGTTACCATGTTCCGGTTTGCAGGGCACTGTTTCCAGCGAAGTACTGGGCATATGAGACCTTAGAGCTGATGGCTCAGGGTGACGAGCGCTGTGGCGTACCGCGCAAGATTATGCGATGCAAAGTTCTGGGTGGCACTGCACCTGTTATGGGCAGGCGTAGCGCTTACCATCAGGTGAACGACTTGCTCGTCTCGTCACTCAGTAAAATAAAAAAGAAACTGTTCCCCAAGCAATTTTGTTGTGTGCCGCTGGGGGCATTTGCTTAACTTAGTTAATTAGAACCTCTCAGTCAAACTATGCCAACGAGCGTTTGAATCTGCAGAAAAATTCTAAAAGTCCAATCACAGAAGTCATATAGGATGTAGTACTCCATACAGAATGGACACTTTCCATCGCGCGCGATCCGCTTCCCCGCACCTCAACCCGCAATCTGGAGGACATTTGGGAGGCTGTCAATATTACACGCCCAAATCTAATCTAATAATAAATAACGCGTCACGATCATAAACATAGATCCTGACTAGAATTTCCTGTATCTAGAGAATCAGGAACTACGAGAACCGTGGTCCCACCAAGCAAATACTTGCGGATAACACAAATCTTTGCCCAGCGCGGGAATCGAACCCACATCCTCATGCTTCGCAGTCGGCTCATTACCCACTTACGCCAGGAACGCCGGCCGAATAGGCAAACGGACTAGTTAACCGGCTATCTGCGTACACTATTATGTTCATCGTGTGTTTTAATTTTTTCTTGTCTTGTCTCTCAATAAGTTTGTAAGTTGTTCGCTGTTGTGTGCAGTTGTGTCAGAATAAATGTTTTTTCTTTCTTTCTTAGTATGAATTTTCATATTAGCGGGTTGTCTTTTGCTTTGGTCGCGTAGTATATTTGAGTACTTGTTTATTCGGCGCGGTTGTATATTGTTGCACGGGTGAGTTGTTAAATCAGTATTTGTATGGAGTATCCGGGTGTGGGAAATGCAAGTGTTGGAAGTAAAAGAACTTTTTCCCAAGCGATTTCGTCTTTTTTGTGTGCTTCCGCTAACTTCCGTCATTCGTCTTCGGACGGTGCATGGGGAAACTTACTGACACATCCGTACACTGCGGGACGTAACAATGGCACACTGCTTTTTTTAATGGTAAACTGTCAATGTCTGGAAGTACTAGTAAAATGGAAAAAAAATGGAAAATGGGTAGAAAATTTGTTTTAGAACATGTCCAAAAATAAAACTAAAAATGACACTTTAAAATGCTGTCTTCTTAAATGCAGTGAATTAAATACAGCTCTGGTTAGGTATGTTATGATGAAGTATCTTATTTTTTAAATAAGTCTATCGCAATAAAAACAATCAATGTTTAGTAAAATTAATCACCTACCAAGCGTATTCAACCAAGTTACTTCTTACCGAAATTTGATACTATATAAATTATTTTGGGAAAGTTATCATGCGCCATTATCACGGCCTGCAGTGTTAGCAGGGTGCAACGTCACGGCACCGACGGACGTTAATTTATGGAAAACCTCTGGAAAGTCGCCCTGCGTGCCTTCGACCACCGCGAACTTCGGCAGTGTTCACATGGGTTTGGCCTCAACTGTAATCCGTGCGTACATTTTGGCGTTCTCAAGAAATATAAATCATACAATTTTGGTAGTTCTTTAGAACAAAAACAAAGACAATCACATTTTTGAAGGAAAACTTCTTAACTCACTCTTGACTTGGGGAGTAAGCTGGTGAATGCTTGACGAGAGCGTTACGAAAAGTGTGATCGGGCGAGAGGGAGATATAAGTTAGTCAAGATAGAAAGAGAGAGAGAGAGAGTTACGTTTCGCTATTAGAGGAAACCAAAGCTTAAGCTAAGCCTTTATGTAAAACAACAACTACAATAACCACAACTTAGGTGGAATTAAAGCTATTTCTTTTCACTTCTACATTTTGCTTTTCTAAAAAACGATTGCTTCTATATGAATACCCCAAAAAGAAAGCCTATTCAGTGACATGGCTCACATGGCATTAGCCCGGTCGATATAGGCTGTGCACTCACAAAGAGTGGACATCACCGGACGAGCATAAATTGGCGAAAGCTCATCACAAATTCAATCGAACTTCATTTGCTTTATTTGCGAGAGCCAATCATTGACGAAAAAATGTGTGAAGCATTCGACCGCGTTGATCGAACACCGGGTTCCGTAGGTAGGGAAAGGTAAAGTATAATAGAGAAATATTACGTTGAATACGATCGTTTGGTTGAAACTTGAGATATATTGTTACCAGATATTCATCCGCCTAGCAGTAGGGTGCAAACATTACTTTGTTCCGGTTTGAAGGGCAGTTTCCAGCGAAATTACTGGATATGATACTTTAGAACCGATGTCTCAGAGTGACGAGCGCAGTGCAGTGCCGCAGAAGATTTAGTAATGAAATGTTCTGGGTGACACTGTTGCTTTTATAAGCAGGCGTGACGCTATAGCTCCTATGACCATAAAAACAATGCCCCTAAAAGTGTTTCACATTTCGCATTTCCGCGGACCCCCACTGAACAAAATAGTCCCTCCGCATTGCGCTTAATCTGAAAAATCAACATAGGTACTGCACTCAACAGGACGTGAGCATACATATAATGTGTCCATCTGTCAGTTCGACTAGTAATCCGATTATTTATAAAAAAACAAAAGGAGGTTGCACTTAATTAATATACTGACGCCTTTGTTTAAGATAGCTATAAGAATTCTCTTCAATTTAAGACGATACAACACGATTACAAGAGATGGAACTGTTTTGGTTTGGTTTGGATCGAACACCTTCAAAACAATTCCCGGCCATGTGGGATTCCTCGTGAAATTTTCCTTCGCAAAAAGGGATAGTTACTGCATTTTTTTCAAGAAACACCTTGGTATGTGCTCGCGCTGGGATCCGAACTTGCAACCCCATTTTTAGAGCAAGTCGTACACTTGCTAGTAAGAGCCACGGGTACTCAAAACAGTTCCAGAACTTGATACCTTCTCATTGGCAGGTGATCATTCTCCCACGTACCATTCATCACTTTCATCATCATCATCATCAACCCATATCGTCCCACTGCTGAGCAGGGTTCTCTCCTCACTTTCGTGAGGGGGATTAAGCCATAATCCACCACGGAGGGCAGATCCGGATTGGTGGACCACATACCTACCTCCGGAATAATTCTCGGGTAGGTATGTGGGTTATACTTTACCTACATGTTATTAACTTATTAATCAAAAATTTACACAGGAGATATTAACTTTGGCGACGTCTTCTCAAGGTTATCAAGATGCAAAACTTGAAATTGTAAGGTGGCACCCATAATAACTTAAATAATTTGAATTAATTTGTTGTGGTACCCACTCGCTGCTAGTGCCAATTTCGGAGAATGATGCAATACTAGTCTGGTGCATCATAATTATTAGGTATATGATATTAATTGTACTTAATTTGCATTTAAGAAAAATAAAATTATAAATAACATAGAACTTTTTACTATAAAAAAACGGTGTGTGTAATAGTGTACAAACGTAAGAAATGAAACTATTCCTTCTTATTTGTCTCTGATTCCGACGACCCTTTAACACTTTAACTGCTGAGCCGTTTTGCTTGTCTAGCCACGGGTGCGGCTCTGCACGCGCCATAGTGTTTTCCCATACAACAAACACAACAGTTGTGTTTTGCCGTAATCGTGGCAAGTTATGAAAAACACGACAGTTGTGTTTTCAGCAGTGAACGTGTTAATTTTCTATGTGGTTGCTTTGTCAAAAGTAGAAAAATCTTTCAAACTTCCGAACCGTAACAAGAATTTCCAGTACCTAGAGAATCATAAGTTACCAAAACGATGATTCCAAAAACACCCAAGATTACAGAGATCAATTGGAAAAATCCATCTTCGATATCCTCTATGTCCCAGTAAAAGTGACGTAAACGTCCCATTGTCCAACCTCTTCAGCAATTCATGAGGTAAGACATTGAACAGATAAGGTCGGGGGAAGGTTGACCCGGTTCATCAGATCAGCTACATAGGACGAGTTATTCAACGATGCAAGTTCATAAAACCCGCACGAGGTGGGGCATGGTGAATAGATTGTCGCACAGTCAACGCCAGAAGTATCTGAACATATCCTGATTTCTACTTCATCACTTACTACTGAGCAAGGGTCTCATTTCACTATTAGGTTTATTTCAGATTAGGCCATAATCAGCCATGAGTGCACGGTCTGGAAGCTCGGTGAGGCTTCCCCCAAAAGGCTCGAAAGCATTGACTAAGAAAGGCTTTATAATCTTTGCTCAAAAGCCTAAAAAAAAACATAATAGACCTCTGCGGTGCCAACTCTGTACGTAATCCTTACTCCTTACTTTATATTATAAATGCGAAAGTAACTCTGTCTGTTGCTCTTTCACGCCTGAACTACTGAACCGATTGAAATGAAATTTGGTACAGAAATAGTCTAGAGCCTAGGGAAGGACATAGGCTACTTTTTATCGCAAAAAATGCATTGTAAGGGTTTGAAATAGGGGATGAAAGTTTGTATGGAAGTATCGTCATTTTTGAAGCTAGAAGCTTGAAATTTATTTTTTAGGCTTTTGATTAGATATAAATAAATTTGACATTCAAAGTTTGTAAAACTTTACCCTTGAGGGGTAAAATAAATATAGGGGATGAAAGTATGTATAGGAATATGTAAAGTTTCGGCTTAATTTTCTCTAATGGAAAGCTACATTGACAGCGAGTAACATAGGCTATATTTTATCCCCATATTCCTGCGGAAACAGGAACTACGCGGGTGAAACCGCGGGGCACAGCTAGTCTATTATAAAGGCAAATGTTGTTTCGCTATGACGTAGGGTTGGCGACGCCGCCTTACCGGATTATTAGAAATTTTCCGTCTACACAAAAAAGTTGTATAATAAAGACCCTCAAACCTTGCACATAAAAGCGCTAACTACCTATCTAGAGCAATAATAATTTTATGATATCTCCAAGAGTACATAAATGCAACTTTAAACCGGAATCTGCATGTTTACAACACGTTCGAAAGGACACAGTGTCGTCTCGCAAAACGACTTTTAAAGCCTTTACACACGGCGACTTTTGGAACAGTATTCCCAATATTAAAATCATGTTGGCTAAAAAAATGTTTACTGCCATATTAGTCTTAAAGACATCGTGAGTTTGTAGGTTTTTAGAAGGTCTCTTGATCCCATCCTGAAAACTCATTCGCTACAGGAACCTGTGATGGTTTGTTTTTTTTTTATTGCGAATGGACAAGAATTTGACCGCAGTCTCACCAGATGGGAAGCGACGACGCGGTCGACGGTGGAGCAGCCTAGAAGATACCTATTCACTTTCGACATAAGCACTTACAGATTATAGCGCTCTGGGAACAGAGACTCTGGGACCGTAAACTAAAATATTATCTGAATACCAATTATCTAAGCAAACAAGTTATCTATAGTCAGTTTTATTGCATGTTAGTGTGTCTGCATACTTATATTATTATTAGTATTCCTTAGTAGAAACCTTTTTCCTGGCTCAAATTTCATAGTACTACCACTTAACAATCGAGTAACGATCGCACTGTAAGAATTTACCGAGTGATCGTCACATACCATGATCACAGCCCACTGCTGAGCAAGGATCTCACCTCACTCACCGAGATCTCAACCTCCGTGTAAGAAGGCCCTTATCCACGACCTAGACTAGATCGAGGATAATAATATCTATCCTTTATTTTGAATTAATTATCGTTTTTAAAGGACAGTCAAAGACCTCACCGCATATTTTTTTGGACGTATTGGAAATATGGCATTCATTTAAATACTCGCCTACGTGTAGGGAAATTTTTGAATGTATGATTTGAAGAATAAATGATGAAAAAATACGTAGATATCATTTGTGAACATGACAGTATTTTTCCAGTTGGCGGATATTTAGGAGAAATGTTAATATTTATGACACACAGTCACGCCATTCTACTGTTGGGATACGCAGAGACTACACCTTTTCACATACTAATATCCTAGCGGAAAGCAGTACACCAACTCCCTGACATCCTCACATTACTTGAACTGGACATAGGTACTAATTTATATCAGACCTAGGTAACGCAAGCTAATCTACACTACGTGCCTAAGTTAGGATCTTAGCTCGGTAATGTTTTTTGTTTTAACTTTGTCTTATATTTCATTTCCTTTTTTTACTAGTCCATGGCAAAGCCAAAAGCATTATGTTTTTTTTTAAATTACTATCTAGCCTTATGCCTCGGTATTTATTAGTTTAAGAATGTGTTTTCTTTTTGTTTATAATAAGGCGAAGGCATTTCTTTCACGTTGTTCTTTATAGATAGCAAATAGAAAATGTCACAACATAAATTATTTAAATTCAGCTTCCCTTAACTCAGTAACAAAGTGCACAGATACCGTGCTACCGTGTCATAATCAAAATAAAAGCCATTAAAGATTGAAAGCAAGGACGTTTTAAATTATTATACGCTATGGACCCGGCACGCGTCAAACTCTGGATACAACTCATTTTGTCAGTTTTGCCAGGAGTCGCGGGAGACGAGATATACATGTTACACTATTGATTGCAAAAAACAAAGACCGTTAAAATGTTCAAAGACCGCGAGTTTACTACCGCTATACGAACAGTTGGTCATATATACTTTATCAGGGGGGGGAGTATTTTTTTAATTGCAGAAAAGGCAAGCATTTGACCGCAGTCTCACCTGGTGGTGAATTTCGACGCGGTCGATGGTGGAGCTTGCTTGCATTGCTTGCCTAGAAGATACCTATTCACTCTCGACTTCAAGACTTCCAGATTATAATTTTCGGGAAATATAGACGCTGGTAAGGTGTTCTATTCCTTCGTTGTTCGGATTGCAGATCGGAGGAATGTCAACCATACACAGATTCCGTGTTTCCGTACGTCTTGTTGTCCGATGGTGGAAAGGGGATGGAGGAATCAAGTTCTGCGCGTCCATCGCACACTCTCCAAAATGTATTTGTTATGTATCTTTTTTGGTATTTTTTTCTGTATCTTATAGAAAACCGATAACCGATGTTCAAGCCTTTGAAGTACAGCCTTCACTAGTACATCGCAGCCAATAAAATTTTTTGCACGGTTCTCTATGGAGTCTGAGGCTTCGAGTTAATGAGCGTGCGTGGTCCTTTGCTTAGACCGTTTAAGGTCGAAAGTTAGGATCAAGTTTAAAATGATCCGCGGTGTGACCGCTTCGAACCACGACCATATATTAAGGATCCGTCCCAAGGGAACAGGGATTAATGCATCATGCAGTGTAGGGTTGGGTCGGAGTGACAGCGGGAACAGGGACAGCTTTGACCCCTAACTTATCAACAGTAACGTAGGTGCTGTAATGTATGGCATTTAATACAGTGCAATACCAGCAGTTGAACGTATTGCTCATCTCGATATAAAAAAAAAAATATTTGGGTGACGAACAGACCTTACAAAGAATAAGACCAAACATAAAATGTAGTACATAAATAGAGCATCTGACGCTAATTCCGAAGCGGGGTGCTATCTGCAGCAGTCTTTAAGAATAAGTCCCATTCTAGACATAGCATGTTTACTAGTTTCGACTACCTCGTCAACTAACACCAGGTGAGATAGTGGTCAAATGCTGGCTACCCTGTAAGCATATAAGGTGGTTTGAATTTGTAACCGCTCCCGCTTCCGCCGATCGCTTGTCGCTGCTACTAGCGCCAGGCACGCCGCTGGATCGTGAAGTAGATGGATTACAGTCCCCCGTCTGTTGTACCCTTTACTATAACTTATCTTGGGTTAGGTTAGGGACTTCAAATTGAAAAATATAACGATTAATGAGTAACTTAAGGTCAGTAATGGGCTTAAATAATGAGGAGATAGTGCTTAGCTTATATTTTTAAATGACGATTAAAATAAATAATTTATAAGTTACCCAATAAATCTCGATTAATCACACTTTGGATTAGTGACTATACTTATATTTTCTAAATGCTTAGTATGAATGCCTCCTCTTAGTTTGATAGTTTCTGATTCTCCGGATACAAGAAATCCTAGTTAAGGGTCAAAACTGAACCATGTGTTTTTTTTCTTTTCACTGAGTGACGAGACGATCAAGTCGTTCACCTGATGGTAAGCGCTACGCCTGCCCATAACAGTCACAGCTCCACCCAGAACAGTGCATTGCATAATCCCGCTCGGCACTGCACTGCGCTCATCACCCTGAGACATCGGCACGCCGTCGGTGTGATCGTGACACGCTATTTTATTTATTTCTTTCTTTCCAAACTCAGGCCGCCAAAGCTCCACTATATTTGCAGAAGAACGAAGAACAAAATAAAGAAAACTCCCCATACATCACTCTCTAAAGTCTCTCAAGAAAAGATTCGGGACATGCACGCATGCATTGTGCCTACGACAAAGACCATCCAAACTTCAAAAGCCAACAAAAACGGAACAATTTCAACAACAATACACCAGTAACGCAAACAAAACAGCGTCAAACGAGATGTAACCACTTAATAACAGATCGCGTCGCCAAATGAATAACACCATCCAATTTCAGCCATCGCAAGAAGCCCGAGAAAAAGATTGTTGCACTCAGTATTAACACTTGCTTAGGAAATTTCATTCTGCACTTTTAAATCAAATAAAATCCTACCCTATCCTGTTTGCGTAGGGTTCGAATTGGAATGGAAACTGTTAAACATAAATTCTTTCAAAAACTGCATTTCGCTGAATCACTTCGCCGAAGATAAGGACGGATATACAAAAGCTTTGTCTAAGTCCTAGGGCGTGAGAGAGACAGCCGTTTTTGTGGTTAATGTTCGGAGCTGGCTAATGTGCAGTGCAGTTTAGCCGCTGAGGAAGACGGATGGCTGTGCTGGTTAGAACCGAATGGTGCAGCATACCAATTGTAAGAGAACAATTAAGGGGGTCGTTATCACGGAAACTGTTCATTATTGCACGATATCAAGTCCTCTTACTAAAAATAATATCAGTTTGAGAATATGTCCACCTTAATGCCATTTTGAGAATTAAGTACCTCTACTCTGATAATTATTAATTAATAATGATAAGAACAATCTAAGAAGCTATGAGGGTGATCTTTAATTCTGCGCGTAAAGTCCTTTAGAGCTGTTAATTTGAAGGTTGCCTGGATGAAATTGATTTCAAGTGATAAGTCTTCCTTGATAGGACAGTTTCAACAAAGATATTGACCTCTATTTGGCTATAGCTACCTTTCTCAATATTACAATTATTAGTATTTAGTACAGATAGGGTGGTAGCTAGATGTCCTGCCATCAATCGTTGTTGGTGAACCAGAAATTATACCGCCGAAATCCTTCTGGAGTGTTCCATAGCTCTAGTCCATGACAGCCATTTTTTATATATGACAAAATCAATTTCCTAAATCCATAAACTAATAAAAAAGATACCTCTTTATCTCTCATAGATCTATAAGAAAGCGAAAGTGCTCACGAATCCCACTCTATAATTTATGGAAATAAAATCTCTATAAACAAAATTATATATCATGAGTAATGCAAACAAAGTACCATCATGCAAATAGTTCAAAAATAAACCAATAGAATTATACACTCAATATACTTAGTCTAGTTACAATCATCTTATCTTATCTATATATATAAAAATGTTATGTTGGTTTGTGTACGCTTCAAAAACTCAAAAAGTTCTGCACCGATCGAGCTGAAATTTTAGCAGGATATATAATCCGCATCACGGATTGTTTTTATAAATTTTTTTCATCAGTGACATATCAGCGAATGTGCCACAGCGAAGCGTGGCAGGGTACAGCTAGTTATCTATAAAATGATAAAAAATAGGCCCTATAGAAATAGTTTGAGATCGTGGCAAAGCCTGTACGCTTTGCAACCCAACGTCACCTGGCTCAATCCTCAACCCCGCCACATTGACTTCTCGCAAGGTCCCGTCGTTCCCAGCTGTTATCAATTGATAGCAATGCCCAAAACAGAGGCCCTTGGGCGGCCTGGCTAACGCTGCTACTAAGGCTGGCATTGTTACAAACGAACAAACTGACATTACTATGAACGGCGTGTTCCCATAAATCCACAGCGCATTATTCTCCAATAATAAACTTGAAGGCCTGGATCCGTAATGAGGTGATCCAACAGAGAACCAAAGTAATCGACATTGCTCAAAGGATTAGCAAGCTGAAGTGGCAGTGGACCGGTCACATCTGTAGAAGAACCGACAACCGATGGGTAGACGAGTTCTAGAGTGGAGACCGCGTTTAGGCAAACGTAGTGTAGGACGCCCGCCGGCAGGTGGAGTGACGACTTGCGAGAAACGACTGGCAAAGACTGGATGAGAAGAGCCGAAGATCGGGCTCAGTGGCGTTCACTAGGAGAGGTTTATTTCCAGCAGTGGAAAATGTAAACTTTTCTGTCCATGCAAAGGTTGTCTGGAAGAAATTGCTTTAAGCGATAAGACCGCCCATTGTTCAAATGCCCATTTGTAAAAAGTTTTCTATTCAATTCTATTCTAATTACACAGCCTACTAAATCTTCTTAAAGAACTTCAATGGAAAAAGTCACTTTACTAAGCGCCCACTCCGAATAATAAAAGATTGTAAAGAAAAATTCATTCATCATCATCACCCCATATCGTCCCACTGCTGGGCACGGGTCTCTCCTCACTTTCTAGAGGAGGTTTAGGCTATAATCCACCACGGCGTCCCAGTCCGGATTGGTGGATAACATAGCTACCTCCGAAATAATCCTAGGGTAGGTATGTGGGTTTCCTTACGATGTTTTCCTTCACCGAAAAGTACCAATTACGTACATATGTTTTACAGAAACACATTGGTACGTGCCCGCACTGTGATTTGAACTCACGACCATCTGATTGGAAGGCGGACGTTCTCCCACTAGGCTACCACCGCTTCCAAAGAAAAATTGCTCGATCATAATCCTATGTAACATTTCTCTCCGCAACTGGCTTCATGTCGCGCCCACCTCGGTCTGTAAGTGCCTTCAGGGTTGACTAATCAACGAAATTACAGTTGCACGTCAACCTTGTTTATTGAATTCTATGTACAGTTGGCTACAGAGGCCCCTGAACTTGTTTACACTTTCAATTAACTACTAAAATGTTAATGTCTTGCGTGTTTGTGTAAACTAAATAAAAATATGTTTGACAAACAGACAGATGGACAACAAAATTATCCAATAAGGGTTCCTGATGAGGTACGGAACCATAAAACATGTTTTTTTATTTTTTTGAAGTAAAACTTCTTTGGGCTTGGGGAGTAAGCTGGTAAATCCGTTACGAAAAATGTGATCGGGCTAGGCGAACTGAAGTTGAGAGGGAGATATAAGTTCATGAAGATAAAAAGAGAGAGTTACGTTTCGTATATTTTTTAAATATCTTTTATGAAAAAATTTTTGCAATATTTATTTTTTATATTTTTTTAGTTGAAGTTTTACTTCTACTATGTATCACAGCACATATTTGGTTTTTTTTTTAATTAATGAAGAACAAAGGCATAATATGTAAGGAGGAATTGAGGGAAAGGGAGGGATTAGTTCAAATAACAATATGTTAGAGTTTTTTAGCTGACTGTACCTCAGCCTGAAGTCCAAGGAAGGCTGCGGCGCGACCGGTCGTCCTTGGAACCCACTTTCCGTTTCAATACCGACTGGGTCTGTAAGCTGTGCGACTGTGCTTGCAGAGCAACTAGTGGATACAATGCCTTATGTTATCATATTTATAACTTGCACTAAGTGTAACTATACATTTGTATCTCACTAATCCTTCCTACTTAATGTTACAATACTGATCTGATAGGATGGGGATGGATGGATGTTAGTTACTCTTTCACGCAAAAACTACTCAACAGATTTAAACCCCATGACGCCACTATCAGCATAATACCATTTAGTGCCATTGCCAAAATAAATATAAAACTGCAGGTCTCATCTGTGGTTTAATTACATGACAGATCACTTTGTTTGAGTGGATAAAGTATGCTTGCCGTTTGGGTAAATTTTAACATTGTGCCAACGCTGACGTAATCACTTGCAATTCAAGTTCAATCATATGTATTCAAAAATATTTGCAAATAGCGATTATTTTTCAAGAAAAGCTGTTGTTTTGTGATCAGTGAGTCTATGAGTCTATAAATTGTTCTAATGCTCGTTTTGCAATTACAGTCTTTAAAAAAAAATAACAATGCCCATTAAACATTTAACACTTCCACTGCTGAGCGGATTTTCGTGTCTAGCCACGAGTGCGGCTCTGCACACTCCATAGAGTTTTCCCATACAACAAACACAACAGTTGTGTTTTCCCGCACTCACGGCAAGTTGTCAAATACACGGCAGTTGTGTTTTCAGCACTGAACGTGTTAATGCCTAAGCCTTATGACTTAACGATACCAGAATAGTTGGTGATGACGAGTGTCTATAATATAGAATGGCGTTTGGCTTCCCCATTTAGTGTCTATCTATTCAGCCCGTATCCACCCACTGCTGGGTATAGGCCTCCTCTGTTTCACGCCATTTGTTCCGGTCCTGTGCCAGTCTCATCCATCTCATCTCATCTCTCCTCTCTCTCTCTCTCATTTAGTGTAAATCTGGCGAAGTCTGATAAGTGGCCAACAGTCCAACAGGTGAGCTAATCTTCCGTGGGGCTAATTGAAGACGCGACGGTAATTGCGCTTTTTGGGAGCGCTTCTGACGACGTAATTACATCTCGCTTGAGCTTGTAGAGTAAGTTTTGTGTGGATACGACTTGATTCAATTATTATGTTATCGCTTTTTGTTAATATATAGGTTCACGTTTGACCACTTTCTAACGCGGTCTGCGATGGTGCACGCTTACCTAGAAGTAACCCATTCACTCGTGCCTTGAAGACTCTGGTTGTAACTTTCGGGAAACATAGACTCGGACAAGTTTCACTCCTATGGGGTTTTTTGGTGTTGTTGTCGTGTTCTTGGTTTTGTGGTATTCAAAAAGAGTTTAGCTTTTTTATTTATCAATGGTTTACTGAACTTATTTGCTTAATCTGCAATACTCTACATAATAATAATAATAAAAACAACTTTTGAGTCCGCATGATATGTATAATCACAGGCCTTTTATCACAGAGAGAATGGGCCATAGTCCACCACACTGGCCCAGTGCGGGTTGACGTCACATAGCCGTGAATTTGTATATTCTTGGACACGTCGGCTTCCTCACAATGGTTCCTGCGCCATTTTTGACCGAGAACATCGAAATCTAACATAACTTATGAATTAAATCATTGGTGTTACAACGCAGAGGTTTCTCTACTTCCGCAAAACGAATCCAAATCTACTAAAAATGTTTGTCTTATCCATATTATGTCGACGTCCCTCTCATTGTCCACGTCTTGATCTGTGTTTACATATGTGGTGCCTCAAGTGTGGGTATAGCCGCTGGTACTACTGTCAGGTGTATATCTCGCGGAATCCGCCCGCCGTCGCGGTGGGCGATTCGCTGCTCGGACGAGTTATGAGGTGTGAGGTGATAGGCGATACGCCACCACAAAATCCGCTTCACTGCCTCCAAAAAGTCATTCCGCCCTGCAGAATCGCCGCACACTACAGAAAGAAAGGTAGTGAAGGGACAACCCGGACAATCACACATATAAATCACGTTTATGTGTTGTGTGTGTGTAAGATTGTACATAAACATACTACACGACCAAAACAAAAGACAGGCCGGTAGTATAAAGGTTCATAAAAACCGTGTGTCTATTACATTTGGGCGTGTAGTACATATCCCGGTTGCGAATAGAGTAGGTTAAATTTAGTTTTTTATGTTTTAATTTTTAAGTTTTCTTGTCTGTGGTATTTCAATAGAGATCTGTGTATCTATGTTTAGTACTACATATTATGTGTCATCTTTGGTAAAGAGAGAAGTCAGTTTTGCCTGCACCAGTACAGTATTCAGCTGCTACCGTGCGCTCGATCCAGTTACTGACCTCTTTCGTTTTTTCGCTGTAATAATGTAGCATTTGTGAGATTAATACACTCCGCCTAATGCATATCATTATATTGAGTGGCTACTCTTAAAAGACGTTTTGATGGTTGGCGGTTGCGGTGGTGCTGGTCGCTTGATGATGGTAAGCGCATACTTAAAACTTCAAATACACTCTTTGACTTTGGATCGTAATGTCTTGTGGCATTTCAATTAAACTGACATCAGTTTTTGTTCAGTAACTTCAGTTGTCAAACAAATGAGACTGGGACTGCTGACTGCGCAGTGTTAGGTAGTGGGTTCGATTCTTGTGCAGGGTAAATAATTACGTGAACGACAGGCACCTGCTCCGACTCTGGGTGTTTGTGAAACTATGTATCTCGTAGTTTCTCCTTCCCTAGATACACGAAATCCTAGTTAGGTGGTTGGGTTAATCCTAGGATCTTGGACTAGTGATCGTGGTGGTGAATTATCAATACGGTACGTAGTAGGTACTTAATTACATATAGATAGATAGATAGATAAACTCTTTATTGAAACACCACAGATCAAAGAAAACTTAAAAAAACTAGAACAAAACAAATTTTACAATTAGTGTCACAATGGGCGGTCATATCTACATATCTACTTACTCAATACTTACTTACTCTTACTTTATGATATTTGGCTTACAAACTCAAACTCAACTCAAACTCTATAAATATTCAAATAAATAGATGGTAGAAAGCAAAACTTACAATTAAAGATTTAATAATATCAAATATTCTGTGTATTTTAACGATTATGACATATTTATTTCTATGAGAAATTTATCGTAGAGCTTTGTATAATCATCAATATAAAAAGCTACGTAGGAAGATACAGACCTTTGTGATCCTCAACATAAAGAGGTACGTAGAATTTAGCTAATTACAAAGGCGCGCGTTGAACTCTTTTTAAGGCCCTTAATATATGTTATAGTAGTAATAAAATGAACAAAAAACACTATACGTAATCCCAGCTACCATTCGACGTGCATACAAAAATCAAAGATGCAAAAAGTATGCGCAATAAAACGAACAAAACAGACGTGAAATTCAAATCCCACATCAGATTTTTAGAGGCGAACGATGTATGGAGAGAATGAGAAACACTCGTACCTATCATTCATTAGTGCAGCTAGAATCCAATACGACATTTTTTACCATCCCCGGCACAAAGAACGCCCGTCCATCCCCACACATACGCAAACCCCATGCAAACACAGCCGCCCGTGTGTGCGTAATAAAAACTTGAAAAAAATCACACTGACCCGCACACAAGCTTAAAGCTCCGCGAAAAAAATCACGAACACAAAGAAAGTCCTCCGAAAACTTCTATACGAACTTTTGTAGGCACACTGGTACAATCCACTCACACTGCGACGTATACAAGGAAGTTTCAGTGGTGTGCGTGAGTGCAGCGTGTGTTGACGAGGGCTAAACTTAGCTTAGTTTGCGTGTGTGTCGTCTCACAGTTAAAAGAGTCCAAAACTTTGCTTGTGTTCGGCTGGGAGTCGCGGAATGTCCTTGTTTGGATATATTCGATTACATTCCCTATTGCTGAACGATAAGGTTTATTTCCTCTTAGCTTAGAATGGAAGATAAATCGTTTCGTCCTAGCATGGAAGCTGCGCGCCGCGGGTAGTTTTCGTATGAAACTTGGTGGCGCGAGATGCAGCCATAGAGACAGGCATACACTTTGTGTCTGTCTCTGTCGCACACCACCCGCTGCCCGGAGCGAGGGGGTATGGGGCGGGGGAGGGTGCGGGGAGGGTGTCGTGTCGCGTTGATGAACATTTTTCTCATTTTTTCTTTATTTTACGCGAATCGTTTTTAAAAAGGGTTTCGTCATAATTGCGTCGCAGCACCTGATTATGTTAGCAGGAACGATGACTTGATCTTCAATACATTAATTAATTGTTGCGGACTTATCATTTTTGTTACCGTAGTAGGTTTTTCAATGAAAAAAGTAGTCCAATCTATAATGCCTGAGTTTGACCACCGTACATCTTAAATGACGCTCATTAAATTAAAAAATCAAGTAGAAT
Source organism: Campaea margaritaria (assembly GCA_912999815.1). Lineage (NCBI taxonomy): Eukaryota > Metazoa > Arthropoda > Insecta > Lepidoptera > Geometridae > Campaea > Campaea margaritaria. Next base: position 1,819,084 of record OU538801.1, read on the forward strand.
TATCTATCAGGTGACAGGCCACCGCAACTTGATATACCGCATGCATATAATTTGACATTAGTTTTGCATAAAGTATAGATAAACTCGATTTTAGTTGACATCAATAGAGATGATTGCACCTAATTGGAAGTGTGACTTACATTTTTAGTAAGTTATAGCTGTGTTAATCAGCATTTTATTCTATTAACAACGTAATAAACTTTTTAATAAAATATTGTTTCTTATCTTTTATATTTTACAAATACCTAGTCTATGATTATTTTTAATAATGTAATAAGCTTTGCTTTTTTTTTAGTTGGTGTATTTGTATTAAGGTGACATTGGCGGTTATAAAACACCTTACAAAATAAGTATTTAAACCACTTTACTCACCCAAAACCAACTCACACTACTGCTACTGTTGAAGTCCTGCAATGGATTGAATGAGTTTGAATGACAGAACTAACTAACCATTTTGCAAACACAATAAGATTTTACAGTATCATTTCTAAGCTTGCACGGCAACTTGAAACACTTTTGCTCGCATTATGTAAAACTGTCAACGAAACAGTCTAATTTCCGACCCACAAGAAACATAACAAGGTTGAGAAACAAAAAGGTAAGAAACTTGGAAAGATAAAGCGGTAAAAAACGAGTGAAATGAGCAAAAAAGCTCAAGTAAACATCGCGTTACGTACGCATGTCTCGGCCGGCGTCTGGCGGGAAACTTATTTTTCCCGCGTTTTCACGCGACGCCATATTTGTTGTTATTTTTTTCTCTTTCTTCTTGGCCAGTGTTACATTTTGTTTGGCCTAATGTGAATCTAGTTGGAATGCTTTCTTATTGTGATTTTTTTTTTACGACTAACGTTAAAAATGCGTATCTTAGAAAAGTTACTCGTTTCCGCCCATCACTTATCTTGAGACGTTGGAGAAAAGAAACTTATGTATACGCTATCTCATGAAAAATATTAGAAAATCATAAAATGTACTTATCAACTTTATCCAAACTGAGAACTCTTATCTTCTTTTCCTGTTCCTTATTGAATTTTCACAAAGCGATATAACAAACATCATAAAATCATTGAATTCGAACTTATTTCAGCCTCCTCGCACGGGAGCGAATAAAAAAAGCGTCGCGCTCGGCAGTCTCTCGGCGACCGCGGCGCGCGCCGCCCGCTCCCAAAACATTTTATATTATTTTACATTACGTGTTTCATTTCGCGTAGAGTTTTGGACGGCGGCACTTCTCGCGGCACGTGCACAAAATTGTGACTTTTCGGACACTACAAAAATGGAACACTCACACATTTCGACATGCAAAAAAATATTTTTCCGGCAAACAAAAAATTAACAAACGCAGTTCAAACTAGATTTTGTTTATTTAAGTTGGAGTTTGTTATGTTGTTTTGGTTTTTGAAACATTAATTTTGTAACAAACTGTAAAGCGTCAGACGGGAGAGAGGAGAAGAGAAGAGAAGATGGCGTTGGCATCTTCTGTGAGCCTTTACTACTCGATAGTGCAGCGGGCTGCGAGGCACTATCTAGAGGACTACTGTCACACAGGTAAGAATTTTATTCATAAAACTGAATAAAACATTTCTTTCAGGCGGCAAAAGAACTGGATCGTAAAAGCTCCGAACGAGCTTCCGGTCGCAACTTGCCGGTTCCGACTTTACAATAATGTAAAGTCGGAACCGGTTTATTATAAAATAAAGTCAAATCTCTACTAATAACTTAAGCTTTTTAATTTAAAATATTAGACACAGGCTCGAGCAACGCGTCGGTTTCCGGCATCATGCAATTCCTGAACGTATTTATTGCTTTTGTGAATAGTTTCAAAACTTGACTCATCGACGTGTAGAATTAATTATATCCAAGTTTGCGTCGGCACGCAAAAAAGGCGCGCGATAGGCTATAAAATTACGTTTTTGATAGAGGAATCACTTTAATACCTAGATAAGATTTCATTATTACTTAAAAGTAAATATTAAATATTAACATAATTACAGTTTAATACTTTACCTTAACTATTTATAAGAATTGATTTTTCTTTGAATATATCACTTAAAGTTTAGCCTGGAGACAAAGATTTTGTTACAATTCTGCAACTTCTTTTTGGTCATTTTGTGTCTTTGTCTTTATAAATAAATAAATTTACTCTCTTTCATTCTAACTTTTTTTAAATTAGTAGCTATAGGTAATTGGATTAATAACACAATAAGACGTGGAAAGGTATATTTTGTATTAAAAAACTCCATAACCTACTGAACGTTCTTGTGCAACTTTGAAAGTAGGTACTTGTCTCGTGATTAACATATTTTAGGTATTAAATAATTAATTTATTTTGTAACTATTGTTGAGTTAAACAGCTTTATTTACATACAGTAAACCTAGTCTCACAAACATAATTATTTTGTATTTCTCGTCTAAATGAATTGTAATATATATTTTTCATCATCAACCCATAACGTCCCACTGCTGGGCACGGGTCTCTCCTCACTTTCGTGAGGAGGGTAAGGCCATAATCCACCACGGGGGCCCAGTCCGGATTGGTGGATAATATACCTACCTCCGAAATAATTTCTTAATTATATATTTTTAGATAAATAAATTCTTTAACCATTTTAGCACAACCCTGAGCCGCGTAAAACATAAAATGTTTAATATTTTTCGTATAATTTGCTTTGAAATTATAGCAATTAACAATTAATTACGTCTGACCAAATTTAGCCGACGGCAACGTTGAACATTTTTTGTGACACATTTGAAATTAATCTAGAACTTTTATTACACGAATATGTGACGTAACTTGTATTTGTATACATATAGAAATAATATGAATTTTTCGTTTAAAATATACAAAGCAATCATTAAGCGTGTTTTTCAAAAACTTACTCAAATTTACATCTCGGTACTTCAACTGATAGGTAATACAACGAACACCCAAACTTTGTTTAGTAGAGATCGCAGTTAGCGATAAGGTCACTTCATAGTAATTTAGTCAATATTTTAACTAAGAGAGTGAGAGTGAATCTTTGAATGTGTATTTTGTGTTATCTGTATTCTACCGTGTTTTGTGTAATCGATTGTTATAATTGGCTGCGGCCGTTTCAATTGAATAAATAAATAATAAATAATAATAAATAATAAATAAAAAAAGCGTTTTTAAAATGTTTTGTCATTTAATAATTATTCTAAATTACCCGTAAACACATATTTTATTACTACTTAATCATGTTTACTAGGATTTTCCACTTTTTAAGTAAACACAATTTCATGAATGACACTTAGAACATTTTTTTTTTTTTAATTTTTACGTGCTTTTAATTGAATTAGCAACTTCATTAATAATTACACATCTATTATTACATCTAAACCTGTTTCACGCGTATATTCCGTCATCAGTGCTATTTTATATTTTAAAATAAAGTCAATTTGCCGAAAACGTGCTTGATTTAACCTTTATTCGTGGAAATTCACACCTACAAAATAATCTCAATATAAAACACTTATTTATTAAGTTCGTCTATACATTTAAATATTAAAAATTAATAATTACGAAGCAATCATTAAGAAGGTTTCATTTAAAAATTTAGCGTTCGACAGAAGAGGCAATTTTAAAACCATTTGTACCTACCTCATGCTCATTTCCTACAAAATGTCGCTTGCTTTGAATGATACTGCCAGTATCGATACTAAGAAACTCAACGGGGATGAGATATTTTAAGCTTAAATGCTAGTTCCATTTCGCGTAGATTTTACTAAAGATCCAAACAATATGAAAATAAAATAATATGAACTCATTAGAGTAACGCGGCATACCAATAGACAGAAAAAACCGACTTCAAAACCACAAATAGGCAGTCAAAAGCAAAAAATAAATAAAAATAATTATTAAAAGCGCTACCCACCCATCTATTTGAAGTCGCTTAAAAAATACGGTAATTTACGAAAAAAGAACATATATTTTATTAAAATAGAAAAAATACCAAATTAAATGCCTCTAAATTATACACAAAAAAGTAAAAGATAACTTAAATAGTATAAGTACATAATAAGTATTGTTAACTAAGAAATTTTTTTTTCACAATATTAAATTATAACTAACAGCTCATATAACTAAAAATAATATAGCTTAGATCAGTCAAAATTGTTATTGAACAATGACGTGCTCTTCTATAAATAGGAAAGCTATAAGAGCTAGAATTAGATTAACATAAGATACCTACTAATCTTGTAAGAAATGTTAGGCAAACTATTTATGGTGTAATCTTTTTGGATAACCAAATTTATAAATTTTTTACGACTATGAACCCAAACATTTCATAGTGTGAACGCAGCTTGATATTTACTAGTAGTTGATAGGTTACGAGTTTTACTAATTAATTAGGATGGCGTAATAAGCCAAAATTAGTCTTTTCCTTTGATAATAAGGGCCAATTCGGTCTGTCTTGCGCTACCTCCTGCCAGTCCTCCACCTGGAGCTCGCACCAGTCCTTCCCTACTTCTTCCTTCCAGCGTCACCTAGGGCGACCGACCAGGCGTCGATTTTCCATCACTTCCATCCATGGTAGAATAATTCTAAAAAAGTGTTTACACAAATCAACTTCGCTTTTATAAGCATTCGTCATGTCAAAGTATAAAGGATTGGAAGGTGAGGCATAACAAGCTTTTATCAATTAAAAAATAAAAATCTTTCAAGTGTGATTGCTATCTTGAACAAGCATTGGTTACATGTTTATTTTTATTCCACTCAAATAAGGTACCTATGTGTAGTTAAAAATACTTTCTCTGATATTTTATGTTAGAATTATCTAAAAGTAATATTACGCGATACTCGTATTTATTTATTTGGATACTTTGGATTATTTTTAGTGAACAAAAAAAATGTAATGAGCAAATGCTCAGCAATTTTTGTCTTTGACTGTACAAGAAAATAGACAAGCTGACACCGTCTACTAGTTTTAACCTTGCGTTTAATGCACATTATTTAAATATTTCTGCGAGAATTTAATAAATTTTTGAGAAAATCATATAAATCAATACTTTACTTATACAGCTGTAAGGTTTTTGGCCTGAATTCTATGAAAATTTTAAAATTCTCTGAAAATTTATTACACACGTACAGTAAACTTGTTTTCGTCACTACTGCGCCTCCGATTAAACCGACCTAGCTTGACTGATAAATCTCGTTATTACACCAGTGTTTCTTATACCTTACCTTTTTTTGAAGTGAACAGTACTTTTTTTTTTTGTAGGTTCGGAGGACTGGATTTACACAGGCAAGCATAACAAACTATACAATAACTAGCTGCGCCCCGCGGTTTCGCCCACGTAGGTCCCGCTCCTGTGGGAATACGGGGATAAAGTATAGCCTATGTTGCTCGTTGATAATGTAGCTTTCCATTAGTGAATGAATCTTTAAAATCAGTGCAGTGGCTTAGTCCTACATATTTCCATACAAACTTTCATCCCCAATTTTTACTTAACCCCCCTAAGGGTAAAATTTATACAAACTTTAAACCTCATATTTATTAATATCTAATTAAAAACCTAAAACATAACTTTCAAGCTTCTAGCTTCAAAAATGACGAAACTTCCATATAAACTTTCGTCCCCTATTTCAACCCTTTACAATCCTTTTTTCGCATAAAAAGTAGCCTATGTCCTTTCTCAGGCTCTACATTATTTAAGGCGTGAAAGCGTAAAAGACAGACAGACAGAGAAACAGAGTTATATTCGCATTTATAATATATAAAAAAAAAAAGTAAGGATAAGGTAGAGATGAGCGTACGTCCTCCTTGGAGTGAACACAGCCATTATAAAGGTACTCTTTATAAGGCAATTTTCTCAGGAATCGTCTACCCATTTAGTCACGCACGAAAATCTCCTCATACTCAACTTTACTAGACCAGTTCTTCAGCTACGTCTAGCGTCCTTGACCTTTACTCCAATGCACATATTAACATATAAACGCACGGCGCCGCGCGAAGCAGCGCGATTATCTGCAGACCGGTTCAGCTTGGGATCGGAACTGGTTCTGTAGCGTTGGAGCGGCTGGGAGCTCCGCGAAGGGACTGATTGGAGGGTGGTACGTAAAAAGTGTAATCGTGAAGGTATAGTTCGACGACCGTGGTTTTACTAGGCAACTTAAGGTACGAGCAAATACGGACCGTCGCGATGATACACGCAATCCCACTTGCTTTAAGGAGAATAAAGGTGTTTGATGCCAATACGGTCCGGGTCTTATGGATTATGGCCTGATCTTCCTCGTGAAAGTGAAATGAGGAGGTGAAGCTCGTGATCCACAGTGGACGGTTACGAGTTGCAAGACGATGTTGATATCTGTCGCTTTGCTTGCACTTCACTTGTTTTTTTTTTACAAATAAATACCTTCTGTAATTTCCAGATTAAAATATTCCCTATATCAAGTACATGGACTACATATGTACTAAATTTCATTGATATGTTCAGCTGCAACCTCCATTCTTCTCTCTCCTAACTTAAAGCTTGCAAGCGCATCTCAAATTTTTTGTTTTTTTCAATGTTTTCCTAGATGATAAACATCCTTAAAACTTACTTGATTGTTTATTCAAATACAGCATTAAGCGATCCAAAAGCATCCTTCAGGTCAAATCCAATGATCCATCCCTTCCCAAGTTCCCACTTAGCAAATCAGCAAGCGATTACCATCTTTTGGTGCAGTCGACCGTCCTAAAAAGCTCTTCGCTTGTCAACCTTAAGTCTGTAATGTTAAGGTTGAAACTGCTGCCGGTTCGGGCCATGGTCCAGTGGTAATCAGGTGGCGTTGTCACGCCAGAGTCCCGCCAATTGTTGAATTAAATTGGCTGATACATTTTGTTGAAGGTACGAAATAAATCGCGGTGGCAGTTGGCTGATAGTATGCGAACACTTTTCTGGTCTTTGTTATTTCTTGCTACTCGTACCTACTTAATTAGTTGAGCGTCGCTAGTGGCAATCACTTCGATACACGTACAGACACGTACAGTCACGCCTTCCTCCCATTCGGATAGGCACAGGCTACATCTTTCCACATGCTACGATCCCAGCGGGAAGCAGTACACCAACTCCCTGACACCCTCTAATGGTTCCTGTAACTTCAGACCAATATGCTGTGTAGGGTCCATGCGTGGTGGTGCTCCATCGTTCCCACCTTGTGTCATTCACGCAAAGAACATCAATCCGTCTGAAGCTCATCATCTCGCATACTTAATCACTTCGATGGGTGACCGTTTAGAAGCTTCCATGCTTCGGAAGGCACGTTAAACCGTAGTTCCCGGTTGTTAGCGGTTGTTGAGCCATGTCAGGCCTCTGGGCGGCCTAATATACTCTGACACTACATAACGCCACTTTTTTATTTATTTGACTGTTTGACGAGACGAGCAGGTCGTTCACCTGATGGTAAGCGCTACGCTTGCCCATAACATTTACAGTGCCACCTAGAACTTTGCATTGCATAATCCTGCACGGCACTGTACTGCGCTCCTCACCCTGAGACATCGGCTCTACAGTCTCATATGCCCAGTAATTTCACTGGAAACAGTGCCCTTCAAACCGGAACACACTGCTGCTTGGCGGATGAATAACTGGTCAAATTTATTCTAAATCAAACAATCATATTAATAAATCTGATCAATGTATCAAATACCCTACAATAGTACACGGTAATGGAAAACCTAACGGTTAATATTCCATCAATAGACGAAGAAAGTTTCAGTATCATTTTCATCCACAATCCATATCTGCGCACTGTCAAGCAGAACTAATAACAAAATCAACATAACATCACATTTTTGAAGTAAAACTACTTTACGCACGCTTGACTTGGGGAGTAAGCTGGTGAATACGTTACGAAAAATGTGATCGAGCGACGCGTACGGTAGTTCAGAATCAGAATCAGAATCAGAATATTTTATTGTTCAAATTGTGTACATTATGCTGTTGTTATCACAATAAAAAGTTTCAACAATTTGCCCATTTCGGGCGCACAATAATTAACTTACTTATACACTAGATAAAATTGGAAAACAAAACAATTAACCATATTTTAAATAAATTGTTAGGAATTTAAAAACTTAATTATTATATAGAAAAGTATTCTTTTAAATTATAAAAACCCCGCGCCAGCAACCAAAATTTTAACTTTTTGTTGAAATCTGGTCCTCTTTGCATCTTAACGTCTAGAGGTAGATTGTTGTTGTAGTTGAGAGGGAGGCATAAGTTAGTGAAGATGGAAAGAGTGAGAAAGATGGAACGTTTCATATATTTTTTTAAATATTTTTTATGTTTTCTTTTATTTCTCGACAAGATTATTTTTGATTTATCCAATAAGACCGGAAAATATAGATAAGATTGGGATCGGCCTTTCTCTTGAGCTTTCCTTAGAACTTCTCTCACCTTGCTTTTGCCAAACATTAGAGAACATTTCAAGAGGAAACATTATTGACGCTATTTATAATTACGAACACGATCAACAATGGTATCGGCCCAGTTTTTTATCAACCATTTAATACAGCAACTCATTTACCAGTAGGTAAGTTCAAATCAGAGCAGTAGGTACTAGGGATGTAGCAGTACCGTCAATGTGATATCGATGTCTGTCGAAAATATCGATTAAATTTAAAATTGCTAATATGATCGATTTTAAATTCAAAGATTGTCTATAAAACTACTTTTAAACTATATTTTTTATCGCGTGTTAAGTTTACTTAAATAGATCTTGGTCGCTTACTAGGTTTTTTATTTTTAGGGAATTAGAATTTTTGATCATTTGACATTATTTTCCGTGAATACGTATAGCGCGTTCCGAAGCCGACTCAGACTTAGTAACAACAAATTAAAAATAGCTAAGATCCATTTATATCATGTGGAAGTAACTTGACCAATAAGCAATTACAAAACTTAAAACTCAAACAATTTATTGTAAGTAGAATTTTGTTATACTTTTTTATAGTCAAATTCTTGACTTTCGTGAACAAAGAGAAAGATCAAAACTTTCAATATGTTAATACTATATAACTTAACTAAGTCACTTATTTGATTATAATATTATAGCTTGAGTTTCAAAAGGAATTTTCTCTTTAAACGCTGAATGCTGATTCTTGCATTAGTAAAAGACACACTATAACTCACCATTGCTTAAAAAATACGCTCATTCATTAGCAATTACAATATAATCACTCAGTAAAAATTACTTCAGAGCTATTCTAATTCCCGATGAAGCAAGTCTACCTAATCGACACATTGAGAGATTAATCGGTAATATCACATTGACAGATTAATCAAACAAACAAAATAATAATAAAAAAATCTAAAAATCGATAATATATCCATCGATATCGATATCAGCTACGGCCTACATCGGACATCCCTACGGCTACAATCGCCGCAGTGGATCGGTGCGCGCGCGCAGGTGACGCAGCGGTTTTTGCGCCGCACGTAATTGGGCGTGCGATGGGCGCAACTACGGGAAAATTAGCTTTTTGTTGTGAACTGAGTTCATTGACTAAGACTGAGGGGAATTGGGATGCTGATGGGATGGTTTAGATTTCGAAGACGCGGCGGTGTCACTATTTTTATACCGATGCTGGCCGAACGGTATCTTAGGATGACGATAGCAGTGCAGTGCCAGCAACCAAACTTGTCACTGCACTTGTTACAGTCTTATATTTACCATAAAGTGAATAAAACCCTCGTCTCACCGCTCCGTATTATTTATTTACTTACTTAACACTTCGCTCATTGGCGACAAGAATGTGTTATCTTCTCAATATAACGGACTAATATACCCCTGCGAGATATCCACTGCCAAGCAGTAGTGTGCAAACATTACTTTGTTCCGGTTTGAAGGGCAGTTTCCAGCGAAATTACTGGCCAAATGAGACTTAAGAGCCGATGTCAGACGGTGACGAGCGCAGTGCAGTGCCACGCAGGATTATGCAAAACATCTGGGTAGCACTGTAATTGTTATAGGCAGGCGTAGCGCTTACCATCAGGTGAACGATTTGCTCGTCTCGTCACTCAGTGAAATAAAATAAAAACGAAACTTTTTTCTGTAAGTTCTACAACTTTAAATAGCAGTAACAAAAGTCGCAACACATTTCGAAACATTTCATTTGCATATAGCAAAATCTAAAGTTAGGATATGGTATTTGGCAGTTGACAGTTCAAAAGCTCTTCACAATTGTCCAGCGCCGGGAATCGCACCGACAGCCCTGGCAGCCTCCCAGTGACCACCTCACCACCAAGCCACCACAGTCCCGAGCCAATCTCGGAACGCCGCGGACCGAGAAGCGCTAACGGTGTCTGGTCACCATCTAATTGGATATTTTTTGCCTTACCGCCGACCGTCCAATTTGGAGCTGTTTTGAACGTACTTTATGAAATTCGCTACAGGTGATCAACAGTCAGGTGTTTTACTGTTACTGTGCAAGCAACTAGTGGTACTCAGTAAACTAAAAACTCAAAATTAAATCGGCAAAAATAATGCACTTTTAAAAGTTAACACTTCTTTTCTTTTTTCTTTTTCTTTCTTAAAAAGTAATGAAACGAAAAAGTCGTTAGCCTGATGGTAAGTCGTGTATACATAGAATTAAAAAAATAAGTCAAGTATGTTTTATCATTCAATAAAACTTACTTCCTTCTAGAAGTAGACCTCGGGCAACGAATTATTTAAATAATTAATCAACTAATCAAAGGAAAGTGTACGCACAATATAATAATCAATTAAATTTATGTACTGGATTGTAACTCAAAAGATGTACCTACAAAAACCATTAACAAAACCAAAACCACCAACCAAAACCATACAACCAACAAAACCGTACCATCCAACAAAATATTGGTCATTTCATTACACCTTGGGTTACATTAGTGGAGGTTTAGTACGGGTCCCTAATTATATGATAATATAATAAAGCTTATGTCACCCGGGGATAGTGTAGCTTTCCATCGGTGAAAGAATTTTCCAAATCGGTCCAGTAGTTACGTAGCCTATTCAATGCGAACAAACAATCAAATCTTTCCTCTTTATAATCATCATCATCATCAACCCATAACGTCCCACTGCTGGGCACGGGTCTCTCCTCACTTTCGTGGGGAGGGTTAGGCCATATTCCACCACGGGGGCCAAGTCCGGATTGGTGGATAACATACCCACCTCCGAAATAATTCTCGGGTAGGTATGTGAGTTTCCTCACGATGTTTTCCTTCACCGAAAAGCGAGTGATAATTACGTACATATGTTTTTACAGAAACACATTGGTACGTGGCCGCACTGGGATTTGAAATCACGACCTTCTGATTCGAAGGCGGACGTTCTCCAAACCTCCGTTCCTCTGTAACTAACTGTATGTATGAGAGAGCAACTCAGTGTAGTAAGAGTTTGTGTTTAAATACACACAAAAAAAAACTACAACCCACCCTTAACAATAGCTCAAAACGCCACAACACTTCCGTATCCGCCCGTTTCTACGTAACTTTCCCAACTTATTGCAAGTTCAAAGTTCGTAGGCCTCCGTTACGACGTAGCTAGCTACGAGTTACGACGTAGGCCTACGGTCCCTATTCACTGCCTAGTCACAGTCACGTGTCGTCACGCCGTCCAGTTTACAAACATGATTGCTACGTCCGGACGCGATAACGTAAACGTTAACCGTCGCGTTTTATGGTATGATATTGTTTACAATGCAGTTAAAGTTTGCGTTTGAAAGTGTGATAGGGATACAGACTTGCGGGGCGATTATTGAATGGGTTGTTATCGAATTGTATGTTAAATACGTTTTCTGATAAGGGAATACGGTATTACCTGTTATTTAACTTCGTTTTACGTGTTTAAGTGGAAAATTTAAGTTTATTACGTAATCAGAAGTTAGTTTTTCGACTTTTGTTTTTCAAATTGTCATCTTCCAATTGGCACTTGTAATGAAATCTGTTAGTTCTCAGCTGGAGAAATGAATGTGATACAGTTTAGGCTCAATTTCTGGTTTTAGCGCGATAAAAATTATATTACTGAAACGAATCTTTAAAAAATCCTTCATGCATCTGAAAACTGATTTTTCTAAAGTAAGATCATAAAGCTAAAACTCTATAATGTAAAAATTCATTCTCAACAAAAAAGGATACAAAATAAATAATCGATAAAAAACACCCCACCCAAAACATGAACTGTGGAAAGATACCCGCAAGAAAAAAAAATACGAAAAAAAACAAGTAAAAAACAATTACATTGTACAAAATATTTTGACAACAACACTAAAAAATCCCCACCAAAAAAATTAACAGCAGAAAAATACCCTGACATGAAAAAAAATACCCTAAATGAAAGAAAGAAAATGCTGAAAAAATTAGCTAAATGAAAGTGTGGTAAAGTAATTCCTTCCACCTGTAGATAAGTTGCGTAAGGGTCGCTCCCCTTGAACTTGGCCGTGAATCCGCTGAAGTCGAGCCGGGTCAATACACAGCGATATTATTATTTTATGCGAGTGTGCAGCCCCCTTTACGGTGACTTGTATTGTTGGGTATGTGGGTCAATGTTAGGAGGGTTGGTTGCAAAGGGTTGCTTGGCTTTTAGCTTGAACGATCTAAACAAAGGACCACGCATGCTCACGCGTACCCTCTGCTAAAATTATATGATCGACTGTTCGTACATCATCATCATCATCAACCCATATCGACGCACTGCTGATCACGGGTCTCCCCTCAGTTTCGTGAGGGCGGTTAGGCCATAATCCACCACGGGGCCCAGTCCGGATTGGTGAATAACATACTTATCTTCGAAATAATTCTAGGGTAGGTATGTGGGTTTCCTCACTGTTTGCACAATACAATATTTTTTTATTCAACTTCATAAATATTAAATAACAACAATTCTAGATAATTTTAACTAATAATATTATTTTGTATTGTCTGTAAAAAGTTTCTTAAAGCGATAAGGCCGCTGCTTTTGATGGACCGGACTAATAAGAGATGTTGCGGTTTGTCGCATAACGGTAATAAAAACTAACTCACTCACGATTTGCAATCACCAGTGTAAAGTTTCTTCCTTGTCTGCCGCAGCCCGCGCCAAAACTGACAGAAGGTTTTATTTGCACAATTATATGCGTCTGGTCCATAGATTAAGTGTAATATAGAACGTCCTTGGTTAGGACATGTGATTCGTTTTTGGTTTTAGAGCTCGATAGTTCTGTGTTAAATAGTCATAGTAAAATATCATTGGATCTTAATTGTGCTCATTCATAGTGTTTAGTTATAATAGATATAGGTACAAATGATAAAAAAAAAATAGTCTCAGATAAATACTATCGGGTCTAAATAGGTATATTTATTGACACAACTTAATTACCAAAATAAATAAAAGGAAAACTAACTAAAACTAAAAACTTAAAAATCTAACAAAAGAGGGTGTCCATGAGGCATGGTGCCAAGAACACTGGCTGCATTTCTACGTTGAATAGCAATAGCTATTCTCTGTGCGAGAAATGAGCCCGCCCTCTTGTCAAAAAAAAATGAAAATAATATATTATAAAAATTACAAATTTATTACAATTTGGATGACTTTGAAAGACATTCTGACTACTTGTTTTACAGATTTGTGAACCTGTCCGTTTTGCATAATTAAAATGCAATTTTAGCGGCCAAACATTTAATACATTATAAATGTGAAAATGTTTGTCGGTTTGTCCGTCTATCACGCATCAACGAACAAGGAGTGTCGTAATATTTTGCATAGATATAGATAAAAGACTGGAGAGTGGCATAGGCCTTTTATCCCGGAAAGCTGAACAGTTTCTGAAGTATTAATAGACAACGCGTGTGAAACCACGGAGCGCGGCTAGTCTACCAATCATTTCGCTATCGGGATTCGAATCCGTAACCGAATATTAAAGACGTCGATATAATTTTAAATTAAAAAATAAAAAAAATCTTTTTAAAACATTAAACATTAATTACGACAGCCATAATCGTTAGTTTTTACGATGTATTAGGATAAGATATTCCTAAAGTGGTGGCGGATAACAGTAAAGTGCATAATTTCTCCTAATTTTATCCTCGTCAGAATGTCACGCTAGTCAACTATGCTAATATAGCGAACGTTAAATCTAGGTTTCTTTATAGCTCAAAATCTTAAAGAAACTTAGTTTAAATGCAGTTACTAATTAGCTGCATTTTTCGGTCTTGTTTAATGTCTAGACGGAATCATAAATAAATAACGAATTTATTATAGAGATAGACTGTTTTAATTTTGATACGATAAAATTTATGCAGCTTACATGGTGATGGGTCATTCGGCTGTTTTAATAAGAAAAAGAAACATAGACAGTATTATAAGCTTTAAGAGAAAAAATAATAACTAAAGAAACGTTGATTCCAAAAATAATAAAGGGCAGTTTTTCATATAAATATAAATAATTCAATATTCGTTGGACGAATAAGTTATAAGGCTCTTTTATGAATTGTTTCTATTTTTCATACAGTAAGCAGGCAGATATTTTTTTTTTTATAATTTTTTATTCAGCCAGTAAGATATTTCATCTTTTTAGTAATCAGTCAAATGTCTTAACGTCAAAAATTAATTTGTTCCATAAGTTTATCTGAGGCATGAAAAAGTAGATAAAAATTAATTTCTCAAGTAAAGGTTTTATTCCGTAGAATACCTCTATCTGACTTGGAATTTCAAAATCATACTACCAATGGAATTGATCTTATAATAAATGAAACAATAGCCTTTAGAAATATAATTTTTGTAAATATAGTTTGTTTGTCGAATGGAGTAGCGGCAGCTTCTGGTGTCCAAATGCAATTTTTTTTTATTTGATTTAGTCTTCGATAGCACCTAAGACCGATAGCGCAGCAAATCCGGAATAAATTACATAAGCGGTACCTACACCAATTGCGTCGAGAATTATAGCCCCTGGTTGTCATAATAGAGACCTCCACCCTCACACTTCTTGGTTCATGAGTTACAAACCACTCCATGGCGTCAAAACGCCCTCGATTAGATAGATTACAGACAGCAATACTAGTCTTGAATAGGGTTGTTATTGGTTTGTGCGGCTGTCAGTTTTAGTTGCTGAATTAAATAGTGTCTTATTAATATTTTAGTTGAATAACTATTTTATAAAAGAGAAAACACTGTACCCATTTATATGCATTCTGTGTGAATTTAGATGCAAAATAAAGAAAAGGCCGTTTTCTCGTTTTCCGGGTTTTTATATTTTTTTCTCTGTAGCCTATTCCTATATTTATACGTAATTTACACAATCGTTAGCTATTTGGGCGTCAGAATTATTCAAAAACAAGCAGCGATTTATTTAATGTATTTGAAGATTTTCTGTGATTTCCCGGGATTTTAGCTCATGTCGTTTTCTGTAGAAAATTTAGACAAAATTTATTTAGGCGTGTGAATCACATAAAGGAAATAGATTCACCTTATAAAAAAAAAACCTATTGATATAACTCAACAAGAGACCAAAAAGTACGAAAAGATAATTGTCCCCCGTCCTTTTGAATTTCTCGCTTCATCCCTCGGTGAGTCCAATTCGGGCCGACAAGACAATCCAAACAGAGGGTGCGTCTATGAGGGTGTCCTATTTGTCTATGGTTTATCCGGAACATATGTACCGGTAGTGTGGTCACTGGTCAATCTATTTGGTACGCTGTGGTGCGTTCAAATTGGACGAATTGATGCATATTTAAATTGCTATAGTACGGACTAAATGGCTTTAAATAAAACCTTTTTAGTTAAATTTTATTAAACAGTTTTGTTTGCTTGTATTTTTTTATGGCAGTTTTCTATCAAAGCTCGGAGGTCTACCAGTGCGCTGTTAACAAACAGTTTTATGTATATACTACACCTATAACACACCCCGGACACTACATAGCAATAACTAATTTGATATTTCACAAACTCCACGTGTTCAAAGATACTCCGCAACGATAACAAAAGACAACCCGCTAGGTTCATAATACCCGTTTGTCTATTGTCATTTGTCATTTCGGCGATTATAATTGACTGACCTCCCAATTTCCCACCGGATCGCGGGTAGAGGTGCGAGGAAGCGGGGCGAGAAGAGTGTCCATTCTGTATTAATGTCTTCTGTGCCTTTAGATAACAAAGTGCAAAACTGCAAGCTGAGCTTCAGTGGAAAGATTTTAAAACAATCAAAGAAGTTTCCCTTCCAGTTTCATTCACCCGTAAAACATTTATTTAATACTTTACCGTCAAAAGTGGCGACAAGTAGCTTTGGAGCAGTAAAACTGTATAAAGTTCGACCGTAACCTCATATTTTATAGATTTGGGAACCAAAAGTACTAAATTATTTGACGTGAGAGTTAATATGGACATGGATATTGTAGACTAAGATTCCATCCAATTGAATTTGTTTTTTTTTTTTTTATTTTAGGATGGCACTGTAACTGTTATGGGCAGACGTAGCGCTTACCATCAGGTAAACGACATACTTGTCTCGTCACTCAGTCATATAAAAAAAGTTTACAGCTTCATTTTTCTCCATGCATGGTTGTCTGGAAGAGATCGCTCTCAGCAATAATCTCAGCAATAACCGCCCATTGTAACACGAATTGTTAAATTTGATTTGCTTTAGTTTTAAAGTTTCCTTTGTTCTGTGGTGTTTCAATAAATAGTTTATATATCTATATAACAATTTCTTTATTGGAATGACTTCACACTACTTTCTTTTGTATTTACAGAATAATTATGTCAAAAAGTCGGTATTACGGTTTCAATTTGTATTACTAATAGGTATTATAATGACCGTATTTTCAATATAGGTATCTAAAGGAAACGATACAAAAAATTTGATAGTTAAATGCAATTCTACAAATATTATAATTGTGAAAGTACGTGTTGGTAGCCACTCGGCTGAACGGTTTTTGATGACATTTTAATACATACCGTAATTTTTGGAACTTCTGACATAACACTGACTACTCACCTACTTTTCATCGTTAGGTTACCTATCTACGCAATCGAAGTTGCAGTACGCACCTAGTTATTATAATATCTAAAACCATGTTGTGGTCAAAAAAGTGTATTCAATCAAAGCTATGAAAGCTCAGATTACTCATTAAATCATTACAGTGTTATAAATGTAGACATAGAGTAGATAAATAAGCCGTAAACAGAAGGGAATGCTGTCTGTTATTGCCTATATTTGTCGGAGGCTCGCACCGCACGTGATGTCGCGTGGAGCAGCGCTTGTCTAGGCGAGGCGGGGCTCGTTTGTAAGCGATGACATGTCTGATATAATCTTAAAAAAAAATGTTTCTTGGTAACTTTGCCACTTATTTAGAATCGAAAATCAATGTGTTTGAATTCATAAATGTTTGTATTACAAAACATACAATTAATATTTCCAATTCTAACTACCAAAAGTAAAACTCATTAAAGTCATGATACTTAACAAATTTGGTTCTTTGGTTTCTTGCTCGTATAACAAAGCTTTTTGGCGCTACGTTTTGATAAGATTATTATTAAGAATAGAATAGAAAACTCTTTATTGTACACCAGAAACAAAAATAAACACAGTACAGAAAATTACAATAGGTAAACAAGGGCAGTACAATGGGCGGTCTTATCGCTGAAAGTGATTTCTTCCAGACAACCTTATGATCATGCATTCAGTTTTGATTATAATCATTTTAGTTTTTATGTTCATTGTATTAGGAAGCTTTATGCTTAATTTTTTCTATTTCATTAGTCCTTATTTCAGTTTTGTTCAAGCCAGTATTTATTTTTATCCGCTTATCCGCTCTCACTGCAACCGAACCTCAAGTTTGACAATAACTGCTCAATATAACGTCCCGCAGTCATGTGATATTGCTAGATTTACTGCCCCCAGCTGCATTACGAGTAGTCGCTTCTCAATCAATATCCAATCATGTTCTTTGTAGGGGAGTATGGTTTACCGCCTAGTATTACTTTGTTAATTCGGCTGGTGGAGTTTTAGTGTCCAAAAATGGGACGAATGGGGAATGGGG
The DNA here is from genome assembly GCA_912999815.1 of Campaea margaritaria. Classification (NCBI taxonomy): domain Eukaryota; kingdom Metazoa; phylum Arthropoda; class Insecta; order Lepidoptera; family Geometridae; genus Campaea; species Campaea margaritaria. The sequence goes on from OU538801.1 coordinate 1,837,087, forward strand.
AATTTTGTATTTTCTGTCTTTCTTCCAATGTTAATGTGTAATCATTATCATCATCAACAACCAATGTCGTCTCTCCTCACTTTCGTGTGTAGGGTTAGGCCATAATCCACCACGGGGACCCGGTCCGGATTGGTGGACAACACACCTACCTCCAAAACAAATCTCGGTTCGGTATGTAGATTTCCTCACGATGTTTTCCTTTACCGAAAAGTGAGTGATAATTACGTACATATGATTTTTATATAAACACATGGGAACGTGCCCGCACTGGGATTTGAACTCACGTCCTTGTCCTTGGAAGGCAGACGTTCTCCCACTAGGCTACCACCGCTTATGATCGTAATTATGGAGATGATACCTGGGGTACAGAAAAGACAAAACTGGGACCAATATCATCCAATTCAATATTTAACCTGATGCAACTGGGTAGGCACTTAGGCAGTCCGCAATACGTTGAACTTGTAGCCCGACTCACTTGCAGAATTGATGTCAAGTGATTGCGTAAGCGGTCATTGCCGGTGCAACGTCCAACGAACTTGGTTTATTGTCAAGGGTTCTTTAATTTGACCACACCCGGACACTTCATACAAACATTGATTTGACAACTCACACAAAAATAAATAGGTAAATGAAGTTTCTGCACGCGTCAAGATAATATACGATAACAACCCTTTATTGCACTTCAAGACATACAAGTAAAAATATCTTATTAACAAAGGTACAATGGGCGGCCTTGTTAAACAGCAATCACTTCCAGACACCCTTGGAGAGGATCAAAATTATACTAATGCATAAGTCGGTAGTGCATCTAGAGAAATAAATACAAGTAAACCAATATGAAACCAAAACAAAAGAAAACCGGCTAGTATTAAGGTTCATATTAACCCGTTTGTCTGTTACGTTTGGCCGTGTAATATTGGCTGACCTCCCGATTGTCCACCCGATTGCGGGCAGGGGTGCTGGGAAACGGCCCGCGCGGGATGAAGTGTCCACTCTGTTTGTAGTACTAGATCTTTTGCGTAATTTGAGCTGGGTAGAGTGAGTATGCGGCTTTAAAATACTGGCGTTTTTTTTCTTAATAATGCAATACAGAAAAATAATAATTAATATTATAGGGCGGCACTCTTTTTCTCTTCTTTCTCAGTCTCCGCAAACTCTTATCAATTCTCACATCGAGTTTTGACGGGAAACCGAACGTGACGTGATGATCTTGCATCCTTTTCTCAAACGTTTGTTTTTTTTTTTTTCGTATGCCAATGTAGAACATTTTTGGAATATTAACCATTTTGGTAATTAACGTGTACGAATGTGGGAAAAAGCTACAAACACAAAAAGCGTGACATATATTTGGCGTTCGCTCCAAAACTATCCAGGAAGTTTCCGTACTGATATCTCCAATTTACTGAATCCTGACGTTGGCTGCTACTTAACTACTGATTGCCTGTCTTACTGGGACTTGGACGTTGGGACTAAAAAACTATAATTAAAAAACTTGACAGTGGCTGAATGCAAAAATCGAGAGAAGCTAAAACAGTAAAAAAAAATTTCAATCATTTTTAAAAGACCCTTTGCAAATCTATAGAGTTTGTCTACAGTTTAAGATAGATGGCGTCAGTGCAAGGACCCTGACCTCGAGCGAGCGGTCCAATTGTCTGCGCGGATGTGACGTCACGCACGCACTTCCGGCCGCTAATTGCTCGTCTGCCACCGACGGAAATCCTCGCGGATCCCAGGAATATAGTGTAGGGATTGTGTCAATTGCAAACGCGGGTGAATTCGCGGGGCGGTGCTATTTATACGATATATTAGCACCTTTAGCTTAGCTTGTTGTACCAAAAATACCAGGAAAGCATAAGACACAAGGAGGCCTCACGTCGTATGCCATCAAAGCTATTCCGTATATTTATCAACACAAGTAAGTAAATGTCTAAATAAAAGGTTGGGTTCTTGAAGCAAGAATTGTAGAATGCAAAATGTCTGAATGGAAAAAAGTCTACTCAAGTAGCAGTGAAATATAGACAGACAGACCGACAGGCAAACATGAAGAAAGTATAAAAATCTCATTTGTTTGTTTATTCTTTGAGACACAAATAAAACGAAGAGGACTTAGTGCTAAGTAGCATTTTGTACCAGTTACCTCCCAGGGTTTCAGGGTACCTTGTCGGATTATATGATTCAATTAATTTATTGTCGTTTTTTTAATTTATATTGTGAGCTCGATTATATTAATTTCAAAGGCACGTTACCCCTAAAGTGTCTTGTCTACAACCATCGTAACCGCCACCGCATTGGTTTCTTGTAATAATTGTTCTGGCAACACATATTTATAATCTTGTCATTATTACACCTCCTTGGCTTCAACCTCATAACAGTGATGCGAAAACTCCTTGTATTATTCCAGAAACTAAAATATAGGCCTATAGATCGTTGAAAAATACAATAAATAAGTAATTAAAAATAACTAGGCAGCTCCAACAGCCATGCCTCAAGGATCCTTCCGCGCTCCACAGCCACTCAAACTTGAACGAGTAAGTACGAACATGGTAACACTGAAAAATGCATTCACGAGACAAAGCAGGCTATTACAGCCCCGGGATTAGCCCTATTGACACTACGTTACCAATTAAAAAGGGTGGGGTGCCTTTTCGTCTCGGTTTTTTTCAGCAGACGGTTTTTCAGGCCGCGGGCGTGCACCCCTCTCCCATTTTCCCACCCTTGCCCCCTCGTGGCTGTACAGAAAAATCAATAACGCAGCACTTTTTTCCGCGCGTAAAGCATGCACCGACACGGCGCGCGGCCCTGTGTGGGTGCCACACGCACACTAGCGAGCTGCATTGGGTTGGCAGCATTTTTTCCCTCGCATTAAAATTTTCAACGTTCCTAGTCTCCCGACTTCGCCTTTGATTAGTCCGATGCACTTGTAGGGTTTACGCAATACGCTCCTTCGTGTTCATCTCGACAATTTTAATTCACTTTTACCTGAATGGAGTGGACGGAATGGACATGACGCGTTACCAACATACGCATGCCGACAAGACTTCGACAGCGATACGTACCGTACCGATCAATCGGTGAAATGTACTTCAAGAGACAACAAAGCAAGGAAATAAATGTAAGGAAACAATTCGAAAACATTCTATCATCAGCCCTTTGTTCAAATTCTCTGCAAGGAACTGCCATAACTCGTGCTCTTAAAAGGATTGCGAGAAAACGAGGAAAGGATTCTTCGAAAAACGAGTGCAGACGGAAACCTACCTATTCAATGGTCGGTTAATTCTATAGAACCAAGGAACACGGCGACCTTGTCCAACGAGCTTCCGCGATCTCTTTACAAACCTTCCAATAATGTTATTGAATGAGCAATAAAAGCTTTTAGAAATCCAATTGGACCGAACCCGGGGCGTATCATTTGCATATTCCTAATGCTCGATACGACAGTGGCACAACACTAATTGCGAACGCAGACTAACGTAAAAAAAGCATCACATTAAAAAAAGGAGCGGTTTGCACATTTTTATTTCGCGATCGCAATGACAGAAGTGGCTCTGTCCCGCTCGCGCGGTATTGTTTCGTGGATCTCGTCATCACTCCATCTTTGTCTGCCGCGTGCTTTTTTTGAATGTGCAAAAATATAAAAACGCCGAATCGTGTGGGGAGAAGGGGGGAAGTCGGGTGGTGTTTACTGCACTGGTGTGCGTCGCGGCCGACGCGATAATGCTTGTTTTAGGGCTTTGCCCCGATCATAAGTCAATACCTACATGCTTCAAAGTTTGTTCATGCTTCCAGGAAACAACAGCGCCGAAATCTCTACAGTAAACATTGAACTTTGTCCAAATAACTACTTCATGCTTTGCAAGCACAACTTACTTACACTACAAATTGGTTCTTCTTTTTTAACATTGTCTAAAACAACTGCCTGGGTAATCAAAACAAAAGAAGGTTAAAGGATCAACCTTTATCCTTAATCATCCTTAATATTTATCCTCCAATCCTTATCCTGGGCATAGATGACTGTTGTTCAATGTTCTTAGGAGATTACTACTTACTAACTGGAGCTGCTACCCCTATTTCTTCCACCAAACCACCTGCAATGTTACCCTAAGCTCAAAAGAAAGTCGTAACCACTGGCAATCGGCGTCCGTCGCATTTAGTTCGGCTGCATAGAAAAAAAGTGCCTTTCTCTGTGACGGCACCTTTCACTGCCGACAATTAGAAGTGCTAATCATAAGTTAACAAGTGGTCCGGACCAGTCGCTGGTCCAAATTAACTGCAACTCGATTAATATCAATGTTTTAGTATACATTAGTCATACCTATTCCGTATTCTCTTCTATATCAGAAAAAGGGTAGGATGCCCAGTTTTCAAAATAGCATACGAGTCTTAAAGAGACCTATTCTCAAAACGCCCAATTCTACAAGGGATCAATTCTCAAAACGCTCAATTCTACAAGGGATCAATTCTCAATATTCCCAATTCTACAAAGGATCAATTCTCAATATTCCCAACTCTACAAAGGATCTATTCTCAATATTCCCAACTCTACAAAGGATCTATTCTCAATATTCCCAACTCTACAAAGGATCTATTCTCAATATTGCCAATTCTACAAAGGATCAATTCTCAATATTCCCAACTCTACAAAGGATCAATTATAAATATTCCCAACTCTACAAAGGATCTATTCTCAAAACGCCCAATTCTACAAGGGATCAATTCTCAAAATGCTCAATTCTACAAGGGATCAATTCTCAATATTCCCAATTCTACAAGGGATCAATTCTCAATATTCCCAATTCTACAAGGGATCAATTCTCAATATTCCCAATTCTACAAGGAATCAATTCTCAAAATGCTCAATTCTACAAGGGATCAATTCTCAATATTCCCAATTCTACAAGGGATCAATTCTCAATATTCCCAATTCTACAAAGGATCAATTCTCAATATTCCCAACTCTACAAAGGATCAATTATAAATATTCCCAACTCTACAAAGGATCTATTCTCAAAACGCCCAATTCTACAAGGGATCAATTCTCAAAATGCTCAATTCTACAAGGGATCAATTCTCAATATTCCCAATTCTACAAGGGATAAATTCTCAATATTCCCAATTCTACAAAGGATCAATTCTCAATATTCCCAACTCTACAAAGGATCAATTATAAATATTCCCAACTCTACAAAGGATCTATTCTCAAAACGCCCAATTCTACAAGGGATCAATTCTCAAAATGCTCAATTCTACAAGGGATCAATTCTCAATATTCCCAATTCTACAAGGGATCAATTCTCAATATTCCCAATTCTACAAGGGATCAATTCTCAATATTCCCAATTCTACAAGGAATCAATTCTCAAAATGCTCAATTCTACAAGGGATCAATTCTCAAAATATCTTATCCTCGTGGCCAATTCAGTACCGTACCTAATATATATTCAGTAGTTATGTTAATTAGTAGCACACTAGTACTCACGAGATAATCCTATTGACATAGCATACTTTTCAGAAAAAGAAAACGTTTTATACGCCGTGAAAATATGAACTGTAGCTAATATCAACCTTAGAAGAATTCCAGAAGTTTTTAGATAAATATTTCCCATTTTTTAACACGATTTTATTATTACCCTCACCTGTTTTATAATTGTTTGAATTTCACGGATACTTTATACCATATTCCCTCACTTCAAGAATCCAACTCTTAGATTAAATGTGGTATACTGAGGACACACGAAATGTTTCCACTTCAAAAGAAATAATGATATTGAATAAAAGATCCATTTTGGCAGCACATTTACCTACAGGCATAAACGTCTGATTTATTTATTTATTTATTAACAAAAATAGTTGATACGGTATAACCATTTACATCAATTAGCAGGTTTAATTACAATGGCAAACTAAAATCATAACCCAAAGAAAAATTAAAATCAAATATGTGAAAAAAGAAATGAAATAAAATAAAATAAAAACCAATAAATTATAAATAGAAACAACTAGCTTGCATTCTTCTCACAGTACTTGAGACATTCTGTCAACAATTCTTAACACATTCTGATACAATATTATTAACAATTAACGACGTTGCATTGCAAATAATCTGTAACAGATATCGACTGAGGTGCTAATGATATACTGAGAACCTGATTATTGAACAAAAAACAAATTCCGAATTACTTACGTAACAAGATTAAAAACATTTCCACTAAATTAATAATAAAATCTGTAATTATAACAGACTAGCTGCGCCCCGCGGTTTCACCCGCGTAGAATGTCATATTTATTTATATCTAATTAAAAGCCTAAAAAATAAATTTGAAGCTTCTAACTTCAAAAATGACGAAACTTCAATACAAACTTTCATCCCCTATTTCAAACCCTTACAATGCTTTTATCGCATTAAAAAGTACCCTATGTCCTTTCTCAGGCTCTAGACTATCTCTGTACCAAATTTTATTTCAATCGGTTCAGTAGTTTAGGCGTGGCAACAGACAGACAGAGTTACTTTCGCATTTATAATATAAGTAAGGATAGATAACATGAGAGGAATATATAGGAATAGGAATAGGTAGGTTCCTATATTACATAAAATATACTTAGCAGACCTGAGTAGAACATTCTAGAATATTATCTTGGGACTATTGATTACGCCAAACACAGTTTTTGACGTGACAGCGTCTAATTAATCTATGAACGCCGGCTGCATGCACGAAAATGTGGACACATTGTCCCGTTACGCTCATCTATCTCTCTTCTCTTCTTAACAGTTTAATTTTCTTGCATTTTAAATATCTGATTACTAGTATAATTTCAAGTATTTATTCTTTTATTATTAAAAAATGATTCAATTAAATTCATTGAAGTGTGCAATATTTTCATCGATGTTTTGTTATAGCGTTGTCACCTTAAAATAGCGTCCGTAAACCAACTTTACAGACAACCAATTTTTTTTTATGAATTCAGAATTATAAGGAAGGAAAAAGACCAGGAAAAGCTAACAAATATTAATCATTACTGGCTGCGCTCCGCGGTTTCACTCGCGTTGAGTATTGTCCCATTGGAACCGTTAATTTTACGAAATTTAAAGGAGCTTATGTGTTATTCCAGGTATTAAACTATCATCATCATCAACCCATAACGTCCCACTGCTGGGCACGGGTCTCTCCTCACTTTCATGAGGAGGGTATTAAACTATATGTGTGCCAAATATTATCAAAATCCGTTCAGTAGTTTTTAAATGAAAGAGTAACAAAGATCGATCCGTCCATCCTTACTAACTTTACATGAATAATAGGAAATATGATTTTAAGGAAATGGCTGAAATAGTACCTACTTCGTTTAAATTAACCGATTAAATTGGCCATGAGTTGCAAAACTTTAAAAAAGAGTTGCAAAGCTAAAAAACGTAAGAGCTTCAAAAAAGTTTATAAAGTTATGAGGAAGTTAGTAAAATAGAAAAAACATCGAGATAAAAAATCGATTACAATAATGATTGTCCTCGATTTATTCAATCGATTAACATAACGTCAAAGTCTCCAGTCAACGGACGCACTAAGAGACGATACCCTTGCTCCGTTTACGAACAAAAAATAAAATAAATGGAAAAGTTGCAGTCTGCCGTCGCTGCCCAGCATCGTTTTATTGCCGTGCCCGTGGCCTCGCTCCTTCTTACCTCATAACACAGTTTCTCTTGCCTATTCCCTTTTTCTTTTTTCCGTTCCTTCTTTGCCGCCCACATGGGGAGTGTGTACAAAAAACTTTACGGCCGCGAAGTCCTGCTAAACTTACGTTGTTTGAATTTCGAACGTTTCAGTTTTTAACTGGGGGCTTACTGGGGGCTCTTTTCTTTTTTTTTGGTGTTTGTTGTAGGCACTATGCGAAATATATTTTCAGCATTGTCAAACGAAATTAATTGAACCATGCTAATACACGGGTTCTTAGTTATGTAATATATTAAGATTTTGTCTTTTGAGTTCTTTGAGTTTTGAATTGTGATAGATTGATTGATTGTCATCACTCTTTTTTATGTTGTCAGCTTTAGTTTTTATTGAGCATAATTATGAGACTTTAGAACCGATGTCTCAGGGTGACGAGCGCAGTGCAGTGCAGCGCAGGATTTTGTAATGGAAAGTTATGGGTGACGCTGTACCTGGTATGGGAAGGCGTGTCGCTCACCATCAGGTGAACGGTTTGCTCGTCTCGTTACTTAGTAACATAAAAAAAAACAGGTTTATCTTCCAAGAATTCGAATCAACTGTCGGAGAGACAGAAAATAATAGTATGGTTGTGACGGAGAGCATAGATTTTTTTTTAATCTAAGACGGGTACGGTTTCAGTATGGATTGTTGAAGAAATCATTAAAATAATAAAAAATCGGGCATCATTAAAATCATTAAGTAGAAGATTAACTTTAAAAAAATAGTTCGCGAATGATGTAACCCGCTTTTTGACAAAAAAAAAAGTCAATGAAAGCCATTTCATTAAATTTAAAAAAGCAGTTCTTTTGAGAATTATAATCGTGACTTCGTTAAGCTGCTTTGCTGAATAAGTGAATATCTCAAGCTAAGGCTTCAAAGCCCAGTAATTAAAAACTAAAAACGGATCTTTCAAATATTTTTTTTATGAATGAATGTGTGTGGGTGTGCCTTTTTATCGTCATTCTATGGTGGTTTAGTTAGATAGACAAAATTCTATCAAATTAAAAAAGAAATCGTTTAATTATCTATGTACCTACTTCTCTTTGTCTGTATTATAGTCTATGGTCAAGACTCATTATGACATGAGGGTGATATGGCGTTATATTTTGGCGGGAAGTCGAAAATGTGACGTAATTTTTTTTCTCGTAAACTTGTGTTCTTTTTGTGGCAACGTGTTATTTTATTTGGCATTATAAATTGTATATTTTTTTGTTTTCTTGTATGCGTGTGAACAATGATACAAAAAAAGGAAACGTTAATTTTATATTTTCTATAAAACCGCTAAAATGTTTCAATAAAGCATCCACCACTTTGCTAAATCGTGTCGATGACTGTTTTTTTTTAACATTTTTGGTAAGTAGGTAAATCTATTTGAGGTCAGTTTTAGATGAGATTTATTAAAAATCAATTTTATTGGTCTAAAATATTTCTAACAGAAAAAGTGTTTTATTGATTTGTAAAGCGATCAAGTGAGCAAAAAACTTCAACTATCCAATTAGACCAATATGGCTGCCAATTGTTCCATTTCCAAATCGTATTCAAAACAATTGGACAATTCGAATTTTAAACGCGATACATGACAAGTGAGGGGCCCGCATGTCGTTATCTACCCCTTTCTAACACGGCCAGTATAAGCTGAGCTATCGCGTGAGGTCGTGTCTGTTTTGTTTTGGGGGCGTGTTGGTACAGTGGGGGGTCAAGTTGTTTTGGCGGGTGGTGCGTTTTTGCACAGACCTTGCACGCGAGCGCGCAGAGCTCTAGCTCGACTCTGCAAGCGCGCACACTAGTGCGATCCGCTGGGTTGGCTTGTTTAGATACACTGATACAATGACAGGTGATGGATTAGGCGGAGCTTTTTTGGGGTTCGGGGGGCGAACTGGTGAAATTGAAACGCCTTCTAGGTTGGTGGAAATTAAATGAAGATTATCAGAATGGGTTTTTAATTATTTTTGTCGTTATTGGGATGTTTTCGCCAGAAACTTATATAGAATTTTGATATAGTGTAAAGTTGGGAAATTTAGTAGTCTGTCAGTTGTGATTTAGTAATGTTGTAGTTCACAAACTTTTAAAGGATTTGACAATAATAGGAACGTATTTCCTGGAACAAGTTTTTAGTTTTTTTCAGAAATCACCTTAAAATTTCTAATGCCAACCGAGGGCGCTAGCACTGGCTGTCTCCTTTTAAGCAGTGTAACTTTTTCAAACATTGCGGTACAAAACAATAAGTTTTCGTTGCACTTTTGCGAACCAAGGACCCTCACAAAAATTACCAAATCTGATTCCATTACCAAATTATCGGCCCTTCCGATACACATACATATTACGTGCATAGGAAACACTCGGACTAATCGAGAGTGACGCTCGAAAAATCACAACCACCCGAACACAGGAGAGGGGGGCGGGAACCGAGAGGGGGCGACAGGTCCCCACCTGCCAGTGTTTTTATTTTTCACCATTGGCGGATTGCAGTGGGAGTAATGATCGATGGAATTAACGTAGCACTGGCCATCTACAGCCCAATTTGAATTCGAGGATTCGAAAAAAATTCGCATGAAAAGAGGTTCGGACTTTCGTCGCTCATGCGGACGAAGGAGGTTTTTATAGATTTGCGGATGATTAAGTTTGTGTGGTTGTTGGAATATTTTAATCACTTTTAAACGAAGTAAATAAAAACGTTGAGTACACCTAATGACTTGTTCGAAGAGAAAATATTTGAAGCTTTGAATGGAGGTTTATTAGATTTTTCTTGTAGAATAGGATTTTTCAAGAGAGGACTTTTCATCTATTCAGACCAATTATTTTAAGCTATACCTACACTTATTATTACCTACCTAGATTTTAGCTCAAGTTTTCTTTATTACCCACCAATTAAAGCTGTAAAACGGATTTACTAGTACGGTTTTTTTTTAGTTTTGTTTGTTCTGTGGTGTTTCAATAAAGAGTTTATCTATCTATCTATCTATCTATCTACTTAGATATATTTTCCTCAATCCAAGTATAGGAAAAATCGTTTAAATCTGACATAGTTCAAAGAGTTCACCAAAATGAGTTCGGAGTGGTGAAGAGTTCATCATATCCATTACCTGTGCCCATAGCACGTACAAAATATGTTGCCAGTACCAGTTTTAAAACTCTATTTAAGCAATTTTTTCATGAAATTATCGTCTACATTTTTCGCTGGTTTTGGGCAGAACTATCCGCATGGCTACATTATACCATACAATATTTCACATCCACAATATTCAATAGCATCCCGACACCGCTTCAATCCATAAAACCGGTCGTCTCTCATAAAAACATCCGACCAAACGTAGGTAACTTAAACATAAAAATGTCGAAGCGCAAAAAAATCTTTTCAGCGTTGCAATTTTTGTTTTATTTTTCTTTTTTCCCGCATGGCACTGCATCTCTGTCCGGCCTGATATTGGATGAGATATATTCCGATCCGCTTCCGTATACAAATTAAACACGGGGTGTGTGCCTACCCCTTCCTCCCACCCCCAACATTACATACATTTACGAACATGATTTATACGCAATACACATTTGGCGTAATTGAAAAATGGCGGTGTCTGTTAATGGCGGAACGCCGTTGGACAAAGCCAATAATAAGGTTTATTGTGAGACTGATGGATTGATACAAATGGGGGTTGTGTAGTGCTTTATTGTCTGCGGGTGACTATAGCTATACCTACCTTCACCCTTTTTTGTCCGGCTTCAAACAAAGCGAACTTGAGATTAGATTTGTGATTTTGAGGTAAGTATTAAAAGTAAATGGCGCTCTTATAATAGCTTTAGATGCATTATTACATTACGAAAAGAAAAGCAAAAATGAAGTTAAACCTATGTATATGAACGGAACCTTTTAGTATATTATTTAAGCTAGATTAACATGACTTTAAATAAAAATAAATGAAATAACGCAATGTCACCATCGATGTTAAACTAGTAACAATATAAAAAAACAAAAACTCGACTGTTAATATAGCCTTTGTCAAATTTCGATTATGCAAATCCAATTTATCAAAATCCATCAAGCCGTTTAGGCTGTAGGCTGTAGGATGCGCCAAAGGCACATGTATGCACACATGCATATGACCGAAATACATAACCATCCTTTGGGCAGTCGGGTAAGAACTAGGTATACCAAAAATACTAGTTATTCAATAAGATACATTCCCACAAATCTCTCTAGAAAGTACAGTTGAACGCATTAATATGTTATGACGCCGCGCGCTGTCAAACTGTCAATTCTGACAGCTGACAGCTCATTACGCATGGATTAGGTTATGTAGAGTCAATCGCTACTATCGACTAATATTAAATTACTTAGTAGCAGCAGTTGTGCTGTTTATATTATCAGTTACATAAGTTATTGTGCTGCTTCCATTTACAGTTAAATTGAACATAGTTACTGGCTTTTTTTATATGGATGTAAGAGTCTGAGACTGTTGTATTATAAGGCGTTGAATTTAAGACTTGAAATGCAACGCCGATTTTTTTACCTAATTCGTAATTTCATATTCAATAAGTAAACTATAGAGCTTTGGCGGAAAGCCGAAAATGTGACTTTGTTGTTTAATTTTGTATTTTTTTCCTCAAACTTGTGTTGCTTCGTGTGTAAATGTGTAATATTGGTGTGTAGTATGCGAAATGATGAGTAAAAGATGGATTAATGTTCTTGATGATGACCAGGTTTTTTTTATTTGACAAGTGGCGAGATAAGCAAGTCGTTCGCCTGATGGTAAGCGCTACGCCTGCCTATAACAGTTACAGCGCCATCCAGAACTGTGCATTGCATAATCATGCGCGGCGCTGCACTGCGCTCGTCACCCTGAGACATCGGCTCTAAAGTTTCATTTGCCCAGTAATTTCGCTGGAAACAATGCCCTTCAAACCGGAACAGGGTTTGTCCCTTGCCTACTACTACAAAACATAACTATGAAAGGTGTAGCTGTAATTCTATAGTTGAAATGAGCGAGCAGTGTGCGACCGACATTCTGAAGTTAGAGTAGAGTTCGAGCTACACTTTGCATCCTGAAAGCGAGAGTTGCGTACGGCGCACTTACCCGTAGACTAGTTAGCTTAGGGTTGTCCACGATGAGAAACTTTCAGTGCTTTCGTCAAGGTCATGGAGGAATAAATCTTTGAATAAAACCGAATGTGAATGTCATACGTGAATTTGTTGTTTTTTGAATTGAAAGTTTCTTTAGGCGCGTTGAGCACTTTTAGGCGGAAAAAGCGCGAAACTCGCGTTATAGTCACCGCACGTTTCCCATGAGCTAAATTGTATACTGTGTAAAGAAGTAAACAATAATCAAATAGCTAATAATTATTATTTTTGGTTTCTAGTTTGGTTTTTAGTCGAGGAAGTTATGACATTTTGAATCACGACAAGCTTTGAATGCACTAAATATCGGTCATTATGTATAAAACATGTCTCATCATTTATTTTTGATGTTGACTGTACCTAATAGTATATTGTTACCTATTAGATTTATGCATACATCTCAACTAATAAAAAAAATTGAAATGGCATTGCGCGGTTTTAATTCTTAAATTATTTAAATTAGAGTAGAATAGAAAACTCTTAATTTGGTTTCCTCTTTATCTTTATTCTTTTTTTTTCTCCTTTTCTTTCATTTTATTTTAGTAAGCAATCATATTATAAGTTTATCCAGCTGTCAGTGGCAACCCTAAACTTCGAGCGAGTAAATCGAGCTGTTGGTGGGCTACTGAAACTTAGATTAAGCAACTTAACAGTCAACAGATATTGCACGTAACAATGGAATGTAAACTTCCGTTCAATTGCTCTCGTAACTAAGGCATTTCCGGTTTCGATTATGAAACTTTGCGGATTTACTCGCATAGACAATTATGCCAATTATCCTATCCATCTTTTGATATGCGTTGGTAAATGCCAATGCTGATGCATAATGCTCAGCGTCTGGGTGTTTGTAGGACCATGGTCCTCGTAGTTCCTGATTCCCTAGATACAGGGAACCCTAGTTAGGGGCCAGGATCTATGTCTGTGATCGTGACGCGTTATTGTTTTAATAATTTAAAAAAAAATTGAACAAAAACCCTAATTACCTCAGACGTAGCACAATGTTCACAACACACCCAAAGCTAAGCTTTAGGAAGCGATGGCGTGTCAAACTCCTGAAGCTTTCATAGGTCGTTCACTTCAAGACATTCAACCTGCACACGTCGCAACGTACGTCTTATGACTTAAAAAATAAGGATTAAACTCTGTTAGCATGTCGAGCGAGGTTCTTTTAATGACCCGTCTTATGCCCGCGCTTGTCGCGACCTGTATTCTTCAGCTGAAATTATTTTTTCTCCATTTTGCCAGCTTGAAGACGTCGCGAATGTGTTATGAAACACTTGACTCTGCAGCGTTTTGACAAATATGTTTTGGCGGTTTTTTTGGGATGCTGTCTTAATTTATACTCGGGAGTTTTGAGGCAGAAAAGTTTACTAAGGAAAAGGGGGTACAATTTTTTTTATACATATATATTATTTTGATCTTTTCTGTTTATTTTCAACTAACAGCGCCCCGCAGTTTCACTCGTGTTGACTAATTTCCCACGGGAACCGTTAATTTTTACGGGATAAAAAGTATCCTATGTTCTATTTCAGGGCATAAAGTATCTGTATACTAAATTTCATCAAAATCCGTTTCGGAGTGAAAAGAGGACAAACGCACAAACTTTCGCATTTATTATATTAATTAGATTGACGCAGAGATGTATGGACAGCTTAGTTTTTTTTTTAATTAGTCTCACAAAGGCTAGCGTTTGACAAACTTCAGCGTAATTATATGACTGTATCAACTGCGTTCTTCCTTTAATCAAATAAGCCTGAACAACTAGAAAGTCAACAAAACCTATAATCTAAAACGCGAACCACAAAACACACACAATATAAAGTCACTCACACACCTCAATGACATAAATCGACCATTGTTGCAACGCAAACAATAAATCGTCCGAAGGCTCGCGTGTTCCTTTGCCGTAAAAAAAAAGAAGAAAAAAAATAAGAAGTTCATTGATCCTGCGCCTTATTTATTACTTTTACTTTTTAATTTAATGGCAGGGAGTTAACACGCAAGCGTTGAAATTAGCCATACCGCGTTTTCTTTTATAAATTAAGCTCCTATAGAATGATACCTTTTGGATTCGATTTCCTCATTTCATTGCCCTTAATTGGGTGAGATAACATCTATGTGTGCCTTCGTACAAGGGAGGTAGGTAGGTAGAAAGAAGTGGATGTTTTCTGCGGTGTTATGTTTCGTGGCAAGATTAATTGATTGAGAGATTCGGCTTTGTGCGGTGGACATTGGACTTTGTCTGGTAGAAGTTTAATTCGATGCTTACCCTTCTAGTGTATAAAATATCATGAGGCAGTTCCGTCTCTCAGAGCATTGTCTCTACAACGGTCATTTGTTAATTTGTGACATTATGTCACATGGAAATCTACAATGAGTATTAGTCACCCGAGCTTCCATGAGAATTAAAGTCGATGTCAGCCAAGGTGAAATTACCCTCCAGTATTTTATAGATTTTTTTAGAAAATTCACAAAAAACGATTGTATCTATTTATAAAACTCAGATCTCATTAGACACGTACCTAATTGTAATTACTTGCTTCTCAATCAATTACACTGACATTCAAAAACAATAGGTACCAAGACTACCAAGTTAAAACACAATACATGATTCACAAAGGCAAAAAAGTACTGTGGCAAAATATTGTGATCCTAATTAACATGCGGAAATAGAGTTCAGATTAAAAATTGTTTCTAAATCTCACCCTAAGCATAGTCCGGAGGCAGCTCTGTTTCTCATGTTTTTATTCCAGACTTCTTTTCCTACATTTCAGCCTGTAAAGATGTAATTAAGTGGAGATAGTCAGCGGCACGGCTCGGCGAGCGCTCACGGTGCATAATCCGGTAAAAATAGTCCACTTGTCTGAACAAGGGTCTTCGCAGTGTCTCCGCGGCACGTCTCGATGGTGGTAGTCTCTATGACTAGGGCTGGCATCCATCCGAGTTTCCCCGGAGTGTTCTTAGTTTTGGGGACGCCCTGGGACATCCGAGCTGGGTTTTCAAGAAGCGTCCGGGAAAAATACGGATGCCGTGAGGCGACTATAGTTCGAAGGGCTTTTGATACCTTAGTCTGGTGTTGGAAATTTAGGCGTCTTTGTCTTTATCATAGTCAAAAATCTTATTCAAAAATCCCGTTTAAAACGCCTCAGACTCTTCCCCAACGAATTGTTCGCCCAAAGAACACCAGTCACCTAAGAAGCACGTCCGCTGTGCCATAGATAATCATCTTGAAATAGACGGGTAGCACTCGGCAATGGACGTTATGCGTCTATCCGTTCGCACTTCCTAATTACCCAGGAACGGGGGAAATGTGACTGATGGGTAAATTATATGAGATGGGCGGTGTTTATAGGGTAATTAAGGGTATGGTACAGTCGGCGATAAACTTCGCTACACTACCCTATTTCAAATTTAATTTGACGCTCCGAAATTTATTTATTTATGAAATAATTTCTTAGTGCAGGTCACTAATTTGGTTACCCGAGAACCAACTTAGAAATAAGAATAGCGCAATTATTAAAACATAAGAACAAACCAAAAATAAATTCAAGTTAACAATCAATTCAACTCAACATCATCCAATGACAACAGCGCCAAATTTGGACTTTTGCGCTGCTAGGTCCATTGCCGCATTGTGAAACTCATTCTCAGAAGAATTAAAAAGATCCAGGTACCCTATAGGTGAAGAGTTTACCGAGAAGTCGGGTATGTTTAGCCAATTCTGTTACCAACCAAAACCGAATAAAGAATTTGACTTCTCCCATCAGCACCACACGATAAGTCAAACCTTTGCAACACCCACATCGTTCATCTCAACAAAAAATCCAAAAGATTGCAAAAACCGATTAACAAGTTAAAATACATCGTTTCCTACATCAATGGCCAACGCATAATTAGCTTATTTAATTTCTGAATCTGATTGTCCTTCCGAGAAGCCCGCGCTTGACCGTGAGTGGGGCTCGGACCCGAGGTTGGGATACATGACTCACTGTTGCTAGATTGGGTAATGAATATCGCTATTGTTATTTGCTACATCATTTCTACAACAGACTGCTCCGCGATACGTTGCGGCACATTCCTATCTATAGTAAAGGGTATCGGGTATCTTTAGCTTGGTAGCTACCGTAATTACTAAGTTATAGATACTCGATATCCACTATGTGCGCTTAGTTTAAGAAGTAATCCAACCGTCTCTATATGCAATTTAATTGCCGCTAACACTTCGGTAGTTCTTACTATTATAATAATAATAATTCTTCCGTAAATTACAGTAAATTTTTTCACAACTAGTTTTAACTAATCTTCCAATGAAACATTCTTTGAAATTGAAATAATTGCCGTAAAGTACCATTTCGGAAGTAGGTACATATCCACTTATCCCAACCGGGCCCCCATGGTGGATTATGGCCTAATCCTTCTCATGAAAGTGAGGGGAGACCATTGCTCAGCAGTGGGCAGATATGGGTTGATGATGAAAAAAAAAGGATGTTTTTTAAAAGCTGATCCTAAATATCTCTATGATTCGCTCAGGTGCCGACTGCAAATGACGTTACGCTAGAACAGCTCGCCTTCGTCACAGCTGACAATAACTCGCTTTAAATAGCTGGACGTGGTGCGGCGACTCATCCTCACGCACAAATAGGGTTCAGTTAGGCTCTTGTCTCTTATGTACCTAACTAGAACCGGTTCAGGCTCAATCACTCTTATGCTATGAACGGGAACCGAAGCCCGCAGCCTCACGCTTCACAATCGACTCGTGAGTCAATGATGGAAGTTGGCAATGAGTCATTACCAACGCCACGGAGGACAATACCGACCCGTCATCATATCACATCACCATCACATATTTAGTTCTGATTTCCAACGTCTATTTTCTAGATAGGATAGTTGTTGGCCTCTGGTGTATCAGACTCTGATTCATTAGGCCGCCCAAGGGCCACTGACGTTAGTATGTTTAAAAGATAACTCTCCTAAACAGTGGCATCAAAGTAAGACAAGCAATCGTAAATGTTATGCAAAGACTTTATTCTTACCTATTCAGTGGCTTTTCTAATAGATTCATTCGCACTGAATGTCACCTGCCAATGTCACCTCAATGAGATCGGACTAATGTGGGATTTCATTTCAAATGCCAAACAACACATTTTTATTACACCTACAAACCTGTAGATACAGAATTTGGGTGACCTTTATCATTTTGCTTCGGGGAAATACACGTTGTGATACGCGATAGAGAAACCCTCTTAGGTAGGTAATGTTGGATTATGGTCCTGTTTAGTCAGTTAACAGCTTTCTAGATGGTTGCATCATGTTTTGGATTTGTGTTGATTTGTTTTCTTCTCATTATTTCTCTAATTGAACGGTTCCTGGCAACGCAATCACTGGAGGGAAAACGTTTCGAAGATTAAAAATCGTACTGGCTGAAAAGAAATGAAATCAAATTACACAGAGCTAGAAGTTTGTACGCACATGCGGGGATGGGCGGCATGCAGCGGCAGCATGTCGGGCCCGGAGTGTTCCGCTGGAGAGTCCTAGAGGCCATTAGCATTTGCTGAGGGGCGGCGCGCACTGAAATAGCGCAGGCGGCCGCGCCGCGTCATCAATGCGCTTCGTTTGCTTTATGGCCAGTTATTGCGCGCGTTTAATTACCACCTCGCGCCATTTCGAAGATTTGTGAAACGTCACTTTTGGCGCGAAACGTGCACTTGACAGATAGCCGTGCCAGACCAGACACCGGCCATTAACGCAGTCAGCCAGATACGCGCCAATTATTTTAATAAATTACAACAACACGTTAAAAACAAGTCCATAAAAAATCAAATCCAAATTTAGCATTGAACGTGTTTAATTAACATATTTGGAATGCATTTCCGTGCTCGAGCGCGATTTAGCAGAATATAGAGTCCACGGCTCATTTAAAGAATAAAGCCTGTGTTGTGAGCTTTTATCGCATCCAGTGCCATTCCTTAGTTGGTGTGTGTCCGAACGTGCCATTAATTACGCCCGAAACCGTTTACAAGATTTATGGTATTTATTTTGAAAATGTAAAGAGCATAAAACTGTGCACTTTGTTAAGTGACACGCGGCCGACGCTACGTCCAAACAATGCGACGAAGCTTTAAGCGAAACAGACTGGGTTCTGTGAATGATGAGCAGGTATCGGGTTCCACCGCGCCTGACACAAACCATGAGCATGTTATCTCTATGAAAAAAGAACCAGCTGGAAGGTCACCCTCACTTGCGCGGCGTTCATTATCCCAGTACTGTACAAGTGGGCCTTCATCCGCGCAGTTGAAGCGTCAACTAATTTTAACAGCCTTGATTTGTCGCCGTCTCCGCCGCCTTTATTTTTTCCTTTAGCGTTTCATGTTTACTCTCGTTTATTCGACGCGCAGATCTCAGGGCTGCGTGCTAAGTGCATTGCCCCGAACCGAAATAAATTGTCGCGACGCAGGGCGGTCGCGTGGTGCGTACAACCGGTACCGATGTCGTGTAGATACGAGCATAAAGAACCCAATGCGATATACGGCGGGCGTCGTCGGTGGCGGTCTCCCGCCAAAACGCGGCGTCACTTTCGCGTCACGCACTTTGTCCCGTCTCGTACTGCACTCGCGAGCAATGCGCCGCGGCATTGCGATGACGCCGCCACTAACAGCGCTCAGTCTGTAATCTCACCAACGGAGATTCGGACATCAACTTTTTGTGCTGACATTTTAACATCTTCATTCACTTACGCGTACGAGTGTGCGACCTCGAGATATGACGGTTTTTTGTAAACAGTAATTACGACGCATCACCGCCGACTTTTGTTTGGGAGTTGTTGAACTTGGACATACTTTCTGATGCTAATGAACTTGTGAACTTTCGGATTGCGGAAAAAGATGTTCAGAAATGTTAATATGGTGTCTTACTTGACTTTTTTGCATAAGACGAATTTCATCCAAGCATTAATGACGGGGAAACCCAAGAATGAAGCATAACTGACCTAGGCTACGATCCTAGACGAGTAGTCTCCCCACCAATCGCACATAACCTATCCCAACCTTGATTTTATAAGACGCTCCGACACGGCTTGGATCGCAAAAATTATACCTAGTGTAGAGTAAGTGTTCATTCTCGCCACGGTTTAAACGTGAACAAAGAGACATTTCGTTCAGCATTTATTTTTTCTGTGGTTCATTGTAACCCTGCTTTTGAACCTGGATTCAACTTAGATAATGATACCAAACCTATTAAAGTAAAACTATTATCGCGCTTAGAAAATCTATTTTGGGAAGACAGAGAACACTCCAAAGTTAACTTGGACTACATAGCCCAAATCAAAACGTTGATCAATATTCATGGCCGAAAGTTTTGCTGATCAAATCTAGACAGTTTGTACTTTCGATTATCCATTACGTGTCAAGTTATTTTAATATTTCTTATGAATTATGAGTCCTAGGACGAGTCCTAGTCAGTAGTCTAGTCAACAACGTCACTATTCAGTAAAGTGGTGGATGCTTTATAACTTCCTGGCAGTTTTGGTGAGATCACAAAAGGAGATACACGTTCTTCGAGTTTCTGTCATTTTGCTCACCATTAACACCAGGTTGACATAAAAAAAACAAGACGTCTCATATTCAGTTTGCCGCCAAAACTCCTTCGCTTTTCGTCTTTTTTTTATCCATGTAGGTCAAGGTGCATATGATATAGGTCTTAGATTAATATTTTGATTGTGACTATCATGTCGATGTCGAGTAGCGAACACTCTTTTTTTTTAGAGCTATTTCGAGCTACCCTCACAACTTGATTTAAATTTATCAAAACATTTAACATATGTTTTGGTTTATGGTCAGCTTGCTCAATTCCCCCAACAAATATATAATATGCTACTGCTTAATAAAGATATCTCTTACCTGAAATAAACTGATGATTTCAGTGTTTATTGACATATTTGAGCGATACGGTGCATTAGTGCTAAATATTTCAATATAAAAACGAAAAGAATGATTTACGGTTGGCGCGAAACACAGTCTCGTTTAAATTAGTGACCCGGTGTAGCTCAAAAAACGAAAAAACTGTTTGAAATTTAAATTTCCCGCCGTAACAGAAACGAACAACCTTAAGCATTTAATAATAAGTATAATAATTCTTCATGTAAGTGAATTATAGTATTCTTGTGAGAAATAAAGATATCACAAACCTAGTTTTTCTTAAGTTACCTAAATTAAAATGTTTTTACTACTTTAAGTAAGAAAGGCTTTAAAAGTCATTGCCCAGGAAGCACCGACTGGCCGGCGGCATCTCCGAGTCCCCGCTAAGGCCCGACGGCCACAGAGCTCCGATGACTAAGCACCAAGCATCCTGTTTTCATTGTTGATCGAACTGTGGGGAATGAATCACGTCGCCGCTAAAATAACCTTCTGGGGCTATTACAGAAACATTCAGACCAAACAAGAGCTTAGTTACATTTAAAGCTCATAATTCCACTACGTAGGCACCTACTTACTCAGTGGCTTTGAACTTTTGTGACAGTTCTCTTTAAGTGCATTTTATAAATCTTCGCTTTATAGGTATAGTTGTTTGTACTGCAGTGCTGGCCAAGATGAATCAGGCACCGGGCGACTGGACTGGACCTGTCAAAAACTTACATCTAACTTATTCAAATGGGCAGCCACCACGTCAGCCGTGATATTACCACAATCAAATCATAATTGTCCGAAATTCTTCGGGACAAACCACAAAAACTCATGTAGATTATCTTACCAGTTCGATTTTGTTTCAACAAACTTACACCATCACTTTAACGTGGTGTTGCTTCGCGACTTTGGGTCGTTGGTCTCGAGGATAAGGTGTAACGGTGGTGGTGCAGGTGGTTTGGTTAAGTTTGTGTAGAAATAATCCGGTGAGTCGTTGCTGCCAACCGGGTGACGGCTCTGGCCATCCGTGAATCTCGTACGGTGCGCACGCGCAGCTTCCATGGAGACGGTACAAATTGAAAGATTATTGTACACTGCCAGTACGCCTGGGATCGTACTGTGGTACTTTCCCAGGCGGACTCCCCCATGCAGACTCCCTTTGCCATATAATCATCCGCTAAGCGGTAGCGTGCAATCATTACTGTGTTCCGGTTTGAAGAGCACTGTTTCCAGCGATATTACTGGGCTTAAGAGACTTTAGAACCGATGTCTCAGTGCCGAGCACAGTGCAGTGCCGCACGAGATTTTGTAATGGATAGCTCTGGGTAGCACTGTAGTACAATATTTATATTTTTTTATTTTATTATTGTTATGTCATTGGTCCTTGATAAGGGTGCGAAGTTTCGATTCGATCCGACGACTTGAAGTGGGTGAAAACCACGTTCAAATATTAAGCTAATAAAAGCGTTGTGTGGACTCCACTTCGATCTTTATCCCAATCCCAACTATGTAAATGGTATATGCATCGTTTTATCTACACTTTAATCCTTGCCCTGTTCTCAACTAGTATCAGAATAATTTTATATGCCATCGTTACCGGCCCCAGGATCGCTAGGAAGGGGCGGGCTTGTCGAACCAGTTTGCTGCGCCGGCGCACCTCGCACTTGCTCAGACACCCTACTAACTCACATTTACAATATTCTGTTGGATTTTGGAACAAAAGCACTTCTAGTGTATTTACTTTAGGTAGTGTTGTTGAATAAAATGGGCTGGGATCTGTTTTGGGAATTTCAAAAATGGCATGCATTTGTTTTTTACTCAACTGCCAAAAGGAGCTGAGGAGTGAGGTATCAATGTACAGGTATTTAAAAGACCATTTCAAAAATATATAACATCCTATACCTAAACAGCGACTGTGGAAGCAGAAAAACAAAATATAGAATAAAAAAATATTAAAAATAAAACAAAAATTCGACTGCAAACAACACTGAAAAGTGAAATCGTAAAAGAATCCGAATGTCTCAGGGTGACGAGCGCAGTGCAGTGCCGCGCAGGATTACGCAATGCAAAGTTCTGGGAGGCACTGTAACTGTAAAGTAAATATCCCCTCAAATTTCCAACATATTCAGCAGTAAGCAAATGATATCCTATCATTATAAAACGCTCCATTGCTTGTATAATATCCAAAGTCCTTTCTTGTACTCCCAGCTTATCCGCGTAGGAATGACAAAGATTTATTACGGAATACCATCTGTTTATAATCAAAATATAATATAACTCGAAGGAAATGCCACCGCCTCGGAATCATTTCTTCCTTTGACAGCTAAGTTTTAATAATGAGCGGGCGGCTCGAAGCTCATTAACCCTATAGATAAATTATAGAAATATTAGTTAGTTAGTTAGTTTATTGAACACTAACTAGCTACTTGTAATTCGATTTTGTAAATTAAATCAAGTTTATAAAAAATACTGGAAAATTGGTTAGTCACTTTTTGTTTTTTGAGTACAACAAGAAACAATTGTGTATTACAAAAATTATCGTATTATTTTCATGCGGTTTTGCGTTCCTAGGCAAAGTAGATAAAGACTTACACGTTAGACACCTACTTCAGGCTTAGACATAACACCGGGGATAGTTCCCTTTCATTCACGAGTGAAGTCGCAGGACGTCACTATTATCCAGAGCGCGGTGGCTTTGACCCTCAACTTGAGTATTCCATCGCTCGGTTGAATCCACACGTGGTGTCGTTCCGAATCAACTTTTTGTCTTAACCCTTTTAAATTACTGTATTCGGATGACGTACCTACAACTCTATGGGAAAGTGCAGCCCCTTTCTAAGTCTGTACGTAAATAATTTGCGTCACTGGTTAGGATTGAGTTCCCATGTGATTTTGTATGAGGGTAGGACGGAAACGCGCGCGTTTTCATGTGTTACCAGTAACGAGTTGTAAGTACAGAAGAATTATAGGTAGGTATTCTTTAGGGTTAAGACATGTGCGTGTCAATGGGAAAGTTCAACTTTGGTTGAAGGAATGGGATTTTTGAATCCTGTACGAAGTCTGATTTATGCTTTAACATATTCACTGCTGCAAACACACAACTGTTGTGTTTTTTATAACTTGCCACGTGTATGGGAAAACACAACTGTTGTGTTAGAGGTACGGGGAACATGACTGTGTATGCAGATCCGTAACCGCGGCTAGGCAAGAAAATCGGCTCAGCAGTCAGTGTTAACGTTTTATTGAGTTTTCAAGGCGTATCATTGCAAAGTAACGGAGTCGAGATGCTGTAACACTTGGAATATTTTCGACCTTAATATGACTCTTAACTAAAATGTACAGAAATTAACACTTACACACTATTTTAACTAACATTATCTTGTCCATGTATGACATAAAATAAAAATTAATTTGTCAGAAAAATTTAAATTACAGAATACAAAAAGTAAAATACTAACTTACAAGGACTTTTTATCGATTATCCTGGCCTACTTTGTATATATTTAAACCATTGCTGGATGTACTTATTATCACGATATCTACCTACACTCACTCCTTGGTACAAAATTAAAAACATAGAATAGAATAGAATAGAATTGAAAACTCTTTATTGTACGCCAGAAACAAAAATAAACACAGTACAGAAAAATTACAATAGGTAAACAAGGGTAGTACAATGGGCGGTCTTATCGCTGAAAGCAACAAAACAGCATTAAACCAAAACATTTGGGCACGATTTTTCTCGCCTAACTTTTCGATACCGAGAGACCATTCGAGTTCAAATCAAGATATCGCCCGATCGGCAGGATCAGTGACTGGTAGTCCGATGGCATCTACATTTAGTCTATCCCAAAGTTATTAACGTGCCGAACAAGCTCACCTGACTTAGATAAATGGAGAGCGCTTCTTTCTTAGGCAGAATGCGTCCGGTCGATGAAGAATGACGCGAGAGTTTAAAAAAAAACTTCTTTGCTTAAGGCCGTTCCCTAGTTTGATGCAAGCACGCTTGTAACCGCGTTATTCTTTAGGCTTTTTATGTTTTGTAGCGGGGCAAAAAGATGGCGGTTATGCAATGTCACATTATATTGTGAAACTCTGTTTTGTTGTTTCTCTCACATTTCTCAAAAAGTAAGAAAAAAAAGCAATTCTGTCTCTGCATTTGATGAAAAGTAAAGAGCTTTGTCTTTTGTTAATACATTCATAATTATGGTTTCATGGTGGAATCTCTTTAGCAGTTTAAGGTTTGACACTTTCACTGTTGAGCCGATTTGCTTGTCTAGCCACGGCTCTGCACACTATCGTGTTTTCCCATACAACAAACACAACAGTTGTGTTTTCCCGCACTCGCGGCAAGTTATGAAGAACACGACAGTTGTGTTCTCAGCACTGAAGGTGTTACAACGTTTTTTATTTAATATCATATTTGTTTTTTTTTCTATTGTGCCAATAATTCTAGATCTCGTTTCTATCTGCTCAAATTTCTTGAATGTATGCTCAATTTTAATAAAACTGTTTTGTAATCTAAAGTGTTTATTAAAATAAATTTAAACGTGGTCAAAAAATTCAAAAGTGATACATCCTCTTCTTAAGTTCTTAATCGATAACGAGCTTCTAACGACCTCTGTGATTGATTTGGTAAGAAATTGTTAACACGTAAGTAGGTAAAGCGGGAGTTGTTTTATCCAAAAATATGGAAATGATAAATCGGTCACCGCTTATCGTCACTCAGTCAAATAAAAAAAGTGGGTAGGGAAGGTTTTTTTAATAATCATCTCTTCGGTCACACGAACTACCCACCTAATGGAATATGATAGTATGATGGATGGAGTGAGCAGTGGGTATGGTCCAAGATGGTCCAATTTTATGTACAAGGAAATTGTTTTTGTAGATATATCTTTATCTTTATTTACCACTCGCTTTTCGGTGAAGGAAAACATCGTTAGGTAACCCACATACTTACCCAAGAATTATTTCGGAGGTAGGTATGTTATCCACTAATCCGGGCAGGGCCACCGTAGTGGATTATGGCCTAACCCTCCTCACAAAAGTGAGGGGAGACCCGTGCCCACCAGTGGGATGTTATGGGTTGTTGATGATAGGTACTAAAACAATCTATTTAATTACACTATGTATTCTTTGAAAAAAACAAAAAAAAATTATAAAAACAAAATAAATCAATTACATGTGACATCAATAAGCTATCTTCACATGTATTCTTCAACAAAACAAAAAAAATTGAATAAAAACAAAATAAATCATTTACATGTGAAATCGATTCTTCATAATTCGAATAGTCATAACCGGGAGCCATTTGCATTTCCCTTTGAGCGGGAAAAGTAAATGACATTTCCCGCTAATGCAGTGGACTAAATGCAAAGGAAAGTGAATCATTAGGCACTGATCGCTTTATAAATTCTTGAGCTGCTTGTATCTACTAATGATGACCTAATGTGCTATCGAAATACTTCCCAACTAATTTTTCAATAGACATATTAACGTTAAACTAGGATGGTGGACTTACGCATGATATTAAAATGACTGCGCATAGGTCTAGGCATACAATAATTTTGTACTCATGCGTAGCCAACTAAAACTCATGTAAGAATAATAAACCGAGGCGATTCGCATCGCTGTTTACGAAAAGGGCGGTCCTCTGAGAAGCGTCGCCCAGTCTGACCCGTAAGGTAATGTCAAGCTATAGTAGATTGTACCACAAGGGAACAAAATATTGTATTTACGGCGAGAGCGATTTTTGAATCCAGAGCGAAGCGAAGGATTCTATAGTAGAATCCTTCGCTAGAGTAGAATCCTAAGCCTAGCGAGGGAGTCAAAGTACTTCGCTCGAGCTTAAATAATTTTGTTACACGATACTTTTCATCCCAAGCTATGAGAAATTATTCATCATATGAGAAAAAAATCTTACGACGACTAATAAATCTATGAACGCCGGCTGCATGCACGAAAAAGTTGACACCTTGTCCCGTAACGCTCATTGTCCCGTTACGCTCATTGTACGCTTGCGCCGCATCTATCTCTCTTCTCTTCTTGACAGGTTAATTATTCTTGCATTTAAAAAATCTGATTACTAGTATATATTTGAGTATTTATTCTTTTATTATTAAAAAATGATTCATCTTTATTCATAAAAGTATTGAATCACTTCATCAATGTTATGTTACGACGTTGTCACGTTAAAATATCGTCCGTTAACCAACTTTACAGACAACCAATTTTTTTTAAATTTGGATTGCCAATGCCGCGTCGGCACGCGCTGTTTTTTTTTATTGCCGGCCAGGAGTTTATTGAAGCGAATTGCGTTCAAACTTTTTAATTAAACAGTGTTCCAAATTTAAAACTCATTTCGTCACTGTTATTAAGTGCGCGGAAAAGGCCTACTTTGCTCGCACTTAACGAGGAGCAAAATGCCACTTTTCGAATACATGGGATGAAAAATCATTTTCGGCGCGCGTAGATGGATAGAAGCAACGCGTTGCGCTGATTGGTTTCATTTCGTAGGACGCGGATTTTTAAATATGACCGTATTTCTTAAGGTCCGATTCACCCCCTGATCCAATCCGTCTCGGTCTACCATAGGTACTTACATTGAAACAGTTACTTCACTAAGTAATTTCTTCGACTATTTTATTTTGAAAACGACACTATTTCTACGTCAGTATACTCCGAATGAACAACTCATGCCCTCCGTTCATTTCTCACGACAGTTCGCGTTATTTCTCTCCATCATAAAACTCATACAGTAACTACCAAAACGTCTCGCCCGGTACGAAATGTGACATTTTATTAAATTCTTTCTCCCTAGACTCGGTTTAGGTGCCCTAACATCGCGCGCCGCACGCGACCGGCGGCGGCGAGCTCTTCTATCCTTCACTGGTTCTAAGACACGCCATTGCCGCTACAGCGATTTACCAACGATTTATAGCCAGCGCGACGCGATAAACATTCTTTGACACGTTGCGAACAAATTATTGTAGGTGCTGACTTTGTTTTAACTTGTCTATTTATGGACAAATGTAACGATGATACGGCATAGATATTCACTACGCACCAACTGGAAACTTCCCATCTGTTTGAATAGGCTCGCGTTCTCATACCTCGTCCGATGTAAAACGTATATCGCTCAAACAGAAACGGTAGAAAGTGGTCCGAAGACTATATTAACGAAAGCTCTCGTTTTGTTTCCAGATACGACAGCGCCGTACGTGCTATACAAGGATGGCGTGGAACGCGCCCCACCCGGCACGCAATGGGGCGGCACGGTCCTGGAAGGCGGCTACCAGCCGATGCAGCATCAAAGCCCGGGCGGGCCGTCACCACAGCCCGAGCCACAGCTGGCTTCCCCGGCGCCCTCGCCGTATCCACCGCCGCCACCACCCGACCCCACAGGGGCCGCGGAGGACGCCGCGCAACAACTAGCGCAACAACAGGCTCAGCAACAAGCGCAGCAGCAACAACAACAGCAACAACAACAGCAACAGCAGCAGCAGACGTCCCCCGAGCACATGCAAGTGGAGCAACAGCTTCAGAGCCAGCCGCAACCACCACAGGACCACCTTGACCGGACGCCCTGCTTCGTCCCGCAACCCGATCTGCAGCAGCAGTACACGCCTTACTTCAAAGAGACGAGGCCGACGAGTCATATGCTAGGGACAGGAGGGTTCCCGCTGCACTATTTAAAGCAAAACGGAGGCGTGTTGTCACTAGAAGCGCCGCTAGATCAGTACGGCGCCCCGGACCTACGCCACCTGCCAGATATCGTGCAGCCTGAGCCGCCCAAACCGCGCAAGCACAACCCGAACTCTGAACTGCGTCTGTTCAAGTGCCTGACCTGCGGGAAAGACTTCAAGCAGAAGTCGACGCTGCTACAGCACGAGCGCATCCACACGGACTCGCGGCCCTACGGCTGCCCCGAGTGCGGCAAGCGGTTCCGGCAGCAGTCGCACCTGACGCAGCACCTGCGCATCCACGCCAACGAGAAGCCGTACGCGTGCGTGTACTGCCCGCGCTCCTTCCGCCAGCGCGCCATCCTCAACCAGCACCTGCGCATCCATTCCGGTGAGAAGCCATATACGTGCGTCGAGTGCGGCAAACATTTCCGCCAGAAGGCCATCCTGAACCAGCACGTCCGCACACACCAAGGCGAGCGCTATTCACACATTATGCCCAACCCCGGTCCACGCGCGCGCCGCCCGCACTGCCCGCGTGGCACTGCCGGCGCCGCCCGCGCTTCCCGCCGCCCCCGCACGTTCGATTCGGTCTCGCATCTATTGGCCTTCTTACAAAAACAAATTCTCGGTTCCTCGTCGCCCGCTCGGCGGAGGCGTCCGCGAGACGCGGACCGACCGCCGGACGCTCCCGTAACCGTCCCGTTGCATTAACCCACTCGTCGGTCACCCGCCCGCGCGTCTCCCCCGCTCACTAACCGCACCGTTCTCTTGTTGCAGACGTGTCCCCGCATCTCATCTTCAAGAACGGCACGACACCGACGCTGTGGCCGCAGGACGTGCCCTTCCCGCCCGATGAGAACAAGGAGGAGATCCAGTCGCAGTTCGGCGACGCGGACGGGACGGGCGAGCAGCGCGGCTCGTGCTTCTCACCCGGTGACACGGCGCAGTACCCCGCGTACTTCAAGGATACCAAGGGGCTCAACCATACCGTGTTCGGTTCGAGCCTGTCGCTGCAGTACCTCAAGGGTGGCAAGCTGCCCGACGTGCTCGGCGGCGGTCGTGCGATGCCGCTCTACGTGCGCTGCCCCATCTGCCAGAAGGAGTTCAAGCAGAAGTCGACACTGCTGCAGCACGGCTGCATCCACATAGAGTCGCGGCCCTACCCGTGCCCCGAGTGCGGCAAGCGGTTCCGGCAACAGTCACATCTCACGCAGCACCTGCGCATTCACACCAACGAGAAGCCGTACGGCTGCGTGTACTGCCCGCGCTTCTTCCGCCAACGCACCATCCTCAACCAGCACCTGCGCATCCACACGGGCGAGAAGCCGTACAAGTGCACGCAATGCGGCAAGGACTTCCGGCAGAAAGCCATTCTGGACCAGCACACGCGCACCCACCAGGGCGACCGGCCCTTCTG
Organism: Campaea margaritaria; assembly: GCA_912999815.1. Taxonomy (NCBI): domain Eukaryota; kingdom Metazoa; phylum Arthropoda; class Insecta; order Lepidoptera; family Geometridae; genus Campaea; species Campaea margaritaria. Next base: position 1,866,894 of record OU538801.1, read on the forward strand.
CTGCCCGATGCCCAACTGCCGGCGGCGGTTCGCCACCGAACCCGAGGTGAAGAAGCACATCGACAACCACATGAACCCGCACGCGGCGAAGGCGCGGCGCGCGGATGCCAACAAGACGCCGCGGCCGCTGCCGCCGGCCGCCGCCGTCGTGAAGCCGGAACTGTACTTCCCGCAGTGCTACGCGCCGCCCTTCCAGCAGTTCCAGACGTCGGTGCCGGAGTTCAAGCCGGCGGTGGGCCCGGGCGGCTGCCTGCCGGCGCAGTGACCCGCGCCGCCGCGCTGGCCGCCGCCGCCCGCGCCCCACCACCACCAGCTGCACCACGACCTCTACTCCGCCGACCGGCTCTACTGAGCGCCCCCAGTATACGACACGCGGTACGACTCCCGACCTAGGGCTGTCGGAACCGCCGTTAACGAGCTTCGATCTGTACATAGCGAGTGTCCCCGCGCCCGCGCCGCGCCGGCGCCGCACGCCGAGCCGATAGTGTTACCGAGGACGCAGTACGTTTAGCGTTTTTGCCCCGTAATTATTAAGTTACCACGTAAGAGTTAGGATTCTCGGTGATGCGGTCGAAGTGTCGACGTCTGACGGATCGAACCAGAGATTAGAATTTAAAGAACTTCATTGAGATTTAAGATAAGAATTGAACTTTTACCAGTATGTAACAATATTTCGCGATGAATGTTTTCGGTGCGTTATTGCGCCCGCTCGTAATTAATATACATTATTGTGTAGGTTTATTAAGTTAATTTTATTTACGTGTATCGAGGGATGAAATCTGGCGTGTTGAGAGTGAGTTCGATGAATTCGTGATGCTCAAAATATCGTAAAATAAGACTTTACGCGTAAGCTTTTAGGCCGAAGATCGGGAACATGCTGGAGTGTAAAATTAAAAACTGAGCTGGGAACAGAAGCAAGAATGCAGACCAAAAACGTAGGTTACCTTTTGCCATCAGCATTGTTTCTTTGTTAGTACTTACAACCGTTTCTGTTACTGAATAACTGATGAATTTGATTACAGAGAGTCTGTAACGCTGTAGGTGCCAAATAGTGTAGATTTTTGAATTCTTTCAACCAGCTTCTATTGTGGTTGGTTAGTTTAGGTTGTTACCAGTTTTCAAGCAGTGACAAGAGTTGCATTTTTATATATGGAAAGGGTCAGACTGAGAAAGGACTGTGATAGCTAGGTAGGTTAGGTCTATTCGCTCACTTAGCGCTAAAACGTGTGTCAAGATACTGAAGCTGTCGACCATTGGATCGAGTGAATGAGTTGAAATTGTTTTCGTTTACGTGTTATATTACTTTTATGTGTCGACTTGAAATTGCCAAACTTTAGCGTTTTATGTTCCTAAATTATTTAGGGGGTATGATGAATATGGGTTTATTTTAGACTCTTTTTTTATCGTTAGACTCCGGTGTCTTGTTTCTTATATAATACTTATGTAGTGAAACATCAACTTGAAGTTCCTCTGGATTTTTCAATCCAGATTCTCCACTTTTTAATTTATTTTTAACATTTGTTTCAACCCGTGTTTTGGTTTTTGGTTCCGATTTGACACTGTTTTTGTTATAATTACTGATCATTGTTTAATTTATATTTCGCCTTTTAAAATCATAGCATCCATATTCCGACATACCCCTATTATTTTATTTTAACCGCTTTTCTTAAAAGCGTGTATGTCTTTCCTCCTCGACTGAATTGATATTGTTAATTAAGATGAGTGAGATTAGTAAATTTTACCATTAGGTAACGTGTGATGTCGCCAAGTGCTTTGCCGTAAATAGATCCAGGGCCGAGGATATGCCAGAGTAATGTTATTTCTAATTTAGCTTAGCCTATCAACTTCGAATTACCAAGCAATTCGACCATTCATCGCGAAATAACTTAGCAGTAAGGGAAAATAAAGATATATTTGAATTTGTAACGTATGTGGAGTATTCTGAGCCGTAGCATGCATCCTTGGTGATGTCGCGTCCGCACCCTCACGTACACTTCAATAGTAAATACAAAAACGTATGTAAATACATAGCAGAACAGATATATGAAATATATCAACCTTGTTGTAATTTCCGTTTCGATACGTAAGTCTTTACGACTATAAACTGAACGGCGACAGAATATTCCGACAGACGCATTTTAAACGTTTAACATCTCTGTTTGTATGTATAGACGACTTATATAGCTTATTTTACTATATTATGGAGATGGTTTCGTTTTCCTACCGCATAATATGAAATGTTAATTAACTGATAGATGTGATAAGAGTCGATTTGTGGGAGTCACATTCTTGGATACCATTATATGATTTAAGACATTGGTGTGGAGATGCAATTGAGTTGTTTGTGTTCTGTATGATTTCGAGACTAAAATACGCATTGGACCGTTATTGCTAAAATTGTGAGCGTGGCGGTTCTGAGCGCCGGCAGCCGAACGTACCAGCCGGCGGTCAGGACGGCCGCGCGTTCCGCGAACTTTTAATTTTCCTACTTGATTTTCCTATCAAACTTTTGGAGGTTTACAAACGAAAAGACACCATTATCGATGAAAATTAGAAACATTTTTCCGTGACTGGTTTTCCACAATGATGCAAGTGATCCTCCCAGACCGCGGCGCGCCGTCCTCGGGCCCACACGTCTAGCTTTCCGTTTACAAATGTTATATTTTTAAATATACCACAAGCGCAGCCTTATACAATAATAGTCGATAAGTATTTTTATACAGAATGTTACAGTTTATAAGAAACCCCGGGGACGGCGCGAAGCCAGTACAAAGTTTGAATACAAACTACACAGTGCCATAGCCGAATACAAACCTCAGATTTATACTTATTAGATTTTTATACCGATACAAATGGATTTAATTTTAAATATAACAAAGTGATTAAGTATACAGAGATTACAGATGATATTTTATACATTTATTACAAACAATATTATTAAAGGTGGAATAGTCTTAAAGTTAGCGTTGTATTTGCGGTGTGTCTAAGTATATAAGTGTCAGATTTGTTTGCAGATGTTGTTAAGTGGAGAGACGGAGGGATATTACACAGCTACTTTTCCGGTGTACGAAAAAGGACTCGAACTACCAGGCCCGGGTAAGGTTCGCAAGACAAGGAAAAATGAGATTTCCATCGATTAATCGATTATTGGAAACAGACAATATTTTCAGTGTATGAAATCTACGACGTAGGTTCTACGCGCTTAAAGAATCACAGTTACCCCGGCCTGTTAGTTCTGAATCTAAAAGTTTTCATTTACTCATTCAGTGGTTATTGTAAATACATATCATTGGGAAATAGCTACCCAGGCAGTGTTGCAACTAATAGTAGTGCTAATTCCGATTACCTAATGTTACCGTTTATATATCTTCGTATTTGCCTCTAAATTAAGAATCTTTAAAATTTCAGTGTAACGATTTGTCTTTGGCGTGTATTTGTAAAAATGCTTTTTTCGGTTGAAGGTTTGGAATATGAAATTGTAGTTTAATTGTTTTGTAACCAGGCTGTTCCGTAGGCAATGCTCACTGTTTTGTTAAGTTTGCTCAATTACGTGTATGTGTATACCTTTAAAGTTAGACAATTTAGTTCTACCATTTTAAGTGTATCATATTTTTTAGGGAGCACGGTTTTGCTTATCTTGATACCTATTTTTAAGAAAGTTTATCGACGTCTTACAGTGTCGTGCAGTGAATTCAAAATTGGACATATCTTTTGAAAGCTAAACGGGCCGTCCAATTCAAGAGTAAAATCCACAGTTGCATGTTTTTCCTTTTAATTTGCAGAGATATTGCTAAGATTAGTTTCGAAACATGTTCCTAACCTTTGAAATACGTAATTTATTTACCTCCGTAATGGATGACCCTGTTCTAAACTATCTTATCTACAGTACGATAAGTTTCTCAACAATTATCCTTTCTGCCAATACTTGTCTACTGAAAGTGTTTCTATGGAATGAAATTCCATACCGTAATATTTAAGCGCCATGAAAGGACGGATTGCAATTGCAATAATTGTAACAATAAAATATTTAATCATTTCCTTCATAGTACTATAAAGAAATAATGTTTGATTTAACGGTACTTTTTGTGTATTTTAAGTTGTTAAAGATATAAAAGGAGAGAATAAGATTGCGTGTAAGTGTACTTTGCATAATGCATAAACGTATGAGACACACGTCAATTGTATGAAATACAATATATTCGCGCAATGTAAGTAAAACTGATGCGTTGTCGAGTACATGCGAGGGACATGGAATTATTAGGCGGAACTACGTATATAAAGAAACCATTAAATTTAGTATCAAAAATAATTGAAAACTTTATTAACATTTAAAAAAAAGGTATTAAGTATATTAAAAAAAAACTGGTTTATATATGGTTTAAATTCATGTTAGTTTTTACCTTGCAGTCGTATGAAATTGTTAAAAAAAATGATAAAAATAATAATTTATCGTGGATTTAGTCACCAGTTCCGCTTATATAATAATTCCGTAAATCGCATAGCTTATAAGTGATACTCAAAATGATGGAAAAAACACATTTTCTTTACTAATTCCTTTCGAATAATGCATTTATTGTGATCTCATGACGAATGTAATTTAATACCTAATCGGCGAATACTTTCAGTAAATTATTAGGTAGTTTCGGTTAAATAACTATCGAATACTGCTTCTACGTATCTATTATAATCATTGATGTTTCTTAAAATAGTTGAAATTAACACTTTCACTGCTGAGCCGATTTGCTTGTCTAGCCACGGGTGCGGCTCTGCACACTCCATAGTGTTTTCCCATACAACAAACACAACAGTTGTGTTTTCCCGCGCTCGTGGCAAGTTATGAAAAACGCGACAGTAGTGTTCTCAGCACTGAACTTGTTAAGAAATACTTTTGGGATGGTATATTCCAAAACATGCTGATTTTTTTCAAAAGACAGGGCGGCATTAACACACGAATAATCATTCTTTTTTATATTATTATGTCTGATCAGAGCGCGGAGTTTTTATATTGGAGAAATGATTTTGTATTCATCGTCTAAAATATACGAGAAAATAATTGTTTATCGTTCTCTTTAGCGCTATTTTGAAACCTTCCCAACCGATGCGCGAAGTATCTAAATTGTAAATACCCAAAATTCACTATTCCTTTCGTCGCACTGTAGAAAAAAGATAGCATGTTATTAAACATCGTTAATTAGCGCGGTATGGGTTAATATCCACGCATGTTAATGAGCTTAGAGTATAATTAGTTTCCTAGAGCGTTGGCTACGAATTATTTCAACGTCTTCCATTTTGCCGTAGTTCTATAACGACGTTCTTAATTTGTCAATGTTTCATTTTACATTAGTTTTTATTTTGTATTATTTACAATAAAAATAATAATTCTGCAGATAGTGCAGCTCTAGTGCAATAACACTAAATTTTTGGCGTATTATCGTATAATTTATTTTTAAATCTATTTACCTACTTTTAATACATAGTAGATGTTAACTTAGGTATAAAATAATTGGTAGCCAACATAAAATGGCCTATATATTTCATTTTAACTAGATTTACCTACGATAGGAGTCGTACACTGCCACTCTCGCCAACCGCTGTCGATTATGAATAACAATTAAGTTTCCAATAGACTTGTTACAGTTCCACAGTAAGCGTAAGTGTTATTCAATGTTTTATAAAGAGGATGGACATATTAGATTAATGATCTTGTAATCTGGATTGAGTTTTTACAGATTTTATTGTACGCAGTTTTGTGTCGAGGTGAAAAGCTACGTCGCCTATTGGCTTATTTTTGCTACAGAACTTATTTGATGCCAATACAATACAGTTTTCCGTATACTCATTAGTACAATAGATATACATATATACACAATATATACAGATTTTATAAAGAGCGGTGATATTATTATAGATATACAAGATGTTTCGTTGTTTTTTATAAAAAGCGCGGTAGGCGACGTATCTGAACGCATGACGTATTGATTTTTAAACATGGGTGCTGATATAACATTAATTGTACATATTTATTGTAATATACAACAATAGACTGGTAATTTTACAATGTTGTTAGGTTTCTACAGAGATATCCAACTGGTGTTGCGGTCAACTTACGTGTTAGCATTTTTATTTCTCTCACATAACAAATATTATATGAATTATATCAATTAAACAGAGTTATATTGATTCATTTATAATTATTACAATGCATAATTTATTTTTATGCAATCGACATGAATTTGTTAAAGAGTATATGACAATAGACAGAATATATAATAGTAAGTATGCAATAGCAAGCCAGAAACAAGTTCCTCAATTAATATTTAGTACCTGGGCGAATTTTCTCGAAGATATCCTAACTGACCGATGTTTAGGCACAATTCGGTGATTTTCATAAAAATCGCTATAGAGCTCTTCCAGGAAGATATGCGAGAAATAATTCGTTAATAATATAAGACAATATATCAATATCCAACACAATTAAGTTGACTGCAGCATCAGACCACCGTTAACAATAGAATATATTTTCCTACAGACCACAGACAGATAACATAGAACCGAGATAGGTTATATGAAATTCATTTTAGACAAACCCAGAATACAAGATCGAACTTTTTACACAACAGTTCCATTTTTGTTTGGTTCTTCCATTGAATTATTGTTTCCAAGTAAAAGCAGTGGGTTGCGATGGTCACAGAGATCCAGGCGAAAAATTATAACGTTGGCGTAATATAAAAATTGTAAATATATTTTCTAGATCTTCCAAAACGATTAATATCAGTATTAAATACAAAATTCAACTTTGGTTAGGTCAAAAGTGTATGTGTGATCTATAGAGAATTTTTGCATTAGAACCTTCTTGGTGTACTTTTAAAATTATTTTTAGTTTTTTTTTATAATTATATTTTTGTTTATTTTAAAAATTATGTATATTGATTTGTAATGATCTTGCCTAGATTTGCATTTACATTAGTTAATTTTAATACGTTTGAAGTTGATACCATCGTATTTATGTATATTATTATTGATTTAAGGGTTTTGTTTGTTTTTTTTTTTGTCATTTATAGAAGTAAAATGTTGTAAAAAGTAAGCTCGTTGTATTTTATCAAATAAACACTTTTTAGTCCAACTGAAGCAATACCAAGCAGTTTTATTTTACCCACCCTTAAATAATATTTTGCAGTAGAAAAATTGCTACTATGTTAATTTTGGAGGTAGGTATGTTATCCACCAATCCGGATCGGGCCACCGTGGTTGATTATGGCCTAATCCTCCTCACGAATGTGAGGTGAGACCCGTGCCCAGCAGTGGGACTATATGGGTTGATGATATTTAGCATTGATACGTTGTGTCTACTATAACTCCGTTAGTAGGTACCTATAATAGCAAAGCGCATGCCGCACATAGGCATCGATGCTCCAGGGTTCGAATCCCATCAGAAACTGCAAGCTGATCGAGCCCAAACACCATCACAGTTATTCACTGAGGAGTTCCCTTTTTCCGTCCGCCTCTATCATCAGCGACTATTATAATATTAATATAATATAATATAATATTGTACTGTCTTCAGAACTTGACAGACTAGCAAAATTTAACTAAAACAGGACTTGGGTCTAAATTGACTTGCCAGATTTCAATAAAGAGCAAAAAAACAATAAAGAAATTTCTATCCTATTCTATTCTATTCTATGTCACCTAAATAAACTTACATATTAACATACAAGTTTAATAAATGCTTGTACTTATGTACATACCTTATTACCACACATTATAATTATCTACTTACATACCTATGCATTATTAGTAAAATTATCCGAAGAACACTCAAGAAAAGCAAGTAAAAACAATATTTTCATAGAAAAAAACTTGTATTCCTTAACAAATATGTACTTACGTCTAGTTCACAAATAATTACATAATTATATTATAACATAACCTCTATTTCACAAATATGTACATAACTACATTTCACAAAAATGTACATATCCCCATTTAACAAATCTGTATATCCCACCAAATTCACTTTTGTAGCAACTTCGCTATCCGTTCCTGGTTCTTGTACACGCAAAGGTCCATAAACGTTAGACTAAGCAATAGGCAATGACCTAACATGTCCTTTTGCAAGTCTTTTTGATTCCTGAACATTTCTTTTAAGTCTTCTGGGACCAGGACATGTGGCGTTGAAGATTCTTCAGTTTGGAGCAGCATTTCCACCGTTTGTTCAGTGGACACTCTCTCGTTGCCAACTAGAGTTCCGTATAGTCTGTGGAGAAATTATGATTTGGTTGTTGATAAATGAGAATATACCTGGGAGTCTTCAAGGCACGAGTGAATAGGTTACTTCTAGGTAAGCGTGCACCTTCGTAGACCGCATCGTCACTTAACATCAGGTGAGATAGTGGTCAAACGTGAACCTCTTTATTATTTAAAAAAAACTTAGGTTTTTAGGCCGTTGCAGGAGCATAACTCCCGTACGTGTTTGTTTTCAGAGGAAATTCTGGTCTAGCGTGTACGTACGGTTTAAAAAGGCTTTGTGAGTGCCCAGTCTAAGAAAGTACATTTTTCAGTCAATCCACTATAGAGGTCAAGATCTTTGTAAGTGGTCGTGACAGGTTATTTACTTATAACTTACCTATACGGTAGAGAGGGTCTCAAAAAATACACTCTTTGTTTTAATTTAGTGGTCTCACTTTCTTCTTCATTGCTGTAAAGCAAAAAGTAACATTTAATAATTTCACAGGCATAGCTATCACTTAAGAGTTGTTAAGGTCAGTTGTTTAGTGTTGTTAAGGTCAGTTGTTTAGTGTTGTTAGGGTCAGTTATTTGAGTTGTTGAGGTCAGGTGTTTAAGGTCGCTAAAATCAGTTGTTACATCCTATAGACAGCCGATCTGAGATAGGAACTTACCTCTCGCTCCCACTATCCCTAGCGTTGATAAGAGCTACGATCATCGCTACCATTTGCGCTTTCTGAAGGTTGACAGCCATAACTTTAGGGTTGTTAGGGTCGCTTCCGGCCGCTCGGAGCGTGGTCGCTTCCGCCTTCATGACGTAGACATCAGCTTTGGGAAGTTGGTTGGTAATGGCCCACGCCTGGTAAGTTAGACAAATACTTCATCGTCTGGTTTACAAATTACACAAGGTAGTTACGGGCGGATTTGTAGCTGAAAGGCCAAGGCCGATTGTTCAAGGATTTTTATAGGCCGGCAATAGTTTTAAATAAGCGCCACCTATCGATTTGCTTGCGACATTTTGTGAAGTTTCTGCCAACATAACATAGAGGTCAGCACTAGATAGAGCTGACTCTATTGGAGGTGGAAGGTAGAGATGATAGAAAGATGAGGACAATAGATGAGGTAGAAGATAAGAGACGGAAGGTAGTCAACACAACTCCTTATTGAATAACATTAGATTGATGATGTTTGGGCTCATTTTGATCAGCGTACAGACCCAAATACGTAATTAATAAAAGCTTATGTGGAAAAACTTATTGCTTTACTTACAATATCCAAAATGTCAGTGATTTGAAACTTCTTTCCATCAGGGTAATCAATCCCATGGTACTTCCAATCTGCCACTGCATAGTTCTCTTTATTTATAAGCGTCCAAGACACAGAATTCACTGTTATGTATACTGTTAAGACTGATTTTATATTCTGGAAAACAAAGTATACAGTTTTTTTATCCATGTACCTATAGAAATTTAACTCTGTATATTTTCCTTCTATGTATATCGGAGAAATAAGGCAAGCTAGTCGTTCACAAGGTGGTAAGTATCACACATTCATCTTTATGGCGGTCTTAAAGACCACTTTTATGTCAAAATAATTACTTTTTACCAGCTCTTATTTAACTTGCAATGTATGTCTGTATGTATCTATGTAAGTATCATCATCATCATCAACAACCCATAACGTCCCACTGCTGGGCACGGGTCTCTCCTCACTTTCGTGAGGAGGATTAAGCCATATCCACCACGGAGGCCAGATCCGGATTGGTGAATCACATACCTACCTCCGAAATAATTCTCGGGTAGGTATGTGGGTTTCCTCACAATGTTTTTTTTCACCGAAAAGCGAGTGATAATTACATACATATGTTTTACAAGAAACACATTGGTACGTGTCTGCACTGGAATTTGAACTCAAGACCTTCTGCTTGGAAGGCGGACATTCTCCCACTAGGCTACCAGAACTTATTAATAAGCCGCTATGTAAGTATGTTCGGGTCAATTCTTGCAATCCATGCAATGTAAACATATCAGTAATCATCATCATCGCCAAACCCATATCCACTGCTACTGCTGCAGCATCCATGCTACTTGTCAATAAATAAATATATAAATTACCTTTAAATCAGCTGAACTCAAAAGCGGCTGAAGAATTTGTCCTTTTATTTTATTTGACAGATTCTGTTCTCTCTCCACTGGACCCTTCAGTATGCTGTCAAAAAGCTTCTTAGCCGTCTTTTCGGAAAACCCTTCTATTAGCTCCAAGTCTGATATTGTTTTTAAAGTTCCATTGTGACTTTTCCATTGCGAGAACTGTTTGATTCTTCCTTTGGTTATGTCGTACCTGCGAAAACAATTAGTTTTAGGTGCTACGCTTGGCTTTCGGCGGGACAATTAAATTTCAAACAGTTTTCTTGTTTTTGAAGCCAGAATAACGATTGCAACTGAGAAAAGGATTTACGACAATCCAAGATTATTGTTTACATTATTTTGTAAAAATAATTGATGAGATTCTATATATAAATACTTTAGGTACAGCAACGGAATGTAGGATATTTTTCATCTTGTGAAAATTAGCGGTTCCTGTGGGATAATAGTTAAAGCAGTAGTTAAACCACGAGGCACTGCTAGGAGTATCATAAATGGATACGATCAACATACATACCCACCTCGACAATAAATCCTTGTCCGATACATTTAACGTATCTATAATTTTTTCTTTCTCCGCATCAGAGTATTTGGATTCCAAACTATAAAACCGTTTAGGTAGAGCTGCGAATCGACAACTTAAACATGGGGAATTCTGAAATAGAAAAAATTGTGTTTCCTTCAAGTTTTTTTTTATATAACTCTGTGACGAGATGAGCAAGTCATACACCAGATGGTAAGCGCTACGCCTGCCCATAACAGATACAGTGCCACCCAGAACTTTGAATTACACAATCCTGTGTGGCACTGCACAGAGCTCGCCACCCTGAGACATCGGTCCTAAAGTCTCATATGCCCAGTTATTTAGCTGGAAACAGTGCCCTTCAAACCGGAACACAGTAATGTTTGCACACTACTGCTTGGCGGATGAATATCTGGCAAAGGTACTTCCTCAGGCACTCTCTTGCAAAAGAGGCCTCCCACGTGTTATGGCTAAATGTAGCATGTTAGTCTTAGTATTACAACCCAATTTAGTAGATTATTGTTTCTGGTCGTATTTTTAAAGACTGTGTTGTCTTACAATAAAGAATAATAATAAGCACATGGATTCGTAAACAAGTGCAAAATCAGATTAAAAGTTAAGACCATTCCTCCGCAGTGGGTTATGGCCTGATCCTCCTCATGAAAGAGAGGTGAGGTGGAGGTTAACTATTTTCCTGTCCATGGAAGAATAATCTAGAATTATTAATATGGGTACTGTAAATAGGGTATACATTATTTGTACAGTACCCGTATTAATAAATATAAATTATTCGTTTAGTACCCATACAAATGGTCAATGCGCTTATTAAAACCGATAACAAAAATCGATATTACACGTTTCATGGTCAATTTCTAAAATTATCAAATGCCCAAGGAACCCAGGTATTATAATACTATGTAATGGAAATATTATACGTTAGAATAACCTAACTGCAACTTACAAAATTAAATAACCTTAAAGATGTAAGAGGTGATATAGGCCACATTTCGTTAGGTATGTGGGATAAAAATACACGAGTCGTTTTTCTTGATACTTTATATTATTCGCGTGGATAGCAGGAAGTTCAATTTTACATAAATGTTGTTTTATTCACTTTTTATTTACATTTCAATGTTTACTCGCTCAAGCACGAAAAAACAGCTGGTTGGTGTCAAAGTCAAGATTTGACATCTTGATGCTACCAGTATAAGATTTCAAAAATGCCATCTAAATAACAATATTTAAATTTGCTAAATGTCGGAAGAAACAGATGACGATAAAAAAAAATAATGGGATCTCCTTATTTTCTTAAGTTTAGAGGACAACAAGTAACATGAGTCTAGTGTGTCTCTTGATTAAAATAGCAACACTTACACAAGACTAATTATTATTATGTGCATTAATTTATTCCTTATTCCACCGGTCTCATACGGTGACTACCACGCGCATACTATTAAAGACCAAGACGGGCATCCAATCAAAACAAAATAATTCATCTAAGGCACAATGTCCACATTGACATATAATTATCCCATATAATCCATGCACGGTGTAATACTTAACAGAGAGAACCGGCGACGATGCAACTATGCCACAACAGGCACGCTGCGCAAGCCACTATCAATAAAATTATAAATTAATTAGTATTATAGTTCTACCTCAAATTACCCGAAGTTCCTCTAAATTGACCGTTTGGCAACACTAGCTCGTAAACATTTAGTTTTGTCAAGAAGCGACATCTGTCTACTGTGATAAAAACAAACTTGCCATAGTTGTATTTAGGATTTTACTAAATCATTCAAATTTTATTCGATAGATGTCACCACTCACTCTCTAAATTTTAGAAGTCGCCTTACCTTGACCACAGAATACTAAAGCCTGACTATTCGGACTAGATTCAAGTTCAAGGACTATAAATAATATTATGTACCTGGGTTCATTCGGTCTTTAAGGATAGATAAGTTTTAGGTGAATAGGTACGTCGTGTGCTTGTCGATTGTCGAATCATTGAAAGACATGGCACGAAAATGTGATCGATGCATCGCTCCAATTAATTGACAGATTTGCAATTACCAATTGTTCTTGCTCTAGACGCCCACAGAAATAGCAACCCTCCTAATTTTATGCTGCTTCAGAGCTAAAATGTTTTTTTCTGGTAACTTGTTTATGATTTGGCCGATGTCACTACTATACCTACTTACCTATTATTACATAATGTACCAATTTGTAAAATAAAGATCTTCGCCATTGAGTTACATTATACTAATAAAGATCGTTGATCTTCGCGCTAAAATTGATAATAACTAATCGAGCGTAGAAAGTTGCAACTGTTAAGAATGTAAGTAAAGGAAGCAAATTATAGAGCTAAACAGAAGTAGGTAATTTAACTACGAACAAGTAGGTACCTACCTAGTATATAAACAATATGAAAGTAAAATAAAATTTAAGGGTAGGTATCTAGGTAGGTAATTAACTATCAATGCGAGTGAAAGAAAGAGACCGAGTGGTCTGTCCCTGTCAGACTCATGAAGCGTGGTACGACAAGATGGCGCTGGGCTAGCGCCGTCGTCGCCTCGCTCGCTCATACGCCCGCGCCCGCCCGTCACTCGACACTCGGCCGTTGATGCGCATTCATTGAACTGCACGCACTCTTTCGAGAAAGTTCTGCACTCAGCTGGTGTCTTCTTCTTCCGAATACAAGAATATCAAACATAATTGCTGTAACCCCACTGGATTCTGGTGAGTCCTTGAAATGTGATAGGTTTATCTATTTTGTATTCCAGGTCCCAGATCTTGATTATTTTAGGGTTCCGCAGCAATTTCGCAGGGTTGTAGTACTAACTTACGTAACCGAATCTTCGGGTTTCTTCCTTGATGACCTATCTATTTGGCGACGTTAAAATTTCAAACTTAGGTTATTAACCTTATCTTATGACGTCCCACCTTGAAATGTAAAACGGTGCTGACGCTGATGACGGAACCATTGCCACGGGTAATACGGTTTGCGCTATGGACTTTCCGCTCTTTGGTTTTTGGGAGATTTATACCTGCTATGCTAGTTATCTTCTTTTTTTCTCATAACTAGATAAGAGCAATAAGTTATTGCAAGAAGTAGGTACCTACATAATCCGCCTAAAATTTAATAGAAATTGATAACTTATATGAACCAAGGTTTGAATAATTCTATGAAATATAATTATTTGATTAAAGGTTAAAATAAAACAATATACCGACCGACTACAAAATGTATCTGTTTGGCAACGTCGAAATTTACTCACTACTCGGCCGGCACAGCACGGCACACGGCACTTCACGACTGGCACGATAACCTCGCGGTGTTGCCGCTTCTCCGACACGACTTGTCCAACCAGTTTCTTGATAACATTCTGGCTATTTGGCAGTTCTCAGTCAATCGAACACTCTAGCATCAGTTCTGTCTAATGCTATCTTCTAGAACGAGCTATCTGTGCTAATCTTTACATCAATATATAACACATATACGATAAAATAAACGCTATTGCGCATGACATTGTGCAAATAACGAGCTGGCAACGCTACGCTGTTGTCTGGCTGTCGCCAGCTAAAGTTATTTGTGTAGTTCTGTTAGTATTACATTCCTTGTTTCTTCTGCGGCGTTGCCAGATTTGTTCTGAATCGTTCTTCGTTTTAACAGAACAGTTATTCTTGCTGCATAGACTTTTGCAACATAGAAGGTACGTATACTTAGTTATGAGTTATTTTATTTTTTATGTCAATTCTTTAGATGATCTAAGTATACTTCTGTCAGTTTTATAATAATAATAATAACATTTATTTGTACTACCTATGTAAATAGGTAATATGCTATAGTAAAAGGTTATTTATATTCATCAATATTTATCTAGTATTTATTACAATAGTGGTAAACACAGGCGTGGTCTGCCTCTTTTGTGTTATTCCATTATTATTATTTAGTACTAATTACATATATAACTTCAATAACTGCTATAATATTATAATCCAATATAATCACTTTGTTATTATGTTTATTATTACGAAAAGAATCACAGGAAACGTCATTATTATACCGTCCGCCATTTTGAGAATAATCGTGAGCTTCAAGCTGAGCTCACGCTGTCCTGCTCATTCATGGGCACATATTCTATTAGCCGTCTTTTTCTGGCACGGAGTTTTTAGATTTGCTCAATTTATTGATTGTGATTCATATCAATATATTTGTAGGAATTTAGATCGGGTCCGTAAATCTGGTGCGTTTTGTACCTACTCTAATGCCTAAAACTTGATAAATACTGATTTAAAAAGCTTACATATGTCAAAAAAGTTGATAGCTAGTGAACTGCTGGAGTTAGCACAATTTGAGTCATTGGATAAAAGTCCCTAAATTAAAAATAGATTAAAAAAAAAGACCTGGGTCATCTTAGTCCTGACAGTTGGTCACCCCAAATAGGACCTGCTGCAATGCGGTAATATATTTTTTTTTTGTAAAATGGGTGACAAAAAAGCATGCGGCCCACCGGATGATAAGTGGTCACCGCCGCCTATGGACATCATTCTCCATCTGCATCTGATATCTTGTACGCTGCTTTTTAATCATAATAAACGATTCAGACTCCCGATGTGTCTATAAACGAAATTAACGAAAAAGAGTTCCAAGTAAAGAAGATGGTGACCCGGTTAAACCCTGTTGGAAGTGAACCCTAAAGTTTGGCTCCTGCAGATACAGCAAAATAAAGCAATGCAAGACTTCTGAAGGAACCGTCCAATGGATAGTTTTCGCAAAAGAATGTTTGTCGGCAATAAACGAGAAATTGTTTTTATCAACTCATTATTACGTCCTTGGTATTCCTAAACAAACACACCTGGGTAGTTTACAATTATTTCTAATAAATAATGCATCATACACAAGTTGTTCCCTTTTTTTTATCCCACCTTCTTTTCGTCCACTGTGGAATAAATGAGCGTCAGTAGAAACAAACCACGCTTCTTTTATATAAAAAAAACATTGCCGGATGGTTCAGTCAAGTTTAGCGTCTCTGGTACCCCCTCCGTCTTCGATAAGAATCTAAAGATAGCGTTCGGATCCAATGCTGCACGGGCTAGGGTTTCATACAAGCCATAGCGGCTGTGAAACGAAATGTATACGGTCCAATACTGTAAGTATTGTTGGCTTTGCTCGTCGAGTCCGATTTAGTGATGTTTTATTTGTGCCAGCTAAGTTCAAACTTATCGACTTCTGATTTGTAATCGAATATTCATATTTTCTAAAAATAAAATTGATAATTGCTCAAGCCAAGTTATATTAAAAAGAAATAAACCTCTGTTGAATAGTGTAATTTGGCAATTATTAAATTTTATTTAATAATGTTTACTAAGTCAGCAGCTATGCTCAACATTTTTAATAAATGTTGGGCATAACATAACTAGCTCCCGAAATCTGGATGATTTTATTTTTTCATTTTCTGTGGGTACCTTTTTGTCAATATTTTATATGGTCGACTATATAGGTCTAGGAACCTACTCTCAATAATTATACAGAGCCGGCTTCTACTAGTATTCTTCTTTGCATACATTATGTTTCAATTAACATTGTAGAGAACATAAAGATCTTGGAACTCCTTGGATCCGTAGTTAAGTAGCTAATAATTAGTGTGCTTGGCATTGTGTAAGTAAATGTATAGGTCCTGTAAAATTAAAGTTAATAAGCATCTGTTTATTTGATGGCACTGTCTTTTATGTGTTTCATTTGTATTTTCTTATTTTCTTATCATTCATGTAGATTAGCGCTCAAAGACTGTCGGAAATATCAGAATTTTTGTGACGTTTCGCCAGAACAGAACCATTCCGTGGCTAGAGTTGTTGCCAGTTCGGCATTCGGAAGCGATCGTGTAGCTTCGGAATCAAGTCGGACGACCCTCTAGCAACGGGTCGAGCATGACGCAAATAAGAACGGCAACGCCGCGTGTACTCATTTTCACTCTACTCTAAATAATGATTTTTCCCTAATTGTACAGGCCCTCCAGATAGCATTTGTTCAAAAATTGCTTAGACACACACCGTATTGTATACATTCTAAATTACTCTATTATATTTTATGGTCTGTTAACAGGTAGGTACCTACCTATTTCACCTAAAATGTTTTTTGGTTTTATTTGATCGCCATTTTGATAAATGCTACGGAACAGTAGCTTCAGATAACGTTTAGTTGCGCGATCAACTACAAAAAACTTCTTGTTTTGTAGACTGTCAGAACATTTACTAAATTAAATTACAAATATAAAATACTAAATGCTCGTTATTAACTTTTCATTATTTTACCTTTGTAATAGTAGTAGTAATAGTCACCACAGCTCTGATATCTCATACTGTGACTTCTAAAATAAATATGCATTACAGAAGTAGAACGCAAGAGAACGAAGCGCGTTGCTTTATTGTTTGACCTCCCTTGATGAGTACATGTCTGCAGAGCAATGAACATTTCAGAGAGCGATCACCCACATTTATTTAGCTAGATGTGGCTTACCTCGTCTTTCTCGCGTCGCCGCGTTGTTTCTGTCTCGTTCACTAGCCCTGGTTCGTGTTTTATTTGAGCTGCGAGAGGGTCTCTGCGGATGGGTTGCTCTACATTTTTTAGTTCCGATTCTCGCCACGGTCTGAGTTGCTGCGATTACGGCCGCCATTTTCTTCTCTCTCCGTCTCCTGTCAGTGTGGATAAAGCCGTGGTAGCGAATGCCCGCGCTTGTGATTATTGTAATCTTCTTTTAGATTCTTCTTCTGCTGTCATTCTCTTGTTGCGATCAGCTAGGTAAGCAAAACGTTTTGTCTGTAATATTTTTAGATCGTAAGCATAAACTACTGAAGCGTTATTTTAGTAATATCTTTTATGACACTCGACTTGTATTTTTTTTTTTGTTGACCTTTTTATGATCGACTTTTTTTGTTGTATAATTAGTCATTACATTTAAGCTGTATTATTATTTATATTATTTTAGATGCAATATAATTTATTGCACTAATTCGTTAATTTTAAAACGGCCGTTTTTTGGTTTTTAAAATAAAAAAATATCTGTAGAACTGTCAAAAAACGTAAAGGCCATTCTAAGGCTTATTGTTATGTTAATAATAGTCATTTTGGCTTGCCTGTATTTTGACAATAATACAACAACCTGTCAGTATGATTTTGACAGTTGAGCCTTTTGAGGTTACTTTATTAGTATTTTATTGAATAATTATCTTTATTAAAATAATTTGATTATTATCCTCATAATTATGTAAGTAAGTAGGAATTGGTATTTTTATATAATTTTATTATTCATTTAAATGTCATTATCATATACATATTTATTTTCATTTTTATATGTTAAAAAATATTTTTATCGTTATTAATGTAGTATATTTTTTATTTTTTTAAGTTCGTACGTTTCCCGACACTCTTTTTCTGGTTCATGCCGCACTGTATTTCCGGTGTTAATGGGATAAAAATATTGTTTGAGCAATATTTCGCTAATCAGTTCATTCCGTGTTAGTTCTATAATAAGTCCTTGCAGTTCTTTTAAGCATATCATCATGTTTATTATTACGCAATCTCAGCCAACCCATCACACATGCATGCATGCACGAGAAACCAAAAGCGGTATTCGTTGATCATATTTTGTTCGCTTCGCTCGATAGTCCTCCGGTCGTCCAACTTCCACATTCACCTTCGCTTTTATCGCGCATACAGGAAAAATATTTACATCTCACTCGCTCCTACTCCACGAGCGCCTAGTTAGAGTGTGATAACAAACTTCCAGAGTTTCGCTTATAACTTGGCGACCAGCTAGCCGCTCACTAAGCCTTTGCCGTTGGGGAGTTATTCCGCGGTTTCGTGCAAGTCGGTTTTCAACCGCCGCCATCTTGTTTTACGTATTTCTTCCGTCATTTTAGTAAGATTTTAGATTGTTGGTTCTTGTTTACAAAAAAAAATATAGGAAATTTATGTCCTCACTCGGTAAATAGGTGTCGTCTAATGTGTGTGTGTGGAATGCAAAATTAACTTGTATATAGTTTGTCTATATATTTATCTATGTGGATTATTATTAAAAAGTTAGTAGGTAAATGTAGTTTATTTTTAAATCTAGTCATTTTAGTAGAACTTTAGGTGGTTGGGTCTGGTTTACGAATAAAAAAGAATAGAAATTATGGTTTTCTTCGTCAGTAAAATAGATTATGTCTACTGCGTTCATGTTAATTCAAACTGGTGGGCTGCAAATTGACCTTGTCACATTTCTGTCTTTATTTATGTGGGTCATTATCAAAATTTAGTAAGCGGCTTCCAGTAACTATTGGGTGCGTTCTATTTAAATTATGAAGGGGGCACCAATAAAAATAACTTTCAAATAACTAGGTAGCAATTTTGCCAGACCATAATATATTTTTTTACGGAACCCTAAAAAAATTACTAGCGTTGGTTCGGTCATCTATCTGTAGTTTAGTCAGACTCGTTGACAGACGGATAGTACTTGAATTGTTTTAGAATATCCCTTATTTCGCCAAGGTACAAATTCTAGTGCAGTATTTTAGCATAATAATATTCCCTTATTTCACTCGGTAATAATAGTGTAGGATTCTAGAATAACGCCTTATTTCGCCCGGGTAATAACTGTAGTGTAGGATTTTAGAATGTCCCTTATTTCGCTCGGTAATTCCAGTGTAGGATTTTAGAATAACACCCTTATTTCGCTTGGGTAATTCTAGTGAAGAAATCGAAGGCAAACTTTTGACGAATCAACGGGTAAAAAGTATTAAATTTATTACTAAAGTAATTTTATTATTATTGTTATAAAGTAATTCAAAATCTAAATACGTAGTAACTTACTCTGGCCATATTTAAATAATTTAAACTTGCTTTGTACTGAGTACTGCGTGCTGAAAGATAATTATTATATAGCGTATGTTTATTTAGTACTACCTGTGCCCCTCGGTTTCACCTGATTTCGGTATTGTCCTGCAATGTATTAATTTTTACGGGATAAAAATTATTCCATTATGTTAATCCCCCGTGATAAATTATAGCCTATAATAGCGATTATAGCGATATGGGTTGATGATGATGAAACAATTTTTGAGTATATTGGTTGAGTAGCTTTATAGAAAATTAATATAATTTTTTTTTAATCCGTATTTTGCAAATTTTATTGTTTGTCTGAAAAAAATAAAACTATCCCATGCGTTAATCCAGGTAATAAACTATCTGTCTGCCAAATTTCATCTCTATCCGTTCAGTAGTTTTTGCATGAAAGAGTAACAAACATCCACCATCCTCACAAACTTTCACATTTATAATATTAGTAAAAGCTGCGCCCTGCGGTTTCACCCGTATAATTTCAATTTTTTGCTACAACTCTCCATTCCCCATGTTTAAAACCACCATGTTACTCTAAAGCAATATTTTTTCCCGTTTTTGCCACATTCATAATTGCTGCTCTGCTCCTATACGTCATAGCGTGATGTTATATAGCCTTTCTCGATAAATGGACTATTCAACACAAAAAGAATTGCTCAATTCGAACCAGCAGTTCCCGAGATCCTAGCGTTCAAACAAACAACTCTTCAGCTTTATATATTAGTATAGATATAGATAAGGGGCTTAATGAATATTATAAAGCTCCAAAGGGTATAAAACCAAAAACGCGGGTAGTTGAAAATACCCCCCTTTTTAATTTTTTTATCAGCTTCAAATTGAAGCGAGTGGTGTGACATATAAACAGACTTCAGACTGAAGAATGGGCTTCACCCGTGTAGTTCCCGTTCCCGTGAGAATTGGTAAAATATTTTTTTAAATCAGATTAGCGGCTTAGGCGTGAAAGCGTTACGAATAAACAAACTTACATTCGCATTTATAATATTGGTAACGATTAGGATTTTCAATTTGCAGAGCCTTAACTTGTTTATCTAGACGTGCTCCGCTTTTACTATTTATAATTACAAGACAATATGGACGCGTGTTGGGTTTTACTTGGGAACCCTCTCGTACCAAATTATACTGGCCTTTTCGCTTTTATTTTAATTTCGTTGAAAAATATAGGACATACTTAAGTAAAATAATCTACCGGCTACAGCAATCGGAACTTAGAAGAGACATGTATTGTGCCGGTCGGTCGGTAAGTACGTCTCTGTGCCGCGCCGCGGCGCTGGCGCGGTAGGAAGCCGGTAGCCCACGCAAAAAGAGATGGGAAAATAAACTATCGACAAACGTTCGAATTTTAATCACCTGAGGCTTTAGAACGAGGGGAGGGGGTTCGGAAAAATGCAAAAAGCATCACAAGGAATAGAGGGGGTTTAGGTGTAGTGAGATATTTTTTTTTTATAGGTGCGATATTTGTTTTCATTTTTTGACTTCGCCTGGCAAGTGTATTAAGCCAATGTCAAGTATTATTTATTTTCAAAACATTTAGTTGATATATAGAGTCTCGGTCAGTAGGTAGTCACAATTCAGTAAAGTGGTGGGTGCTTTACTGAAACTTTTTGGTAGTTTTGTAGAAAAAAACATGACGTGATTAATGGACGACTCCTAAGTTTTAACTTTTTTTTTAAATTACTATTTATCTACTTACTTAAATTATTTCGTTAGTTACGTTACGTTACGAGTGTGGGCTGATGATGATTATGATGAAATTATTATGTATTTTGATGGCCTCCGTGGCGTAAGTGAGTGATGAGCCGATTGCGAAACGTGAAGTGACCGGTATGATTCCCGCATAGGGCAAAGATTCGTGAGAACTATATCGACGCTAGAAAGCGTAAACGCTGTAACCCTTTGACGGACCCGAAAATACTTTTTTTACATATTTGGAAACAAACCCACATTTCAACGTCCCCTAGGAACTTTAGGACATAACCAAGGTAGCAGTATTGTAGCTTTGTATGTAACACACCAAATATCCAGAATTTACGTTTTTAGGTCGAGTAGATATTGAGTTATGATTTTTTTTTTCAACAAAAAAAAAGTTTGGTGAACAATTTTGCGTTTCAAGGTTACAGCGTTTACGCTTTCTAGCGTCGATATGGTTGTATGTAGGTCTATTTTCCTCGTAGTACCTTATTCCCTAGATAGATACAGGGAAGCCTAGTTAGTGGTCAGGATCTGTTTATGTGATCATGACGCATTATTATTATTAAATGATAATTGTTATCAAACGGTCCCAACTCCGCATAAATTAGCATAAAGCTGGTTTTCAACAACCAGTCGTGGTCTTCTCATTCGGAGATTGCGTAAGCATAATAGTACTTTACCTTTCAGGGCTAAACCAAATGCACCTTAGATATAATATTAATCCAATCTCACAATAAATGAGACCTTAAAGATGAATAATTTATGATTTAATTCAAAATTACACAACAAATACATAAAACTTCGCTCTTTTGCGACAAGAACCTGCTATTTTCTAAATATAACGTACTAATATACCTTTGCCAGATATTCATCCGCCAAGCAGTAGTGTGCAAACATTACTGTGTTCCGGTTTGAAGGGCACCGTTTCCAATGAAATTAATGAGACTTTACAACCAGTGTCTCAGGGTGACCAGCGTAGCGCAGTGCCGCGGATGATTATGCAATGCAAAGTTTTGGGTGGTGCTGTAAGTGTTATTGGCAGGCGTAGCGCTTAACATCAGGTGAAC
This sequence comes from Campaea margaritaria, assembly GCA_912999815.1. NCBI lineage: Eukaryota > Metazoa > Arthropoda > Insecta > Lepidoptera > Geometridae > Campaea > Campaea margaritaria. The sequence continues at coordinate 1,889,445 of OU538801.1, forward strand.
GACTTGCTCATCTCGTTCTTAATAATCGACATAACACGTTTTTGAGGCAAATGAGCGACATGTAAAAGTATAGTTTTTTATAACCTCAGTTTCAATTAGAATTGCAATTCATGTAAAGAAAGACTTATGAATCAGTCAAGTAATCTGCCTTTTTCAGAGTCAAAGTATAATATCTATCGCCAACCACCATACCACTACCACCACCATCTAACATTATCTATCTAGTACCTTGTGTATTTCTAAACTGGTGTGCAATAAAGTATTTTCTATTCTATCTTTACTATCAATTTCACCAGACTGTCGATGAAATGTTTTGAAAACGTTGCTTTTTCTTAATTCCAGATTCGTGCCGGCTCCAACAGAATAAACAAGGGAAATGATACCTACACGATGCAATTAATTCTTGATACTCAACCTACTGAAGGCATAAAAATAAACATGTCGACGCAAGCAGAAAACTCTGTTAACGAAGAGTTTAGTGACATAAAATGTACAAATATAAATAACGCCAATAAAGAAATTAACATGGATAGTGGAACAGTTAGTGATCCCGAAATATGCATGAAACTGAATAACCAAACTGAAACTGAAATTGATCAAGTGACGCCCGAAACCATTAACGAATCTGCCCTAAAAGAAGGAAACTACATAGGTAATAAGAATGGAAAAGAAAATAAGACGTGTAACCAAGAAGCAATAGGAACCACGAAGAAGAGTAACTTAATAGAGAATATCAACAGCATTCTTAACGAAAATATTACCAAAGGAACAAGCAGTAGCAGGGACGAAGTCAAGCCGGAATGCGACAATGTCAATGAAAAAAGTGCTACTGAAAACATTTTAACAAAAAACAAAGACGACGATTCAGAAATTAATACAGCAGAAATTAATAGCACTAAAAAACAAATTTTTGAAAGTGTTCTAGAAAAAGAGGACGTGTTAAACAATCAACATCCTAAATTAGAATTACGTTTGTCTGATGATACGACAAGCTGTCTGTCAAAAGATATCATACTAGAAGAAAGGTCTAAAATGTTTAATGCCGATGCCGGTTTGAAACTAAAAGAAATTGGGTCTACTTCGAATGATAAAGTAGAAACAATGGACGTCATTGATACATCAGTTGTGAACAATATTGAAACTGAAAACGTTACAGCAAGTGACGTTGGCACAGATATTGACCCAGGAGAAAATGGCGACAAAATATTGACAAATGATACACTACAAGCTGTTCACAAAAAAGAACAAGTACATATTTTCAAAAATGACCAGGTTATTATACCTGACACTAATATCTTAGTAAATAAAGAGAATGCCGTACAGTCTGACACTGAAGTACCGACACTAGCAATAAGTACTGAAGCAATTACATTACGTGGTGAGACAATCGACGGAAATGAAACTTTGGCAATAGGTGGTGTCAAAGATTCTGAACACATTGCAATGGAAAAAGATGCGGATAGTTTGCAACCAATTAATAATAAAACAGATAATTATTCTGAGGTTGTTCCAATGGATGACGATACACACAAACAGTCTGAAGTCCATGTAGATATTGTTGTGAATAATAAAGCAGATGCTGTAACTTTAGAGAAAATTTCGGAACATGAGAACCTAGCTGCAATTGATAAACTATCGGAAGTACCAGTAAATACTGCTATAAATGATAAAACAACCACTGAACCTGAGAACATAACTTCACAACAAGTTGAATTGCCAACAAATGATGATATACATACTGATACTGTTGTCGTAGATGATGATGATATGAACAAAATGTCTCAAGTGACTTTACGTAATGTGTCAAATTGTAAATCAGACACATTAACTGATGAACCAATTTTGGAACATAAAGAAATTTCAACAAGCAATAAAAGCAATGTTGAATATATATCAATGGATGAAGAAATAGATAACAATGAAGTACCTGAAGTCGTTGCAATAAATAATGAAACAAATGCACCCAGAATTGACAAACAACTAGAGGATGTCTTAATGAATGAAACAAATATTACAAGAACTGATAACAATGAAAAACAATATACGAATTTGAAAAATGTTGAAATACCTCAACCTGTGGCATTAGAAAATGATAAATTTGTGCCGTCTGCTAAAGAGTGTGTACCTGAGCAAAATGAGAATACCTCGTTGGAACTAAATGGGTCAAATATCAAACTTTTACCTATAAAGAAAGAAACTTGTCATATTTTAAAATCCATTCCAGCAGCGGTGCCAATTGAAAATACAATTTTTGACAAAATAGAACAAGTAAGTGATAAATTCTCGGAAAGTAACTTAAAAACTTTCAAAGCGAAAAATGAATCTGTTATGAGCACTACTAAATTTTATGAAAATGAAGACGATGACGATGATGTAGAACATGTTCCGATGGAAGTAGATGAAATAGAAATAGTCGACTCAGATAAGGATAGTCAAGATGAAAACAGTATGAGCATGACTTTTACCGAAAAAGTTGACAGTGAAAAAACAAACGTTATAGAAGTCATAGTACCGAAAATTACTATCACTGAACCACTTAATAAAAATAATTATGCTGACACTAAAAAGACTGAGACCGAGATTAAAATTAAAAATGCTAATGCTGTGCCAATAGAAAACGAGTCAAAAGAATTAACCAAGGAGAATCGAGACAAAGTAGAAATCTTAGATGAAGATGATTTTAAAATCGTAGAAAATAAAACTGATGAAATGACGACTAAAACTCCAAATAACGAAAAATCTCCGAAATTAAAACCAACAAAAACGCTTCCTATTGTTTGTAAACTCTCAAACACTTTAGATATTTTATCAGATGATGAGGATGAACCTTCAACAATAGAAACAACAACAGCCAACAACAGTTCCACTGAAAAACAATGCATAAACATAGACGATGACGACGATATCATGCTCATAGAAGATTTAAATTCCAAGGATAAAACCAACGAAGATAAAACAGTAGTCTCAAATGACAAAGAAGAAACTCAAGCACAACCTAATAACAAAATCGATCTAGAAACTGGAGAAAAAGAGACTATTACAAAGGACACCATGGAAATGTCACCGAAAACTAACGAAAAGGGTAAGATTTTTAAATTGAAATACATATACCATATACTCATTATTTATCACTTAGTATAATGTATCATAAAATTATAGTAGTCCTTAAAACAATACTGATATAGGAACTTTTAACAATCTGTTACAGATTCTTTACCACTGGAATTGAACTCCATACCAATAGTTCAAAACATATCTGAAGAAGAGACGGTAAAACCGGACAAGAAGCCGTTATTACCTCAAAACTTCCTTAAAACTGCCAAGAAAAATCTTGCTGACATGACAAGAGATGATTTGGAAGATTTCTGTGTACTAAGAATTGTTGAAAGCATCGTCGATAGAACAAACCTGAGTGACATAAAATCAAAAATTAAGGCAATGGCGCTAAACCTAGAAGATTTTAGGAAAAGAGCACTGATGTTGACAAAACAGAATAGAGACCTACAAGTCGTTTTAAAGTCTGTACAGGAGGAACAGAAAAAACGTGTAAATGCACCGATACAACCTTTGAAGATCACGAGGTCTGTCGGCATGCAAGTGTTGATGAACGAGAATGTTGACCCTCAAAGGAATGTGCCTATCCCGTGCCAGCCTCCCGGCGCTCCTGCGCCCCGTCCGAACCGACCGTTGGTGGTGCCGAAGGTTATGAAACCGCCTGTAGTGCTTCCCGCACCCATACCGGTGCCAAGAAAAGTGCCCGTTAGTAATACTACCACCAAGGTTCCCATAACGACCCCAACGAACAATATTATTAAAGTAACGACGGGTCCCAGTCCTGCATTGCGGCTCCCATCACCAGTGCAGAAAGCACCAGAAAAGAGGACACATAGCCGAATGCAAGCGACGCAAGCGAATTCCACAGTCACTGTAGACTTAACAGATGATGAGCCTCCAGCTAAAATTATCAACAAAACCTCTCCTGTAGTAGCTGCACCTGTGAGACTAGTTCCTCCGCAGAATCTGTTGCCCCAACCAAGAGCATTTACTCAGCCTCTCAACAGTCCTAGAAAGGTGTACATCCCAATAAGTGGTCCACAAGGTCAAGCCGTTCAAGCTATCAGACCTGGCCAAACTCTTATGATGAGAAGCGTCCAACTTACTGGTAAGTACTTAAATCTGATTTTGATTTTTTCTTCAAGAATAATCCTGTAGTACGTAGATGTACCTAGACCTACTATGGCATTATACTCTATGCTTCTGTGTAATATAGATTATCTTTAATAATCTGTTTTAGGTCCAAGACCAAGGGTACCACCTCCAATGCCTAGAATGCAGCAGAGTCCGGTACGGATTATAAAATCAATACCCACGCACCCAGCACCCTTGCCCGACGCCATGAAGCAGTATACGCCGCCTACCTGGAAATCCTTGCCTCCAGCGCCCGACTTGAAACTGTCAAAGGTTGAAAATGGAATTGTGATATCGTGGAAAATTGAAGTAGATGCCGACGAATACGAGACGGTAGTCAGCTATCAGCTGTACGCGTACCAAGAGACACCCACACCCCCTAGCTCAGCTCTGTGGAAGAAAATTGGAGACGTGAAAGCTTTGCCCTTACCTATGGCCTGCACGCTGACGCAATTTATGGCCGGCTTCAAATACTACTTTGCCGTGAGGGCGGTAGACATCAGATCTCGTCTAGGAGCTTTCAGCAAGCCTGGAAGCATCCTCCTACTCAACAAGGTGTAAGACTGATTTAGTATTTTTTATTATTACGGACTGACTCAAATATTGTGAATGTGAATGAACGTTCTAGTTGGTTTACTGTTTTAATTGAATATTTATTTAGCTTTTGTGTATAAATACAGGTAATTTTTCGTTTATAAGTAGATAATTGGGGTGTGCAAGCGAGCCATGGAGCGCAGTATTCTGGGTATCAGACTGTCAGATCGTGTAAGGAACACAATACTGTATCCAAAACACAAATCGCCGATGTTGAATACAAAGCCGCTAGCCTTAAGTGGAACTGGACAGGTCACATCTGTCGCACGTCGAACGATCACTGGGCCCAAACCACGGCCATGTGGATGCCACAGAACGTCAGAAGACGCCGCGGCAGGCCCAGGCGGAGATGGCGGGACGAGCTTAGCTCCTTGCAACTTGCAACTGCTTGCAACGACTGGACCACTAAAGCTCTCAACCGCGAGCAATGGAAAGAGAGGCCTTTGCCCTGCAGTGGGATGATCACGGCTAGTAATAATAATAATAAGTAGATGAATATGGTTTTATAATACCGTACCGTGAAGTGAGGTATAAATAGTTAGAATTAAATGTAAATTATTATATACTTACATAGTCAAATGTCTAAATAATGCTCTTTTCTAAATTTAAAAGTTCTTAAATAATTGTGTTTCTTAATATAATATAGTTACTAGTTGTCTTCCTTGTCACTTGTAAATAAGGTACCTACGAATCTGATCTAAATGTTAACACCAAAACGTTAATAATCAGTTTTATTTAATTTTATTTTGCTGAGGTTCGTCAATTGAAAACGACCTATTCTTTTAAAAATAGAACGAAGAAATGTTACATATTGATTGCTTACTTATAATAAAACTTAAAACGTGAATAAAGTTTTGAAATAGTAATTATTGTTTTATTTTGATGTAAAAGTGGCCTACAAGACTGTTAAACCGTTATGAATTATCTGGCTGGGGTCAATAACTGGGAAGATATGCAAGGTGTTTTTCTATTCAATATGATTTTTTATCGATATTTGCGAAGTGTCGTGGTACATCTCTACATCTCCCTGTACCTAGTGGTAGCTTTCTTTTGATAAATTTTAATCAGCTCCATCTAACGACGAACTGACGAATCACAAATGTTTTTAGACTTAGGACTTTTTCGCTGCACGTCCTAAGCCTATTTGAGTTTTTAATTAAATCTAATAACAATCTCCGCTAATTTGTAGGTAGCCGTTGATAGATTTTTTTTTCATTGGAAAAGGTGGTATGAAAATTAATTCTTTAGTTTTTTAGTAAATGAAATGAATCTATTATCCATTGGAAGTTTTTTTTTGGATATTGTCTCTATATAATTTATGTTTTAGCTTTTATAATTTGGGAAAAAATAAACTTTTCAGGTGACAAGATACCACGGTATTGTACTATCGTAGTACCTACCTATTCGACATCAAAATTACGACAATGGGTGATTTTTTCATTTTATAAAAAGACTAAATGAAATCATGCATGATTAACGTTTGATTCTTTGGCTTCGAATTATTTGTTCATTTGGCCATTGTCAAATATTATCTTGACATCCAATAGCCCCAAATTCTTACGTTTTCTTGCAAATTAGAAGCCATGAAAATTCTGTACTTTCATTTTACTAGGGCTAAAACAAAATAATAGCATTGTCTCGAAATATTACCTTCAGCAGAAGTTACATGTATCATTCATATAATAGTAGATTTTGTTAGTAATACACGGGTATCACCGTGCACCTGTCAAGTTCTGTCACTGTCTTGTCAGTGTCAGTGTTGTCAGTCAGCTGCTGAGTTTTTTCAGCTGGCAATTTGTTTGTTCCAGTTTTCGGTAGATTCGCGAACGGGAAGATCGTCTCCGTGTGTCCGCAATTAGAATTACCATTTTGTTAAAGTGAAACGTAACATTTTGATTATTCTAATACATTCATGTTCTATGCATAATGTGCACGAAGGTGTCTTCGTAGTCGTCGACAGTGTTTATCCGCGCCTGAGATAATTTTACGTAGGTAGTTGACATATCGTTTCGCAAGTAGATTCCACGGAGGTGTTTTATTTGTGTACGTTGTGTGAAAAAATATCCGCAGTAATATCTGTGAATCGCCCGCGGCCAGATCGTGGCGAGGGTTCGATAGTGCAATCGATGCTAGGTGCGTGATGTGAGCGCGATTGTGTCTGGAATAGTCGACGCGTTGTGTTGGTGAAGTTGAGTGTCTGTTTGCGTTGTTCCGCTGTGAGCCATGCTGGCTCGAAGCTGTGGCCGTCGCAATGCTCAGGCTTGGCCGGTGAGACAACTTTTATTTTTCTACTACACGACTGTCAGGTAATTCTGCCTAGCTAGGTGGGTTTCGCATCTGTGAGACATTTGAAAACTTTCCTATAAGTTTTGTGTGGATACCTACATCATTAGTTTATCTTTGCCTATGTTTAATTACTCAAACTCAATGCAAACCTACTTTTATAAGACATTACCCAATAAAGAGTTTTTCTATTCTATTCTATTCTATTCCATCCTAGCAAAGTTCCTATCAGTTTGGACAATTTTAGGTACAGTAATTATCAAGTAAGTAATTAATTTTTCTGATTATAAACGGGATGTTTTTATTGAATAGGCCCTTATTAGCTTCCAAATAGACCTCCAAGACACTAACCCCGTAGATATGCCCATTGCATAATTAGCTGAGATGTTAGGGGGACACTCTAGAATCTTCCATTAGTAAAAACAAAACTTTTTGGTGGGAGACAAGAATAATTATAACGTAGTTGAATTGCCTTCTTAATTGACCCTAAAAAAAGATTTAGCATGATGCTAATAACACAGAATACAAATAAACTACTAATCCTAACTAGTTCTTTTGATTTTTTTTCGTTTGTTTTCATAACACTGATTAAGTTCTAACAATTTACACTAAATGAGGGCAAATTATTGTTTCACACAAGCAAAACATACAATAAATAATTTTATTAGTTATTCGTAATTAAGTAGAAGGAACAGTGGCAATTTCCTCATTTCGAGACTGATTCATGTTTAAAATATGTAAACACTGCACTTGTAAATTAAATTAAAAATTTTTCTTCACATAGGCCTCAACAGAAACCTTGCTTGATAGTTAATAGGTTAAAAAACCGTTCATTAGCCTTTAAAAAATTTATGTAGACCCTGCCCCCCAAAAGTTATTAAAAATCCATCTTCAAAGCCTCAAAAATAAGCTTTGCATAGTTGTAGCTCCAAAAATACATTAATTGAAACATAGCAAGGTTAAAACAACTATTAAGTAGATGTGCTTTAAGTACTCTACAAGTTCTACAATAAAGTAGAAAAAAGTTATTAAGTAAATGAACTAGGGGTAGAGATAGAAGCCCCTTATGCCCATAATGTATAACAAGTAATGCCAACAAGGTCTAAAATCAAAGAGCAAGATCTTGTTTGTCAATTTGAAATATTGCAGAACAATTGTAACCCTAATACTGTAGGTACTTATATATCTATTACATTCATTGAATCTGAAATTAGTTGTAACTGTGTACATTCCACACTTGCTATCCAACTTCATTGATAAGAGAGTCCCAATTTTAATGTTTTTTTCTTCGTAAATGACGAAAAACTAATTGTTGATAAGAAATTGTGTTCAACGTTTTACGAATGCGTCTGGGAATGAATTCGTCGGTGTCGTATTCGAAAACTTTCCGACACGCGCGAATAGGGGGTACCTACTGACTGATCTTATGTAACGGACAGGATACCGAAGCTAATGTCGTGTAACAGAAAGCACTAGTTCCGCGCTCACTTTCACCCGCTATTGCCCGCCCCTGCTACTTTCGCTGATGAACTGGCGGCTCACGTGGTGTTACGATTGTTTGGCGTGTTTGCATATCTAAGTATTTTTTTAACGATCTGAGAATCTGAGGTCTGGTCCGCAAGGAATCAAAATAAAACTAGAGCTTACATTATCATCATCAACCCATCTCTGCCCACGGCCGAGCACGGGTCTCCCCTCACTTTCGTGAGAAGGTTTAGGTTATTATTCACCTCGGGGGCCCGGTCCGGATTGGTGGATCACCTGCCTTTCGAAATAATTCTCGGACATGTGGGTTTCCTCAAGATATTTTCCTTCACTGAAAAGAGATAATACACATGGTTTACGGAGATACGCATTGGTACCTACGTGCCCTCACTGGGATTTGAACTCAGAAAGAAAGAAAGAAAGGAAAACGTTTACTCTTCCCGTAAAAATGGAAAAAAAACTCACGACTCTTCCCGTTCCGTGTCGTGGTTAATAGATAAGCATTCCTATTTGTCTAGATCCGAAGGTTTTTAATTACTCGGCAAGGTTTCTACATCTCTTTAACCATGTAACAACCACCTACTGTCCAATATCACTTGAAGACCCAAAATCCGTAGTATCCGAATCTGAAACCGGTTATTTTCTTGCACTCACAGTATAGAGGTTTAATCATAACCCGTAAAAATAACGAACCAGGTTCAATGAACCCATATGTAGGTTAATACATGAACCTATAAAAAAGGAGGACGTTACGACGCCGAATATGAAAGTGAAGCATGAGAATGGCGCTCGGTGGCATATAGTATACATTGTACAAGTCTCTACTTCGTGTTAGTGTGGGAGTAGGGAGGTCAGGCTACTCAAAAATTCCCCTATAAGGGAAAATGCAGTAAAAAGGAAACCCATCTTCTGCGCACTTAAATAAGACAGTGCCAATAGTGCGCAGCGTCATCGTTTTTATTGAAATAATTAAAATATCACTGGCATTGTCATTGTCAGCCTCCGCGGAGTAGTGGGTGATGAGCCGACTGTGGAACGTGAGGTTAGCGGGTTTGATTCCCGTACAGGACAAAGATTTGTGTCAACCACAGATATATTTGCTCAGAGTCTGCGTGGTAGTGGGACCATGATTCTCTAGATATATAGCGAATCCTAGTTAGGGGTAAGGATTTATGTAGGTATGTGATCCTGACGCGCTATTTTATTTCATTATGTGTACATGTGTGCGTAAGGCTTGTGCGTACTGTTATACCCGTGCCCGTGATCTGTAAGGGATAGTGCTGACAGCTCGCCGAATCAGCATCCCTATTAAGGAAGAAAGAAAGAAAGAAAAACATTTATTTTGACACAACAGCGAACAACGTACTTATTTAGAGACAAGACAAGAAAATGAAAACACACGATGAACATAATAGTGTACGCAGATAGCCGGCGCGCAGTGATGTCAGACAAGGCCTGAGCTCAGCATAATGCTGTGGTCAAACCACAACGCTGATTTACGCCATTATTGCTAGACTGTTTGCCCTAGGGTCGTTTTTATTAATTGTCCTTATAAATCTATTTGCGTATCCTAATAAATGGATTTAAATCAAAATAATCTCATTTTGGAAAGACCTAGAACCGTCTTATAACACTACCCTTGTTTACCTATTGTAATTCTTCTGTACTGTGTTTATTTTTGTTTCTGGTGTACAATAAAGAGTTTTTCTATTCTATTCTATTCTACGACCAGATCGGCATAATATCTGACGTACTGTACCTAGCTTAATGCTTCACGGGTTAAATAAAAGTTAACTTTAGCCTATATTGGTCATCTCTGTATCGGATGGCATCGTGGTCATATTTCTGTATCGTGGTCATGGCTTTGTATCGAGGTCATCAGTAAATCTCTGGTAGTTCAATTTGGTCATTATGTTATTTTTATGGGTTCCACTCGGCCAGGCTTTATGGCGCTTAAACGGGGTGTAACTAATGCTCATGATGTATCAATTGGAACGGAATTCCTTGATGTCTGTCTGCTGCTGCTAATGTCACAATATAAGCGGACGATGTAGAGCAGAGGTTCCCAGACTTATTTTCTCATAGACCGCTTTAAAAATTTTGCTAAATGATAAATGATAAATGTATTGTTATTGCCAAAAAAGTTAGTTGTTACAAATAAAATTTACAAAAAGAGCTGGTTCCCCCTGCAGCTTATACCTACAAATTTATTTCCTACCATACATAATATTTCAAACGTGACGTGACAACGTCTAATAAATCGATGAACTCCGGCTGCATGCACGAAAAAATTGATACATTGTCCCGTAACGCTCATTGTTCCATTACGATCATTGTACGCTTGCGCCGCTTCTTACTCTCTTCTCTTCTTGACAGGTTAATTGTTCTTGCATTTTAAAAATCTGATTACTAATATAATTTCAAGTATTCATTCTTTTATTATTAAAAAATGATTCAATTTTATTCATAAAAGTATGCAATCATTTCATCAATGTTTTGTTATGTCGTTGTGACGTTAAAATATCGTCCGTAAACCAACTTTACAGACAACCATTTTTTTTTATTTTTTGGCACCCCAACGAACACCCTCGTCCAGTCTCCCGTGGACCCCTGGGCGTTCACCTGGACCACTCTGGGAACTAAGGATGTAGAGTCTAGACACTTTAAGAAAGTCAAACAACTCTACCGGAAAATATTAGATTGTCTTCAGTTTGTGTGGTTTGAAAACCTGATCATCGATAGAAAGCGATCTCTTAAAATCAATTATTTTTTGGAGTGAAAGATCGACCCTGTGTCCTATAACTAAAGGGTTCTCACTTCACTTTCTAGAGGTAAAGGTGGTGTAAAAATCGGGACCCCTTAACACGTTCACTGCAGAACCGTTCTCCTTTTTTTGGCTCTTTTGCGAATCTTCACACAACGTGTGGTTTCGCACGCCACGCGTGGTTTTGCTTGCCGTAAAATTATAGAAATACCGGTGTGTGTGTGTTTTCAGCAGTGAATGTGTTAAATAAGTCTTGATATATATATTATACTAGCTGTACCCTGGCACGCTTCGCTGTGGCACATTCGCACATTCGCTGATATGTCACTGATGAATAAAATAGATAAAAACAATCCTTGATGCGGATTATATATCATGCTAAAATTTCAGCTCGATCGGTGCAGAACTTTTTGAGTTTTTGAAGCGTACACAAACCAACACTACATTTTTATATATATAGATTATAAAGTCCCCCTAAATTCCCCTAAAGTCAGCAATTCTTTGTTTGAAGTGAGGAACGACAAGTCCAAAACATCAGGGCTTTATGGGAACTCGGCCAAACCTCTTGTTTACACATTTTAAGCTAGCTGCGCATACAAGACCGGTTTGCTAATATGAACTCAATGACTTGAACCGCAAAAACATTAAAACCTGCACATTAACTTTGCAGTAATATATTTGGTTATTATATTAATTATATGCACATGATATGAATAATTATTATTAATACTCAAACTAGTTTTTTTTCTCTATTATTAGAGATTAAATGCCGCCACGCACATCGCACATCCTGTAACAACCCACCGAAATATGTTTTGATTTCCTTATTCTTATAGGTCGTCTATTAGTATAAAACCTACAGGCATCATCATCAGCAGCCTAATGAGTCTCAGCAGTGGGAACTGCTGGGACTCAGGACGATCTAAGACGCTGGTTCATTACACTGTGGGTTAGTAATTGTCCTTATATAATATATATATATATATATATATATATATATATATATATATATATATATATATATTATATATATTATCACAATGTAATGTATGTAATGAATGTAGTCATGGATATGTCCATGTCCTTGAACATCATGTTTTTTATTGGACATGCTGCCGGTGTCCTTGCCTCGCTTTCCTTAGGTAATAATATGGATAATAACCTTATTTATCAGATATGTACGGGTTATTTTCATTTTGAGTGTAATTATACTTTTGCTTATAAATTTAAAAAATAACACACGTAATAATAATAAATAATGAACACACATAATTTATTTACACGTATAATTTACTAGCTGCCTCTCGCGGTTTCACGCGCGTTTGTTATTATGCCATAGAAACCGTTGGTTTTTACTGAATAAAAAGTATCCACATTCTATTCCGAGACCTAAACTACTTCTCTACCTATTTACTTAAATACCACATTTTCCCAAAATCTATCCAGCCAGCTCGCGTTGACTATGATGATAAGCTGTAAATGGTCCATTTTGCACAACACACACACACACACATACACAGAGAGAGAGAGAGACACACACAAAAACTGTAGTTTATATTATAATAGTAGGAAATAAATTAGGATTATAATTCAGGTCCTTTGAAACGGTAATCGGCCCGACCGCAATCGCTCACCTTAAAATTTCATGAAGGTACAATTATGACGTTCTATAAATTTATTTCTAACTTACCTGTTTTTTTTTTTGTTTCAGATGGCTACCAAAGCCGAGTTCCTGAGCATTATTTCTTCATAATGGTAATTTACTTTAAATAATAATAAAGGTTGTACATATTTTATAAATATTTTTTAATAAAATATGGACGAGAAAAGCCCCATTCAAAAATAAAACTTTTGCACCATGTGTGGTGCGTTACGTTTTCCAGGCATTCTAGTAATGCAGTTACTACTTTTAATTTAATTTAAAAATTTTCATCACCATTCATCAACCCATAACGGCCCACTGCTGAACATGAGTCTGTCCTCACTTTCTCCGGGAGGGTTAGGCCATAATATACCACGGGGGCCCGGTCCAGATTGGTGGATACATAGAAATCATTTTCGGGTAGGTATGTGGGTTTCCTCACGATGTTTTCCTTCAGCGAAAAGCGAGTAATAATTACGTACATAATATACTTTACAAGAAACACATTGGTACGTGCGCGCACTGGCATTTGAACTAACGACCCTCTCCTCGGAAGGCGGCCGGAACAAAATCATATGTATTACCATTGCATCGGTTCGCTGGTTCGGAAATAGAAATTATAACTCGCGCATGCACTTCTTACGAGAGGGCCCGTCAGTGAAAGTATTCGATGGCACTTTCGATTCGGTGACGTAACCCACATGAAAACAAACACAAAGCCATTATCATCGCGTTGCGTAACCGAAAACGTAACCGACGTAACCAACGTAACCTTCCCACTTATAGTTGGGAGGGAGTAATGTTTTGATCGAAACTGACGCCGCACACTCGAGACTTTTGTGCGAGCGGCGTCTTGTGCCGCACGATCAAGTGGCGACTGATGTCGGATTTCACCGAAGATGCCTATTTCAATAGAAGTTATTGACCCAATTTACCGAATTACCAAGTACCTACTGAGTTACTGATCTACTCAATCATTAATCTTTATATTTATAAAAAAGTTAGGTATTCAGTTATCATAGTTACTTAAATATTCAAAAGCGTTGATAGGAAAATGTAAATGAATGACATATAATTATAATAATTATATAGATAGATAAACTCTTTATTGAAACACCACAGAACAAAGAAAACTTAAAAACTAGAATAAAACAAGTACGCTACGCTATGGCGCATATAAAATATATACGCTATAGGATTCGAAAATTCTCGTAGCTCGTAGGTAAACCGTTATTTTACTACTATTAGCATCAAAATTACACGTTTTCACGATTAGAAAGCACCAGAACGCGCTGCTAGACCAAAGTGCAGCGTTTACAGTTCGATCGCTATAATTGGCCCGTCTAGGCAACTTGTCGCCGATGGGGGCGACGGATGACGAGTACGTATCAAGTGTGCGGACTGCGGATTTTGATATAGTGCCTCGGGAGGGTTTTATTTTGACGGTATAAGAGAAATGGCTACTGTCATCTCGTGTTGCTCTCCGATCAGTCATGTTTGGACGGTGAACACGCTCTTAAATTGTGATATTAATCAACTACCAGGGATATAGGATGAAAATAGATCGCGAAGGCTTCTGTAGTTTCGAGAGGTATATTATATTGGCTACGTCAACAAAGAGCTTTGAAGGGTGCTTTGGGAAAATCACGACTGTTTACATTTTTTAACACTTTCACTGCTGAGCCGATTTTCTTGTTTAACCACGGGTGCGGCTCTGCACACTCCATAGTGTTTTTCCATACAACAAACACAACAGTTGTGTTTTCAGCACTGAAGGTGTTAACATCAGACCCTAGGTCGTGTAAATCAGTTTTTATGATACAATCTTTTAGCACCTACCAGATAGCTGGTAATTAATATTGTATAATGTTACCACATGTTTAAAATAATTATTGTATGTTCGAAATGGACAGGCAGTTGGACGTTTTTTTTAAATTTTAAGACCACAATATTGTTTTGTACCTACACAGTTTTTAACAATAAACGTATTCTGTTCTATTCTATTCTATTCTAGTTAATTAGCGTTTCGGAGTTAGGTTAAATGAGTATGCGAAGCCTATGTATGTAATTATACTAAAGTAAACATAATACCAATCTTACCAAGTAGCCTTTTT
Organism: Campaea margaritaria; assembly: GCA_912999815.1. NCBI lineage: Eukaryota > Metazoa > Arthropoda > Insecta > Lepidoptera > Geometridae > Campaea > Campaea margaritaria. The sequence continues at coordinate 1,904,515 of OU538801.1, forward strand.
AATATTCTTCCTACACAGAAACCTTCCCTCTCGCGCATTTTTCAGACGGCCCCGTGCTAGTAATTTACATTGTTATTGCTCCTCGTGGCTCCGTCTTCCCTAACAACTGACATCACCAGATCACATCCCATCGGGTACCCACCTCATTGAAACTGGCGTGTTTAATTTTTCTCTTCTGTAAATCAAAAGCAAACAGCAGTTAACGTCGTTGTTTAACAACGTTTACAATAAACAATGTTTATTAAACACTCATAGTCATAACTAAGATAAGGTACGTAATTCGTATTCAAACATCGTTCTTTTCCGGGATTAGTGTACCTCAGTGACGGAGCGTACGAAGGCGCGTGCAGCGGTCGTTGAAACTTTAAATCAAACATATGCATTTGCTTTCAATTAATGCACTGGGGCCTCTTGTCAAGTTGAAATACTTTAATCATTTATTTGTCATAGCGTCCTATGCACCCTGGGCTTCATCATCACAGTCTAACAACATACCAATCCAGTAACCACGATGTTTCAACCGAAACAACCCTTTTCAGCCTAGGACTTTACCATGCAAATATACGGGTCTGAGAGTGTGCGAGGCGTTTTTCACTGACGCTGCACGCCCCGTCCGTCCATTACGGAGGCCTTACAATCAGGTATGCTCCGAGCGAGATTTAGTCGAAGCGACAAGGTCGGTAAACAATGTCGTAATCGTAATACCTACTTGGTTTATGGTGGTGACTCTGAAAGTATTTTTGGCAGGAAAATATGGAATAAGTTTTTCCCTTTTCTGGCATAGGTAATCATAGGCATGTAGCCAAGGTCTACGTTCAAGGCTTCGGGCCGGTGATGGTTATTCCAGTGAAACTTTTCTAGGCTATAAAAGTAATGCTCTACCTTGGAAACAAAATTACAAGTAACAACTTTCAGGGGTAGTTTTATCGGGCTGGAGTTTTGGGGTTCAAACTAAAACTCTGACTGTTATGGCCTAGATTAGTTTGTTTTTCATCCCTTTTGTTTTTGGACCTATTTAAAAAATAGGTTGGTATGTGGTGTGTTGCAATTAAACTTTGTAATTAATACCTAAGCGGCTTAAAACATAAGACCAGGATAATTCTGGGTTTTCTATAAAACCATAGAAATAATACTTTACTGACGTGTCAAAAATCTTAGAAATTCAAATTCGAGTATAATTTATGCATCTGATGCATTGCTGTTATTGCTACTAATGATTGAGTGGGTTTCTTTTAAGTTTTTTGAAGCACGACGTTTCATTTGCAAACTCATTATGACTTAACTGTTTTAATGTATGTATACTCAGTTTTTTATAAGATGCACTTGCAATTATGACAATGTCATTCATCATCAAGTTTTCAAGTTTCATTCATTCAGACTCAAGAAATCACTTACTAAAGTATCAAATTACCTAAAACAACATCAAAAGCAGAAAATCCTAAAACCTCATTCTGTTTTGATTTTCAAATACGGGAAATGAAATCATCATCATCATCTTCATCTTCATCAGCCTCCACTCGTCCATTGCTGGACGTATGCCTCTTAAATCATACTTAGTGGATTTTCCTAATAAATATTCTTCAAAATTTTAATAGAACGCCCACTTTCGCCTGGCATCTGATGATTGAAATCAGGTTAATTAGACTAGAATAGTCACGCCAACTTAATAAATTGTCCTTTCCTCATTTCTTGAGTGCTTACCACAAATATTTGATCGGTTTCACCTCGAATGTTTGCCGAGTGGTCTCGGAATACGTGAGCTGTCCACGCGTTATGTGGCGCCTCAAGAAGCTTTCTTAGTGAATTTGCGTGGTTGAAATTGGCGATTGTAGTATGTATGTCGGTTTAAGAACAACAAATGTCTGTCGAAGCATGGTTCGGAGGTATCTTCGACTCTACAGAAACTGGCTTGTCTATAAGAATAGTACTTTCCTTCTTCAAAGGAGTGTCCTTAATAAAGTACAAAATTGCTAAATGGCCAAAAACTCAAATAAAAAGAATCTTAAGATCTAAACGGTCAAAAAATATATGAAGATGTATCTTCATATATAAATAGTAAAATACGTCACTGCAAGAATTGGAATAGACTCAATATTATCAAGCAGTTTAAGTCAACTGTTGTCTTTATGTGGCACTAAAGAAATGACAAAGAAAGCAATAAACTTAATATGTAGCGGAAGTTAATTAACCTTCTGGAACCAAACCAAAATCTCACAATTTTCAATCTCAAATTTAGTTTGTCAGTTCTCTATCATTGGATCTCAGCCCATCTATTGACGTCACTGCAATGACGTCATTGCGCGCTCTCCCGGGCACGTACCGTGAAGTACCTAAACTGTGATTAAATGGGTCACCTAGATTTGCAAGTTGCGTACCTGTGTACGTAGCGTTTTAGGGGCATGTAACGGTTTAAACCATTCTTTATGATCCTCAACTTAATTAAATCCAACTTTATACAGTCGTATCTCGACATTTCGACCAATCAATCTTGTAAGGCTGTAAAATAACTGTTTCATTAACCGCACAACTAAGTTAGTTTTGTTGTAAATTTGTTGAAATAATATATCCAATTAGAATTACCCAAGCTTTGGAAGATCGTTAGGGTCCGTATTCCGGAACGGCTAGGATCAGACTGAATCGCAACTTGTGCGAGCTTGTATTGAGAAGAGATCCCCATAGAAATAGAAAACTAAAACAACTTAAGCTTGAAAAACAAAAAAAAAAACTTGCAGTTTTAGTGAGATCTACCACCCACCATCTAAAACTGCACAATATGCCGAACGCGTCCGCCCGCCACCCGTTCAATACGTCCGGTTCATCCACGCAGAACTTTAATTGACGGCCTGACAGGTTGAAGGATGGACGGTTGAAAGTGTAATGATTACTTTCGGGGTTTGAAACTTGACAGAGCAGTTTGTAAACTGAATTAACTCGCGTGTTCTACTTGTGTTACGTATCTTTTTATTGTGGCCAGTTAAATTACTTTGATGAGATAAAGCACTTAAAGTCCAGAGTCTAGACATCAGCGTATCAGAATTTTGTCTGGCTGCTCAGAGCTAAATCTGTCACAAAAAGGAAACACTTTGCAGCATCACAGCTTCTAGTGCTTTGGAAATGCATCCGTTAAAGAAAATAGCATCAAGAAACTCAACAGTGCTTATAGGTGCAATGCTAATGTAATTTTGCTTGAGAAAGAAAATTCGTCCTTATCTCGCATGAACCAAATCTCCGTCTGCTTTGCGATCTGAGCTGTTTGTCGAATGAGGTAGTGTAGGTCTCTGGTGTCAGAGCTTGTCAGCCCAAAAGCCTTCTGACATGACCTGACGACTGATATCAGGCGAAAACAATCGGGTCATCCGAAGCACGAAACGATGGACACATAACTTGTGAAATTAAGTTCTTGCTGCGACGGTGCAGAGATTTCTTACACGGTCCCTTTGAATAGCATGTATCACGCACAAACTATCACTGCAACCTAGACTAACTGGTATTAACTAGTGGACGCTTAAAAAACTAACCGTCCTGGAGATTGTTGGCGTACGTTTGAGTCATTATAATCTTTTATTTGTAACGCAATGACGAGCTGACTTATCAGCGAGCAATCGCTTTATAGATACTGATTTACTAAAAGTGCACGTCCGAAGTATTTCACAACGGAAGGTCATTTGCTATTGCTTAAAGTTCCGGAGCTAGATTTCGCCTCTCGCCTGTAATGATAGCACAGTATAAATAAGATAATCCTACTAATATTATAAATGTGAAAGATAATTTGTTTGATTATTTGGATGTTGGTATGAGTATGCGAAGAGACCCCTAAGCTTAGCAATAATGTTGGATATCTAAAATAACGATATATTTTACACTGTTATACTTATTGTTTATGTTCTGTGAAATATTAAAAGTCTACGTTTATCGAAAGCGAAACTAAACTAGGTCAATCCAATAGAACTGGCAGAAACGACCACAAGACATGGAATTTTGCACAAAACTCAACGAATTCGTTAACGAATTGGGTCAATTTCTGTCGAAACTTGTATAGTAATTTCTCAAGACATTTTAATTAATTAATTGCACATTGTCACAGTTTCTCGGCTCTCATAATGGCCCATTGTCTGTCGTTTACGAAACTTCTTTTTAAACTTTGTTGAAATTTGCTGATACAAGTAAAACCATTAGGTGCCCTGCGGGCAGGTTTCTGCCTCCTTTTTCCTAATTCCATGTGACTAATGAGCATGAGCATTTTTTTGCAAACAAAGATCAATCATTACTATGACTGACCCGAAAGTGCGGAGTTTATTTTTTCTTGGTTTATGAAATCTTTGCACTTAATAATTATTTCCACTTTATGAGTCATGTGATTATCCAACTAAGGCAAATCTGCCAAGCATTCTTCTTTTACCTCTTTTCTCGGGATGGAGCCCTATGAACGCTGACCCAATCATATTAGGATGTTTTGTGATCTCTCCCAGTACTACAGAAAACTGTAAAGACCAAAACTTCAAAATAAATCATTATATCTCAAACATATGTGTGTAAAAATCACTGGGTACTTTGATTAACTTACTCAACGCATATTTCAGAAACATAATAGATCCAGCTCTTTTGAGTTACAATTTTCTGTAATATATTTTTTACGCTATTAAAGTAATATCCATGACACCGACAGTAGCATTTAAGAACAACGGTAAAAATCTCGAATTGAGCATTGAACTAAGTATCGACGGGCTTGCAGATCTCAAATCAAATCTACGTTCGAGTCGAGAAACAAATTTAGCGTCGGATCTTAAATAAGAGCCATGATATTAGAGTCAAGCAATATTCCTTCAAACACTTCATCTATTTCCATTATGTCTCCATCTAAGTTTGCAAGTATGGACCACAACACAATGGACGACCTTGTACAGCTCCCCACACAATAGCGATTCATTTAGGCCGTTAAATGTTTCCAAAGCCAGGCAAGAAGCGTAAGCGATTCTGTGACAGACGAGTTTCAGAGACAATGTCACAGCTTAGGTAACTTATCCACTGTAACAACGACATTATCCTTTCGTAATGCCTTAAAACGCCCATTAAATACGTAAAATGACGGTAAATTACGGCTCCGGAGGACCAGGCTTTATATTTCCAAGGGATTCGTGAGAATTTTGATTTAATATAGTTTTTTTGTTGAAACATATATATATATACTAGCTATGCTCTGCCACGCTTCGCTGTGGCACATTCGCACATTCGCATTTCACATTCACATTCGCTGATATGTCACTGATGAAAAAAATAGATAAAAACAATCCTTGATGCGGATTATATATCATGCTAAAATTTCAGCTCGATCGGTGCAGAACTTTTTGAGTTTTTGAAGCGTACACAAACCAACATAACATTTTTATATATATAGATTTCATGATTAAATGTTTAGGTCTTCGCTTTGCTAACTGATATGTATGTTGATATCTACAGCCAGGTATTGAAAAGTTTCGTTCTCTACTTTCGTCTATCATCAGATGAGTTGAGTTGTCTGCTCTTCCTCTCTACCTTTATAATTTGGATGTCCTGTGTCGACGCTTGTCTTCGGGTTTCTTTACCGAAGAAGGCGTAACTTCGCGGAAGACTAAATCGTTCTTTCGTTTACTTCTCGTGCTAGATTTAAAAAAAAACCCACCTGTATATCGTATTTCTTCTTGTCTCTTTCTTACCGTGTTCTTCACCGCCAAGTATCTAGGTCTCTTTATCACTAAGAAGTCCTACATTCTTCAACAATCATGTTATTCGAACTGCATGACTATAAACAATGTTTGCTTATCAATTACGTAAGAACAGTACAGTGTTCAATGGAAACAATAACAAAACAGTCATCACTTCAATGCCGCGATAAGTAAAAGAGTCAAAGTTTGTGAATACTTGTGATAAAGACTTCTAATTATAAGACGAAAGTTTAAGAGTGTACAACGCTGCAAAATCTAGCGCGAGCGTAGACAAATCGGATGTGCCGCGTCCTGCAGTTCATACTTTTTGACTATGACGTTCAAAATCAATTCAGCCGTACCAGCGTTGAAAAAACTAACATAAACCGAAAATTTCGCATCTATAATATTAGTGGTATCATAGAACCCAGTTGCACCGCTATGACCTTTATTCAGAGCATTGATCTTAGCGGTAGTAAGGTCTACTTTAAGGCCATCTTGTAAACAATGCGATGCTTGCTTGGGACGACGCACTCAACGGACATCCTTTACTAGGTCACAGTACTAATAGTACAATTAACTAGGTCATTGTATCTCATGTGGCATACCCGGCTTCGATAACGAGAACCTAGTAATTACTCATGTGTATTAATTATCCAAATGGCATTGCTAATTTGTATTAAGACGTTCTATCTCACGAAGACCGATACGTTGGATGTTACCTGTATACTAATTGTTTTAGTTTGCATAATCGCGGAATCTCTCGGTCATAGACACGTAATAATCTATCGCCATCACTACTTCATCCAGGACCATAATTCTATTCGACAACGTCGAAAGAAAGTGATAAAGTGTGGTGTAACTTGTTTCTCAAATCCGTTTTCTCGGTAACAATTGGATATTTTAGGACCACGTGAAAGATAATGAAATTGGTTTTCCATCGACATACACATTGTAACAATTTATTATCTTGATGCAGTTGTATTCGACATTGTGTCTATTGCGCGAGAATCGGAGCCCCTAGGTGGAACGGTCCCTGTGAAATAGAATTCTGCTCTGATGATTCCCTCACTCGTAAGGCGCCTTGTTTGAGTTCCTCGCCGCAGCAAAATGAAAGAGTTGCTCGTATTATAACATTGAACCACCTCACTTCAGTCACACAAACCGCATTATCACGTGAAACCGCTAAATTGCATGCACGCGGCCGGTCGTTTCGTTTGTTCGTGATTTACAGCACTTTGCCATTGTTCCGGAATAAGCTATTCTAGCTCAATGTAACTGAAAGCAATACCTATTATATTATATTGCGTTTGGTGTCGCTTACGAGGCATTTACATTTGAGCGATTGCATGTTGCACAATTTAGAGATTGGCTTATAACATATATAGACTGCTGCTGCATTTAACTTTTAACTGCGTCTTTACTGGTCTTGTACCCGATTATAATACCCTAAATTCTAATGTAGATGCCATTTAAATGGAAGAGTTAAAGAATAATGTCATTTTAAATCTATCCACTTTAATTCTATTTATTTAAACCTGCTCACAAGTTTTACCGAGAAATTCATAATGTTCTAAGAAAGTACCTACCTTATAGAATAATATTTAATTTCTCCGTATCTCATACGTATGTTTACTTAACTTGTTTGATAATTAAGAAGGTAGTTTATTTTGCACCCATTGCTGATAACGGACTAACATTTAAGTTTCACCTCGAATAGAGTCAAGTGTCAAAGGAAGAGAGAGAGAGAGAGAGTAGAGAAGAGTAGGGAAGAATAGAGTCAAGTGTTGCTATACTGAACGAGTGAAAGCACTAGGAAGCCAACATTTCATTCGTCTCCGCTTTATTAGTAGGTACTAAGAATTACCATATTACCTACTATGTTATTTAATTGCTGACCATGATCCAGCATTTGATTTGCTAAGGTTAATCAAGTAAATAATACAGTTATGAGAATTGAAGCTTCGTGTAACGTTAAGAAAAAAGTTACGATAACATCTTCGCTAATTCACATGATCATTCGTAAACTATCGATTGTTATAAAACAGATAAACCGACCTTCTTGGAACTATCTCTAATAATAATTGATAATAACGTTCTGTTCTGACATCATGTTTTTCGTCTTGTTACAGGCGATAAAGTATCTGTGGCAGTGCAGAATCGCCGGCCACCATGTTGCGACCGGAATCGCCTCTCGCTGACCACCGCAGCCTCCTCCCGCGGCGGCTACTGCCGGTCAAGGCTCAGATAGCACCCGCAGATAAGCGAAAAAACCGCCGGTCCCTCGAACTCAACCCCGCCTCAAACGACCATGTCCCCTACGAATACCCAAAACTGCTCATATCTAAAACGACCGACTCGCTCAACACAGAATGCCCTCGCAAAATCATCAACAAACAAGACTCTACGGACAGTCTCAAACGCGCTCTGCTCACCGATAAAAAAGCCGCAATCAAAGAGGCTGACAAGAAGGCTCAACTAGCTAAACAAGACTCTAGCGAAAGTCTGAAGAAGGCTCTGCTATGTCGACAGGACTCAAATGATAGCGCGAAGAGAAAAGACTCCGATCCGAAGAGGATAGAGAAACCGAATGAGGTGAAGCGAGTGGCGGAGATCAAGCGAGGGAGTGATAAGAAAGGTTTCCTAGAAACTGATATTGACGAGCCTTGTAAGAGGATCTACGAGAGAAGGACAGGATGCGCTCGACCGACTCTGCCCCCGGTGGCCGAGAAAGGGGCGGCTACCCCCAGCTCTCCTCACGGGAGTCCTATCACCCCGAGCGTGGCAGCAGTGGCGGAAGGCCTGGTGCGGTGGGGCAGTGGGCTTCTCGCTGGGAAAGAGGAACCAGGCCTGAAAGCCGCTACTAGTTGGTACGGCTATGGGACGCTTCCAACAGACAGTGATAAGGTAAGATAGTTATACACATACGTCATTATACGTATAGATTTTATTGAATACATAAGTTAAATGTCACATGTTAGTAAACGTGGCAGTCAAGTGAGCGATAATGGAATGATATATTTTCACTTGTATTCTAAAGGCTACAACTTAACTCACAATCTTTACACGTTTCTATCCAATTATGTCTTCTGCGCATTTTAACTTAAAATCAATAGTTTGACTTTTAGTAAGTTGTGAATGTCCTGATTTATAATGCTTAGGATTTAAAATATGCATTCTATTTCGAACAGACCGTAGATAATCTTCTTTCATAGTTTCTGCTGTCTATAAATTAGCATTTTCAATTTGCCATTTTCCATTCATCGTCTTGTCGAAATTTTATCGACTTTTTAGTCTGAGTTTCATCATTTCATCTCGCTCTTGGTTCAAGGATAAAGGAGCATTTGCATTCACCTAAGTTTAAACTCGATTGTGTTATATTTGTGTGAGTGAGTCATAGTGTGCAAGTAAATAAGTCATCATAACTGTCCAATAATTAACATGATGCTTGGCTTGCCTGATTATTGCTGGTGATACATATAATTATGTGAAAGCTCAGTTTTCAATACAGTTTTTACTGTTTGGTAGCTGAGAACTCGACATGTTTTTGTAATTATTAAATTTGGTGTACTAGATTAAGGGCACGATGAGGTACATAACAATGTGGTAAAAATCTCTAAAAATATTAAAACTAAACGACGAAAAGCAGTTACGTTAAGTATCTCTAAATTCAAAAAGAAGAATCTAAGCTATTGATAAAAAATGTTTATAGGCGGCGCGCCGGTTCATGGCACCTGACTGGCGGGAAATTGTCTTCTCATACCTAGTGATAAAAAAATACAACCGTGAACGAAGTCTTGGACGACGGCTATAATTAATTATTTAGCATTTTTAATAAACCTATCTTTGCTCAAAGATATTTATCAAAAAATTGGGTGCTAACAGAACCAGGGTTTTCCCTCTAATCATAGACCACTTGATTTTCTTAGAATAGTATACAAGTATATCCTCAAACGATATTAAGATTAATATTGCAGGTCGGGATTTACATAGGAACTCCCATCCATTATTTCCATTATCTGTGAGGATAAATATCACCTATAGACGACGCGGGGTTTACCTCTACTTTTGCTTTACGGTTCAGTTATGAATTTTGTTTTCTTATAAACTGCAATCAACGTATAAACATTTAAACACTACGATATATTTATTTTAGTCGAGTTTTTATAACAAAGAAAATTTGCTTTGAAAAGAATGGCCGTGTTGAATTTCCAACAAAAGGACGTTGTTCACCAAATTTTAATATCCTTACAAAAGCAACGTTTGGTTTCGAACTAAAAATGTTTAACTATTGAAAAGAAGCCGTGTAGACAGTGGACACACTGTAGATACATGTGCAGAAATGGTTGGAATTCCATAACACCGGTCTAAATTCATAACAGCTGAACAGACAAATAAAACTGTCTGCGAGAGGATTTTGGTTTTCATACTGTTGTCTTTGTAGTAAATCTGAACTTTTCAGTTTTATTTTACCTAGCCCTTGTCTCTGTTCGTCATCATTATCATCAACCCATATCGATCCACTGCTGAGCACGGGTCTTCCTTCACTTTCATAAGGCGGGTTAGGCCATAATCCACCACGGGGGTTGAGTGTGTGAATTAAGTGGATACTATACCTACCTCCGAAATAATTCTCGGGTAGGTATTTGGGTTTTCACAATGTTTTCCTTCACCGAAAAACGAGTGATAATTACGTACACAATTATGCTTTTACAGGAACACATTGGTACGTGCCCACATTGGCATTTAAACTCACGTCCTTCTCCTTGGAAGGCGGACGTCCCAATAGGCACTGTTGTCTGGTTTCAATTGTAGATTTCGTACATTGATGACATAATCACCTTTGGTAATGCGCATCTAATTCAAGATCATCAAATTCATCGCAAACTTCAAATAGCTTTATCTACATAGAATATAGCCATAGTTCCCTTAGTTTTTCTACGGAGTTTTTACCAAGTGAATCTGTTAATGTTCACCCAGTAGCACACAACCTTGACGCCTTTATAAATTAAGCAGTTACTAATTAAATCACGTTTCAAACCGAGGCGTATGTTATCTTGTATGGACTTTGTAGTTCTCATCTTAAGTTCAATGCCATCAAGGACAGCAAACTGTTGAAAAACTATGTCAATATTTGGTTGAACTTTGTCGTCAATCGTTGCTCAAACTTAAATACCAGCACTTAATTACCTATAGCTGATTCTATCACGTTTATGTGACAAAGTTTTTTTTCCTTTAGTCAGTCAAACATCTCTACTTTCTTTTTGTCATTGTTTACTTACTGTCACAGCTCATTGGGTTCTGTTTACTACATTACCACATTATCTAGATGACAATCAGGAAACTGTCTTGCGGAATACGGAAACGGGACGTTCCTATTTCATACAAATCGAGTGTTTGTTTACAATTCCAGCGTTTTTGCCGTGATCAGGAAGCTTATTCGGGATCGCACGCTCTGTGTGACACTCGGCAATCAACAGTTCGGGCGATCGCACGCGCTTCTTTTAAATAACGAACGAATTCCGATTTCGATCTGCTATTTCGTACACGAAACATCAGTATTGATTCTAGAAAATCGATGCGAAAATGACGTCACGAATTACAATGCGTCACACAGTGAACCAATGTGTGTGTTGTGATACCTTCGATAGTGAAGTGATAATAAGTGATTACTAAAAGATAATAATCGATTTATCTGACGTTGATCGATTGTATTGAAATGCCAAGCGATTTGCGCCGTGCAAGGGTAAGGTTACGATCTTAGCATAACCCTAATTATGACACAAGTTGTTTCTGGTTTTTCCTGTTTTAATTTGTTTACCTGTAATGAATATATTTAGGTTGACCGGTCGAAGGGTGTGATTCGAGTTCAGCAATTATACAGCTCTAGAAATAGCTATGACAAAATCGTATTTTATGGGTTTTCTTGATGATTAGAAGGTACATAGTCTTTAGAACAATGTATTGTATTTTAAATACTGTAATTACAACGAGATCTGAAAGAATGTTAATTGCTTCATCATATTACTCATTAGCTCTTAGCTGCGGCTTTTCATTCTGCGGAGCTATCTGATCTATTTGAGCTGTGTGATACGTGGTAAGGTAACCCAACGATCTCAGCTAAGCTTATTTTACGCTATCGTCCTTCCCCTCACTTAAAAATACTATTGGGTCTTCATCATCATCATCGCCTTCATTATTTTGGATATGCTGGGAATGTCTGTCTCCCTTGAAATTGTTTCTTTAAATTCCATTAATGTGAACAAGAAACAGTACATGGCTAATTTTGTCCTCGGATGAAAATACTCTATCAAATAGTCACTGTGTCTAAACAGAACAAGGTCATGGTCGTGCCATTAATAATGTTATAAGATTAGATGGTTTACCTAATTGTATTTGCGTACGTGTTCATATCAAATTACATCTGCATTGTCTACAATTCTTCAAGATTAAAACTAAGAACTGAATTATTTCAGTAAGTGTTATCGATTTCTGTAAAGAAACAGATGTTCATCTAGATTAATTCCGTGATATAATTTGTCGTCAATGTAAAAGTGTCTAGCTTTGTACATCCCTTTCTCGTCTTTTTTATTATTTGAAACATGAGATCGTTCATTGTTTGCTTCAGCAAAATTGAAATAAAAACATCATCGTACTCCTTTCTTAGTTCTCCTACGTTCATGCCGGGAAATAATAAATCGTCCATGTAAAACAAATCAAGCCGACACATTCTAGTAATTTTATCGGCTCTCTTATCAAATGTACATTTTCATCGTTCACTTCTTCAGATAAATAATTTTCATTCTTATTTAAAAGTTATCAGTTTCCTATGAAGTTGGTACTTATAACGTGTATTTATTTTTTATATTTCTCTACCACACCATAGGGCGTAAGTTTGACCTTTCTTAGAAATAAATTAACTTGCTTGAGCAAATTATTTTTCTATTCACATGAAATACCGTAACTATGTTACATCGCTACTAACATACTTGATGATGAATCATGGCATGGTGAGTAAATGTTAGTCATTTTTGCTTACAATCGCAGAATATGGTCGAACGTATCCCACTTTCAAATCACTGTTTGATTTTGTATGTTTACCTGCTTTACTGTCAGTAGTTTTTGCGTACAATCGCAGAATATAGTACCTCAAGTATTCAACTTTCAAATCCGTGTTTGATTTTGAATGTTTACCCGTTTTATACCGTTACGCCCTGGTTTAGAACAATGCTGTCTTTTTGTTACCTTTCTGGGTTAACGTAGTCCGTTAATGAACTCATGAACCTGATCGTTGATTTATTTACTGAGTCTTATCATATCATTAATTTCACTGTTTGTATACGTAAGTGCATTATTAGATCATAGATTGCAACTGCCTATTATATCTGTTTTATCATCGCCTAAGTGTTCTTTTAGTTAGCGAAGAGGAGGGGAAATCATTTCATTGGTATCCTTCATTATTGTATCAGCTTTTCTTTAACTCTCCAGTCTATATGTAACTTTACTTATTTTATTCTGCTTCTAAATTGTTAAGTTTGTTTGTTTGGTTTTATTTGAATAACCATTATCCCAAATACCATGTTCAACAAAAGACACTAAGCATTAGTGCCAATTATTATAGTCACCGAATACGCAAAATTATAATTTCATAGCTCTAAAATTACTGCCGTCCGCTTGTTTTCATAAGCTTTGAAAGTGACAGCGATCACATTAAAGCTGCCAAATGTATAATTTAAATTTAGATTAGTGCAAAATCGACATCGTTGGCTGCTTGCAGAATTCTCTAGAGTTTTCCTTTAACGATTAATTCATTATTTTTTTAACATTCCTCGTCTCTAATGAATTCACTCATTTGCTTATATCATTCCTTAGGCTTGGATATACAATGCTAGGATTGGGAAACCAGGTCAACGACTCCCACGTCCTTGGGACGCTCTACATTTTTATCTCATCCTACGACTTGGAAACTAATTAGCTGCACTGTGAAACTAATTAAGACAAGATAAAACATTACATAGACCACAGTTACTGTTGTGCGCGTGCCGGAAAGGGTAACCAAATGGCACCAGGTGATGGAAAACATCGTGATGGAACACACATATCCAATAATTATTGACTGAGCCCCGGGTATGGCCTGATCTTTCTCGCGACTGAGGCGAGATCAGTGCTCAGCAGTGGGCGGATATAGGTCGTGACGATGATGATGACATGACACCAAACAAAACCATCGTAATGAAATAGCCACTCGATTGGGTCTTCTCAGAATGTCTGTCTGTTTATGTCGAGCATGACATGGCAGTACTTAGAGATTATCTATATTTATCGCGCATTGAACGCATATGTTATACTAGCTGCGCCCCGCGGTTTCACCCGCATAATTCAAGTTTTCCCGCAATAACTCTCTTAAAAGCAATATAACATTATTTTCCCCGTTTTTGTCACATTCTTCATTGATGCTCAGCTCCTATTGGTCGTAGCGTGATGTTATATGGCCTATAACCTTCCTCAATAAATGGTCTATTCAACATAAAAAGAATTGTTGAATTCGGAACAGAAGTTCCTGAGATCCTAGCGTTCAAACAAACAAACAAACATACTTTTCAGCTTTATATATTAGTATAGCAGCTTTATATATTATTGCGGGCGCACGCATTTTAATCTCATCTGTTGGTTTTCCCAAAGCTCTCACTTCATCAATCACTTTAATATTTGGGAAGTCATAATTCATAATTGTTTATGTAACTAATATGCGGAGGAACGGTACAAGGATATATATTTTATACAGTTTATGACAACAAGTGAGGAGAATTGATGGAGAATGGTAGAACCGGTTCCTCAGGCATATTGATATAAATATCTGTGTTATAACCAAACTACAACATAAATTCTGTCTAGTTTCTAGTTTATTCTCTGTTGTTTTCCGGTTTTTGATTTAAATTGAATTTCTTGATAAGATGACAAGGGTTCCAAATATTGCGTCTATCAACTTTTTCTCACTAAAGTATCAACTGCCACACATTATTTATGCAAATAAATGTACTAGATTTGAAAACCTACATATATACTAGGTGTACCTCGCCACGCTTCGCTGTGGCACATTCGCACATTCGCTGATATGTCACTGATGAAAAAAATAGATAAAAACAATCCTTGATGCGGATTATATATCATGCTAAAATTTCAGCTCGATCGGTGCAGAACTTTTTGAGTTTTTGAAGCGTACACAAACCAACATAACATTTTTATATATATAGATATATACTTATGTGAATTATTAAAAAAAAATGTTTGTTGCTCATAGACTAGAACCAGAATGGGCGGGCTTTTCATATTACTAAAAAAACAAGTTTTTTAGTAAAACTGACCCTAGGGCGTTATTAGTTATATCATATCTTGCTATCGCAATACAAAAACACCTTTAAAGCAACATAATAATAATATACTATTAGTTAATCACCGTCATGGCGTATACGTGTAATTGGTTCTATGTTGGTCAAAGGCACAGTCATGTACTACTTACTTATTTAATTTGGGTACCTTGTCGTAATACGAAATCTAGTCATTCCTTTAGGAAGTAAAACCATATTTTCATTGGATTAAACATTAAGCTTGGTATTCGTATTATTTTCATAAGTTTATTAATAGATTAGAAAATGCGTAATATAAAAATATAAGTAGCTGCGCCATCCGGTTTCACCTACGGAACGGAACCAGGAATCTGTAAAAACAAAAGCTAATAGCACTTAGGGATAGTGCAGATTTCAAAATCAGATCAGTAGTTCAGGTGTTACTTTCCAAAAAACTCACAAACAAAATATATTATTAGTAAAGACTAACCCCCTTATTCATAAAAAGTTATGTGACGTTTCATAAAATCGCGCACTACAAATTTGTACTGCGCAGTACTAAGTGACGTTCGATAACTTTTTTATAAATAAGGGGGTTTAGCTGTTACTCATTTAACATTTTTGACTGCTGAGCCGATTTTCTTGTCTAGCCACGGGTGCGGATCTGCACACACCATAGTGTTTTTCCATACAGCTAAAACCGCAGTTGTTTTTTCAGCAGTGAACGTGTTAATGAAAGTTCACTGCGACAAAGTACCGCAATGTCTGCCTAGTGAACGTTAAGCCAAGGATTTTTGAAGGTTCCGTAGCAATTTGCCCAAGGACGGCCATTCAATCGGATCTTAGGTTTGGTGATGGTTATTTTTTGCCGACGCCGATGTTTATGTAGTAAAAGAGTCGCGTTGGGTTGCCAACCCTAAGACTGAACCGTGAACGCTCTAACCAAAGGACCACGCACGCTCAAGCTTACTCCTCTGCCAAAGTATATTACCGACAGTTCATATCACAGTAATAAACGGATAAATCTGAAAAATACTAAAAAGCGTGATTGAGTTAAAATCATGTATTCAAACTTTTGCACATATGAGGTAGGATTTAATAGGTAATTTCCATAAGCCGATTATTGGCGATAAAAATCTTTTAGGAATAACTCTATATACGGTTCTCTCCATATCTCTTACCTACATACTCACTTGTACTATTATTTACTCTATGGCTACTCCAACAGTTTCTCCGAAGATTCCTAACTGGTCCCGCGCACCCGTTGACCGTCCTTAGCCATAAGTTATTGATACAGCCGAGAGTACGTGACCCTCCCAGACCTCTTAGTTAACGCGATACGGCTGCCTGATCACGTAAAACTCAGCAGTTGGCAAGCGATTACTAAAAAAAATCAGTAATATCAAACCACGGAAACCGATCGCTCGCTTATGGTTCCAACTGTTGGAGAAGGTAGCCATACCATAGATACTAGCGTCACTAGCGACTGGCCTGAATTAGACGGAAGCAAATTAATGCAGCTTTTGTTTTAGCAGTTTATATAAATGACGTTTGACAGCAATGATAGCGAGATTTGCGGCTGTCGCCAGCCTGTCGTGAGATTCGTAATAAGGCAGCGGGGCTTCTGTTCGCCAAATCCGCTTTGCGTGAGGACCGCAAACTTGGAATTATTCTGGGTCCCTGTTCTTGAGTTGTTTTAGGAGTAAGGGGGTAAGCGGTTTTCTATTTCTGAAAATAGACATGTTTTTGTGAATGTGAAATTGAATTACTTGATTTTTTTTAGTTATGAAAAATTTGGTTCGGTTCGTTGTGAGTATGCATGAAATCGAATTTTATAAAATAATGTCTTCGTAGCTGAAAGAAAAAATAAGAATGGACGAAATAAATCTGGTAATGTTTTAGTGAACAAAATAACAATTGTTGATGCTGCCCGAGCTGTGTTAGGCTTGATCTGAATAATGAAAATGGACTTTGAGTAACTCATGTGTGAACATATCAGACTTGGTTCAACTCCTAGATCGCATCACAAGTTCTTTTACATCATCATCATCATCATCAACCCATAACGTCCCACTGCTGAGCACGCGTCTCCCCTCACTTTCGTGAGGAGTTTTAGGCCATAATCCCCCACGGGGCCCGGTCCGGATTGGTGGATAACATACCTACCTTCGAAATAATTCTCGGGTAGGTATGGTGGGTTACATACAAAAGACAAAAAAAAGAAAAAAGGTAAGAAAAGATAAACATAAAGTAAAGTATGTCCAGTAAAGTTAAATATCTTGTAAGTATAGCACGAAATATAAAGGAAACGTCTATAAATATAATTTGCTTACCCTATTTACCGCAAAAACTGCTTACATCGGGACTAGAAATCAAAGCTTATCTGGGTATCATAAAATACATTGTCTGAAGTAATCCTATCCAATGGCAGACATTATGTCTGCAGACGAGCAGTCGGCAATTGCCGGCGAAACTACACACTCGCTCACACACGCTCTGGGGATCCCATAGGCATCGAAGCGGATCATTATAAAAAACTTGCTGATCCCGCTGTTCCACCCGCATATTTCCAGTTTTCCCGCCCGAACTCTGCATTTTCCAGATTAAAAACAGCTCATGTCACACGTGAAAAGAAACAACTCAAGATCGCGAAATCACATAAGTAAAAATAACTGTCAAATCGCGAGTTCATACAAAAATCATAAATGTTGTTCCCAAATTTTCCAATTTTCCGGACAACTTTTCCAATTTTTTTCTGAAAAGCTGATTGGAACTATTTCGAACACAAAATAGCTAAATCGGTCCAACCGTTTTCGAGTTTTGTAGTTAACAACATTTTTAGGTTACATTTTTATTTATATAGATTATCTACTTCATAAAAAATTGGCCACATTCCACCCCGCGTAATCTGCTTCCCCGCACCTCTACCCGCCAACGAGTGGACAATCGAGGGGACAGTATAATATTACACGCCCAAATGTAAAAGACAAACAGCTTGTATTAACCTTCAAACTAGCGGGCTGTCTTTTGTTCTAGTCGCCTAGTATGTTTGTGTCATAGCTTTGTGTATGTATGTACTTACACACAATTTTGGCGCGTGTACTAACGTCATTTATATGTGTGAGTTATCAAACCAGCTTATTTGTTTAGTGTCTGGGGTGTGACGTAACTACAATGCGGATAGGTGTGCGCCGTACGAATAGAATTGTCGTGTATATATATATATATATATATATATATCAACCCCAGTACAGTCGCACTCATAAACAATGTCAATACATAAATTAAGCGCTTCCTTAGTTATCTGTCAGTTTCACGTGCGCACAGTCGTCTTGCGTGTCATCGGCATGTAGAGGTGATAAGGTGATAACAGCTGCAGTGGCTTCGAGAGGTTATTTTCCATTATACTAAAGCCATTGGACAAATAGGTATCTCAGCAATATATCGACGCTAGAAAGCGTAAACGCTGTAACCTTGAAACGCAAAATTGTTCACCAAACTTTTTTTTTGTTGAAAAAAAATCATAACTCAATATCTACTCGACCTAAAAACGTAAATTTTGGATATTTGGTGTGTTACATACAAAGCTACAATACTGCTACCTTGGATATATCCTAAAGTTCCTAGGGGACGTTGAAATGTGGGTTTGTTTCCAAATATGTAAAAAAAGTATTTTCGGGTCTGTCAAAGGGTTACAGCGTTTACGCTTTGTAGCGTCGATATACAGAACTTCGAGCTTTTATCTAATATAGTAAAAGCTAGCCAATATTGTAGGGTGGTCCTATATTTAAACCTTATGAAAAATGCTTTTCAGTAGTTTTTTCTACATTAATTTGAAGTCGCTTTAAAGAATGATTACTATTATAGCATTATAATTAGCACAAGGTGCTTCCTTTGTTGAAACTATGCGACATTGTCAGTTGCGCACAATATCGGTTGTTCAAATCAATTCATTGTTTTTGTCGACATAATCTGCTGTTGTTTATGTCTCTGCCATTGACCCGTCGCATTGCATAAATGTAAACAAATAATGCTGCCATCAACCGTTTGGATTTACACTATATTATTTACGAAATACTTGGCTTACGTAGGTTCACAAAGGTATACTTTATACAGAATAGACAGTCTCCACCCCGCACGATCCAGTTTATGCACCCGCTATCTGGAGGGCTCTTGGGAGTCTGTCAATTTCACATTTTTCATTTCACCATCAACCCATAGCGGCCCACTGCTGAGCACAGGAGGCCTACCATGACATCTTATAGCGTATCGTACCGTGACGTCTTATTTTTTATGTTGCTGCCACTTTCGTGAGGAGGATTGGGCCATTTTTTTTTAATTATGTTTATTTGTGTGGTCTGCATGCCACTATATTTGTCACCTCTGCACATGTTTTCGCTATTCACAGCAGGTGTGCAATTTAACATATCAATGCTAGTTAACAACTAATATCGTTAAGTTGCATTTACAATACAAGTGTGTACAAGTGTCGTTTCTTTATGTTGTCAATGCGAATAATTATTATGTCAATATTTTTTTGATTTTGAAATTTAATTATCTTGGTAGAGTAGAAGAATAGATAGATAATTAACCAGGAAGGTAATATAATTTAGTATTAGTAATAGCACAGATTACATGCTAGTTTTTGAGATAATAGTAATACCATTACTATAAAATACTTACTTACGCCGCGTGTCTGTCTGTCTCAACGCGATAAAATCATAAACTACCGAACTGATTTGCATACAGTTTTCACCAATGGACGGAGTGATTCAAGAAAAAGGTTTATGTATATAATTCATTAATGTTTTGTGTAAATTGGTGGAAATATGACGATGATTGTTGCAGATGTCGGAAAAAATCTAGCCGATTGGCAGCTTTCATTAAAAACGCTGCCTTTTCAGATATAATAAAACTTTTCCTCTTATAAAGGTTTACAATAAAGTCCGCGATGGCATTTAAAAACATGATTAAAGGATAGCTATACCCATTATTATGTTAAAAAAATTATATGGTAATCTTACACTATTTGAACGGATGCTATTTATATTAATCCTTATAAAATTAAATACGTTAGTTACCTTAACATATTCACTGCTGAAAACACAACTGTTGTATTTTTTATAACTTGCCGCGCGGAATACGCAACTGTTGTGTTAGCGGTATGCGAAAATACAACGATGTTGCAGATTCATAACCGTGGCTAGACAAGAAAATCGGCTCAGCAGTCAAAGTGTTAATCACTTCATTTACAATATAATGCCCTTTACATCATAATTTCTTTGAATCTGAATATCTTAGGAATAATCGCAAAATGAAAACTATCGAATAAATTGAAGCGGAAGGAATACATGCTATGCTACCCATGCGAAGCCGTAGCGGGGCGCTAGTTTATAATAATTAAGATAGGTACTACTGGCGTTGGTGATTAAAATTAAATTATGATAAAAGTTTTATTTCTAACGACTTGTAATCGGCTGTTTTCTTAAGTTTGTCTTGAAGAAAACGAGTAATTGATATCAAATTAAATAGGACGTAAAATATTCTAGAAACCAATAACCTCTACAATAATCTGAGAGTTGACACACCGTATCAGATAAGTTGATAATCGAAATTATCGGTGCAATATTGCAAATAAGTATGTGTGAAGTCGTCGCTTACCATCATGTGAGATTGCGGTCAAATGCTTGTCTAATAAAACAACATAGTCGAATTGAGAACCTCCTCCGTTTTTGAAGTCGGTTAGAAATAAATATTAGAGCAGATTTCAAGTGTCATTGCAATTTCCTATGCAAAGCATGGTCAAACGTATTTTTTTTCTTTATAAATAGGGTTGCGTTTTACCACTATCTCACTTGATATTTTGCAATGATACGGTCTACGATGGTCCACGCTTGCTTACCTAGAAGTAACCTATTCACTTGTAACTCAATAGGCAATAAAAATCCTAATTCACATTACTTAATTTCGAAATAAAGAAAAGGGCCAAAATACACGGGCGGTTCTCCCGCCGCGGGAAACATTTTGGTGTTGTAATCCTGGCTGATATTCCCGGCATCATAACTCCCGTCCAAGCTGCATAAATCTGTAAGAAAATGTCCTTCAGCGGTTTATCTTATCAAAGCGGCTTTACAAATTCGACATTTCCTGAATTCTCAGCCGAGAAACAATTTCGCAGAGAAATCGTCATATAAATGTAATTTTATAAATCGGGGAGATTTGCCAAGTAGCATTTGCGGAAACACTTTGAAAGGTGAATTGTGTAATGTCGGCTAGAAGTTATTTCGGTTTCGCGTTTTCTAGCAAACGTGTGAGCATATTATTTTTGCGCGCAGTTGTGGCAATGACATTTTAACATTGAGTAACACAGTTGAAATGTTTTACTTTCATAACATTGCAACGAATCACAATGTTTCATCTTTTTTTTTATTTGACTGAGGGATGAGCCGGACATGTCGTTCACCTAATGGTTAGCGCTACGCCTGCCCATATCAGCTACATTGCCTTCTAGAACTTTGCATTGCATAATCTTGCGCGGAACTGCACTGCGCTCGTCACTCTGAGACATCGGTTCTAAATTTTCATACGCCCAGTTACTTAGCTCATAACCCACCACGGGGGCCAGATCCGGATTGGTGTAATCACATACATTACATACCTCCGAAATAATTCTCGGGTAGGTATGTGGGTTTTCCTCACGATGTTTCCCTTCACCGAAAAGCGAGTGATAATTACGTACATATTTTTTACAAGAAACATTGATAGCGTACGTGCCTGCACTGGGATTTAAACTCACGACCTTCGGCTTAGAAGGTGGACGTTCTCCCACTAGGCTACGACCGCTTATATCGCTTCATATCTCAGTTAAATTGAGAACCAGTCTTTTTATTTTAATCAAAAAGCCTTTTATCACAGGCAGCCGAACAAGCACTCGCATAAGGCCCGCTAAACATAGCGGCGCCTGGGAAACATTCCACTTACGGAATCCCTTTGTTTTTCGAGATGGGAATATTATGCGATTATATTGGCGGATATTTTTTCAGATCTCAGCTCCACATATAAGCTTTGTTATGCAGCTTCAAGGTTACGTTACGGAATCCGCCAATCGCGAATCGAAGCGTTATTATTCTAAGGTTTCGCATTTATGCGACGTATAAATTTACACAAACCGTCTATTCGATTTGCGTATTTACGAGTAGGTCTGGTGGCGAAGCAGTGCGACGTGCTTATTGAAACAGCTACTCAAGAATATAAACCATGATTTCTTATTCGTAGCAGTTGTAGCTAACTGAAGCACCGTCTATCTTCTCCTTAGTGACTTATCCGAGGCAGGTGTTAACAACCGTGATCCAATAGAAACTATGGAAATCTTCATAATTATTCTATTCGTGTTCTATATTAGAATAGAATAGAATAGAATAGAAAACTCTTTATTGTACACCAGAAACAAAATTAAACACAGTACAGAAAAATTACAATAGGTAAACAAGGGTAGTACAATGGGCGGTCTTATCGCTGAAAGCGATTTCTTCCAGACAACCTTTGGATGGACAGTAAAAAACATTTTTCGATAGTAGGGTGGGTGGCGTACTTACAGTATTTAACAGTCACAATACATTTAATACTTATGTTTTAATAATACACATACACACTATACTCAATAAATAATAAATAATAATAATAATAATATACACATATTCATTATATATTGTGAATATAAGTTGTATTAGTCATAGAATCCTTCAGTTGAATTGCGCGCAGTTGTTTTTGTAGGTATGTACAGATCCGTAAGGTAATAAATTAGTTAGAGGCATAAAATACAAATAAACTGAGGTGTTACACTGGTGACATAATAGTGTTTACTCTTATGTAAGACCTTCAACGTACAATATTCAATTTACGTAGTAATTTCATTAACACGTTCAATGCTGAAAACAGAACTGTTGTATTTTTTATAGTTGCCGCGAGTACGGGAAAACACAACGGCGTGTTGCAGATCCGTAACCGTGGCTAGATAAGAAAATCGGCTCAGCAGTCAAAGTGTTTATCAAGAAGGCAAAGACACAAGACCGCTCGGGCAGTTGGTATGTTGATACCAACTGCCAACTGATGCCAACTGTTTGAAAATTTCAAGATAAGACATGCACTGAATGACTGTTCTCGGCTTTTCGAATTGTCGACTGCGCTGACGCAATTATCCCTCTCCGTCAGACTCTTCCGTCGTCCACCAGCCTTGTTCAAAATAAGTAAACTCTCATTGTTCTTATGTGGCATTGCGTTTAGTTGTTTTTGACGACTGCTCGAGCCCTCGGCAGCGACTATTCGTGCAGTTTGTGTATGTATTTCGACGATCAACAGCTTGAGCAGTCCATGTACGGCCAGTTTTAGAGCATAAATGTAGATTTTTATTGTTGCAATTAAAGCTGATTGATAGCAGAGCAGTAGGTACCTACCTAACGATGGAAAACATTGCCCTCCTTTTTTATTACCGCAGTGGATAAGAAGCGGTTTGTTTGTACACGTATCATAATATTTGTATTCCAAAAATAAAATATCTAAATATCCGGAGCGCGATAAAGATTTCGTCATACCGAAAGCTGTGCCAAAAAAAGTAAGTCCGTTTCTTTGAAAAGTGACTTCATCCGTTGTCTGGACTTCATCAATTATGCAGAGAGAAACTCGAGATGGTAACATTGATTGATAGAGTTTTCTTGAGATAAGGTTGTCCTTGGCTTTATTTTGTTAGTGTACTAGGCGTAGCGCTTACCATCAGATGAACGACTCGTCTCGTCACTCAGTCAGATAAAAAAAGGATGTTTGTTCCCCAGGTTGGCACATAAATATGTTAAAACATTCTAGCTGGCGACCAGCAGAATAACTCACTAGGTGCAACTTGCGTCATTGTCATTAGATTGAAATTCAACGTCTGTCACATTTGTCGTATTGAGAATGCAGGGTGCGTGTGGGGCGCACGTTAGTGCTGCAGTTACGAGTGCAGTGACTGGAGGCTGTATGTCCAGTTATTGTTTATCATTTCAACAGTTGGTTCGACGATTACAATGTTCTTCCCAGTCAGCTGGTTCTGTCATGTCAATGTTTCAACCAATGTACCTGACTTGAGATGAGCGGTTATGGTTGGACATCGTGGTGTCAGTTAGGTTGCGATACCGATGTCTCCTCGTCTCGAAGTGAGGGGAGACCCGTGCTCTGCTAGGTTGACAATGATGCTGTTGATGATAACCGCAGTCTAGCTGCCCAGGGTGAACTGGAAAAAATCTTTTTTTATCCTACTAAGACTGATTCATTAAAACGACACTTAGGAATCTCAGTCTTGCTTGCCTTTAAACTACATTCCTGTGTTCCGGTTTGAAGGGCACTGTTTCCAGCGAAATTACTGGCCATATGAGACTTTAGAGCCGATTTGTCAGGGTGATGAGCGCAGTGCAGTGCCGCGCAGGATTATGTTATGCAAAGTTCTGGGTGGCACTGTAACTGTTATGGGCAGGCGTAGCGCTTACCATCAAGTGAACGACTTCTTCGTCTCGTCACTCAGACAACAACAATAAAATACTAGTTTAAAAAAAATGTTACCGAAAGCACCCTGCTCTATCAAGCTAACCTAAAATCATAAACCACCGGCAAATCGCACACGTGTTGTTCGTTACGAATGTTGTTGTCACGGTTAATGGCCGCCACAGCATTGGACTTAAATGACATAACTTTATACTCTACTCCTTTACGATTAATGGACATCGCAACCTTCACACATTGTCGATACATTGGTAGCACCTTGGCAACAGAATATTTGTTTGTTTATTTACCGCCTCGGACGGAAGAGGAACTAGCTTCTGGCCTCAAACCTGAACAGGGACACAATACCGGCAACAGCCAGTAAGGAATGTCCTATTGATAAGGACGCTTATAGTGAGGCTGTCGAAGATACGGCAAAGATCGTATTTGACACCAACACTAACACCAGACTGGCATTACTTCATTCGAGAAATATTGACCTAAGTGACCAGAGTATTTAATTTCTACAGCTAGAAAATATGATCCCGAATGCAGGGATTGAGCAACAAGAATCTCGATATCCCGATATTATTATAACTATCACACGTTGACTGCTGAACCGGTTTATTTATTTTTTTGGCACTTTTACGAATCTTCTCACAGCGTGTGTGTTTACTCTCGTTGTGCCGTAACTAAAGTCAATCAGCTGTGTGCGGGTTCGCACACCAGGCGTGTTTTCTCTTGCCTTAAAATTATAAAAACACAAACGTGTGTGTTTTCAGCGAGAAACGATTAATCCATACTGTTGTGTCTACTGGGTGATGTCATGTGAACGCACACTTACCGTATCAATAATATCATGATTGGGTAAGCACTTGCAAATGAAATTAAAATCAATTACGCAAAAACCTGATCTACTGCTGTACTCCTTTATTGAACCAGTGGTATTGGTATCAATGTCTCGATAATTGCCGCGTTTACTTAAATTATAATAGTCATTGGTGCAGTCGTCATGTTCACACTTCCAGTTTACTAATCTAAGCATTTTTTTTTTCTAATATGAATTTACGAATGTAGTCAGTCAGATGTGTTCCGAATCCTCAGTGGTAGAGCCGGTGAACTTTCACGAGTGCACTCATGACTATACTGTGAATAAAGATTTTTCACGTTGACTTTGTCAGCAGATCGAAGTTGTAAAAAAAACTCCGTTCATCATCAACCCATAAACGTCCCACTGCTGAGCATGGGTCCCCCTCACTTTCGTGAGAAGTTAGGCCATAATCCATCACCGGGGCCCGCTGCGGATTGTTGGAACAAAAAAAAACGTTGTTAGTTAACAAAATATATATATATATATAGCAAGTTTTGTGCCGAAATTGTTCTCTAGAATATGCTTAAAGCCAATAATATGCATAACAGATATCCCTAGTATTCCAGACATCCTCCCCTCCATTCAGAAGACTATGGAATAGTCTTCTGTATTCATCCAGTATTCTGCCCACTAAAATCCTAAAAACAAAAACTAAGAAAATCAAAAAATCCTCTGAAAGCCTAGTTAGGGGTCAGGACGTATGTATGTGATTGTGACGCGTATTTTTTTTTGCTATCACAAAGGAACTGTCGGAAACTCATAACCCTTTTCTTTTGTCACCAGGTGGGAGCAGGCGCGAACGGGCCCGGCGGCCGTCGCGCTCTGGAACTCTTTCTCAGCGGAGGCCTGAAGTCCTTAGCAAGACCTGCGAAGCCAGTCCGACGGGCTGCTTCAAGGGACTCTGTGCTATCCCAGCCGCAGCCTCTGCTAGAAGGTAAGAGAACTCTCCAGAACATTTTTCGAGGCAAAAACTTACTAGGTGCGATATTGTTTCTCAAGTTCAAGCGACCCGCGAAACCAATCCTTTGGCTGGTTCAAGGAATTCTCTAAACCGTAGTCGCAGTTTCTGGTAGAAGGTAATAGAACATTCTAGAACATCTGAGGAAAACCTGCTTCAAAGTTATCGTTTAATGCTGGAACCTCTAGGACAACTTTCCTTAGTTTCCTTCCTCACTAAAGGGAAGGTGAGGAACGGATGGGAAAATCAGAGTTTGTACTCCAAGGAAAGGTGGAAGGCGTTCTAGAACATCCTTATGAATAGACTTGGTGCTAATATGAATGTACAACCAATTATAGGACTACGTAGAGTAAACATAGATTTCGTTTAACCTTGCAAAAGTTGCCATAAAGATCCACAACAATTCGCCCGAAGCAACCGGTTCACAAATAACATGAGGACCCTATTATCACGATAATGTTAACGATTCCCCACCGATCGTCACTATACTCGAGTTCCCTGACACGTACACACGAAAGCTCTTCGTTGGATTTACCTAAAGTCACACCAGAGTACAATATTCCCAATAGTAACCCTGTCACATTAGATAGTAATTTAACTTCATCAATTTCTTCCATTACGATGATGAATAAAACATATTTCGAGGTATATATCCTAATTATGAGTAGAAATATTCAGTGGGGGATTTATTCTTGGAATCATTTACTAATCTAATTCCATCTAAAATCTCATTTAAATTCGAAGACTCCTCATCAAATTACAGACATGTTCTATTTTCCATATAGATTAGACGTGATTTATTTTTGTATTCAAAAAGCGCCCTATTTCGCAAATTTCGCAATTCATTAAAACTCATACACGTATACAAACTTTCGCATTTATAATATTAGTAGGATATTTTATCTGTTACGTAGAAAAGATTATGATAACAAATTTGAATACTCGTGTGTACGGATTGTCCTTCACGTTAAATGTTGAACATAATTTTGATACTTCACCGGTAACCGGTATAATAATTATGACTAAAATAGCAGATTACGTTATATTACGTTTATGAATTGTCCTAATTGCTATATTATTTGAATAACAATGGCACAATGACCCAAAATGAGTTGGCCTTCGATAGTAAAAGCCGCTTCTGCCTTCTGCCAGTCACCGCCTGGAGCTCGTGCGAGTCCTTCCCTGCTTCATCCATCCAGCGGTATTCGGTCTGTCTAGCGCCACCTCCTGCCAGTCCTCCGCCTGGAGGTCGCGCGAGTCCTTCCCTGCTTCATCCATCCAGCGGTATTCGGTCTGCCTTGTGCCACCTCCTGCCAGTTATCCGCCTGGAGCTCGCGCGAGTCCTTCCCTGCTTCATCCATCCAGCAGTACCAGGCACCACGCGGCTGTCCCAAGTACGCATGTTTCACAGCATGATCTTCTCCGCACTGCTATATTGATCCACACAAACTAGGCGGTAACCTCGCACCTTGCTAATTTCTCTAATAGCTTTCTGCTTACACAAAACCTGATACTAATCCTCTAATGTCGTCATTTCACGACCAAAATAGAGGCAGTTCGGACAGCAAACATACTATACAAACATAATTAATGTTGTTTTTACATGCGTGTGTGTGACCTTGTATGTTGGAACAGTATCGTCCGTCTTTATAGTGTTTCTATTCTAGACTTTGTTCTATGATTTTCGATTTTTGTGAAGGAAAATAGAACTACGGATGAAATTCTAAGATAATCCACGAATAACTGCTCGATCACTGGCTTAAGACCGAAGATCTCTTTCCTTTGTAGCTTTAATGTATTACTTCCCACCCGCCTCGGCTTTGCATTGGTAGTAAATTTATTGCTTATCAAACTTTCACAGAATACCACTATTGGTTAAAACCGAATCAAAATCCGTACAGGATTTTCTGAGATCAGCGAAAGCATCACGAATTCATGACGAGACGCGATGGGGTGCTCTAAGTAAACAATGTAGTAATTATCACTATATTCCGTGTCTAATTAGAATACGAGTTTCGAGTTAGTTGAAAACAATATTTTCTCATCCGCCATAAAACCTTTGACCCATTTCAGCTCACCTTTTCCAGTATGACCTGGTTTTCCTAGATTAGTAATCTGAACACAAATTTCCGAGCCGTTGGTTCCCCGGGAAAATAGTCCCCATAAATACGTGATTATATTAAACTTTGTGTGCCAACTTGCCAACGGGGGTGAATTAGTTTCCATGGATTTAGATTGCCAATTAGTAAAGCTCGTTTTCTGTAATTACTTATTAATGTAATTTGATTTACGAATTACGACTCATCTTTGGGTTCTGCAGGGAGTTAATTATTATTTTAATAACACAATCAGATTTTGATTCTGGCACCGACAATACCAAGAAGCATTTCCTTGGCTTGTCAACTTTGATATAATTTACTTAAATCATCATCATCATCACAATCATCAGCCAGTACAAGTTCATTGTTGAACATAGGCCTCCCCTATAGAACGCCACAGCGAGCGGTTGCTAGCTGGTTGCATCCAGCGGCTCCCCGCGACTCGCACCAGGTCGTCGGTGCCCCTTGTGGGAGGCCGTCCTACGCTACTTATTTTTTTTAAATCAGAGTAGGGTATTTAACAAAAGAGTTAAGTCGATGCGGTGTCAGAGGGGTTATAAGTATTTGTGCTAGTAACAATACCAAACAATACGGTTACGCTCAAGGAGTTACGTTCATTTTCCGGTTCGGCGAGCAAAAGAAACAATGGCCCAAGCGTGTGGAAAAACGAACAATTGTGAACGAAAGATCAGAAGAGACATTAAAGAGCGCTCCATTTCCTTTTGCTTTTTACTTTATAGGCTGGCATTTAAGAATTCCACTTTTTTTAACTCATAATGCGTTTGACCCCTATCTCACCTGATGTTAAGCGACGTGGTCTACGATGGTGAACGCTTACCTAGAAGTGCTTCAAGCTGATGATCTGGTGAAGGAAGTAAACATGAGCTTCGAATGGTAGCGCGTCTCAAGAACTGCTCTCCCATAGCGGCTTGGTGACTAATTTTCTGCTTGACAGTGTAGCTAGTGTAGTGCCTCACCAAGTCTTTGTCACTAGCGGAATCTGAAGTCCCACGCTCTGTTTTAACATAGCTATAATCATCATGTGAAAATGCCTATAATGTTTGAGAGAACAAGGATTTTTTTCTAATTTACGCTTTAACAACAATTGAGACCATTGTCCGGGGATGTCTTTGTACTCTTTGTGTCGTTTTGCGGATTCGTTTCCTTTCAAGAGATGAGCCTTGAGAACATTGAATGACCTAAAAAGGGCAATTTGTTACTTCAAACGGTTGGGGGTGTTGGAACCAGTTTTCTGATGGCATCATATTAACTACAGACGGTTATTTGCTCAGAGTCTGGATGGGATTGCGATCTTCGTAGTTCCTGATTTTCTATATATATGCAGAGAATCCTAGTTAAAGGCATTTAAAGGTCAAGATAAAAATATGTTTTTTCGCATTAGCGTGCACTATGTTAATTTATTTTATTATGGTAATACTGGTTTGAGTTTAACACAACAGCACCGCAATCAAATGTAGTTAAGATTCTGAAATTGCCAATAATAACACCAATATTTTAAACGCCACCACCGTTTTAACGGTGAAATGAGTTTATTATGTAGTTTAATGATGTGCTGCTTGAAACAAAAGCAATGGTTTTATTTTACTGTAGGTAGAAATAGATCTACAATTGTGTTCGCGCCACTTACATTGGCACTCATAATACCTTCCTACCTTCCTATTCCTATCATTTTTTTTGGCGACTATCTCTGTCGCTCATATCGTGGTATCCACGAGAAAACTGCTTGCCGCCGCAAGT
Organism: Campaea margaritaria; assembly: GCA_912999815.1. Classification (NCBI taxonomy): domain Eukaryota; kingdom Metazoa; phylum Arthropoda; class Insecta; order Lepidoptera; family Geometridae; genus Campaea; species Campaea margaritaria. The sequence continues at coordinate 1,934,739 of OU538801.1, forward strand.
AGTCTGCGATCGACCCTCGTCCTTCGCGGCTGCCGCTCTCGCCGAATCCAAAGTACTGGATCTGCTGCTCCTCTGCGGTGGTCCACGTGAATTCGACGCGCAAATATAAACAACACCCGCTATAAACCCGCCGCGTAAACGCTCCTTGCCGACACGCACCAACCGCCTAAAATACAGTCCACTACATCGAACGTCATAACATCCTGAAGGAACAAGCAGCTTGGAGACGGACCCGAACCGAGGTGATTGCAGTTGCATGGAGACCAGGTTAGTCGCCAAGTTCCTTTGTACTACTCTTCTACCAGCCATCCTTCCCCCGCCATTGGAGGCGCGCTCAGCCTATACAGCTTAGCTGCCGCGCTAACATATTGTTGGTCCTTCGAGCCGGATCTTCTTTGGTCCTCCCGCTATTCTCTGGCCCCTCTTAGGCCTCATATAGTCCTCTTTATAACCGCCCGCAATTTTATATTGGTATTTTTACCAACGATAATTTCCTATAATTATCGTGTTCCCGCCCGCAATTACAGTTCAGATAGTACCCTGTACTATCCTACTACGCTCTTATATACTTATTTCGTGTATTCCGCATTCCTAAATAGTAAAAATAACGATTTTTCCGTAATTCTTAATTTTTATTAAAAAGTGAAGGTATTCCTAACGACCGCCCGTGCGTCTCCGCGTGGGTATTCAATACGCCGCGCGCGCGGCAGGTAAATGCTGTAGGCAGTTGCAGTAAATTAGGAATTTCATACTTTATCTAGTTTTTTATACTTTGTTAAGATGGCTATGGCTACTCGTTCAAAAGACAAAGATAGTGAAGTATACGAGGACGCAAAGGCGCTCGATACGTTACAGGTCGAACGTTTGACCTTGATAGGTAAACGTGACATTATATTTTCCCGCTTACAAGATATTTTTAACCGATCTTTAAAGGCTTTCACTGATGATACTGATAAGGATTTATTTCTATGTGGAATGATCTCGTTAGACCGCTTACGCTCCGATTTCAATGAAATTGTGAACAAATTAAATGTCACCGAGTTGACTCTCAACGCTTCGTACACGGTAAACTACCAATCTATAAACGTCTTCGAAGATATGTTTTGCCGTTGTCAGTTTGTTTATAATAAACTTAACCCGCCTTTAAAAACCGCTGATTTCAATGTTGCCCCGCAACGTAAATCCATCAGAATTCCTGAACTCGATTTGATGGTCTTCAATGGAGATCCGATGACCTGGAGGATATTTTATGAGTCATTCAAACGCACGATTCACGAAAATCCCGATCTCACTGATCACGAACGCGTCCAATATTTAATTAATAAATTGTCAGGCCGGGCCCTTGCAGTTTGTTCTGGTATCGTACCTAACGCTGATAATTATCCGATCATATGGCAGACGCTCGTCGATAAGTATAACGACAAACGTAACCTAGCCTCCGCTTATCTTGATCAAATGCTTGATTTTAAATCTTTTAACACCGCGACGAATAAAAACTTAGAATTATTCCTAGATAAATTCTGCACGGCTGTGTCAAGTTTGAAGTCTCTCAAGCTCGATAACATGTCTGATTTTATTTTACTATCGCTCGCTTTGAAGAAAATAGATTCAAGTACTGCACGGTCGTTTGAAATGCACATGCGAGGTAAATCTATGCCTACATACAATGAACTTTTAAAATTCATCCGCGAACAAAGCAAAATATTGGAACGCACTACGACCGATTCTCTTAGCCGCAGTGATAACAGGCCGGGTACTGCAAGGTCTACGCAGTCTTTTGCAGCATCATGCGTCACTCACTGTCCGCTTTGCAAACAAGCCGATCACGCTAACTTATATAGATGCCCTGCATTTGATAAGCTTTCTATCGACGACAGGTACACTTTTGTAAAACAAAGCAAAGGTTGCACTAATTGTCTAAGCACTACGCATATAAATACCGCTTGCAATTCTAAATTTAATTGCCGTTATTGTGGATGTAAACATCATTCTATGTTATGCCGCAAAGTATCATCTTCCCGTGAAGACAATCGCCCGTACCCTAGCGCTCCGTCACAGGCGCACGCGCCGCCTCCGCGCGCGCGAACTGGCAACTTCTCCGCCGCCGGGGATCACATGCCGCCTTCGGCATCGCCGCCGCCCGTCGCGGGCTCCGCTAGCGCTCAGCTGACGAACTTACCTACAACTGCTTATCAGTCATCACAACAACAGGTGTCGCTGTGTAATATACGCCCCGCTTCGCAGCCTAATGACACTACTTGTTTACTGGGAACCGTACAAGTTTATGCTACGGATTTAAATGGTCGCCGCCATGTAGTACGCGCCTTAATTGATTCGGCTTCCCAAAGTAACTTTTTAACTTCAAAATGTTGCGCTAAATTAAATTTAAAATGCAATAAGGTGACGAACACCGTTGTTAAAGGGATAGGTTCCGCATCTAACCCAATCAAGGGAGCAGTTTCTGCTACTTTATCTTCCCGCCTAAATGATAATTTTATTGCAATTGACGCCTATGTTATCGACCGCATAACAGACAATTTACCGGCAGTGAAAATTGACGTATCCTGCCTTTCATACCTGAACTGCCTGCCTCTGGCAGACGACAGTTTCGCTTCGCCTTCCGAGATCGACATACTTATAGGCGCGCCGCTCTTTTCTGAAATATTGCTATCAGGCCGCGCCGCTGGTCCGCCTGGTACTCCAACCGCTTTTGAAACCATTTTTGGTTTTATCGTAATCGGGACCGCTCCCGTTACTCCCGCTCATGTTACTCCCGCTCATGTTACGCCCGCTCATATTGAAACCGTTGTTTCTATCACTGACCCCTTGGTTGAAGATAGATGCCGCTCTCATATTTCCCTTTGTACCTTTACGGAAGGACCACGTTTAGATAATCTTGTCCAACGCTTCTGGCAGCTTGAAGAGGTGCAATGCACGCCGACTTTGAGCCCAGACGCTATAGAATGTGAACGCATTTTTACAAATAACGTTTCCCGCGATCCTACGGGACGCTATTCTGCAGCGTTACCTTTCTCCCGCGATCCCGCGACCTCTCTGGGTAATTCTTACCCTATCGCTAAAAAACGCTTCATGTATCTCGAACGTAAGCTCGCCGCGACACCTGCTCTGCGCTTAGAGTACGATGCTATAATCAAAGAGTACATTCAGAAGGGTTACATTTCACTGATCGACAAGGATAGTCCTTTTACTGGATATTACGTGCCACACCACGCCATTGCGAGACTACAAAAAACAACAACTCGATGGCGTATGGTGATGGACGCCAGTGCTGAAACTGACTCAGGCCTCTCCTTGAATCAAGTTTTATATACCGGGGATAATTTACAAAACGATCTTTTTACAATCCTCTTGGATTTCCGCCTCTACCCAATCGCTTTTACATCCGATATTAAACAGATGTACCTACAAATTTTGATAAATAAGGACCACCGCAAATATCAAAAATTCCTGTATCGATTCGATCCCGTTTTTCCGCTTGATACCTACCAATTCAACCGCGTTTGTTTTGGTCTACGTAGCAGTCCGTTCCTTGCAATGCGAGTGTTGCGACAGCTGTGCGCCGCCGACGGTGCCCGCTTCCCACTCGCAGCATCTCTTATCAGCGACAACACATACATGGACGACGTGTGCTACTCCATGCCTACTCTGTCTGCTTGTTTACAACTCAGAGACGATCTCCGCGAGTTGCTCAAGGCCGGGGGCTTCGATCTCGTCAAATGGGCTAGTAACTCACCCGCGCTCCTTGACTCCCTTCCCGTCTCTGCGTTAACGGAATGCGTTAAAAATGCGAAAAATGCGTTAACGGATCTTTTAAATTCCGACGAATATAATAAGTCTATCTCAGATGAGTTATCAGCTAATCGCATACACTGGAAATTCAATCCACCGCGAAGTCCTCACTTCGGGGGGAATTATGAAATATATGTGAAAGCGTTTAAAAGTCATCTTCATAAGACGATCGGTTCACAGTTACTCACCTATGAGGAAATGTTAACCGTACTCACACAGATAGAATGCGTTATCAATTCTCGTCCTATAACGTTATTGAGCGAAGATCCGTCTGAGCCGACCGCGCTGAGTGCTTCACATTTCTTAATGACCGCACCGCTGAAGCATTTACCCGCTTGCACGGTTCCCGATGAACCTGGACACTTATTGAAGCGGTACGCTTTATTGGATCAAATGGTACAATCATTTTCCAAACGGTGGAAGTTGGAATATCTTCACTTACTTCAATCTAGAGGAAAATGGAATACACCTTCGAATCCCATTACAATAGGTTCTATTGTTCTTATTATCACTGATAATATTCCCCCGCTATCCTGGCCTCTCGGCGTCGTCGTGGCCACTCATGTCGGCGGCGATGGCATCTGTCGAATAGCGTCAGTAAAAACGGCGACCGGCGTCTACCAGAGACCCGTCGTCCGTTTATGTATCTTACCTACCCAATAATTTAACCCCTTGCTCCCCGGTCAACCGCTATGTTATATTTAACCCGTTGACGGCTTATGAGTTTAACTCTTATTTTTATATTTTTTATTTCCCGCTTTCTTTTAAAAACCAATGGTTTTTAGGCCGGGGGCAAATGTTCGCGCCACTTACATTGGCACTCATAATACCTTCCTACCTTCCTATTCCTATCATTTTTTTTGGCGACTATCTCTGTCGCTCATATCGTGGTATCCACGAGAAAACTGCTTGCCGCCGCAAGTAGTCTGCGATCGACCCTCGTCCTTCGCGGCTGCCGCTCTCGCCGAATCCAAAGTACTGGATCTGCTGCTCCTCTGCGGTGGTCCACGTGAATTCGACGCGCAAATATAAACAACACCCGCTATAAACCCGCCGCGTAAACGCTCCTTGCCGACACGCACCAACCGCCTAAAATACAGTCCACTACATCGAACGTCATAACATCCTGAAGGAACAAGCAGCTTGGAGACGGACCCGAACCGAGGTGATTGCAGTTGCATGGAGACCAGGTTAGTCGCCAAGTTCCTTTGTACTACTCTTCTACCAGCCATCCTTCCCCCGCCATTGGAGGCGCGCTCAGCCTATACAGCTTAGCTGCCGCGCTAACAAATTGTTCTAAATTCATAATTATTTGCTGGTTGTATTCATTATAATTACGACTCCTTTCACAAAACAGAAGCGGGTGAAATCGTGCTAAAGAGTCGAAAGTGATCTTATTTTCATCTCTTTCTGGGTCACATCAATATCCTTTGAAAGTTTATTTCAAATAATCTTATTATTGACGCCGGGTTGTAGTGCGACGCGAGCACGTTTGTTACCGCAGTCGATCATTAGGCTAATACCGTATCATTAGGGTCGCATTTAGTGGAGCGAAAATGTGGCGGTTACGCAAGGTGTGCTGGGAACAATCAATTGCGCAAGGTTCCATCCAGGGACAAACCAGGGAAGTAGTTCAAGCCGCTGCCCTATCTTGCAGGGACCTCCACCTCCGAACTAAGTATAGGACATCAAGTATCAAGTAACTCTAGTTCTTTGTCACCAGGGCTCAGGAAGTGCTCGACGGTCCTCGCGCTGACGGACCGCGAGAAGGCTCCAGAGCCTATCAGAGCCCACAACAGGCTGCGCGCGCCCTCCGTCTGCTCCCGGTGCTCGTCTCTTCTGTCCCTGGCTGGAGCTGGCGGCTCCAGGTATGTCCTAGACTTTCAGACTGAATCTTCTGTTCTAGTGGCTCGATGCTCGTGTAGTCCAGTTTCGTTTGCATGCAGTTGTGTCTTAGACGTCTTCATCAGTTCTTGTCAGTGAAAATACAAACCCTAGCTCACCTCTAGTTGTAACACCTATTATATTGTTTTTTAGTAATAACTGTTCCGGCAATAAAAAAAATATGTTTTTATCCACATTTGTTATTTCCTCTCCTCTCCCCAGATATTCCCTCGACGAGTCGGGCGGTGGTTTCGTGCCGGCGGCACCGATCAGCTGCAAGCTTTGTCTGGAAGATGCCACCGCCGATAAGGTCACCATGATTTCCGGCTGTGGCTGCACGTTCTGCACGAAGGTCAGTTTCAACATCCCTTGGAAATGGAACTTATTTCTACTATTTTGGAAAATAAATCAACGTAATAATTTTGTGGTCAAAGATGGGAGATGTTCTATAGAAATATCACAGGTGTTTCCATGAATATTTATCGATTGTAATTAATTATATTATCTTTCAATGAATATATTAAAATCCATAGCCGTGCGTTAGTCTCGCAAAAACTCGAAAATGGCTCGACCGATTTGGATAATTGTTATTGTTGTGCTTGTAGTTATCATGACAGGGTATGTATGAAAAATTAAATTAGAAAATTTGCTCGGAAAATTGGGAAATACTGTAACTGTTTTATTCTGTGGGATTTTTGTAAAAACTTACGATTTGACATTTGTTTTTTCTCGGTTTTCCGATCACTTGATTATTCCCAAGTGACATGGGCAGTTTTTTACCTGCGCAATCCAGAGTTATTACGGAGGATTGGCATTACGCGGAAGCAACCGCGGATTTCAGCTGGATATAATAAGGAATTTTGCTTTAGGTCATATTGTTGTCCGGATTGACTTTCGTCCACAGTCACAAGACAATTTACGTCATTATAATTTATTTATACGACTTTTACGACTTAGTAACTTTAATAGTCTAGTTTTAATTTTGAATCTATTCTAAACACTTGTTCATGTAAAATATAAAAACTGTAAACTGACTACTAAAACAGGCTTCTACTGTCGTCATTGAAGAAAATCAAAATCATATTCCTTCATTTTACCTAATCTACATCAACAGACCCGGCGAGTTAATTTAACACGTTCAGTGCTGAGAACACAACTGTCGTGTTTTTGACAACTTGCCGCGAGTGCGGGAAAACACAACTGTTGTGTTTGTTGTATGGGAAAACACTATGGAGAGTGCAGAGCCGCACCCGTGGCTAGACAAGCAAAACGGCTCAGAAGTCAAAGTTTTAAAGCTTCTAAGTCAAGAGTGAAAGATATTTGGTATATAGATACTTTAAGTCCTGGAAAAGTTACCGGTTCCTGCGGGATAATACCCATGCGGGTGAAACCGCCACTCAGCAGTAATTAATGATCCGCGTAGATAAACATTACCGTATTAACAGTTTCATGTGTCATTAAAAGTTTAAAAACTTCATATCACGACAATGCTACCATGTTACAAGGTTAATTACTCCCTCACTAAGTAACTAATACTGTATGAGCTATTTAATATGAGTCACCTTCGTAGCTCGGTGTCAGTGCAGCTATTAATAGCGCGAGACTCCACGTGGTAGCGCGAGACTCCGGGACCGTTTCTCGTGTCAATTAACCCTAGGTTCAACGTGGAGTTAGCAATGTTTAATAAGTACCAGACGATGGAATCTGACGTTCCTTTATGGAAATGCATAAGATAAGTTAGGATAACAACTCTTTTTTGCTCTCCAAGACAAACAAGTAAAAGTGAAAAAAATATCTTATATGTAACAAATGGTACAAAGGGCGGCCTTATTGCTATACAGCAATCTCTATCTACACCTGCTCATATAACAGTTACAGCGCCATCCAGAACTTTGCATTGCTTAACATGCGCGGCGCTGCACTGCGCTCGTCACCCCGAGACAATAATTTAAATTTCGATGAAACAATAATTTCGTTGGAAACAGTGCCCTTCAAACCGGAACACAGTAATGTTTGCACACTACTGCTTGGCGGATGAATATCTGGCAAAAACATAAAAAAAAAAACAGTATTTCATTGCGATATTGAATGTGTAGGTTGTAAGGAGTATTGTTGCTATGAAACCTTGTTTCTAAAATTAAAAGAAAATACTGGATACAGTTTTATGACGTAGGAAGAGACTTGTCAGGCTTCACCGTTTAAAGTAGATACACGCAAAATCGCTTGTTTCGTATCGACCAGCTGCCGAGTGACTATGCTCGACGCAACAGCTGATGCGGAACTACTAAGGGAAACAAATTGGAATATATCGCTCAATTGCGTCAAGACCGTGTTATCTACTCAACGTGTTGAACGTGAGCATATCGCTCTAGACAAGAATGTTAAGCCGTTTTTTAGTTTTTTATTAACTTAGCCAGATATTTATCCGCCAAGCAGTAGTGTGCAAACATTACTGTGTTACGGTTTGAAGGGCATTGTTTCCACCGAAATTACTGGGCAAATTTTCAACTCGCTCTCTGTCTATCTTCACTAACTTACATCTATCTCTCTCTCAACTTCTTCTTCTTCTTCGCGCCCGATCACAATTTCCGTAACGCATTCACCGGCTTTTACTCCCCAAGTAAAGCGTGCGTAAATAAGTTTCATTTCAAAAACAAAAAAACTAAAAATAGCAATAAAAAAGAAGAGCGATAAAACAAAAATAGAAAAAAGAGCGTTTTTTAATAACTTATCTCTCAAAAGTACCCACTCAGAAGCCAGACACATTCAATGTGTTGCTATTTTCAACTTTTAGACACAAATGTAATTTCGATTTCAATCAAATTCCAAGTGAGGTCGAATCCCAATTTTGTTGCTTAATTTAACTATTCGTGGAAAGTAATGGAAATCAATACTTTATTGCGTGTTAAATATAGAATTGACATTAATATTTTTACTGTACGGTTGGCCTCAATATATACAATTACTTCTAGAGCCGACTCTACAACAGGCGTGTTAAAAAACCAAATACGGTTTTGAAACTAACACTTCGAAAAAAAAATCGCTGATAAAACTTTATCTATCTTATGATTAATCTTACGATTGTAAGTGTCTTTCACAGGTCATTGGCGATGTTTAAATCGTCTACAATAGACGTAAAATGCCATTTATAGATCAATATCGACGTGCGTTTACCCGTTCTATTTATATAGGTACCCTAAAGATCAGCCAGGTCTTCTATTAATTAGCAGTGGATTAATTTCCGTTTAACATAAAGTTAAAATTGGATACCCGCATAAAACTTTGCCCTCCTTTTGGACGGTTTATTTCTGATTTCTGACGAACATAAAGTTAAATTTAGGTAGCCTAGGACCGGGCCCTGGTGGTGGATAATGGCCTAATTCTCCTCACGAAATTTAGGGGAGGCCCGTGCTCAGCAGTGGAATGATATGGGTTGTGAATGATACGAAATTGACTTGTGTACTTGACTCTTAGTTTTTTTTTTTTTAATTTATTTAAAGGACTTTGTCGCTAGGCGACCACATCGTCCTGTAGAAACAATAAACAGAGATTAAAATAAACAACAAAACAGTAACAAAATTAACAGTTATTTTGTCAAGGCTAGATCTGCTAACCGATACAATATTTTGGCTTCTTCTGATGTGGGACAAGACAAAGTACTGTTCAGAAGTCCAATGTGCAAAGTTCTATGTCCACCAAACATTTATCTCCTTAATGTATCGTTCCGGACACATTCCATCAAAATGTGTTGAACATCTTCAAGTACTCCGCATTCGTTACAATTCGGCGACGAGACTTTTTTCATTAAAAATGCAAACTTGTTTGATGGAATGTGTCCCGAGCGTAATCTAAGAGCAGTCTTTAAATAATTACTATCTAATGATATATTGTCTATCCATGGGTATTGGGATATTTGCGGCTGGATTGTTCTATACCAAATACCTTACTCACGTGACCTCTCGTCAAAGTATTCTTGCCATATCACGCTGCATTGATCTTTTACATATTTAAAGTGATCCGTGAAAAGAGGTAACACGTTCAATGGAACTCCATCTTCAGCCGCTTGTTTAGCTAGCAGGTCTACATCATCATTTTCCTTTATTTGAATATGGGATGGGATCCATTGAAGAATAACTCTCTTGTTATGAGATTGGATCCTTAAGATTAAATCTAGAATCTGATAGGCAATCGGTACACCTCTCATATTATGAGAGGTACAACGAGCCAAATGTTGAATTGAACTTTTAGAGTCCGTCAAAATGACGACTCGGTCGAAATTCATTGAATTGAGACTCTTAGTTTTTTAGTGCGTCAACATATTAATGGTGATAAAACTAGATTATTTTTAGGCCTCGTTTAGTACTGTCGTCATTCAATTATAGACGTGTTTGCTATCAGCTTTTCAGAAGTCCTAAAATAAACATACTGTATATAAATGTAAAAATTAGTCTTGACTGGTAGGTAAACAAGTTTTTGAGGCTAAAAATGTTTTTTGATTTAGCCAATGTTATGTTTATTTGCTATTCCTGTTTTAGTCATCTATTCTAGGCTAACAGCGATTTCTACAAAACTATATATTGTCCGAATTGAAAACTTCCAGCGAAATCATTTCGAGAATAACTTTTGGAAACAGCCTTTTCTTTTGATGAAGCTAAATGTTGATTTTGAGAATCTCCGCGTATGCCGCCGTGAATAATTTTAATCGTTCCGAAATTGTTTACCGGGAAGATAAAATAAAATAAATATTTTTATTCGCAAAACCTTGGAGCTTGGTGAAAGGTTTTAAGTGGTTTAATTACTTATTTATGGAATCTCGTAATCTTTAATAGTAAGTATTTTGGTTTTTTATACCAATTCACGTTTTACGTCCTTGAAGTTATTAAAGGCTGGTCTCTACCTGTTTTTCCATTTTTGGATATTTTATTGTAACGAACACATTTTTACTGAAAGAAGATGGAGTGCCAGTCTCTTATTGGCAGGTTTACTTGTTTTGTTTTGGTTCCGCGTTTATAGTGCGTTTTGGTAAGGACTGGAATTCATCGCTTGTTCCCTGATGAAGGTCAAAAAAGACCTGTCACCGATAAATAAAAAACATGTGGGTTCTGTAATCTACGACAGGGCTGTCCAAACCTGATAAGATCCGGGGCAAATACAAATTACAGAATGAACTGGAGGGCCATTGACACATACTCAATTATAATCAAAATTCATTGCATATCAATAATGGTGTTCGTAACGAGCGCTTTTTTTAGCTATTTTTATCATTATGGAAAGTGAATTCAAATTAATAAATGCGATTAATTACTCAGTAATAAAAGCGCGAGCGCAGCAAATGCAGACAAATAAAATTTACAGCTTTTTCTATCAGTGTTAAAATTAAACATAATTCCAAATGTTATTGTACAAATTAGTTATCGTATTTGCGGTAGATCAAAAATACGACGCGGGCCGTACGTTGAACAGCCCTGCTCTGCGACCCACACGCACAATTCAATGAAACCACGGACCACACTTTGATATTTGACGACTTCAGTTAACGAAGTCATGTTTTATTTTAACATCTCATTGTCTTCTGCGGTTGTTTGTTCCACATTTTGAAACCGCAAAACTTTACCCTCTGAATGTTCTTCTGTGCTTCTGTGTAAATCGTGAATTCGTACCTAATTATTGTCATCATTTGATTTTGTTTCCTCAACTTTTATTTTTTTCTTTGGAATCTGCTTATTTATAGACTAGCTGTGTTCCGTGACTCGGGCAACTGTTTCCCCTTACTGCTGAGTTGACTTATAAAATGTTGCAAGTATAATAGTATCTTGGATTAGTGCAGAACAGTTTTTACTTCAGCATAATTCCGGTACAGTCGCCCTCAAACTATAAATTCACGTTGACTCTTGACGACAGTAAATATGATCCAATAAAATACATCCAATAACCTGATTCATATAAAATGGCGCTTGTGTATTTTGCGATGGGGATGTGTCATGTTCGTGTTTGCCCACTCGGCTGACTCTGCGCCAGACGCAAACATATCTGTTTACAATTTGTTCTGCACATTTATTGGAAAACTGAACACGATACGAAACAACAACAACAATTCAACTGAACAGTTAATTGAACTTTATATTGCTCCGAGCAATAAGTACTTTTAACCTATAGGATGTTTAGTGAATAGTCCTGCCAGGTGACAGTTCAAAATCCCTCAATAAGAATAAACTATAGAAGACAGACTAAAAGCGGATCATAAGCTTGTTTCATCATCATCAACCCGTATCGTCCCACTGCTGAGCACGGGTCTCCCCTCACGTTCGTGAGGAGGGTTACGCCATAATCCACCACGGGGGCCAGATCCGGATTGGTGGATCACCTACCTACCTCCGAAATAATTCTACGGTAGGTATGTTCCTGTTCCTCGCGATGTTTTCCTTCACCGAAAAGCGAATAAGTAAATAGTATTGTACGTACATACAAAAAATAATTATAACTAACTGCGCCTCGCGGTTTCATTCGCGTAGTTCCCGTTCCAGTTTATTCCCGTATTCTCATATAGAAATAAAATAAGCCTATGTTACTCGCCTATAAAGTAGCTTTCCAAAGATGAAAGAATTTTTAAAATCGGTTTATTGATTTAGGCGTGAAAGCGTAACATAAAAAAAAACAAACTCACAGTCGCATTTGAAATGTTAGATTATTGAGAACCGCTTTGTTACGCCGCGTAAAAACCCAGGTGTCTGTTAATGTGACAGTTCTAAAGTTGACATCTCATTTTTTTTGCTGTATATATTTAATCAATACAATCCGGATTTGCATCATCTTCGATATATTATTTGTTAGGTACTCGTCTGAAGAACCTAATTGAAGAACCGGTGCTGCGTCATTCAACGACTCGATGAGTCATTAATCTCTTATGATCCGTTCACTTCGCAACCGGGTCCAAGTTATTAAACCAAAAATAATAAATAATAATAATAATGCATCACTGTCACATCCATAGAACCTGATTGCTAAATAGGATCACCTGTATGTAGGGAATGAGGAACAACGACGACCATGGTCCTAACCTAAAGACGAAACACCCAGATACAGCTAATATTTGTGAGAGTGCGTGTGCGTTGGTGTGTGTTGATGATGATGATGATGATGATGATGATGATGATGGTGGTGGTGATGATGTCCTCCTTGACTTGTCCGTCAACGGCGAACCTTGTTAGCTACGGAGGTGGCTGAAAAGACAAATTTTGACTTCAAGGTCCTGTTACATGGGGCACAGTGCAACTGACCAGTTGACTTACAGGTGTATATTATAAGAAAGCTTAGGACAATTCTTTTTAAGAAGGCGCTTTGAGTCCAAGTCTTGTGTGTATTAAATAAGTAAGCATTGACAGACGTATAATAAAATTCATGTAAGGTTTGCTCATTCCTCTTACATCGCACCCGGAACAGCTGACACGGGTGAAATATTCAGCGACGCGAGCACTCCATGAATATTGCATCAGGGAACACACCCGAATAGGGTTACCACTCGACCAGGAATAGGATTTATCTAGAAAAACATATTTTTCTAAGCAAGCTTTTACGTCGTTGGTAATGCAAGCTGATCAAAATGAGCCAATCTGTCTACTGTCAGTCACTGAGGAGTTCTGACGTCTACCTTTCGTCTCGCCGGCAAAAATTTTTATTTGTAAAAAGTTTAAAAGTCAACATAACAATCTTTTGAATTGATAATCTTATCGAATGCATTAAAAATATAGATAAGTGTTTTTAAAATAAATAATCGGAAATCCTATAATTTTTGAGAAATTCCGGCTAGGTAGTAACTAGTGCCCAAAATTCAGACATTCAGGTAACTGATAAGTGATAACCCTACTTCCGAGTGATACCGTTCAACCGTTCGGTTGAGTAAATACGAACGGCCACAGTTTCACTGTAAATGGGACTCGCATAACGTGCTTTGATGCTGATCGGAGTATTTTAGAAATTTCTGAAGCATTTGATGCGGTATCGACATCCGATAGAGACACTTCCTGTGGATGCAGTGAAAGTGTTCATACAATGGTGTGGCTGATCAGATTGTGCCCATAAATCCACAGCCCATTGTTCTCGGATAATAAACTTTCATACTGTACAGGAGTTTTGTTTGTCAATTTGCAATAGACGTTTATGTCTGCTCGGCTTAAGACAGATCCGCGTTTTTAACAGCAGTCCTTAAAAACAGAATGGTGGCTTGAAGAAGTACGGAGATTAAGGGCGTCCACACCGGAAAGTTTCATCAAAGTTTCATCAAATAAGGGAAGTTTCATCAAAAGCTGAAAGTATTTACCTACCTGATACTCGTATCTTATTCAGTCATCCATATAACCTATCTCTGGCTTATGTTATATTTAGCTCGCTTCCACAGTTCCCAAAAGCGAAAGCCAACACCCCCATATATCCCAAGCTCCAAAGCGGAACACTAAGCGGATCTACTGGATAGGTCAACTCCGTTCGCCGCCCTTTCGTGAACTGGGTCAGGCCTTTCATCGCGATTTGGAGCCCTCGCGATACACCTGCCTAATGGCCTATAATGGAGGGTTTGGGCGGAGATAAAGCAACGTAACGGAATAGGTTTTGATAAACGGTGCCAAAACTTGCTCTATGCAGTACCCTGTCTTCCAGTAAATGCTAGCAAGGTTCTTACATGCTATGCTGCCGTCATAAGCTGTCAGCTTGTACAGCGCGGGATCTCTGTCATGATAACAGGCTGCCGCGACAATATGGCATGTCACCGGCAAAGGCGGGGACTTTCTTGGCATAGTATGTAGGAGGGAGTCTTTAGGTATGCTCAGGGAGTGCGACGGGGGAATATGGCAAGATTGCCAAGAAAGCGCATTCCGTAGAGGATACCTGGTTGCTATGGGGCGGCCTTCCCTGTTATCCCACCTGTATAAAGCGGTGACTAGCACTTTTTTTGTATAATAAAGTGGCACACAAGCTTCTGGCCCGCTTGGTGGTAAACAGTAACCACCGCCTCTGCAACAATCGGGGCGCTGTCGATACTTTGCCTACCCTCTACAGCTTTTTCCACCTTTCTCTTGAAGAGCTTTCTCATATAATTCTCCGAAAAAACGTCTGATGTACGTCTGCCAGCACTTGTGTGTGGCCTAATACGAGTAGATAACCGGTTCCAAAATGTATCTAACAATGCACTAGTTTAGTATCTTTATGTTTTTGTTCTAAATAGCCCAAGTGACTTCCTAAATGTACTAACCTAAATACCTTTACCGAATTATATGGAGCATATATTTTACAGAGCTAACAGTCGCGGAGTTAGCAACGCTTATCAGTATCTGGGACTCCATTAGTCGTACAAAGCCCAGAGGATAGGTTCGTTAAAAGTGATTTTAATTAAAAATACTGATGGGATTATAGTAAAGCCTTGCTCCACCTATCGTTTGGCTCCATGTTCTGTTCGAATCACTAATTGCGTCACCAATCTTCTTTTATTGTGCATATAAATGTAGTTTTGATCTGTAGTCAGGTAAATTAACCGAGCAATAAACATATTAAACATTCCGTTTTAGATAACATTTTCTTGGAAACATAAAATGGACTCTATAAATGTGGAAAAAATGTTTTCTTACAAGTATTGGAACAAAGCTCCTAAAATATCTTCTCGAAGACGTAAACAATTTCCCGAAAACAGTAGGACTAACGTCAACAGATCGTCGGCAGAGGAAGCGCGTCTCCTCCATCCATTATGCAGTAGCGGGAGACGGAAACCCTTTGCATATTACATCCACTCGGCAGTACGCCGCAACTGCCATTTCTGAAGATTCTGTGGTTTGTGTTGTTGAATGGTAGACAGTGTTTGAGACTGGTTTAATTAAAATGTATGCTATAGCGACTAGAATTACAGTAGGGTAAGTTTTCCGCTTCATTATCGGACTGCCCAGTAAGAGATACTTTTTTCGGGTGCTTCTATGGATGTCTTTTGTTGCCCAACTGATACCTACTGTTGCCTACTTTGCGATACTAAAAATAGAAAAAAAAAACAAAAACACCACGCCGCACATCACCATATTTGTTTTTAACAAATCGTTGTAAAAAACAGTTGCCCAACAAGATGTAAAGGAATCGAATAAGGTACTTTTAGTGTAATGTCATCGAAACTTGGGCTTCTTTCTATAGCTTATGCCATAGCTCCATGATTCCCAGGACAGGCATGCAATTCCAACTACATTGAAAACGGGGTGTGGAAAATTGACTTGCAAAGTTTGTCCTGAACAAACATCCATCTAAACCAACAAACAAACTAACAAGTTCACTTCAATAAAAACTTGTAAGAACCTATACGTCAGCGATTGGTAAATACATAATATTTGATACAGCGAGCAGTCTGTTTACTTGTTTGCCTCAGTATTTACGAAGCCCAACGACAGCGTATTTACGACAGTTGGGCACTTAATATCCCGACGAAAGTATTGTTTCCGGTTATATTCGATGCGGCTCATATCCACCATTACATCTCATTAGTGATGGTCGAGACTTTCCTCCTCTCTGTCTCGTGACTTTTAAAATAGTTTCTCAGCATTCGTGTACAGTGAGCAGGAGATTTACGGGGTCCACGCTACCTTGTTGCTTATCAGCATATCATGTTAGTCGAATTGTTAAAATTGAATTGGAAATGGACTGTATTTCACTCACGCCAACACTGTGGCTATCTCTCCTCGTGTCCCTCGAGCTCGCACACTGCTTAGCATCGCGATAATCTCGACCGATCTTCTCTTTCACTATCCAGCGCCACCTCTTGCGGTCTCTCCATCTCTCCATCTCCATCGCTCAACTAGGTCTTCAGCTGTCCAAATACCTGATCTGTCTCGGTTATACCTCATCTATAGTTACACAGAAAGCCGAATCAGCAGTGTCAATCTCTTTGCAATGTGTGCCTAACTAGGCCATCATGGGGAACCAGATCGACCACTAGTGCAGATTTGTGTTGCAAAGTTAAGTAGTTTTCAAGATGTTTGATTGCGTAAGACTAGCGTCGATGTCTCGTCTTGCTTCTATCATGTGTAAGAGTGACAAACCAGAGTTCATCACGAGGCTTCGAAGGCATAAAAAAATACCACCGTGGTAACAGTTATAAGTATATACTGTTATAAGTATAGTAGACATTGCTGCTATGCTAACCTTTATTATATTCAGAGGTCAAAGATAAGTTGTCTTGATATTTTTCCAACTTGGACATTTATTAGGTTTGTTTCTACATTTCACTCTACACCTGCCGTGTAATATAGAATTACAGTATCTTCTGAAGGAACATCAGATGGCGTCTAGACATGGCCATAAAATGGATGATGGCGTTTTATACCGTTTTATTGTATGTCCGTCTGAAGTTTTACGATTTCGTTCGAGTAAAAAAACCGGACAAGTGCGAGTTGGACTCACGCTCCGAGGGTTCCGAGTCTTTGACCTGACCTGACCACCCAAGTCTATACATTGCATAATCGTGCACGGCACAGCACTGCGCTCGTCACCCTAAGACATCGGTTCGCATATGCCAAGTAATTTAGTATGTGATGGTGATGTGGTAATTATTTAATGACTGTAATGATGATTAAGACAATTCTAACAGTTAGAGCAAATTCACCATTGGACACATATATAGCCTTCATTATATTAAATTAGTTTTTACTTTCAATATTAACAGCACTATTAGCTTAAATGTTCGCTAGATAGGTAAAGCCTTTTAGCTTAATTTCATGGCAAACAGGTGTGTCGGATACGTGGCTAAAGGTAATATGAGAAGCTGATGACGCAGTGGCGTGCATCATTAGGCGTCTGGTAGTAATCCAGCGAAATACAAAGTCTTCACTAGGAATTGCCATGAAATAGGGAACTGTTCAATGGGTAGAGAAAGGAATGAAGAATCGTCCTTTGCCCAGACTTCTTCGTCTACCACACTGTTTATGCTGGTGGAGCAATTTTGTACCGATAACTATAATTAGAAATTGTATCCATTAGCGAACATGAACACGGAACATTCATTTTGTCGAGGTGTCATTTTTACCCCTACAAAAAACGCACCGGGCTAGTTTTGATTGGTCCGCACCTATCTAAAGAAGTAAGGTGGTTGGAACATTAAGGTCAGTAGTTAGCACCATGCAGTGTTTAGTGTAACCACTCGTTGGTATATCTTGATTAAGAGCTTTGAAGGTCTCAAAAGATCACCAAGGAGCAACGTCTCCAGTGGCATACACTTGGATAGTTCACCGTTTAGTGGCAATAACGGCATTATATCTGAGTGCTTCTGTGCTTCGGAAGGCGCGTTGAACCCTCGGTCCCGGTTGTTATCGATTGGTAGCAATGTAGAGACTCTTGGGCTGCGGCCTGACAAACCGACACTGCAGGACTATGCATAAATTGTTAGGTTTTTCTTGAGACATGAAACAATTGGGGTACAAAGTTACCCCAAATTAAGAATTTTAACATGATCACTGCTGGATACAGAACTGTGGTGTTAGCTGTATGGGAAAACACTGGTCTGTGCTGAGTCGCACTCGTGTCTAGACAAGAAAATCGGCTCAACAGTCAAAGTGTTAAGCAAACTGAAACAGAATTGGAATTCCCCTGATCACTGTAAAGCGGATACAAATAAAGCTGGTACCTATTTTACACCCGTAGATAACTGTACCGACAGTAAACCACTCGACAAGAATGCGAGCGAGCAACCGCTGATGATTCTGTTGTGGCATTAGGGATGTCGGTACTTGTGGTGATCGTCGCGTTTCAATTGGACACGGGTCTTTAACTCGATATCATGATGGTCAGTATCTCCTATTTAGTGTGAATGAACGGATGGATGTATGTTCAGGTCAAATCTCACAAGTCTTGACCCAGTTTCTATTGTTCAATTGAGTTTGCATTTGGCATGCCTGTCAAGTTCCGATGACGATACAATATTATGGTGACAGCGGGCTGATGGGATGTGATGACAGATACGGTAGGTAGATAACGGAACTCCTCAGTGACTTATGGTGAATTGATGTTAATTAGGCTTATTTTTTCACATTACTTACCGATTTCTTTTAGACTGACATGCCGTGTGTACAGTTTGATGTTACATGACCAATAAATAATTCTGATTCAATACCAATTTTATGAAGTTTATCAGTAACAATATTTTTACAGTAAAACAGTAAAAAATTACTACGTAAACCTAATTAATTAAATATTTAGTTGTTATGAAAAGGTAGGTACGATTGTTGCTAGTAATTCAGCCTTCCCTTCTATCTCCTTGGAATACTCAGTAAATGATGTTACGAAATACTTCATTATTGAATTCACGGCTATCCTGAACTTTATGCAGCAAATAAAACAATTTAAAACTCCAAACCACAATTATTTTAATATTGTTTATATGCAAATGCAACAGATAAGAAGGGTCATAAAATATTATATTTTTACAGTCTGCTTCTTTTCTGCATGCATTTGTATATGAATTAAAGTGTGCAATCTGAAAATGTTGTTTCTTATTATTATTATTTATATATTATGTATATTCGTTTTAGCTTCGCACAATTAGTGCATTTAGCTAGTGTCAAGTACAAATAATTTTATAGTTTAGGTGTTACCTTTAAAACACGCGATCAAAAGAAAACGTTCCGTATTCCATGTTTCTACGAGTAAAATCCAGAGATAAATATGTTTTAACGCTAATCGGTAAAAACTTTGTTTTACAAACTAAACTAAAGCTTTATTTAACAGCTCTAAAGCTATTGCCTTCCCTTTCGTTTTCTTACGGTTGAAAAGTGACTAACAATCATTTGACAGGTATTAAACTAAAATTAGACTAGTTTGCAGCAATGAAGTGGCGCCATTGTTATTGAATTAACTCGCCATAGACAAAGGTTTCTTTGGTTATGCCAGTAAACTTGCAAGCTTGTCGTGATTGCGAGCAATTAGCGAGTTGACACTCGAGAGCTGCGAGTTAGCACCTCGCCAGGACAGTCGCTATGGCATCGGCATACGGCAGTGCAGCACGCGAGGGCAGTGAGGTGTTACAATGTAATCTTGACTGTGTTATGTGCCTTACGTAGGGTTGCCATTTCTAAAAATTGGCAACCAGGACAAGACGTGTGAAAACCCCGGATTTGAGAGCCCCGAAACAACAACAAAAAGCTGTTGAAAATGACCTAAATCACCTTTTTTTTTTTAAACCTGGACTACATATGAAGCCCCGCTCGGGCGCTCCCCGGATGCCCTCTGAACTAGGACAAATCCGTGAAAACCCGGACAGATGGCAACCCTAGCCTTATGATAACAATATGTCCATCGTGCTAAAGAGACATTGTTAGCAATTCTGTTGGCACAAACTTAACATGAACCTAGAACTTAATTGGACATCTACTTATCTGTATGTACATATGATATTATTTAAACATAGTAACAATTATAATTTTCTAAACTAAAGTGGACAAAGGAACTCTGAAAATGATAGAGAGTGGTATTATTCCTATCCTTACTAAAATAAAGAGAATAACCAAAAATCTCGTTAATTATTCTAGTAAGATAGTAAGAAACTTCAGTAATTAAAATAAAATGGTCTCCCATAAAAAATAATCAGTCTTGACGACTTTAATTTATTAAGCGAGTAATTAAATTAATCATCCGTCGAGATTTACTCACCAAACAGAAATTATTACACATGTTTCCATTAACGACGCTGAATAATACACGGCACTGTTAGAAATATTATTATAACTTATGTGTCTCTATCTACTTAAATATATCCACATATCTATTTACTTACATACATAGTTCATGTTATCATGTGGAACCAGTTTAAACGCCGTTGTTTACTGGAAAATTGCGCACGGTTTGCAGAAATGCTCAATGTCATAGCCATCTCTATTATCTACTGCTTGTCTGTCTGTCTACTTTGAGGCAGGGAGATCAAATCCAAAACTAGCATGGTCAAATTGCTACACAGTTGCGTTTAAAACTTCATCCAGGAGTTTATCATGGTCTAGCATATTAAAAACAGGATGCTAAGACGCAACGACGCATTTTTACCACGTGGTTATTAACGCAGCATTGTGTAAGATCGCATTCGTCATTATACAAAATATACTAAACTAAAAGAGATATCGTCAAAATGCCTGCGATAGCATCTGCCGTTATTAATGCAACAGTGGAAGTCCAGTGGCTACTCTTTGATTGTACAAAGATCGGTGCTCAAATGTTCAACACCCAAATTGTACTGTCGCAGATTTCTCAACCTCTTGTCCCTGACAGTTAGTCTCAGTACTCAGTCACAGTCGACCGCTGCCACCGACACCATTGTACTTGTCTTAACAAACAAAACTTGTAACACTAGCCACGGAATGGCATAAGGAAGGACAAGTGGCAGATAATAGGACTAGTCTCTCTCGGTAACTCGTTATCCACCGTGAAGGACTAGGGCATAGACGTGAAGGCATTTTAAATGCATAGAAATGTAAATTGGATAGAAGATGTTATTCTCAAAGCAAAACAAAACAACTTTATTAAAAACGTTAAAGATCATAAGAAAAATAAAACATGATATCTATCAGCGGCGCTAATCTATCTGGCTGGCGCAAGTCACATATAGCGAGTAGAACACAAGCATAATATGCAATTCATATAGAAATCCTACTACATTTCCTAGTATCTCGATCCTCAAAATTCAGTAAACAGAGCAAAAGTCCGATATATTGCGACAACAGAAGAATTAGTAATCAGCGCGCATGTTGTGTTAGGTAAAAAAACACGGTTAAGAATACAGACAGAATATGGGGAAATTATCTCGAATCGTAATTGAGATCTTCAAGCAAAATCCTGGGATGCTCAAGTTTTCAAAATTAATTTATTTACCAATCTTCTTACATACCTTGATCAGTAATAGTCACGATCATATAAACAGATCACAGATAGTTTTTATTTGCGGGCTTAAAATATTTCAAGGGCTTTGATCTGGTTTTTATTAAAATTTTGTCATTACTAATAAAATATTCAAGGTCTCGGTTATAGATTGAATTATTAATGAAACTTGACCAACTAGTTAATTAGAATACTATTGTTATAACAATAATATCGGGTCAAGATCTCGTACATATAGATCTCGACTCCTAATTAGAATTATATGTATCTAGGAAACCAGGAACCATTTACAATAACCACGGTTCCACAAATACAAAAACTTAAAGCAGAAGCCAAATATTTTCCAACTTACACCACGGAGGCGGCCACGTTTCCCTCCCTTTTCCAACATCTAAAATTTCTACTTCATCATTTTGCATTGCATTGATCAAACTCTTCTGTTAATTCCTGATAGATATACAAGCTAGAATTAACTCAGTCGAGCCTATCTCAAGGAATTTATTACTGTCTCTTAAGGTTATTTTGATTGTTTTGTTATTTCATACCTAAGCTCTTATCTTCCGTCCACACTCTTCCACTTTATAATCCGCACTATCTTATCCAGAAGCAAGCAATGTTCTATCTATTTACTTTGCTGACAATTTTCTATCTACTTGTCTACATAAACGGCAATTAGGTAATTACCTTCTGTCCGTAATCAATGCAATCACATCCCATTAGTATTATCGTGCGGATTGACGTCACTACAATAAGTACTAGCGCCAAGTTGTAATCTTGTAACAACTATTTGTGTTGTTAATTTGTTGCCATCGACATCTCTATTTGTATACCTTTTATCCCTTAGTCAGTGTGTGATACTGCAAAATTTTAATGGAGGTCTATTATTATGTCTGGGAAGTGAGTCATTATAATCATCAAAATTTTTGCGACTTTCAATATACCTCTTGCTAATTACATGTTTTCGTTTATATACGGAAGTAGGAAATGTAGCGTAATTTGAGCGTCGTCGTCTGTTTCTGAAGTTGTATTGCTATGTTTATAGGCTATTTATAGCGCTAGGTCTAGAGGCCAGTTTGATGGTAATCTGCAAATATGCCTGATCAAGTGCAACGCCTCTCGAGATCATTTCAATGTGATCGATCTACGCAGTGCATCATGGCATTTTTGACCTTGGGTTTTGATACTAAAACTAGTTTTAAAGACTACATATTTCTTTTGATTTAAGACTAGGATTTTGGGACTGTAACATTTTGGTTCTGTTTTAGATTTGCCTCCAAACAATCCATCAACTAAAACTCTTAAAATATTTCATACTAGCTGTGCCCCGCGGTTTCACCCGCGTAGTTCCTGTTCCCGCAGGAATATGGGGATAAAATATAGCCCATGTTACTCGCTGTCAATGTAGCTTTCCATTAGAGAAATATTTTTTTAAATCGGTGCAGTGGTTAAGCCGAAACTTTACATATTGCTATACATACTTTCATCCCCTATATTTATTTTACCCCTCAAGGGTAAAGTTTTACAAACTTTGAATGCCAAATTTATTTATATCTAATCAAAAGCCTAAAAAATAAATTTCAAGCTTCTAGCTTCAAAAATGACGATACTTCCATACAAACTTTCATCCCCTATTTCAAACCCTCACAATGCATTTTTTGCGATAAAAAGTAGCCTATGTCCTTCCCTAGGCTCTAGACTATTTCTGTACCAAATTTCATTTCAATCGGTTCAGTAGTTCAGGCGTGAAAGAGCAACAGACAGAGTTACTTTCGCATTTATAATATAAGTAAGGAAGTAAGGAAGTAAGAATAAGGATTATATTTTTCACGTAAATGAACTTTATAGCTGAAACTTGATTACGTTGATCTAAATAGCCTTGTTTATTTATTTTCCTATTAATGGCTCCTGGAATAATCTTTCACTAAGTTTATTATTGTTCAGCAGCGAATTTTCCTTCAAGTATTTATCAACATCCTATTTCGTCGAATTGCTTCGTTAGTTTTCCCTCTTGATGTTTATCGGATGATGGATGGTTGGCTTCCACGAGTAATTTGACTTTGCTTTGACGGGAATAAATATTATATTAAAAACTGTGCTTGTAATAATTATTAAATAAAGTACATAACATTTCGCCATAAATGATAGCAATTGTTGTGTTGCTTACTAGCCAGTACCAGGAGCTCATATCTTCGAGTAGGTTTCGGTTCGTTCTGCAACCGGCTTTGTACTTGCACAACCGGTCACGTCCGCGTGCCGCGAGCAGCATTGAAAATTACGTCATGCAGTTCATTTAGCCGTATATAGAGCTGCAAGTACGCACGCACCAAATCGCACTCGGTAAGGCACCGTGAAACCTCCTACATAGTTATGCCGACCTGGTACTATGAATCTTTGTAAGGATACTAAAGGATCTTTTTAATGCCTTTAAATTTAACTTTTTAGCTTTTCCTTTTTAATGATGATGATGTATTTAAATAATAAATTTTAAAATCCTGTCGAGGTCATGTTTCGAAACTTTAATTTATTCAAATGTATGTGGAAACCCTTGAAATACTTGGCGCATTAACAATAGGACGAAAATCTCGTGCTTCGTGATATTACTCGTAGTGTTGGTTTACCTATAAATTGTTGAACCTATTTACCCGGTACTGCTATTGGCATGTAGAAAGATACCCTAAAACCGTTGAGTCACGACATCGTAAACATTTACAAAGAGCGATGGCTGAAAAGTGACATTATTTGCGACGAAGTGACATAATTCTGCGACATTTCTTCTTTCGCAGTGTCAAGGCCGCCGCCGTGCGACCCTCTTTATTTTTGTTCTTGCGTGAGCTTAATATCATCAGTTTTTATCACATGAGCCGTAGCGTCGCTTGTCAAAGTATTTTCGTGTGTGATTTATTTTTGTGACGTGACGGCTTCGGTGGCATTTTTTACTCTGTCGTGTTCGTGTCGTGTGTTAATAAATGACTGTTAAACTACACACAATGTGTGACCGCTTGATCACGTTAGTTGCGTTGCCCTAGGAAATATTTTAAAGCAGTTCAGTTGATTTTAAAGTTTTAACATGAAATATTTACAGGATATCAAAGGCCTTTTTTATCTTATGTACGTATTCTTCTTGTATTTCGTTAATCTCCTCTTAAATCCGCTTTTTGGTTTGCTAAAAAGAGTTATTTCTTTTCACACAGCAAATGTAATCAACTTTTTGTCGTAATTCCATAAATCTTCTTAGTTTATAACATATATATACAATTTATTATATTTTATTCCTCCTGCCACATAAATACTATGGTTAATATTTCATCTGAATTTTTTATAAAGAAACTGGATAATCTGGTTTTAAATCTCCCAGGTGATTAAAATAATTTCGGCAAAAACAGGCAACGGTTGTTTTTATATTGAGTTGTCTACATTAACAACGACGATACAAATCATAATATTTCCATGATTGCATCCTTATCTACACCACTGAAGACATTGCAGTACGTAGCATTACTTATGATTAATATAATAATATCTACAGTAAGGAAGGCATTATAAGCGGTGGTAGCCTAGTGGGAGAACGTCCACCATCCAATCAGAAGGTCGTGAGTTCAAATTCCAGTGCAGGTACGTATCAATGTGTTTCTGTAAAACATATGTACGTAATTATCACTCGCTTTTCGGGGAAGGAAAACATCGTGAGGAAACCCACATACCTACCCGAGAATGATTTCGGATTAGGTATGTTATCCACCAATACGGACCGGGCCCCCGCGGTGAATGATGGCCTAATCCTCCTCACGAAAGTGAGGGGAGAACCGTGCTCAGCAGTGGGACATTATGGGTTGATGATGATGATGATGAAGGAAGCCATAGATGGACGATTGCGTTTGACCAAAATCTAAAGTGCAAGCATACTGATACAAGTGATACCTACTCATTATCCTATCACAGTACAGCTCTAGTCTTAGAATAGTCCTACAGGACAGGAAGTCATCTGATTCCGATATTAGTTTCCCCCTCAGCCAGAGTACAGAATAGAATAGAATAGAAAAACTCTTTATTGTACACCAGAAACATTAATAAACACAGTACAGAAGAATTATAATAGCCAACAACAAAAGTAACTGAACGTATCCAATCGCTCAATTAATTATTTCACGTAAAATTTTGGTATCAAGTTTGTGTGTGTGTGTGAGAGAGTTGTATGTGTGAGTGTGTGTGTAGTGTTTCTTTGTGTGTTTTAGTTTTTTCGTTATGCGTTATGTCGCTCGCCGCGCGTAATGCCTAATTTGAAGCTAGACTAGGACATCCACATTTGCCACTAACTGTGCCTAAGTAAAATCTCCATATGCCGAATTGTGAGTGCTGTAGTGACTAGTCGTGACTTGTGGTTCCACGTGAATGTAACCAAAATCCGTCAACAACATTCTCGACATTCCACAACTGTAAACAAATGATGTCGGATTACATTGCTCGTGC
Organism: Campaea margaritaria; assembly: GCA_912999815.1. Classification (NCBI taxonomy): domain Eukaryota; kingdom Metazoa; phylum Arthropoda; class Insecta; order Lepidoptera; family Geometridae; genus Campaea; species Campaea margaritaria. Next base: position 1,960,779 of record OU538801.1, read on the forward strand.
ATTTTGTGGCCAAGCTCCATTGGTCATAACGCGTTATGACCGGGCAGTATCCGGAATAGGGTGTTGTTGGTGAGACGCGAGACGGAAACGGCGGTGACTAATTCAGAGGTTCCTGTAACGAGCCTGTTGTGTGTTGCTGTGAGGCCATTGAAAAGTATTTCTTTTACATACATACATGCTTTCTCCTGTGGGTATAGGCAGAGGCTACATCTTTCCACATGCTGCGATCCCAACGGGAAGCAGTACACCTAATCTCTGACACCTTCTACTTGTTTTGTGTAGGGTCCATGCGTGGTGGTGTCACATTCTTTCCGTCTAGTCTCATTCACACAAAGAACATCAATCCGTATTTTACACATCATCTCGCATTCTTCCTCAATCTTATCTGTCATGCCTCCTCTAACATTCATCGCCCACTCTTCGCCCCTCGGGAAACGCGACGTGACGGTTAGCGAACCACGTCGTCGCCATTACGTTCCCACGAGTATCTAGGGAAGATGTTGTCAGCCCAAGTAGAGCCCCGTGTGCTTGGGTAAGGCCAGCCTTATTGTCGGGTTCCAGGGCATTATGGCACGCTAGTGGCTAGGCTCGTCCTTAACCATGCAGCCATCGGCAACCACTGGCTTGGCGGAGAGGAAAGATTCTATGATTTTGCCAGCTATTCATTCGCCAAGCAGTAGTGTGCAGACATTACTGTGTTCCAGTTTGAAGGGCACTGTTTCCAGCGAAATTACTAGGCATAATGAGACTTTAGAGCCGATGTCTCAGGGTGACGAGCGCAGTGCAGTGCCGTGCAGAATTATGCAATGCGAAGTTCTGGATGGCACTGTTATGGGCAGGCGTAGCGCTTACCATCAGGTGAACGACTTGCACGTCTCGTCACTCAATCAAATAAAAAAAAAAACTAGGAGTAGACTTGAGGAAGGGGTTGTGGAAGTTTCTAATATAATGGATAAAGTTAGAACTGGGGGGCGGTCGTAGCACGCTATTGCCGGCCAGTTCTCGGAATGACGTGTTCATGGCGGGTACGGAGACACGCAACCAGGAAGCGGCTGACAAACCAACCCCGTGGTTTGCATGCACTTAGGGAGGCAATTGGGGTTTTTACTTTTTTTCGTGATTGAATGAGATTTAGAAGGCATTGTTTTTACTTATCTATATATCCTCTTTAGAAAGGAATATAACAACATGTGAGGCAGCTCACATTTATAGTGATAAAACGCTAGAATTAAGTATAAAATAAATAGCTGCGTCTGCGGTTTCACCTGTATCCCGCAAGAACTATTCACTTTTACAGGATAAAAAAGTCTTCTATTTGGTAATCCAGGTAATAAACTATCCGTGTGCCAAATTTCATCTAAATCCGTTCAGTTGTTTTTGCATGAAAAAGTAACAAACATCCAAAAGCAAGAGCTGAAAATCAGCGTTGTGGTTTGACCACAGCATTATGCTGAGCTCAGGCCTTGTCTGACATCACTGCGCGCCGGCTATCTGCGTACGCTATTATGTTCATCGTGTGTTTTCATTTTCTTGTCTTGTCTCTAAATAAGTACGTTGTTCGCTGTTCTGTGCAGTTGTGTCAGAATAAATGTTTTTTCTTTCTTTCTTTCTTTCTTTCATCCATCCTCACAAACTTTCACATTTATAATATTAATAGGTGTACCCTGGCATGCTTCGCTGTGGCACATTCGCTGATACGTCACTGATGAAAAAAATAGATAAAAACAATCCTCGATGCGGATTATATATCATGCTAAAATTTCAGCTCGATCGGTGCAGAATTTTTTGAGTTTTTGAAGCGTACACAAACCAACATAACATTTTTATATATATAGAAGTAGGATTACCAACCAATCCCTAATTCGATGTTAAGTCCACCAGATGTAATGACCATCGATTTCTTATTTTATACCAGTGATATCAGCAGAGCGGTACAAATAGTGCAATAACCAGTCATTATGTGGTCAGAAAGAATTCGGAGTTTGATTGAACGTTCAGTACAGACAAATCTTCAAGAGAGTTTTTAATCAAAGCAGTGATAGAAGTTTAAAATGATGATGTTTCTATGTAAAAGAGCGGAGATCAATCTAGCGGATCGCCTGGTAATCTGTTACCGCAGCTTTTTTTTTATTTGACTAAGTAACGAGACGAGCAAGTCGTTCTCCTGGTGGTAAGCGCCACGCCTGATTATAACAGTTATAGTGCCACCCTCATCATTGCATTGTATAATCTTGCGGCATTGCACTACGATCGTCACCCTGGTACATCAGTTGTAAAGTCTCAAATGCAAAAAAAATCGATGGAAACAATGCCCTTCAAACCGGAACACAGTAATGTTTGCACACTACTGCTTGACGGATGACTATCTGGCAAAGGTGTGGTATTTCCCCAGGCGGACTCTTGCAGGAGAGGCCTCCCACTACATAACCGCTGTTACTGTTACACCTGCAATACTCGGAGCGTTGTAGATTCCTTCTCTGTTGTTTACGGTTATTATCTAAACCAGAGTAATCATATTCAAATAACAGACCTCAGTAAAGTCATAAAGCAAATCGTGCTATTCATCTGAATCGAGCTGTAATGGAGTAAAATACTTAATCCTATTAGAAAGCCTCCATCACGCAGTCGCTTGGAACTTGCCCCCCTGATGACGTAAAATTTGCAGGAGCGACAGCAATCACTAAACTATCGGTCGGAAAACTCACTTGAAATCCTATTACAGAACCCGTCTATAATAAAAAAAAGGAATTAAAATAGTAGGTACAGCTCCTCGCAGAATGCACTTTGACCATAGATACGAGCGCCACTAGCGGCAGGACTGCAATAGAAAATAATTTGTTTTGAAAATGTTATATAGAGACATTTGACCGCGAGATTAAAGTCTGTCGCAAGCCTGTCGTGAGATTCGTAATAAGGCGGCTGGTTCAAGCGATGATCGATCCACCTTGACATTTTCGTTTGAACTCGCTCTTTGAGCTCTTTAAGTTGAATAGAGTGGTTAGGTGTATCAACTTCTCAAGTTACAGTTAAGGTGCCCTTTAATGTTTACTCTTATGTTTTCCAGTTGCTTTAGTTAGGAGAATTATTTGTGATTTCAATTCTCTTGAACTGGTTTATAGTACATCTAAGTTTTTTTTTTATGTTACTAAGTAACGAAACGAGCAAGTCATTCACCTGATAGTAAGCGCCACGCCTGCCCATAATAGCTACAGCGCCACCCAGAATCTGTTGCGGCACTGCACCCTGAGATATGGTTCTCAAGTCTCATTATGCGTAGTAATTTCGCTGGAAACAGTGCCCCTCACACTACTGCTTGGCGGATGAATATCTGCCAAAAGAGTGGTATTTCCCCAGGTGGACTCTTGCAGAAGAGACCTACCACTATAAGTAACTTGGCAAATAAGACTTGTATGTTTTAGTTATGAGTAGTCTTGACTCTTGTAAAACTAACTTTGCTAATTAAGAAACAGGTGAGTGGCAATGGAGTTGGAACAGCCGATCCCTTACCATCAAGAGCACCTGCGAAAAGTAATCTAATCGTCTTTCCGCTTATTTGATCCAAAATTATCATCGAGGTGACTCTGGTAGGTCTGTTATCAACTTTATTTTCCTTTAGAGACGATGTCTCAGGGTGACGCGTGCAGTGCAGTGCCGCGCAGGATTATGCAATGCAGTATTCTAGGTGGTGCTGCAGGCGTAGCGCTTACCATCAGGTGAACGACTTGCTTGTCTCGTCACTCAGTCAAATAAAAGAAAAATTTCCGTGCCAATCTACCTTACCTACCTTAACGTTACCACAATAATTGTGCTCGTGCGGCATAAAAATCTCACTTTCTTCACAGAAAACCACTAGAAAACTGACGTCAAGTGACCTTAATCCGACATTGCAAAAGCTTCGACTGAAAAAATATCTGGGACAGTGCTGCCCGAGTCCACCATTAGCTACATGAACGAAAGTGACTAGTGTTTTCATTTAAATTCAAGCGTCGTTTATTTCTCCATCATAGCTTGCGACCTCGAAATTGAACTATCATCTTCAACAATTGACCGGATCGTATGGCCTTCAATTAGACTATCCATTCATGTTTTTTATATTATTCTCTGAGATAATCACAGCATTCACAACACTGTAATTTAAGTGTTGTGACGTTCAAAATTTTGTAAACAAGGTACTTTTTCTCTGTCAGAATCGTCAGAATGCATTTTAGTGAGGAAATGCTGTTGTTGTTGTTTACCAGATTTACGATTGTTGAACTGTTGTCATTGACGTGACGCGCACAAAATTTTGACCTAAAATTTTTTGTAAGTACTTACCTTAATTAACATGTAAATATTTTCGCTGTGTCAAACGAAAACATGTTTTTGAAGTTGACTTGGTGGCGAAACGAGCAGGTCGTTCAACTAATGGTAAGCGTCACGCTCTCACGCTACGCAGATTAGTGGCCGAACTGAACGTTTGGATTTTAAATTGAGGGGGATTACAATAGTCCGACAGTGAAAGATTATTTGAAATCAATCCAAATATTACCCAAGATTACCAAGAACAAGACTAAACACTGAAACGCACTGTCTATTTAGTCGAGTTCAATTCAGAAAGACTTGTTTCACGCAAATGCATGAATATTATAATATTCTAAACTCAGCTTATTAACAGATACCTATTCAAAATAATTTAATAGCGTGTCTTGTTATTAATTATCCGACATCCCTGACACAGTCTGTACCTGGTAACTAATAGACATTAATGTCTATTAGTGTTAAATATGAGATAACAAAATGAGCAAAAAGTTTATTGTGCCACGAACGTGAGACCTCATTGAGGTGTACAGGTTTATGAGACCCCCCGGACACTCCATACAAATAATTGATTTGATAACTCACAACTATAAATTAATGACGTTTACACGCGTTGTACACGCGGCATAATGCGTATTAAAGTTTTCAAAGATACTAAGCGACCAAAACAAAAGACAATCCACTAATATGAAGGCTCATACTAACCCATTTGTCTCTTGCCATTTCGGCGTGTAATATTAACTGACCTCCAGATATCCCTCCGGGTTGCAGGTAGAGGCGGGGGGAAACGCATCGCAAAGGTGGAGTGTGTCCATTCTGTAGTACAATATGTCTTCTGTGACGTATCTTCACGTCTTTGTTAGGCTGAGGCCATGTTAGCCCGCGACGCGGATTGCGACTGGCGGGTGATTGGAATTGGAACAAGCAAAGTAAATGGATACACTGATATGTGGCTCCACTGTGTGTACTCGTTCCAATGAGTTTCCTATTGTTTTTTGTTGTCGCATCGTGGGCTAATGTTTCCTCAGCCTCAGGGTGATGTTCACGGCAAAAGCTATTCTAAAGATACCACGTGCAAGGTGCATTTTTATGTCAATCACACCCTTCTTTCTATCGTTTTATTTGTGGACTCACCTTCTTGTCGGCTTCGTTGGATGACAGTACCTGGGATTTATTAGGCTGTGGATTGTCATATAATACTGAATATCTATCTTGTTTGTTTTGAGTCTAATGCTAATGACCATGAGAATTCAAAACCTTGTAATGAAAGGCAATACGGGTCAATATGTTAACAATACTTTCCCTTCCACGCCCAGGGTCACGCGAAAGTGAAACCCTGATCAGGTCTTCGGGTCACGATTGATAGATCACCGTTTATTAGAACGTGATCAATTTTTTTTGGCATGATCTGTTCCAAATGTAATTATCTTTCATCGGGTTCATTGAATCTTTCATCGAGTTAATTTAATTTATTATATTATAGTTTAATGGGACACCTTGTGGTTATAGAAGATCAGCCAATTCTTTAGCTGAAATCTGTTTTAGCTAACAAAGCAACTGCTATTGTTTATTCTTTGCTATTGCGGTGTTTAGTTCATTACGTAAGACAAATTGGTTGAATGATCCTATCAATTCTATTCCTTTATCCTCAGCTTTAACTTTGCCAGTAATTAATTTAACAGTTGTATAACCTAAATTGGGATATGTCCTCATTAGTTGAGTAATATAATATGACTAGAGAGAGTTGTTAGAATTAGGCGCTATTTTGGCGTCTGCTGTTATTATATCCAGTGTTTTTCCCATGTTTCGTTAATTTATCTGTTTGACGGACTTACGCTACATAATATATTCTTCGTCTATGGCTAGAGCTTTAACATGATCACCATTGTTTGTATTATTTATGTTGCTGTTACCGTATTTTGCTTAAATACATACGTGGCCTTATACGTCTGTTGTAGACGATTTAAACAGCGTCTGTGTTCTTTTGCTTACCAAATTTAAATTCAATAAATAATTTACCATACCAAGAGGACTGGACATGCATCGAATCATCATTTCATTTATCAACTTCTTCAAACGCAATATGGTTTCTAGTGATATTGTTGATATGCTAAACTTGTTAAGTGTGAGACTGGTGTCTGAGCTATCCAGGCTACGTTAATTAGGGTTGCTTCCCATCAAAGTGGTATTAAAGTCCACAGTATAACTAATACACCCTAGTGCAACTTTCCAGCTATTAATGAAATTCTCGCATATTTCATAGCTGGAGCTATTAGGGCTTCCCCGCCTTCATTTTAATTGGTGACTGTTGTCAACCAAACCTTCGTGTTTAACTAGCGTGAGCTGTCGGGGGCTTTTACTGCGAGTAGATTGCGTGTATCCAGCGATCATTTGGTAACTAACGATATTCTAAAACCATTCTTTGGTTTCAAGTAATTAAGTTCGCAGTTGTTTTGGATTTGGATTCGCAACTTGGATGTAAAGGTCATCTTTCTTCGAATGTTGGTTTACTGTTTTTTTCAGATGTGACGTTGTTTATTCGTGCATCAGAATTAATGATAGTTGGGGTTTTTTTTTCCTGCAATGGAATCAAATACATTATTATGTTAAAACACGTCCCACTGGTCAGAAATAAATAAATATCGGTTAAAATTATCTCATTGTATTAAATTTCCCTTTATAACGTCTCTGTCACCATCATCACAGCCAGAATATTTCTTAGAAAAATGTCGGCATAAAAGAATCAACGAACTGTATTATTCCATCCGACCTTTCTTTAACAATGGGCGCCATAAAAATATATATTTCCACGGAACGTCACCGTTCGCTCACTCAATTTACTTTCTCTGCAAAGTTTTATTGCTAGCCGTATACCTCTAAAATAAAACCGTATACGCAACAGTATAACTATTGAGCAAGTCCGAAGGACCATAAACAGTTAAGAATAAACACACCAATCTAACGTATTTTAGTTGATTTTCGAACTGATCATAATGACCCCAAACACCTCTACTGTAGTCACCGCGGAGATCCGTTGTCCGTTGATCCGTTGAGAGACGGAAGGTATTCCGTCTCTATCATAGATCTGCTGGCTGTCACTATAATAATGTAGTAGCGAAATTTCCACTCAATTAAACAACGGAAAACAAGTTATTGACATGCAAGATTTTACTTAAAAAGATGTTAATTCATGCTACTACAATAAGTTAAATAAAAGCTTGTGATACTAATAAAGGCATAATAAGAGATTTTAGAGCCGATGACTCAGGGTGACGAGCGCAGTGCGGTACCGCGCAAGATTATGCAATGCAAAGTTCTGGGTGGCACTGTAACTGTTATGGGCAGGCGTAGCGCTTACCATCAGGTGAACGACTTGCTCGTCTCATCGCACAGTCATATAAAAAAAAAAGTTACAGCTTCAATTTTATTCTTTCAATATTCCTGGTTCTACACTACACCCTGTCTGCTTAGAGTACCTACTTCTAAAATTTATTCCAATCGGCTTAGGAAGCCGTTTAGCGAGATTGGATTACCAGGCTCGCGCAACTTTATATACTCTCTAATAAAGACTCTTGTATATGTTCTGCGATATAAATTACTTGGATCGTTTACACATTTTATCGAAATACGAGTAAAAGAAAACCAGTTTCTCAGATTTGTTATATTACGTAGTTTTCGTACAAAAGACATATATTGATATAACTTGATTTGTTCTAGTTTTTAAGTTTTCTTTGTTCTCTAGTGTTTCAATAAAGAGTTTATCTATCTATCTATCTATTATTGAGTACTATATAAATATTGGACACTCCGCCCCGAGCGATCCGCGTCCCCGCTGTCAATATTACACGCCCAAATGTAAGAGACAAACTGGTTACTATGAAACCTCATACTACTGGGTTCTCTTTTGTTTTGGTCGCTTAGTATGTTTTCTACTTAACTTACACACGCGCGTGAACAAACGTGATTTGTAATTGTATGAGTTGTAATATCAGATTTTGTATGAAGTGTCCGGGTGTGCTTTAGGGTATCCACTATCCAGTATTCCCAAGTTCTTAATACTTCCCCGTTTTTTGTGGGTTGGCAATTTTATTCTCATCACTGAATATAAGCAGTGAAACGGCGCCAAGTTTTTACCTTTAGCGCAGCCTTTACGTAGTAAAACGGAGAACTCTTTGGAAGTGACGTGTGCTGCCAGTCTCTGTAACTACCTTTCGAAGTTTGACTATGGCAGAACTTAATTAAACGCTTACTTAAACCTTTTTGTTTGCAAAAAGATTTACGAGATAACTTGAAATTACCGCAGTGAAATATAGTCACGCGAATCCAAGATCAAAATGAAATTAATACCTAAAATCATATTACACAATTCTGGTTATATATTTTAACCGTGATTTTAAAATTACATTATCGTCCATTTTCTAAGACAATGAACCCACAACAAAAGTTCCCAAGGTCATCTCGCGGAGAGAAATAGAAAATCGACTTCAACCATCATTAAAACCTAGACGTGTCTATGACATTAACTCGATAATTATAAATTTTACTATCGGGATTTCAGCTATTGACTTTGGATTCTTGTGAATTTTTACCCTTGACGCCTTTGATTTAAATTTGTCATGGCGAACATCAAAGTGCCGTTTATTTAGTTATAACCTTTTTGCGAGTTTTGCAATGTACCTCTATTGTTTTTTATCTTCATGCAAATACCTTCTGTAGAATCTTGAGTGTTGCCAAGCCAGTCCGGATTTTACCTTAGCACAGTCCACGAGACGAGATTGAGAAAAAACGTTTTGTAGTATCATTTGGTATATCGGTTCAGTCACACGCCTGCGGCAAGGGAAGCAAATTATGTTTTAGGTGATCACAGTACTGCAGCTGACTATTACCCAAGCCCGGCTTTAGGTTTGTGGCGCAATCGTCCTGCTGCAAGATGGAGTCTTCCAATCCATACAAAATGTGCTTTCAGTTCAACAAAAATAACATTTAGTTACTTCTATTGATAGTTAATCGGTGATATAACATAAACATAAGTATTTCATGATACTCCATAAGTCTCCAGAAAGTTTCAGTAGTCTCCACGTGACGCTGACGGCGACTTGACTAGCTAACAACCTGACTGACTATAAGCTCTTCGCATGAACAAAGAATATTGATCGCCTACGACACCCACGGCCTGTCTCCCAAGACCTTGATAAACTACTTTACTGTAGCCTAACAGTTGATTTTCTTTGTTATAGTGTATGAGAGACTACGTGACGTATGAAGTGTGCAACGGCGCGTACGAAGTGTCCTGCCCTGACGCGAGGTGTCGCGTCGGAGCCGCCCTGAACCTCGACGAGATCTCAATGCTGGTGGAGCCGGCGGTCATGGAGAAGCACCTCAAGTTCCGCCTTAATCATGGTCAGTATGAGGGGTGTTGGGGCGTTTCGCACCACGTGCTCAAGTATCTTTTTCAATAGGGCCTTTGATAAGGCCAAGTGAATGTTTTCAATTTGGCGTGTAGCACCTCTACCAATCAGTATAAGATCAATATTAGGCTGTCCAGAAATCCCACCAGAAGTTACGCGATAGTTACTACTGCCCATGTTAACACTTTCACTGCTGAGTCGGTTTTCTTGTCTAGCCACGGGTGCGGCACTGCACACTCCATAGTGTTTTCATACAACAAACACGACAGTTGTGTTTGACAAAACATTTACAAAATAATTGTACCGTATAAAAATCTAATCCGACATCATTTTGAAATCCTAATTGGGAGAATTCATAATGACAAGGGTAAACTTAAGTGGAAGCAACTAGGACCCATTACGGACAGAAAGGTGGCGCATTCTCTCCATGCTCTTTAACCCCTCACTTTCCCCCTGGTTATGCAGTCACAATTCATCGTCCCCGAATCCCCGCCTATAAAATATTCGGTTATGAAATCAGTTAACCTGCGGATGTTCGTGGGTTTTGACCTTGCTCGGATAATGAAACATTGAATTCTTCGATTTGTAATTTTAGTCAACCTAAGAATAGCATAATGGAAACATCCGAAGATATTTCACGGACAAGGCCACACCAAATGAAAGGTGGAAAGCATTGCGTAACACAAAGGATTGCGCAACCAACCCTTTGCTTCTGTTTGCTGTCAGAGATCATTGCTTCGCCGTATTCCGACCAAATCTGGGATAAACCTCGGAAATGAAATCGGAGATCTGTTAATCTGTCGATGCGTCCACGTTAAGTCGACGTCATATGACTTTCCGATTCCAACTGGGGAGTCTCTCCAATATTTTGAATCAACAATGCCCTTACGTTACATACCAAAAGTTATTATTTCATACAGAGATTCTTTTTAGACTAAGATTTTAATATTTTTATAACTATTTTAGCAGAATTGGATATCTGTGTTTTTCTAGACTTCTTTCCTCTGGTATGTTATTTTATGTTGTAATTGTAAGATTGCACCATGTCGATACGGTTTGTTCCGCTTGGATTCGCTCGCAATATTTTTTGCTAAATGCTAGAGTGCCTAAGTTACCTGTAAAAAACATGTTAACCAATTTTATAATTATCCTTGCCCTTAAATTCTTAATAGCTATCGCGAAACATCAAATATGATTGTAGGATTCCGTGCAAATATAAAAAAATACAATGTAATGATACAAATTGTAGCAACACTAACCCCAGCAATCCAACATAAAAAACTTAATCATCCTTACGCTTCAACAGAAAAATCGTCGATCCTTTATCGATACAATCAAAGGCAGAACTTGTAATAACTACTGAGACGGAATCGATTCTGCAAATTGTCTTCGCAAATCCATTCCGACCGATCACTCCGGCGTATCAGACCCGTTGATCCGTACAGCTTTAGGCATTGTCAAAAGTATTTTAAATTGAAATCTCAATTGGCCTTTCTACCAAAGATAAGGTATTACATAACGACACGACCAAAATCAGAACAAATGAATTAATCTTCCTATCGTTCTGAATATTGAGATGCAAAGAAGTTCGACCAACTACTGTTTTTTGTCGAATGAGCTAGTGCCGGCTCCTTGTGTCAGTCTGTCAGATTGCTGTCGTGGTTTAACCATTCCTATCCTTCGAAAACGGGACCGAAGCACAGCGATGGAATTCCGCACATCACATGCCTCACCATGACGTATAGTCATTGGTGCGAGGCTGAGGATCGAACCGCGCTCGTTGGGTTGCAAAGCGCTCAAACAAGTTATCACCTTTCAGACACTACTGACGAATAGAAACGAAAGGAATACTTAAATATCGAGCACCATTGAGATGAAATAAATTCTGAGAACAATTGTTATAAATGAACCATAATTCCAAGCGATTACTCCTAAAGGCGTAATGCCCGTCGCCGTCCTCCTGGTTTCCTTTGACAAAAGTATTTTTACTCAAAAGAGCCAATTTCCTTTGTTGTACATTTTTCAGGCGGAGTGTCCGTGAAATATTCCCATCTCCATATTCATTCGACCGTCTCGGCCCGACCCGCGACCCCAGATGTTTCTTGCACACCCGTTTGTAGGAATTTTTATTTTTTTCGGGAAAAACTTGGTGTAATTGTAATATTTCCAGGATTTCGGTCGGGCTCGGGCATTGTTCGAAAGTTCCCTTACCACTTTCCTGGAACTGCTTTGTTGAAGAATATTTGATCTTTGAAAGTTTTGTCAGTTGTTCGCAATGTTTACCTTTGCGATGTTCTCTCGACGAGCAGTCGTCAACGCATTTACAACCTATTGCAATATATTTTCGCCTGCTATTTTTGGTGCAAGTTTTTTTTATTTTTGTTCATTATTTAACTTTTGTCCCCTTTGCGCTTCAGTTACGTCCTTCAAAGGCATTTTTAAAATTGTTTATACAAGTACTTCATAGTACCATTTCCTGTGCTTAAGATCTCAAATAAGATATATCATGCGTATGACTTTACTGAAGGTAAATATAGAGGTGATTACACACATGCCGGAGCCGAAGGCGCCGAAGTCATTTCGACCTTGCACACCTGTCCGGAGCGGAAGAAAGACAAGTGTTCCGGCGCTCCGTCCGATTCCAGTGCATCATGTGTGTCGCTTCTGAATTCAGAATTCTCCTGAGATTTCTTTACCTTTCGAAATTTTCCGGCGATTCGCCGCATTCGAATCCGATATATGTCCGAGGTTTCATGACATTTTACATAAAGAATTCTTTAATAATTTTTTTCGGTGCATTCAGGACCAGCATGTGTGTGATCGCCTTTAGAGATACTTACACCAAAATGTAAAGGGCACACATCAGCGACCTCAAAGGGCTCGTTTCCGTTTCCTTGCGTTGTAAATTGTGTAAACGTACAGTGAATTAATAACATTGAACTTTTATTAAGGTTACTTGTGATGTACCGTTTTATGATAATAACAAAATGTCATTACTTGATCGTTTCGCTACTCAATAACATAATAAAAAACCTTTATATAGCACCTTCGTCCTCCGATATCGCCTGCGGACGTTCTACCAAAGTTATATACTATACTATCCCGAGATTATTTTGATGTGATCAATCGAAGGTATCGAATTTCATTCGATTTCGATTGTTGTTTACAATGTCAAATTCTATGACAATAGTAAGAGATCTATACAAGACCTGGACTAAAGAAGAAAGAGTCCTTTCTCTAACGTTGCATCGATATGGGATGAAATGATGACTCTAATCAAATGAACACTTAATCTAACCATAGTTATTGCAGAAACTAAAATTCCAAAGAAATAGGACACTGCAACAACTGTTCATGGCGATGGCTCATACTTTTTTCTAAGAGTAGGCATGGATCCAAGCAATATGAACCTAATAGGTGGTGATTAATCTAATTCTATTATTTACAACCAGCGCCTAGCTTATGCAGTTCTAAACCACTGCAGCATTAATAACGTAAATTGGTTAGCGACCGCAATTCTTCCTTTTTCCTTTCCAAGTCTATAAATAGATTAAGTATTACACGCGATTTATTAACCGCAGCGATCCGGCACGTCCATCCATGCATGAGTCCGCACCACTGCGTGTTCCGTTGCAAAGGCAACGGTCGCCCGTGACTTCGCGAATGATCTTGACATGTCATACCCGACTTTCCTGAAACATTTATAAGGAAACTTTGTCAGATTATTGTTAAAATACATATTATGCAGATACGTGTCTACTAAGAGTGAACCTGAGTTTAATTTGTTCTGAGATTTCCATCGTTTTGTGCTTTGGAGGGCACTTTATGTCGTCGTTACCTGTGGGTTGTGTACATATTTATGTTATTTTGCCATTAAATCTCCTCTACAGTTTAACCCGACATTTCCAGTTACTTACCATCACGGTATCAACATTTAATAAGATGTTTCTAAAACCCAGCATTTGCTTTGCTTCGTTTCTTTCCATTCAATTATAACTTTATAGAATGGCACCGACTTTTGACTTCCGTAAAAGTAAACATATTATAAGAATCAATCCGTGTGACGGTCGCGTTAAGGACACCTTCCATTACTGAGAATCATAAAATGTAATTACTTATTCATATTCATTAAGCCCGATGATTGTTTCCTCTGTTACTGTAATTGTTTTGGGAACGAGTCACACACAATGACAGTTCTTTGAATGCGTATTCACGTGTCCGTGTGAGAGCAACACCTTATAATCTTTGTCCACTGTGGATTATGATCAGGTACATTGCTATAATTTGATCAATTTATCTATTGAGTTTTCGACTTCGTAACACTTTGACTGCTGAGCCGATTTTCTTGTCTAGCCACGGTTACGGATCTGCACACACCGTTGTGTTTTCCTGTGCCGCTAACACAACGGTTGTGTTTTCAGCAGTGAACGTGTTAACATCTGCTATCCGTGCTTTGGAGAGCATCTTAAACCAGCGGTCTTGGCTGTGCGATGGCATTTTCCCCGCCTCAAAAAAAATGACCGTTGGACCACCTAAAAAAATTTAACAGCAAAGGACGCCACTACCCACCCCCTTTGAGATCCATGGATTGTATTCATTTTCTTTCATTAATTGTTTTAAGTTCTACTGTATGCTTAGGCTAATTACTTTTCTTCCGAGAACAAGTTCATTGGCCATATTTTTCTTCGGAGAGTTTCTTTAGCGATCATATTATGCTGCATTTAATGGTACCACTTCTGCTGTCAATTAATTCAAACCTCTCCTTTTTTTTTTACGGTTCGACGAACTTCACATATTACCATCTTGTCTGATACGCATGCTGGCTGCTGATCCCATGATGAGGAGAAACTTCGTCACGGCTCATCACACAACACTTCTGCCACGCACTGTGCATTCATGAGTTTTTGCTCTTACTAAGGCAGATCGTACACGTTCAATTTTCCATCAATCTATCACTGTTGCCGACAGCCAAACAAGAGAAGATCTGAAAGGGAACGTTGAAAGTTCGGAAATGTGTTTCACAGATTTCTATTATAAAGGTCAGAAATCTTAACAAAAGGTCTGCGCCGGCTATCTCGAAATGATATGTTGTCGCTTGATTGAACGTGTAAGATCTCCCTTACTAGCTCCGTTGAGAGGGTACTACTCATATCCTGTATTGAATTTTTTACATTTTATGTCTTTGTTTGTACTTTCTAACGATTTAGAAAATCGAGGCTAAGAGTTTTATGAGTCTAGAAATAATTTTAACAGTCTTCGTCGGTGTTTTGTATAAGGCAAATTGATCTAGCCGGTACTATAACATAATGTAGTCTGCCTATTTGTAGAGTTAGTATCCAAAATTGCGGTTTATTTTTATTTTTATTTATTTGATGCACAAAACAAATTACAATCGTTGTAACTTATGAGTTAATTAAAGTAGTTTAAAATCTGGATTGTAACTCAAAATATGTACATACAAACTAAAGCTATATAATAAAAACGATATGAGAAAAAAAAGAAAACATAACTATTTGGCACATTGTCCAGACGAAATAAATAATTAGAAAAAAAAAAATAACAACAAAACTTACAGATACCACAAGATGTTTGGATCATTCGGCGGTTAATAAATTCAAGGAATTAATTTATGCTGGAACTTCAAATCAATTTTAGATTACAATTTCCAAACCTACACCGTACTTACCTATACCTAAATTACATAATTATATATCTCTGTTTAATTTTCCAGGGTACTTGCTTATACCTAACTTTAATTATATGCCTGATAAATTTACCAGGGTGGCATATTTGCAATGTCCTAAAAGCCATTAAACATGGATTTAAAAGGGAGGTGCTATGCCCCATGTCAATTTTATTAAAAAAAACTTGTTTAAAAAGTTTTAGTTGTTATCTGCATACTAAATGGCAAAGTATTAATTGTTCTAATTACGTTTCGCAGAGGTGGCAATGGACTCCGGACGGGCGTTCTGTCCGCGCGTGGGGTGCGACACGGTGGTGCGGGTGCGGGCGGCCAGCCCCGCACACTGCCCCACCTGCCGGCACGAGTTCTGCTCGCAGTGTAACCAGGAGGTAAGAGAAGTACGCCACAGTATAGAGATAAGGAGTGAGGCTGTCTACTCAACGCAAATGCAATGTTAAGTCAGCTGTATGCCCTCGCCCAAACACTCCTAGATAGGCCGACTGAGAGTGTATACGCTCCTCTTTGATTATCTGATCGAAGATGCTCGCACTCTCTTTGTGTATCTCAAGCACATATTGTGCAGAGCGCACCCAGGGTACCCGTTTTGGCGTTAAGTTCTGAGAAGTTCAAGAATCGGAACGCACGATCGTTCTGGCTTCCCTGCATATACCTAAGAGGTATTGCAAACAATGTCGGCGACGGATAATATTGTAGGCATGTGCCTTCCCCATAAATCTCGTAATGTCGGTGCACGATCCAATCTTTTTATTTCTACAACAGAAAGTGCACAACCCATTCAATACAATTTCCCGCGGTTCACTCAAACACTTCACCACTTTGTGGCAATAACCGTTCGGACAGTTTCTTTCAGTACCCAATAAAACCTTAAATTCAATTATAGCGACAAGGTACTGAATAAATAGCTGAGTTTTCTTCGTGAAAAGAGCAACGTGAGGCTCATTGTCAAGTCCAATCTGCGGAGTGCTCGTTTCGTTTTCGAGCTATGAAAGTGGAGCCACAGAATACTGGCTTGTTCCCATAGATCCGCAGTCTATTGTTCTCGAAAAATAAACTTTCATACATTAGCACTCCCGATATCCACAACGTTTTAATTTTCAAATAAAAACCATTGCCGATTGTTTACATATTGTAATTTTTTTGTACACCAATTAAGAGTTTTCTATTATATTCTATTCTGTTTCTATTCTAGGTGACTTTTGTACCGAGTTTCCATACAGGTGGGTGGATATTAAGGAAATTCAGAGGGCCTATTCAGACGATCTGTATAATTTACACTGCAAGCTACTTGCAGTCGGCGTGCAGTTCAGTGCAGTGAACTGCGAAGTTGGACGCCAGTTTCGATGCAGTTGTGTTCACTGAACAGGACCGCATCCAAACAGCTAGCTTACAGTTAATGTAGATCGTCTTAATAGAACCCTAATTATAACAGGTTGGATTTTAATAATTCTGACAGTCGTCAAAAAACCGAACTGAAACGATGAAAAATCTATACAAGTGCAAAGTTTTAACTGGAACAATTCACAACCTCCTCATTTTCAAGAAGCCCTTCAAGACCCTTAACTTCAACTTCATATCTTTCGAAGTTCCTCCGTACCATTAAAATAATCATCCAGCCCCAAAGAAACTTCGTCCTTTCCATCCCTTTACAAAACTTGTAAAATGTTATGGCAACTGTGGCTATAAATAAGAGAGCGTATACACTGTAGCAGAGCGCTCTGCTACAGTGTATCGCTTTCCACGCTCGCTTCAATAGAACTAGGTGACCTGACACCCTGGCCGCGGTACAAAGGGTCAACACAAGTACTCTTCAGCATTTGTGCTGGTAAAAACGTGGTGTGTTTTGAAAAGAAAATCAGGAATTTTGCATCTCTCGGTTCAAGCTCTTCGAGTCTTGGAGCCTTGTTGTTCTTTTCGTTTTATAGTTAGATTCTCTAGATCAGAGGTTCCCATACTTATTTTCTTATAGACCCCTTTACCTGGTTCTAGTAGACCCCCTGCAGCTACATTTCTACCATATCCCTATTTATTTCCTACCATATATTATTTTTTGTCACGCCAACGTAGACCCCGTCGAGTTTCTCGTGGACCCCTGAGCGTCCACCTGGACCGCTGTGGGAACTAAGGCTCTAAATGCTGCTATAATAGTCAGGCGAGATCCTAAGCCAGCTGATCGTTCTAAGCTTATTATCATGTCATCTAAGCGATTAGTAAACCTTTTAAGTTAAATTCTGTTATGTAGCTTTAGCCTAAAGAGTAGGGTACAAAAATCCATTCTGTATCATTCACACTATTCAACGCGCTCTTTGTTCCAATTAAGAAAATGACTATACTGAATAGATTATACAAAGCGAACTAAGTAATACGAAGTACACACTACATCATGCTTTCATGTGCTTTGATGCAAATGGGTCGAGACCTCACCAACAATGCGCTGCAGCGTCTACCGCAAGAGTGCGCTGCGTTTCACACTTCACGGTCGTTTGTAGTAAAAGCAGCTTTATCTCTACAATGTTAAGGTTTTTGCACAATCCAAAGTGGATCAGGCGCAGTGTTTACTGCGAAAGACCTGATTTTACCATGACCTGATCGTTCCATCACTTAGTTATGATAAAAATAGCCTCAAAAGATATTTTTTTCTGTTGTATTCAATAATTACTATCCATAGTATAATTTTGTATCTCTACAAAAGAATGTTAATCTTCGCTCACGCAAACACAACTGTACAATACCGCTCGTATCCAAAATTCTGACCTGAATCTGTTAATACCCGGAAGACGTGAAAAAATTTACCATTCTCCTAATTTATAGGCAAGCTCGAATATCTTTGCGTGCGACAGGTTGAAGTTTTTCTTTTATTGTTGGAAAACTGTCAGTAATATCATGTACTGTTTATTCAGTGATACATGTAGGCAAACTGGAAGTTATATTCTAATGTAAATGTAACACGCAACGGTAACTGGATTGCTTCTAGATCTAGTAAATGCGGCAGTTAGGTCTGGCGGAAAGCAATTTGTCAAGCTATCGCATTAGCCCGTAACTTACTTCCGACTTAAGTTTTGCATGCTCTCGTTTACAAAGCGTTGTGCAGTTCTATGTATATTGCATACTATTGATAATCCGTCTGTCCTGTTCGTCTATTGGCCTCCAGCAAACCTTAAAATGTCGTTCGACAATCGAGCTGATAGTTTGGCGAGGTGCCCATATTTTTTCGCTGGGTGGGATCAGCCTCTTTTAAAGGAAATCCTCATTTCCAGCAGTTATTCCGATCCCTTCCTGTGCCTTATCTCAGGTGAGCAAACCAACAGGCCTATTAGTATCGTTTGACTATCGGGGTGGTGTACTTTAAAATCTCAGCATTAAGAGCCTTCTTCCTGTCATCCGATTTAGGTCTGCATACGGATGCGTGCCGGCGCTAATTTTGTCTTTTACGTCACTTGTGATATCCTGATGCGGATTGCGGAGCTGCGCGTAGAACACGACGCAGAGACAGATCCGCATTTGGAAATCAATCCGCATGACAGGAATAAGGTCCCAGACCTTGATCATATCGCCGTCACCGATTTTTAGCCATCGAAACTACGTTTAAGTCGCAATTGGGCGACTCCACGTCTTTCGACGAAAGTCCTCCTTTTACTCAAACTGTATTTTTATGTCGATCCCACATCCATCCATTTACATAAATCGTGTACCTACTGTAAAATGAATTTGGAAACGATCCAACATTAACAAAAAAAATCATATTGTAAACAGAATTAAGCAGTTTCCCAATGTTTCAGCATTAAATTGATAATTTCAGTACAATGATCCGATCCCATTTAGTAGGGTTGGGATAACATGATCTTTTTATGAACACGCATTTGCCCTCTTTGGTAAGCCACGCTACGCTGACTTTACATCATTGTTAATTTCCATGATTATTTTTATTTACATGTTTGGCAAATACTTCGGAAAAAGATTTCTGGGTTTTGGTCTATGTAATCTTATAGTTCTATTGGTCTTCAGGAATCGTTACTATCTATACTATACAAAATAAACCATTTTTTTTTTTTTCCGGGGAAATGCATTAGGCATACCACCCGGCCCCGGGGGGGGGGGGGGGGTGGTTATGTGGGACTCCCCCGCCAGCTGGTCTGGCGGGGTTTACCCACAAAAACCCCGGGGTGTTCTCCTCTCCGCATTATGGAGGTGGTCACGGGTTCGCACGGCGCTTCCGCGACCACCTCTGCGGGCGCCCTCCCGGGCTCGCCACGTGAGGCTTGGGCCTCTTTCTCCGCTGGGTGCGTCCCGGAACACACGGGCCGCACCTCAGCTCGGGACTTCTAACTTGGGCGTTGGACCCCCGATCCGCGGCCCAAAAGTCCCCGTTATTGGTCCCTTGCTGTGCCCTCTGCTGATCAGAGGGACACGCGAAGGACCTCTTCTCGCCAGGTTATTTGCTACGGCCACCAATTCCCCTAGGAGAATTGCTGACCGAACCCCAGGGTGCACCGGCCCAGCTGCTGCCCTTCCCTCCGGATGCAAGGCATCAAGAGGGACGAACAACAGCCGGGCACTCGTGGAGGTTACCTGGCCCGCACCCCATACAAAATAAACCATAAAGTAACATAGTTAAGCCTCTTGCGGTATAAATAGTAGGTTTATTTTGTGTAATACTTGATGTGGGTGTTGCCAGAGTACGTTGCTCGCAGCCTGATGTCGTTACCTTTTCGTAAGGTCCTTCCCCTTTGCATTACCCCTGATTACCTTCGACCGTGTTTGTCTCCAACGGGAACTTTTGATGTGGCAACACTGTTTTGAACCAAAAAGTTGACAGTTCCCAACTCGAATGTTTTAATTTGAATAGGGACAGGACTCTCAGGGTATTCCTATACAAATTTTACGGTTTTTTTTTTCCTTAATTTTTTTTTTTCATACATTTATTCAAAGTATGCTATTGGTGTAAGTAGTTATTCATTCCTATCCACACGGATTTACCGGATATGAGCTGTGAAAAAATTGTCCAAACAGCTAACTCGAGACAGTATTTAATGATGATGTTATTAAGTAAACTTTATTAGCTAGTTGTAGCATAAACACGTTAACTCGTGTTGAGGACGCTAATTTTTTAACACAGGAAAATGTAAAAAGTACAGACTTAGGTCGTTGTACCACGATGTTCCTACATATTTTCAGAGCTAACAATGTTTAGGGGGGTTGTGCACTGTTCTGGTACGACATCGGATACTGAGCTTATATTGACTTAAAAAGTTAAACCTATTGTCAGATTTCCCAGCGTCATACGTCGCGTCATCTCCTTCCTTTAACAAAATACAACGCCAGTCCAGCCTGGCCAGATCAGTGCGCAACCATCCGAGTTCAAATTCAACAGCTTTTCATCCTCAAATAAATAGTCTTTAAGATAAACTTGGCCGAATATAAAACACACTACAAGCACTCTCCCAGATTAATCGGGGAATCGCGAGTCTCGGAGGAGATAAATAAATAATCAGCCGACAGCTAGCCCTGGCTGGCTTGTACATGGTGAATATTGGACGAGAACACACGAGGAAAGCTGGAGGAGAAAAATCTTAAGGAGATGATGAATATGGGATGAGACGATGAAATTATTTGTCGGCGAGTGTGGAGAGCGCCTAAATATTTAACATACTGTTACAGGCGATTATCGATTCGCTGTGGCAAGAGACATCTCTAGCGGTGTTACGCTAAAGTGACGTTAAATGCGGCTGACAGTTGACAGTTCGGTTTGCCGCGAAAAAAATAAGCTGTGCCGTGTTAAATAAAATGTGCTATAAAATATTTTCATTCAACTTATATCACACACACACACACACACATCATCAACCTATATCGTCCCACTGCTGAGCACGGGCCTCCCCTCACTTTCATGAAGAGGGTTAGGTCATAATCCACTACGGGGGCCAGATCCGGATAGGTAGAACAACAACTCAATTCAACTTATACAGTTACTTATAATTCCATATTAAAAAAAAAAAAACACAGTGAGTTAAATAAATATCTCAAACTGTACTGTTTGAAGTCAATTTACATCCACGCAACTAACCTTACAAAACTCGCTTACGGTACCTACACCTACCTACCTATAGCAAATTATGCAAATCTCCGGTGCAAAAATTTGCGCAATTACGCCCCTCGCGGCCGGCTATCTAAAAATTCTCAAACAGGCCTTTTTTCCAGAATTTAATTACATTTTTTTGCGTGGCAGATCTTTATCTATATCTTAATTCAACTGCGTGAAGGTCACGGCGTCGTCGCTCGTGCCGTCCCACAATTATAAAAAAAAAACTGTTTTTTTTTAGCTTTTACTGCCTTTGAGGTATTTGCTAGACTGTCTGTCGTTACACCACAGAATAAATAAATTACAATTGTCAATTCAAAGTCGCCTATCATCCTCCTAAAGCGGGTGAATATGAATAATTATAATTATGAATATGTATGCCTTTAAATAAGAAGCATGATTATTTCATTCCTTACGTCGTTTTAATTCATTTTACTCCTTGCTTCGTTTCATTTCACTATCTGTTGCTGAACTGTCAGCGAATAGAATGTGTTTTGGGGAAGGTTGATCACGAACGCCCTACGATTTCAACTAATCACGTACCAATGTCTGTATAGTGATGATTATTTAATAATGGTCACGCAGATCAGAGAATTAAATTTGGTACAAAAACAGACTATATTTGGGCATTGGGGGTTGTAACACTTATTATAGTTACAATTACGAATTATGAGTACTTATCAGGGGCGTAGCTACCGCCATATCAGCCGTATCAATGATATAGGGTCCCCGGCTACAGGGGCCCTTAACGTGTGTAAGCAAAAATTTGTAAAATGTTATCCACAATGTCATATAATATCACGCTTCCCTCGAAAAAAAATATTAAAAAAAAATAGCCATACGCGCCTATAGAGTTTTCACTTCAGAAATGACAAAAGTCAAAAAAGCAATCTCCGTTTTTTCCCGTGTTAAGCATTTTTGATTATTTCGTTAGAAATATTTACCCTTTATTTGGGTCCCCCAACTAATTTTGATACAGGGCCCCTCGAAGGCACGATACGCCACTGCTACTTATTATTCCACAAATCTACCCCTTAAAGGGTGAAATAGGTGTTAAAGCTTAACAAGAAGTCCGGGAGGCGCAGCTGTGATGTGTGGTTTTAAATTTGTCCAAAGAACAAGGATTTCCCTTAGTACATTTAGAACTTGATAACGCCAAGAGCTAGGTATGAGTATATTAAATTGTACGGAACCTGTTTATCAAACGCACGCGATTGTGACTTTGTACTGTCAGGGCAAAAAGTTTCTAACAAAACGTTTTTATCACACTGCGGTACGGTAAAAGCAAAGAGACATCTGCTCAGTTCTTCTTGCATTTCTTTTCATTTGAACTGTCCAATAAACGCCACTAAAAAGCGATCTGCATAAATCTCAAAGCTTTGTATCTTCTATCGATATATCAAAAAAAAAATAGGAACAGGGATTAAATTAAGAAAAAAAGTGAATTTATGATGTCAATTATACTCGTATAACCCTTTTCTGTTCTATTCTATGTATTATTATCCTATCGGCATACGTTTCCGTAGGCGATTGTACCGACCGTCCCACGATTTCCATTCAGAATTACTCGCAAATACCGTCGAGCGCGTTTTGCTTGAACGTACAGAGTGAATCGTACTTGAATAGGGCTTCCACTAGATTTATATCAGCACGCAAGGAATTACACCGCAGTTTATACCAGCGTTTCGGGACATACTCCTACAAACTCGGGATATATATATAACTTCGTACAAAATTAGAGTTGCCAAGGATTTACGTCTCATTTACTTTTGTCTGTGTGGGTGGGTGTTTCTGTGTGTTGCGGGAATGATCTGAGTGAACGAGCCTCGAACCCCGCTATAAAGGAAAAGTTTGTATTCTCAGCGAGCCGGCCTTTCACAGAGAGAGGAAGAAAGACCGTAAGCGCGAATTGACTACGTATTGAATGGAATTATAATTTATCACTCAACTATTTCCCGAGGGGGTGAGAAGTGGGCTACAGAAAGCCACTTTGCTACGATGAATGTTGGAGGAGGCATGAAAGATAAGATTGAGGAAGTGTGCGAGATGATGAGTGAAATACGGATTGATGTTCTTTGTGTGAATGAGACTAGGCGGAAAGGATGTGACACCACCACGCATGGACCCTACACAGCCTATTGGTCTGGAGTTCCAGAAACCAGTAGTGTCTCAGGGACTTGGTGTACTGCTTGGTGTTCCGCTGGGATTGTAGCATGTAAAAAGATGTAGTCTCTGCCTATCCCATCCGAAAAAAGGCGTGACTGAATGTACACATGTACAAACTATTTCATGGATTTTACATGCCCAACTACGTATAGAAAAAGAAATAGTTTTACTGTTGGGAACCCTAACACGAATTTCCCAACAGTAATAAATAATGTACAAAAGTATATTTATATCAATATGGAACATTTTAATATTGATAGGGTTTCGAGAATATTGAATTTAAGATATTTATCACTCAATATCAAAGGGAAGCGGGAATAAATAAAAAGTCAAATATAGATCGTATAAATATTAAATACGTTTACGTAACCATTATATGTTTCGGCAACCAGCCTTTTCTACTTTTCCCGTCGTAAAAAGTTGTAGGATATATCTGTAACTAAAAACTGATTCGATGGAAATTGACTACTGTATTGTATGGGTGACCATCTGCAATCGGCGAAGCATCACAAATGACATTGAAGATGCGTATTGTGTAACTCACTTAAGGGCCGAGTGTTTGTTAATAATGTATGAAGATAAAAACTTTTTTATCTATACATTTAGACCAGGGTTTCCCAACCTTTCTTTGGTTGAACCTCCCTTGATTATTCATTCATTTATTAATTTACAGTTCTGTTTCCACATGACATAAAAAAATATATATATTATCATTATTTTCATGAGTGACGTAAGCTGTTTTATCCCGGGATAATATAGAGTTCCTGTGGGAAATTAATTGATTTACGCGTATGAAACGCGGAACAAAGCTAGTACATTATAGTGTATAGAATAATTAATAAAAAAACACACAGAATAAACACAACAAACTTCACAGAACTGTAACAGTATAGAATAAACTTCAAAACAATTTAAAACATATTTATAGAAATAATTTATTATAATTAGACTTTTTTTTCAAATATGCTTACTTATTCAGCTTCCCTTTATCTCCACCCTCTACCTCTCTACGCAAGTGTTTCCTCTAGCGGATCAAAAGCTGAAAGCCATACATTTTATTATAATCACATCTTCCTCGGGAAAGTTTCAAATATCTACCTGATCATAGATCAAGGTTGTCACCATAAGTTTTTCTATGTAAATCTTGAAACGTTTACGAAACCTCTGCTACGCTTAATCTAAACCATAATTTAAAAGTTACTACCTAAGCAATAAATAGATTCAGCCTTGGTGGTGAGATTTAATACGTTTCTCGGCCTTAAATGCAGAATTTCGTTCTCGTGGCAACCCTGAGTGGTGCGGCTTGTGTATATTGTAATTTAATGAATTTAATGTATACAAATTAAACCGAAATTAATGTAAATTATTGCTAATTGTACCGGTTTTCTGGCGGTGTCTAGAGAAAAATATTTTTTTTTGCGAAATGTTCATTTGGAACCTAAAATATTTCAAAGCCTTTGATCTGATTTATATAAAGCATAATGTGGTGATTTATAATACAATATTCAAGGTCTGGGTTACAGATTGTATTGTTCGTAGAACTTGACTAACTTTTTTATTAAAATTTGTAACAACGACGTTTTATAATTATTAAAATACTAGCTGTACCCTGCCACGCTTCGCTGTGGCACATTCGCACATTCGCTGATATGTCACTAATGAAAAAAATAGATAAAAACAATACTTGATGCGGATTATATATCATGCTAAAATTTCAGCTCGATCGGTGCAGAACTTTTTGAGTTCTTGAAGCGTACAGAAACCAACATAACATTTTTATATATATAGAAGATGCCACGATTGACATTTTATATATAGATCCTGACCCCTAACTTGGGTTACAAACACCTTTTCTCAGAGCAACCCTGTGTGGTTCAACAAATATTTACCCTTCGCGGGAATCGAACGAGCTATCCCGCAGGTTCGCAGGCTCGTCATCAACTTACGCCACGCCGATATTTACCCAAATGCTTAAGGTTATGTTTTTAG
Source organism: Campaea margaritaria (assembly GCA_912999815.1). Taxonomy (NCBI): domain Eukaryota; kingdom Metazoa; phylum Arthropoda; class Insecta; order Lepidoptera; family Geometridae; genus Campaea; species Campaea margaritaria. Next base: position 1,986,418 of record OU538801.1, read on the forward strand.
AAGTTGTTCAGCACAGACTTGCGTTCTGTGTCTCTGTTATAGTAACGTATACTTAGTATTTGTTATGATATGTCTGTTAGAAAATTCGCTATGGTAATTAAAAATTGGTAAATATGTATTGTACCTGGTATTCACAATTCACACGAATTTCTATTCGATGTCATGTCGCCAAACATTTTTGCGTACGGTCCCATGGCGGTTACAGCAATCGATTTTACGCCAGAACTTCAAGCCTGTCACAATTTTTCATTGTATTCAAATTGTAACCTGTAGTTAGTTGCCGAAAGGGAATCCCACGGCTGTTTCTAAAAATGTTGCAAAAAACTTCAGAGCCAATACCTATTAGGTTGCACACAAAAGACATCGTCATAGTTGACTCATCTGTTAATCATCTTCGTGTAGTATGGTTGTCACAGCGGCCATAACAAAAACCTGAACGAACGATAGATAGGCTGATTGGTGTCGAAAGATATCGATGAACTCATTCGTTCGTTCAGGTTTTTGTTATGGCCGCTGTGACAACCAACCTGTGTGACAACCATACCCGGTCTCCCCTATAGGACAATGTAATATTTAACGTCATTGCAAGCTTTATTTTAACTTCACTTATTAATTAGTATTTAGGACATATCTTGCAAGTAAATTTAGATTTTTAGTCCACGTTTAACTATCACAAAACCAGATAAACTGATAAACTCAGTCAGATCAATACACCACAAATACACAAAGTTTTGAATGGCACTGCACCTGCTAGAACAGGTGTCGCGCTTACCAACTAAAAGAAAAACTCGTCTCCTTACAAAAAAAAATACAAAAGTAGAGGAAAACTCACATTTCTAACCATAGCTATTAACTGTTCCACAGTGGCACGGCGGGCTGTCCTGCGAAGCGGCGGCGGCATCGTCGTCGATGGGCGGTGCCGGAGCCCCGCTCCTCCCCGACTCCGAGCTGATCAAGCTGTGTCCGATGTGTCGGGTCCCCATAGAGAAGGACGAGGGATGCGCGCAGATGATGTGCAAGCGGTGCAAGCACGTCTTCTGCTGGTACTGCCTTGCCTCGCTCGACGTAAGTATTGAGTCTGCTTCGATCAATATAAGTATACTTAGCACGGCTCTTACCTCACTTACGTGAAGAGGGTTATACCGTAATTCACCACGGGCGCCTGGTGAAGCTCATTTGTTCTCAGATAGTTATAATTTACAAGCTGCGCCACGCGGTTTCACCCGCAAAATGCAAGTTTTCCCGCAATAACTCTCTTAAAAGCAATATATTTTCCCCGTTTTTGCCACATTCTTCATTGATGCTCCGCTCCTATTGGTCGTAGCGTGATTTTATATAGCCTATAACCTTCCTCGATAAATGGACTATTCAACACAAAAATAATTGTTCAATTCGGAAATGTAGTTCCTGAGATCCTAGCGTTCAAACAAACAAACAAACTCTTCAGCTTTATATATTAGTATATAGATACACTCAGAGGTGGGTCTTGCAAAACTAATGCAACTATTTACCATTTCTTCCAAGAAATATATGTACATGGACTGCTAAAAACAACCATTAAATTTGGCTTTGCTGTAGTGTGGTGAAAATAAAGGACACAAAGTAAATAACACTGTGGTAATCATCATCATCATATGCAGCTCATCCAACCCACTGCAGGGCATAAGCCTCCTCCCTCTTACGCCATTCATCCCGGCTTTGGGCCGATCTGGTCCATACATTACCCAACAACATTTTGATGTCGTCGACCCACCGTTGTATCGGTCTTCCGCGGCTGCGCTTACCCACACGTGGCCACCATTCTGTCAGGGACTTACTCCACCTGCCATCGCCACATCTTGCCAAGTGTCCTGCCCATCGCCATTGTGGTAATGCAGAAAGTATTTAATTGGCGTGCTAAAAGACACTTGAAAACCTTATAAAATGTCAAAGTAAAGAAAAAAAGTGAAACGCGCGATGTTTACGCGAATTCGCGGATAGCGCCTAATGTAGTGAAAACGAAAACAGTCATTTAGCTTTAAACCAATGGCCTGATAAGCTACTTCATGGGAACTGTGGAACTGACTAAAAAAGTATCTAAAAGAAAAGTTCATATTTTTCTTAACATAAAAGTATATTTTCAAAATCACACTCGGATTCGTTTACCCAACTGATCACATGTCCTAACCAAAGAGAATTTATTCACTGCGTAGTCCTCTGACGCGGTGGTAGCCTAGTAGGAGAACGTCTGCCTTCCAAGGAGAAGGTCGTGAGTTCAAATCCCAGTGCGAGCACGTACGAATGTGTCCTGTAACTGCGTATGTACGTAATTATCACTCGCTTTTCGGTAAAGGAAAATATCGTGAGTAAACCCACATACTCCCACATATCCACCAATCCGGACCGGGCCCGCGCGGTGGATTATGGCCTAACCCTCCTCAAGAAAGTGAGGGGAGACCCGTGCTCAGCAGTGGGACGACATGGGTTGCTGACGATGATGATGAGTTCTCCGACGCATCGTTATGGTGAACACCTACCTTGTGCGTCCCAAACGGCCTAATGTAGTTCTTCTTTTGCTAACGTACTTCTTTTTTTAATATTTTAACCAAGTGCGTTAATAAGAAAGCTGACCTCGTGCTGATAATATCAACCATTGAGTGGTTTAAGTGGTATAGTGAAAGTATGGTTACCCTGGGAGAATTTATAGCTGTTGTTTTCAAGCCAAACTGTATTTTCGTCTCTCGCTAAAGTGTGTCGCAAGATTACTTCAAAAAACATGCATCGGTGTTTTAGAGATAATATTATAAATGTTAATTTATTTTTATAGCTTACATACAACGTTATATCGCGAATCCCTTTAGAGATAAACATGAAGAGACCAGAGATTCAAGGGGTGGAGGGAAATGAAGTCACACTGAATTACACATTAATTTGCCAGGGGATCAAAGTAGTCAGTCCCAGTTGCATAAATCAAAATCAAACTTAAAGTTCCCCTTTCCCAATCCCAAAAGTGGACTTGCATCCGCATTTGGAATACAACCATTCGAAAAAAACCACCATATCAGAAACGAACACGGAGTAACAATGGACCAACCTAATGTATCTCAGTTGCATAAATTAAAAATATGTACTCATAATTCTAAAATAATGAAACTGGACTTGGAATAGAAATGATCAAAAAGACCCGGCAAAAACAAAGAGCATCTCGAATGTCCCTTTCCCGTTTGGTAACTGGAGATTCGCCAGGATAAAGGCACAAATGAGCATACGGTAGGTACTCAGGTCTCTACCACGCTTTCTAATCTTACATGAACAATAGGCACAATGCGCCCTCCAGCCAGACACAGTGGTGTATTAACACTAACAAACGTACTGGGGGCATCCATAGAGTATAGTATCTTTGGGGGCATCTAGATCCATACATTTTCTAGAAATTATCAACTAAATAGGACAAAGTGGTAGATTATGACTTATAATCTGACCTAGTTAAGGCTCATGCCCCGAATTCCATATACATACATAATTATGTGCAATTAGAACTGCTGACGATTGTCTTTAATATAATCTGAGATCTTTGACACTGGCCATGTAGGTATTTAAACATGGTGCACCAAATTCTTTTTAGATTTTTTTATCGTATCGTTATTAAACAGAACAAGATAAGCCGGCTAAACTAAGTTTCCCTGCGCTGGAAGGTTTTAGAATATACATATCGATATTTGAATATTATAAGCTGTAATCCGGTGCATTGCTTACATGGATGCCTGGGCACGTACAACCACAGGGCACCTACACCTACTCGGACACTACAAGCTCTCAATTATTCGCATTAGCTAATCACGCGACAGAAAAAAACTTTAGAAGAGGTAACAATGTGTCCCACAATGCAAGATTTGCCCCTGCTTTTACTGTTCGATTTACAAAATCAGTCACTGGCTTTGATGCAACCTCAAGCCGGCCCTGCCTTTACGCATTCGTAATTTGTCATGCAAATTAATATAGTGCGGTTTCGAAACACTTGCGAAATTCCTAGGAGTGGGTATAAATAATAGTAAGTATGTACCATGGTTACGGTTTCTGGAGCATGGTCGGTACGTAACTTTGCTTTGCTAATGAGTTCAGGACTTCGAGCTTCCGAGAAATGTAATGTCCCACTCTTTTTAAAATGGAAACTGCTTTTCGAGTTAATTAGTTATCGGGAAACGCGGGGATAGAAGTGTTTCCCACCACGTGCGCTTTGTCCAAGTATTCTTTATTCTGGAAAACCGAATATTAATTATTGTGGATGGAACCGCTGAGCAGGACTTAATTAACGCTGCCTCCACTGAATAAAAATCAGTTCAATCCAAAAACAGCGTTTTTATGACCCCAATTTTTGTTTGGTTGCCTTCTTGGTAGGGACCTTAGTGTCCTGACAAGCTACTGTTAAGTAACTGGCAGTAGTTGTTGAGAGCCAGTTTCATTCTAGGCTCATGTTTTTACCACCTTCGGTAACACTAGTCCCGAATAACCTGGAGCCTTTTATAGATGTTCCCATAAAAATGTACAAGGGTTATATTGGAAAACGGGTGGTTGCTCACGTTCAGCAAGCAAAGCCTTCGCTTCGTAAATATCCACTAGTGCTTACTCGACGCGCGCCACGTGCCGCTCGCCGCTCGGCAAACCTAGATTTATGTCAGAATCCGAGTGGTTTCCCGGTGCATCTGTTAGTAATTGTTATATTATTTCACATCAACCAAACGGAACTAGTAAAACAATTATTTTACCACATAAGCCGTAAGATAGTTACGACCTATGATAACCTCTCAAAGTTTGTCAGACAGAAAGAAAAGGAAGACAAATGAAAAGATTATGTGGTCTCGATCCGCCACTACGTCATTCGCTTCGGGCATGATTATTTCCCCAAATTTAAATTCCTAATTTGGAGCTATAATGGCCTGAGAAGATGTCTTCACTAATACTTCACTGCTGGGACTCAGCCTGTCTCAGGGATGTATGAGTGTGTAATATAATGCACGACATTGGTCCAATGCGAGTCATTCAATCTTTCGCCTTACATTTACCACGGTGCCATTTAATGCTACATCCCAGACACTAAATTTACAGATATTATAATAGAAAGTTTAAGAGTTCTAATGCACCTATGAATTAGTAATATCATTCACCACACTGGTCCAATGCGAGTCATTCATTCAGCGGCTCAGGTCATTCGCCTTACAACAACAATTTACCACGGTGCCATTTAATGTAACATCCTAGAGAGACTAAATGCACAGATAATAGAAAGTTCAAGAAACCACTACACTCGCCGATTTGTCCGATATGGTCCGAAATATATTCAAGAGAGCCAGTGTGTTTTGCCTCTATAAAATAAATCTAGTCTTTGCTTGTAGACCGGTCCAGGTCTGAAACCGTTACCCACCGCGCTATCTAGAAACTGGTCTTGAAAGTGCACTGAAGATATGCTAATATATGCTTGCATCGGATCAGCGACCCAAGCTGATTATGTATAATATGACTGACGCCACGTAAAAATACGCATACCTACCTATTACTCAAACTCAAACTCAAATCATTTATTGTAAATAGGCAAAATATTGCACTTTCACACGTCAAAAAAAATAATTTCTTATACATAAGTATAGAAATACAAAAAAAATAAGTCAAAACTACTGATACTGCTATTGGGTTATCCCATGTTTCCAGAGAAACTTTTCATAACTCGGTAATTAATCTACTTCGTCACTGTAGAGTTCCCGTTGTTTCCGTCTATATCACCAAATCTTTGATTGTCATGTCTACCATATATCATGATCCACACCGTGCTGCATAATCCCGCTGATCGCTGTCACCATACTATTTTATTGTCACCGGAACTTGACAGACATACATTTCTTATTAACTCTACCAGTAAGTAATTGTTCGTCGCGGTGGGTAAAGGCATTTATTTACTCTAAGTGGCTTTAAACTTTCTCCAGCCCTTGATGTAGTTGAATCGATCTAGTGACGTTCTGAAAGTTCTCATATGAATACAGAGAAAGGTACTAGTATATATACTTGACTTACTTATAATAAAGGAGTAAAAGACATAAAGTATGTACACTGATATAATTAAAAAGGTGGTCTTTAAAATAAGCTACTGTCAAGGAATGCATCTACGAATGGTTGTCCGGCTCACCACGCAATGGCTGGAACATCGGCATAGATCGTAATGCGGTTTTCATTGATTGGTAGTTTAGAATTGGACCTAAAAGTTGATATGGGTAAGTAACAAAACAACCAAATCCAAGGAAATATATATAGCCAAGCTATTGGTAAAAAAACTCTTTGTATACGCGACGCCACCCCCCAGCTCTGACAGTCCCAGATTTTGATGAGGAACTGTATTCTACCGATAGAAGAAACAGTTAGCCGCAATGCAAATATATTTTATAGCTGTTTTAACACCACGCCATAAAAATTTATTGAATCAATCATGGCACTATGAATCCGGTTGGAGGTAATCAATAGGCATTAGAGTTAATTAATGCCCGCTATATATGTGGAATGGCAGAATTTGTATTCGCAAATGGCATTTTACAAATATATATTTATTAGCTGCACCCGCGTAATTCCATCCGCATTTTCTCGGGATAAAACAGCCTTTCACCCGGTAATAGTGTAGCTAGCTTTCTATCACTGAAAGCATTTTAGGAATCCGATAAGTAAATCAGGATATCACCTCCTTCAAAGAAACAAAATTTTTCTCTTTATAATAAAAGTGTATAAGACCCAATATAATTTAAAAATTAATGTTTCTGTTTTTATTTTCCAGGATGACTTCCTCCTCCGGCACTACGACAAGGGCCCGTGCAAGAATAAGCTGGGACACTCACGCGCATCTGTGCTTTGGCATCGTGCACAGGTATGTCTATAATCAATCCAGATCTTCATAGCTAGTTTCCACTTTCTAGCAGATCTGTCGGCAAATATCTTTGGTATTGGCAGGCCTCATCTGCAAGAGACCGCCTAGGGAAGTACCACACCTTTGCCAGATGTTCATCCGCCAAGCAGTAGTGTGCAAACATTATTGTGTTCCGGTTCGAGGGGCACTGTTTCCAGCGAAATTACTGGGCATATGAGACTTTAGCGCCGATGTCTCAGGGCGACGAGCGCAGTGCAGTGGCGCGCAAGATTTTGCAATGCAAAAGTCTGGGTGGCACTGTAATTGTTATGGGCAGGCGCTTACCATCGGACGACCGACATGCTCGTGTCGTCAATCAGTCAAATAAAAACAAACTTTCGGAGTTTTTCCGGGAGCAGACAGTTCAACTTACTTCCACAATATCCTCAGGTACCTACTCAAAATGACCACTTCCCGAATAGATGGGATGTGATACGTATAAGGCATAAAAGGAACATTAACATATTTGACCTTTCGTATCTACCGCGGGATCGGAAAACGACAATCATTATAGATAATTAATCGATCAATTAAGAACTAACAAAAAAAGCAGCACGAACCTACAACAAAAGTCATTAAACGGGTCAATCAAGTTTTAATTTAAATTTTTTTGGAGATTATTTTACTTATGTACTTATAAAAATACGTATGTACCTACCTACAGTGATACAATGAAATTTGTACAGCAGCACAGAATCCTTCTCGGTCTTTCTAAGAACCAATTTATTTTTAATGAATTTAGTTATTTACGGACCTTGACTGATATTTTAGTCTGGCGCAACTGCTAAGTCAATCCGGGCCAACTATTGTGTTATATTACTGGTGCAAAAAGATAATTGCTTAGCGGAAGCTCCGATGCGCATGTGAATGCAAAAATCGAGACATTGAATGTGATCCTATCCCACATGGCATGAAGAAATGAATTTAAAAACTTAGCTTTGCGAATTGAAAGAGTTCTTTAGAAAGTAAATGGTTACATTAGTTACAAGTTGGCGTGGTGATTTACTTGTACCAGTTTTTGAGATGCTTAACACGTTCACTTCGGAAAACACAACTGTCGTGTTTTTCGTAACTTGCCACGAGTACGGCAAAACACAACTGTTGTGTTTGTTGTATGGAAAAACACTATGGCGCGCGCAGAGCCGCACCCGTGGCCTGACAAGACGCTCCATAGTGTTTTCCCATACAACAAACACAACAGTTGTGTTCTCAGCACTGAAGCTGTTAAGACACTGTGTCAGGGTGAAGAGCGCAGTGCAGTGCCGTGTGAAATGTTGAACTGGATGGCACTGCAACTGATTGCAGTTACATGCAGGCGGGCAGGTGTGGCGCTTACATGTGAACATTTTGCTCATCTCCTTCCTCACTTTATTCAAAGATTTTTTACTGCTTGCAGGTGGTGGGCATATTCGCAGGATTTGGTCTGCTGCTCCTAGTGGCGAGTCCGTTACTGCTGCTCGCCGCGCCCTGCATCGTCTGTTGCAAATGCAGGTAAATAATGCAACACTTTATGTCGAGCAAGTACAACCAGGATGCCTTGTGTGTAAGGCATTGTGGGATGAGCCGATAAACTATTCTCAGATTTGTTGTGGTAGGCCTCTTCTGCAAGAGACCGCCTGGGGAAGTAGGTACCACACTTTTGCCAGATATTTTACCGCCAAGCAGTAGTGTGCAAACATTACAGTGTTCGGGCTTGAAGAGCAATGTTTCCAGCGAAATCATTGGTCACATGACACTTTAGAACCGGTGTCTCAGGGTGACGAGCGCAGTTCGGTGCCGTGCAAGATTATGTAATGCAAACTTCTGGGTGGCACTGTAACTGTTATGGGCTGGCACAGCGCTTACCATCATGTGAACGACATGCTCGTCTCGTTACTAAGTAAAATAAAAAAAATGCAGTTTAAATATTTTTTTAAATTTTTTAGGGCGTACTGTTATGATTACAACTTGAGCAAAAAAATATATTAAGATAATGTTTCCAAATCGATATGATCCATATTTCATTGGTCACTTTTATCTTAAAACTAATATAAACAAACTACTCCGCCTTTCCAGGCTGTGCAACCCAAACACGAAGAATCTCGAGGAGGTAGACGAGGTGGACAGCATCAGCCCCGGGCGAGACGACGACGACGAGATTACGCGCGAGCGGCGCCTCTCTGACTGACGCCGGCAGAGGTACTAGGCTCGCAGGGAGGCGCATATATGGCACATGGGTCAAATGTGGCATATGTGAGGTCGGGTCACAAGTTGGACATATACGGCACACGAGACAATGGCATTAGTGAGTGAAACGTTGGGTTAAAAACGGCACAAATGTGGGTTGTGATCGAATGGGTTCATAAATATCGTAGCACGGGCCGCGAAGGGTAATGTGAAACGGCTGTGACTTATAGAAAGAATTGGGATTGATTTGGAACGTGTATGTTAATGCTCTGTGAACAGCCTTGGCTCCAGTGACGGCATTCCAGTTCAGGACAATGGTAAATGTCGTGGGGAAAGAAACTGGTTTTTTTTTGTGGCAATAAAGACGTTACCTATTGGCCGGATTCAAACATTTTAAACCAATGTTAGTCAATGAGTCTCCAAGAACTCTTATGAAATTGGTAGTGAGAAATAGATAGGTAACGTCATTAGTACGAAAAGGGATTTTATAGTGATTTACTATAAAACTCGTAATGCAATAATAATTCAGTGTACATGATAAGTGTTTCATAATTATGTACACTGAAAATGTGGTCTAGAATTTTTTTATTGAACGTGAAATATTGTGAGGAAAAGTGAGTGTGTGATAAAGTATGGCTCATGAAGGACATTGATAGCTAAAATTGTATAAAATGTGGGCTAAGTGTGCGATAAAAACATTGGCCAGGCGTGATAAAAAAAAAATGTCATTGATTTGCTAACCAAGGCTAGTTTTAGTTAGGCATGGGCTTAAAAAACTGCCGAACCGCTAAATTGCTTAATCACCGATGGCCACACATTAAGATAGTAATGAGAATTTATGTTTCCAAAATTAATGTATTTAATATGACGAGGAATGTCAACACGATGCTAGTTTTGTACGATATTTATGCAATATATTCATAAAACAGAAATTAAATAAAAATGTAAATTACGATATTTTTGGAATGTTTAAATGGTGACATGAAAAGTGTATTTTGGAAATAAAAGAAGCAAATTATAACAGTGTGTGACAGGTTTGGAACATCCTTTTATTCTTGGCCAGTAATGGGACAGGTGACCCGACAAGATACAGGTTAAGCTCAGTTTCTGCGAGTTAGGATACCTATAAAACTGATTAAAATATTAAAATTTCGATCTTCAAATTAAGTAACAAGTTGATATTTCTGATAATAGTGAGTTTAAATGATTGTTAAAATAGTTGTAATTCATTCTATTCATACAAATAATCCATATTTATTGTACGCTATAAAATTTGTTGTCTTACGATTAATAGAGATAAATGTGATGAATGTGATTCGTTATTATAAATAAGACAAAATAATGTCATAAAATTTATTATTTTTATTTCACACAGAAAGTGAGTGCCGTGTAAATGTTTCGATATCATTAAATTGAAAACTGTAAAAAGATATTGAAAGAAATCCTTTTGTTTTGTATAAAAAAAGTCTATTGTTTCACTGTACAAATTATGTTAATTCTTTTGTTATTATTATGTGGCAGACTGATGTATAGACTGATGAATGAAACATATTGTGTGCGTGTCTTCATATTACTTGAAATTGTCTATAATAAACTGTGAATAGAAAAATAAAGAGAAATGTCAAAGATCTAAATTAGGTTGCATGAAAACAATGCGGAGTCCAATTGTTGAGGGTAAACGAAAAAAGGAAGATAAAATCCATCTATTTAAATAAATAATTTGGGCTTGTCATTACTGTGAGAGCTATTATTTATTACTGTACAGTCTTCAACATGACCCTTTCAATTTGGCACAAAATACTAAGATTTTGCGCATAGGATTAAATCTATAGTATAGTAGAAATAGAAAAGAAGGTAATCTTCATACGCGGGTGGTATGTGGCTGTGTATGCGGCTGTGGTTAGCGTCAGTAATAATAATTGTCTCTATGTACGTACTGTAGGTGTCCGTACAGGGCGCGCGCTCATACAAGCGTTGTTTGGTACCATTCTATGAAGATTACATACTTTTCTTTTTCTACTATGTCGAAAGAATGTCATGTTCACTGACTGTACATACAGTGCTCATACTGTAGACATTGTGATTGTCTATTGAAAAGTCATCACGTATTTTGTAACTTACAAAGATATGCATTTGCCGTTGTACTTATTTCAGCCTGCCTTGCTCGTTTAGCAGTTACAACGAATTAATAAAAAAAGACTTGGAACTAAGTTATTTATTTAAAACAGCCGCGATACTGCTAATAAGCTTAGATTATTGTTAAGTGATGTTTTAATAGGTTTACTAAAGAGACATTTTATTAAATTAAAAAGGTCTTTGTTGACTCATGTGTCAAAATCAAAATAAGAAGAAATAAATGAAAAATTAACAAGAAAACATGAACGAAAGTGTAACTGCAATGCAGTCGGCAACAGTGCATGCTATTTAGTTTAACTTTTATTTTTATTCTCCTGTGATGGCTGGATATAATTATTTAAATAATACATGAAGATATTATATAAGCACTGCTACTTACATTATGTCTATACAAGAAACTCTAACATGTAACTTATTGGTAGTAAGTACATTAAATATTTATGTTTTATTTTGTAAATAAGAATTTAATAATGTACTTAATTTCTTAGTTGGGATCGACAATATAAAATACAATGTTTATAAATGCTACCAATAATATTAGATTGAACTAATTTTCAGTTTAATCTATTGACATTAGCAGGAGGCTCCACTTTCTTACAAACACTGTCAGACGTTTAGTTTTAACACATTCACTGCTGAAAACACAGACATTGTGTTTTTTATAACTTAACACGGGTGCAGGAAAACACACCTGTTGTACGTGCCGACAGTGCGGCTCACACAGACGTGTGTCTAACGTGGCGCTACTACAGTGTGGTTCACACAGACGGCACGCCATTGCTGGAACACTGTCGGTAATGGTGCCCAAATGTAAAAACCGGTTCAGCAGTCAATGTGTTTATTCTACATGTAAGTTGGTCTGTCTATAAGTGTAAAACAAGCCTTAGGATGTTACCATGTTGTGATGCTATTGATGGTTAGTGAAATAAGATCTGTCGAATGTCTTTACTGTCAATCTTGCCAACCACTGGTACTAAAATGAGTTCCATTGTTGCTTCTACTGTTGCTCATGTCATCAATCAACTCTTATCTATATAATAATACTATCCGTTGATAGTAGAACGAGATCTGACAACATCTCTATTATCAACCTTGCCATCAACTAACTCGCGTATTTTTCAGAATGTGCCCACTCTTCTCATAATAGATTCATGAGAATGGCTTTATGAACACCTTTACTTTAAACAAACCATACTTGGATTAAATCATGTCAAGTTAATGGCAACACAGACTTTGTTAGACTTTAATAAATCTTTTGTCGATCCCAAGTAGCTTGTTGGTAGCAAGCTAGTTTAAAGCATTTGTAGACTTAATGAGTAAGTAGGTGGTTAGGTGTAAGTGGTCTGGCTGTGACTTACTTCCGACCAATTACTAGGATGTGTTGCACAATTTTTATACTCAACAATGGCAAATACGTGAAGTAAATAATACTTAGTAATGTGTGCTGCGTTTTTTAATGCTTGCAACACTTACTGTAACACGGCGGTTTGTTTTTTTATATGTTGCCTGGTTTCTCCATGAGTTATGAACCAACATGGATGGATTCTCTTTCAATATAGGAAAAATTAGTAGATACTGTGGTTATGATCAGCTCTAAGTCAGTTTATTATTTCGTAAAATTCATAAGTAATTTTGTGTTTTATATCATGTTTAATTGTACAGTCAGCAAAAAAATTTACTTATTGTGTCCAAATTAGTTTACTGTTTTATGCATACATTTTAGTATTCTGCGTGTTAAAGAAGTTAGGGTGTGTTTATTGACTTAAAATGTGGTGATTGTACCATAATGTTTATAATACAATTATGTTTATAGAAATTGTTCAACAGTCGTAGTGAATTGATTGAAAGTAATCACAGCTTTTAATTTAACTTTCTCGTCGATTGTAAAAATCACTTCTTATCTTTTGGAAAGATTTTGTTTTCATTGTGTTTGTATTTTGGAACTAGTATGGTTGTTTTTATAACTAGGTGGAAATGTATAAGATCAATTTTTACCAACGTTACAGTGTCAAGGATAGAAAATAAAGAAAATAGAGCTATATCTTTATGAAATACATTATTTTCAACTGAAAATGGATGGTTTGCAGGTTGTCTGGTGTTCTTGTACATTTCCACTTGGGGTTTCTGTGACATCAGGAAGATTGTAAATAGTGAAAAGAATTATGTTTCTTTATTGATTTAATATTTGTTTGTGTTGAGACCGAAATAACTTTCCGTTAATCTAATTAAACATTAAAGATTTTTTCTGATAAATCTCAATGGATGTTTTGTTTCATTATTTTTTCCTTATTACTTAATAGAAAGTTTTTAGATAGGTTCAAATCTTTAACATCACAGCGAAGAAATTTGAAAATAACTTAAATTGGGTACATTTTGAGGTTTTATCACTAGAAACAATAATTCTCAGACATGCACATTGATATGAGCTATTTTCCGCCAAATTAGAAATTTTAACTAATAAAATACATCATCTGCTTAATCACTCGAAACTGTGACTGCCCTTGACATACTTGTGTTTGCCTCCAAATACTGGGCACTCAAATAAATTAGCTGGGCAATGAACATGGTAAATTAAAATATTACTATCACCACTTCCTGGCCAGACCTGCGGTTGCATCAAATAACTTTCCATTTTTGAACTCTCCTCTCATATCCAACATATAGTGCATCAATTTGTTTTTAACTTTCAACGGCAGTTGTATTCTAGCTGCCGATCTAGATTCTTTGCAGCAAATGACGTCTACGGGCACTGTTATCATGCGGTTCTTCCCAAACGGTGTGTAGGTGACAATGGTTATCTGCTTTCCTCCCTTGTTTAGGATCAGGTAACGTACTGAACGTAGTGTGACCGCCCAAATGATGCCCAGGGAACTAGCACCTGTAATAGTTTTAAAAGTATATAAGTAATAGATTTGAAATTTTGTTAATATTCTAATATTTGACTTAACACTTTGACTGCTGAGCCAATTTTCTTGTCTAGCCACGGTTACGAATATGCACACACCATTGTGTTTTCCATACTGGAGGAAAGTTATAAAAAGCACAACAGTTGTGTTTTCAGCAGTGAATGTGTTAAAAGTTTATTCCCCAGATATAGAGAACCTAGTATGAATATCGAGATCTATGTATGTGGTTGTGACTCGTTATTAAGATTAATTTATGCTTTAGAGTTCAAAGCGATATTGAAAACATAAATAGGAATGTTTATAATTATGTCTGTCAATAATTACTTAGTGTCTGACTTACCAATTATAATCGCTAGTGATCCCAATGTGTTTCTATATTTGTTTTCCCCAAGATTTATTTTTCTAAACCATGGGGTGTCATCTGTAATCTTCGATTTATCTACAGGCGCGTCTCTCAAAGTAGAAAACGCAAATATACCCAAATATGTCCAGAACATGTACTGGACCACAGCGAACACGTTCATGTACATATAAAACTTAGGATTCTCGTATTTAAATAGAATTACGTCTTTTATTACATTCGTGTTTACATCGTGAAGGGTCGCTAAAGATCTGCTGGTTGCAACCGTTTTGATCTGGTTCAGACATTTTTTACATTGCAGTGGATATCTTAGCGCTGCGCTTCTCCTTAACACTGTCGAAGCATAAGATAATAAAGACATTTCTTTCTATGATTTTCCGAATTAAATACATAACATAACCTCAAACAAAACTATCACTGACTGACGATGTCCTGTCCTGGCTTCATGAGTGATAGTAGGTTCAGCGGTTTTTTTTCATTTTCACTTCGCATGATTAGTGCATTGAGCAAGTATGAAATATAAATGAATTTCGAATATTAGAGGTAAATAATAATTGCAAGTCTAACTAATCTATCCAATCCCATTCCCAGTCAGTGGCTCAGTTGGTAGTCTAGTCAAGCTGAAAATCTTCAGAAAAGTGGTGGGCTAAACTTCTTGGGAGTTTTAAAGAAACCACGATTTTCCCCATTTTTTGGGCTTGGATAATTATTCCACACTCGTATAGCACATGATGGATTATATCCCACAAATACATAGCACATATAATTATTACAAACGAAGAATTAAGTTTGAGATAAAAAAACAACAATAACTCCACATTTTCAGTTTCCCGCCAAAAGTTCCAGTGGTATAGAGAAATTGAAAAAGTAAAAAACAGCTGATTGAATTTTGAAAACCATAGACAAGAAGTTAACCACCTCTATAGTATAATAATTTTATTATTATAAATACAATAAACACATTGTTATCTCTGTTGGAGATCCAAATTAATAACTTAACAAATAATCTCACATATATGTACCTATATAGATGTGTGTTTTTGTTAAGGGATTTCTTAATATGGCTGTTATTACAAAAGGTAGATTTCGCTTATGGCGGGAAATTTAAACTGTAACCAGTTTTTTGGTTTTTGACGCTGTACCAGGTAGCTAATATAAATTATTATGGAATTTACGATAATAATAGATTATTCTGTAATATACTCCGTAGATATATTTACCGCTATTGCACCAGATTGGTCAAATAAGCCAATTAACCGTTAAACGGAGGACGAAAGGGTTTAATGACTTATTTAATTAACCAGGTGCATTTGTGTTAAATATTGCTATGGAATAATGTGCAAAATAGTCTAAGATTATCGCGAATTCTATTATCAATTACAGTAGTTACCCAGTGTAATTCCAAAAACAAAAAAACTGTTTGTTATTTAATTTTCCCGCCACAAGCAAAACGAAGCACCTAAAAGTGGCAACTGGTTTATTTTGAGAATTGAGTGACGTCGTTACGCAACTCATTTGACTACCGTTATTTAAAAAAGTAAACATCATTCTTGAATTGTCTATGACTATTCTTGGCGTCTTCGTTCGTCAATTTGGTCCCAATTTTATAAATTGTGATTTTATTGATAAAAATGTTGTTTCGCAAGAACCAGTACAATTAATCAGTGTTTGGGATTATTTAGAAGACAAACGGCGCATTGCGTTGATCGCAAACGTTTGTTTAGCACCACAAACAAGATGGCAGATATTAAGGTAACGTTCACATTGGCGTTTGGCGGCATTTTGATCTGTAACGGTCACAAACATTGTATTTTTCTATATTCCCATGCTACCAATAGTACTCCCATCTATCTATCTATCTACTATTGTCTCATATTATATTTTCGAGACGTTTCGATGTTGCATTTCCAGTCGTAATACATTTATCATTGCAATTACCTTGACGAAGGTACCTCTACATATAGCAATACTGGCAAGAAATGATTAGTCACAAGTTAGTATTGTATTGATCCATAAAATACTTCTAAAAAGTCTCTGCCCTCTACAATTTAAGACCCTAAGCATTTGTTATATTTGAAATTAAATTTAGGTAAGAACATAACCCTACCCCCTAAACCAAAACAAATTGAATACCCTTCTCTTTGTATCCAGGTACATACCTAACTACCAATGTACCTAAAGACTAACATGCCATGCTTTCTTGATAATGCGGAAGTTTGTGTTATTGTTATTGCCTATATATATTATACTATAAGTATCAAATAAATTTTGATGAAATATCATCAACATCAACCGATATCCACCTGCTGCTGAGCACGGGTTTCCCCTCTCCATTATTGTTATATAATAAAATATAATAATTATTGCTTCAACAATTTGTCAACCTATAAAGAGAAACAAAACAATTATCAAAGTTGGATAAACTAACAAATCCAAAATGTATAAATTTCAGGCAATGTTCAACAAAATGAACAACTCATTGACTCACAATGGCAATGGAGATGCTGCGCCTCCTGCCAAGGGCTCTAAGAGCACCATTGAGAAGATATATCAAAAAAAATCGCAGCTAGAGCACATCCTCCTCCGCCCGGACACTTACATTGGGTCCGTTGAGAGAGCCACGGAAACAATGTGGGTCTTCGACAAGTCTAAGGAGTCGATGGTGCAGCGTGAATTGACTTATGTGCCGGGTAAGCCTTAAAACAGGTGGACATAAGGTCTATGTTCCCTAATGCCCATTTTCATTAACCTTAGAAATTCCTGAATCAATGCATGGGATATAGTCTGTGTCAGTGCCTAAACTGGTTTTCATATAAAAGATATCCTTAGGCATCTGATTAAGATCTCTCACAGTGTTAGTGAAATACACGCTAAAAATATCATTATACCAAACTTTATTTGAACTCTATTGTTATGGAGGTATGTAGTTGGTAATGCCTTGCTGGGTTTCTGCCAATACCACTTAACAGGCTTAAAAAATAGATGAAGGTAAAAAAAGAAATATAGTGCTGGCAGGAATTTAAAGTTCTATTCTTCAGTTTAAATATTTTAGGAATAAACTAATGAATATATTTAACCTCTTTCAGGTTTATACAAAATATACGACGAAATCCTAGTAA
Source organism: Campaea margaritaria (assembly GCA_912999815.1). Classification (NCBI taxonomy): domain Eukaryota; kingdom Metazoa; phylum Arthropoda; class Insecta; order Lepidoptera; family Geometridae; genus Campaea; species Campaea margaritaria. The sequence continues at coordinate 2,004,028 of OU538801.1, forward strand.
ATGCAGCGGATAACAAACAAAGAGACAAGAAAATGGACGTAATTAGAATTGAAATAAACCAAGAACAAAACACAATATCAGTGTACAACAATGGATGTGGTATTCCCGTAGTCATGCACAAGGAAGAGAAAATGTTTGTACCCACCATGATCTTCGGACACCTGTTGACGTCTTCTAACTACAATGATGAAGAGGAAAAAGTGACAGGTGGTAGAAACGGTTATGGTGCAAAATTATGCAACATATTCTCCACCAAGTTTACTGTTGAGACATCATCTAAACAGTACAAGAAACATTTTAAACAGACATGGGGCTCCAACATGACGAAAGCTTCCGAACCTAAGGTCAAGGAATCTGGAAAAGAAGACGATTTTACAAAAGTGACATTTAGCCCGGACCTGGCTAAGTTTAAAATGGACAAGTTAGAAGACGACATTGTGGCTTTGATGTCTAGACGAGCATACGATGTTGCAGCTTCCTCGCTAGGCGTGAAAGTATATTTGAACGGTGAAAGACTTAAAATTAATAAGTTTAAGGATTATGTAGATTTATACATAAAAGGCAAGGAAGATGAAAATGGATCACCATTGAAAGTAGTTTATGAGAAAGTAAATGACCGCTGGGAGGTCGCTCTCACTCTTTCTGACAGAGGATTCCAGCAGGTATCCTTCGTTAACTCCATAGCTACCACAAAAGGTGGTAAACACGTTGATACGGTAGCTGACAGTGTTGTAAAGAACATTCTAGAAGTATTAAAGAAGAAAAACAAGGGTGGTGTTAACATTAAGCCCTTCCAAGTGAAAAACCACATGTGGATTTTCGTCAACTGTCTAATTGTGAACCCGACTTTTGACTCTCAAACAAAAGAAAACATGACTCTCCAGGCCAAGAGCTTTGGATCAAAGTGTGCCTTCTCTGAAAAATTCATAACAGCAGTATCTAAATCGGGATTAGTTGAATCTGTGTTAACCTGGGCCAAGTTTAAGGCTCAAACAGAGCTTGTTAAAGCATCAGGAAAGAAACAGAGCAAATTGAAAGGTATTCCGAAATTGGAAGATGCTAACGATGCAGGAACGAAGAATGCCCATCTCTGCACCTTGATTCTTACTGAGGGAGACTCAGCCAAAACCCTGGCTGTGTCGGGACTCAGTGTAGTTGGCAGGGACCACTATGGTGTCTTCCCTTTAAAGGGTAAGCCTTTGAATGTGCGAGACGCATCACACAAACAGGTTCTTGAGAATGTTGAAATCAATAACTTGATCAAAATCCTCGGTCTCCAATACAAGAAAAAATACAACACCGTAGATGACCTTAAGGCTCTCCGGTATGGCAAAGTGATGATCATGGCCGATCAGGACCAGGATGGTTCTCACATCAAAGGATTGATCATCAACTTTGTACATCACAACTGGCCTGAGCTGCTGAAACTGCCGTTCTTGGAAGAATTCATCACCCCTATTGTCAAGGCGACAAAAAAAGACAAAGAGATATCGTTCTATTCCCTGCCGGAATTTGAAGAGTGGAAGAATGAGACGGAGAACAATCACACATACAATATAAAGTACTACAAAGGTTTGGGTACCTCCACATCTAAGGAGGCTAAAGAATACTTCCAAAACATGGAAAGACATCGGATCAAGTTCAAGTATGCAGGACCTACCGATGACCACCACATTGAGTTGGCGTTCTCAAAGAAAGGTGCCGATCAACGCAAGGAATGGTTGACAAGCCATATGGACGAGGTGAAAAGAAGGAAGGAAATTGGTTTGCCGGAAAGATATTTGTATACAAAAGCGACAAAAGCTGTTACGTATTCAGATTTCGTTAACTTGGAGCTGGTTCTCTTTTCGAACGGCGATAATGTGAGGTGAGAAGTAAAATTGTATTAGAAGTAAAAAAAAATTATAAATTTTTCGTTTATGAACTAGAAGACAATATTCTTTTATGCATTTGTTTATTTAATTATAGTGGTACTGTATTTACTGAAATACATTTTTATGAAGTGGCTTTCAGCATTGTGATGTAGAAGACATATCAGCATTTATGCTGCTAGTCTATCCGTAAATAAATAAATATATTTATTTTTTGCCAGTATCTCATAAAAATTACCGGTTAGTAAAGATTCTAAAATGTTTCTAGGTTTTTCATAAATTTGCTTGTCTGATTTCAGATCAATCCCTTCCATGATAGACGGTCTAAAGCCTGGCCAGCGTAAGGTGATCTTCACATGCATCAAGCGTAACGACAAACGTGAGGTGAAAGTGGCCCAGCTGGCTGGTTCCGTTGCCGAGCACTCTGCTTACCATCACGGTATGTTTTATTTTTATAACTAACAAGCTTACTACAGTTTAGTGGGAGAATGTCCACCTTCCAAGCAATGTGAGTTCAAATGCCACTGCGGGCACCTACCAATGTGTTTCTTATAACATCAATAATTAAACCTTTATTCCCTTAACATTTTATATATGTGACTGTATTTTTATATACATGAATTTTAAATATACATTTATGAATAAGCAAAATGTAAAAGTAAAATCTACACTTATGTTAAAAAATATCCCTTAACAATACATTACAGCTTACAATAATCCTGCTTTGTTTTCTTTTTAATGATGGATTATAACCAATGTATCCTTACAAAAAAGAGTTGAGACTCATGCTTAACAGTGGGTAGATATGAGTTGTGATGATGATGATGATGCTTTACAAGCATTACTTCACCTTTATAAACTATATTTACAGGTGAGCAGTCTTTAGCGATGACAATCGTCAACTTGGCCCAGAACTATGTTGGGTCCAACAATATCAACCTGCTAGAGCCGCGTGGTCAGTTCGGTACGAGATTGAGTGGCGGCAAGGACTCTGCCAGCCCTCGATACATCTTCACTCTGATGTCCCCACTCACAAGGCTGATATTCCACCCGCACGATGATCCACTACTAGTGGTAAGTGCAGTAGCTTCAACTTACTGGAGCTATGCGGTCAGTTTGTTTAGGTACCGAGATGGTTAATTGTCACCTATTTAGCATAGAATTTGCCTATAAAATATGGATGTATGTAAACAAGCAAAATAGAGCCAACATTATACAATGAAATATTTCTCTGTGTTTTTCAGCATGAATTTGAAGACAACCAGAAGATAGAGCCGGTGTACTACCTTCCCATCATACCCATGCTCCTCGTCAACGGAGCCGAGGGTATCGGCACGGGCTGGTCCACTAAGATACCCAACTACAACCCTCGGGATATTGTCCAGAATCTTCGGTGAGTAACTTGATTTGCTCATGCCAGTCACAGTCAAACCTACATATTCTTTATAATTTGTCCAGTTTGCTAAAATCGGGTTTCCTCCTGCCAGTTTTGCTCATATTCATTTGCTCCTGCCAAATTTGGTCCAATCTACATACCTATTTCTTGCTTTTCTGCTCGCTTTGATCACAATCGTTTCGCTCTTGCCAGCTCATTCAAGTTTTGCTCCTACCAGCTCGGTCCCACCTACACATTTCGTCCCTGCTCGTTTCACACACGTCCCTTTTGCTCCTGCAAGTTCGTTCACATCTACATATTACGCTCCTGCCAATTTGGCTCACTGCCGTTCGTTTCTGTCAGTTTCAGTGCAAGTGCATCATCACAACACTAATAACAAATATGTAATCTTACCTATTGTAAATAAACCTACTAATTCTTTTGTTTACTCCACAGCCGCCTGCTTGATGGCGAAGAACCTAAACCCATGCACCCATGGTACAAAAACTTCCGTGGCACAGTGGAAGGCTTCGGAGACAAATACGTCATATCCGGCGAGGCGGCCATCTTGCCAGGTGACAAGATCGAAATCACGGAGCTTCCGGTCGGCGCGTGGACCCAGAACTACAAGGAGAATGTACTGGAACCCATGCTGGGGACGGATAAAGTGAAGCCACTCATTTCTGAGTATAGGGTAAGTTAGAAAACTTTTTGACAAGACAGACTGGGCTGCATACTCTTTGATCGGAATGGTGACTTATAATATCTGACTCTAATTAAAGATACCGAGACTCTTTGTTATAAGTCTATTGCAAGACAGGAGCATACCCGAGTGGAGTATTAATGAAATGGACCCAAAGAAGAAGAATCATAACCTTTTTAGAAGAACCTTTTGGCTAAAAAAGTATCTGATTCTTGACCTTGCCTAAGCCACACATTCTGTGAAGCTAAAATTAAAAATGAAGGCGCAGCGGGCTAATCCCGTCACACAAAATACATGATTCATTTTGGGCACACTGGATATGAAGAATATAGATATTATAATAAAAATAAAAATAAATAATAATCAAAATCATTAGATAATTATTAATTTTATAATGTGACTTTCAGGAATACAACACAGACACCACTGTGCGGTTCGTGGTAGCCCTGCTCCCTGGAAAGTTAGCGGAGATTGAAGTGGAAGGCATCCACAAGGTCTTCAAACTGCAGACCACAATATCTATGACATGCATGAACGCTTTTGATCACAACTGCTGTTTGAAGAAGTTAGTATTTATTATACTTTAACAAATTAAACTGAAGTAAAGAGGTGTTTAGACAACCAAATTCGTTGTGCTACAATAAAATTTAAAAATAATTTAATCTTTTGAATATGAGCATTTTTTGGGTTTAGGTCTGACTTCCAATTTTGAGAGCCTTATTTAGTACTTTTTTAACGAGATTTGCTGCCGTCTGAATGATGTTTGGTATATATATGAGTAATATGACAAGCAGCAAAAAAATCGGCTGTAAAATGGATTAATCGGCTTTTGTTCCAGAACTTCTCAACGTATATGGCAGAAGTGACGCTTCCAATCAAACTGTGAAAAAAAAATCTATTCCAAAGTTTTAAAGAATTAAAAAAAAACCATTTGATTCTACTATTAGACTTACTTTTCATAAATCGCTAATAATTTTCAGGTATGACAAGGTGGAGGAGATCCTCCGTGAGTTCTACGACCTGCGCATCAAGTATTATGTCCGTCGGAAGGAATACCTCGAGGGCCAGTTGCAGGCGGAGGCGGACATGCTGTCCAACAGGGCTCGGTTCATCCTAGAGAAGTGCGATAAGGGCCTTACGGTAGAAAATAAGAAACGAAAGGCCATGGTCGAGGAACTTATCAAGAGAGGTAATCGGGTGAAGCTTGTAAATGGAACACCAGATGTTTAATTATAAAAATGATTGAGTTGATGAGAAAACATGATAAGTTTTTTATGGAGATTCCTAATTTGACGTTTTGTATAAAAATTCTCCGTTTCTTTATAGGATATTATTGTATTCTTCATTTCACTTAAAAATTTATATGTATTTGTTTATGCATAAAAACACATCCTATACATAAAATAAAAAAATGTGTTAATACATACAAACATACTTCATTTTCATTCAAAACATACAAGTTGAATTAAACCCAAATATTGTAAAATACGGAAGTATTATTCTCAGTTGGAAATGTTGTAAAAACAAAGGTAGCAAAACTCCAAAAAACCTCACCAAAAAACTTTTTTCCACATTTCAGGCTATGCTCCGGATCCCATCGCTGAATGGAAGAAGCGTGCCAGCAAGATCCAAGGTCTCACGGCTTTAGAAGACGACCAGCCAGAGTCTGAGGACGAGCCGGAACCAGAGGTCGAAAGTGACAAGGGGAAGCCTGTTGACCCAGGTTAGTTATTCTCTACTGTATTTGCTATCTTTCAATGTGATACAAAAAAGCAATTTGCATCCACATTTATAATTCGAACACCTTATGAATGGAACGCTTTTCCAGCATTTTTTATTTCCCTGACAACTATAGAAGTATTCAAGTTGACAGTGAAAATCTTTTAGACACATATGCTCCACCGTTGACCCCATCGTCAATTAACATCAGTGAGCCTGTGGCCTAATTAGCAATACAAAAAATAAACTAATTGTAATATAAGCTCTTTGCATGATGAAAGTAAATGGAAAATTATTTGTAAAATGTAAGTATTTGCATGCTATTTTTACTGGTAATATATGTTATATATTACGTATGAAATAAACTCACATTTTATAAAAAAAAATGATTGTAACTTTTTTGCCTAAGTAATGAGAGACGAGTAAGTAAATAAAAATTTTGATAATCCGATAAAAAGTTTTTTTTTTTAAATTACCGTAACAAGACAATCTTTTTGTTAAACTAGTGACATTGTGAGAAATTTTTGAAACCAATATTCATATACCTAATTTCTAACTGTTGACATTTTCAGATAAAGCGTTCCAGCAGTTGAAAGAAGTGAAGAAGTTCAACTACCTCCTCGGGATGTCCATGTGGATGCTCACCAAGGAAAAGAAGGATGAACTCCTCAAACAGCGGGACCAGAAACTGGTTGAACTCGCCACTCTCAAGTAAGGCATTAGAACATTGGTTAATTGCACTGGTTTAGGTGCTGAATTTCCAATTCTTAAAATGGTATGGAACTCAAAAGGACGAAATCTCAAAATTTGCATATGAATATTATCTAGAACCTCATTTCTATAATCTCATCAACAAGCACAAAATCATAAAAGTACTAAAACCCGAATAGAGATTTTTTAAATATAAAGGACATCCCACTTAATATGTTAGCAAAAATTGCAGCCTATGTCAACCGGACTGTAATAACTAACCAATTGACACCTCACTCATCCTAATCGGATGAGTAGTTTAGGCGCTAGCGTATATAATATTAACATAGATTTGTAAAAACATATATTATAAATATTTATTGCCTTTGCTGTAATCTAGAAAAAAGATGGACAATGTCGTCAGTATATGTTCATCCAAAATGTGCCACAGGGAACTCTCCTCATAAGTTACCTATGAATTTGGCTAATAACAACATAATATGGAAACACAGCATCAGTATTATGGTTGACATTCCTCGGAACCGCACAAAGAGATTTGCATTCACATTTGAGTGAGCAAGTGACGGGTGCATGGATGACAGGACAAATTCATTTTATGTTGAAAAATTTACCTATTAAGTACTCGAAGAGAAAAAACATGTAACATATACTTACCATCATCTATAATGAGACAAGCAGGACGTTTCCCTGATAGTGAGCACCATGCCTAACTTTGTAATTCCAAATCTTGTTATGTTGATCTTGAATGTCCACTCCGATATTGATTCTAAGGATAAAAAAAAATGTTTTATTTTCACAGAGCTAAAACATCATCGTTGCTGTGGCGTGAAGACCTCGACGCTCTGCTCATCAAGCTAGAAGAAGTAGAGAAGAAGGAGAGGGATGAAGAGAACAGCACAAACAAGAAAAGCTCCAAGGCTATGGTGAGATAATAGAATCAAAATACCATTTTTGAAAAGGGCCTTTTAGAACCTAGATAGATTTTTCTTGCAGTTGTGGGACATAATTATCCTTGTGCAGAGTTCGATCTGTCTAATTGTCTAGATATCAAATTTCAACAAGAAAACCTATGTCTCAGGGTAATATATACACAGTTCAGTTTCCCTGTAAGATTTAGCATCGCAAAGTTCTGGGTAGCCTGCTGAAATTTCTATAGGCAGGCCTTCACTATCAGGTGAACGACCTGCACTGTCTTATTGTTGATAGACGGATTTGCTTTTCTGCTGAAAAATCAAATCAGTTATGTGGCTAAGCAACTCTGCTCGTTCTATGGGCAGGCGTGGCGGTTACCATCAGGCGAAAGACCTGCTCGACGCTCGTCAGTATCATTCGATTATTAGTCGCAGGTCAAGCTATGACCTAAAGCGACTGTCAAAAAACTATAAAAACATAGTCTGGGTGTTTTTACGGGACCATAGTCAACTTTCAAACACAATTTCAAAAGGCCCGCTTCTTCCGCGCGAATCTCGTCTGCGTGTTTTAAGGGTAGTCAGCGACATCTAGTTCCATTCGAGGAACTAAAATATGTTTGATTCGGATCCACAAAAGCGTATGCGCTGTACTTATTTTTCTCAACCTTATGTCAATGGACTAAGGTTGCAATTTTTTAACTTTTTTGTTATGATATTTCATTGTTGGCTTAGATCCACAAAAGCGTATGTGCCATACAATATGGCCCATACATTCTCCTCAATCTTATGTCAATGTACTAAGATCTTAAGTTTTTGATGTTTTTTTTGTGATTCATTGTTTTGTATGTAATAAATAAATATAATTTTTATTGAACTTGCATCTCGCAGATGGAAAGGATGAAGAATATAAAGGTAATATAGTAATTATATAATATTGGATAAAACGCTTGGAGTAGTATAGTTGATACATTTCAGCCATTTTATTTTTGTACACTTTATTTATTTTAATAACAATATCTTCATAATTTGTTTTAATCATTATTTATTTAATTTACAAATGGTTTTAGTACCCTTTAAATGATATATAGATAAATAACTCTTTATTGACATCAAAATGTATTAAAAACACAGAAAAAAAAAAGTTCAGAAATACACAAGGTACAAGGAATAGAACTTATTGAAATAAATATAGTACAATGGGCAGACTTCTCGCTAAAAGCGATCTCTTCCAGTCAACCTTTGGATAGAGAGAAGCAATGGAGCGTCTTTTTAACACGTTCACTGCTGAATATACAACTGTCGTGTTTTTCATAACTTGCCACGAGTACGACAAAACACAACTGTTGTGTTTGTTGTATGGGAAAAAACACTATTGCGCGTGCAGAGCCGCACCCGTGGCTAGACAAGCAACACGGCTCAGCAGTCAGTGTTACTATGCTCAATAATGTATTTTTTCCTCTTTACAGAATGCAAACAAAAAGAACCGCAAGTCTATGTTCGAGATCGTGCCCTCCGAGAATGGGCGCCGAGTGGAGCCGAAGATATCCGAGGATCTGATCAAGAGAATCCAAGCTGCGGAGAAGGCCAAGACGAGGAAGGAGATCAAGAAGGAATGTGATCCGGTATGTTGCTGCCGAAAACACACACGTCGTGTGTTTTTATAATTTTACGCCAAGCGAAAACACGCCCGGCGAGCGTACCCGTGCTGCTGTATTGACAATTTTATCACACCAGTTGTGTGCACAGCTGATTGAGTTTGGTTATGACACAAGGCCAGTAAACAGTAAACACATACGTTGTGTGAAGATTTGCAAAAGAGCCAAATAATGTAAATCGGTTCAGCAGCGAACATCTTAACTGATGAGTAATTCTCTTAATGTAGCTTTGTTTAATATTTGGTCACATTATGATAGATTCATTTTGATATCAAAATATAGATATAAAAGTAAAAAGCACCCCACGCTTTTTAAAATCAATTATTTTTCTACTTTTTAGTTTGGCTTGTGTATATGGACGCTAGAAAGCATAAACGCTGTAACCCTTTGACCGACCCGAAAATACTTTTTTTACATATTTGAAAACAAACCCACATTTCAACGTCCCCTGGGAACTTTAGGATATAACCAAGGTAGCAGTATTGTAGCTTTGTATGTAACACACCAAATATCCAAAAACTTCCGTTTTTAGGTCGAGTAGATATTGAGTTATGATTTTTTTTCAACAAAAAAAAAGTATGGTGAACAATTTTGCGTTTTAAGGTTACAGCGTTTACGCTTTCTAGCGTCGATATATATATATTTTTTTACTTTAATTTACTCTTGAAATTTTTTATTATTATTATTTTTTGTACGAAGAACTATTTCGTACTATGAAATAACGTGTGTGGTGTACAAATATGTATTTATTTAATATAATTTAAATTTCTTTTAATTCCAGGACGATCCCACAGGCTCAAGCCCCGCCAGCGGAGAGAAGAAACCCAAGTCTCGCGTGAAGAAGGAAAAACCCGAGAAAGCAGACAAGCCAGAGAAGGATGGCTTGAAGCAGACCAAACTCACCTTCAAGAAAGAACCTAAGAAGGTATAACTTGATTATTATATTTAATTTAATTGTATGTTCTATGCTGCCTTCTCTATGCAAGTTGACACGTGATGTTTTATTATAGAATGTAGCTGTGGCTGCGAGTTTGTTCGCACTTACGTACATACAGTCATGCCTTTCTCTGTTTGGGATAGGCAGAGACTATCTTTCCACATGCTACGGTATCAGCGGAAAGCAGTATACTAACTCCCTGACACCTTCTACCGGTTTCTGCATTTACAAATATAAATAATTATTCATATTTTTTTAACCTTGTAAGATATTAATATGGAACATACACGATTTAAGTCAAAATTCCTGTTTAAATCTCTAATTTTATCATTGAAATCTGTTGAGTTGATTCGGAGCTATTACAATGCAAACCTTGAGACGAACAGACATTAATTCTAAAAATGGTAATTTATGATTAGACATCGTACAAATAGCGTTGTTACTTAAAAGTATCATAGTAATATTATGTGAATTCTGTTTGCAGAAGAAGATGACATTCAGTGGTAGCAGTTCAGGGGAGCACTCCGAGTCTGATGTGGAAATGATTGATGCACCCGCCCCAAGGGAACGGACTAATGCTAGGAGAGCAGCTACCAAAGTGAGCTTTTTAATTAGTATTATCATTGGAAATGGGATATTTACCATGCATTATGATTTTAGTTCACGACATTATTGAAAAATAATGTAAAAAAAATATATTTTTGTTCGTTTTTTCGTTATTTTATGTTACTGAGAAACCAGACGAGCAAGTTTTTCACCTGATGGTAAGCGCCACGCCTGCCCAGAACAGTTACAGTTTGCCATTTTTTTTTGTCTCAACTAGCTAAGCCTGGTTATGCTTCTCTGTGCCTCATAACTGAGGAGATCCGGAACCAAACCTGATAACTTGTTATATTTTTACAGTAAACGCAAAAAAAAGATGTATATATGAATAGTTGTTTGTGAATGTTGTTTGTTTACCTATAATATGACAAATAAAAAAAGTAATCTCAAATCTAAAAAAAAAGTTTTATAAATAGGGTATTCAAAAAAAAGTTTAGTTCCTGCTGTTTATCATTAGAGCTTTATTTAGTACCGCTTTCACAAGATTTGCTGCTATCTAAGTGTCGTATGGTATGTAGACAGACCTAGTACATACTAAATCTATGGATATGTATGAGAGATATGAGTAGAAGAAAAATATTAATTACGTTGTAAAATGCATTTATTGACTTTTGTTCTGAAACTCCTCAATTTTGTGTCTTAAGTTTGGCGTATTTTTTCTTGTGCCCATAGTATAATAAGTATATAAAAACACTGTTCTGTAGAAATGCAACATTGTGTTAAAATTTAAATTCAATTCATTGAATTGATCATAATATTTTTCCTTCAGGTAAAACAGTACAAGGATGGCGAGGATTCAGACTCGGGCTCGGAGGTGGAACTCCACGAGAACAAACTGGAATCTGACACTGAGAAGCCACACACACTCTCCGAAAGCGATGAGGAAGACTTCGTGGCTAAGAAGAAGAAACAGGGGACGAAACTCCCTGAGATGGATTCCGGTAAGCATTATGAAAAGTGACATAAAAGTCTTTTTTACTATCTGTTGCCCAGGACTTTGACAGACTACCTTTAACACATAACACATTCACTGCTGAAAACACAACTGTTGTGTTTTTTATAACTTGCTGCGAGTACGGGAAAGCACAACTGTTGTGTTAGCGGTATGGGAAAACACAACGGTGTGCAGATCTGTAACAGTGGCTAGACAAGCAAATCGGCTCAGCAGTCGAAAGTGTTAAAAGCAGCCTATGTTCCTCGATAACAAAAGTATCCCACAACCATCTCTAAGAAAAATATTCTATGTTCTTACTTCAAGAAAGAGAACCACGGAAAGAAACTGAGATGAGTTCCGGGAAGCACTATGAACACTCATAGGTGTCGGCTTATTTGGTAGATTCGAGAACTCTGTGTTTCTCGGACCATGATCCTCGTAATTCCTGATTACCTAGATTCAGGGAAGCCATGAGAATTATTTCGGAGGTATGTATGTTTTGGAGGTAGGTATGTTATCCACCAATCCGTCCGGATTGGTGGATAACATACCTACCTCCGAAATACCTTGGGCCCTGTGGTGGATTATGGCCTAACCCTCCTCACGAAAGTGAAGAGAGACCTGTGCCCAGCAGTGGGACGTTATGGGTTGATGATGAGGGAAGCCATGGTCAGGATTTCTGTACCTACCGTAATATGGTTTTGGATTTTAGGGTTAATTATTCTAAAATGTAATGCTAAATGGAAATGCCTTTTCTAACAGACTTAGTTGTATGGCCATTTAATTTTATCCTGTTCTGTTCCATTCCATTCTGTTCTATTCAATGATTGTGACGCATTATTTATATTCATCTAATAACAAAACATTTTATCTTCCAGACTGCTTATTCGACTCGCTAATAGAAGAAACCAAGAAAGAGACTAACTCCCACAAAATCACCACGTTAATATCATCGAGCGACGACGACGCGCCCGCACCCCCCCCACCCGTGGAAAAATCACCTCCTAAGAAGAAAGCAGCCCCTAAGCAACGCAAGCTTATGAACTTGGATAAGGCCAAAGAGGATAAGCCAAGGGAAGAGAATAAGCCGAAGAAACGGCCGTTGAAAGTGCTCAGTCTAGATAGTGATGAGGATGATAGCATATTTGATAGTAAAAAGGTATGTTTGATTGACCTTCAGTGGTACCTACGCCTAAATGGGCCTCCAGTGTGTTAGCTATTGAACTGTGTTATCGAATGTTATGAAATATATGGAGGAAAAAATAGCTAATTTTCATCATCATCTCAGCCAAGAGGAGAGTGGCTTTTTGATAGGGGTAACCTATAGCCTAACAAGAAGCTCATATCTTACTAAATCTTTCCAGAAAAACCCCAAAGCCAATCCCAAGAAGAAGCAAAAGAATAAGGCCCCCAGCGACTCGGAGTCCGGGCTGGAAATCGAGGACGACAGCTCGTCCTCGCCGGCGCGGCCCTCCCCCACCCCCGCGACCCGCCCGCAGCCCCGCGCGCGCCCCCAGCCCAAGTACAAGTTCAGCGACGGCTCCGACAGCGACTAGCAGGACTATGGGGGGTCTTAGGGGTGAGTTAATCATTTATTTGTTTATTTATTAATTATTTGATGATGAAATTTCACACAGCAATAAATTTCGCTCAAAAAATCCAAAAACTGTCTGCTTGGACCGCTGCTAGGGTGTGACATGGCTGATAGCGACTGAACACCTCATAATTAAAAATTTAAATTTTGACAAAAAACTTAAAGAAAATATTTCTCTTTGTTTCAGACCCAGCCCACTAACTGTACATTGAACTGTTCGGGTGACGAAGAAGCACATGGAGGCAGACACAAGATTCTACGAAAACAAGACTAATTGGCAGCGAACACCAGTTTTGTACCCAGTTTAAAATTAACACGGTAGAAATTATTTTTATACATTTTATATAATTTACAGTGACTCAGGGCGGTTTGTACTAGACGATTCCAAGCCGACACAACAACGACGATATTGTTGTTAGCACTTCTTTTTTTTAACTAGTACAAAAAAAAAATAATTTGTTTTTAATTTTATTATTGGTTGGTGATGTTAATTATGTCGGTGAATATAACGACTCTTTGACGACACCAATATTAAATATGACCAGTATTAAACGAAAATACACCAATAACTCATTACAGGTCACTAATTGTGTATTTATCGTAGTGTAAAAAGTACCGTTGTCCCGATAGCGACGAAAATGTCGTCGCCGATATTATTGTCGTTGTCGATCGTGTCGGTGACGTGTCGACTAGTGTGAACCCCGCACAAGAGTTCTACAGAACTAGTGTAATCTCAATTATATTTACATGATGTAGGCTAAACTAAGTACCTAATGTTATTATACCGACGTAACTAATTTATAGATAATTAATTAAATATATATAATAATTATATACATATATAAGCGTCTATGCTCAAAACTTTGAGTATAAAATTTTAGAATTTTTTCACTATTAATAGTAAATTTAAACAATAATAGAAAATTTTGTAATGAAATTTCAGTTCGGTTTTTATTATTATGTTTTCCTAACTTTGACTGATTCTTTAGTCAGCTTTTTTTCTTATTTATTTGTTGTAGTATTCGTCGTTTCAGTTACATGTCTCTATTATATTGCTGATTTATAATATTTGTTTCTGTATTTATTGTTGGACTTTCACAAAGAAAGCTGTACTGTTTCTCATTGGATTTCTGGATGTTTACGCGATGGTACTCTTAGTTTCTTACATCCATAATTAAAGGTGATTTTCCTAGTTTGGGGTCAACACTGAATCGTGACGTAACTTTATTTCGGCTGAGATAGTAAAATGTCTTTCTGAAAAGTATCTTCAGTAATGGTACAGCTGATTTGTTTTATCTCTGTATTGTCGTTGTGTCGTGATTATTTGTATTATTTTGCCATAGTATTATCTATGTTCTCATTCCATTTTTGTGCTTTAAGCATGAATGTGTGAAGGCGTTTTACTTTTATGAAATTCACACGAAATGATTTTGACATCCTACCTGTTATTTGTCTTGTAACCCTAAACTGAGATACTTACGGATGTGTAACGTACTCTCCGAGTTGGGGGGTCTCACAAGCCAATATGTCTACATCCTGCAACTAAAGACATGATATTAAATCTATATATAAATAATATTATGATGCTTAGAAGAACTGATTATTCTAAGAGCTATATTATAGTCTTATAAATACTGATTAATAAAATTAAGTATACTTTTAATATCAATATTTATGATTTTGATTTTACTAGAGATAAAATCAAAAAAGTGAGTAAGTAACGTGTCTAATAAAAATGAATTCAATTGACGACAGATTGAGAACTACTCTTTATGATTTTGGTTTTTATAAAACTTAACTGTTATTTTTCTATTTCATTTGAATTGTATGCTGAACTTATTCCCAAAGAGGCATATGCTGATGCTTAACTTAACAAAACAATAATATAATTTCTGATGATAAACTAAAAAACATGTGTTTAATGTCTAAAGTCAACTCTAAGCAGGAAAATGATATTTTTTTAACTGTGGCTTGTGAGACCGCACCTCTGTAGTGAAGGGTTAATTTCAATTATTAATGTTAATTTGTTTTTTTCGATTAAATTAATGAATGGTAATTTGTCTATTTCGATAGTAATTTGTAAATAAATAAGAATTACGAAATACATTTCTTTTATTTTAGGCTATTATGACTAAATAAACTTATTTATCAGGGGTCATCCGAAAATGCAGGCTGATTCTTTTAAGCTTACATAATTGCTTTTGCATGCTTAGAAAATTAAACATATTTTATGCACTAAAATCTATCTATATATATATAACAATGCTATGTTGGTTTGTGTACGCTTCAAAAACTCAAAAATCTCTGTACCGATCGAGCTGAAATTTTTGCATGATATGATCCGCATCAAGTATTGTTTTTATCTATTTTTTTCATCAGTGACATATCAGCGAATGTGCGAATGTGCCACAGCGAAGCGTGGCAGGGTACAGCTAGTATATCTATATTTTCGATTTGAACTATGCTTGCGTCTGGACTTTTGTTTTATTTCATATATTTTAAGAGTTTTTAACACGATTTTTCAAGGTAAAAAATGCTTTATTAAGAAAAAATGTAAACGTCAAAAATATTTGTCAGAAGTGGGATTCGAACCCACGCCCTCAGAGAGGACCAGAACGCCCAAACCCGCTGTGCGGGCAAGTTACCTTGAGTCTGGCGCCTTAGACCGCTCGGCCATCCTGACATCTGACGGGAAGATCAGAATTACGTGCCATTATCGCGTCGCAAAATTAACGAGATGACAACAAGATTATATTGAAAGGTAGACTTATTTACACCACATATAAAACGCCCCTAAATCACACGAAAATGATGTCACATAATGTGACAAAGAAATTATTTCAGTTTCAGTAAGAATGACCTTTGGTTACAGTAGAGGTGTTTTTTTTTCTGACAATTTAAAAAATACAAAAATTAAAAAAAAAAAAAAACAAGACATGTAAAAAGTTTTTTGTTATGTAAAATGGTTTTTGTTTCCATAATAATGTAATTCAATGACAATTATTTAAATAAAGAAAAACTCGACTGCCAACGTAGTCTATGTTACTCTCGTGAATATGACGAACCAATAGGAAATACACACATACAGCTAAAAACATGACCCTTCCTTTGTTAATGAGGTAAAAATATGTATTTAGAATTTTTACCTGCAAAACCAAAAAAGGATTGTGTCAAATAAAAACAAAGAACTAGTCAATACAGTTTTATTAAAATACCTTAATTTTACATACATATTGATTAAAATCAACTGATTCAGATATACGATAACAATATTATTAACAGTTAGTATTACGGAGGAGCTACAAAACTGGGAAAATATATTCAATAATTGGTAAGATTATGCAATGCAAAGTTCTAGGAGGCACTGTCACTGTTATGGGCAGATGTAGCGCTTACCATCAGGTGAACGACTGGCTTGTCTTGTTACTCAGTCAAATTAAAAAAAAAACTTTAAAGTTAAAAAAGTTTCTCTCATGAGATTATTTCTTTGTATTTAATATATATTAGATTCATTATAATTTTACATGGTCATTATGTCTTTAGGGACAGAAATAAAATAAAGAGTAAATGTATGTAATTACCTATATTTAAGAATTTAAATATGAAATCCATTTGAAGGTTTTTTTATATCCCTTGAAACCAAGAAATTCAACATTTACTAATATTATACACGAATAACATATTTAACATTGTTAAGTAAATAGGTACTCATAGAAATAGTTATTTACAGTAAATACCTGTTAATAATTAATATAATTGTACATATAAGACATATAAACACTCTTTAATTAAGAGATAATTAATATGGCAATTAGGTCAGAGTGTTTACAATATTGATTATATTAATATGTACATTGTTACTACGTTCTATACTTAGATAATTATCGTTGTGATTATTTTGTTATTATAATAATTAAGTATGTTTATCGTTTAAACAAACGAATTATCTCGCCAACCTGTACAAAATGCTTAACTAAGAAAGTGCAGGGTTTCATAAAAACCTTGCTATAAAATACCTGTAAATGGATACAGGTATAATATATAGACAAAAATATGTAATTTTCGTTAAGAAAAGCTGATCTTATTACCCTCATTATACGGATATTCTTTAAATAGCTCATCTCTCACTTGAGTCTTATGGGTAGTTAGGGCAGTAAGGGTAGTTAGAGTAATGAGGAAAGTGGCTGCCTTGATAACCGTATTACAGCAAATGCGTTCCAGTACATCTCAAAAGACTTAGATTTATGGCAGTCAGGGTAGTAAGAGTAAGGGGGGGAGTTCCTGTTCTGATGATTGTTTTACAGTTTCTCAATGGCGTTGCAGTACATTTTAAATGCCGCTTAGTCTTATGGGTAGTTAGGGCAGCTGGGGTAGTAAGAGTAGTAAGGGAAGTAACAGTCTTAATATTGATTTGACAGTGTTCACAATATACGCGTTACATATTTACCGCTTTCTATATAAATATATCATATTTTTAGATATACAACATCCAGTGGCAGTAAGTAGGACCTTTAAGTACATTAGATCAGCATCACCCAGTAACAATACATCAGTACCTACTCAACTTGCTCTCTCTATCGGAATATCCCTTAGCACTTTCCCGATCCGAATACTTCCCGTTCCCGTTGTATTTGTTCCTGTAAGGTTTTTCACTGGCACTGTAGTGTATCTCCGACGGGCCGATGGTTTTGGACCAGTGGTGCGTCCAGTAGAAGTCGTCGGGGTAGCGTGGGTAGGGATTCTCTCGGCACAGCACTACGCAGTAAATGAGGCTTCCCACGAGGGTTATGAAGCCGAAAATTAGGAAGACTATGCCGAGTATCCTGGAACGAAAAAGGTTAAGTTATTGATTGTGTCTATTTCGATTACCTTCAGGGGTTTCAAAGATCAGCTCGGTGTGAAGCTGGACTGTCTTTTCTGTTACACAAAAAACAGATACACATACATAAAGTGTATTATTGTATCGTTATGGTATTTCGAGAAGTCTCAACTGATTTAATTTTTTATAATATTATTTAAAATTTAAAAGATACGACGAAATTTAAATGGAACCGTCCTGTACATTTCATAATTGATCCTGTAGTTAACACTTTCACTGCTGAGCCGATTTGCTTGTCTGGCCACGGATGCGGCTCTGCACACTCCATAGTGTTTTTCCATACAACAAACACAACAGTTGTGTTTTTCCGCACTCGCGGCAAGGTGTAAAATGAATTAAACATAGTCCAGACCTAGCGTTAGGACCACTGGTAAACTGCTGTTTTGTAAATTTTTGTATGTTAATATATGGCAAAAAAAATTGTTACAACGCTGCTACGGAGGTAGTACTTTTTTAATTCCATTTCATCTTGTTCGTTTTATACATTTTGTTTTTCTTAATTTTCTTTGTGTAGTTTTTGAAGTAATGTGATAACTGTAGTGCATTAGATTTTATCTGTAATGCTACAACTATTTTAATAGGCAATAAAACAATAAATAAATAAAATCTCTAATTTCACACCCATCCCATTTCATAATTTATCGTTATGACGACTATATAGAACTTAGATAAAGAAGTGAATCAGAATAGAAAGATCTAGCTAACCTAGCGCCTCCTACAGTTCAACAAATGAAAACTATTCTATTAAATCGATTGCGCAATTGAATTTCGCAACGGCTTTGAGCAATGACATCATAACCTAACTCAGCGATATTGTACATTTCACTTAAGCTTTTATAATCCATCACAATAGCAAGGTAACGATAAAAAATAGCCAAACTTTCATGTACTTTCTAATATCTTACAACGATATGTAACCTAAGAAATTACTTCGACCTCCGACCCCTTACACTCTCGATACAAATGGTAGGTAGTAATATGATACTGTAAAGGCTAGAACTACAGTAATTCCAGTGAAATTACTGGGTTTATGAGACTTTAGAGCCGATGTCTCAGGGTGACGAGCGCAGTGCAGTGCCGCGCAGGATTATGAAATGCAGTGTTTTGGGAGGTGCTGTGACTGTTATGGGCAGCCGTAGCGCTTACCATCAGGTGAACGACTTGCTCGTCTCGTCACTCAGTCAAATAAAAAAAAAACAGATACCATGGTAAAAGTCCGAATTGTTCTATAATATGTTTTATGTGCGTAATTAGCACTCGCTTTTCGGTGAAGAAACCCACATACTTAACCGAGAGTTGCTACGGAGGTAGGCATGTTATTTACCGCTACGGACCGGGCCTCCGTGGTAGATTATAGCCTAATCCTTTTCACGAAAGTGAGGAACGACCCGTGCTCAGCAGTGGGCGGAAATGGGTTGATGACGATGATGAATAACGGTTTATTTCGAACTTTTCCCAGAACTAACTTGGTTATACTTATTATTTAAGCTTCTAATCTAATCTATTTTAGATAAAATTCTAATCGCCAAAAAATTTACTTGATTTTGATGTTATTTGTAGATGTACTACTTTTATAATTCCTTAGAACAATCCTTAATTTTACTAATTTTCATTAGTCATCTTCATAACATATTATTATCTAAGATTAAGGTAGGTACCACTAGATATTTGAACTTTTACGTTAACATAGGTAAGTAGGTACAAAAGTGTATAAGGCGTGAAACCAGAACGTTCATTCACAATGGCTGGTAGACATTGTTCGAGGCACATTAAAAATCACTTATTCTCGATTTAACGGCACGTGTCATTTGGGATAGTTGTGTCATTAAAACTGGGGTTAGAATGTTTTGGTGTTAAAGAAACAGAAAGTAAGTTAAGCATCCTGTACTCCTATTCACAAGTATATCGGAAAGTTTTCGAATCCGATTCCGACGAATTCATTCCGATTCCAACTAATTCATTCCGATTCCGAGGAATTCATTCCGATTCCGACGAATTCATTCCCGATCCGATGCATTAAAATAACGTTTTTCACAATAATTACTTCATCATCGTCATCATCAACCCATATCGTCGAGCACAGGTCTCGTCTCACTTTCGTGAGGAGGGTTAGTGCATAATCCACCACGGGGCCCGGTCCGGATTGGTGGATAACATACCTACCTCTGAAATAATTCTCGGGTCTCCTCACGATGTTTTCTTTCACCGAAAACCGAGTGATAATTACGTACATATGCTTTACACTTTACAGAAACGCATTGGTCCACGCCCGCACTGGGATTTGAACTCACGACCTTCTCCTCGGAAGGCAGACGCTCTCCCACTAGGCTACCACCGCTTCAATGACTCACTATCGGACAATCTTTATTCAATATTACAAAGCTTACCAAACGAATAGAGGATCAGTGAACTGCAGCACAATGACGAAGCCCAGCGTGACCAGGATCAGCCCCAGGTTAAGAAGCAGCATCAGGCAGCACATGCCCTTCACGTTGGGGCAGAACGGGTTCGGGGCTGCCATCGCGTCTACCTTCACTCCTGCCTGGAATGTGGATGGATCACTTTAGGGTAGAATAAAAAACTTCTTCTCCATGTATGCTTGTCTGGAAAAAATGGCCCTGAGCGATAAGACTGCCTCAGATGGTAGTGTATTTCACTCAAGTTTTTATAAAATACGTTCGTACGTAGGTATTCTGATCATAAAAACGATTATTCTAGTTACTGTGAGTTCCACTGTCTACCTTCCGTCTCTAGCATCAGATCAGCTCGCTGTCAAAAATATTGTATTCTCATCGGAACTTGTCAGGTCGAACATGAACATTTTAATACTGACTGCTGAGCCGATTTTCTTGTCTAGCCACGGGTGCGGCTCTGCACGCGCCATAGTGTTTTCTCATAAAACAAACACAACATTTGTGTTTTGCCGTACTCGTGGCAAGTTATGAAAAACACAGCGGTTGTGTTTTCAGCAATGAACGTGTTAACTCAACTTGACGTCCGTGGCGTAAAGGTTTGTGTGACCCATAGAAATTTCCTCTGAGTTTGTTTGTGGTACCATGGTCCTCACAGTTCCTGATTCCCTTGATACAGGTAATCCTAGAAGGGGGTCAGGTTAGGATCAATGTATTATGATCTTTAACACTTTGACTTCTGAGCCGATTTTCTTGTATAGCCACGTTCACGGACCTGCACACACCGCTGTATTTTCCCGTACCGCTAACACAACAGTTGTGTTTTGCCGTACCCGCGGCAAGTTATAAAAACACAACAGCTGTGCTTTCAGCAGTGAACGTGTTAATCAAATACTAAAACTGGTTCAAAAGCTAGTTGGTTAAAAAGTTGTCTATATATATAAAAATGTTATGTTGGTTTGTGTACGCTTCAAAAACTCAAAAAGTTCTTCACCGATCGAGCTGAAATTTTAGCATGATATATAATCCGCATCAAGGATTGTTTTTATCTATTTTTTTCATCAGTGACATATCAGCGAATGTGCGAATGTGCCACAGCGAAGCGTGGCAGGGTACAGCTAGTATTATAATAAAAGTTTTTTTAAAAGATAAGAACTTACCTTCCTAGAGACTTTAGATCTATGGGTTGATGCGACGGAGGGCGCCACTGCACTTCTGTACGAATAAACACTGCGCGGCGCGCGTGACTGCCGACTGTGGACAAAGGAAACAAATTTAACACTTGACTGCAGAGCCGATTTGCTTGTCTAGCCACGGGTGCGGCTCTGCACACTCCATAGTGTTTTCCCATACAACAAACACAACAGTTGTGTTTTCCAGTACTAGCGACAAGTTGTGAAAAACACGACAGCTGTGTTTTCAGCACTGAACGTGTTAAAAGTTTCTTTTAGGAAACTTTTCTTTTCTAATAGAATGTTTAATTATCTCCGGGAATGTCGAGTTCTTACGGGAAACGGGAATTTCGTCAGTGGAAAGGTACTAGAACTGTGATTCCGATTCTGTATTTTTTTTTTATTCAGTATCCCATTTTTCTGTCAGTGGACCAGTTAAATGTTATTCTATTCTATTTTTGTATGTCTGCAAAACTTGTGGTGGCAAATGCCACTTCTACATTTTTATCTATTTGAAATAACGTGTTTCTAATATATTATTAGTAAAAGAGACCACTCCAACTGCTTAATTCCACAAACAAATATGACCGCCAAATATCGATTGCATAATCGGATAGGATCGTGACATCTCCGCGACCTTGGTGCGAGTTGATTCGATTGTGTCGATCGCAATCGTGACTCGATGTGAATCGGATCGTCATTTGTCTATCGAGTTGCGAGAGTGTTTTGTTCTGTAATTAATTGATATGTTGTAAGGTGTTTTCTTTTTAAACGCCTACTAAAGAAGGTTCTTAATATTTTGAGCCGTGTTTCTGCGCGTGTTTTGATCTACACTGTAAGCAAAAACCTCTACACAAAACATGTTTTTTTGTAAATGTTTGATGTTTTAATTTATCAAACAGTATAGTACATATGTCGTGTAGGACCGGGCCCCTCCCTCACTATCGTGAGGAGCTATTCTTCGGCCCGGTACAGTTTGGTTGATAATAATCTACCTCCGAAATAAATCGCGAAATTCGGAAATGTGTGCTTCTTGCAAATGTTTAGTAAAAATAAATAGCAACAGAACTACTTCTGCTACCTAAAATTATTCAAATTTCATAAAAAAAAAAAGATTTTTTTCCCAAAACGAAACCTTTTTCTAGAGCTTCAGATTTCCGTCAGTTCTCACGAAAAACAGGAAAAGAGACAGAAAATAATAAATTCAGTTGCAATCATTGCAAAAGTAAACACCTTACTAAACCAGCACAATAACTTATCGTTTATTATTTCGTTCGCTCCACAGACCCAAATAATTTTAACGTAAAACAGAACTCCTCGGTGTGAACTGTGTCAGGGAAGTCATAGAGACATCTTCAATCGTGACTCGTGACGTGAGATTAGTGCCGACTCACTGACAGCCGCCGTCAAAATAAGGCGACAGGTCCATCAGAAACCACTGGGGAATTTCAACCTTACACCCATAGAGACAAGGATTAGGAATAATTAAAGAAAACCTGTCAAAAAATTGGGTAAAGGCCTCGACAGTCTCACAGGATTTGGAACTTTATACCGAGGTAGCAAAGGCTGTTAATTTTCGAAACTACCCGCAAGTGAAGCGTTACGATATTTGAGATTTTATTGTGTAGGTGATGTCTTCAATAGGACATGCTGTGCGTAAATAATGGTGACATTTTGGGTCTTATGTCAGAGCAATAAAGGCTTTGGTATTTCAGGCATCTGATGTGGATGCGGCGTGCCTAACGCTTGTCACGCAGAAATCAAGGGTCAAGTGCAGCCGTAGAAACGGGGAATTATCTGTAGTATAAATCGTTTCTTTGATTTATTATTGTTTGGGTTTTTAGAAGAGTAATTTTAGGTTATTTTAAGTATCGCTTTCACTCGTAATTGCAGTTGTAAAGTGGAATTTGTGCAAGTTAAGTTTTCTAGTACATTTCTGAATAATTTCTACGGACTTGGTAGGCCTACCTACTTTTATCCTCACTAAGAAGACGAATGACAGAGCTACACCGAGCGTGACGAATCGTGACAGTTCTTTGAACAAATATTTAAGTGGGTGCCTACCTTTATACTTTTCTTTTTAAAGTCCTTAACAAAAAGATTGATAAAAACCCTTTCAATACGCCCTCAACGATTCAAAGGCCCTACCATGGCTGTGAAAGTCACGAGCAAGAAACAGGTGAAGCCGGAGTTTTTCGATTGGATTCTGGAAGACTAGTAAAAAGTTCAAGTTTTTAGTTCCAAAATTCAAGCTGTTATCTAAAATTATAAGTAGTACCTACTGATGAAGAATAAGCTACTGTATTTTTGTTAAATAAAAAAAGTAAAGAATAGAATAGAATAGAATAGAAAACTCTTTATTGTACACCAGAAACAAAATTAAACACAGTACAGAAAAATTACAATAGGTAAACAAGGGTAGTACAATGGGCGGTCTTATCGCTGAAAGCAATAAAGAATAGGGATAATGATAGTTGATTACTTTAGTAAAGGCATTTTTCGGCCCTAGGGTGCGGAACACGTGGACGCCATCGGCCCTGGTAGCCTGGCGTCAAAATCGGTGAAAAAAATGAAACTTTGGAAGTTGTAGTTAAATTTACCTATGTATGAATCAAAATTTGTTATTTTTATTTTTCAGGTATAAAAGTTACTTTAGAGCAGGGCTCCGGATTGCGCGTCCGATGGTAAGCGGCACCAAGGTAACCGTTGCAATATTTTTTAATAGTAGTTAATTTTTATTGCTTATTTAAAAAATATTTTGTGTTAAGTTTCGCATCAATTGAAAATAGCTATCAAGCGTTGGACTTCCGGTTACTGCACTTTTTCGCAATCGAGTTGAGTTTTTAAACTAAACTACCCAATAACATTTTGAAATTTAAGTGCGGCCAAAACACTAAGTCAGCACACCCTTCTTAGTGAAGAAAGCTCTTTAATAATATTTAAAAACAGCACTTCTTATTACAAATCAATCTATACAATTTTTTGAAATTAAAAAAAAAGTAAAGTAAGGCTATTGTCTACTAAAAAAGTAGGATGTCAAAAGGTCCAAACTCCAAGGTTCCAAAATTACGCAATAGCAACGTTGAGAATGGATACTGCCATGCATCTGGTAGCTACATCTATTGATCTACTCGTGAGAATCTGGCGAGTTCAAATAGTAAGCCCATATTTTATCCAATAGACTCATAATAAAGATTTAAATCAGGATAAAGGAGCACTTCAGTTAAGTTGACTTAACTGATGGATTCAAGTAGATTACAGACGTTACTTTAAATTATAAATGTTCCCTTTATAATCCTTTTCAATCTCAAATTAACGTCAACAGGCTCTTGAAAGCTTCGACTGATTTATAGAATTGTTCTCAGGTTTTGTATTGGATTGAGTCTCGCTTCTCTTCTTCTTCTTCTTCTTCTTATTTAAGAGCCTTGCTCTTGAAGGTGGGAAGTAAGACCCCAGGAAAGCTTTGTTTTCAGTCTCAAGTCGAGTTCTTGATAGACTAATCTTAAGCGTGCAGTAGGCGACATAAAAAAAAAAATTAAAATGTTATTGATCATGATGACTTTACTTTTTAATTGTCATGGGCTTACTTTTTAATTTTTATTCTTTTTTTTGTGTTCAATACTCCAGAGACGCCACAGCAAAATAACTATTGGAGTCCCTAAGATTCCGAAGCGACGGACGTTCGAACGTGTGACAATTTAAGTCTACCTTCACCATCAAAATAATCCCAAAAACAGTGTAGTCATCAATCGAAATTAAAACCGTCACCGTCATACAGTGTGACCACAATAATGACAAAATGACAGAATAATTGTGTCACGTAATTTGGAACAAAATGACCTAACAAAAAACAGTAGGAGGCGGCATTCGTCAAAGGATTACTATTCCGTCATGCTAGGAAATTGAGTTACCAGAATTTGGGGGCCTAGTGGAAGAATTACCCGTGAAAACTTAGGGTTGACACGGCACAACATTTTCCTTTAACAATACATTTTGTAAATAAAGGAAATTAAGGAGTGGAGACGGAGAATAGTTGCCTATATCCAAAAAGCATAAAGCAACAAATCTGATTTTATAACAAACTAGCTGTACCCTGATTCGCACATTCGCTGATATGTCACTGATGAAAAAAATAGATAAAAACAATCCTTGATGCGGATTATACATCATGCTAAAATTTCAGCTCGATCGGTGCAGAACTTTTTGAGTTTTTTTTAAGCGTACACAAACCAATATAACATTTATATATATAGATAAAAAAGTACATTAAGTTTAGCGACATGGCAAAATGTGGTGTGGGTTTGGTTTAAAGATCCATGATATAATAATGAACACCACACGCTGGAAAGTGAACGAAAAAGCTACCCATGAAGACGATTTTGGAAACATTCCACTAATAGATATAAAGATTAAAACTGTGTCAAAGCTTATGTTATCTTTGCTACGTGGCAGCCCTAACTGAAGACTGTATTGTCACGCTTAGACACCAAGGACACGAGTAGAAAGTAAACGGAATCTGTCACGGCCATGGAAAATATATCTAATAGCTGTTAATAAACCCCCTGGTACAGTCAATGCCACAAAGTTTATAACTGTTACATTAAAACTAACAGGGATAAAATGCTTGTTGATTTGGGAGCGTCTAGTATTGGTATTCTAACATTATGACACCAGACGCATTGTTCAAAACCAAGGACAATCTAAAATATATAGTCAAAACTAACATACCTATATTTGTTTCAATCTGTAAATTTATACGGATTTACCTAAAAATTGTCAGCATCCTAATAATTTAAAAGGCTTCATTGCCAACTAAATAACTAGTTATATTTATGTACGTGACTGTACTTTCAAAGCCCTTCTTGCCTTGGAGTGCTCGAACAGAATTGGTTTTCACACGCAATCATATTGGTATTTCTATTGAGAGCGATTGTCGGAGACAATTAGTAATTTCTTAATTTTATTGGAATGTGCGGCTTGGGTAAGGTGTTGTCATAATTCCTGATTACAATAGAGAAGTAAGGTGCGTAATTGGTGGAAGCTGTGAAGTCACTTCGGGGCCTTCGACATGATTTTGTTATCATCATCATCAACCTATTTAGGCCCACTGCTGCTCACGGGTTTCCCCTCACTTTCGTGAAAAGGATTAAGCCATAATCCACTACGGGGGCGCGGTCTGGTTTGGTGGATCACATACCGCCGAAATAGTCCTCAGGTGCGTGGGTTTCATTTTTATATATAGGTAGAAGATTATTTATTTATTCTGTAAATAATGTCCCTGTGGAACAATCATTTACGTAAATACTAAGAAACTGATAAACCGGTGTTCTGTATCACATAAATACTTGGTGACAGGTTCACAAATACTCGCGTATTCTCATGTCATACAAGAAGTACCGTTTCGTGGATCTGCGATGCCCCCGGCTACGATACTAGGGTCAAGAAATAGTTTCGAGTCAAGTTTCCATTCCGCTGTTTTTCCTAGGACATGACGCATTGTGAGAAGTATAGTTTTTGATATTTATGATTTTTAAGAAGCAAATATTTCCCTTGTGTTTTTTTAGTGGATGTTTTGTAACGTTATAAATAATAATGAGTTAAATAAGTATATTATATATTTACAGCATTTTTAAAATCAGTAGAGGGTGTCAGGGAGTTTGTGTACTGCTTTCCGTTGGGATCATGTAGAAAGATGTGACTCTATCTATTTATAATTTAAATTATCTATGTCTACGAGATTTTTGAACACATTTGAATGATTTTTTTTTAATTTCAAATGGTTATATTCGAAAATGGTTTCATGTCTCGAAATAAATTTCATAAAAATTTGTCCAATGGTACATACTTAGTTTTTTTAATTAAATTTAATTGAAATTGAAGTTTTGGCCAAAGTAGCTATCAAATTAAATTATATTCAGTAAAGCAAAATAATTTACGTACTGAACTGACGCATAAAAGTAAAGCATGTGTAAACATACTTTAGCATGTATACAAATAAAAAAGCGTCTTAATAAGTTACCATTTTTTCTTTTTCGACAAAATTGTACAAAAATAAAGGTAACTGTAGTGCGATGTGCAGGTTCGATGCCGGTCGCGGCATCATTGAGCTGTCAGCGAGGTCGGCTCTGAGTTATAACCTAGGATTTGTGATAACTTCTGGACTAGGATGAGTTATTGGTATGGGAGTTAAAGGGTAGGCAGGTATCTGATACTTGGTTTCTATGTACTAAGTACCGGTTTATATTGTGATATTCGCGGACACATTTCGGTACAGACGTACATAATTATGTAATTCGAAGCAGATTTTTCGTAACCACGGTTATTGTAGCCTTTGGATGGAGAGGATCAGAGAATATAATACTAGACACACACACATATATGCTTATACATATTATGATCCTGTTGATGGTTTTTTTTAACTATACTGCTACTTAGTAATACGTAATCCAATCCTACTAATATTATAAATGCGAGAGTTTCTGAGAATGGATGGATGGATGTTTGTCCCTCTTTCACGCAAAAACTACTGAACGGATTCGAATGAAATTTGGAACACAGATAGTTTATAACCAGGATTGAGAAATAGGGTACTTTTATCCCGATATTATGTTATCGTGGGACAAAACGGGAACTACGCGGGAAACTGCGGGGCGCAGCTAGTAGTAATGTAGTTATAATTGGTGAAGAAATCAACCCTAAAACATAACCACTTTAAGTTGTTAATTGAACACGTAGGGTGAACACCGTCGCCCTCTTAGTCTCATCATCATCATCATCGTCAACCCATTTCGGCCCACTGCTAAGCTCGGGTCTCTCCTCACCTTTGTGAGGATGCTCTTAGCCTACACAATAATAATAAAAGTACGAACTTTGATTATATTACGACGGATATGACGTCATAACCAGCCTTAATAACGATCTAATCTAACCGAATCTAGAACCCCTCCATTCAGATAAACCTAGAGACCCAGTTTCCATAGCTGTCAGCATCGTTCAATAAACCATAGACTATAGAACAAAAATTGTATTCTTACACTAGCTGCTCCCTGCGGTTTCACCCGCATAATTCAAGATTTCCCGCAATAACTCTCTTAAAAGCAATATATTTTCCCCGTTTTTGCCACATTCCTCATTGCTGCTCTGCTCCTATTGGTCGTAGCGTGATGTTATATAGCCTATAACCTTCCTCGATAAATGGACTATTCAACACAAAGATAATTGTCCAATTCGGACCAGTAGTTCCTGATATCATAGCGTTCAAACAAACAAACTCTTCAGCTTTATATATTAGTACTAGTTGTACCCTGCCACGCTTCGCTGTGGCACATTCGCACATTCGCTGATATGTCACCGATGAAAAAAATAGATAAAAACAATCCTTGATGCGGATTATATATCATGCTAAAATTTCAGCTCGATCGGTGCAGAACTTTTTGAGTTTTTGAAGCGTACACAAACCAACATAACATTTTTATATATATAGATAGATTCCTAATACAAATAGGACCATAGTGTTCACATAGACACTGAACCACTGAACGAACAGTGCCGAATGAATCGAGAAATCGAAAATGTGACGTTATTGTTTTTGTATGTTTCTCTCAAACTTGTATATCTGTGTGTTAATGTGTGTAATATGGGTGGAGTATTAACCATTGAGGCTTTGTTAACGTGTACGAGTGTTGGCAAATTATGCAACCCAAAAAACGTGGTATATTTACGGTTTTATTTATTGATAACCCATTTTTTTTTGTTGCTCTTTTCCATGCATGGGTGTCTGGAAGAGATCGTTCTCAGCGATAACACCGCACATTGTGACAATAATTGTTAATTTTTATGTGTTTTAGTTTTTAAGGTTTCTTTTTTCTGTGGTATTTCAATAAAAAGTTTATCAGTCTATTTATATTTCGTGTCGTTTTCGTGTATTTTGTGCGATTAGTTAATGTGAAATAATGTAAGGTATTTTTTTTTGTTACCATGTAACGAGATGAGCAAAGCACCGGATGGCAAGCGCCACACGCCTACTGTCGCCTACCCATAACAGTTACAGTGCCACCCAGAACTTTGCATTGCATTGCACTGCACTGCGCGTGTCAACTTGAGACATCAGAAAATACTTGTTTAAGATTTCTAAGGCCTTTCATTAAGTACCCATTCGGTACTAGTCTACTGCTATAGCTGTGATGCTTCGAATTTCCCACAGACCTAGTTGCGAGTGCGCCCGAACAACACCATGGCACGCACACGCACACGCACAGAACCGCATTATGCAGGATGAGTCAGTCATGTGCACCGTTGTATTGCTTATGGGTAATTTTCCTTCGATCTTGGACGCGTTTATGCAAAAGGTTTTGTTCTCGTGCAGACGGGCGTTTATCTCTATACATATTAATTTCTTCTCGTAAACATCATAATTATTCATGTCATCATCAACGCATATCGGCCCACTGCTGAGCACAGGTCTCACCTCATTTTGGTGAGGAGGATTAACCTCTAAACCACTTTACCTCTAAAAACACTTCATCATAATCATCAACCCATAACGTCCCACTGCTGGGCACGGGTCTCTCCTCACTTTCGTGAAGAGGGTTACGCCATATTCCACCACGGGGGCCAAGTCCGGATCGGTGGATAACATACCTACCTCCGAAATAATTCTCGGGTAGGTATGTGGGTTTCCTCACGATGTTTTCCTTCACCGAAAAGCGAGTGATAATTACGTACATATGTTTTACAGAAACACATTGGTACGTGCCCGCATTGGGATTTGAACTCACGACCTTCTGATTGGAAGGCGGACGTTCTCCCACTAGGCAACCACCGCTAAAAACGCTTACCTAAATAAAATTATATTAACATTACAACGAAAATGTTAAAGTAAGTAACGAATTAACTATAAGTAAATTTCGTTCTCCGACGTGTCGACATTTAATCAAAAAAATTCATACATACTTACGTAGGGTCAAAATTCAAGGTAATTTTTTTTCTTTTTATAGGGTTTCACATTTGTACCTTTTGTGGCAATTTTTTCATAGTTTTGTTAACTTGTTTTAGGGTTTTTACGTTCATACTATTTTATGGCCTGTTTCATAGTGTTTGATTACGTACAAGAGTTTTATTATTTCTGACCATTACTAGAAATAAAGAATGACACGAACAAGAAATTTCCATGACGCTTAATTTATTCTTCATGGCAGCAAAGCCGACAGTAAAGTTAAAAAAGCGAACGTTTTAAAACGCAGCGTTTAAAACGCTCGTCTGCCTTCCATACAAATACAGGCCACTCCAATCAAATGCACTCTAGCGCCGTTGGTTGAAATCAGAGGAATCATTCAAGGATTAACGGATGTGCTCAGGCTTTCTTGTCTTTCAGCACAATACATTGCATCCCAGTAGAGCAACTTTAGGCATATTGTATTAATGACCCACAAAGGAACAAAGTAAAGTATTTAAAAATAAAGTCATATCTAGAGAAAAAAAGGTAGATATTTTTTTGACTAAGTGACGAGATAATCTAGTCGTTTACCTGAAGGTAAGGGCTATATCTGCCCATAACAGTTACAGTGCCACCCAGAACACTGCATTGCATAATCCTACGCGGTATCGCACTGCGCTCATCACTCTGATACATCGGCTCTAAAGTCGCTAGTCGTAGTAGAAGTTATTTGAATTTCATTCGTTTACGTCCGTTAGTTTTGTTGTTTTTATGAAGTTAGCTATCCATGTTTATTTTCTTTCTTGCAAGTTACGAAGATGTTAATATTATGAGCTTTTGATAAGTTTTTTTATTGTTAACACAACGGTTTTAAGATATGCAAACTATTTGAACATCATTTAACAAAAGTCTAGTGCCTATTCAGTACACCAAATCTATGACCGGCTATAAATTGCAGAACTAAACGCTAGGTTTAACACATTCGACTGCTGAGCCGTTTTGCTTGTGTAGCCACGGGTGCGACTCTGCGCGCTCCATACTGTTTTCCCATATAACAAACACAACATTTGTGTTTTGCCGTACTCGTGGCAAGTTGTGAAAAACACGACAGTTGTGTACTCAGCAGTGAAAGTGTTAAGTAATGCGCGACTTTCCTTACTGTCCTCAAACCGTACTGCGATCTCGAGCTATTCAGCCAAATTGAAACGTTCGTGCTTCAATTAACGGAGTTCAAAGTCAATGTACCGTAATCAAAGAGCCTGAAATTTAAAGCTGGTGTATGAGCCTGACATCTTGACCTGGCGATAGAGGATTTAAACCCTTTACTTTGTTACTTAATTGAATGCAAAGTTCAATGGCTACAGTTGGCAGGGAATTGTATTTATTGCTTTGGAGGACCAGTCGTGTGGATACCGTTAGGTTCATGGTAAGGAGGTTTAATCGGTTGGCGCGATACGGACTCATTAATAGAATAGAATAGAATAGAATAGGAAATACTTTATTGTACAGAAATACTCAAGGTACCAGGAATAGAACTTATTGAAATAAATATAGCACAAGGGGCGGATTTATCGCTAGAAGCGAACTTTTCCAGTCAATCTTTGGATGGAGAGAAGCAATGGAGCGTCAAAGGTAATATTTTTTTGTAGTCCAGCAGTAAATCCTCTACCTTCCAAGGAGGTCTGCAGTTTTGAACACAGTGCGGGCACGTACCGATGTGTTTCTTGTAAAAAATAATATGTACCTACGTAATTATCACTCGCTTTACGGTGATCGAAAACTTAACGAGGAAACTCCAACGGTAGCCTATGAGATCAATCTAAAACAGGTATATCCTGGGAGTTCTGAGGCAACAAATGTAAAAAAAAAATACAACCGAATTGATAACCTCTTTTTTTAAGTCTGTTTTAAATAGTATAAGTTTACAAATTAAACCTGTACCCTTATTCGCCACATGAGATTTCTTGCCAAAAAGCGTGATGTCATAACGCGCTTTAAGCTTATTTTGAACCTTAAAATTTCTCGAAACGCGCTAACTTCTCACACGTTATTTTGACAGTTCAAAATAGGTGGTCATGTCGAATAACGGCCCAGTTGAGTGGCGCAAGATTACATATTCGTTTTAACTGCCACATTCGTAACTAGAATTAGGTTATGTAATTTTATTGCTACGAGTTTAGCCATGATTCCGGTGCTTGTAAATAGTTGACAGCTTTACTTGTTTCTTGATTTTGGAGTTACATCAGTTTTGATCTTTTGCGCTGGGCTTTTCAGAGTTCCGTACTTAACTCGCACTTGGCAGGTTTTTCATAGAAATAGTAGGAAAGAGCCTCGAGCAAGTAACCGACAGCTTGGAGGATTAGCAAGCTGAAGTGCTAGCGGGTATTCTTTTTTTATTTGAAAGTATATGCTTTCGGATTGTCCCCTTAGATTAGATATGTAATCAAAATCGGTTCGGTTTTTTTCACTACAGATTTTTTTAGGTCTAAGAATCTCAAAACTTTTTTAAACACTAGACGTAGCCTAAGTTTACAAAAATGACCTGGGGGACCGCGTTAATATGCATTGACCTCAGATGCCAGTTTATCGTTCTTTTACCGATTGAAATACTGGGATAAAACCTTAGTAGGTAAAGTAGGATCGCTTCACGAGGTCAGTGATATCATAAAGGAGGCAAAGTATGGTCATAGATAGCATGATGGCATACGAATAGCCTATAATAACATTTTAAGAGGGCTCTGTACCACTTCAGTCAAGTCAAGTATTTATTCCTTTATTATTAAAAAATGATTTTATTTTATTGATAAAAGTATTCAATCATTTCATCGATGTTTTGTTTTTCTTTACAATAATGTTTACCATGGATCTGTGTGTCCGCAATAAAGAAATATTACTAGTATAAAGTCACCACGAAGGCAGTATTATATCATCATCATCATCATCAACCCATAACGTCCCACTGCTGGGCACGGGTCTCTCCTCACTTTCGTGAGGAGGGTAAGGCCATAATCCACCACGGGGGCCCAGTCCGGATTGGTGGATAACATACCTAACTCCGAAACAATTCTCGGGTAGGTATGTGGGTTTCCTCACGATGTTTTCCTTCACCGAAAAGCGAGTGACAATTAAGTACATAATTATGTTTTACAGAAATATATATATTGGTACGTGCCTGCACTGGGATTTGAACTCACGACCTTCTGATTGGAAGGCGGACGTTCTCCCTCTAGGCTACCACCGCTTAGTATTATATGAGTAATTAATAATTATGTATACGGTAGTGAAATATAATTACACTGACTGCCCCTCTAGCATATTAATTGTATAGCTTTAACCTTCGAGTGCAGTGTGTCAACTAAGTCCATAAATAACTTTCCTCTGAAGATATATAATAATATATAATCCCGTTT
Organism: Campaea margaritaria; assembly: GCA_912999815.1. NCBI lineage: Eukaryota > Metazoa > Arthropoda > Insecta > Lepidoptera > Geometridae > Campaea > Campaea margaritaria. The sequence continues at coordinate 2,037,848 of OU538801.1, forward strand.
GGAGCTTTCGCCCACGGGTGGATAGCTGACTAGCTATTAGCTTCTATGGCAGACATTACACGTTCAATCTCTCATCAGTTTAATCACTCAGAGTTGACGTAAAAAGATCCGAAATGTATTTTATTGATCCGAGTTAGATACGAAATTGTAACAAGCAATCTATGTCGGAATGCTGGCATGATTGACCGTGTAATGTCTGCCTATAACTGCTTTATGTCTGGTAAAGGAACTGCCAGTATATCTCTATTGCTAATAGACAAATGACTAATCCAATCCGGACCGGGTCCCCTTGGTGGTGAATGGTCTAATCCTGTTCACAAAAGTTAACTAAAAAATAAATAGAAAAACTGAGAACCGCGCCATGGATAACCTAATGGTTTTATTTTTATTTGCCTGAGTGACGAGACTATCGAGTCGTTCACCTGATGGTAAGCGCCACGCCTGCCCATTACAGACACAGCACCACCCAGAACCCTGCATTGCACAATCCTGCGCGGCACTGCGCTGCGCTCGTCACCCTGAGATATCGCCACTAAAGTCTCATATCGACGCTAGAAAGCGTAAACGCTGTAACCCTTTGACCGACCCGAAAATACTTTTTTACATATTTGGAAACGAACCCACATTTCAACGTCCCCTAGGAACTTTAGGATATAACCAAGGTAGCAGTATTGTAGCTTTGTATGTAACACACCAAATATCCAAAATTTACGTTTTTAGGTCGAGTAGATATTGAGTTATGATTTTTTTTCAACAAAAAAAAAAGTTTGGTGAACAATTTTGCGTTTCAAGGTTACAGCGTTTACGCTTTCTAGCGTCGATATGTCCAGTAATTTTGCTTAGTAGTTCTTCCGTAGTTGGTTCCTAGATATGGATTGTTGTGATGATGAATTATCTAATACAATGGTAATTTTGGTGCACATCACAACTTTGTACTATAAGACTGTCAATTTTATCAATTATTCGCCCTGTCTGTCAATTTGTCTGTCAATTTGACTGTCAATTTTATCAATTATTCGGTGCCAAAAGGAGTGTTTTTGGCTATTTTCTTGGCTTCTTTCTGTCTTTCATCAATTTAAAAGATATACAACATAAAATGTTACCTGATTTCTGAAGGTGGTCTGTAGGCTCCGCTGGTGACATAGACCTCAGAGCCGGAGTCCCCCCGAGGGGAGCCGTTGGGATGCCTCCTGCCGTTCCGGTGGTCACCGTTCCGATGGTCACCGTTCCGATGGTCACCGTTCCGATGGTCACCGTTTCGATGGTCACCGTTCCGATGGTCACCGTTTCGATGGTCACCGTTTCGATGGTCACCGCCACCCGAAGGCGACCGCGTCCGCTCTTCCATCGTCTGGAACATAGTAAATGGTATCTATGGTAAGAAATTGAGGAGATTATATATGGTGAGAAGTGAGAAGCATATGCTGCAGAAGTAAAACTTTATTAGCAAGTTCAGGAGCTTCCGTGGAGTAAGTTGGCGATGACCTGTCTGCCAAGCGTCAGCTGCGGGTTCGATTGATATTTCTTCGAAGTAGGATATTCGTTTGCTAACTGTAATTGAAAACATGAATATTTTTTGCTCATGTCAAGTTAGTTTATTATTGTTCAATTGAAATTAAACAGGCTGACTGAATAATGTTTGCACTGTTTTATTTTATGAGGCCTGCCCTTAACACATCTCTCTTCTACCACCACCTCCGATTCCGACTCCGGTTCCGAAAATCAAATTTGAAAACTCCAACTCCGACTTCAGTTCCGATCGACCCACCTCCTTTTGCAAAGCATGCAAAAGTCCTACATTGAGCAGGCCTATCCGTTTTCATTCGTCCAACATTGTAAAAAGGTAAAAAAAAACGAGCACTAACTCTCATTGTTTAACATCTGCACCCACCCTGTTTACACCATAGCAAACCATTGAATCCTTCAACAAACCATCAAAACGTTCAAAACCAGTAAATTTCAATCGGAAACCGTTTAACCTGAAGTGTTTGTTGTGATTGCTGCGATGTGGTTTGGTTCGGTTACAAGCGCGGCTTCACAACCGGTGTTTTGATGACGCTGAAGTTTTTGAAGTACTTAAAACTTCTTTGTCACTTTTCTTAATCACTGCGCGCCGGCTATCTCGTACACTATTATGTTCATCGTGTGTTTTCATTTTCTTGTCTTGTCTCTAAATAAGTACGTTGTTCGCTGTTGTGTGCAGTTGTGTCAGAATAAGTGTTTTTTTTCTTTCTTTCTTTTTCTTTCTTTACGCACGCTTGACTTGAGGAGTAAGCTGGTGAATGCGTTACGAAAAGTGTGATCGGGCGAGGTAAGTTAGTGTAGATAGAAAGAGACAGAGTTACGTTTCGTATATTACTGTAGGGGCAAGAGGGAGAGCTGATAGTTGATAGCAGACATTTTCTTTCTCTCTTTCTCTCATAGCCAGTTATATACATACATATAGATGGAGCTAAAGAAGTTTTACTTCAGTCGTGTGGTCTAAATTATTTATTTTTATTTTCAGCCATGGTCGTCCCACTGCAGGGCAAAGGCCTCCCTACTCTCCTTCCATTCCTCTCGGTTCACAGACTTCTGCGGCCAGTCCTTCCAGAAAAGGTCCAGCTCATCCTGCCATCTCCTTCAGGGCCTGCCGCGACGTCGTCTAACATTTTGTGGGCTCCACTCGGTTATAAGTTTTGCCCACAGCTCGTCCGACATGCGGCAGACGTGACCAGCCCAGTTCTACTTTCAGCTTGCGGCTTTCTGACCAACATCGGCGATCTGGGTTTTGGAGCGCAGTATGCTGTTCTTTATGCGGTCTGATAATCGAACTCCTAAGATACTGCGCTCCATAGCTCGCTGGCAAACTCCAAGGGCGGACTTCTGATGTTTTGTCAAAGACCAAGTCTGAGCACCGTAAGTGAGGATTGGCAGAATACATACGTCCATGAGTTTCTTCTTGAGGGTGAGGTAACCCTTCATTAGGTCTTTCATTGACCAAAAGCTCTTCCAGGTGTTTCCGGTGCGTCTAGCAACTTCTTTTTCTTGTCTGGCCTGGAAAGAGACTAATTGGCCAAGATAGATTGTACTCATGGACGTATGTGGTCTAAAGCACACTTGTTTTTATTATTATTTTTCTATTTGGCTGAGCGTCCAGACTAGCAAGTCGTTCACCTGATAGTAACCACTATGCCAGCTTTTGTCACCCGCTCAGGCTAAACCGCAAGTACTTGCATCTGCTTAGACTTTACCGCAAGCATCTGCAATCCATTTAGACTTTACCGCAAGTGTCTGTATTCCGCTTAGACTATACCGAAAGGGTTTGAATTCCGCTTAGACTTTACCGCAAGTGACCGCCTCCGCTTAGACTTTAACGCAAGCATCTGCATCCGCTTAAACTTTACCGCCAGTACCCGCTTTCCGCTCCTGACTTTCATCAAGGTCCATCATAAATGTGCGTTCCAATATTAGCTACACATTTCCAACAGAATGTTTTCTGCCATTTAATTGAACGCACGTAACATATTTGATGAATGGCCAAAATAAATCATTACATCTGGTACTGGACGCGGTTCCAGTCTGTACACTGCTGCTCGTGCTATTATTTAATCTGTGACGCTGCGTGGGTAGACAGACTTGTTTGTTGTGGAACTAGTCGATATTAAATATTAATGAAATTATAAAGACACGAGATGAAATATCTTTTAGGACCTACTTTTAGTTGGTAATTTAATTATTTTTGAAGTGAAACTTCTTTACGCACGCTTGACTTGGGGAGTAAGCGAATAAGTGAATGCGTTACGAAAAGTGAGATCAGGCGAGGAGAAACGGAAGTTGAGAGGGAGATATAAGTTAGTGAAGATAGATAGAGAGAGAGAGTTACGTTTCGTATTATTATTAAAATATCTTTAGCGAAAATTTTTTTGAAATATTTTTTTAATTGAAGTTTCACTTCTACTATGTATCTCAGCACAAATTTCGTTTTTATTATTAAAAAACAGTATTGCTAGTGATCTTTGCCAATTTTCAAGCAGTTTTAACGGAATTTTACGCTTGAAATGCACAATAAACTTCATGCCTTAGCCAGTTTTAATAATAATAAATCATTTATTTCAGATTTAAAATCCATACAAACATAAATAAATCATACAATAAAAATCAAACAAAATTACATAAAAAAAAAAAAAAAAAAAAAAAAAATGTAATGCAATCCAAAATTAAAAAAGTTAAACCTTAGACTTCATAGAAGAGACATCAAAAAAGCTATTAGAAGGATCACTTACCGTATATTCCGATAACGTCCTCTCTGAGGGCGCTCTATGACTATCATTCTCATCTCTAGACGATCCCCTGTGCAAGTAGGCGCCAGAGGACGGAGAGTCGACCCCCGACCGGTGCGTCGCGACGTAGTGGTTTGTCTTTACTTTATTCGCCATCTTTATTCTTTGACACTACGACACGGACATCTTCCAAATTTCAAATTTCGAATGTTATAACGGAGGGAGAGTCCGTGACGTTTTAATTTTCATTTTCGTTTTGTGTAGTGCCAGCGCGTGATTTGTGAATTTCGTTCGGGAATTTTTGTTTTCTTGCTTATGTTTGTGGTAGATCTGTAACAATAGAAAAATATCTTGATTAAGTTATTATTCATATGTCCTTTGAGTGTTGTAGGTACGTACGTTTTAAACAAAGAAGATAGCACCACAAAATAGCAAAAAAATATGGGACAAAAAGAAAAATTTAAAAGTAGGTTAACACCGCAGAGATCTACAAACATATTTTTTTCTAATTTTTGATCTTGGCATGACATATATATTTTAAATACTGCCAATCTGCCACAGACAGCGAAAATAGTATCACCTAGTTAGTAGGTTTATTTTAACGTTTGTTTTTCTACTTTTTATTATGATTAAATCTTACAAAAGGGCCTGTAATCGAATGATTATTACTTTCGCTATATCTTTGTCGGCCATTAATTGATTCAATCTATCGATTAGAGAACAAATCGATGTACTAATCGATGCGAACTTTTCCTCCAATCGAAATCGATTTAGGTCAGAAGAACAAAAAACTTGATTGACATTTCATGGTTTTGATTAGTATCACAATAATGGGAAAGTTGCCTTATTTTTTGTAATTAATACTTCTTGATAATAGAAGAACGTGATATCCCTCCGATCTATGAATATAAAGCACGAACAATATTCGGTAGGTACCTATTCAGTTAAATGTTATTCCATTATAAATATAATCAATATTTTTAACTTTTGCTATGACATACACTTAAGTTCTAATAATCTAATACAAATATTATAAATTCGAAAATATTTGCGTAGGTACTATTTGTCGCCACTCAGCTCCGTAAAGGCTAACCAGATTTTGATGAAATTTGGCATCATCATCTTCAACCCATAACGTCCCACTGCTAGGCACGGGTCTCTCCTCACTATCGTGAGGAGGGTAAGGCCATAATCCACCACGGGGGCCCAGTCCGGATTGGTGGATAACATACCTACCTCCGAAATAATTCTCGGGTAGGTATGTGGGTTTCCTCACGATGTTTTCCTTCACCAAAAAGCGAGTGATAATTACGTACATATGTATTACAAGAAACACATTGGAACGTGCCAGCACTGAGATTTGAACTCACGACCTTCTGCTTGGAAGGCGGACGTTCTCCCACTAGGCTACCACCGCTTAAACCGCTTTCGAAATTTGGTATAGGTGTGTGGTATAGTTTTGTACAACATAATTAGGTATTACATATATTATTATATTAAGTTAGTCTTAAAATTTTGTATACCGCCTATTTGGACACCAATTGTAAAACTTGTCTTGTTCTATTTTTTTAATTTTCTTTGTTCTGCGGCGTTTCCATAAAGAGTTTATCTATCTATCTATATTGATTATTGTAAAAGTTTGACCTAATAGGTGTTTGATTATCCCCAAAGCATCCGCTTGTCGCAATGCCTAACGCATGTAGATTTAAACCTAATAAACACAGGTAACCTAGGTTTCCTAGCGCGTAAGTGAAGTTTGATGCACTAGTGAAAGTCGGTGCGCTTAGACATTACTTAATTGCCTAGTTAAAGTTAAACAGTTTCTATAATTGTTTGTTTGTTTCTTCAGTTTCTAATTTGTTTTGTTTTAGTTTTTAAGTTTTCTTTGTTCTGTGGTGTTTCAATAAAGAGTTTATCTATCTATCTATCTATCTATAATTAACTTTTGAAATGGTATGTGGGATGTCCAACTGTTACGATGATGTCCCACCGTTTCAAACTCAATCCATAACTAGATAATCATTACTTTGGTTGATCATATTTTGATTTAACTTTATTGTTTTAGTCTATGTATTGATTAATATGTGTATTAATTGGAATTTTATATTTTTGTCGTGTAAAAGTGAAATATTTTTGCCTATTTACAATAAATGATTTTAGTTTTGAGTTTTATGTGTAAGTTTGTTATTTATACACAGTTTTGCAATAAATATAATATTCTATTCTGTTCTATTTTAAAAAGTTAATATTTTTCAGACGTTTTAATAGTGATCTTGGATCCAGTGACACTCTTTATTTACTCAAACTCAAACTCAAACTCAAATCATTTATTGTAAATAGGGAAATTATTGCACTTTTACACGTCAAAAAAAATAATATCTTATACATAAGTACAGAAATACAAAAAAAATAAGACAAATTTTATGATCTACTCTTAACACGTTGACTGCTGAACCATTTTACTTTTTTGTTTTTTTTTTGCGAATCTTCACACAGCGTGTGTGTTTACCGTTGTAAGTAAACTCAATCAGCTGTGCGGGCGCACACAACTGATAGAATTGGCAATACAGCAGTGATGGGTTCGCACGCCGAGCGTGTTTTCGTTTGCCGTGAAATTATAGACGACAAAAACACAGACGTGTGTGTTTTCAGCAGTGAACGTGTTATTAAAGCCCTTATGGTATAAATACAGCCTACTCCATATCTCTCTCCATATCTACAACCTATGCGCAGGCAAATGAAATCGAACAAGTGGAACCGACCTTGAGCAAACCCCCTGCGTCTTGAAACAAGATCTTATTCTGTAAACGTTAACGTTTAATTTGCTATAAACGAGTTGTGATACTTTTATGCACACTAAACAATGGCATTTCGATCGTTACCATCGATCGAGTACTAGTCGAGTACTCCATGGATAGTGATGGGGAATAGGATCTAAGCAGTCTTTTCTCACGCAGTCTCAAGTTTTAAGTCTTGGAGATTCAAGACTGCGACTGGACAAGGAGGTGACTCCATTTTCCATGAAGAGTTTAGAGGTCTTCTTTCATTAGTGCGAACTTTAAAAATAGATATTTATTTTCTCATTTTAAATAAATGCATCGAATTTTAAAATGAGAAACTAAATTTCTATTTATTCTGATTTTTCTTTTAGGGGTTTTTTTTTCTAAGATTTCTGAAATTGATAGTAATGTTTATTAAGTAGAGGAAAACTAAGCCCAAAAATGGTTCAGACGTAGCTCTACCTATAGAATGTACTGACCCAATATTAAATGTAAAAAAATATTATTTATTTGACCATCATCAATTTGCAGATCTGATATATCAACTATTTAAACAACCAAAAGACTAATGCGCCCACTATCTTAGGTTTTTCAAAAAGTGCTATATCAATTTCGATAAAATTTACATTGGACCACCTCTCTTATGACCTTCTAAACAAAAAATAATCATCAATATCAATTCACAATTGGCGGAGTAATCGCAATCAGAATTCGAGAGATTCTCCATTTTTTAAATTACTTAAAAATAAACTTATGTAATTTAAAAAACCGATTGACAGTTAATGATCAATTGGTTACATTATAACGCCATCTATTGTTCAATCCTGGAAACTTTAATGAAGACAGTCTTGAAAGGCCCCCTTTAGATAATATGTCTACCAACTTCCTATCGATGATGCCCCACACTAGTATTATAGATTCATTCCAACCGATTCATTTCGTATCAAATACATCAACCTCTAAACTTGCATGCAGATACGTACAAAATAACTTTAGAATTATATCGATATCTCAACTAACATCTATATCTGGAAAAAATATTACCATCAAGAAATACTTTAGGTATCGTTACTATCAATCTTGTAAGATTGAAATTAGGTGAACAGGACTGAAGTTAGATAGCCTTGAACTTTACAGATTCTAGAGATTGTCTTGATTAATCGATTTACTTGCTACTTATCTATAATCGAAAAATAAACATGAAACTTCGATTTCGATTCAATTGCCTTTTGGAAGCTCTATGCAGCTTTCAATCCGGAGCACAGTAGTGTCTGCATTAGTAATGCTTGTCGGATAAATGTTTGGAACAGGTGTGGTATGGTATCCCTTTTTTTAGGATATCCTACATGGATACCACTATGCCACGCGAGCAACAGGGTGGTTATGTCAGTCAGGCTCTTACTGATTGTTCTTAGTGTTCCACCGGGACGCCTTGTGTGTCGGGGCTACGGGATGGCTATAAGACGTGGTACCCTAGACTGACTCTTGCAGAAGAGACCTGCCATTACTAATCGTGTTTTTTGTTTTATTTTACAGAGTGACGAGACGTGCAAGTCGTCCACGTGATGGTAAGCGCTACGCCTTCCCATAACAGTTACAGCGCCACTCGGAACTTTTCATTGTATAATCTTGCGCGGCATTGCACTGCGCTCGTCACCGTGAGACATCGGCTCCAAAGTCTCATATGCCCCGTAATTTCACTGGAAACAGTGCCCTTCAAACTGGAACACAGTAATGTTTGCACACTACTGCTTGGCGGATGAATATCTGGCAAAGGTGTGGTACTTCCCCAGGCGGTCTCTTGCAGAAGAGGCCTTCCACTACTGAAACTATGCAAGTATCCTTCGAAGCTAAGTTATAGATATTAGCCACTTAGCTCGTAGAACTGACAACTGTTGAGGAAGAAAGGTTCTCGAGTTGCTGACCACGGTCCGGAAGACCTAGTGCGGGGAGCCGCTGGGTGTGGACAGCTAGCATCGCTCGTTGTGGCGTTCTATGGGGGAGCCGGGAGACCGCGATGATGAGACAGCGACTCTCACTGCGGAGAAAATTGTTTCGCTAACATTGCTAGCCTACACCTACGCTCAGGTTTAAATTAACTCTTCTCATTGAATTACTTAACAAGTCTCGATAAAGCTTTTGCTTATTGCAGCAAGACTAAACGCGGCCACACAATGCCTTTGAACAGTGATCAAAATGAATGGCTTCACTTTCTATAAATAGGCACGGAGTAAATTAGTGCACGTTTTCAGGTTATGTACCACCCAAGCTTGGAATGTAAGCTTGTTTACGTATTCGAGGCGTAATTTTGATATTTTACTACTGTTTAAGATAACAAGGCGTTGTAAATTTAAACAAATGAGAATATATTTGAGGCGTACCAACCTCATAAAATCAAATTTAAGCGCGTAATTTGCGTAGATTGCTTGAAAATAACGGTGATGCTTTTTGGATCTAGAATTTTTAGAAACCGATATATTCTTACAGTTATTGCTCTGAGCGATAAGACCGCCATTGTGACACTAATTTGTTTTGTTCTACCTTTAAGTTTTCTTTGTTCTGTGGTGTTTCAATAAAGAGTTTATCTATCTATCTATCTATCCAAACCTCCTTACAGATTGGTCCACTATTTCGATGTCCACTATCGTTATTATCGCAACGACATTGGCACTGTATTTAATAACAATAAGAGATAAGACGATCATTAGTGGCGAAACACGAAAGTGTGCCAGCATTGCTAGCAAGCCAGCAAGTGACTCGCAATCAGAGCATTTAATCAGCTTGTTATACTATTTCTGCCACTAATACCGATCTAGGCTCGCCCTGAAACGAATTTGTAACTGTCAATATTAGGTAGATAAGAATATGGCGTAAGGTGGTTGAGGCGTGAGGGCCGGGTTGCATTCCCGCGCAGGGCAAATATATGGGCGAACCTCAAGAATTTGCCTTGACTCATGAAAACCTTGTTGACTGTATATTTCTTAGATGTTCTTGGAATTAAATTGTGTACCTAAAACCCGTGGATTTAGTGGGAACAAAATTATGAACCTATGGGAATAACAAACAAACATTTAGACTTTCGCATGTAATCCATCCATAATAATCTATACTAATATATAAAGCTGAAGAGTTTGTTTGTTTGTTTGAACGCTAGGATCTCAGGAATTACTGGTCCGAATTGAATAATTATTTTTGTGTTGAATAGTCCATTCAACACAAATATAACACAAAATAGGAGCAGAGCAGGACTGAGGAATGTGGCAAAACTGGGAAAGTATACTGCTTTTCAGAGAGTTATTGCGGGAAAACTTGAATAATGCGTGTGAAACCGCAGGGCGCAGCTAGTAATATACATAATCCTACTAATATTATAAATGTGAAAGTTTGTGAAGGTGGATGGATGTGTCTTTGCTTCGATCAACAATGCACGGTGTTTGTTGTTTGTTAGCAGTGGGACGATATGGGTTGTTGATAATGAATCGTTACGTGTGTAAGTAATGAAGCTAACCAATAAAACACTGCGCCGCCACGCCCAACCAAATCATAACAAAACTAATGACGTAAAAGAAAAATTATACTCCTAAAACTTAATCACGTGTCTTAATCTATTTCAAAGAAATGGTATCATCACGCTGAGGTGTTATGAGCCGACTGACGTTAGGAAACCAATCAAAAAGTCATCAGACTCATGTTTTGTTTGGGAATACTCATCTAGTTCTGTATATATCGATGGTTTTAATTAAGGGGGGTCCTTCCCATAGTCACAGAGTAAGTAAGTAAGTATGCCATAGTTTGGCATATTCATGATTATAGCGAATTAACCTTATAAGATAGACATATGCAATTGCGGACTTTTTTTTAGAACTTTTAAAGGGGAACAATTTTGTCACACATTAATTTTGCATAACTTTAACCGTTTACGCAGCGCACGCAACAAAAGCTCTTAAAAGCAATAATTTTTTTCCCGTTTTTGCCACATTCTTCATTGATGCTCCGCTCCTATTGGTCGTAGCGTAATGTTGTATTCAACACAAAAAGAATTGTTCAATTCGAACCAGTAGTTTCTGAGATCCTAGCGTTCAAACAAACAAACAAACTCTTCAGCTTTATAAATGAGTAGAGGTTTGAGAGTTATGCTGCAGGAGGTCTCTACCAGTCTACTAGTCTCTACGGTACTCTTAGAAAAGCATTAACATGCTTTTTAATTGAGTTTGTAAAAGGAGGAAATTCTCTATTAGGTTGTATACTTTTATGGAACTCCGATTTCGTTTTTGAAGTAAAACTTCTTTACGCACGCTTGACTTGGGGAGTAAGCTGATGAATGCGTGACGAGAGCGTTACGAAAAGTGTGATCGATGAAGTTTAGATGGAGCTATATGTTAGTGGAGATAGAAAGAGAGTTACTTTATGTATATTACTGTAAGGGCAAGAGAGCACACATTTTCTTTCTCTCTTTCTCTCAAAGCGAAGTTTTACTTCTGTCGTGTGGTCAACAACCATTTTTTTTTCTAATTATACGACTTATTTTCAATTATGAAGCTATTGAGGAAAGTTTTCTTTTTGGATTTGATTTAATTCATAATGAAATACACGTCGTTACCATGATTTTATTCATATATATAGATTTTACTCAAATTAGCACACTTCTAGCCGAAGCATCACCAACGGCAACGTAGGAACGCACACATGGATATTTATTCTGGAGCCTGTGGCTACGCCAGCTGTAAAAATGGTTCCTGTACACGTGCCTACAGACGCTCACACATACAAGAAGAGTTTGACACGGTTCTATGTAGATAACCTACCGTTCTGTCTCTACTGTGGTCGTACCGCCCATCCAATTCGTTCTTCAGACCAGCATATCTACAGTTACGAAATCATAGGTTCCCATTGTGCTCATAATTGAAGTCCCACCCATGGGCAGGGGGTAGGATTATGATAATATCTTAATTTATTTAAATATAACGGTCTGCCCACCTATTCCTAGTACAACCAGTTGTTTGTACACGGTTAATTGAATGTTCTGTGTATGGTGTAGGTTGTTTGGATCTCTCCCCCATCCTATTCTATCCTACTAATGTGATAAATGCGAATGTGAGTTTGTTAAGCGTTAAGTTACGAAAGTTTATACCTACGTTACTTACATCAAAAATTCAATTCTTAAAACGTTTGTGTGTCTGTCTGTTTGTTTCGACTATTCTATTAAATGACTTTCACTTACAGATAGGTAATGTTATACGGAGTAACTTAGAATAGAATAGAATAGAAAAGTCTTTTTTGTACATCAGAAACAAAAATAAACACAGTACAGAAAAATTACAATAGGTAAACAAAGGTGGTACAACTTAGCAGCTAACTAACTAACTTAGACTAACTAAGGGCTGAGGGCTTGGGGGGGGGGGGGGGGGGGTAACTTAGGTTACCTTTATTACTTTTTATCCTGTAAAAATGAATTGTTCTTGCGGGATAATACTTAACGCGGGTGAAACCGCGGGGCGCAGCTAGTCTCTTATATTCCAATATCTCTGATTGCGTGACGGACAGACGGGACTTACGATCGAATATTAGAAATAATGGACCATTTAGCTATAATAATCGGAATAACAACTTAGGATCATCTGATTAGAATGTAGGTGTGTGTTCTATTATTCATTTAAATTAAATGATTATTAGCCTTTTACACTTTTTAGGTTTATTTATATGGATTATAAACCTACCTATCTACGTAGATAGGTACAAGTATAAGTACGTACGTATGTACTTATAGATCTGGTACTTCTCGGTCTTTCTCTTTTAGTATTTTTAGGGTTCCGTACTATTAAAGGATAGAATAAGAATACATTTTATTGTATTAAAAAGGAATTATAGGAAAAAGGAACCCTGGATCACTTTATTGTCCGTCTGTCTGTCTGTATGTTCTTCATCTTATCAGTCTGCGTGAAATAATTAGCATGAAGAACCATAATAAGTACAGCGTTTTCCCTTTGATTCTTCCTTGACAAATTGACATTACAATTTCTTGTATTAGAAAACAAAGACCAATCTAATGTATTTCTTTTTAATTTTATTGAACTTAGTGACGTGACGAGCAAGTCGTTCACCTGATGGTAAGCGTTACGCCTGCCCATAACAGTTACAGTGCCACCCAGAACTTTGCATTGCATAAGCCTGTGCGGCACTGCATTGCGCTCGCCACCCTGAGACATCGGCTCTATAGTCTCATATGCCTAGTAATTTCGCTGGAAACAAGTAGGTAATGTAATATTATATAGATAAGTATTTATTTAATTTCTCATTAAACTCTTGTCCAACCAGCTTCACCCGAATACCACCCAAGGCGAGTTCCTCCGACCGACCGAAAGGACTGGCGTTCCAGCCCGTGGCGATACAAAATTGTTTTAGAATAAAATAGAGATGTTATTATGGATATCCGTAATTGAAACCTAAACAAAAGCTACGGCCCGAGCCCCTGGGCATACAAAATTGTTTTAGGATAAAGGAATGGCGTCCGTAACACAAACCAAAACAAAATCAAAGTTACGGATATCGCCTGTTAGTGATAAACTGTTCATTTTCGGTTATTTACTCATTACGACACTTGAAATAATATCTGGAAATAAAAATCGCAAGCACATGAATTTTATACGTAAGGATTTCACAAAATTGAATGTAGGTAGCTTAAAAGGACAATCCGAACAGAACTCACGCGTAACATACTTAACCAAGCGAAATAATCACAATAAATGTCCAAGTCCAAATCCATGTCAAGCACCCAAAGCATGGACAAATAACAAAAAAAGACAAAAACATTCGCTAGGATAAGTAATAATTATGTTTTTAGCACGTTCACAGCTGAAAACACAACTGTGGTGTTTTTCATAACTTGCCGCGAGTGCGGGAAAACACAACTGTTGTGTTAGCTGTATGGGAAAACACTATGGTGTATGCAGAGCTGCACCCGTGGCTAGACAAGAAATTCAGCTTAGCAGTCAAAGTGTCGAATCGATTTCAAAAACTTATAACCGTAATCGAAAAATCATAACAACCCTAGGATTAAATTAGATGAGGGCCCCGATTGTGTCCCCAGGGCACTAACCATGCTCATTTTGCTTCTCAAGGGCCTATTACTATCCTACTTAATCTATACTTTATATATAAAGCTGAAGAGTTTGTTTGTTTGTTTGAACGCTAGGATCTGAGGAACTATTGGTCCGAATTGAACAATTCTTTTGTGTTGAATAGTCCATTTATCGAGGAAGGTTATAGGCTATATAACATCACGCTAAGACCAATAGGAGCGAAGCATCAATGAAGAATGTGGCAAAAACGGGGAGATTAAGGTTAAGAGAGTTATTGCGGGAAAACTTGAATTATGCGGGTGAAACCGCGGGGCGCAGCTAGTAAATAATATATGCGAATGTATGCTTGCGTTATTTAACCACCAGAAATTAAAAAAAAAACGATATCTTGAGACTGGCGTGGTATTTGATAGCGCTAGAGCGCTTTGCAACACCTATTGGTGTAGTGTTCCTGAAACCAGTAGAGGGTGTCAGGGAGTTGGTGCGCTGTTTTTCGCTGGGATCGTAGCATGTGGAAAGATGTAGTCTAGCCTATCCCAACGGGATAAAGGCGTGATTGATTGTAAGCGTATATATGCATCCCCGGATTAGATACCTCGGTCTCGCATTAATTATTTACCTTTTAAGTTTTGTGCTTCAGAGGGTGCGATAGTGGGAGGCCTCTTCTGCAAGAGACCGCCTGGGGAAGATATTCATCCGCCAAGCAGTAGTGTGCAAACAATACTGTGTTCTGGTTTAAAGGGCACCGTTTGCAGTGAAATTTCTGGGCATATGAGTCTTTAGAGCCGATGTCTCAGGGTGACGAGCGCAGTGTTCCCGCGCAAGATTAAGCAATGCAAAGTTCTGACACTGTCACTGTTGTGGGCAGGCGTAGCGCTTACCACCAGGTGAATGCTCGTCTCGTCACTCAAAAAAATAGGAACATCGGTTGATCTCAATGAAACAGTAGTCACGTTAGAGACCCATGGTTGGTCTGACAAACTCAGATGCCGGAGGCCGGCCCTATTTCATTCGAGAAACAATAACAGTATCGCAAATCAAATATTTCACAATATAGGTAGATAATGACCTCCTCAGACAGCGCAATAAGACCGCAGCACGAGGACTTAGGGAGTGGCCACCGACAGTCCTGACGCAGGTACTAGGTAAGTGGTTAAAATAGTGGTCCATTGCCCACGCAGTGTCTGAGCTTAATTTGCTTGTTGGTATTTTAACCTGATTGGCTATTCGTATGCATTTTATTAGCGACAGTAGATTTAGCAGCAGTTTAAAACCGGATGTTGTGGGAAACTTGATCTAACAAGTAATGAGACGAGCAAGTCGTCCTCCTGATGGTAAGGGCTACGTCTGCCCGTAACAGCTACAGCCACCCAGAACTTTCCAATACAAAATCTTCGTTCTAAAATCTGTTTGACGAATTTCGATTCAACTTAGATTTTTGTTGAAAACATATAATTACGAGTAATATTAGTTAACGCGAGCTGATCAAAATAGTCCGAACGTAATCAATCTTCTCTTCATTGAAGAGTTCCTCTGTCTACTTTCCGTCTCTACCATCACGTCATTGAAAGATAGAAAGAAAGAAAGAAAAAACATTTATTCTGACACAACTGCACACAACAGCGAACAACGCATGGTCTCATGGTCATTGCACCATCTTATCTAATCATCGGACCTTCAAACCGCACTGTAACCTGTATGAGCAGGCGTGGCGCTTATTATCAGGTGAACGACTTACTCGTGTCGTTATTAAGTCAACCAAAAAAATGCAAAAGTTCAACTCAATTGAACAACAGAAATAGGGTCGAAATTTATTCGGAAAATTAAATAACTAACTACCACAGCTTGCCTTTAGATTGAATCAAACAGCCTTGATCCTACTGGGTACTGGCCAAGGCGTGGCCGCCCAAATGTTAACTGCTTGCAGCGTTTAGAATTTTTATGTTGCCACTGACCTTTGCACAGAGATTACGAAAAAGGATTAATTCTTGACGTGAAATATTGTTCTGATTTTTAATTAGGACTGGTGCGAGAAGACATAACATTCTACACACAGAATGACAATCCACCCCGCGAGATTCGGAGGACAATCGGGAGGTCAGTCAATATTACACGCCCAAATGGCAAATGACAATAGACAAACGGGTTAGTATGAACTTTCCTTCATACGAACGGGTTGTCTTTTGTTTTGGTCGCGTAGTATGTTAAGTAGCACACGCTCTTACACACGCATTCGGCGCGTGTACAAACGTAATTTCTATGTGTGAGTTGTCAAATGAGCTTTTGTATGGAGTGTCGGGGGTGTGCTGGTAGAAACATAAAGAATTTACTTATACCGGCATATCCTGGTAAATATCTTCTTTAGTTATTTTGCTTTGACTTTGGAAAGGTTTCCTTTGGTTTTTGAGGTTTGGGTTGATTTATGGCTGAATATCGCACCTTTAACACGTTCACTGTCGTATTTACCATAACTTGCGAGTGCGGTAACACACAACTGTTGTGTTTGTTGTATGGGAAAACACAATGAAGTGTGCTGAGCCGCACCCGTGGCTAGACAATAAAATCGGCTCGGTAGTGAAAGTGTTAACTCTACCAGTGCTTCGGAAATACGCCCGTTAGTGAAGAGAGCGCCAAGTAACTCCTAACCTATAGAAGAAATAAGCTTGTAAAATAACGTAAGGAACGTCCCCGTAGGCGTATTTTACGTTTAGCAACTTTGTCGCACCTTATTTGCAATACCAAATACCAATCTATTTAATTTTATTCTCACAAAATGTCACTAGAACAATTGAATATAAACCAGACCAGACACAAGACTAAGGAATGATAATATTATGCAAACTAACTGTAAATATTATGTGTCGGTGGTTTGTAAAGGTCGCGAGAATTATGAGATTTAACATTATCAATAGATCGGGGATTAATTATTTCATCAGACGGATCATTATCGCTAAACACAAATTTATAAAAGTGCCCTAATTAAATATTGAAGAGATAATCGATTCAACAATGTTGTATTCGGCCACTCATACTCGGGATCGAGCGATTGGACGGAAGAATCAGGTTCGTTCCTCACAAAGGGTTGACTTGAGTTTACAGTTTATGAAAAGAAATTTAACAAGATACTATTAACCGCGTAGCAAGCAATCGACGATATCAATCGATCGTGCTCAAGCCGACTCCACTCGCTGCCCGCAAGCGTACCTCTCGATACAATATCGATATATCGAACATGGCCACCAATTAAAACCGAAAGACACCTGTCCCGCTAATGGCTTATTTGAAGCTGGCAAACACCACCCAGAGCGCGGAAGTTAGGCGTTTCATGTTGGCAGCACTTGTATGGTAGTTAATTAGTAGCTTATCCGATTGCGCACGAAGGGTAGCCTGCTGGACGGTAGCTAATCATTGAAAGTAGCTCGTCGTCTGCCTTTGCGGCTCTCTTGAAATCCAAGCTTTACAGTTAAGATTTTTTTCTGAGCTTAATTAACTTTGCGTTTCAGAAGAAACGTTTATACATTGGCGAGTATATAAATTTGCCCAGAAGTGGCACAGGTAGAAAAAAAACGAGTGTGCTTAGACCACATAACTGAAGTAAAACTTCGCTATGAGAGAAAGAAATTGTGTGCTCGCACCTCTCGCTCTCTCTTCCCCTTCCGTAATATACGAAAGGTAACTCTCTCTTTGTCTATCTGCACTAACTTATATCTCCGTCTCAACTTCATCGATCACACTTTTCGTAGCGCTCTCGCTACTAATTCACCAGCTTACTCCAAAAGTGAAGCGTGCGTAACATTGTCACTACTATTTATGTTACATAGTAGTAGAATATTAGCGTATAATAAATTTAAAAAAAAAAGAATGAAAGGTGAATGAAAAAGGTGAAATGAATGAAAGGTTCAATCAAGAATGTGTGTATAAATTTATGCTAAATAAGTAACTGTTACTTGTTTGCTCTAGTATTGAATATAGTAGACTTTAATAATATTCCACTTTACGGTCAATGGCCGTTTGTAATTAGCACTAATTAGATAAACTGTTTATTAGTATACCGTCGATGTTACTAGCAATGATTACGTCTCATTCAGTATATAACGTAAGATTATACAGGGTGAGCCGCAGCCGCTAGTTTTTGTTACAGTTTTCTTATATTAAAACCTTTTTTTTGAGCAGTTTTTATCAGAAGTTATTCTTGTTAAGTTGGCAGACGTGATCTTCATTTTCTGTTTTTTTTTTTTACATGTTTGTTATAAACGCTTAGACAAGAACATCTTTGTTTTTAAAAATAAAGAGGTTAAAAGATAAATAGTAACTTTATTATGGAAATTATATGCAGTACATATATTTCGTAGTTTATCAGAGAGAAGCAAAAGAGACATAATAAAAAAAAATGCAATTGCTTCAAAGTGGAAAGCAAAAACTTTTTGGAAACTTCCATAGAATCACAATGTTTTAATAATGATTAATGACTTTTTAAAAGAAAATTAGTGTCCATAGACAGATATTGACAATAGTCATAGACGTATCACAACTTTATCCGAACAACTGGCATAATTATTTTACGACATTGCAACACTGAGCCAATGCAATCGATCATCATCAATAGCCACTTTCTCGCATTCGATATGCCATAATCGATATTTCTTGTCGAATATATGTGTACTAACACCACAGTCGTACAGAATGGACACTCTACTCCGAACGATTCGCTTCCCCGCACCTCGAACTGCAATTCGGAGGGCAATCAGGAGGCTACACGTCCAAATGTAATAGGTTATTATGAACCATCATACTAGAGGGTTGTCTTTTGTTTTAGTCGCGTAGGAACTTTGAATACACGCATTAGGCTCGTGAAACACATAAAACACATTAGGCACATATAAAACGTCATTTTATATGTGTGGGTTATCAAATCAGCATTTGTATAGAGTGTCCGAAGTATGTAATACTCATAATGATATTGAGTTTGTTATAATGATTGACGTCTCATGTAGACATGTTAATTCGATTATGATGTCTTGTTTAAGAAGATGACGATAATCGATAAGTTGTAAAAAAGGTATTAGAGCTGAATAGTTTTTGCTCGTTGGTGCCTTCACTTTTTTTTTGTTGTTGGTACCACTGCACAATTTTTATAAGTAAGGTGATGACTTTATTATAGAGGCTAATTTAATGTTAAATGTCAATATGTGTGTTTGATGACAGTGATGAATTGATTTTGGTTTTTGACATATAATTAGTTACAGGGCTGTGTGGTAAGAAAAGTAAAAAAAAATATTAAGTAAGTACGGCCAATTCGGATTCAATTCAAGAATAAAAAGTGGAAATCAATATTATACTAGCTGTACCCTGCTACGCTTCGCTGTGGCACATTCACATTCGCTGATATGTCACTAATGAAAAAAATAGATAAAAACAATCCTTGATGCGGATTATATATCATGCTAAAATTTCAGCTCAATCGGTGCAGAACTTTTTGAGTTTTTGAAGCGTACACAAACCAACATAACATTTATAAATATATAGATTACGTAGTTTTAATTCCACCTAAATTTTTAGATGAAAGTAAGATGGGTTTTGTTCTGTTGAACGATTTCAATTTAAAATTATAAACCACTATTTTGAAATTATTCATCATCATCATCAACAGCCTATATTGGCTCACTACTGAGCAGTCTTTCCTCACTTTCGTGAGGTGGGTTAGGCCATAATCCACCACGGGGGCCTGGTCTGGATTGGTGGGAAACATACCTACCTCCGAAATAATTCTCGGGTAGGTGTGATAGTGATAGTTACGTACATATATTTTACAAGAAACACATTTGAACTCACGAAAGATTTTATTTTAGTTATACTTTAGACATAACATGTACAAAGAGGACTTAATGCTAAGTAGCATTCTCTACCAGTCATTCTGGAGGTGCAGTAAAAATGGTGGAGGAGTGGCAAAAATAAAAAGAGATATTTACGAATTATAATACAATTAAATATATAGGTTAGGTTGGTAATATTTTTAACCGATTTCAAAAAAGGAGGAGGTTCTCAATTCGAGTGTAATTTTTTTTTATGTTTATTACCTCAGCACTTTCGACTGAGAAAACTGTTTTTTTTTTGGCGTAGTCTTCAGGTGCTGTTCGTCGAACTCGCATAGGGCCGCCACCTGTGCCGCCGCACTAAACGGAGCGGCGCGGCGCGGCGCCGCAGATAACGGGACATGATATACTGCCCTCCGGTCTACATCTGCAGTACATCTACAATCCGCAACACTGTCTTAGGATTACTGGAGTTATACAATGAATTTGTGCCCGGCTCCGTTTGTGAATGACGCAAAAGGAATTATGAACATTTCTAATTTTTTATTGACACAAATTCATTCAGACATAACTTAGCACTCAAATCATTTATTGTAATTAGGCAAAAATAATGCACTTTTACACGTGTGACTTAAGTCTCATATAAAAAGAGGAAAAAAAACAAATATGGTCTAGTCTACTAATTTTATTTTATTTTTATTTATTTGATGCACAAAACAAATAACAATCGTTGTAACTTATGAGTTAATTAAAGTAGTTTAAAATCTAAATTGTAACTCAAAATATGTACATACAACAAAATATTAACATATCGAGCGTACAGCACAAAGTACTAAACTAAAACAAAAAAAAAAGATATGAGAAAAAAAAAGAAAACAAAACTATTTGGCACATTGTCCAGACGAAATATATAATTAAAAATTATATATATCAACTAAACTTACACAAGCTACAAGATGTTTGGATCATTTGGAAGCCCCCGCAGCAGTAGCTACCACTAGTAATATATCAAATTCATCCATTATATAAAATCAAATTTGCATTAGTGTTTTACCTTCTGTTTTTATATTTATTGATTCTAGGGAGAATCCATATTCTCTAGTTGAAGGTAAAGCGGGTATCATTTGATTTCTTGGATATTTTAGGGGAGGAAGATGAGAGAGCGCCTATTTTTAAAGTTTTTTTTTTATATTGACTGAGTGACGAGACGAGCAAGTCGTTCACCTGATGGTAAGCGCTACGCCTGCCCATAACAGTCACAGTCACAGTCACAGTCTGCCCTTCAAACCAGAACACAGGCTGATTTTTGGGCTAGGTTGATTTCTATTTTACCTGGTGTTGAGGGACTGATCTCAAGATAAGGTTCTGGAACACCCTGATAGAGGCTTGGGGACCGATTTTCTGCTTGACAGGACAGTGGAAGCTAGTCGGACAGACACTAGAATGGCCCCACCCATGAGGAAAGTATTGGTTAAACTTTATAATTGTAGGTTACAAAATTCTATAGAAATTACTAGACTTTAGCAACAAACAAAAACTTCTTCAAAATCGTACTGCTGTATAGATTGGGAAGTCAGTCAATTTTCACAACTACATCTTAAACTATAGAGTCGAAATTTCTGTTACCCAGTTTACTTAACTACATTTTGTTGTCGGTTGTTAGAAATTAGGCCAGGACAAAGCGCACTGATAATAGCTTGACCACGATAATAAAGCTGTGATCGTATGCATGTTTCAAAATGTCAGCCAACATTTTGGCTATCTAATAACTATAATAGTATCCAACTTTTTGTGACTTTTATTTTATTTGACTCTTTTACGAGATGAGATGATGATGACGTTCACATGATTGTAAGCGCTACGCTTGCCCATAATAGTTTCAGTGCCACCCAGAACTTTGCATTACATAGCCTTAAGAAGCACTGCACTGCGCTCGTCACCCTGAGACACCAGTTCTAAAGTCTCATCTGGTTTTTCTTTCATCATGAGAATCCATCTCAGTTCTATGAGCGAAATAGGTATCAAGTTTTTACGGTGTTTTGACTAACCTCAACATTTCGACCAAATCGCATTGAGGTTAGAATTAAAATATCCAACATTATCTACATTAAATATATTGTAACTAGGCAACATTACAGCACTTTTATTATACAAATCAAACAATTAAATATATTCTATGAACCATATTTTAATCATTATTAATCTAGTGTCTGGACTATGTACTATTGTAAGAGATCGTGAAGCTTAATTATTGTGTTTAGTCTGATCCATATCAGCGTGGTCTACCTATACCCAGGTAATACTCGTACACTAGGGTAGCATCTCTAGATTAATGGCCTCAGTAAATAGGTGTGGAGAATGTAGTGATTACGATACAAGATAACATTACTGTTCCTACTGCTCGGTAGATCCACACTCCGGACACACCATACAAATAACCGATTTGACATTTCACACATACAGGGTGTCCGGTAATGAGTGGATAATCCAGCAGGTGATTTTGAGTGGGGTCAATGCCGATTGAAACAAAAAGAAAATTAATCTATGGCTATATCTACCAAAATATTTTAATGCTTGTTTATTGAACACTACAATAAAATAAAAAAAGTGATTTTACTGAATTTGTTAAAATAGTACTCAATTATGTGAGGAAGGGAAGTTTTTTAAATAAATTCGTAAGTCACATGCTGTCTGGGTAAGTATATATTTTTTTCTACTCGGCCTTGACTCCTCCCACACGCACCTGCAGGTTAGTCCACTCATTACCTAACACCCTGTATAAACACGCTGTATACGCGCCAAATGCGAGTGTAACTACTAAGATACTAAGCGACCAAAACAAAAGACAACCCAATAGCATGAAGGCTCATACTAACTCATTTGTCTATTGTCATTTGGGCGTGTAATATTGACTGACCTCCCAACTTACCTCCGGATTGCGGCTGGAGGTGCGGGAAGCGGATCGCGGGGAGAGTGTCCATTCTGTATGCGGTACTACAGTATAGGATTGAAAAGTACTGTTAGTGGAACAAGGGCCTACTGATTTATTACATCTTTGGAGATAATAATGATTTAGGAGTAATAAGAGTGGATAGGAAAGGTTTATAGCCTACTAGCTGCGCTCTGCGTTTTTACCCGCATTGACTATTATCCTACAGGAATTGTTACTTTTTACGGGTTTTTATTTTATTTGACTGAGTGACGGGACGAGCAAGTCGTTCACCTGATGGTAAGTGCCACCCAAAACTTTGCATTGCATGATCATGCGCGGTACTGCACTGCGCTCGTCACCCTGAGACACCGCCATCGGTTCTAAAGTCCCATTTTCGCTGGTTTTTTGCTGAAAACAGTGCTCTTCATACCGGAACACAGTAATGTTTGCGCACTACTGCTTGGAGGATAAATATCTGAAAAAGGTGTGCTACTTCCCCAGGCGGTTAAAAAAGATTAAAAGTATCCTATGCGTTATTCCAGAACTTAAAGTATATTTAATTCGTCAAATTGCGTTCAGCCTTTGCGGTGTGAAGAGGGAACACACACACATCCTGTATCATTATTTATCAGCTTCCAAGATTTCAATTAATCTGGTAAAAACAGAACAAAAGCATTTTTGCTTTTATATTAATGGTATATTATAGTTACTAGATAATTGCTGAGCCGAATGCGATGCCGTTTAACAAAAAGTGTAGTACGAATTCATTAGAGCATTCATTGAAGGCGCAGTGTGAAAACGCCTCCGCATTCCGCTGTGTGGGAACTTCGGTTTAGGGAGCGGCCATACTGAGGGCGGGACAGATTTTTGATATACTGAATAAGCGGTTTAAAAAATATAGAAATATTTATTTAAAAAAAAACATATAATTAATAAAACAACTTTTTTATTTTATTTTAGAAGTTCATGAGATATAGCCTGGTGACAGACGGACAGACAGACAG
This sequence comes from Campaea margaritaria, assembly GCA_912999815.1. Classification (NCBI taxonomy): domain Eukaryota; kingdom Metazoa; phylum Arthropoda; class Insecta; order Lepidoptera; family Geometridae; genus Campaea; species Campaea margaritaria. Next base: position 2,061,718 of record OU538801.1, read on the forward strand.
ACAGCGGAGTCTTAGTAATAGGGTCCTGTTTTACCCTTTGGGTACGGAACCCTAAAAAGTACATATTCTGGACCATTAATAACTAATTCAAATGGATAATCGAACACCATGCTGAAAAACGCAATCTTTCCCTCAATAGTAACTATTTTTAACACTTAACTCGCAAGTTACAGCGCATTTAACGTGCACTCAACTTATAAGTTAACTTAACTACCATACAAATATCAAAGTGATAGGTATCAGCCCAGTTCACTCTTAAATTAATGTCTTAATTAAGAGGTATAAAGCGATCTAATTAAGTCAAATGGGCTTAAGATAGCTTAAGCGCGACGAGCAAGCACCCGGATGTGGTGATGGAGTGGTCAGCACTCAGGGTTTAGATATAAGTGATATGGGGTGAAAGTCTAAGTTTACTGGCAATCATTGGTAGATAGATAGATAAACTCTTTATTGAAACACCACAGAACAAAGAAAACTAATGAACCCAGGAGAATTAGGAACTTAGGAATTAGGCATATGAGACTTTAGAGCCGATGTCTCAGGGTGACGAGCGCCGTGCAGTGCCGCGCAGGATTATGCAATGCAGGGTTCTGGGTGGTGCTGTGACTGTTATGGGCAGGCGTAGCGCTTACCATCAGGTGAACGACTTGCTCGTCTCGTCACTCAGTCCAATAAAACAATATAATGTATTTGATTGTACATAAATATCGTGTATTTATAATGTCGGACTAGTTGCCCCCTAAAAAACTAGGTAAGATTGAATGGGGACAGCCACACGTGCGACATTATTTTGTGCAAGATGGCCCTTATCTGTTTAGTTTTGTTTGCTGATACGGTTGACGGTGAAACACACCTACCTATAGATATTTAAAAAAAACGCGACAAAAAAAACTTTTCATCAAACTAGAAATGAGCTGATGATCTTCAAATGGCGAACAGGGGCCTCACTACGAACAGTTAAATCCATCCAGTTTAAGGCCTTAAACTGAACTGCCCTGTTAACTGTCACCACCAATATCGCTCAGCGTTCATAAGTCGACCAGATAGACATTTATCCAAAGAGATCGGAACAATTTGTTTGCATTTATGGGAGTGTATATAGCTCCATCTCATTCAAGGAGAATGAGATGGAGCTATATATCTCTCATTTTCTGCAGTCTATTTTTGAGTGACGTCACGCCATGTTTGTCATTTATGAGTGTGTGGTGCCAATCTAGGTCTTAAAATGAACTGCATGGAATAAGCATAAGTACGTGGTTACCCCCAGATAGTCTCAAATCATAGCCATGACCCTCTCGATTAAGTCACCCTTCAAACAGAATTAAAGAATTAAATAATTTTGTTTCGTTTATCCGCTTGGGAGCTATGGCTCCACAGACAGATTCACAGTTATATTCCTTGTACCTTGTATATTTATGAACTGGCGTACAATAACGTATTTTCTATTCTATTCTATTCTACACATATACACACAATAAACTAATGAAACCCCTCTGTTTGCGTGAGGATTTAAAAAGATCCACGGTCACTCGCGACTTGAAGCTATACCTATAAAAAATTAAAAACATGCTATCATGATAAATGTGAACTTCTTCTTTCTTCTTGACAATTTTTACATAATTTTCCAAATAATCAAAGACATTTAGAATATCGTTGATAGCCATGGTTACGAGGATGCCAAAAGGCGCTCAATACACGAGACTACGCAGTGTTGCCAGAGCGTCCGCTAAAGAAAGACGATTGATTGCGAAAATTTCAATAATAAAATCATTCGTAAAAAAACTTTTTGTTTCGGGTAATTTAAGAAAATATGATAGTAACGGCTAAAATATTAATCTAAGAACCATATTATATATACCATACAGAGTAACTAACAGACATAATTATTATACTAAAAAGAATACCTAATTTAATTTTTAATTATTAAAGCGGTGGTAGCCTAGTGGGAGAACGTCCGCCTTCCAAGCAGAAGGTCGTGAGTTCAAATCCCAGTGCTGGCACGTTCCAATGTGTTTCTTGTAATACATTTGTACGTAATTATCACTCGCTTTTCGGTGAAGGAAAACATCGAGAGGAAACCCACATGCCTTCCCTAGAATTATTTCGGAGGTAGGTATGTGATCCACCAATCCGGATCTGGCCCCCGTGGTGGATTATGGCCTAATCCTCCTCACGAAAGTGAGGAGAGACCCGTGCCCAGCAGTGGGACATTATGGTTGTTCCGTGAAGAGACGACTAATGCACAGAAACTTTCGCATTTATAATATTGGGATAATGAGATAGGACCGAATAACACAACCCTGTTGCAGTTGGAATAAAATTAATAGGGTCCCGTTTTACCCTTTGGGTACGGAACCCTAAAAAGAACTCTACACACTCAAAACTCTATGACAAGAATTCAAATGGTTGGTGTTAACTATGTAATTCATATAGTACATACGAAGGGGTACGAAATTAAGTAAAAGACAGTCAATTTCACTTATTTATACAGAAATAACCATACAGTTTATTTTTACTTTAGTTACTTGGTCTAGAAATGGGCGGACTTGCCTTAAATATCCCTGGATATGTTCCGTTATGACCTAACTAATGCCATCGCCTATGGCAATTTTTTGTTGCCATTTGGTCCTCTGAAATAGCCGAAAAGGTGATAAGTTTTCCACTCTGGCAGCACTCGAATCAAGGTGACGGACGTTTCCTCCCCTCACGGGCATGCGCAATGGGAACCGGCCGGAGTCAGCCAGCCAATCACAGATTTTAGCTTCGCCAGCTTTGTTTTATCCCTGTCCCTCAACAGGAAACCTCGTAACAAATGCAAAATAAACTCATTGTTTAATAACTATTTTCGAGGCAACTCTTTATTAAAACTAATGATCGAGAGCGTGCCTTCGCGTTGTGCTAACTTGGGAGTTTTTTTTGCGTAATTTTCCTTTACGTGGAAGTTGTCGAACTCAGACGAAGGTTTTGAATTCCTGCATCGCGCAAGCGAAGTTTTCACGCCAGGCAGCTTATATGCAAGTTCCTTTCCAATACTTTCGGGAGGTCCGTAGTTACTACGTGAACCGGTGGTAACTGGGAGCCGGTCTATAAAAGTCCCGGATACAATTGAGTTGAAGTTGCAGCCAGGAAGAAAGCGCATGATAAACAAATGAAAACGAGGCCTAGGCCTATCTAGGACTGGGCCCCATCTCCACGTCAGTAACTAATTCGACCTCCTTTTTGCAGTTCAATTTTGTTTTTTTTTTATTACTGAATAGGCAAGCATTTGACCGAAGTCACACCTGGTGGTAAGTGTCGACACGGTCTATGATGGAGCATGCTTGCCTAGAAGATTAGTTAAAATGTAATCCATGTGTTGACATTTTATTACTTGAATTATTTTATGGAAATCACCATCTATGTTAAGACTTAGATTTAACTATTTGTTTAATTAAATTTAATTTATTGAAAGTTAAAGACCAATTAATAATTTTGCCAAAACTTATCAGTAGTTCGTGTATTTTAGGGTTCCGTACTTCAAAAGGAAAATATAGGTTATAAAGGATCACTTCGTTGTCCGTCTGTCACCCAATACATTTTCTCAGGAACGCGAACGGAGATGGGTATCAAGATAGCCTACAATTTATTGAAGCTGTGAACAAATCAGACTTCTAAGTCAACGCAACAATATGGAAATGAATGCCGCGTATTTTGATAATCCTAAGAGAATCAAAAGGGTACTTCCCGTTGACCTAGAATCATGAAATTTGGCAAGAAGTAAGGACTTATAGCGAAAGTAAAGTGAAAATTCCAAAAACCGTATATTTGTTGTAACATCCCAACAAAAATCAAAGGAATCCTAGCAAGGGGTTTTCAAGGGGTTACCAAGGGGTTCTATGTGAAGAGACGAGCTATTATTATAATTACTTTCTTTTAAAAACGTATCATCTCCCGACACACCGTGGATTATTTTAATTACAACCAAAAACAACATTTCCTATTGTGCTGGCATCAAACCACGAGCAATGAAACCAGCTTTGATCATTCAATAAGCCAACAAAAAGCGTATTACAATATAATTGACATAACAAAACAGAGGGAAGAGTGAGAGAGCTGTTTCATCGATAATTGCCTTCTAATATAAAATACAAAAGAAAAATATGTAACAACACTACTCACAATAAGATGAAAGGAGCTATAGTGTTGTGCCGCAGTATTAGATCTATATCAAAGTATGTACGTTGAAACAGTATCTAAACTTGACGCAAGCGTGACTTTCTATATGAGCTGACGTAGTAAGCAGTAAAGTAGCTGACACAGTAAGCTGCCAAGTACTTAGACCTAAAATGGAAGATAAATAAAAATATTAGTCTTTCCGATATTTCCACGGTGTAAGGATTAGTATTTATTAGGCTGCGATATTACTATTGACGATTCTTACTTCTTGAAATATTAGAGTTGACTGTCATAGCTCAGAAGAAAGTTACAACTGTCTTCAAAGTAGGTAAGACGTGTGTTCTTTTAAAATTGTCCACGGGTTTGAAAGTTTTTTTGTCTACTATTACGTGTCATTTTCCTTTTATTGTTTTCTGATTATGACAGTTTGAAAAGTGTTCAATAATCAATTAGATAATATAACATAAGTAATAGGACAGTGTTTTACAAATAGTGAAAGTATTTATATATATTTTTACATCTGGAATCTGTATTTATAATGTAATATGGTATCATTGAAAACGGGATTTGTAACGCTATTATGTTTGTTTTATAATAATACTAGTATTAATGACCATTTTACTTTTAAATCTCGTATTCATTAAATTCTTGCTGTAGTTTAGATACAAATTAATTTACTTTATCAAAAATAGATATACACACTTGTATTGTTTTTTGTATGTAAGAGTGTCAAATAATTTTTTAAACTTAAGCTACTGCTAATATCGGTATAGCGTCTGTTAGAATCGATACGGGTGGTTTTAATTTTACAAATAAATTATTTTTAATTGAAACGTCAGTCATCAAAGGCGAAGACGCGTGCTGTATCATGGCTTTTTGTTTACTTGCTTTCTTTTGATAGGATTCATCGTGTGTCGTATTATGTAAGAAATATGCGTAAGTAAGGGTTATTTATTAAATCTTTTAAAAAAATTGGTTGTCTGTAAAGTTGATTTACGGACGATATTTTAACGCGACAACGTAATAACAAAACATTGATGAAATGATTGCATACTTTGAATAAAATTGAATCATTTTTTTAATAATAAAAGAATAAATACTTGAAATTATACTAGTAATTAGATTTTTAAAATGCAAGAATAATAAACCTGTCAACAAGAGAATAGAGTTAGATGCGGCGCAAGCGTACAGTGAGCGTTACGGGACAATGTGTCAACTTTTTCGAGCATGCAGCCGGCGTTCATCGATTTATTAGACGTTGCCACGTCAAAAAATACGAAAAATGTCATCCCCGTTGAGTATCTTGGTGCTACGGACGTATTTCCGAGGCACTGGTAGAGTTAATGGGGTTTCTTTTTCCTGTGCGAGATTCAGGCATGAGTCACCACTTGATAGGGAACTGTCCGAACTCAAACCATAATGAGTTAATCATTAGTTTAGTAGATAATATTTGCTATTTATTTAAGCTTTTATTTTTATGAGACTTAAGTGTTAAGTGACTTGTGGAAGTGCATTATTTTTGCCTACAATTGCACTAAATAATTTGAATATTGAGTTTTTTTAGTTCTGCCTGTTATCAGCACAACATAAAATAGTACTACTCTATATGAATAATTATTCGTAGTTAGTGTAATTGGCCTAAGCCGTTTTAATGAATTTTTATAAATAAATCATTTGCACTTAAGTTAAAGTAAAGTCTGTGGTAAATATAAAAGAGTGCCATCATCACGTAATAATTGTGAACAACTAATTAATCTAATTAATAACAGTAAATATTGAGTTAATAATTCTTACCTTTAACTCCTATTTTGAGTTGGTATCTTCAAAGACGCCGAAATCCAAATACGCAACCTGCAACAAAATAAAAAAAACAGTATTAGATTTTTTTTAATTGACTAAGCGACGAGACGAGCAGGTTGTTCACCCGATGGTAAGCGTACGCCTTTCCATAGCAGTCCAGTCCAGTTCCTACTTAATTTTGTCTAATTAGCGCTTTTTAAAGTTCTGTAAATAAAGTTTTTACTAAGTTGTTAATTTCAAATTATAGGTAGAATAGAATAGAATAGAATAGAAAACTCTTTATTGTACACCAAAAACAAAAATAAACACAGTACAGAAAAAAATACAATAGGTAAACAAGGGTAGTACAATGGGCGGTCTTCTCGCTGAAAGCGATTTCTTCCAGACAATCTTAATACCTTAATAATTAATTACCAGGTAATACTCGTTAAAAAGGTAAATGAGACATTTTACCTTGAAAATAGTTTAGCTCGCGAGATAGAAAACGCGGGACGGTTCGTCAATAAACTTTATTTTATAAGAATACCTATATTTCAGAAACTATAGTTTACTAGCAGGCACCTATCAATAATATACCATCGCCTGGAGTCATACCCCATTAGATCAGATAGCTAGATAGCGGGCCCTAGATCTAGGAACTAGACTAACTGCATGCCCTGGGTCTAGTATTGCGGTTATTGGTCTACGCCTTTGTAAGTTTACTAGAGAATTTCAAAAATATTGAATACTAGCTGCGCTCCGCGGTTTCCCGCGTAGTTCCCGTTATGTCCCACGGGAACATCATTTATTCGGATAAAAAGTACCCTATTTCTCAATCCTGGTTATAAACTATCTGTGTCCCAAATTTCATTCGAATCCGTTCAGTAGTTTTTGCGTGAAAGAGGAACAAACATCCACCCATCCATTCTCACAAACTTTCGCATTTATAATGTTAGTAGGATTTCATATTTCCCTGACAAATTATAAAGGAAATTGAAACAAATGATTGTGCAATGGCTGCCATGACATGAACCTGCTCTCATCCGTTTCAGAGTGACAGGCGTAGCTGCCTAGACACGTTACACGCAATTTTACTATTTGTTATGTATGGTACGCTGGTTGCACTTGCCAGAACAAATAGGAGGAACGCGCAGGGAACTTACACAAAACTAAACAAAAAAATGTCATGTTTGAAAAAAAATGGACGACGAGCAAGTCATTCACCTGATGGTAAGCGCTACGCCATCTCATAGCAGTTACAGTACCACCCAGAACATTGAATTGCATAATCCCGCGCGGCACTGCACTGCGCTCGTCACCCTGAGGTATTGGTTCTAAAGTCTCATATGCCCAGTAATTGCGCTGGAAACGGTGCCCTCCAAACCGGAACACAGTATTGTTTTCACACTACTGCTTGGCGGATGAATATCTTCCCCAGGCGGCCTCTTGCAGAAGAGGCCTCCCGCTACCGAAACTATGTAAGTATTATTCTATGGTAAGTTATAGATGTTTAGTTCTATGTAGATAGTATTTACCACAGACAAAAAAAATTATAGTTTAAAAAAGCTAAAATCACGCTTTTTATAAAAAACCGAACTAAAAAATAGAAAATAAATTTAAATTAAGAATAGTGTAACTAAAAAAAAATATTTCAAATAAAACTACTACGTTTGGTTTATTTATAATAGCTTGTTTTTTTAATCAATATATATGTTTTTAATTTTATCAAATTAGTGTATTGTCATGTCAGCCTCAATAAATCTACAAAGTTTGAACGAAATCTGGCCGTTTAAAGTAGGTCAAAATCGCGCCCAAAGAAGTCAGTTACAAGCATACATACAGGTGAAGCTAATAAAAAGCGTGTAAAAACAAATTTGTAACAGTAGATTTACAGTTCTAAATCTCTACCAGCCTCATTATCCATTGGGATAATGTCAATCTATAGGAAAATGTATGTCGTCCGTCCGTCCACCAGGAAGTCGTAGGAATTTCAAATCGACAGCTGTGTTGGAATTGCCGATACACGAATGTATTTGTGCGGCTGGTTCGTTAGGCAACAGTTCTAGTCGAATTTGATTTATACAGTTTAAAGCAATACATACACTTGATTTGTTACGCATGTACCTGTAAAGAAAGCCTAAGAAGATAATGATAATTAGTATAATGCTTTATTTTTACTACATTTGTTTAGGTATATTACGTAGACAAGTTATCTGACAGTCAATATGTACAAGTAGACAAACTTACCACGTTCAGTGCTGAGAACACCGCTGACGTGTTTTTCATAACTTGCCGCGAGTGCAGGAAAACACAACTGTTGTGTTTGTTGTATGGGAAAACACTATGGAGTGTGCAGAGCCGCACCCGTGGCTAGACAAGTAAATCGGCTCAGAAGTCAAAGTGTTAAGATTCTCTACTGGCAACACATAATGCTTATTAATACAGTAGCTAGGCATATATTCTTTACTCTTTTCTAAGTCGTATTACTATTATTTCCAATAATAATAATTTGATATCACAGTCATCCATCAATCACCTGTATTGGCTGAAAATGCTAAGACATATCCGCAAACGCGCAAAAACCGATCCCAATTAACGTTAAATTTCGCGCAAAAACAAAAAAAAAATTGATTTGTATTCCCTGGCAGGTGTCAAAACAAGCTATGCCATAAACATGACAGTTTGAATTCCGCGGCTTTCGATTAAATAAATAAAGACGACAAAAACACAGCAGACGCGACGGCGAATGGCGTAAAATTCTCACATAGATAAATTAAATACACTTACGTTTATTTTCCTCAGTCTCGAACGTTCAAGCCGTCTTCAACTCTAACTTTAGGATCTAAACGTTGAGTATCATTTGGAAAGATGTCAAGAGATAGGACGTTTAGCAGAGGATGCGCAAGAGCAGGTGAATCGTGCAAAAACGCAATGAGATCACCATCGTTGTCATTAGGACGTGACGTGTATCGATTTAGGGCTGTGGCCTGTGCAAAGGCTAAGCGAGTTAAAAGCTATGTCAGTATTTCAGGTACCCATCAGGTATCCTAATTGTCGGTTTTAACAAACTGCAATCAGACATTTATTGCGGGAAAACTTATAAGATTATGGAAAACCATGCTAAAAATTAACACTTATAAAATAACTCATAGGCAAATGATTTTACCGAAACAGTTTCATTTATGATATTTGAACCTTTTGAAACAAAAAATCCAAATCGGTAAAAAAAAACATTCTTGTATCATAATATCATATTGTAATAAAAATACACTATTATTTTTTTTTTCTTCTTCTTTTTTTTAATAATAATCAACGAAATAGCAAATTGTCAATATTCCTTTTCAATTGTGCAGCATAGCATCGCTTTCCTCACGTAGGACTGTTGGATGGAACTGTTAGATCATAATCCAATGTTCCATGCCATGATGACAGATAACCAAAGGGCTGAAGACTCAATGAGAGGACTTGGAATTCTACGGAGGTCGATCGACTTGGTGATAGGCTATTGAATAGTTTAGTTGGTCCTTATCTTTGGATCAATTCGGATTCTTTGTTTCATCTCCGATGCCATTGATTTTCATCAGTTTATTTACCAGCTTCAAAAAAGGAAAAGTTTTCAATTCGACTATATATCTGTGTTTTGTTACTTTATTTTTGTAAATTTTTTTGGTTGAGATGCCTATATGGATGATTTTACTATCGAAGTTTTCAGGGATATTGCAATTCAAAAGAAAAGTATTGATTGCTTTTTTTGTCGGTTTGTTTCATTCCATAAACTATTTTTAGCAAGAACTATCATAGCAGAAAATACTAGAATTTATGTATCCAACATCACAGTCACATGAATATTATTTATGACGATGATTACAGAAATGTAAACAATATTACTTTTAATTTAAATTTTTATTTCATAGATAAATAAAATTCCACGACAGTTGTATAAATAAAGCTAAATAAAGATTATAAAACTAACATGGGATGACCAACTTACGCACAAGTACACGGTAAAAATAAATCAAGGCCAGTAATGTAACTCGGTACAAAAAGACAAACATCTTGCCACCGAGAGGCTGGGACTTTAGATTATAGCGATAGCTGACGATCGGCTCTTGTTTTTTATTTCTTTTTTTATGTGCCACCGTTATTTTATATTTACGTGGGAACATAACTAGACATGCTCACTGATCCCTACTCATACTGTGTTACAAACAGTTTACTGGAAACCTTTGAAATAAGTAAAAAAGGGGGTAAGTACTTACAGTGATACAAAAAACAAAATAAATAAAAATGTCGTCACACACTTGAGTCAAAATCACAATTTTTAAATTACAAAATACTCGCATCAAATAATAAAATTATTAGCAAATTATTTCTATGGCTGGTCGACGCCGCTGGTGACAAGAGTGCTGACTCATATGTTGCACAGAGAATAGCTAATGCTATTCATAGCAAGAATACAGGCAGTGTTCTTTGCATCCGCATGGAGACACCAACTGTTATAAAGTTGGTTTCCATTTTGATTCCCTAGATACAGGGAATCCTAGTAAGGTGTCAGGCTGTACGTATACTCTTTGTCATCATCATCAACGTATATTGTCCCACTGCTGAGCACGAGTCTCCCGTCACTTTCGGAAGGAGGATTAGGCCACAATCCACCACAGGGGCCCCGCCCTTGTAATGAAATAAAAAAGATAAAGGTAGAGATCGGCCTCGTAAACATCCCGATCGTAAGGATAATTCAAGTGCTTTTATTCTGGAGCAAAACTATAACTGTATATAAATGGATCTATAAATTTTAGCACCAGTTTCAATTCCACCAGGCCTGTGGTCACGTGCAACGGTCACGATCGCATTATGTACGGCAAATAGCCTTATTATTTACACTGGCAACCCTTTTCTGTCTATGGATGATTTATCTCGATGAGAAATGGTGTTTCCGAAGTGCTGTGGAAGTTGTGGAACTGCTCAGATATTAATAACACGCAATAAATTCTGTAGATCCTGACTTCTACAGTTTAATTGTTTATCTGTATATATAGCTAGTACAATCGATTATTTATCGCGAATCATACTGGTAAGAATATAATTTAAAATATTTGCCAAAAAACCTTTACACCTATTTAAAACTATAACAATTTGTTTAACCATGATCCTCCCCGTTCCAATTCTATCTGATTCTGATTCTCTGGTAGATATAGGTACATCACGTTATATAAGCAAACTAAAGGTTCCATAGATTCAAGCTATAGTTACGTAAATCGTTAACATGTTCAACCAACATATAGTATCGGAAACGCACAGTGGGACGGTAGCTGGTAGCGTTTCCGTAATTTGATTATCGGCTTTTGTCGGCGCGGGCGCATCGATACAACACCGGTTACGTAATGGAGCTTCCAGATACAGAACATTTAGGGTTGTCAATTGACGATAGCGTTGAATGATTGGGTTGGAATTTCGGCGTTTATTAAATTGGATTGGAGTTACATGTTTCTGTGAATTGTGAAATGGTTCTGGATGGAATTTTAGATACAATTTGCTAAGATCTATAAAAAATGATATTTCAAAGGAAAATAGGAAATATCTCTCTATAAAATGAAAACATTTGATCAAAATAGTCAATAGGGATGACAATCACATTGACATTATTAAGTATTGTTACATCGTTGATGAGGCGCAATTCTTCCGTGTATATATCTGCTATACTTATGAAAAGGCAGACTTTGTTTAAATAAGGTCAAATACTTAGTTATTCCAATATAATTAAGATAGCATTGAGATATTAGAATAACTGTCTAATTGTGATAATGTTCAAAATAAACAAAATGAAGTACCAGAGATTTCAACGGCACGTCATTGTGTTATGTTTGGCAACCCTACCTAAAGCATCTGTTTGTTGACACTACAGTCCCAGAGAAGGTTACCCGGCTAACAGAGAACCGATAAGGTTGCCCCACCAAGGTTCAATTCCATAAGGAATCGATTTATTTTTATTTGAACAATAAGAGAGGCTGCCCGGAAATATCGTATTCCATCAATAACTGTTAATTGTTATTGAGGAATGTTAACGTGATAATGAGATATTTCATGATTTCCTGGACTAGTTTTATAACTTTTATGGGTTACCTTGTGCATAGATTTAATTGAACGCTTCATATTTGGTAGCAATACGAAGACCAATACACCCAGCTTCGGCGCTTTTAATTCTAAAATATCTTCACAAAACATAGCTGGATTGAGCTGTTCAGTAAATTCAACAATTCCGAATTCCATTCTAAGAGCTACCAATTATTTTGAAGCCCCATAAGTGCCTACTGGTATTTTAGTACAAAGGCAGATAACAATCAGCAGTTCATTGCGAAATCCTTTGCAATCAGATCAGCTGTCTGATTGCCTAGCTTCAAACAAACTGTGCTTAATCTCCAACTCCCAAATGACTGCTGATGGTTACCAAATATCATCATGTGCCTTACTGGGGTCATCGAGCCAAGCCAAGTATAATTGATGGTAGTATTTCGCTACCAAAACCAACTTTGTTTTACATCAATCAAATCAACACCAAGTCTCAAAGCCCAAGGCCTACGGTGCAATATCGAATGGTTTCTAACTTGTTAAGGGGCTGTGTAATGTGGTAGTTTTGGAAGGTGGCATTGACATGATACGTGATGAGTTGGGACGTGATCTGAATGTTTACGGCGTATTTGACGATGACAGAGAAAATTTGCAATTTGGGATTGTTTTAGAAAGTTTTTAAGGGAAAGATAAAACCTGGGCTACAATTCTCTTAGATCTTCTGAAAAACATTTGAAATCGATGCCGATTCAGTTACAGGATACCACAAAAGGTTGCTTTTAGTAACAGTAAATTAAGCTAAATTTGGGATAAATAATTAGGAATTCAAAGGATTCGCTTAGCGGAATTGAAGCCCTGCTGGTATGTTTATTAATAATCATTAGTATTTGCATTTGTACGTAGTGTTAGGTCTCTTCTGCAAGAGACCGTCTGGGGATGTACAACCCCATTGCCAGATATTCATCCTCCAAGCAGTACTGTTCCGATTTGGAGGGCACTGATTCCAGCGAAGTTATAGGGCAAATGAGACTTTAGAGCGCAGTGCAGTGCCGCGCAAGATTATGGAATGAAAAGTTCTGGATACTGTTCTGGGTTCTGGCACTCTAACCACTATGACCAGGCGTAGCGATTACCATGAGGTGAACGACATGCTCAGTCAAATAAAATAAAAATAAATAATTCAGAAACGAAATGTCATCGCCATAATGTTCAGAGTACAACTAAATCTCATATTTTTAGTCCTAATCCAAAATATTCATATTTTACTCAGCAACAAATAGTATTACGAAGACCATTTCATGGTTTCATGTTTGTTTATTGTCATCAAGCTTGCTTGCTACTTTTTTCAAATTGGACAAAAACCCAGATGTCTTGTTCGTTTTCATATTACAGTTCCCAGAAAGAAACTCTCCAACTGTCTCTTAAATTGAGTATTCAATTTCGCATAAAATGAAGACTTGAAATGATTTCAATTGATTCCCAAATTCTGACTTTCGTTTTCAATTTACCAAATATAATTTTACTTTCTTTCCTATTATTGTACAGGCATGATGATCAGATCATGTCTTCGAATCGATTTATTTTTTGTGGAATCGAGAGTATCGTATTTCCGATGATGGAATAATCGAGCATCTCTATACCGGACGTGTCTACAGTCTACTTGTCTAGTGCTCGTGGGGTGAAAGTGAAGATTTTATTACCCTGCGTCAATGCTAGTGTAAGCATTGCTTTTGGTGATTGTCTAGAAATGTCTAACAGGCTCGAAAAGAGATCGTTGTTAGTGGAAAGTCGATATGGATCGATTAAATAATTTCCTCCATGAGAACTATTCGTAGATATTTGCCTACATGACGTAACTTTAATCATAAAATTTAATTACACGCCCGCGCGTGAAACCGTTGATGTATCCGATTTGCTATTCCGGGATGTGAACTGTCACTAAAATCTGTCCAGCCGTTATGCAGCTGAGAGGCAACAAGCACACATATTTACATACATGCATTTTTTGCATTACAATATCATCAGGAATTCTAAGACTAAACAAATAACCAAATCTCCGCATTCCAATAACCCGTTTAATGCTCGCCCGAAGTTTCTCCGATTCCTCACGAATATAATGAAAACGCATTAAATTTCGATGTGAAAACGCATTTAGAATGTCCGGAATGGATTCTAACGGCCGAGCTAATCTGGATGAAATTGTTTGCACTTTGCTCTAAACTCTAAACATACAGACAGACAAACATGAGTTACGAGACGGGGCTAACTAGAAATTAGATTAGTTGCTTAGAAATAGCTTTGAAATTGTGAGAAAATCTTATTCTCGTTGTTAGCTAAGCCGAGGCGTAGGTTACCTATAATCACAGAATAATACTTACTACATATAGAAAGGACACTCCATCCCGCGCAATCCGCGTCCCTGCACCTCTACCCGGAATCGCCGGGACAATAGACGGGACAGTACAACACAGTACACAACACTACACGCCTAGATGTAATAGGCACAATGTTTGTATGAACCTTCATAGTAGCGGGTTGTCTTTTGTTTCGGTATCGAAGGATATTAGTGTACTTACACACACATTTAACGCGTCTTAAAATGTAATTTATATGTGTGAGTGACGTCCGGGTATGCTATGATGTTATTTTCTAAAGGTTTTTTAAGCAAATGTCAAGAATGAAACCCTTATTTCATCGTCATGCAGTAGGTAATGACATGTTATGTGTTCGTTATTCGTGTTGATGCCACTTCTGTAGGTGTCCACATCTTTGCCAGATATTCAGCGCTAACCAAGTATCTCTATAGTATACCTTATCGTGACTATAAATCCTTCTACAATTAACACAAGCCCACACAAAAACTTCTTTTATTACCAAAACTAACGATTCATATTAATTTTATTGAATTTAATTGACTGTAAATAAACTTTTCGACAAAATAAAAATAAAATGATTGTTATTTATTTAAGAGAAACAGATTTTAAATTAATTTTATTGCACAAACTGTTATGTTAAATCGTGATGCAGCATCGCGTGTTTGGGATCAATTAGCACGTGCGAGGAAATCCCCTTCGAACTTACTTGATTGTATGTACGGTAAACTTTAATTAAAAGATTTTATTCGAGGACAAGACTCTTCATGACCTTACTTGTTTTTTATTTTATTTTAGTATGACCTTTATTATCTAATGAAGTAATAACAATCGTACGTAAAACTAACTATCTACTATTTAGAACAGTTGGACGAGCTATAGACCATTAGAGAATCATAGGTAACCCAAGTGTTCTAGGACACTTAAAGGCACTAACAGAGGCAGCGTACTACTCGATTTGCTAAAGGCATTGCCCAGTTTAATTGCAATACTTGCTTTCTTTCACATGTCAATGTAGAATCATTAAAACCTTCACATTTTTGCAAAAATTATGTTTACGCGATCCTGTGGTGGACAGAGAACCAATGCAACCGACATAGCTCAAAGGATTAGCGAGTTGAAGTGGCAGTGGGCTGGTCACATCTCTAGAAGAACCGACAACCGATAGGGTTGACGAGTTCTAGAGTGGAAACCGCGTTTAGGCAAACGTGGTGTAGGACGCCCGCCGGCAGGTGGAGTGACGACCTGCTAAAAAAGGCTGGTAGAGACTGGACGAGGAGAACCGAAGATAGGGCTCAGTGGCGGTGGACGAATATAGGTTGATGATGATGATCCTGTGGTGGCCTGATTCTCAATTCAGATTGTGAGGGGATGAATGCTCAGTTGCTTCCACATTCCGATCACACGCTGCAAGGCGTTGGTTTGAAACTAGTAGATAGGAAATTAGTATCTGCCTGCCTTGCTACCTTCAAAAGGAAGTCATCACCATCATCATCATCAAGAACATCAAAATCATCAGAAAAACTGTAGCAAAATCCGGAATGTTTCGGCAGCAAACCTTGTGACCCAATCGCTGTCTGTCACTCACCTTCGCCCACATCTTTTCCTTAGCATCAGGATGAGATAATGGAATCTTAAGAATATTTGCGTTTACCACCACTCCAACGCGTAGTACTCGTAACTATCGCCTACTATCCTACGAGTATATTAATATAAAAGCAAAAGTAGCTCTGTCTGTCTCTATGTCTGTTTTGCGCCCTCTTAACGAGTAATCGGCTGAACGGATCTTCATAAAATTTAGCATGGAGATAGCTTAAACTTTAAAGAATAACATGGGATATATTTTACACGAAGACACGGGCAAAAGCTAGTTACAAATCAATTATGTTACGTCTCGCGCGCGTTCTTTGTTTACGTTTCTGGTTTGTGATTACGTCAGTTCTTTCACACTTTGATGAAATATTTAACGCCAAGCTGACTTGCAGGAAGTGTGTGAGTTAGAGGCAGTAATCCTACTAATGTTATAAACAGGCTCCAGCTATGTAACCCGCGACTCTGATCACGTGGGACTTTTAAATATATCTTCGGAACCTTGGAAGATATCGAAATCTTCTTGCAATCCATGTTTATTTCATTGAAATTTGTTGAACCGTTTCAGAGTCTTTGGGCATTTTGGGAGACAAACTTTCAGTCAGACAAAAATCTAATAAATGTCATTTATTTATTTATTTATTTATTCCAAGCATTTATTTTGAAATCCTGTGATTACATAAGAAATTTAAATTGTTTTTTTTTTGGAACGGAGGTGAAGGAAACTCGATTTTTGTAAAATATTACTTTTATTCTATTGCAGAAAGTTATTTAACATTTCCTATTGTATTGTCTCATATCTACCTATACAGTCGGTAGAACGGTTACCAATTCTCTGCAAACAAAGAAGATCAAGAAAATCATTAATTAAATTAAACATGGCCGTGCAATTAACGAATTACAGTAAACAAATTAGCATCATTCAACTTAAGCACCATACTTAAGTTACATTGTAACTTAATCACTTACTTACCAGTATGTGCTCAATGCATGTCTGTCACAAGTCACAGTCACAGCCTTTCAAACGTTGCGTGCATACAATTTGTTCCTCTGCTCGTTTGTTCGTTTGTTACGTAAGTTCTCGTAACTAACAAGCCACAGGGTGATCAATAGCACCTCTATATCATGAGTTGAAATGCGAGTTCGATTCTTGAACAGAGCAAATATTTGTGTCAACGAATAGGTACCTATTGGCTCTGAGTCTCATTTTGTTAGACTTCCTGATTCGCTGAATCTAGGGAATCCCAGTGCGGGCACGTACCAATGTGTTTCTGTAAAACTTATGTACGTAATTATCACTCGCTTTTCGGTAAAGGAAAACATCGTGAGGAAACCCACATACCTACCCGAGAATTATTTCGGAGGTAGGTATGTTATCCACCAATCCGGACTGGGCCCCCGTGGTGGATTATAGCCTAACCCTCCTCACGAAAGTGAGGAGAGACCCGTGCCCAGCAGTGGGACGTTATGGGTTGATGATGATGATGATGAGGGAATCAGGAACATCGAGGATTCCTGATTCAGGATTCACGATTACCGATGCCCTAGATATAGGGAACCCTAGTTATTATTCAGGACCTGGAGGCCTACCATGACGTCTCATAGCGATTCAGTTGAGGACCTAAACTGAGCCGCGTCGCATAATCCTAATCTGTTTTCAGTTTAGGTTGAAAATGGCAGCAACATAAAAAATAAGACGTCACGTTACGATTATGCGACGCGGTTCAGTTTAGGTCTTCTATTGAATCGCTAGAAGAGGTCATGGTGTGCCTCCTGTTCCGATTAAAAATAAGGCGGTTTACAATTCAACTGTATGTTATTTTTTAAATGTTTGTTATGCGTTTTCTTTTTGTTTGGTAGAGGTGGTCCCATATAAATTTTACCGAAATTGTTTTTATATACACTAGTCTAGGAGGTCATGGTATGCCTCCTGTATATGTAATAGTGAGTATAGATAGATAGATGGATAGATAGATAGATAAACTCTTTATTGAAATTAAACTCAATGTCGTAATTAAACTCAATCAGCTGTGCGGGCACACACAACTGGTGTGATGAAGTTGTCAATACAGCAGAACGGGATCGCACGCTGTGTTTTCGTGTGTTTTCAGCAGTGAATATGTTAACAGACAATAGGTGGTGAGCCACTAGTCATGTAACACCATATTTGCATAGACAGCGGTCAGCACGACGCGTACATTGATCAGAGATCGCTTTCACTGTCCGCGGTCATGTTCTGTTTGTTTTTACTTTTGTATGAGGTACTGGCGAGAGCAGAGCTGTTATGAGTTACCACATAGTCAGAATGTGATGTAACTAACTGGAAGAGGCTTAACCAACCAATCAGCAACTCTTTGTTCAAAAATATAGTAGGTATACTTTCTGATTGACAATATCTTATATCTTTAAATGAGCAATCCTTGTATATATTTATATAATTGGAATCTCGGAATCGGCTCCAACGATTTTCATGAAATTTAGTATATAGGGGGTTTCGGGGGCGATAAATCGATCTAGCTAGGAATCAATTTAGAAAATGTCATAAAAAAAAAAAAATACCGAGCGAAGCTCGGTCATCCAGGTACTAATTATATTTGGTGCATTGGTGGCAATGCAAAGTTCTAGGTGGAACTGTAGCTGTTGGCAGGCGTAGCGCTTATCATCAGCTGAACGACTTGCTCGTCTCGTCACTGTCAAATAAAAAAAAAAACTACTCAAAATGAGCCCAAGCAGCATCAATCTACTAGTCTTGCAAACATCTTAGTTATCACTCGCTTTTCGGTGAAGGAAAACCTCGTGAGGTAACCCACATACCTTCCCGAGAATTATTTCGGAGGTAGGTATGTTATTCACAAATCCGGACCGGGCCCCTATGGTGGATTATGGCCTAATCCTCCTCTCAAAAGTGAGGGAAGACCCGTGCTCAGCAGTGGGTTGATTTGGGTTGATGACGATGGTTGATGCCTCAATCTATATATATAAAAATGTTATGTTGGTTTGTGTACGCTTCAAAAACTCAAAAAGTTCTGCACCGAACGAACTGAAATTTTAGCATGATATATAATCCGCATCAAGGATTGTTTTCATCTATTTTTTTCATCAGTGACATATCAGCGAATGTGCGAATGTGCCACAGCGAAGCGTGACAGCTAGTTTATTATATAAAACATAACAGAATAAACATGAAAGAAATATAAACAGAATCAAGTATAAAAATAAATTGGATTCAATCCAGCCACGAAATGAAATCATCACAATTTATTTAGTAAGGTATTTATTTCACCCATTCATAAATTGAAATATTCACGAGATATAGTCATAAAGTTTGTGTGATAGCTTCTTTTGCATTTAAAAGATAATTACAGAAGGATTACGCTGAGCTATGCAAAGGAAGAGTCAGGCGCATCCCTAGGATGCGCACTGGCGGGGGAGCCCCACATAACCAGCCGGCCTCCCCCAAGGTCGAGGTATGAATAAGGTCATTCCCCCGGGCAAAAAAAAAAAAAAAAAAAATTGGTATAAAATACGTGGAAAGTAAAGAAAAGTCATCGAGATTACCATTGTAATAGTAAGTTACAGTTTTGACAGGAAACCGAAAAAGTGAGGTTAGTAATTTTGTGTTCATACTGGCAATTGACTCTGGGCATATATTTGAAACGAAGAACCGACTTCAAATGAATTTGACTAATAAACACCATTGAAAAGTGCAAGGAAAGCAAAATACGCAATTTCCATTACTTCGATGTCATTTTCTCAAGATATTTAGATATAAAAAACCAAACCACTGAACGGACTTTGATGAAATTTCTATGGTTCCAATCAGACCTTTCAAATTAAAAAACAATTTTGCATATTGGTTTATACATTGCGGACTTCTGAGGTAGCCACATACAAAAAACATAGCTAAGAACACTCTTGACTAATTTCATCTTTCGAACAAAAAAAAACAAAATCAAAATCGGTACATCCGTTCGGGAGCTACACACACAGCCACACATACACACAGAGACACAGATACGTCATACTTATAACACCCCGTCGTTTTTGCGTCGGGGGTTAATAAATTAATGTCTCAGGGTGACAACTGACATAATAATAACAACTTAAAATGCAGTTTCCATGTGAGATTCTGCATCGGAAAGGTCTGGGTAGCCTGCTGCAGGGTGCTATACAGGCGTGGCTCTTACCATCAGACGAACGACCTGCTCGTCTTGTTATTGTTGATAGACAGATTTGCTTTTCTGCTGATAAAGCAAATCAGTGATGTTGCTAAGCAACAGCTCGATCTACGGGCAGGCGTGGCGCTTACCATCAGGCGAACGACCCGCTCGTCAGTATTATTCGATTACAAGTCGCAAGGTCAAGCTATGACCTAAAGCGACTGTCAAAAACTATAAAAACATAATTCTGGGCATAATTATTATTACGAGACCATAGTCAACTTTTCAAACACAATTTCAAAAGGCCCGCTTCTTCCGCGCGAATCTCGTCTGCGTGTTTTAAGGGTAGTCAGCGACATCTAGTTCCATTCGAGGAACTAAAATATGTTTGATTCGGATCCACAAAAGCGTATGTGCTGTACATATTTTTCTCAACCTTATATCAAGCGACTAAGGTTGCAATTTTTAAACTTTTTTTATTACGATATTTCATTGTTGGCTTAGATCCACAAAGGAGTATGTGCCATACAATATGGCCCATACTTTCTTCTCAATCTTATGTCAATGCCCTAAGATCTAATTTTTTTAAACTTTTTTATGATTTAATTGTTTTGTATGTAAATAAATACTAGTGGTCGCCCAATGGTCGAAATTCGACCATAATTCATTTAAATTTCAAGTTTGAACGTTGTTAAGGTTATATTGTCAAAGAATTTAAGTACCTTTACATATAATCACAGATGAACCAAGGTTACATAGTTAATTTGCCTATCTATTTCAAACAAACTATATAATTTAACATTAAATTTTCTGAACGTCTGTATACTCTGATGACCTCTCAGGTACTCCCGAACTCTTTGTCTTATTTCAAACTTCTTTCAATAAACCTTCATGTCAAAGTGTCAACTCTTACGTGACGGTAGAGTGTAACAGAAAAGTGTGACAACTGCTAGAAAATGTCTCCCATACGTCAATAAAAAAAGTACCACGTCAATAAAACACTTTTATCCCTGACATTACTCAAAACATAGGGTTGCCACCTCTTATATTTGGAATGCAGGACAAGACGCGTGAAAACCCCGGATTTTAGAGCCCAGAACGCGGACATGTCAACAGGTTTTTTTTTAATATAGTCTTTAGTCAGTGTAGTAAAATAAAAATAAAATGTGTGCTGGCCACATAGTAAATAATAAAAAAAAAACATAAATTATATTAATAAGAATATACGACACGTAACTATCTCTCTTTCTATCTTCACTAACTTGTATCTCCCTCTAAACTTCCGTTCACCTCGCCCGATCACATTTTTCGTAACGCATTCACTTACAGCTTACTCCCCAAGTCAAGCGTGCGTAAAGAAGTTTTACTTCACAACAGTTGAAAATATCATAAATCACGTTTTTAATCGCCTTCAAAAGGAGGTTATCAATTTGTCTGTATTTTTTTTATGTTTGTTACCTCTGAACTTTTTATTTTTTAAGCCCGGACTACGAATGAAGCCCCGCCCGGACGCTCCCCGGATGCCCTCTAAACTAGGACCAATCCGGGTAACCCGGTCGGATGGCAACCCTAGTCAGAGATCTCGCTCGCAACATGCACCACTTTCGATTTCCTAACGCGGGTTGCCGTATCTCATTACCATAACCGTACGGTTTGCGTTTCAGTTACGAATAGAATGCGTGGGTTCGAGATTACGCGTCGCTTATCTCATTTGCAATTTGAGTAGAACGCCTTCTATGGTGGTTTGCGTTTGGGTTTGCACTTTTATTATGAACTAGCTACGCCCCGCGGTTTCACCCGCGTAGTTCCTGTTTCTATTCCTACAAAGGGAGGATAAAATATAGCCTATGTTACTCGCTGATAATGTAGCTTTCCACGAGTGAAAGATTTTATTAAATCAGTGCAGTTGCTTAGCCGAAACCTTACATGTTTACATACAAACTTTCCAACCCTATTTTTATTTTACTCCCCTCAGGGTAATTTTATTTCCAAAATTTGAATGTCATATTTATTTATATCTAATCAAAAGCCTAAAAAATAAGTTTCAAGCTTCTGAGTTCAAAAATGATGAAATTTTAATACTAACTTTCATCCCCTTTTTTTTTTTTTTTTTTTTTTTTTTTTTTTTTGCCCGGGGGGAAATTACCTTATTGATACCACCGGCCTTGGGGGAGGCCGGATGGTTATGTGGGGGTCCCCCGTCAGCGCGCATCAGTAGGATGCGCGCTGACTGGGTGTACCCACTAAAAACCCCCGGGATGTTCTCTCTCCGCATGTCGGGGTGGCCGCGGGCTCGCGATTGCGCTTCCACGACCACCCCTGCGGACGTCCGGGCGACTGCCGCGGACGCGCCTCTAGGGGCACTTGGCCTCGCCTAGGATGGATGCGCTCTGGAGAACATCGCAGAGCGCATCTCGCCTCGGGACTATGTGGTGGGGCGAAGGATCCCCCGATCATCCGCCCCTAGTCCCCGTTATGGTGGCAGGTGGTGGGCATACGCCAGCCTTCTGCGACCTGGCCGGCGGCGGCGGATCGGGAGCGAGAGGACATCATCCTCCCGCGCCCTTTCCGCCGTCTCCTTCTCGGGCACTACGCGCTCGGCGTATGCCACCACCGCCTCCCAAGCCTCTGGGCTGCCGACCATCTTGCGAATGATGGCCGGCAGCGAGAGGTCCCCGCCGATCACAGCCGCCAGGGCGGCGCGCTGCTCCGCCCAGGCGGGACACACGGCGCGGGTGTGCTGCGCCGTGTCTTCGGCTCCGCCACAGTGGTGGCACGCAGGTGTTGGCTCCCGACGCGCCACCCGGAACAGGTACCTGCCAAAACAACCATGTCCTGACAGGATCTGCGCCAGGTGGTACGTCAGCGTACCGTGCCTGCGCCCCAGCCACTGGGCGAGCTCGGGCCGGATGGCGGCCACCAACTCGTGGCCAGCCGTCGGGCTCTCAAGTCTCTCCGACCACCTCCGGAGGAGGTCATCGTTCGCCTGCTGTCTCCATCGGTTGACCACCTCCGGAGGGGGCCGGACTCCCGTCCGTTTCGCCTCGGCGTTGCGCAGGTAGACGATCGCCTGGGCCTCGGCATCGAGGTCCCAGGGTGGCGTGCCAGCCAGGACGCACGCCGCCTCAAACGAGACGGTGCAGTACGCCCGGGCCGCCCTGAGCGCTATGGCGCGCTGCGGACGTCGCAGTAGCGCCTTGTTTTGAGCGCTCAGGGCGTCTGCCCATATCGGCGCTCCGTAGAGCGCCTTTGAGCGCACCACACCGCAGTATCCCCTATTTCAACCCTTTACAACTCTTTTTTCGCATTAAAAAGTAGCCTATGTCCATTATCAGGCTCTAAACGCAATATTGGTTACTTGGATGAAACTAAATATATTTTTTTAAATTAAATTATATTTTTTTTAAAATGTTATATTTTTTTTTACCATCTTACTTAATAACGTCATGTTCTATTCAGCCGTTTATGTATGAAGAGGGAGCAAACAGAAGTTAATTTCGCTTTTGTACTAACAGTAGATGTGTATTAATGATGAAATACGAAAAACAACATTTTAGGAACACCTGTATTTTTGTATGTCATGCAAACAAATGATTTTATTTACATCATAGTTTAATTTCTTGTATGGCGAGGCGTAACCGTGTTACTTACTCCAATGGTCGACCAGTCTTTTAAATTTTCTTTATATCATAATAGGTTTTGCTAGCGATTTCATTTATCAGGACTACAGCACCTACCCTACAGTTTACCGAAATAAAAATTATGGTTGAAAAAAAAAATACTAAAAAAACACGCTTTAATAGCAAGCCCAACCAAAAAGTAGCAAAATAATTAGTTTTATGTTAAAAAAGCGTGGGGTGAATTTTTATTAAGTTTTTTTTTTATTTTTTTAAGTATTTTTTAATTATTTTTTATTATTGTATTGTCATCGGTCCTTGATACATTGATACATACTAAAATACTTCTGAAGCTAATAAAATCGTGTTAAAAAGTATCCTAGGGCCATCCCCACGGTTCCCCATAGTCTTATTAGGTAGCTATATGCCAAAATGCAAAATCTTGCAAGAAACTTGCCAGACGGGCACACTCTTTCGAAACCAGGCGTGGCGATTATTCGAGTTCCCAGGAAAATAGGCTGATTTTCCTCATGGCTTGGGAAATATTTCTAACTTTATGGTGGAAAAAGATATTTATCTGAGTTAGTAATTAGTTGCACATAAATGATGCGTCTACCGATAATTTTATATTGTACCTAGATTTCATTTCACTGCTGTCAGTCCGTTCACAAAACTCAAAATCATTTATTGGAAGTATAGGCAATAAAATGCCATAACAAAATAAAAAAATGAGTCACATATGATCTACTGAACTAATGATGAACTGAATAAGGTTTGAGTTTGAAAATGGACATTTCTCTTTCAACTGGTGACTCATGCTCCATTAACCCTGGTAGGGTTGCTTCGCAAATACGCCCGTCAGAGAAGGTAGCACCGAGAAACTCTGCAGTGATATCACTTAAGAATATTCTTCATTCATTTTTTATGACATAACTTACAATATGCAGATGTGTATTGTCGAAATTAGGTCTTGTTGTAATACCTACCATCGGACGTTATTCCGGAAAAGGGCTCTTCAAGAGAAGGGTGAAAAAAGTTCCGGAGAGTAGGCGACGCATCGACAACAGCCCGTGAGTTGCAGGTATCCATAGGCGGCGGTAACCGCTTACCATCAGACGGGCTACCAGATTGTGTGCCACAAAATTAAAAAATTAAAATAAAGATTTGTCGAAGTTACGTCCTTTTTATTAAATATGCATATACCTACCAGCATTGTCTATAGGTGTGCCGCAAGGCCAAGTGCCAAGCTTCGGTACCTCTTAATTTCCCCTATTTCTATTTCTTTTTTCTATTTTCCCCTAAATATCAAGCATATATCATGATACTGTGCTACCTAGTTGTTTTTTTAATTCCTTAATCACCCTTTCTAAAGTCACATTTTTTTATTATTATTGCAGAATTAAGCAAGTATTTGACCGCAGTCTCATGTGGTGGTAAGTGGCGACACGTTCGGTGGTGGAGCATGCTTGCCTAAAAGATTCCTATTCACTCTCGACTTGAAGACTTAGCAGAGGTCACCGGCAGACTCTGCCAAGCTCGTCCGCAGTGGGGTCACAGACTAGGTAGGGGTACGTACAGTAGGTCCAAAGTAGGTCGCAGTGACAGGATGGGAACCTCGTAATCTTACTTTCATCGGACGACCCGTGACCTCACGATGCGACCTGGGGTATTAGCCGACTTTGTTACACAACTAGGACTGAGTGGATAAACTAATTCATAGTGCCATTGTGCCGGATAGATAACTAGTTCTTTTATTAAATTATTTTATATAAACTAGTGTATATAAAAACAATTTCGGTAAAATTTATATGGGACCACCCCTGAAGTATATTCTACCAAACAAAAAAGAAAACGCGTAACAAACATAAAATAACATACAGTTGAATTGTAAACCGCCTTATTTTTAAATCGGAACAGGAGGCACACCATGACCTCTTCTAGCGATTCAATTGAAGACCTAAACTGAATCGCGTCGCATAATCGTACCGTGACGTCTTATTATTTATGTTGCTGCCATTTTCTTATTATTATTTTGGCTTATTAGCGACTCAATTTAGGTTGCTGCAATTTTCAACCTTAACTCGATCCAGTTTAGGTTGAAAAGGCGTCACGGTACGCTTATGCGACGCGGCTCAGTTTAGGTCCTGAACTGAATCGCTATAAGACGTCATGGTAGGCCTCCTGGATCGGGCCCCTGGTGGATTATGGCCTAACCCTTCTCACGAATGTGACGGGAGGCCCATGCTCAAACAGTGGGACGATATGGGTTGATAATGATGACGATGTCCTCATCAGGGCTGGATGAGGAGAGCCGAAGACCAGCCCCAATGGCGTTCACTAGGAGAGGTCTACGTCGAGCTGTAGGCGAATATAGGTAATAAACTGGCTTCAGTAGATCTAGGTACTGATTACTTACAATGGAAAATAATTTCCCTAATCTAATCAGCTTGTGGGCATACCAGGATACCATACCTGAAATAAAAAAAAACAGAGATTAGTACCTATTCAATATTTTAAAACTAAACAATAATCTAATCTTATCCACAACAATAAACTAATGTGAATTATTTTCTTACGTCGTGCGGAGGAATGTCGTTTAAAATGAATCCTACGCAGAATATGCCAATGATAAATATCGACTGTTTAACTAATAGGTACATTCGCGAACGAAATAGTTTCGTACTAAAAAATATTTTGGGGAAAAAAATTATTTAAAAAAAATTTAAAAAGTCCGCACTTGTGTTTTTTTTTTTATGGATAAGTTATAACTTATTATGATTTTTTGAGAAACGATTTTGCAAAAATCTTGCTTCAATTATATATATTATTAATAATATCTTAAATAAAAATCACAAAATAGTTTCGTTAAAGAAGAACAAATTGTCATCATTTTTTTATTTGGCTTTTTTTCTGAATTTCTTTTTACATTAAATATTTTTTTGTTAGGTAATTTTATATATCAAATGTCTGACAACGTCGTCGGACATTTACAGTTTTTATTTATAGCTTCTTTCTTGGAAGAAAAGATCGAATAACTGATGGATGATTGAAATTCGTAGAAAAACCAACCAAGTTTTAGTTTGATTTTTCCTTATAGAGGTTATTAGTAGAGTTATATCGATGTAAAATACTAAAGGACTTATAATTTGATGTGACTTGACATGTGGGTAATAAAAACATAATTATAGAAGCACAGTGCTATATTATTATTTTTTTTTACTTGACTGTGTGACGAGACAAGCAAGTCCTGCACCTGATGGTAAGCCTGCCCATAACAGTCACAGCGCCACCCAGAACACTGCATTGCATAATCCTGCGCGGCACTGCACTGCGCTCGTCACCCTGAGACACCGGCTCTAAAGTCTCATATGCCCAGTAATTTCGTTGCAGTTACTAAAAACGATACTATTCTACATAAACTATACCTATTTTGACTTTTGGTTATCACTACAAATATCAAACAAAAAGAATTATAACACCCCGTCGTTTTGCGTCGGGGGTTAAAATAAGTAAAAATGTCGAGGATCCTCGCCTTTGTACTGTAAGTGTATAAGGCTCATTTTCAGATCATTAACAACCCATATCGCCCCACTGCTGAGCACGGGTCTCCCCTCACTTTCGAGAGGAGGATCAAGCCTTAATCCACCACGGGGGCCCGGTCCGTATTAGTGGATATCCAGATGCAATAAATTTTTAATGTTTTCTTGACAAAACATACAATAGCTCACTGAACAAAGCACTTTTCTCCTCGCTGCTACCTCGCCATGAATGAACACGCGTCATGCACCATAGATGGTCGGAGGCCGGGGCGCGAGGTCACTGCATTTAGCATAATTGTTAATTGTTGCTGTTCAGTACATTAATATGTGGGTGAGTATCTGCTATGGAGATTCTTTGATAACACGTTCACTGGTGAACCGTTTCACTTTTTTTTGGCTCTTTTGCGAATCTTCACACGTGTGTTTACTGTTTACAGGCGTTGTGCCATAACTAAACTCAATCAGCTGTGCGGGCGCACACAACTAGTGTGATAAAATTCACAATTCAGCAGGCGTGTTTTCATTTCCTATCCTACTAATATTATAAATGCGAAAGTTTGCGAGAATGGATGGATAGATGTTTGTACATTATGAATTACAGAAATACATTGGTACGTGCCCGCATTGGGATTTGAACTCACGAGCTTCTCCTTGGAAGGCGGACGCTCTCCCACAAGGCTATCATCACTTACAAATATAATAAAATAAAAATGTAATAGATGGCAAATACCCGTATATAACTAATCATTATCATCAATCCATAACGGCCCACTGCTGAGCACGGGTCTCCCTTCACTTTCGTGATGGGTTGATGAAGATGATGAGTCTTTATAATACTAATGGATTGTTCCCAAAGATCCATAGTGCTAGTGGGTACATTTAAAAGTACTCATTACATGTATACAACAAACTTAACAACAACACGGAAAACACTTTTTCAATTACCACGCGCCAGCGGCAACAACTCTCATGTCGCAGCGCAACAACACTTCCGGGCATTTCACAAAACGGCCGACCACGAGGAAGCAACCGGTAAAAACAAGCTCCCACACTCGTTTCCACTCACTTAACTGTCATTCCTGTTGTAAGGACTCGCTAATTGATTGCGACTGCCACTTCAACGTGCTCGAGGATATCATTTCCTAGGATCATTATTGTTAACAGTTAAGCTTGAGCCAGCTTTTCTTAAGCGCTTAATTGCTTGATCTCGCGTTTTTACATGAGCTAAACAGGAAATAATGTATTTGTGGATAGTAATAGGGTCCATGTATGGGATGTTACCAATTCTGAAAGAATTAATAAGGATATTCTATGAAAATTATAGAAATAGAGACGGTTTCTGTCACATTGTTTGAGGTATGGGAATGCTTATAATTTATTAAGAGCATGTCGTAGAGCCGTATAGATGCATTTTGATCGTAATGCTTCAATGATGGTACAAAACCAATAATGTTTGTGTAGAAGTGAGTATTTATTTCGTGAGTCGATAATGGTTTATTAGAGATGGCAACTGGCACACTATAAATCTGGCCCACAAGCAAGTTTACTATTAATACATTTTGAAATTACTAGTGGTTGACTCGCACGAATCTTTTCAAAATACTGTGCTATTTTGCCGTTCCATCTTCGAAGATTTTCGAATATTTCCGAAACACATAGCAAGTTTCGTAGTGCTGTCTTTACCTATTTGCTTGCACCAACAGCGGTGTCGTTACGTAATACCGTCATTAATTTAGCATGCACATTGCAATCTCTCAATCCGGTACTTTCTCCGAAAAGTCTAATTTCTCTTTTTACCGTAACACGTCGAGTGCATCACTTTCTTGGGTGCATGTCGCATTAATTCTAAATGTGAAGTGAAACTAACGCAAGTCTTGAAAAGTGAATTTTTATTTTAAAATTCCGAGTTCGTTTGTTTTAATTTATGCACCTTTACACCGCTCCTTTCTTTATGATCAACTCATATCCGCCCACTGTTGACCACGAGTCTTTGTTTAAAGAATTAATATAATAGTATGTTTATTTATTACATTTTAAATAAGATATTCACCGTAAACGTGATTCGCTGCAAATGTGCAATGTTTCGATGCAAAAAAAGTCTATCTTAAGCCACGGTGAAGCCTGAATTCTGTAAATTGTAACGTTTTTATAGCTGTCAAGCTTATCAAGAAACGTTTTCATTGTTTTAACATTCTAATTGGTTTTTTAATTATTTTAAATAAGGCAGAGGGAATGGATGCTCTTGGCCTAGTTTAATTATTAAATATGCAGTTATGTATCCTTGAATTTTCAAGTATTCATGTTAAATAACTAATTCGTCCACCCCACAGTTACACAAGGCAAGTGGGTGCGCCGCCCACGTCCTGGTCAAAATGTTAGCCGCATTGGTTTAACTATAGACGCTTATTATTGTAGGGTAACACTATTGAATTATTTTTTTTATTTCACTGAGTGACGAGACGAGCAAGTCGATTACCTGATGGTAAGCACCACGCCTGTCTATAGCAGCTACAGTGCCACCCAGAATCTGTTGCGGCACTGCACTGCGCTCGTCAGCCTAAGACATCAGCTCTAAGTCTCATATGCCCAGTAATTTCGCTGGAAACAGTGCCTTTCAATTCGGAACACAGTAATGTTTGAACACTACTGCTTAGCGGATGAATTTCTGGCAAAGGCGTGGTACTTCCCCAGGCGAACTCTTGCAGAAGAGGCTTCCCACTACACCCTTTTTGTTGTCTTTTGTTTTGGTCACGAAATATGTTTCTGGACTGACACACACACACATTTGGCGCGTGTACAGACGTCATTTATATGTGTAAGTGGTCAAATCAAGTTATTTGTATGGATGGAGTGATTTGGGTGTGGCTATGATCCAAATAAAAAAAACATGGTGACCATTAAAATCCGCCTAAACCTATTCCTCCTCTGATGACATAAACCAGTTCAAGGCGACAGTCGTAAATTACGACTATCTAGCCGTTAACGAAATATTTGGAGCTGTGGATTCTTAGATTTCGTAGTGCTTACCATCAGAAAGGCATGGTCGTCTCGTCACTCAATAAAATAAAAAAAAAAGGGTTACATAACGGTCATGGTTTCTCAAACTTGTCTTGTCTAATCACCATTAACGTTTGATGTTCACTGTACGTGTCCGCGCTGAGATAGCGCCGAATGAGTCGTCCTATGACACAACAGCTGTGTTATCATAGAAAAGTTCTAGAAAACCTAAAGCTACTTATCCTCATTGCACACGGAATTTAGTTCATTATTATGTACGTACACAGTGCCTACAATGGTGTGCACGCGAAAACCGTGCACACGGGTTTTCTCTGAAAACACGACCTTTTCCGTTTCCATTCTGTTAACATGTATGAGTCATATCCACCATGACTTGATGACGTCATGGTGAGGAAAATACTTTGAGGGTTTAGGTTAGACTATTGTAGTAAGAGGCCTCTTCTGCAAGAGACCGCCTGAGGAAGTACCATACCACACCTTTGCCAGATATTCATCTGACAAGCAGTAGTGTGCAGACATTATTGTGTTCTGGTTTAAAGGGCACTGTTTTCAGCGAAATTACTGGGCATATGAAACTTTAGAGCCGATGTCTCAGGGTGGCAAGCGCAGTGCAGTGCCGCGTAGGATTATGTAATGCAAAGTTCTAGGTGGCACTGTAACTGTTATGGGCAGGTGTAGCGCTTACCATCAGGTGAACGATTTGCTCATCTCTTCAGTCATCACTCAGCCAAATAAAAAAAGACGGGGAAATGAAACTTGGCTAAATGATACAAACTTAAAATATGTAATATCGTGTTCTCTTCAAAACTGTCAAAAAATTTCAGTACCTAAACCATCCACCATTTTTCTTGACGTTGCGACTTAAAAAGTGTCTTAAAGATAAAGGTAAAAGAAAAAAAGAAAAGAAATAGATAAAAGAAAGGTAAAATAAGATTTTCCACTGCACGTTACTGTCAGAATTGACAGACCTGCAAAGCACATACTTAACACGTTAACTGCTGAACCGTTTTTTATTTTTTGCCAATTTTCGAATCTTCACACAACGCGCGTGTTTACTGGCGTTGTGCCGTAACTAAACTCGATCAGCTGTGCGGGCGTACACAACTGTTGTGATAAAATGGTCAATACAAAAGTACGGATTCGCACGCCAGAGTTTTCGCTTGCCGTAAAATTATAAAAACAATCACGTGTGTTTTCAGCAGTCAACGTGTTGACTCCTTTTTTTCAGAAAAGGGGGCCATTAAAATTTAAAGCAAAAAACCTATATCACTTAATTCGCTTCTATCCGAATTTCACACGGCACTGTACCATACCACAGAATACTAATATTTCCTATACAGTCCGTACAATGAGTGTCACAGTATAACTACCAGTCAGTATGGCTGTTTTGCACGCGGCGTTGCGCACGAACCTTATCAATAGTATTTTGCACACTACACACCGCTCAGAGCCCTCATATAAAACCGTTTGTGAGATATCAGGCCATTACAAGTGAGACTGTTATCAGAAGCGGAGAAAGCGATTATTGTAATTCAATAATCACTTTGTTATTGTTTTGCAATTTGGTTTGTCATCTGGAATCTATTAAGCGTCGCTAAGGTAAGATTTTTAGTTGTTTTTCGTTTGGTAAATTATGAGGACGTGCTATGAGGAAAATTATTATGATAATTATTATGTAGAGTCATGATAGTATTCTTTAGGAAAAAGGCAAAAGCAGACCTTTTTACAACATGGGTAAAGGTTCTTTTTATTATTTCTTTCAAGTCAATAATAATACAAATATAGATAATGATACTGGGTGCAATATTCACTAAACGACTAATTTTATTATGGACTAATTAAATGAGAACATTTTCAGAAACACATACAAAAAGATTGGTACAAAATTTACATTAGCATATTTTTAACGTTGTTTATTTTACATTTACAGATAGCAAGGTATCCTTCAATATGAATAAAAAATGTGAGAAAGCTGGATGTGTCTGCATCCCAACAGTTGGAAAACCTTGCATTTGCGTTTGCAGTAATGAAAACGGAGACATTATGCGATGTGACGACTGTAAGTGTACCAGTGGAAGATGTCAGTGCAAGTGCGATGATGCCAAGTGTACTTGCATTGTCACTAAAGGAGCTGATTGTATCTGCGTGTGTCGCGATGAAGGAGGAAACTACAGAACGTGCGATTGTTCCTGCAATGAAGTTAAGTCCTGCTGCAAGACAGAACGCCCTGTGAAGACTTGCGAGTGTTGCAATAAGCAAGGTAAAAAGACCTGTGGAATCGATTGCAAGTGTGATGGAAAGAGAAACATTCAGCGTCGTGATGCTACCAGAAATAATTACCAATGTGAGAAGGCTGGATGTGTCTGCATCCCGACTGGAGGAAAATCTTGTATTTGCGTGTGTGAGGATGAAAACGGCGACATTGTACAATGTGACGACTGTAAATGTACCAGTGGAAGATGTCAGTGCAAGTGCGATGATGCCAAGTGTACTTGCATTGTCACTAAAGGAGCCGATTGTGTCTGCGTGTGTCGCGATGAAGGAGGAAACTACAGAACGTGCGATTGTTCCTGCAATGAAGTTAAGTCCTGCTGCAAGACAGAACGCCCTGTGAAGACTTGCGAGTGTTGCAATAAGCAAGGTAAAAATACCTGTGGAATCGATTGCAAGTGTGATGGAAAGAGAAACATTCAGCGTCGTGATGCTACCAGAAATAATTACCAATGTGAGAAGGCTGGATGTGTCTGCATCCCGACCGGAGGAAAATCTTGCATTTGCGTGTGTGAGGATGAAAACGGCGACATTGTACAATGTGACGACTGTAAGTGTACCAGTGGAAGATGTCAATGCAAGTGCGATGATGCCAAGTGTACTTGCATTGTCACTAAAGGAGCTGATTGTGTCTGCGTGTGTCGCGATGAAGGAGGAAACTACAGAACGTGTGATTGTTCCTGCAATGAAGTTAAGTCCTGCTGCAAGACAGAACGCCCTGTGAAGACTTGCGAGTGTTGCAATAAGCAAGGTAAAAAGACCTGTGGAATCGATTGCAAGTGTGATGGAAAGAGAAACATTCAGCGTCGTGATGCTACCAGAAATAATTACCAATGTGAGAAGGCTGGATGTGTCTGCATCCCGACCGGAGGAAAATCTTGCATTTGCGTGTGTGAGGATGAAAACGGCGACATTGTACAATGTGACGACTGTAAGTGTACCAGTGGAAGATGTCAATGCAAGTGCGATGATGCCAAGTGTACTTGCATTGTCACTAAAGGAGCCGATTGTGTCTGCGTGTGTCGCGACGAAGGAGGAAACTACAGAACTTGTGATTGTTCCTGCAATGAAGTTAAGTCCTGCTGCAAGACAGAACGCCCTGTGAATACTTGCGAGTGTTGCAATAAGCAAGGCAATGTAACCTGTGAAAACACTTGCACGTGTGATAAAAAGGGAAGCATCCAGGTAGTACGTCGTGATGTTACAGTCAGGAAGAATTCAAGTCAAGAGGAAGAGGGCTGCAGAGGAAATCGTAGATGTGCCAATAACACATGCCGTGATAGATACTACGGCGTTTCCAATGAAACAGCTTGTTTGTGCTGTTACAAGAAAAGTACCCATGGAAATAACATTTGCATCAAAAATAGCTACAAAGCCATTCAAACTTCAAACTGTCTATGTGCCACAAATAAAAATTCCTGCGCTTGTATTTGCAGGAACGATGAAGGTACATTTTGTTGCGACGATTGTAAATGCGATGAGCGCAAAAAATGTGACAAAGAGGCCTGCATGTGTGTTCCTGAAAGAGAAGCCCCTGACAATAAATGTAGCAAGGCGTATTTCTTCAACAAGAGAAGAACTCAATCTTGCTGCTTGGACAATGCTAGAACATCCAAGATAGCGTGCTGCAGTGCAGTACAAAACTCCCGTTTGGCCAATTGTAAATGTTGCCAATGCTAATATTACGTCCATATCGCCAAAAAAAATTCAACAAGTTGAAAAATTTGGCATTTGCATGTGCTCAGATAAAGACGGACGATAATTGATTCTGCTTAATTATTCCAATATTTGCAAGGGAAATTGTGTGTCGAAGTGTGCCTTGAAGGGCAATTCTATTTGCAAGAATGCGAGTGATGTCATTGCTTGCGGTGATTGCAACTGCAATTAAATCTATTATGTTTTATCACACCGTGCTCACATGTAACCTCTAGTATTAAATAACCAATGTTTATTCAAGTTTCAATGTCGAGGTGGAGGATTTTTTTTATATCCATTATATTTTATTCCATTGTTAACTTTTGTACTATTTAATTCTTATGATTATGAATCCTAATAAACACGTAAAATACAGTAAAAGTTGTTTCTCTGAAAGTAGGAATTCCCTAATCTCAAATAATTAAATTTTGTTAAGACGAGTGGACTGTATCTAGGGGTTGTTGAGGTTATGAAGAGGAAAATTGGTTGGAAAAAAACTCACCGGTGGTCGGCACTTAACTTCCTTTGGAGGCGTCGTTGGGGGCCCCCTTTTGCTAATTGTTGATGGTACACTGATGGTTATTCACTGATTATATTTTATTTCATGTTTTTGATGGAGCGACGCACCGTGTCGGTTCGTTAGAGTTTTGGAAGAGTGTCAAAGAATGAAAAGGATTGGTAGAGTGAATGTGTAGAAAGGACTGAACGTCCATAATGGGAACGAATGAAAGGGCGGGAAGGTTTTAATTTGGAATGGTTGAATAAGAGGCTTTAACATTTATCTTCCCCCCCGCTGGCGAATTGATGAGACAGAAAAGTCTAAAACACATTAAAATTTGTTCACAACCACCAATGCAAAAATCTTGACATATGATAATTGTTATAAAATGATGTCAAGTGTTATTATGATTTAATGATCTGTTTTGAAATGAACTTAATGAATAATTGCTATATTTTCACACACAAAAATAATAATAAAAATTAAAAAAAATTATGAAATGATGTCTACACAAACTAGTCATTATTTGGTAGAGGACACAACTTCACAAGAGGTCGATCGAAAACACCTTGTGCAGTCCTGACTGAGGCAGATCGAGGGATACCGTCACGCCCAGGATGTAGTTTAATTATTCTACCAAAATGCCATCGCAGTGGGTGAGTAGTTTCATTTTTTATGATAACGAGTTGATCAATGTTTACTGGAGGTGATGCTTTAGTCCATTTCAATCGCTGTGATAAAGTGGTAAGATACTCACTATGCCACCGAGACCAAAAGTCTTGGTGCATTTTTTGCAACAGTTGCCACCGTGTAAGTCTGTTCATGCTTATGTTGGAATAATCAAGAGATGGCACTGTTGTGAGAGGCGCTAATGTTAAGAAATGTCCTGGGGTTAAAACTGAAACATCTGAAGGATCTGAGCTAAGTGGACAGAGGGGCCTTGTGTTCAGGATTGACTCCACTTGAGTCAAAAGCGTGTTAAGTTCCTCATACGTTAGAATTTGTGTGCCAACAACGCGATACAAATGTGTTTTTACGGACTTAACACCCGCCTCCCAAAGTCCTCCGAAGTGAGGTGCTCCTGGTGGGTTGAATTTAAACTCAATACGCTCCGTTTCACACGCGGCGCGCATGAGGTCTATCAGTTGCGACTGTGCGCCCTTAAAATTCGAACCACAATCGCTGTGGATCACATTACACCGACCACGTCTTGCTACAAACCTGCGTAGGGCAGCTAAAATTGCTTCTGTTGATAGGTCAGAAGCAAGTTCTAAATGTACTGCTTTGGTAGCGAAGCACACAAATAAGCACAGATACGCCTTCACAGAACGCGTACCACGATAACGTTGAAAAGTTATGTTAAACGGTCCAGCGTAGTCACAACCTACAGACTGGAATGCTTTGATCTGAGTAACACGAGAACGTGGCAAATCTGCCATTTCAGGTTCAAAATTATGGGGCTTTACACGAAAACAACGGTAACAATTTGATATAACTTGACGAATTGCTCGTCTTGGAGACAAAATCCAAAAATTTTGAAGTAGTAAGAACTGCATTGTTTGTAAACCAGGATGAAAATTTTCGTTGTGAGTACACTGAATGATAAGTTGTGTCAAACGATGCTTGCGAGGAAGCAAAGCTGGGTGTTTTGATTCGTAGCTAAGATCTGACTGAGAGAGCCTACCCCCCACCCGCAAAATGTGATTTTGATCCAAAAATGGGTTAAGTTTTCTGAATGATTTTTCAGGGGAACATCTGAACAAGATCCGCTGGAAATCACAATGTTCCTCTGCAACACTAATCTGCCTGTACATTTGCCGTACATCAGCAGTGAACATGATGGCATGGAGTCTAAAGCGTAAAAGAATGTTGGTAATATCGGCTTGAAGCTTGGGTCCTGTCAGAAGAGTGTCGTTCAATGAATGACCTTTGTTATCCTTGGCACTTGCGTCGTACACTACACGCAAGTCCCGGTCCGATTTTAAAACTGCGTGATGAGCAAGGTAATATGCAGTCGACGACTGACACTCGTTGGCAGGTACCCTCTCCATTTGCCCACTCGACAAATAATCCATGACATGTTGCTTATATTTTTCATGAAATGCCGGTTTTGCCAGGAGGCGCTTTTCCAGCTGCACGAAGCGACGAAGCGCAATTGGGTATGATTTTTCAAATGATGGTGGTGATTGATCACGAAAGGGCAAGTTAACGATGTATCGCCCAGCAACATCCCGTTTATGAGTTGATTGAAATATATCTTCACATTGAATATCTTCCACGGAGTGAGATTGCTTGTTATCTCCAGTAGGTATGTTGTCTAACTCCCAAAATTTCTGAACCGCAATGTCCAGGTTGGTGTCCACTGACACATGATTGATTGATAAAGGAGTGGGGAATGATGAATTTGTCAACGTTTTTCCCATAAGAATAAATCCAAATATTGTATTGATAGCCGTCGCAGCATGATGTCCACCGTCAATTTTTCCTGGTATTAAAATTTGTGGGAATATCTCACCACCAATGAGGATATCCACCGGACGAGAAGAATGGTAATTTTCATCAGCTAGTTTCAGATTTGCTAAGTGTTCAAAGTTTTGAACATTCACCGGATGGGTGGGCATGTTACCACAAATTTTGTATAAAGTCACTGCTTCCGTTGTGAATGTGGGTTCCACTTTTCCAACTGGTCTAATTTCCAGAAACACTTTGCTTGTAGAACATGCAGGAACCTCACCAATTCCAGACATAGGTGTTTGAGTCTTGTATTGGGACAAGCCTAAACGACGGGCACATGTTTTGGTAATAATGTGACTTTGACTTCCTGGGTCCAGCAGGATGCGCACCTTTTGGAAAGTACCTTGGCCATCCTTTACCTCCACCTCTGCAGTCGCAAGCATGACAAAATGACTACCTGATGATGAACCTGAAGACATATTTGACAATGATGTAACTGGAGTGATCACACCTTCCTTGACATTAGAGTAGGATGACGAAGATGTTTGATGGTAAGCAGCACTTGCTTGTTTATGTTGGGGGTTGACAGGACCACCAGTCTCTGTCCTCTTAGGAAAATGCAACAGACTGTTATGTCGCTGATTGCATGTCTTGCATGAGTGAGTTGAGTTGCAATTTGTTGTTATATGATTGGAACGCAAACAATTGAAGCACAATTTGAATTGTTTAATCACTTGAGACCTTTCTTGTGGGGTCTTTGATAAGAAGTTTGGACATGAGTAAAGAGCATGGCTTTCTTTACACAAAACACATGATTGATTGTTTGATTGAACCAAAAGCATTGTTGGTGTTGACTTTGGTTGATTGGTTGAATTCACACGCTTGTTATGATAATTATTTTGTTGCTGAACTACTGATTTGTTATTCTCATTTGAGAATAATGAGCGTTCTAGTGCACTGCATCGGTCTAGTAAAAATGATTTTAATTCATTAAAGCTTGGGAAATCTTTGCCTGTGCTAGACAACTCAAAGGCTTCACGAGATGCTTTATCTAATTTTGTTAACAACGAATGAAATAACACAAAGTCCCATTCTGAAGTTGGTAATCCCAGTGAACTAAGCATCGCTATGTTTTCACCGTAGACATCAAGCAAGTTCCGCAAGCTCTGGGCTGAACCAGAAGGCATGGCCTTTAAATTATTAATTTGTTCCCAACACATGAATGCTAAATACCTTTTGTTGTTGTATCGATTCACTAAAGCTTCATAAGCGCTCATATAATTAGCCTCAGACACATGAAAAGCACGAATTATATTTATGGGTTCCCCGGACAATGTTGTGATTAGGTATTGAAACTTTTCTATGTTTGTTAAATCTGTTCGCTGATGAACAAGTGTGTTAAAGAGGTCAATGTACCCCGGAAAATCTTTGAACTCACCTGTGAATGTAGGTAATTTAATCGGTGGAAGTTTAGTCTTTGGCTTGGGTTGATGACACGGTTGAGAAGGAGAAGCGAACTCCACTTTTGATTCTTTCAAGTATTTACGTTTTGCTTCGAGTACTTCGAAATACATGTCATCAGCTTGCTCTTGGAACACGGACTGCCCTTGCAACTCTTTATCATCTACACCGGCCTTTTGTAATTCACAAACCAAATTGATGTGGGCATCGTTAAAGCCCTCCAAGATAATGTCTAAACGGGAACACCATGTCTCTAACCGCGTTATAAGTTTCGGTTCGGATTCACAATTACGTGCACACAAAAGTGCATCGCTGAGCCGCTTGTGCGACAGGCTGCGTTTCGACTCCCAATGAGCAATCACGGTCTCACTCATTTTGAAATTTGATAGTTGTTATCACTTTTAGCAGAAATTTTACGCCTAAACTAACTTATTATCGCGCAAACTTTTATAAAACACACTTTACGATGGAGTTTGATAGTTTTCAAACAGAAACGAACACGAAACTGTCACTTGTTTGTCAAAAGTCACAGCATAAACACTATGAGAATGACCGTATGAAATGATCGAACGAACATCGACGAATTTGATTCGGTTTGTTCGTATTGCCGGCACACAAACGCAATTTGTCGGCACACAAACAAACACAATCTTTGCTCGAGTTACTTAGGCGCTGTATGTTACACGTAAGTATTAACACAATTGTTTAATGATTTATCACGATAAGCTGTTATTATTAAGTGTCGCATGTTACACATAAAACAACGATTGAAATGATAATTAATGTTCAATTTCACAAAATTGAATACACGAACACAAATGTTTTGATTAAATGGACTCTCCCAATGACACGATATGAAGTTGGACTCACCCACAGAACGAACACAGCTCAATACTTCCAACCTACCTAAACTCCAGCGCGTGTGCGCAGATCGGTGAAATACAAAGTGTAGGTATTTTTACACCAACCTTTTGCAAAGTTCCTCACACAAAATGAATGACTGAGTTTGTTTGATGAATTAAACACAAAATATGATATGCGTTGTGATCGATATGTTGATATGATGCTAATAATTCGAATTATAGGTTTTGCAATTTGGTTGTTGTGTGCAAATATGGCGGCTTGATGACGCTAAAATTTTCACAAGTTGAAACGAGTTTACGATTTGAGCATAGGAAACCGATTCTAAGTCGAAATCCGGTTCGACGAGGACCAAAAATGATGTTAAGACGAGTGGACTGTATCTAGGGGTTGTTGAGGTTATGAAGAGGAAAATTGGTTGGAAAAAAACTCACCGGTGGTCGGCACTTAACTTCCTTTGGAGGCGTCGTTGGGGGCCCCCTTTTGCTAATTGTTGATGGTACACTGATGGTTATTCACTGATTATATTTTATTTCATGTTTTTGATGGAGCGACGCACCGTGTCGGTTCGTTAGAGTTTTGGAAGAGTGTCAAAGAATGAAAAGGATTGGTAGAGTGAATGTGTAGAAAGGACTGAACGTCCATAATGGGAACGAATGAAAGGGCGGGAAGGTTTTAATTTGGAATGGTTGAATAAGAGGCTTTAACAAATTTTACCTTGTCAGCGTGATATGACTTCAAAAGTTTCCCTAAGGTCAATAATAGTATAGTTTTAACATTGAATGCTTCCATTACTTCGTACACATAAAAACCAGTCTACCTCAACCTTCCTACCATATACAGCCTCACAGATGCCCACATCTGATAAGCTACCACGGCTCCATAAAATGTCATGGCTTGTCAAAACTGACGTCTCTCACTTGAGTTGTCAAAATGACAGGCTACCTGGGTGGTATTCTAAGAAAACATAGTCTATTTTTTATCGTTAGTATAATTACAGTTTTAATTAGTATTCCGTGCTGTCAGTTTTATTGTTTTCTTTTTGACTTCTCAGATGGTGTTTATTTTTTATGGAGTATTTACAAATTGTTGATTATTATCTTTCTTTGGGGTCTTTAACATAACTTTGTGTTCATTAGGGTGGGCATTGGTCGCGTCTAATTTAATGTAACATATAATTGTTTTTATAACGATTAGTATTTACATATTTAATTAACTTTTTTTTTTTATATTCTTTGGAGTTTTAGTCTGTGGAGTAGTTTTCTGACTAGACTGCTAAGTAGTTAATAGGTAACGTCACGATTGAGTAAAGCGAGGTGGATGCATTACCTAAACTTTCTGAGCAGTCATCATTCATCCAACAAAACACTTCTTAATTTTGTATCACGATTTATGATTTGTTCAAATAATGGCCTTTAACGTTCGCACAGACACTAGAGCCGACAAGCAATACCCCAGCAAGAAAATCCGTACAAATAAACCGATATTATTACTCACACATATAAATGACGTTTTCGTCCCATCTATTCGAAAAGAGGCCTTTGTCTCCTGGATAAGTGCGAACAAAGTGGGTCATTCCAGCGCACTTAATAACAGTGACGACATGAGATTTGAATTTGAAACACTGTTTAATTAAAAAGTTTGAACGCAATTCGCTTCAATAAAATCCTGGTCGGTAGTAAAAAAAACAGCGCGTGCCGACGCAGCATTGGCTATACAAATTGAAAAAAAAAAGATTTTTTTCTCGTATGATGAAGTTTTCTCATAGCTTAGGAAGCATAGTGTTAGCAAAATGATTAAACATCGAGCGAAAAAAAATCGCTAGCGCCTTAAATATATTATTTTGTTCCCTTGTGATACAATTTACTATTGTACACTATCGACGACCCGACAATATGAAGAAGGTTCGCACAAACAACTTGTCTATACAGCGTGTATTTATCGAGTGTCGTCGATTGTGCTTGGGCGCGGATTGCGCCAGGAGTGTCCATTCTGTACGTAGTTCTATGTTTATTCTGTGACTACGCAAATTAGTTTAATTACATCAACAAAGCAACACGACAAGTTGCTCCAGTCATGGACCAGTTGCCAAGTGAGTCATCAGATCGCGGATAACCGAAATAGTTAAAGTTGAACCCACGGTGGCCGCGGTTAAGGCCGTGACAGTTTCCCATGGCGTTACTGTTATCGGATTGTTAACTGGTGTTGTTAGCAAGGTGTTAGCACCACACTTTGCGGTGTTGTTTTAGTTTTGTACTTTTTTTGAATTCTACAAAATTTTCTTGCGTTTGTTAGGACGGCGTTTCAGCGTGTACTTTTTTAATTTTGACTAATTTTCTGGCATTTGTCAGCACGCTACTTTAACGCGTTCACTGCTGAGCCGTTTTACTTTTTTTTCGGTCTTTTGCGAATCTTCTTTTAGTGTTTGTGAGTTGTGTCGTAACTTAACTCAATCAGCTGTGCGGGTGCACACAACTGGTGTGATAAAATTGTCAATACAGCAGTGCGGATTCGCATGCCAGCCGTGTTTTACACTACACTGAACTACCTATTGATAAATTGAGTTTCTATAAAATATATTGACCATTTCCTATTTTTCAACTTATTGGGAACGACACGGATCAAATAGTATAAGTAATTGACCACTACACCCGCTTTAAGAAATTCTAACGTATAATCAGCTAAGGACATTCAAGATAAAAATATAATGAACGCAGTAAAATAAAAGGAAAAGTTACCTAAAAATGTTTCTGCTCGTGTTAAAGATTTTATCTCTTAGAGAATTTGAAAGTTTACCATACACTAGAAGATGCGACCCATTTGCTAAGCCAACTATGAAACAATCAGTGCTTTTGGAACAAGAATGAAGGTCAAATGTCTATGTACGTTTACTTACATTTATTGTGTGTTTTGTTTCATATTTTTCCCCTTTTTCATAAAATGACAAGACGAGCCAGTCCTTCACCAGATGGTAAGCGCTCCGCCTGCTCATAACAGTTACAGTGCCACCCAGAACATTACATTGCACAATCTTGCGCGGCAACACTGCGCTCGTCACTCTGAGACATCGGCTTTATAGTCTCACTATGCCCAGTAATTTCACAGGAAACAGTGCCCTTTAAACCAGAACACAGTATTGTTGCACACTACTGCTTGGCGGATGAATATCTGGCAAAGGTACTTCCCCAGGCGGTCTCTTGCAGAAGAGGCTTCCCACTACCGACAAAAAGAACGATTCTGCGTATAGCACCGTCAGCTAAAAGCAATCTTAAAACCCCATGCAATCCGCACAAGACGCAACAGTTACCCCATAGAATTCACCAAGGAAATTCTGCCGCTGGAATCTAGAACATTGTCATTGTCTTTGGCTAAATTCTAGAATTTCTAGACCAAACCCGGCTACATTTGGTATAATTTACGGCGCGGTATTGGCTGGTAACTCTATCTGAATCCAATTACTTGTTCATTTTAACTAAGAACTAGAAAACCATGGATACGTAGGATTTTGTCTTACAAAAGCCTTTATTTAACATCACTTATATAATTATGTCCTGGAATTATGGAAGTCAATTTTGTCCCAGTTCCTAAAATTAAATTGAGTCGAAATTTTACATGCCTCTCAAGTTCCGGTGACAGCGAGCTGATCTGATGATAGAGACGGAAGGTAGACACGGAACTACTCCGTGACTAACAGTAGACTGATGGTGTTTCGACTCATTCTAATCAGCTTGCAGTACGGAATACGATACGGCACGGACGCTCAAAAAAAAAACTATGTT
Source organism: Campaea margaritaria (assembly GCA_912999815.1). NCBI lineage: Eukaryota > Metazoa > Arthropoda > Insecta > Lepidoptera > Geometridae > Campaea > Campaea margaritaria. The sequence goes on from OU538801.1 coordinate 2,105,037, forward strand.
TGTCGCCTTCGTAAGGCTAAATTAACACAGTTAAAAAAAATTATTTACACCGACTAAAAGATTAATTCAGTGGCTATTCAAAAATGTGCGTTTCAATGAATAATATTGATTACAAATGACGGTATATCCACAGAGAGATTGCTCTGAAAATTTGTTAAGGCGCGATCAAACTACGCTAGGCTTATAGGCAACCCACACATTTTCTTTATAGAAGTCTTTTAAAGATAATGTGGTTATTTTCCTTGGCTCAAGAATGCCAATAAGGTTGAAAGTGCATTGATAACCTTACCGCTCACAGTAAAAGCTCGCCCTATTGCCCCATTTCCGTACAATTCACACATTCCACATAGCAGTGTCAGTACATAATTTGTATTTGTAATTAATTGTCGAATGCAACGATATGTACCGTTATTTTATTGTATTAACGGTCGGTTGCCTTATTACGAATTTCACAACAGACTTGCGATTGACGTAAATCTTGCGATCTTTGCTGATAAATTTCATAAACTGCGTTGGTTTCCATCAATTTGCAGTCCTTTTGATAGTGACGCCAGTAGGTATGTATGGTCAGAGTGTATTTTGCGATAGTCAACGCAATAGACGAGCGATCGGTTTCCGTAATACGGTTTCTAGTGACATTTTGTGACCGATAGCGTATCAATTGCTGCCGCTTTGCTGCTGCTAAGTTTTACGTAATCATGCAGTCCTTGTGCTGGCGTTACATTTGCGTTCATTTGTTGATGCAGTTGGGTAAGCGAAGCGAGACCAATTATTTTTTATTTGACTGAGTGACGAGACGAGCAAGTCGTCCACCTGATGGTAAGCGCTACGCCTGCCCATACAGTAACAGTGCCACCTAGAACTTTGCATTGCACAATAAAGGCTCTAAAGTCTCATGCCCAGTAATTTCGCTGGGAACAATGCCCTTCAAACCGGTGTACAGTATGTTTGCACACTACTGCTTGGCGGTATAGCTACGCTATAGTTATCAACTAAGCCTCGGTCACGTGGTATGAAGATGTAGCCCCAGCTTTAGAACTAACGTGTTGGGTTTATAAGTACATTGTTAGGTGCTTAATTATAGTTTATTATTTAGTTTGACGGTCGGTTTACAATTTAAGTGCAATTATCATCAGTTGCGCTTAATTAATAGTGATTCATATGCAAATTGCAATGCTTTATGAAATAAATTAATAATTTTATTATGAAGTTGCAGAATAAAAGTTAAGCGGCAATTTACGCTTTGTGATTCAAACATTAGGTATTTTAGTGGCTGAAATTCAGTAGTATTGAAAAATAAAGCTGCGTATAAAAGTTTTGCGCTCTGCCGTTTTTGTTTCTATGCAATAGAGACACCCTAAAATTCTTACTTCAAAGTAAACAAACGAGCAGGTCCGTTACTTGATGGTAAGCGCCACGTCTGACGGTAAGCGCCTATAGCAGTTACAATGTTGCACAGAACATGGCATTCGAAAACCTTCCAAAATATAATTTCAATAGAATACAGTTTACTTCACAAACACAACTTCTTTATTATAATTACTGGGAAATTGGGAATGAACGAACACACACACACATAAATACACAAGTCATGACTAGTCCATTTATTCACATACAAACACTAGTCCCATGACTATGATCTAGTCTATTTAACCACGCCACTCAATCTCAATATCAAATTGTCACGTCCCACAAACGGCCCGTTTACCAACAACGGGACATCGATAACATCAAACACCCTGTGTCATGTCGCACCAATTTGTTTAACTTACAATATGACACTTACCGTAACTTAGCTGATCTTATACTGATAGTAGGGTGGTGTCTATAGGATGAGCTACGGCGATTCATTTGTTAGTTGCTGGTTTTTTATAAGTGGGACATTTCATTGTCTTGGGACATCGAGGTACAAATTGATCACTCTGTATAATTTCGAAGTTTCGAACACAACATTAGTTTATTTTTTTATTTAACTTACAACATTATGACACTTACTTACCATGACATCGCTGATCTTATACTGATAGTAGAGAGGTATCTATAGGATAAGTGATGGCGTTTCATTTGATACTTGTTGTTTTTTTTAAAGTGGGACGTCGGATTGTCGTTTTATAACTGGGCTATCGGTGAATTGAACACCCTGTGTTTTTTTTTACAATCTGACAGTTAGTTGGTAATCCTTACTATAAAAAAAGTGTCCCAATTGATTGCAAAATTAATGCTAAGCCTTTACTTGAACCAAACATCGCAATAAATAAGGCGCACCACACACGACCTAACATTACACGGCTCGCGGCCGTACGTCAGATCTCAAGATGTGCGGTTGCGACCGACATGCCGCCTGACACTGAAGACGGATTACAGGTGGGATGAAGCCTAGTCACCTAGATGTACCGTGGGATTTTTCATTTGAAGATGATTGGAGAAATTAGAAGGCATTTGTTAAGGTAATAAATAAGCATTAATAACTAAATGCAGCCCGCGGTTTCAACCGCATTATTGCAGTTTTTCCACAAGAAATCGTAAAGCCCGTGTCACACATGAAAATAAAGTGAAGATCGCGAAATAACAAGAGTAAAACAAATGTCAAATCGCGAGCTTATACAAAATCACCTTTGTAGAAAAAAGGACATTCAGTTTTTCCCAAATTTTCCAATTTTCCGGGCAACTAATCCAATATTTTTTCCTTTAACCTGATCGCAACTATTAACAAACATTATAAAACAAAAAATAGCCAAATCACTTAAGTCGTGCTTAAGTTATGGCGTGACCTAGGGAATTGGGTTTTCTTTTTTATTTATATAATAATATACATAATAGATAATGCGTCACGGTCACACACAGATCCTAATCCCTAACAAAGCTTCTTTGTAGGTGGATCAGAAAATATGAGGACCATTGGTCCGACAAACATTCAGATCTATATAAATAAATAAAAATTAATGGCTAAATGTGTTGCTAATCTTAAAACTCGAGAACGGCCGGACCAATTTCAATGCCCGGAAAATTGGAAAATTTGGAAAAAACTGAACTACATTTTAAATTTTTTTTTATTCCGTTATTTTTGTTGTTCATCCATCATGACACATCGTTTTTAACCTGAGAAACATAGAGTTTTTGCGGGAGACTGTTATTACGCGGGTGAAACCGCGAGGCACAGCCAGTCACAGAACAAATATCCAAATCCAAAACAAATACAAAATATAGTTCACTCAAACACGGGACATACAAAAAAAAACATTTTCGAAAGAGGATCATTAATCATTTCCACAAATCCGTAAATATATAGCACAAAGTGATAAAAATTAAGATAATGGTTGCTTTCTAAAGATTTATTCGGTACCCGTAAACCAGGATACGTATCTACAGCAATAAAATCAATTAGCATTAGAAAATTTAGAAATTAATATAATATTAAATTACAAAATCATTAATATTTCAAATCAACGGATATCGTTGTTTACTTTAACGATGTAAAAACTCGTATATTTGTCTATCGGCGTTTTTGTGTAAATTTTAATATCCGGTACACGACATGTTTCTGAATACCTACTCATTAAAACGAAAAAAATATACAAACAATTTGAAATTTATTTGTATTTCAAGAACTAATCTGGTTTTCCATTGACAGATTAATGGGTTAAAAGAAATTGGCAATTATAATTATGTATAATTACAATAATAACGAATACTGATCGCTATCAAAGCCTGTTTTCAATTCTAGTTGCTATTTAATTTTTACTGGAACCACTGTTTTTTTTTAAATTAAACTGGTTTAATTTATTTAAACACTTGACGACACGTGACATATAATTTTTTTTCTATAATCATTAATTTTAAACTTTTTTCGTGTGTATAATATATTTGATTCTTACTTTTCTTAAAGCAGTCCTAGTGGATATCATAAGCAGAAGGGAAATATTATTACGTACAAAAAAAAAGGAAAATCTGCTTTCTTTTAAAAAAAAGTATTTTTTTTTATTAAGAACGTGATAATCTGGAACAGGCAATTATTCCTAACTGACATTTTAGTATTAAGAGCAGTTACATGCAGATTGAAAGGGCAAAACCATCAAGAATGCATGTCACAATATTTTAAACGCGTGTAGTTTTTTATTTTATTTTTTATCTTTATTAACGATTTTTTTACTGAACGTAATCTCATCATCATCAACCCATAACGTCCCACTGCTGAGCACGGGTCTGCCCTCACTTTCGTGAGGAGGGTCAGGCCACAATCCACCACGGGGGCCAGGTCCGAATTGGTGGATCACATACCTACCCCCGAAATAATTCTCGGGTGGGTATGCGGGTTTCCTCATGACGTTTTCCTTCACCGAAAAGCGAGTGATAATTACGTACATATGATTTACAGCAACACATTGGTACGTGGCATTGGGATTTGAACGTAATCTAAATGCTTATATTTTTCTTTCTATTTACAAAGGAAACTCATATTCTGATTCGTTGGAACAGAATTTTGGACCTATGGGATGGAGTCGACTTTACATGCCCTCTGTAGTACAAAGGGGGTAGTAGGCGTTTAAGAATGGGAAACAGGACGGCTTTGTTTTGTTCTTTTTTGTTGTTAAGACGCCCCGTCGTCATTTGTTTAGCTCTTAAATTTTTATGAATCGTTAAAACTCGAGAAAGAAACCAGTCCGTCCTAATGTATTCTGATGTCTACGTACGCGCGATTCAGTACCTTTCGTTAACTCCGTTACCGATCGACTTAGCTTGACGTACGATTTTAATTCACGATAATCGAATTGGAGATGAACACTCGATCTCAAATCGAAATCGATATCATTTTATACGATAGCAGCAGAAATTCCATCTAATCCTTGTTCGGTAACTATCGAGCATTACAGTTTTGTACCGTAATCGACAGCAAAATCGATACGAATCTTAAAATCAATTGTCTTGAATAGCTCAAATTCTTCTTCGATTCACAAATGATAATGAACCGATCGAATAGTTCTGAATCGCTTAGCTGGAGGTCACCCTGATAATGTCACTGGCATCTTCCAACCGGTTCGTCAATTAGCCTCCTAAATGCCATGGTGGACGCGTTTGAACGTAACGTATGTATCTGTCAGAGAAACAAGAATGTTAGGAAAGGAGCGCGCGTGGTCTCTTGGCTACGAAGCTCAATTTGTTCTTCGTAGTCTGTAAGTGACATTTCTGCTGGAGGCCAGGACGAGCTTTATTTTGATAATAAAACATACACATACATATCAAGCGGTGATAGCCTAGTGGGAGAACGTCCGCCTTCCAATCAGAAGGTCGTGAGTTCAAATCCCAGTGCAGGCACGTACCAATGTGTTTCTGTAAAACATATGTACGTAATTATCACTCGCTTTTCGGTGAAGGAAAACATCGTGAGGAAACCCACATACCTACCCGAGAATTATTTCGGAGGTAGGTATGTTATCAACCAATCCGGACTGGACCCCCGTGGTGGATTATGGCCTTACCCTCCTTACGAAAGTGAGGAGAGACCCGTGCCCAGCAGTGGGACGTCATGGGTTGATGATGATGATGATACATATCACACCTTTCTCTCGTTGGGATAGACAGAGACTACATCTTACCACATGGTACGATCACTGTGGAAAGCAGTACACCAACTCCCTGACACGATCTACTGGTTTCTGGAACTCTAGACCAATAGGCTTTGTAGGTATAGGGCCCATGTGTGGTGGTGTCATATCATTTCCGCCTAGTCACATTCACGCAAAGAACATCAATCCGTTTTGATAATAATAGTATTTGGAACGAAAACTAGTTGGACAAGTAAAGATTATTAGCAAGCGATTTCTTGTCACTTTCATAACTCATGTAAACAAAAGAGATAGCAATGAAAGAGCTGTCTTCATTATTTGTCTCAATTTGTTTGGGAGTCTTCAAGGCACAAGTGAATAGGTTACTTCTAGGAAAGCGTGTACCATCGTAGACCGCATTGTCACATACCATCTGGTGAGACAGTGGTCAAACGTGAACCTGTTTATTAATAAAAATAATTAGCTTAGCGTGTGGCAATGCCACGATCGAGTACATAGATCCTTACCGCTAACTAGGATTCCCTGTGTGTAGGAAATCAGAAACTTTAAGGAGCATGGTCCCGCAAACACCCAGACTGAGAGCAATTACCTGTCTGTGGTTCACACACATTTTTGCCCACATAGACCTATACCTACTCATTGACATTTATAACGCAAGGCCGGTGCGTAGGTGTTCTGCCTACGTACTTTAACACTACCTGTAACCCGCAACTTCGTCCTCGGTGGTATTTTGTTATATCGATATTAGAAACCAGGTTATTGAAGCTACTAATACTAGTTATATCTATATTACAAGACATGGTCCGTGATGGTCTTCACTAAAGGGCATTGGCACCAAAAGGTCTAGAGCATTTAGAAGTCACGACGCCAGTGACCACCGTATTTATATCAATATCACGGTTTCTTCTGATTTAATTTAGGTATTCAATTGTATATCAGTTTTTAAGTTAAATTTTAAGCTATCGAACGGCGAAAATCACATTGCAACCAGTTCAGTTCTTTTTAAATTATGCCGTAATAAACAGACAGGCACCACGTGAACAAAATCGTGTTTAGTACCTACATAATATTAATTCGACTGCTAGACTACACATTTTTACATAATACTATGTTGGTATTAGGAGAAATTAAAGCGATACATTTATTTTTAAATAACATCTTTTTAATACCAGTAGAGTAGAGGGTGTCAGGGAGTTGGTGTACTGGTTTCCGCTGGGATCGTAGCAGGTGGAAAGATGTAGCCTTTGCCTATCCCGACGGGAGAAAGGCGTGAATGTGTATTATGTATGTATCCGATTAATGTAAAGTAGAATATAAAAAAAAAACTCTGTATATCTTTTCTTTTAATTTTCCTTGAACATTTCTTTTTGTCGCTGACAACTTTTATAAACGTACTAGCTGTGCCCTGCCACGCTTCGCTGTGGCACATTCGCACATTCGCTGATATGTCACGGATGAAAAAAATAGATAAAAACAATCTTTGATGCGGATTATATAGCATGCTAAAATTTCAGCTCGATCGGTGCAGAACTTTTTGAGTTTATGAAGCGTACACAAACCAACATAATATTTTTATATATATAGATAGTTAAGACAATGATTACTTGAACACGTCGAAGGCTTACTAACAGATGCAGTCATACATGGATCACAGAACTGTTGTAGGTTGACGTTAGGTAAGTTATGATCATTGTCAATGATTTCGAGGTCAAGTGCACATGTTGCTCAGTTGTGGACATGGTCACCGATTCACAAGGTCAATGTCTGATCATCTGTTATGTGTTCAGTTTTTAACTAGATTGTAGTAGACAAATTTTGGAATAACATTCCAAATCACTTATTTTATTCTTATAAGCTCAATGTATCTTTTCGTTTCTTGGAAAAACTTCTGCCAAAACGCACTTGGGCGAACAATGACGTCTAAATTAGAAAATTCAAAAAATACCCAAAACGACCAATTAACTCAATCTAAATCCCTAACCCCATTACACCACTGAGTCCAAGGTCTTGCTCTAGCTACCATATTCTTGATGATGACGTAACAAAAATAGAAAAAAAGATGGCGGCGCTTCCCCCGCCGCCGCGCGCGAGTTATCACAGTCCTCGCACAACGTAACAAATTCTTTGATCCGTTAGCTATCGACTGGTGTAATTAAATTTTATATCTAGATGGTATGTATGTAGCTGCAACACTGTATTCCCATCAGTTTTCTGAATTGCCTCCCACTATGGAAGGAAATTTCAAGACGTATTTACATCATAATCATACTACCCACAGCGCTCAACTTTATCAAAGTCTCTAGCGCCATTACACCACTGAGTAAGGCCAAGGCGCTATCCTCTAACACATAGTGTCCACTCATACAGTTGACGCACCTGTGTGTTTTACGCCGGTAGTAGTTGGTAGGTAGCCTTGGCATAGTTTCCAATCATCGATCATCTCCAACAATAGACATAGTCATTTGTGGACATGACGTGACGGAAGTTGTATTTACGTAGTGGGTATACTGCAATTTAGTTTAACTGTGGTTACGTTGTGACGTTATGTTAAGTATCTATCTATGTGCATACTTAAGTATTTATGTAGAAAAGCTAACACCTCATCTTGTTTTCTGTCGACTCATGAAATTCTCGATTCATTTATTCGGGGCAAGCGTAGCGCTTACCATCGGGTGAACGATGGCTAGCCCCACTACAAAAACGTATTGAACGTTACGACCGTTCCCAGCTGTAAATCACCTAAAGTTTCCACGACCGTGATAAAGACAGTGTTTTCAAAATAAACATGATTGTTTTGATGAGCCAATCAATGTTTAATTGTTTTATAGCTCTAGCTATTATCGCAATCAGAAGGTGCAGTTTGGGCTGGCAAAAAACGTTTGTCAATTTTAGATTTACTGGGCGTATGAGACTTTCGAGCCGATGTCTCATGGTGACGAGCGCAGTGCAGTGCCGCACAGGATTATGCAATGCAGTCTTCTGGGTGGTGCTGTGATTTTTATGGGCAGGCGTAGCGCTTACCATCATGTGAACGTCTTGCTCGTCTCGTCACTCAGTCAAATCATCATCTACCCATATCGTCCCACTGCTGAGCACGGGTCTTCCCTCACTTTCGTGAGGAGGGTTATGCCATTATCCACCACGGGGGCCCGATCCGGATTGGTGAATCACCTACCTACCTCCGAAATTCGGGTAGGTATGTGGGTTTCCTCACGATTTTTTCCTTCACCGAAAAGCGAGTGATAATTACGTACATATGTTTTACAAGAAAGACATTGGTACGTGCCTGCACAGGGATTTGAACTCACAACCTTCTGATTGGAAGGCGGACGTTCTGCCACTAGAATACAGCCAGTCATTAAAAAAAAAAATAATAATAGCTCCATGTCAGATTTGTAGAGTTCTATACATTTGTCGTGTCTGTGCGTATGCGACGATTCATGATCATGGGTGGCCGTACATTGTTGATCAAAGGCGACGCATTACAATTTTAATGCGTATATATTAAACCATGATACACAACTAAACTTGTAATAAACTGTACGTAGGTAGTAATACTGTTTTGTTCGCAAATTGTTAGGAATGTAATGGGCAATATAAGTTTATTTTTGATTTTATTAGACGGAGTTTAATCGTGTTTTACTTCAAAACAGGGCATGTTTGAAAACCAATTCTAAATACTATCCGATGAAAGATTTTATTATACACGTCTGTTTTCTTGAAACTTGTATTTGAAATTTAATTGGAATTAATACCATTTTTTGGCGATAGCGAATTGATATTATAATAGAGACGGAAGGTAGACAACGGAACTCATCAGTGACTAACAGTAGATCGATGTCGTTTGCCCTTGTTGGAATCAATAATCACATTGCAGTATCGAAATATCCATTTTCAGATCTTGTCTGGAAATGTTATGTATTTAAAAATAGTAGATTGTACCACAAGGGAACAAAATAATGTATTTACGGCGAGAGCGATTTTTGAATCCAGAGCGAAGCGAAGGATTCTATAGTAGAATCCCGAGCGTAGCGAGGCGTTCTAGAGTAGAATCCTAAGCGTAGCGAGGGAGTCAAAATACTTCGCTCGAGCTTAAATAATTTTGTTACCGTGTGGTACACGATACTTTTCACCCCAAGCTATGAGAAAAGTTCATCATACGAGAAAAAGTTGACACATTGTCCCGTAACGTAAGTAATAAAAAAAAAACAAAATAAATAAATATGAAATAAAAACAAAATAAAAATAAAACAAAAATAAATAAAATATTTATTTATAATTAATTGTCATTTTTTTGGCAATAAAAATTCATTTTTATTGATTCTTGCATTTATATTACCACTCTTTATTGAAAAAACTCCAAAAATAAAGCGCGCGGGAATGACCCACTTTGTTTGCACTTATCGGGGAGCAAAATGCCTCTTTTCGAATACATGGGAAGAAAAGATATATTGTATGGGATAGTGACCGCATTTTCATAGACCAGGCTATACTGCAAAACTAGTGGTATCTCTTTATCAATAAGACCCTTAGAGACATCTGATACATAGGTACGTATTTTTCCTCTTAAATGCAACCCAAGAGGAAATAATGTGTCATCGAGATGCACAAACAACTTGCCAGTAATTCTGCGATAAAATCTGTTAGCATTTTACATTCATGATGCAGCTATAAACCCACGCCGAACCTGCTCAGTAGGTTGTTATGTCATGATGTCATGGCGTCAAATAAGGACGGCCATGCGAGCCTTCTTTGGCCTTTAGTTGGCTAAAGGACTCTATACACCACCAAATCCGTCCATCGCTGCTGTATGTCGACTCAATGATCATTAAGATCCAGTGTTCGTATGCACAAATGTCGGAAAGTTTTCTAATCCGATTCAGACACATTCGAAACACGACTTTCCGATAGTAATTGTGAATAACTTTTTTCCAATGCGTCAGATCCGGTGTTCATCTTTTGCTAAAATTTCCTGTATTTCTTTATTACGTTACGAATTGACACTACAAGGACAATGTTCCACAGATGCGTAGAATCTTTATAAAACAAACTAATTTTTGTCCAAAGATATTAAAAAATAAATTATTGTGATCGTGTCACATCAGTTCACATTGTTCGTTGACTGAAAAATACGAAAGTCGTAAATTAAAAAAATTACATGCAAGTTATCAAAATACACAAAAGTAATCTAGTCACGCTCATGCGTACTCACGAGCGAGAAGGACAGACAGTATATTCATAATGCGTATTCATTGTCAAGTCTACATTGGTGCTGTACGCTTCTTTGTCACTTCATTGAGTACAATTTACACACTGCCTCACAAGCTAAATGGCCTGACGTCCAACACCGTTGGATGGTGTATAAAGCCCTTTAGTTAAGACTGTAAATCATTAATTGGTTATGTCACTAGGTTATACATATTTTATTAAAGCAAGTAGTACTTTTATGGGTTTATCTCATTGTTTTTACTGTTCTGTAGTTACTGGCGGAAGTGAAGTCACTACAAGAGAATATGAACATAAAATTGTAACATTAATTATTAATTCAACTAGATACTTTTTAGCGGTGGTAGCCTAGTGGGAGAACGTCCGCCTTCCAATCAGAAGGTCGTGAGTTCAAATCCCAGTGCGGGCACGTACCAATGTGTTTCTGTAAAACCTATGTACGTAATTATCGCTCGCTTTTCGGTGAAGGAAAACATCGTGAGGAAACCTACATGCCTACCGGAGAATTATTTCGGATTATGTTATCCATCAATCCGGACTTGGCCCCCGTGGTGGAATATGGCCTAACGCTCCACACGAAAGTGAGGAGAGATCCGTGCCCAGCAGTGGGACGTTATGGGTTGATGATGAGATACTTTTAAATATTATGTTAGGACCAGCTGCGCCCCAATTCACAGATGAGAAGGATCCTATGTATTATTTCAGAACAAGTATATTCATAGCAAATACCATCAAAATCCATTCAGCTGTTATAAGCATTATTACTATCCATTAAGCTGAGAAACACACTATAGGACACATGTATACAACATATATACACAGAGAGTCATCGAATTAGCCTTATCTATTCGCTATTTGACTAGAATAGCAAAATCCGGATAGCTCTATTCGGCTAGGATTAGCTATTCGCCTAGCATTAGCTATTGAACTGGAATTAGCTTTTCAACTAGAATTAGCTATTCAACGAGGTAACTTCGTCAGCTTTTTGGGCAAATTACGAGAAACAAGTAAACTTTAACTACCTTGCAGCCAGTGTTCTTGGCACCATGCCTCATGGACACCCTCTTTTGTTAGATTTATAAGTTTTAGTTTTTGTTAGTTTTCTTCTAATTTATTTGTATTGTTATTTAAGTTGTGTCAATAAAGTACCCCAATTAAAGTAAACTTTCAAATAATATTATCTGAAGTATCGTCTAAAAAGTTTATTATATAACTTTCTAGGCGAACCTTTGACCACAATCTCAACTGATGGGAAGCGGCGATGTGGCCGAAGCTGAAGCACGCCTGCCTAGAAGAGGCCTATTCACTCTTGACTTCAACACACATGGGTTATGTTTAACCGAAACACAGACGAAGGCAAAGCAGTCCTTTTAAGAAGCATGACGCTTCGTCCTATCTAATGTAAGGTACCTTTCACCATTAATTCAGGTTAATTAGAACCCGTAAAAATAAACTACCCTAAAAATCATGTGAACCACCTGTATTAATATCTTAATTCATAACACTGTACGTGATCAAAAAAGCCTATTTAATTACAGAAATTAACCTTGGTTTTAATTACAGCGGCCCAGATGATTCAGTACCGGATTAATTTTACCTATAAAGCTTGTCTCGTGTTTAATGTTTACCATTCAGAATTAGAGTCACGTTTGAAAAAGTTCAAAAGAGCAATGTCTCAAGGTTACGAAAACAGTGCAGTGCCGAGCAAGGTTTGCAAAGTTATGGGTAACACTGCAACTGTATAACACACACACACTCATACTGTGAAATATGTATGACACCCATAATGTTTAAATATTTCATCACATAATGTATGAAACCGATACCTTTCTGATGCATCACGACACGACACGGCAGACAAATGTGAATCTAGCTTTATAGTTTTTCGACAGGGATGAATTAAGGGAGTGAAATGGGGCAAGAAAACATAAAAAAAATGCATAGATAAAATACGAATGTGATCGTTGCTTGATGGGAAAATGCAGAGTACCAGCGGGAAAACGAGAATTAATTAAGTGAAATCTTAGGCACAGATAGTTTCCTGTAAAATTATGTCACCATTACCCGCTTTACAAACCGACAATGCTTCTCGGTATATTACAAAGATTAGGTATTTATTGCCATTTGCGGTATATTTACTGTTAACTGACAACCAAATGCCTTTTACGCTGGGACTGTGTGGTAATCTGTGGGATAGGGTACTGCCCCAGTGATTGCGGCGATGGTAGCGGAGCGGTCAATTATGTTAGTGGTAGATTTTTTATTCTCTATGGCCTAGATCTGGCACTGTCTCACTTGGTATAATTTTTATTTACAATTGTTAATATCATTTGCTATATACTTTTAACATGAGATTTCATCGGTGCAAAATAAAAATAAGGAGCAACATGAGCTTCCACTTTGAGAATAATATGGATTCATACACTCGTGTTTTTTTTTCGTTCGCTAGTATACCTACTGAAGTGTCATATAATATTTTTAACTAAATTGCACATTCATAGGTTGATACTTTAATTATTCTACATATAATTCTATTTCATCAAGTCTGTTAACGATATTTTCCTTCATTAAAACTTCGGAAGCATCACACCATTTTTTTCGGGGAAGTTGGTTTTGAACCCATGACCGTACAACGCGGCGTACCGTCCGAAATAAAATACCCAACGTGCAATGGCCGCTTCAATTAGAATGCGGGAACACATTTTTATTATTGTGCGAATGATTTTATTACGCCTTTTTAGTATAAGTTTTTACCGAAGATAAAGTCAGTAATTAATTCAAAACGGGCCAAGTCACGAAGTGTTTTTAATAGAACAAGAAACTAAACGTTGCCAATTTAGTCAATTTAGTTGCCAATTTAGTTGCCAAGTTAGCTGTAACAATTAGCGGCTTTACTTACAAACTCCCCTCAAAGTTACCGTACATAAATGTACTAAGAACTTAAAACACGTGCTTAACTTTAAGGGGCGTTTAAAATTAAAGCCTTTATTTCTATAAAGACAGCCTAGTTAGCGATGGCTTAGTGAGAGAATGTCTGCCTTCGAAACAGAGGGTCGTGAATTCAAATCCCAGAACGCCATGTTTCAATAAAACGTATGGACCTACGTAATTTTCACTCGCTTTTCTATGAAAGAAAACCAAAATTTCTGAGAATTACTTCGGAGGTATGTAACCCACTAATGTGGACCAGGCCCCTGTGGTTGGTTATGGCCTAATCCTCTTCATGAAAGTGAGACGAGACCCGTGGCAAATATGGGTTCAGATATATTCTAATTTATTTTTTAACTAGCGGCGCGGTGTCACCCGCGTTAACTTATATGCCTCAGGAATTATACATTTTTACGTGTTAAAAAGTACCCTATGTTCTATTTCAGGATCTGAAATATCTGTATACTAAATTTCATCAAAACCCGTTCAGCCGTTTCGGCGTGAAGAGAAGACAAACGCACAAACTTTCGCATTTTAAATAAAAGTGAGGAGTAATTTTCCTGCCTATCGTCGCAATTCTGACCAATGAAACGATTTCAAAACCTTTAATACTTAATCAAAGGCTCAAAGCAACTTATACTTAACTGTACTTCTTAACGCCCTTGACTTTTAGCAAGTAGTAAGCAAAAGTCCATTTCCTACTCAAGCCCTATCATTAAGCTAAATTACATTTTACTTACATAATGTAACAATGTAACAAAGAAAATGCCAGCTTATATTCACACATAACTACGATTTTTTTTAAGATCGTATCAAAAACGATTAAGTACTTCCATTGTTTGTCTAGTTGTGAATGAAATATGGTATTTCTCCGGACGAAATTTGTGGCAAAAATGATTGACAGCAATCTATCATGAGAACTGTGGGTTTTTCTTGTTTTTCTTTGTCTGATTACCATTTTTTTAAATCTGCAATTCTCTTTTTAACACGTTAAAATGCTGAAAACACACACGTTTTGCTTTTATAACGTTACGGCAAGCGAAAACACGCCTGGCGTGTGAACCCGCACTGCTTTATTGACAATTTTATCACAACAGTTGTGTGCGCCCGCACAGTTGATTAAGTTTAGTTACGACGCAATTCCAGTAAACAGTAAACACACACGTTGAGTTAGGATTCGCAAAAGTGCCAAAAAAAACCCGGTTCAGCAGTTATCCTGAGCATTAGTAGGGGTCTCTAATGAGGAACAAATTTAGTAAAGTTAAAAAGCCTTGATCTTGTTTTGTCCAATAGTAGGGGTATTGAAAAAACAATTGACGGCATCCGAGTCGTTGTAGTTGGTAAGCCGACTGCGAAGCATGAGGTTGCGGGTTTGATTCCCGCACAGGGCAAAGCTTTGTGTGAACCACAATATTTGCTCTGAGTCAGGGTGTCTGTAGGTCCTGATTCCGTAGCAGGATCCTTGTTAGATCTCAGGATCTATGAACGTCATCGTGATCATCATCACCATATGCAGCTCATCCAACCCACTGCAGGGCATAAGCCTCCTCCCTCTTACGCCATTCATCCCGGCTTTGGGCCGATCTGGTCCATGTATTACCCAACAACATTTTGATGTCGTCGATCCACCGTTGTATCGGCCTTCCGCGATGGTCATCGTGATGTGTTAAAAAAAAAATAGGGTCTTCTAGTGTCAGTGTTTTT
Source organism: Campaea margaritaria (assembly GCA_912999815.1). Taxonomy (NCBI): domain Eukaryota; kingdom Metazoa; phylum Arthropoda; class Insecta; order Lepidoptera; family Geometridae; genus Campaea; species Campaea margaritaria. The sequence goes on from OU538801.1 coordinate 2,120,459, forward strand.
GAGTGAAAACTGGAATTACCTAGGTGAAACCTTGAAGCGCGGCTAGAGTTTCATCATCAGCATCATCATCCGCAGCCTTGAACCTCCCACTGCTGGGCATAGGCCTCTCCTTTACCATGCCATTTGCCTCGGTCCTGTGCCAATCGCATCCAGGCCAGGGATGTCAGACGTACCAACTTCTTGGTAAAGATACTAGTTTTTAATATCACGTACCATGTACCAAGACTACTCGGTCCTTGTATGCAAAATACCAAGATTGGCCGTTAATCGACAAAAATACACCGATAATACTGAAAAACCGACAAATTGTAGATCTCTACAATAAATATGAAATATCGCATATGAAAAAAAAAAACATTCCAATCAGAAATTAGATTTGCTTTATGATATCAAACTTTTTAATAGCAAGCCGTCTTGATAAATGGTTATCATTTTCCATCATACTTATTACTAGATGTTCGGTGGTGTAGTGGTAACATTACACATACATTTTATATCCGAAATGCAATATAATATCAAAAATAAAGGTTTAAAGTGATGTTTCTTCGGTGCTTTCGATAAATACTGCCCTCTGTTAACGGTATACGAAATTGAAAAATATTTTTTTTTCACTAGGATGCGATTTCCGACACAGTTTATATATCAGTATTAGCAGCGGCGCAGCGGAGCACAGACGTACTAGTTTTTCGTTTTCAATACCAGCTTTCAGCCAGCTCGGTACAAGGATTTCTAAGTGGCCGTCTAACATCCCTGATCCAGGCTCGATCCGCGCTCGTAGTTACATCGTCGGCCCATCTTCCTGCTGGACGACCGACGCTTCGTCTCCCCTGTCTCGGCCACCACTCAGTAACCGCCTCACTCCACCTGTCGTCACTACGCCTGGCCAAGAGCCCTGCCTGCCCAGCTCCATTTAAGTCAAAATAGTGTTCCCGACATCCCGAACTTTACTCCAACGCCGGATGTCCGCATCAAAATAATGTCACTGACTCTTCTTTAAGATAATCTATGCTATGGCTAAAGAACAGACTACCTAAACAGAAATAAGAAATTACATTACAAGTATCTAATTCATTAACGCACGTGGGCTCAAATATTACCTAAGAACCACTAAAATAATTTCCACATATCTCTGCCCAAAGTTATCTTCATAAATAAAAATACGGTATCAGGGTTGGCACGCCTCTGTGCCAATAATCCCAATGCATGCTTAAGACGCAATAAGCGAGTTTTATAACCGACTCCGCATGGACATGAGTGATCTCATGATTGTGTAATACTTTCGCTGGTGCCGAGGTAGGGCTGTCGACTGGTTTAGCAAGTTTTTTTATTCTGTGGATTCTGCCGATTTTGGACGGTTTTCTGAGAAACAATGACCGGTCTCCGATAGGTTGTCCAAATTGAAAGTTACATTATCTTAATGTGTCAAGTCTTTTTGCAGTGGTAGGCCTCTTCTTTTTTTTATATTTGACTGAGTGACGAGACGAGCAAGGCGTTCAACTGATGGTAAACGCTACGCCTGCCCATAACAGTTACAGTGCAACCCAGAACTTTGCATTGCATAATCTTGCGCGGCACTGTACTGCGCTCGTTGGGATGTGTTAAGTAGAATACTGTGGCTTTAATTGTTTCATACGCTCTCATGTAAATCTGTTGACCCCAGTGGGTACTACAGAATATTAATATTATATCTATTTATCCTAAACTGTATATTTATGACGTAATAATGTACAAATTGAAACAGAACAATATTTGAAATTGAAATAAAAAATACAGATTGAATTTAGGCTGTTTTCATGATATTTCTTTAATGTTTTTGGATTTCTTATTATATAAAAAAAAATACTCGTAAACTATTTCCTAGGCTCCAATTTTCTAAAAAAAAAAACTTTTCAAATTTATTGGCTCTACATTTATAGAGGCCATTTAAAATTCGATTACAGATCCCTAACAAAAGAGACAAAAATAAACATTTGATTTTTCCAAATTTACCTACTTTTGTATTCGATACAACCAGCTAGCTACTTGGCGCAGGATTTTACAAAACTTTTACAAGAGAATTTCATACCGATAAGTTTAAATTTATCGAAATTTTCTGTATTTTCAAACTACGTTACTTTGCCTCGCAGCCCTCGGTGTCGGTTACCGGTCCGAATCGAATCGTTTGCGAAATTGTCGCTCGTGGAGTAAAGAGATTGTAACGGACGCTTAATGACTCATATGCCACTAGTAAGTTTACCCGTGATTTCGCACGCCCGCGCACGGAAGTCCGAGGAACGATTTGAAAAGCAACCTGGTTCAACAGTTTATGACCATTTCGTTTTCAAAATCTTCAATGTACATACTTTTTGGCCTTTACGGCTATATTATAAGTATAGATTTCTAAATTATTACGATCTGCGCCTGCGCAGTCGGTCGTGAGGCCGCGGCTCTATCAGGTTTCATAGTGGCCAAGATAGTATCAGCAATTTAATTTAGCTTTAGGTACATGTACGTTTATAAAAACCTTCTTTCGGACTGAAAATGTGACGTTATGTTTGCATTTTTGTCTAATTACATTTTGTTTTTTAGGGTCGCGTTTTACCCTTTGGGTAGGGAACCCTAAAAAACAAAGTGTAATGAGACAAAAAGTAAACAGCGAGGCAACGGTCGGCCGTCACCGCTACCGCTCGTTCCGGGTCGCTGGTGTTCCGGACACCAGCTGTTGGTACCACACCTGGACGTCGGATTGTGTAACTGTTCTTGAGACTTTAGCCGATTGCAATCGAAGAAGGAATGTTATAGCTTGCTGTTACTCGTTTTTTTTTTAAATTATAAGTTAAAGAAATAAAAGAACTATAATAGTAGATTGTATCACAAGGGAACAAAATAATGTATTTACCAGTGTTCCAAATTCAAAACTCATTTCGTCACTGTTAATAAGTGCGCTGAAATGACCCACTTTGCTCGCACTTATCGAGGAGCAAAATGCCTCTTTTCGAATACATGGGATGAAAAGAAGTTTTACTTCACTCATGTGGTCTATAAGCACACTCGTTTCTTTTTTTTTTGTTGTAGAATTTTGATCTCATTGCTTGTTTGGAATATTTGTTATCTGTGTAATTGCACTATTTTGTCTATGATTGATTACTTTTTTGTTTTGACTTCACACGATTTGTGCATTTAGTCTGTGTGAAGTATATTAATAATATAAAGTTTTATATTTATTCAAAACTAGCTGCGCCCCGCGGTTTCACCCGCGTAGTTCCTGTTCCCGCGGGAATACGGAGATTAAATATAGCCTATGTTACTCGCTGTCAATGTAGCTTTCCATTTGTGAAATAATTTTTTAAATCGGTGCAGTGGTTTAGCCGAAACCTTACATATTTCCATAAAAACTTTCATCCCCTATTTTTACTTTACCCCACCAAGGGTAAAATTTTTACAAACTTTGAATGTCATATTTATTTATATTCATTAAAAGCCTAAAATATAAGTTTCAAGCTTTAAAAATGACGAAACTTCCATAAAAACTTTCATTCCCAATTTCAAACCCTTACAAAGCTTTTTTTCGAATCAAAAAGTACCCTATGTCCTTTCTTAGGCTTTAGACTATCTCTGTACCAAATTTAATTTCAATCAGCTCAGTAGTTTAGGCGTGAAAGAGCAACAGACAGACAGAGTTACTTTCGCATTTATAATATAAAAGTAAGGAAGTAAGGATAGTCAAAATGTTGAGAACCACTCAGTGAGTAGTCTAATTAGTTTATCACCTGAATTAACACATAGGATTCTTATTAAAATGGACGGTTTCGGGATAATACTCAACGCGGGTAAACCTCGAGGCGCAGCTAGTGTTAAATAAGGCTAAATCTTGTACCAAAACAATTATACAGAAGTAAATTTCGCGCGTCGAAATTCACAACTCCGTGTTCGGTTCACGAACTGCAGTAAATCTAACATTGTCTCTACAAATATTGGACCAGCCACACTCGCATTCCGTCACGGAATCGCTCTGAAATTTCATAATTTCAATCAGTTATTCACATTAAAAACTTCTCAAAGCCGTGGCCTAAATAAACTTTAATGATTTCGTCTCGCCACCGAAACTTTTAGAACTATATTTGCACTGCTTGATTCTAATGTGTGTGTTACCAGTAATGCGTGTAATCAGACGTTTTATAGAAAGCCTGGGCAATTCAACGTACAACAAGAACGAATATATAAAGAGAGAATTATACGTTACGTATATTTTTTAAAACATCTTTTATGTTTTTTTTTTTTATTATATTTTTCTACTGTGTGTCCCAGCACACATTTGGATTTTTTGTTTTTGTTTTGTTTTTTTTGTGCATGGATTAAAATCAAGACACACCTATAGTGCGACCAAGGTTGCAACTTTCTGAACCAAACAAATTTAAATTAAATATGTTTAGTGTTTACAAGGTTGAATTATCGACTCGAAAATAACAAAAAGAACAGGAGCGCAGTGCAGTGCCGCGCAAGATAATAAATATGGGCTTTTTATGCCAAATATGTCAGATTTGGGTTTAGCCATTGTTCCGAATGACTGGTTTACAAAATTCTCGGTAACATCTCCACACAATATAAACACGTACACCTACAAAGACCATTCTGAAACAATTTACTACCAGACATAAAGTTTAAACGGCCGTTTCGTTACACATTAGCATGCCGAACATCTTTCGAAAACTGTTTGGCAACACCGAAATCGGACCTTCGGGTTGATGTCGCAAACCTTTGGACTTTCGGCAACATTGACAGCGATAATTAATAACTGATTATTATGTTTATTTTATTTAATGACAGTAATATTATAATTAATTTTAATTATTGTGTTTATTTTAATTAAAGTGAAATTTTGTATGGAAGAAATAATTTTCAGTCATACTTAGGTTGGTTACGTTCTTATAAAATTATGGATAATTATTTCCTTTGTATTATTTTTATATCTAGATAGTATTTGTATCTTAATGAGCGTTTAAAGAAAAATCCTTTTCAAATTTCATAACTTTAATTCAGACGTAATTTTACGAACCTTTAAAATGCGTATAAAAATTCACTCAAATCAGACAAAAGGGCCATGAATATAACTATAATCCTACCCTAGAGCCCTAAAAACAAAAGGTTGCGTAAATCAATCGACTCACCTTGATAATCCGTATTTTGACAGCTGGTAGTCAACAAAGGGTACAGTAGCACTTGTCTGCGGTCATCGACGGACGACAGCCGAGATCAAAACTATCCGGAAGATTCGGAACGTCACTAAACTTAACTGTCACATACACAGGGTCGGATTCGGGAGCACTGGGACGAAAATCGACGATCGAATGTCGGAGGAACGTCGCCACGTGCGTGCGCGCAGCTCACCGCGCGGTACACTGACTGTGGACCGCCATTTTCTTAGGTAGTGGGGGAAGAATCCGAAATCCTCCCACACTTTAGGCTGTAAATCCTTCAAAGGTAAATAACTTGAGAACCACTTGACCAATTTGGATCAAACTGGTACCACGCTGTAGATAATACATCTGGCTACAATTTGGGGTATAAATCATTTTGTTGTGTTTAAGGAATAAGGAGCAGTAGCGTTTTTAGTAGGACCGGGTGGAGGTAGGAAATAAAAGCTGCGCAGCAGTAGGTAGAGTTTACAGATGCGTAGGATACGATTCGCGAACAGATCGGTGAAGGTTTCATTCATTGCTGGAGACGCAATATGTAGAGCAGTCTACTATACATACAGCTATTTATATACACAAGTTATTCTATAAGGTTGTATATAGAATAGAATTGAATCATTTATTTGCATGAAATGTGAATACGTAATAAGTTGTAACAATTAGAAGGTTCTAACACATTTCGCTAATTGAATAGCGTGCAACATTTAAATAAATTTAACCTATGACGGGTAAGTAAATATAATAGAGGTTAGTCTTAGCAAGAAACCCTCGAAGTTTTCCCGATTTTGGTGACGCTTTCTTTTGTAATTATTGCCACTTGAGAGAAAGAAAAGCTTTTTTTGAAACAACTACAATGAAAGAGTCCATAGTGGTGTTGGCCGAGCGGTAGACAGGTGCGCTTAACAATCCAAAGCCACCAGGTTCTAAGCCTCGTTTGTACTATCTACTAATACGAGGGTGAATCAAAAAGTTCTTAGAAGTGCATATATATGAAACCTTTTTGGATCAAGTTCGATATTCAAATTAAAGAGTGTCTATCACACTATATTTATGCAGACTGTCACTTGTTTTTGTCAGTTCGTTCGCATGTAATAAATTTTTTTGTGCAACGAGTTGCTAAAAAGTCAAAATTATGGATAAAAGTGAGTTACGTGCGGTGATAAAATATCTCAGTTTGAAAAAAATGTCTACGAAGGAAATTTTTTTGGACATTCAGCAGACATTAGGGGGTGATGCTGTACCCTATTCTACGGTTGCGTACTGGGTGGCTGAATTTAAAAGAGGTAGATCAAGCTGTAAAGATGACCCGCGTTCTGGGCGGCCTTCAACCTCCGTTACAGAAGAAAATGTCAAAAAGGTTGAGAATCTGGTTTTGGAAGACAGAAGAATGACTATAAAACATATAGCTGAGATCCTAAAGATATCTTTTGGTAGCGTTCAATCCATTTTAATTGATTCACTGGGGTTCAAAAAAGTGTCTGCAAGATGGGTGCCAGGAATGTTAACCGACGAAAACAAAAAGCGACGTTTGGAAATTTCCAAGCGTAATCTCGAAATGTTCCAGCGTGATTCGGATAATTTTTGCCGTCGTCTTGTCACCATGGATGAAACGTGGGTCCACCATTTTGATCCTGAAACTAAAAGACAAAGCATGTCTTGGAAACGACCATCCTCTCCATCCATTAAGAAATTTCGAGTTGCTCCTACCGCTGGCAAAGTTATGGCCTCTGTGTTCTGGGATAGTGAAGGAATCCTTTTTATTGATTACATGCCAAAAGGCCAGACGATTACTGGACCCTATTATGCAAATTTAATCCCGAAAGTGCGTGAAGCGATTAAAGAAAAACGTCGTGGAAAACTGTCGTTGGGCGTGTTGTTCCTTCAAGATAACGCTCCTGCTCATCGATCGGAAGTTGCGCTCAACGCAATCCGCTGTGCTGGCTTCAATCTCCTTGACCACCCACCATATTCTCCGGACTTAGCCCCAAGTGATTTTCACTTATTTCCAAAATTAAAAGAGGAAATTCGTGGAACAAAATTTCACGATAATGACGCGGTTATAGCTGCCGTAGAGGACTTTTTCGAGAGTCAAGAAAACAATTTTTTTTCACAAGGAATAAGGAAGTTAGAAACGCGTTATTCTAAATGCATTGCATTGGAGGGAGATTATGTAGAAAAATAAAATATTATTATTTAAATCTTTGCATTTTTTAATATTGATTCCAAGAATTTTTTGATTCACCCTCGTATAATATATTGACTTATTTTTTTGTATTTCTATACAAATGTATAGAAATACACATGTACACACATACACACACATACACTTGTTCATGTTGTTTGTATGTCCATTTGTGTTTTGTATTTTTTTTGTGTTTTTTTTTTATATATAAGATATTATTTTTTTGACGTGTAAAAGTGCAATATTTTGCCTATTTACAATAAATGATTTGAGTTTGAGTTTGAGTTCGCTTACTAAGGATAAAGGAAAACATCGCGAGGAAATCCACATGGATAAAAATTGCAAAACTTGAGGTAAAGGACCCAGGTACGGCCTGCGTGGTGGGTCACAGTTCACTGTGGGCCTGCCCCAGCAGGAGGGATGAAATAGGATGTTGATGATGAAGATGATCAGTGATCAACTGATCACAGATGAAAGATGATAAAAATAGTACAGTTTGATAATAGTTTGCTTCTACGGCGTAGTAGTTTAGTGGAGCAAAAGTCGAAAAGAGCAAAGTGTCGGTTCCTTTCCCGAAAGTGAAATTGGTGAACGTGAAAAAAATACTTGCGACGATTACTAGATTTTAGCTGGAAAATAGTCATCCGTGTTTTGACTCAAATATATTAAGACTTAGGTTAAAATAAAATAATGAAATTAAAAAAGATTTACTATTCTGTGATTTGGCCGGGTTGTTCCCATAAGTCCGTGATTTTATTCCCAGCCCGATCCACAGCTTTTATAGTTATACGATTTAATTCCCAATAGATTCAAGAAAAAGCGCTGGATCAATTTCGATAAAATCATATCGGATAAATCAATTTATAATATACTAGCTGTACCCTGCCACGCTTCGCTGTGGCACATTCGCACATTCGCTGATATGTCACTGATGAAAAAAATAGATAAAAACAATCCTTGATGCAGATTATATATCATGCTAAAATTTCAGCTCGATCGGTGCAGAACTTTTTGAGTTTTTGAAGCGTACACAAACCAACATAACATTTATATATATATAGATAGATGTACTTACATTCGAATTTAGAACCTCCTCATTTTTTGAAGTCGGTGAAATAGACACTGCCTGTAGTGCCTACAGTCTAGAATAGAATAGACTAGAATAGAAAACTCTTTACTATAATAGGTAAGTACACCAAAAAGACAAAAATGCCTACCTACAATACAATATAATCTACAATATGTTATAGATTTAAAAGAAAATACTTATAGATAATTAGTGTAACGATGGGCAGTCTTACTGCTTAAACCAATATCTTCCAGACAACCTTAGATTGGAAGGATGAATTATTGTCCCTACTGTTTGTTCTACTCCCGCCGCCCTCAATGAGAAACTCCGTAAGGAATCGCGTTTAATAGTTTTTAAAACTTTGATCAGTTGATATAATATATTTTCTATGTATGAAATTTTTGGTCGTTTACTGCTCTATTATGTAAGATTAAGCACAATAATATATATACACGAACCTATAAATAATTATTACTCTAGTAATTTGTTTGAGATAAATGGAATTTTGCTACAAGCGACATCTAGTGGTTTAAGCTGAAAATTATCAACCAACGAACCAAGCATAATATATGAATGGATTTGGCAATGATCTATTCATGAACTGCTCCGGGTTCTATTGACTTCGGCTAGATGGCAGCAGTGCAGAAATCATGCGAACTTGAAAAACAAAAAAAAAGGAACGCATTGATTAAAACTATGGTTTATAAACATTATTTATGTACCTAAACAGTATATATATTTTATTATAATCATGTGTGTAGTATATATTATAAATATATGTATTTTTTATTATTATTTATTAAGTATAGTGTGTATGTGTATAATTAAAACATTTAGTATTAAATGTATTGTCTGTTAAATACTGTAAGTACGCCACCCACCCTACTATCGAAAAATGTTTTTTACTGTCCATCCAAAGGTTGTCTGGAAGAAATCGCTTTCAGCGATAAGACCGCCCATTGTTTACCCATTGTAATTCTTCTGTACTGTGTTTATTTTTGTTTCTGGTGTACAATAAAGAGTTTTTCTATTCTATTCTTATTTTACAAAGATGAGAAAACTAAATTTAATAAGAAAAAACAAGTCGACATTTTTTTAGACTAAACTCTTTGGTGCTGTTGTCCATAATTAATATCTTTAAAAAATAAAACATTTAAATAAAAAAAAATATAACAATATACTATTGAACTGCTATAGTATACTAGTCGTCGCAAGTGGTATTTTTATATTTCCTATTTGTAAAATTAATTTAGTGGTACTAATTCTGTTCCGGTTTTAATACTTATAAACTTATAGCTGCGTCCCGCGGTTTTACCCGGGTTAATAATTTGTTATTCCATAGCATAGGAGCAGTTAATTATTATGGGATAAAAAGTAGGTATCCTAGTTAGTCCAGGGAGTAAATTTCAATGTGCCAAATAGCCTATGATTAATTACAATTTTATATTAAAGAGCCTCTCAATTATTCTCGGGTCATTATCAATCAATTCAAACACACGTAAAGTTAAAACTTAAAACACAAGTGATCATTGTCTATATTTTAGTTATTTCAACTGCAATGTTTTTTTTTATTGACTGAGTGACGAGACGAGCAAGTCGTTAACATGATGGCCAGCGCTACGCATGCCTCTAACAGTCACAGCACCACCAAAAACACTACATGGCGCATAATCCTGCGCGGCACCCTGAGACATCGGCTCTAAAGTCTCATATGCCCAGTAATTTCACTGGAAACAATGCCCCTCAAACCGGAACACAGTAATGTTTGCACACTACTGCTTGGCGGATGAATATCTGGCAAAGGTGTGGACTTCCTGGCGGCCTCTTGCAGTAGAGGCCTCGCACTACTACGTCTATGACCGATGACCACGAACTCTTTACCCCAGAAAAAAGTAAATTAAAAAAAAACTAGAACAAACCAACTTAGCAATTAGAATCACAATGGGCGGTCTTATAGCTTAGAGCAATCTCTTTCAGACGAGCATGCACGGAGAATAATAAAGAGGTACATTGTGAACTTTCAGAGTAAATAAAAACATTACACAGGACATTAGGTAGGCAAATACTGATTCCGTATCTTAACCATTTTTAGTTTTGCGTTTGTCGCAATTTTGTCTGTTTGTAAGATAAGTGAAGCAGTCACATGCTTTAGCTATAGCTACTTATTATAGCTTAAGGTATTAAGGTACCTACATTGAGATCCTTGTAGTGGAACAATTCGCACGCCTGCAAAATAATTCGCGGTTCTTTCTTTAATCATGCAGTTGGTGTTGCTGACGCTACTTTTTGATGTTTTGACGTTTGGTTCGTGTATGTACAGTACTAAAGAAATGGAGGGATATCCTACTGGATATTTGAGTGACTGTGAGTATTTTTTTTTATATTATACACTAGCTGTGCCCTGCCACGCTTCGCTGTGGCACATTCGCACATTCGCTGATATGTCACTGATGGAAAAAATAGATAAAAAAAATCCTCGATGCGGATTATTTATCATGCTAAAATTTCAGCTCGATCGGTGCAGAACTTATTGAATTTTTGAAGCGTACAAAAACCAATATAATATATATATATATATATATATATATATAGCTTGTTTTGTTCTGTTTCCTTTATGGAGTTGCAATATAAATCGTGGTTTTGTAATGATTGTTCTGGCAATACTTCTTTTTTGTGAATCAATTATTGCGTCGGGTCCAGACCGGACGTCTATTACTAAGTGATCGTTATAATGACATGGTACTTACTTATTTATTAAAACTTTGTAATTACTAATAATCATTATTATGAAAATAAATATATGAATTTTTTTCTTTCATAAAAAAATTCTCGGAATATTAAATACACTTCAAAACAAAAAAAAAAGTCAGCGTTTGTACAGGGGCAGCAAACAAATAAAAACACTAAAGATGAAAGCAAAAACTTTGAAAAAGATGTGATTAAATTATAATAAGTATAACCATCTATCCCCCTACCTTTGTTTACCTATTGTAATTCTTCTGTACTGTGTTTATTTTTGTTTCTGGTGTACAATAAAGAGTTTTTCTATTCTATTCTATTCTATTCTATAATAATTATGCACCTTACAAGACTTTACAGTTGATAATTACTTGGCTTAGATTAAAAATAAATAAATGGACAATAAACGGGAAATCTCGAAATTAAATAAACAAGAGACAGCCTCGGAGTAAAGTTCGCATTATATACAAGAAAAAAAAAATATAGGTAATGTAGGTATTTTCCAAGAATTATAAATTTAAGCGCTTTCAGTACTTATGTATAGATAACTTATAACTAAAAAAAGTTTTTTTTTGGTTTGGCTTCGCACGATTAGTGCCTTAGTAGCCACAGACATAGACGACAGACTGTCACAACATGGTTATGTGTTTGATTGAACGATCGAAACAAATCATGACTTCACAAATTCACATTTAATTATTTTTGTTAAAAAGGGAGCCTAAATTGCTCCCGTATAAAAATTGCTTTCCATCAGGTGGGCCTCTTAGCGAGGTAACCGACGAATAACGATCCTCCACGAACTTACCCGATCGCTGCGAATGAAACGCTTGCGTGTTTTAAGGATGCACAGCACCATCTAGTTAGTTTTAGAGTTACTAATAGATATTTACTTTCACGCCATCTACTGGATTTTATTTCTATATTTTGCGTTTAGTTTATCTACTATTGACATTTCAATTGTATAAAATTTTTCTTTTAGAAAATAACTAATGAGTGTTGACTATTAATATTTTTATACAATATTAACTAAATAGTTGATAAAAAATATACGAAATTACAGTTTATTAATAGATTATCCATACCCGATGTTTTGCATTCCGAGCGATAGCGAGGGAGATAATAGAAAAGATTATGACGAGTTTTAATTCGGTTACAAGATAATAAAATAACGACGCACAATTCTTAAAATCAGTCGGTGTATAAAAAAAAATACGTTTTGTGTGTTTTGCATTTGGGTTGGCACAGTATTATAATTATTATTATTTTGGCCATAGGTGCCGGCTTGAGTAGAATTTTTTCAGTGTTTCTTTTTTAGATTTTTATTTTATACCAATTTTTTTTTAATATATGTGTGTATTTTAAAAATGGAACAACGAGACGCTGATCCATCTCATTACCACAGAAAATAAAATAACTACTACGAAAGAAGTGTTATTGCTAAAAATAAAAAAAATAAAAACAACTTTTTTCTCATCGTGTGTGCCTCTAACAAACACACTTTAGTCCCAATACGTTAACGTCACGTTAACACTTTAGTCCAAAACAGAAACGTTATTAACCGTGGAGTCGCTTAATAAGAACTATATTCATAGAAATATCTATGAATTAAATTAATTTATCTTTTTAATTCATAAACTTATGTAGATAGAAATAAAACATGTTTTAAGTCGATAGGTAACTATGTATTTTAATTTTACTTGGAACCTTAGTTATTGTTATGACCTTATCTATAAGGCTTTTACGGTAAGGAGATGTTTCCTGTAGGTAGGTATATATTGTAGATATCAACCTTGAAACTCCATCAGTACCTTTTATCGCAAAGTAAACTGGAAACAGTCAATGTTTGTCCAATGATACCCGTTTCCTTAACACCAGATATGGTTCAAAAAAAAAATTACTGAATGCAACAAACACTTTGTCCGAATTCTTATTTATGTGCCCAAGGAAGTGTATTCTTCCATTAATCATTATTTTCACGAACACGAGTCATTGAACCACAGATGATTTCTACAGTTTCATTTTTTTATTTTTGCAACGGCACTAAATGGTATTGTGCTGATAGTGACGTCATAGGGTTGAAATCTTTAAAAAATATTTAATAAATAACTATCCCACAGTAAATCGAAATATTCAAATTAGTTTCTTAAAGTGGTCAGAAAAGGAAAACGACCGCAACTTTTTTGGAGGGCATAATGTTTTGTAATGAAAGCGGTGGTAGCCTAGTGGGAGAACGTCCGCCTTCCAATCAGAAGGTCGTGAGTTCAAATCCCAGTGCAGGCACGTACCAATGTGTTTCTGTAAAATATATGTACGTAAATATCACTCGCTTTTCGGTGAAGGAAAACATCGTGAGGAAACCCACATACCTACCCGAGAACTATTTCGGAGGTAGGTATGTTATCCACCAATCCGGACTGGGCCCCCGTGGTGGATTATGGCCTAACCCTCCTCACGTAAGTGAGGAGAGACCCGTGCCCAGCAGTGGGACGTTATGGGTTGATGATGATGATGATAATGTTTTAAGATACCTAGTACCTGCTAATTAAATAACTATAATTAAGTTTAAGTCTTTCCACATGCTGCGATCCTGACACACCTCTTTCGCTCTTCCACTTTCTCGAGTCCCTTCATGCATGCTCTTCATATCTTCATTCTGCAAGAAAACGAAACAACGGAAGAATTACCCAGGCCACATTAATAAATGTTAGGTACCTACAAAAATTCCGGATCTAGGCCAACGTGAACACGATTCCTCGGAAAGTTTGCGCATGCACAGTCACAAAGAAATGTTTAAGTGTGCCTTGCCTTTTTCTCAGTAGGTGGGAAATGCCAGGCGACCAACCCTAACTCTACAAATCCTAACTCGCTTCCAAAATACGAATACTGTGACACTTTCTGCGGCTAATTTCACGATGGCGTAGATAAATCGACACTATTGATACACTTTCCAATATCCATTCCAGGTCCAAGAGCAGACCAAGAGCCCATCATCACCAACAAGTCTCTGAAACGTCTCACCATCCTCCTCCAAGGCAATGGCACTGCAATAACAGCTAGGAAGATCCGCTATAACTACTTCCAGATGAGGGAGCTTGGAAAGAACCCTAACCTAGACTTCAGTAAGAAGACCGTGGTGTATGTGGGAGGTTTCCTGGACAGCCCAAACTTTCCGTTCGCGTCATCCATTGCTGTTGTTTACAAGAGTTTGGGATACAACGTCCTTTTGCTTGATACGAATTATTTTACTACGATGAAGTATCCTTTGTGAGTTGATTTTTATTTTATTTTGTTACTGATAAGAGTCAATTTAGCACACGTAGCTTGTAGCACTGGCAACTGTTGGGGACTAGAGGTTCTCGAGTGGCGACCACGGCCCGTAGGACGGCCCCTACAAGGCAGATCGACGACCTGGAGGCCTACCATGCCATCTTATAGCGATTAAATTGAAGACCTAAACTGAACCGCGTCGCATAATCGTACCGTGACGTCTTATTTTTTATGTTGCTGCCATTTTCAACCTAAAAAGGATCCCGTTTAGGTTGAAAATGGTGGCAACATAAAATATAAGATGTCATGGTAGGCCTCCTGGTGCGAGTCGCAGGAGCCGCTGGATGCAAAAGCTAGCAAGAGCTCGTTGTCGTCTATGGAGGAGGCCTATGTTCAGCAGTGGACTTCTTCCAGCTGATGATTATGATGATAATGAACTGCAAATTTTGTACGCCGAATAGTTTTAAATATTGTCCGTTCTCTTGTCGAATAAGCTGACCCCAAAAAAAGGTTTCCCTAAACTTTTTAACTCAAGATTCGATGAATGAAAAAAATCGAAGAATTATCTTCTGGATGTATTTATTCAACAATTATAATACTTACTTCCATTTTCATTATCTAGGCCTCATTGTGATTGAGTATACAATATACTCTGTGAAAAAAATATGAAAATATTCCTTCAAAACTACTAAACTGTTACAGGGCTTCTCTCTACGCACGTACAGTTGGCAAGCACGCTGCTGAAATGCTGGCCAACCTCTCCAAGCAAGGCCTCGACTCCAAGAAGCTCGAGCTGGTCGGCCTAAGCCTTGGAGGCCAGACGGTCAGCTTCATCGCTAAAAACTACCGCCTGTCTACTGGAAGGAACGTCTCCCGAATCACTGGACTCGATCCAGCTGGCCCCTGCTTCAGGAACCTTGGTCCCGAAGGCAGGTTAGATCAAACCGATGCTGATTTCGTTGACACCATAAATACTAACATTGATGGCTTTGGAATGGCAGCGCCGGTTGGACATGTTAATTTCTACGTCAACGGCGGAGAGTTCCAGCCTGGAGATATCGTTTGGATGCCATGCAACGTCATTTGCAGTCATATCAGATCATACACTTTATGGATGTCAGCGTTACAAAACCAGAATTCTTTCATAGCTATGCAATGCGCTTCCGTGCAAGAGGCTAGAGCTAAGGACTGCTATGACAAAGTGCCTCAGGTTACCAATGTAGTCGGACCTAAAACTGATAAAAGCAAAGAGGGCATCTTCTATTTAGCAACAGACAACAATTTTCCGTATTACTTGGGGAGAAAAGGGTTGAAGAGGGAGAATGAATATTTTTCCTCGTTGATGAGAAATATGATTAATTTGAATGATATGAAAATATGATATGCTGATGTTATTTAACTTGTTGATAATAATCCATTATATTATGTACCATGGAAATTACAGATGTGTGCAAAGAAGGTTCTAATTTTATGTGAAACAGAGCCATCTGTCGACGTCGCAGAGAATTTCTTTTAACGCCATCTGTGACAAATATTACGAAACAGTTTTAAAAGTAGTAATTGTGTTTACAAAAGGCTAGATCCAGCCTTAGTTCGAGCATAAAACAGCAGATGGCGCTGTAAGCCAAATAATGTACCTCTCCATCATTCTAGATTCGTTCATGAAACAAGGGGTTTACTGTACACGTTTCACTGGAGTTTTGATGTGTTTGTCCTATGGTTGAAACATCGAAGAGAAGAAATAAATAATCTAACCATTATTTTTAACACCGACCTTGTACAATTTTTAAACGGAATCGGTTCAGCTGTTTTGTAGATTACCTACCAAAGCGCAAGGGCCTAGAAGCTTCTGAGTATCACTCGATAACCACCGAGATAGATGCTTATCCGAAAAAGAATAAAACCAGTGCTGTGGGGGCGGGATTCAAACCCGGTGTCATTGGTATGCAAAGCGCTCAATTCACCGCTCAACCAACCACTCCAAGTCGGCGATTAAAAACGCAATTAAAATAGCTGAACAGCTTATGGTACAATTTCCACCGTTCTCTTTGTCCGCTTACGAATAATTAGGTATGTTGAAAAAGTTCAATTAGGTAAAACCTGTTTTACTTAACAAGTTTAAAGTCTAGACTTCAACACCTGCCTTTTGAGAAATCGGTTTGCACGACCACAAATTGTTAAAAAGAAACTTGTAAAAGGACTTTATTTTTTTATTCTGTAGCTATTGGCGTTTAATTTTACTTAAGATTACACTAGCCGCGGTATAACTCGCACAATTCCAGTTTCCCGCCTGTACTATGCATTTTCCAGGTTAAAAACAGGCCAAGTCACACACGTAAAAAAAAGCTATCTAAAATAATGGACTAATAAATAATAATAAAATTATTATCAACAATGCAGAAGTGACCCTCTCTGAATAAAATTGTTTTACTAAAAGTTGAATTGAAATGTAAGATTAAAAAGAAAAAAATACATACCTACCGAGTTACAAACGAATTTGGATTTTACAGCGCATAATAATAAGGTACCAAATAACACTCGGTGTTTTAAGTTTAATTTTAACAGTCCGAAACAAGCTAAAAGTTTTGAATAGGAATTAAAAATAACTAACTATGTTAGTAACAAACTAATTTAGATTTTATTTTTATTGAGATAAAGTACCAAATACCGGCAAGTATTTTAAGTTTTTAATTTTAGTAGTCCGAAACAAGCCAAAAGTT
Source organism: Campaea margaritaria (assembly GCA_912999815.1). NCBI lineage: Eukaryota > Metazoa > Arthropoda > Insecta > Lepidoptera > Geometridae > Campaea > Campaea margaritaria. The sequence goes on from OU538801.1 coordinate 2,137,610, forward strand.
TTGAATAGGAATTAAAGATAACTAGCTAGTAACAAACGAATTTAGATTTTATTTCTATTGGGATAAAGTACCAAATACCGGCAAGTATTTTAAGTTTTTTAATTTTAGCAGTCCGAAATGAGGTTGTAGTTTTGAATATAATGTGTTGCCAGCGCTTGGTCTCCCGTTAGCCGTGGACAATATGACCCTAGTTTCCATTTTAATGAGGGCAAGGATCCATTGTTCTAACACAAAAGATGGTCAGGTAAGCAGCTGCCAAGCCATGAATGCTTTTTGAATCGCCGGATTATTTGACCTTTGCAATTTTGAGGGACAAAAAACAACCCTTGCTTTGGTACGGGTCCGAATTATAATTCGCTGTAAAACGACATCGTTATTGTTAGCACCAGGAAGGAATATTTAAATAATAAAAAAAAAACGTAATGTGTGCTGGAACACAGTAGATATTTTCAAAAATATACGAAACGTAACTCTCTCTTTCTATCTTCACTAACTTATATCTCCCTCTCAACTTCCGTCAGCTTCGCCCGATCACAGTTTTCGTAACGCATTCACCAGCTTACTCCCATATCAGCATAATATTAGCTGTACTAATATTATAAATGCAAAAGTTTATGCGTCTCTCCTCTCTCCACGCCGAACGGCTGAACGGGTTTTGACGAAACTTACTGTACATAATAATTTAGATCCTGGACTAGAACAAAGGATAATTTTATCGCGGGTGAAACCGCGGGGCGCTGCTAGTGTGTCATATAAAGGAAAAAAGTGTTTTTTTTTTTTGCAAGGAACACTTGTGGGCGTTCTCTGAAGAGTGACGAGACGAGCATGTCATTCACCTGATGGTAAGCGCTACGCCTGATCATAACAGTTACAGTTCCAACATTGCATAATCCTGCGCGGCACCGCACTGCGCTCGTCACACTGAGACATCAGCTCTAAAGTCTCATATGCGCAGTAATTTCGCTACTTAACTTAACTTAACAAAAAGCGGGGCAATAAACTTAGCTTGGCACCTAAAAGCGCCTAAAAGGATCTCAAAGGTCTTTAAAGGCCTCAAAGGTCCTCAAAGGTTCTGAGAGACCTTTCAAGGCAGGCACAGCCTGAGGGTCCGATAGCTTTGTAGTAACGTCACTTGATCACGTCTTTTGCATAGATAAAGGATGGAAGATACTATCCTAATAGGGTAACTTCTCTTAGTAATAGCTAGTGGTAGATAGGTTCTGTTTTGGGCAGCCGTAGCGCTTACCATCATTGAACGACATGCTCACGTCGTTACTTAGTAAAATAAAAAATAGCCATGTAACTTTTTTACAGCCGGATCTATAGAATTTATCTTAGTATTTTTTTTAGCGAACTGCGGCAAAGGGAACAGGAATGGTTGTGCTTTAACACTTTGAATGCTGAGCCGACTTTATTGTCTAGCCACGGGTGCTGACGAGTAAGTCGTTCACCTGATGGTAAGCGCTACGCCTGCCCATAACGGTCACAGCACCACCCAGAACCCTGTATTGCATAATCATGCACTGCGCTCGTCATCCAAAGACATCGGCTCTAAAGTCTCATATGCCCAGTTATTTCACTGGAAACAGTGCCTTTCAAACCGGAACACAGTAATGCTTGCACACTACTGCTTGGCGGATGAATATCTGGCAAAGGTGTGGTACTTCCCCAGGCGGTCCCTTGCAGAAGAGGCCTCCCACTACTAAGCCTGTTACTATTACGTGGGCCCAGTCCGGATTGGTGGATAACACACCTACCTCCGAAATAATTCTCGGCTAGGTATGTGGGTGTCATACGAACTGGATAACCTGACTACATTCTTAAATAGCTAATTTGCGATAGGAACTCTGTCACACACGTTGCAAATGAGAAATATGTAAGGTTTGCATGTAAAATTTACATATACCAAACTAGAAGCGCGTTTTAAAAAAAAAAACCAATACTCACATACCGGCAGGTAAATAAGGACTTACATAAATGTAAGGGGTGTTATGCACACTTAGCTCTATTATACACGGGTGGTGGTCTCCTGCCAAAAAGAAACGAGCCATCCGTCGGTATACAGGGTGTCTGCTGGGGTCGGACAAGTCTTGATACTTTGTAGCATTATGCGAAGTAACGTTTTTGTTAGACAACCGGAACAGTTGCAATAGAAGAACCGAATGGAATAAAGATGCTTACTTATGCCTCAACGCACCAAACAGCAAGCAAGCACACTTGTAAGCACAAGATAAGATAAGATAACAAGTCTTTATTGCACTCCAAGACATACAAGTAAAAGTAAAAAGATCTTATAACTAACGGTACAATGGGCGGCCTTATTGTTAAACAGCAATCTCTTCCACACAAGGTTACATGAGAAGAAAAACTGAAAGGTAAAGCTTAGTACGTTGTCGAGTAATGTCGCCTAAACAGCTTGTTTGAAGACTGACATTGCAAAAGATTGCAGAAAAATTACAGTATTTCTTCTTTTAGAAATCCCTTGCCAGGCCAACTTTACTATTATTGAAACTTCCAATTTTTTTTTTTTGACTGAGTGACGAGACGTGCAAGTCGTTCACCTGATGGTAAGCGCTACGCCTGCCCATAAAAGTCACAGCCCCACCCAAAACCCTGCATTGCATAATCCTGCGCGGCACTGCACTGCGCTCGCACGGATGCACGGAATGTGCGCAATACTTTATAATAAAATCCAGAAACGGATTACTATTCAAAAATAAAGAAATATCTCTAACGTATTTTGAAGCAAATAAATCTATTTACACTCTTAAACAGCGTTAGATAATAATTAATTGAGAGTCACCGAAAAATTATCAAGACTTGTCAGTCGCCGTACCGAGCCTCGTTAATAAGGAAAAGAGTGAGTATACAAGGGATCTTGGGAGGGTGCAAGGGAGAGGGAAGACACTCAAATTTTCTTTTTCAATGAGTTTGCGAACTTTTTATTTAATGCTGGATTTTTGACACACGTCTCTCAGGTATTTTTTAGGGTGGATTGAATTCAGAAGAAAGTTATAGGATTTCAAGTTGAATTTCAATTTATAATTTATTTGATGAGCTGGGGTGAAGAATCGGGTAAAAATAGAATTTGAATTATATAAAGGCTCGTGACTTCTACGTGACTTCGACTTCTGTGGCGTGTGTAACTAAATTGGCCAAGAGCCAATTGCGAAGAGTGAGGTTGCAGGTTCGATTACCGCACAGGGCCTTACGTTTGTATGTTTGTAGAAATAGTACCACAAACATCTAAACTTAGGTTTCTAAAGAATCTAGGTATTCTAGGATACAGGATCTATAGATACAGGGAAGTCTATCTTGAATGTATATTTATAAATAAATTAAGTTTCACCTCCATTAAACCAACCAGAGAACCAAAGGTATGAGAATAAATAAAAAAATTTAGAGTCATAATCTTGTCAGAAACCCATTAACAAGTTCAGTGCTGAAAACATCTGTCGTGTTTTTCATAACTTGCCACGAGTACGGCAAAACACAACTGTTGTGTTTGTTGTATGGGAAAACACTATGGAGTGTGCAGAGCCGCACCCGTGGCTAGACAAGCAAATCGGCTCAGCAGTGAAAGTGTTAATAGCGTCGTTATAGTCCGGCCTTTTTTTTTAATTTCTAACTGGATTTGGGAGGTTTTATTCAATAACCCTTTTTCTTTTTTAAAACTAAGTAGGTATACCTTTTTTTTTATCTGGGGAATTCATTACGCATACCACCAGACCCGGGTGAGGGCCGGGTGGTTATGTGGGACTCCCCCGCCAGCTAGTCTGACGGGTATACCCACTAAACCCCAGGGTGTTCCACCGGGACGCCTTTGTTGTCGGGGCTACGGGTGCGAGAGTGGACTTCCGCGGCCCCGACTGCAAGTAGGTATACCTAACTTATCTTAACAAAAAATCTTCTATGGTTCCAAATAAACCACGCGCCCAACAAGTTAAATGAAGCCTAAAATCCCATACCTATTTAGGGAGGGACAAGTGGGCATTATCCCTCAGAACTTACCTTTTCAAGAACCGACCTTTAGGGGCTGTCAAATGGAAGCTCCTCTTTAGGAAGTTTTCTTTGTGAAGCTAAAATTTAGTGGAAAGTGTGAAAGATTTTAATGTCTCCTTTGTGGGCCGATGAAGTGGAACTAATAGGGGTTGAAATATGGACAGTATTTTGTAAAATAGGGGCGTATTTTGGGGATCAGAAAGACCCTTTTTCTCGTACTTCAGTGCTTCTGAAAATAAACTGCCATATTTTTTAAATCCTATCACAGATCGCTCCTAGTCCTTTTAAAGTAAGCTTTGTAAATTTTGTTTGAAATAGTAAAAGCCCCTAGACAAGAGCTTTTAGGACTTAACCATTCTTTTTTTAGTTTTTTATTCGGACTTATTAGCCAAATGAATATTTCAAGATTTTGTCTAAATTATTAGTGGGCAAAATAAAATGAAAAACAGATGGAACAGCTAGGACTTAGCAAGATGTTTTTTTTTTAATTTTTGACACCGGGCTTACTATCCAATGTCTAAGTTATCCTACTTTTTATTTTTTAAATCTTACCTATTAATCTTATAATGCTAAACCGTGTAATGATTATATAATGTTTTGTGAGCTATATAGTAAATAAATACCTAAATAAATAAATAAAAAGTAGACAAAATAAAAACTAAGAAAAAAAATGCAGCCATCGCCGAATCCCTGGCAGATGTAAAACAGCGAAAATATTCATGAAGTGATAGTTTATTATTAGTGTAATATTTTTAAACCAAAAAGGTAAAATACCGATACTAGCTGAATGCAAAAACCAAAAACGCAAAACAACCTAAAACAGGTCAGACCCTTACCATAAGAACAAGCTATAAACTTCCTTGGTCTAACCTTCTGCATTACATGTTTGAAATAAAAAAAAAGTGTTCTTTAGACCTCACGACTGAAGTAAAAGTTCGCTATGAGAGAAAGAGAGAGAGCTCTTACCTCTCTGTCTTGCCCCTACAGTAATATACGAAACGTAACTCTGTCTCCTTCCATCTTCACTAAGTTACCTCCCTTTCAACATCATCGATCACACTTTTCTAGATCACGCCTACTTCCCAAGTCAAGTTTTACTTCAAAAATATATAGCATACTAAAGTTATATAATCGAATAACGTGTAACGTCATCAAAAAAATATACAATTACCTACCATCTGTCTATAGGTACTTTAATAAAGGCGTACTAGAGTATGCTATCGAGTTACGTCTAATGTCATTGTAGATACGTCAGCTCACAGGGGGCAGGGAAGGGTCAAGTTATCGAATTACCTCCTAATGCGTGTAGGCTACCGTCTTTTGAAGTTAAAATTCGCTTAGTGAACGATGACGCATTGACACGGACGTTTTATATACTCTATGGACCCGGCACACATTTGATCTCAGAATAGGAACAATCTGTAGAAAGAAGATTAAAGGCAACTGCTGTTTCACAGCTCTCTTACTCACATCTAGTAATACACGGGAGTGAGTGAAACAGAAAACATCTCATGGTTTTTATTATTTTAAGTAAAGTCCACAAGGTAGATTAGGCCGCTTGTCTTTTGGGTTGTCTATTTGCTTCTAAATTATGTCATAGCTTGGAAGCTTTGTGGACAGTTTGGTGAACAAAACCAGTGAACAACTAGTGACATGACGCCAATTTAGTATGGATTCCTTTTTCTTTAGTAAAACTTATTTGCATCTTACTTTGTAAAGAAAAATTCTGTCAATTTTTCGGAGGTCGCGAGGGAGGAAGAGATATTAGACTAGTGATGTCGAAGAACAAAGGCCATTTCTTTTTTGTCGGAGATAGTAATTGCGAGTTTGCTACAGATTACGGTATTGGTAGTAGACGGTATGATCAACGTTTCGTATAAATGAACAGTCGATCATATAACTATGTGAGAAGCGCAAGCGTGCGTGGTCCATTGATTAGATCGTTTACGCACCATAATGTAACAAAATTTGCCGTCTTTTGAAGCTGAAATTGCGTTAGTGTATGAATGACGCATGCAGCATGTCCTAAAAATATTCTCAAACAAAATGCCATTATAGGCTTTCCAGAAAGCTCCCATCAGGGGTGCCAACATCAAATAACCAGGCAATATCCGGTATAGACTGGCAGATTCGCAGACACTTCCGCCTGTCAGCGGATGTTGGGTTTTTAATGTACTTTCTTTATGTTGACAACAACGACTTTTTCGGTGGGCAATTTTTTTTTTGTTTTTGATGGGGTATAATAAGTACTTTCCATATTTTACTATGTATACTCTGTATATCTATATATTTAACACCGCTAAGGCCAACTATTCTGTTAATGTGCACCATTAACTTCCGCTAAGCAGTAGTGCGCAAACATTACTGTGTTTCGGTTTGGAGCGCAGCTTGGTTTCCAGCTAATTTACGGGGCATATGAGACTTTAGAGCCGATGTATCAGGATGATGAGCGCAGTGTAGGGCTGCATAAGATTTTGTAATGCACAGTTCTGAGTGGCACTGTAGTCGTTATGGGCAAGCGTGGCGCTTACCATCAGGTGAACGACTGGCTCGTCTCTATCCTTAATAACATTAAAATAAAACATTTGGACCGTAGTGTAAGTGTGAAAGTGTATTTTTTAGATGAAGCGATTCGCAACGCCATCAAAAATGAAAAAACCTAATCCGCACTTAAGGTTTAAGCCAATTGCTAACGGATTATAAACCGCATGAGCCATTTGACAGCACCGCTAAGTATAAGTTAGGTACTGCAATTATAACCCCAAAAGAAAAATAACAAACGGCAAACAGACTCCCAAAGGCAAAACGGAAAAGAATTCACGTCCCAATCAAAATCTTAACTCCCACCCGAAACTTTCTTAAAAATGCACCCCAATGAAAATAGCCCACGACACACGGATCAACCACCCCCTATTTTATTTACTCTATGATCGGATAAATCGATGGCACAACCCTCACAAAATACGCAAACGTTACACCACCTTGTCACTTTAACAAGGACAAAATAAACTTCTACCCTGAAGGCTCGTTTATCAACATATATTGTGACAAAGTTCAAACGTGTCAAGGTATTTTGTCGATATTCAACTCAATGTTGCGTCAGACGAGAGTTGTATGGCGCATGCGCTAAAAAAATGGCCACCGAAAAAACCGGGAAAAAGAGAAAGAAATGGCGGGGGCGAGCGCGGTAAGTGAAGAGGGCTCGCTGGGAGGTGAGGGAGGCCTGACTAGGTGCTGCGACTGGATCTGCTTGTCTGAAACTCGCTACTATTACAAATGCGAAAGTTTTTGTGTTAGTGTGTTTGTCCTTTTTCCCCTCTTCACGCCGAAACGGCTGAACGGATATTGATGAAATATACTATACAGATACTTTAGATCCTAGAACAGAGCATAGGATACTTTTTATCCCGTAAAAAATAACTGTTCCCGTGGGAAATTAGTCTACGCGGAGGAAACCGCGGAGCGCTGCTAGTTTATAATATTAGCGAGATAATGAAATAATTTTACAAAACTGTTTAAAGCTATGTAAACCAATTAGTGTATCCGTGATATTTATGAGAAGCTGCTATTTTTCCGTGCTAAACAATATAAAATAAATAAAATAATCTCCATGAACAGAACCAATTTACCTGGTAATATTATTATTTTATTAAAAAACATAATTTAACAACTGGTTCTAGATTTTTGTTTTTTTTTTTTTAAATATACCTAATATGAGGTATTTCAGAGTAATTAACCAAAATACACTTATTTTTTAAATACGTCAATGTGTGTAGTCACTTCCAATTCCAACAAACACACGCACTGAATAACTTCTGTCTATACATTTGCTGCTCTACCCTACTGCGAGCATAGGGGGTGTGTCTTCCCCTCCCCGGGCCGCCCTGAGGGGTGCAACTTACCCCAAGCGACGCTTGTGCTTCGTTTATAACAGGATAGTGGACGAGTTCAATATGCCAGTAGTAGAAAAAAAAACACGAGCGAGTTAATCAAGCTTGTTTTCCATCGACTTCAATAAAAGGAGGACGGTTATGAATACGTTTGAATTTTTTAAACGTTTGTTACCTCTGAACTCCGTCATTTATCAATCGATTAGGGAAATTGTTTTTATTTGAGAGGATGTCATTTCAGATTGATCCCATACAAATTTCATCAAAATAAAGATCTGTGGTTTAGGAGATTGGTTAGAAATAAAAACAAAACTGACATTGCGTAGTTGGGGTTTAACGTGTGATTGCTGTAACTCAAAATCTTATCTATATATATAAAAATGTTATGTTGGTTTGTGTACGATTCAAAAACTCAAAAAGTTATGCACCGATCAAGCTGAAATTTAAGCATGATATATAATCCGCATCAAGGATTGTTTTTATCTATTTTTTTCATCAGTGACATATCAGCGAATGTGCGAATGTGCCACAGCGAAGCGTGGCAGGGTACAGCTAGTAATTAATAAAAGACATTGCTTTTAAGTCAATGTTTGTCGGGGTTCATTTAACTATGCAAGCGGTTTTTATTGCAGCTAACAGACCTCTTTAAGTTTGTCAAGTTAATATATCATTGCTTTACTAACTAGATTGAGGTGTTGAAAATCAGCCGTATTGCATGAGATACGTTTGTCACTGTGAAGAGTATTAAAATCATTAAATTCATATTTTTTTTATGGTTATAGGCCTTTTCTGCAAGAGTCCACCTGGGGAAGTACATACCTATGTCAGATATTCATCCGTCAAGCAGTAGTGCGCAAATATTATTATTACATTACATTCATGTTGTTTTTGTATTAAGCTTTATTATTTTCCATTATTATTATTTTTTTCTTCATGAGATATTTTGATGCACGCCTACACCCCTCTCTCCTTCACTATGGGTGGTTGACTGGTAGAAAATGCTCTTAGCGTTAAGTCCGCCATTTGTACTAGTTAGTTAATCTGTGCAATAAAGTATTAAATAAATAAATAAATAAATTTTTGTGTTCCGGTTTGAAGGGCACCGTTTCCAGCGAAATTACTGCAGTAAAAGTCTCAAATGCTAACATATGCGATGCCACATATATGACGAGCGCAGTGCAGTACCGTACAACATTTTTTGATGGAAGTTCTGGTTGACACTGTAGCTGTGGGGCGTTCGTGGTGCTAACTATCGTGTGAACGACTTCTCGTCTAGTTAAAACGAACCGTAACGGACGAGCACGGTTCAACGCCGTGCGGGATATTGCAATTTAAACTCAATTTTTATAGACTTGTCATCACATTTGATTCAGCTAGTTATAGACGTCATTCTGACGATCGGCGGATTTCAGAGATTGATAAAAATATACTGACTTTTACTGGAATAAGTACTGTCATGTGTGTAAATGAACTCTGAAAGGAGAATAGGTATGACACGTTCTTATTTCTTGAATTTAGATCTTCTTGATACCGTCGTGTTAGGTATAGGTATTTGAATATTATGAAATCTAGTCAAGCAATTTATAGTTTATGACTAGCTAAATCTTATCAGACACTGATTTACGGGATTTTATTGTGTACAAAATTAAAAACACATCCCTTATAGGTTTTAACCTAATATAAGTTGGAGATTGTTTAAGAAAAAACCATAAAAAAGAGGCATAGTCGAACATAGAACCTCCTCCAGTTTTCGAAGTACGTTGCATAGAAAAAATTAAAATTTTAGATCAACACAAAGCATCTGGATGTTAAATAGCGTGTTCGAGGAAAGGCTACTTAAAATACGAACAAGAAGATACGGAAAAAATATCACTAAAAATAGTCTACAATCGAACTTCCCAAGCGCTAGGTGTGCGGGTAGAACAAAACCACCCAATTACATATTCAACAATTTGCCGAACTAAAATAAGAACCCTGCAGTTTGCGGGGGTTGAATTGCACGGGGTAGGAGGCGGCAAGAATACAAAAATAGGGTGACAAGAGTTCGCCGCCATCTTTGCTAGTCACCCCCGCGTCGATTCGTGATGAAATGGAAAAAATGATGAAATTATTTCCTGTGATGGCTGAGTTTGGGGTTGGAAGTTCTCCGTATTTTGCAGTAAGAACCAATGGTTTGTTACGCGGCTTTTCTCGTAATATCACTGTAGGGGAATTCACCAAAAATCACCATCAAGATAGATATATAAATCAAACTCAAACTCAAACTCAAATCATTTATTGTAAATAGGCAAATTATTGCACTTTTACACGTCAAAAAAAAAAAAACTTATACATGAGTATAGAAATACAAAAAAAATAAGTCAAATTTTATGATCTACGAAACTAATGATTATTATCTAATTATGGTTTGAGTTAGAAAAAGGATATTTCCCTTTCAAGTGGTGACCCATGCCTGAGTCTCGCACACGAAAAGGAAAACTCCATTGACTCTACCAGTGCTTCGGAAATACGCCCGTTAGAGAAGATAGCACCAAGAAACTCTACGGCGATGTCATTTTTTTAAATTTTAGTCATTCTTTTTTTTTTTTTTATTGAAACACCACAGAACAAAGAAAACTCTTTATTGACACCAAAACGTATAAAACACACAGATAGAAAAAAAAAATATAACTTAATAAATGAATAGTTCGATGGCCGCTCTTATCCCTTAAAGCGATCTTTGTCAGACAATCTTGACAAGACTACATAAAGAAGTAAATTTAAATATACGATTTTAAAATAGCACTGATGTAAGGTTAGTTTTATAAGGTTTAATTTTTATTTAATTATTGTTTTCCTGTGAAATAAAATATACATTAATAAATCAAATTGATTTTGCAGATAAACACTGTGATTACTTAATCGTAAAATGAATTGACAGAACGATATTTCTGACATTAAAGGTAAAGTTAAACATGTTAATAATACAAAATATTATAGTAGGTCAGTTAAGTTAAGGTAAGCTCTTTTACTAGTTTGCTTTTCTGATAGCTTACAGCTTAAGAACTACTCAGTTTAAATACAGCTTGGATTTAAATTGAACCACGCTATCTGGCCAAGCTTTAAGCTATATTATAGTATAAATGCTATACGAAAAAAGGGTTTCTTTACGAAAAAAGCAGCACTTTAGACTAAATAGTATTGAAGTATTAAATAAGAGATCATTCATCATACTTAACTACAACTTAACCGTACAAAAAAAGCTAAGTTGGCAAATTAGAGGTAATCGCATTCGTCTTTTAACTTAGCTACAACTTATCCGTTAAAAAAAGTGAGTAAGTAAGACGTAATCGCATTCGATAAGATAAGTTATAGCTAAGCATTAAGGTTCATACTTAGATGTGTTTGTAAAAAATACACTAACTTGGTAAGTAAGACGTGATCGCATTCATGTTTATACTTAGCTAAAACATTAAAGTTAAAAAAAAAACTTAAGTTATCGATAACAAAGCAACCATAACTGACACTTAGTTCCTGTTCGTGTGTGTTAAGTTATTAAGTGAACGGGGTGGAGTTAACTAACTACAATTATAGAATGTTCACACAATTTCTATTGGTTACCATTTGTGGAGGTGTTCACTTGAACGGATAATTAAGTATTGTTGAAAAACAATGAATTATACTTATTATTGTTTCTGTGTAATTAGCAGCTAATGGTCGTAATTTAATGTGATGCTTATCGTGTATTTTTTTTATTGTGTTTTCTGTATTTTTAAAGGTGTTTTAAGAATATTTTTATGGTGTTTGCATTATTCTGTACAATAATTTTTATTTTATCTAGATCTTTAACAAAACCCATTATTTGTGCTCGTGTTAACATTTTTATGATAGCAATTTTATTTGCTATTTCTACGGATCATATTTTTGTTTATTTTTTTATTGGCTTGTCAACGTGTTTTTATTATTTTTTATTATAAGTTTAATAGTTTTCATCATTACTAATACGCAGTAATTGTTAGGGGTAAGAATATTAAACAACTGTCTATATTTATCTGTCAGAAAGGCTCCTTCCAGAGACCTGTTTAAGCGGTTACTCCGTGATTTTTACGTCCAAAAGGTGCATTCTACAACGGCATAGTTTCTTTATTAATTTTTTTTTTCCTCACTTACTCGATATAATATATCCTTATCTATGTTTATCTATTTTATATTGTACTAGCTGTACCCTGCCACGCTTCGCTGTGGCACATTCGCACATTCGCTGATATGTCACTGATGAAAAAAATAGATAAAAACAATCCTTGACGCGGATTATATATCATGCTGAAATTTCAGCTCGATCGGTGCAGAACTTTTTGAGTTTTTGAAGCGTACACAAGCCAACGTAACATTTATATATATATATAGATTTATTAGTCTACTATAACGTTATATATTTACTTGTATTATAATAAAATATTCAACACTAAATATCTTTTAAATATACATTTCTCTGCTCTCTCGTTTTGCCACACCACCACCATTTCAGGTACACCTCCAGGATGACTGGTAGAAAATGCTACTTAGCATTAAGTACTCCTTGTATTCCATTTGTGTGCTAAAGAATAAATAAATAAAGTCATATCGTATACTAGACTTAACAGATGTTGTATTTATGTGTATTAAAAAAATAATATAATGGATGAAATAAAAAGAAAAATTATTCAGGTAACTTAAACGACAATAACTTAATAAAATAGGACGCTAAATAAACCTTAATTTTTGAAAACTAAGACAGGGTGGGTGGGTGTGAATGAACTGAATGTACCTATTTAATATTTTAGCATCATGTATGTTAAGAATATAGTGATTTTTACAACATATATATTTGGGTTTACTTCTAGATTTAGGGTTCGAAAAAGCTGGCATATCAATGTGGTAAAAGTGACTAAATGCACATATAACAAAAAAAGTGTTTCGTTCCGCGACCTGTCACCATTTTGGTAAAAGTCACTAAAAATATTTACCAAAAAAAAATAATTTCACAATTAGACGAAACAGTAAATTTTAAACTTCATTATTTTGGCTACTTCATTAGTTTTAATAACACCACCATCACATGAAGCTGCTATGTAATCACCAATTTATCTTACCCACAAATTCACATAAAAAACTGAATCACCCCCACAATAAATATACATATAAAGACGTACTATTAAGCCGTCACTCTGGATAGGGGTCCACATGGGGTCCACAAAAAAAAGAAACGACGAAAAAAACCTTAGGGTAAGGCCGGCCCTCACGTTTTTGTCCGTCACCCCACGATTTTTGTACTTTTGGTACATAATCAGTATTGATTATATGGGTGATTATGTTGGGTGTGATTGGATTTACTTTTTATGTATATAGTAAATGTATATATATGTTTCTCGGTAGGTTATGTTACCTATATTATTGTATGTTTAGTAAATAAAATTGATTGATGATACAATGATAAGCGATGGGTCGTGAGTTCAAATCCCAGTGCGGGCACGTACCAATGTGTTTCTGTAAAACATATGTACGTAATTATCACTCGCTTTTCGGTGAAGGAAAACATCGTGAGGAAACACCTACCCGAGAATTATTCCGGAGGTAGGTAGGTAATCCACCAATCCGGATCTGGCCCCCGTGGTGGATTATGGCCTAACCCTCCTCACGAAAGTGAGAGGAGACCCGTGCCCAGCAGTGGGACGATATGGGTTGGTGATGATGATACAAAAGTTTTTTTTTGATCAATAATACTTATTATAAATGCTAAATTTTGTCCGATCATACATTATAATTTAATAATGTTGATTTCTGTTAGCTCTACAAAAACCGGTGAAGGCCGAGATTTTGCCCTGCAAAGTCCAGTGTCGCAGTTACCGTGCCGCTTACAATCACAATGATTAATTACGTACAAGCCTGAAAATCACTGCGAAATTTTCAAATTTAATTGCCAATTACTATTTAAAATTTAGCTATTTAAAGCGACGCAAAATTAAACAGCCGCCAGCCACTCAGCTACTTGCGAATGAGAGTTCGCGAGAATTCCTCATTTCTCTCTCTGAGATTATTTTTATTATTATTTTTTTTTTATTTTTTTTTTTTTTCTATCTTTTTACGCCGCTTTTAGCTCGTCTTCTAACAATATTATCAACTCTTTATGACTTGGTAAGTTAGACTTTTAACCCCTCGAGTGGCATCTATCGTGGATTTCACATATATTTTATTTTAATTTATTTATTTCAGTAATCCAACAGCGTAACAAACATTTTAAAAATAGGCTTAAACTAAGTTAACATAAGGCACTAAAAAGGATTACACAATTACATTTTTGAATTTGACTATTAGTGTTTTCCGACATGAATGTTAAATATCTACCACAACACAATAGAACATCCGCATTCACAAACGCTATGGGCATAATATTTTATTTTATGTTCTATCAGTTATATGTTCAATAACGTTCACGAATACGGACGCGTGCATTTTACAATAGGTAGATAGGTAGATAAATTATAATTACTCGTACTTTCGTTACTAATTACTTATATCGTTGTTAAAACGCGCTTTCAAGGCCTTAGCAGATAATGTTTCCAAGTTTCCGGACATCTGTAAACGAAACAAAAATTTTTGTAAAAAAAAACCTAAAAAACATGACTACCACACTAACACACATGTACAACTATACATAATATAATAGTGTTATTAAAATATCACTACTTTAAAAAACAAACACGAATGAAATAGTCCGTAACATAACTTAGATCAATAAGGTAACGGTGGTAGTTAAGGGCTATTGGAGGAAAATACCTCTGCTTATTAAACCACGAATTACCAACGAATGCACCAACTCAAGCGATCTCAACACCACCCTACAACTATAGTACTAACCCCTCAACTATTCCCAAGTAAACTCAGCTCATTATTTTGTTATGAAAGCTGAGAACAAGTCCCCATACAAATCCAAACCAGTTCAATTCATCTTGAGAAAAAAAACCATTGAAACTAGTACGAAACAAACTGGGAACTATGGAGGAAAATATAGATGTCAAGTGTGCTGCTAAGTGTAAGGTAGGGTTCCGTCCGTATGAATCAATTATTATTGAGTAGCATGAGTTTCTAGATCATGAATTTAGTTAAGTTGAGTATGGGAGTTTTGAATTTGTAATCACTGGCGCGGCGCTACTTTGCTAACTAAAACTTAATGACTGGTTAATTACAAGTAGGTAAGAGGAGGATCTATTGATATAATTATATGGTTATACATATAAATACTTAATATTAAGGTAGGTTCAATATCTTATTTTATTCTGTGGTAGAAGGGCCAAGTTAGCTAGCAAATCATTACAAACTGATGAGAAACAATGGAATAACATATAATAATGGTGTATATTCATATCAAAATACTAGATTCCAGTTTTTCCTTCATTTGACAAAATTAACAGATACACATAATTAAATCGAAATAGTTCGCGTGTTTCCAAGGGCGAACGATTGCACAGTGCATGCATATTAATTAATATTATTAGAAAGAGGGTTGTTACTGCGGATCTCTAATAAACTAAGCAACGGAGTCAGAGTTCCGCAGTGAATAATTAAATTTATAAGTCAACATCCAATTAATATTGGTTTTAATTAGTAAGCTCTCTTTATTTTTGTTAGAACGCGGTAAGAGGAACTTTACTAAATTTTTTATAAGTATCTAGGAATATCGGCGAACGATACATTAAATATCTCATCAAAAACTTAAAATATCGTCTTAAAATATCTTAAGTCTCGCAGCGCAGTTCTATCACCGTAAAAAAAGTGACATCTAATGTAAAACTAAGTCGGTTAATTTATTCAGTATCCATCTATGGGTTCAAGTGAACGTCTTGTGACATTTTTTTAATGAGATGGTAAACCAGCTGACGGCCCGCCTAATGATAAACGGGTACCGCCACCTATGGTCACCAGGGAACTCTATTTATACGGAACCCTAGAATAGTGTGGAGTTTAGGTTCAAAGAACTGGTCACACCGCTAGGGTTGCAGACCTCCCAGCGGCCAGGTGGGATCCGTACCGGGCCTGTTACCGCGTAAGCGCAACCGTTATATAAAATATAATAGTACAGTCGGCCTTAGAAGTGACTGAACTTTTCCTAATATCTTATTGAGTGTAAGTAAACCGAGTGCCGATGTCTCAGGGTGACGAGCGCAGTGCAGTGCCGCGCAGGATTATGCAACGCAAGTTCTGGGTGGCTCTGTATCTGTTATGGGCAGGCCTAGCGCTTACCATCAGGTGCCAGACTTGCTCGCCTCGTCACTCAGTAAAATAAAAAAAAAAGTAATTAAGTTTAAGTTCTGGGTGGCTCTGTTACTGTTATGGGCAGACTGACAGACGGACTGAAGTAAAAAAAAATGCTCATTATTAGTTAAGTGGCGAGTTAACTTGCGAAACTGGGCGAGTTAAGTTCATGAAATCGCTTGGACATGCATTAATCAATTGACAACTTACTACTTTACTTGGAAATCTTTGTCCAAATGGTAAGGACTAAATTCGCCAGGTTTCGCAAGTTAACTCGCCACTTGACTAATGATGTGTACAATTTAGTTTTACAAACGGAATACAAAGTGGCTGTTTGAGCCTAGAAATAGTGGCTTATAGCAGTTATGCGTCTCTAACCGTTTTTGGTTTAGCGCTGCATAACACACCTGGTTTTTTGTGGAGTCACATGCTGAAGCTTTTAGTTTTTTCATTTGTGTGAAGTAAGTAGGCTTTGTGGTTAGCGCGGCTTTGTTCAGTCTCACCTGTCCAAGTCCCGTTTATAGCTTGGCATAACCAGGCGGTATTGATTCGACAAATTGTGAGATAAACCAATAAAAAATTAAATGAATGCTGGGACACATAGTAGAAGGAAAACTTGAACTAAAAATATAAAAAAAATATTCAGAAAAAAAACAATTTTTTTTTTTAAATATACTAATTTAACTGTCCCTCTTGCTATCGTCACTAACTTATTTCAATCTTCTCAGCTTCCGTTCGTCTCGCCCGATCACACTTTTCGTAACGCTCTCGTCACGTATTCACCAGCTTACCCCCCAAGACAAGCGTGCGTAAAGAAGTTTTACTTCAAAAATGCATATAACGTATCCAATGGTGTCGTGGCAGCCACAATAGTCACTCATTCACACATAGAAAAGACGACAATCGATACAATTCAAAAGCAGTGTCATAAAAAGTGCACTCGTAATCCATTTTCAAAGTCAATAAAAGCTTTTTTGCCTACACAATCGAACCTTACTAATCGATTTACTGCATAATAAGGCACGTGCCCACAATGACGTTAGAGACGCTTCGACACGTCCATTGATCCATTGGATATCAAAAAAACTGGTAACAAAAAATCTTGCGCCAACAAAACTATGGTCCTAGTGAAAAAAAGTCGTAACTTTCATCGATGGCATAACACTTACGTCCTTTCCGACTTGTCGTATATTTAATAGTGTGAATTACTTAGGGTAGTTACGAAGAGTCCCAAGACAACTTTGCATTTTTTTGCAGTCAAAATGTTACGTAATCTTTTTTGTTGATTTGAAGTTGATCCCGTGTGCGAATTGAATTTTAATTGTTTTTTTTTAGGGTTAAATTTTTTAATGTTTTGCACTTAACTTGATCACGGTAGATGTGCTTTGTATGGTGTGTTTTTAATACTGGTGAGTTTTTTTAAATTTTTTCGGGTTGGTAAAAACGTGGGAGCTTGGGGTAAAGAGTTGGATTGCATTTTGAGTTAGCTTATTTATCTTGTAACTGGTTTTTCTTTGCCATTTGTTCCCAGGCCAAACTTAGAATAAATTTTAGAAGAAATGCCCCAGCATACCGCTGAGAAATTAAAAAAAATCACCTAATAGAGCTTCGATAAATCTTGAACTTTTGGGGTTTTTATTTCACTGACAAGACGAGCTAGTCGTTCACCTGATGGTAAGCGTTACGCTTGCCCATAACAGTTACAGTGCCACCCAGAACTTTGCATTGCCTAATCTTGCGCGGCACTGCAATGCGCTCGTCACCCAGAGACATCGGCTCTAAAGTCTCATATGCCCAGTAATTTCGATGGAAACAGTGTCCTTCAAACCAGAACACTGTAATGTGATAATGATGTGATGTGTGGTGTGTGTGTTTTTTTAATTATACAAGAAAATAGAATTGTGATTAAAGAAAATTACGCCTTCGTGACCGTGACCGTGACCGTTGACCGTGAAATACTGAATTATATTCGACAAAGAAAAACTTTGAAATGATATGTTACCAAATACAGAAACTTCAACTCAGTTTTACCCATTTATAAAGAAATTTCATTTAGTTTACTTTTTTGTATAACGGTAGAACATTACCAAATGTTACTTAAGTGGTCCCTCGCATTACAAGTAGTTTTGGATAGTTAAAGCTAACTGCAAAAACTGTTAATTAAACCGCAAAAACAAGTAAACCGCCAAAATAATAACATAAAAATAAAACAACCCCCATATTTAACAAGCATAATACTCCAAAAATTAACGAAGGCATCATCAACACGAAAACGTGTTCACTAATTAATTTCTAGCGAAAAAATTGAATTAAGGGGTGCAAATTTCGACGAAACTTAAATAAAAATGCAGATAGGTAGAGGTTTGTTAACAAGGGGGAGGGGGGGGGGGGGGTGACTCCCCCTCTTTTGAAGTTTGGGAGTACGCGAGCGTGAGGGGTGGCGTGTGCCTGCTTAGGGGTGAAAAATAAGTCTCTCCCCTTAAATAAGATATCAGCCAAATTGAAATTGTTCGGGCGTATATTTTTTCGTCGGATGCCTTCTGGGTTTGGGCACATACAGTTTATCGGGAATTGAATCAGAGAAAATTGGGAGGCGCTGGCTCCAATAATATTAACAAATATTTACAACTAGTCGCGTTCTGCGGCATCACCCGCGTTGACTATGGCGCTGCAGATTATAACGTTTATGAAGATCAGGACCGATAACGTCTTTTTTTTTTAATTCTTATTTTTCATTTAACTCAGCGACAAGACGAGCAAGTCGTTTGCCTGATGGTAAGCGCTACGCCTGCCCATAACAGTCACAGCACTACCCAGAACCCTGCATTGCATAATCCTGGGCGGCACTGCACTGCGCTCGTCTCCCTGAGACATCGGCTGTAAAGTCTCATAGTGCCCAGTAATTTCGTTGGAAACAATGCCCTTCAGACCGGAACACAGTAATGTTTGCACACTACTGCTTGGCGGATGAATATCTGGCAAAGGTGTGGTACTTCCCCAGGCCGTCTCTTGCAGAAGAGGCCTCTTACTACTCCTTTGGTCAGTTCGTATCTGTCTGTAAGTATGCTGTAGTATCCGCTTATGTAAGTATGTAGATTTAATAGTATATAATAAAAAAGCGGTAGACATATTATTATCATTTATTTATATAATTAAAACGGTTAAATAATACATGGGTAAAGCAGAAGCCACCAAAATGAAATGTTAAGATGTCACCCACCCCAATTGATTTCCATAATTGCAATAGCAAATTGCGAAAAGAAATGCTCTTTTTGGGGTGCTTGGGGTGTTTAGTCTAATAATTTTATTCTTAAGTATTTGTAGAGTCAGCAAAAACTTTCTAAACTAAAACATTAATAATATTCTGGTTTTTGTGTACCCGTTAATATTTTAATAAGTATAATATTTTGTTTTAAACATTTCAACAAATAAATAATTGTTTAAACCTAAACCCCAATTCCTAAACTTTAACTACATTTAAACTAATGCTTATCTAAGAAGCCTCTATCTGTAGAAACGTTCAAAATTTATTTTGTTAGTAAAGTTATTACTTTAATAAGAACTATTTAAATATAACCTAAAACTAATTGAAAAATAAGGCTTACCCTAGTTTAGTAAACTGCTAGCAGTAATTCCAAAGTTCTGGCAGCATTGCCGCGCTGTACGGCAATGCCAAGTCTTACGAAAATCAGTTTTTGTGATTATGGTAATATATAAAAAATATATTATTTCATAACGCAATAAAGCAGAAAACGTATAATTGCTGCCATATTTTAACGAATTAAGAAGTCGAATTAGACCTCTCTTTATTTATCATTTAAGTGCTATTTGGACCATTTTTGTGTAGTAAATAATATACCGATGGTGATTTTATCTTTGGTTCAGGTGTTTTTCTTGACTTTTTTGCTGATAGCACCATTCAATCAGAGGGATCTTTCTCATTTCTTTTTTCTCAAAGCCTCAATAATAAATGCAAATAGCGACCAAATGGTGCCGTTCCAATAATGAAACCCGTGAATTTTGTGTACCTAATTATTTGTTGTGTGCTGTATAAATAGCACATTATAAACATACATAAATTATTATTTTTATTATCATACAATTATAATTTTATCTAATAATTTATTTAAGTTCTGTAAATTAATAATATACCTAACCCTCTTTTGTGTTCGAAAAAAAATACTTATAAGTATTTTGTTTATAACACTGATAAACTTATAATATATTAAAAGTTAATTAATTTCAATACTAATCATTTGTAATTGAAAATCATAATGAAAGTGGTAAATGAAATCGTACTTTAATACAATATATAGGTACCTAAAAGTAAATTAACGGTAGACATAGAATATTTGTCCAATCTTGATAAAAACAAAGCTCGAGAAAACCCGAAACCAAAGTAAAACCATTAAAAACAATTTCGAGGATAATTCCGAACTTTCGGCCGACTTGTCATTACCAGCGGAATGACAAAATATTACTTGGGACGTAATGGGGCTCGTAAAGTTACGCGATGATTTTTTAGCATGGCAATAATTCGGTTTTTGCCCGACTTCAGAAATAAGAACACATAAAATGGGACACGTAAAATGTCCATACAATTCAATCTACTAATATTATAAATGTGAAAGTATGTATGTTTGGTTGTTTGCAGAATCACGCAAAACCGGCGGAACGAAATTGGATGATATTTAGCAAACAGATAGTTAATTACCTGGATAAACAGAATTTATGAAATATATAAATACAATATATAGATAAACATAATATATATGTTAATGTCGACGAATCTAGACTAACGTGAACACAGGCCCTCGGAAAGTTTGTGTGCCTTGCCTTTTTCTCAGTAGGTGGGAGATAGTGGGAAATGCCAGACGACCAACCGTAACTCTCCAAACCCTAACTCGCTTCCAAAATACGAACACTTTGACGCTTTCTGCGGCGACACTTCACGATCATCATCATCATCAACCCATAACGTCCCACTGCTGGGCACGGGTCTCCTCACTTTCGTGAGGAGGGTTAGGCCATAATCCACCACGGGGGCCAGATCCGGATTGGTGGATCACCTACCTACCTCTGAAATAATTCTCGGGTAACTTCACGATTGCCTAGATAATTCAACATTACTGTACTTTTAATTCCGTGAAAATTATCGGTTCCTGTAGAATAATGCTGAACACGGGCGAAACCGCAGAGCGCAGCTAGTTTAAAGATAAGTTTTTTTTTATATGACTAAGTGACTAGACGAGTAAGTCGTTAACTTGATGGTAAGCGCTACGCCTGCCCATAACTGTCACAGCACCACCCAGATCACTCTATTGCATAATCCTGCGCGGCGCACTGCGCTCGTCACCCTGAGACATCGGCTCTAAAGTCTCATATGCCCAGTAATTTCGCTGGAAACAGTGCCCTTCAAACCGGAACATGTTTGCACACTACTGCTTGGCGGATGTATATAATGAATATCTGTAATGATGCATGGAAGATTAATGAGTAATTTGAGTTTAACATAAATTGATAATTTTAGTTTATAAATTGCTAAAATTGTGTCCATTAATACATTTCTTACTGTCTCTATTAAGGCGAAGACACTTTGTTAATGTGTTCTTTATTAGTAGATTTAACTAAACTACTCTTCACTACACTAACTCGAAAGGTTTTTTTCTTTTTGGTCTTCTTACTTCTTACTAAACAAATGAAAGTTGTAGCGCTCACTCTTACAGCCGTTAAAGTATTTTCTCCAATTATAAATCTTCGCGCTAACGCTGCGAACCAGCCGACCAATGCCACGCCGCCGCCGTTACTTTCCGCCAAAATAATGCGTCCGCCAGCGCCATCTCGGGAGAGCGTGCAGACAACGTCAAGCGTCATCACCGCTCCTCCCGTACAATCACCCGCCCCGCACGTTACCGTTAACACCTAACTGACTTTGTAATCCTTTAGTTCCTAATTTTACATAATAATTATGTTGTGATTGTCATTTTATCGCTGATTGGGTTAAATAAAATGTAACTGACTTTCTATCACGTCTTTCCTATCATTAAAGTGGCTGCCCAACTTTGGGGCCGAGAACGTTCGTAAAAGTGAGTGGACTGTATAGTAGTGATTTAATAAAAATGACGCGTACACGCCGTCAATCTCGCCACCAATCTGACTTCGTTGATGCCGTCAAAGAAACGGATCCGGCAGGTCAGCCGGCGAATATCTCTTGTGACATCGTCGCCGCCATGATGGCGTCCCTTCAGCGCTCACAAGCGGAAACGCTTGAGCGCGTGCTCGATCGCGTCCTGGGGACCCAGCGCCAAGAGTCCCCGCGTTCTCCATCATCATCGGTTCGAGCGCCCGCTGCGTCGGCATCGGGGAACTTCACCACATGCACGGCTCGCTTCAGCGGAGCGCCCGCCGAGTCGCTCGACTCTTTTCTCGACGCCGTGGAAATCTTTAAGGAATGTGCCAACGTCGGCGAAGCTAACGCCCTCCGTGGTCTCTCCATGCTGCTGACTAACGACGCCTCTATCTGGTGGCAAAGTGTGAAGGCGTCGATCACCACCTGGGAGGCCGCCGTGCAGGGCCTACGTCGCGTTTTCGGAAGCACTCGCCTTGACCACCGCATCAATCGAGAATTATCTAGTCGACCACAGGAAAACGCTAGAACAAAAACAGTCGCGAAACCGCGCTCATTATCATCACGAAATCTACAAGAAGATTTCTTCGATAAGCGCCAAGGTCATCCTACTATACGTTCCCGACAGACAGACGCAGCGCCCTCTCACGGCGCGGCTATGGTATCGCCCATATCGCCGCGGCCCACGCCGCCCGCGCCCGCGCAGACCCCGCTGCTGTCAGTTGTTTACGCGCGCTCGCCGCCGCCCGCTCACCGATCTACGCGAACTTCCTCGGAACCTGTTCCACGACCCTCGAACCCATCTTCGTTTTGTGTTTACTGCAAGAGTATACGCCATAGGCGTGATCAGTGTGAAAAGTTAGCCGCGAAAACGAACAATAGCATTGTAAACGTGAATGTGCCTACTTGCTATGAGTGCGGTGAAAAAGCAGTTACTCGGTCCCAGTGCTCAAAGTGTAACTCGCGTTGTCACACGATCAAATACACTAACGACGACGGCGTAGCATTGGTTGGTACCAGTTCGATAACCCCTTATCAGTTCTGCCCGGGTAAGACAGAGACTCAAGTAAGTTGTTTAAATCATCGTCCTGTCGTTCATACCGGGCCTACAGATTCTCTTTCCGTCGGAAGATCGTCTACGCTTTCCAAAAGTCGTTTACAAAAAGGTAAACAAAGCGTAAATACGATTAGGGAATCTGATAACGATTTTAGGTATTTACCTACCGACTTTAAGGCAGCTATCCCGCAGTTATTTTGCGTAGAGCAGGATAGCAATAGTGGTGGCCATTTCCCAGCTGATTTCAAAGCTGTTTTGCCCAAAAGCTATTTTGATACGTGTAAACGTGCGCCTAGGTCTTGTTGTAGGTCACCTAGATTACCTAAATCACGGAACTATCAGGCAAATTCTTCTCATTTTATGCCATGCGACTTTATTAATGTTTTGCCAGAGGATTTTTGCTCAAGTCAGTGTGTTTTAACCGGGGACAAGTCGCCACATTGTTCCAATTTGGACAGGGTCACCGTGAATTTTAGTGGACATGCACCTGTTTTTGCAGCTAATGGTTTTGATTCCCATTCGACTGTCACAGGTGATCGTACCACAAACCTACCTCAGCGTAGGGTCTCCGCACCTCAGGACAATGTTACTGATTGTGTGAATTCTAGGTCTTCGCCCTCGTGTCCAGTTCTACCAGCCTTTGATCCCGACCGGATGCTTAATGTGTCCGTGAATTCTTCGAGAGACGGAAGTGTCATGGAACCTTCTTCTTCCTCTCAAAACTGTGAGTTCTTCATCGCTGATCCAGGTATGTGTGAACCATTTGGAACTTTTAATAAAAATTATTGTCTTCAAGAGATTGATGAAAATTCTCATGACAATCGAAGGCCGATACTAGGCATTGAAGTATTAAATACTAGAAGTATGGCTTTAATAGATACGGGTGCACGAGGGAGCGTAGTTGGCTCCTCTCTCTACAGCCTACTACTTCAAAAGAACCATCCCTGTCAAGAAGTGACTCAGCGAATCAGATGTGCTGATGGTTCTTCCCGAACGCGCCGCGTTCTTATTACTAACCTTGTTGTCAAAATAAAAGACAAAACGGTTTCATTGGAATTTATTATATTCCCCGATGCCAAGGGTAATGAAACACTCCTTGGCATGGATTTTATAAATGCTGTGGGTCTCGTGATCGACTTTGCTTCTGCAACATGGAGTTTATCGGGCAATAAAGAATTTTACCCGTGGGAAAATGAATTTTCCAGGTCATGCACGACGGTCTCCACTGCTGATGTCCTGAGTGAAGATGAAGGTGTAATGCTGAGTCCTGAGCATCAGCTGCAACTTGCCGACCTTCCTCATCAGAACCGGGATATCTTCGAAGCAGGGGGAGCCCCTACCCCGCATGCTGAGCACCGCATTGATACTGGTGACCCTTCACCAGTTTCCGCCCCATCGTATGAGCTAACTCCTGCCAAGAAAGAAATAACTCCTCAAGGTATCAGACCAGACCCTTCGAAGATTGATGCCATCATGTCCATGGAGGAACCTGGTAATGTCAAACATTTAAAATCTTTCTTGCAAACCTGCTCATGGTTTCGAAAGTTTATTCAAGACTTTGCAAAGATTGCTGAGCCGCTCACCAAACTCACTCGTAGAAATGAGTTATGGAAATGGGACAGAGAGCAAAAATGTGCCTTTGACACCCTTATATTAAAATTATGCCAAGTGCTGATAATTATCCAAGTCAACTACAGCCAACCTTTCCGCCTTCGCAAGGATGCCAGCAATTATGCTATGTTAGCCGCATTGCTTCAAGGAGAAGGCCATGATGAGAGACCTATAGAGTATGCCAGCTGTCTCTTTGAAAGGAATTATTCCACAACCGAGCGTGAAGCTCTTGCTGTTATTTGGGCTGTAGAAAAGTTTAGAAGTTATATCAACGGGCATCCTCATATTGTGGAAAACAATCTTCAGCCGCTTAGGTGGCTCTTCACCATTAAGACGCCCAGTGGCCGTCTTGCTGGATGGGTCCTTATGCTCCAGTCTTATGTCCTGCGCATCGAATATTCTCCGGGGAAATCCTACGTCTTAGTTGATACATTAAGCAGACCTGCATGTGTTAACGACACTGTTGGCAATGTTTGCTCTGTTTCACTGGATCTTCCTCAGGTCTCTGCCGCTGATTTACGAGCAACACCGTTTTGTCATCATTTCTTATTAGCTTGCAGGTCCTCCGAGAACGCGTTGACCAGTGTCAAGACCAGCTAAAGGGGACAGCTGATGCCGCTCGTCGCCCCGCTTTGAGTCACAAGGTCGGTGATTTGGTCTTGGTTGAAACGCACGACTTGAGCAACGTTCCCTAAGGTATCTCTCGTAAATTTATACCTAAACGCAATGGACCCTATTTTATCAAGCGTATCGTCAGTCCTACGACTTCATTCTAACTGACTTATTTAATACTTTCATAGGAAAGTACCGTAGCTCAGACCTAACGCCGTTTACACGTTCACCAACTCTAGGTCTCGCTATTGCTCCTGTTCTGTCCAGGAGACTGGTAGGCCGCGGTAACCTAATCAAACTGTAGGCATTATTGGTTCCAGTTCGGAAACGGGACGTTCTTCCGACCTGGAGGGGGAGTCTGTAGCGCTCACTCTTACAGCCGTTAAAGTATTTTCTCCAATTATAAATCTTCGCGCTAACGCTGCGAACCAGCCGACCAATGCCACGCCGCCGCCGTTACTTTCCGCCAAAATAATGCGTCCGCCAGCGCCATCTCGGGAGAGCGTGCAGACAACGTCAAGCGTCATCACCGCTCCTCCCGTACAATCACCCGCCCCGCACGTTACCGTTAACACCTAACTGACTTTGTAATCCTTTAGTTCCTAATTTTACATAATAATTATGTTGTGATTGTCATTTTATCGCTGATTGGGTTAAATAAAATGTAACTGACTTTCTATCACGTCTTTCCTATCATTAAAAAGTATATTTTGATAGACATTTAATGTAACGCGTTTTAGCTTTCTATGAACAGGGATTTAAACGAAAATAAAAATCGGCAGCCACATAAATTTTATATAGATTAGGTACTCAAAGTTACGATGTTAGAGGGTGTCCCACCCCTTCATTGCAACAGTCACCCCCGCGATTTATTCTATTTGTGACCCCAATATGGTGGCTGGTGTGGTAGTTAGCGAAAAATCGATATTTTGTGCTTAACTTAATTGGACGTTAGATAGATAGATAAACTCTTTATTGAAATACCACTGAACAAAGAAAACTTAAAAACTAGAACAAAACAAGTTTAACAATTAGTGTCACAATGGGCGGTCTTATCGCTCAGAGCGATCTCTTCCAGACCAAGCACGGAGAGGAGTAACTAGGACATCGGACGGACGTAAAATATTTTAAAGTCCGTTGTTTGTAAGTTGCGTTGAAATACGAACTACACTGTGTCCAGTGAAATTACTGGGCATAAATATGAGACTTTGGAGCTGATGTTTCAGGGTGACGAGCGCAGTGCAGTGCCGCGCAGGGTAATGCAATGCAAAGTTCTGGGTGGCACAGTAACTGTTATGGGTAGGCGTAGCGCTTACCATGACGAGAGTGAATTTCTCGTCTCGTCATAGAGTCAAATAAAAAAATAAAACTGTAATGCAATCGGTTCAGTAGTTTTAAAATGATGTGTAAATTCTCAGACTCTATTTTCAAAACTGTTAATACGTACTCTTGTTACATCAAAGTAAAGCTTTTAGCATAATTATCCGACTTTTAACTGCATAGTAAATTCGAAAGGTGCAAGTAAGAATTTAGAGAAATGTTAGCACAACCCGTCCCACCCAAAAAAATTGAAAAAATACAGCAAACATTTTCATAAAGATATTGGAAAATCAAGAGGAATCCTCCCTTCTTTTTGTAAATGTACCCCCTGCATACGTATGAGGTTTCAAAGCGGAGGGTAGCAAAAGAAAATGAACTTTTCAACAAGAACAGGGGTAGAGGTGGGTACAGTCGCGAGCAAAAGCGATAACTTATTTTTTCAAAAATATTCTTTTGTCAAATACATAAAAAGCGCTTATTATTTAGAATGTTAAAAATCATAATTCGCCTTAATCGAAATGCTCCATAAGTCGAAAAATCTCTATAAATCGATTTTTTTGGCGTCACCCTTAATGTTTGTATAGAGGTTCTACTGTAATATAAAACATTTTTGACAGTTGACTAGAAGTCTGACAGTTACCGTTTGGAAAAATGTCAAAATCGGCAACTTTGCAGCGGAGACGTCGTTCAATAGCTAACAGAGTAGAGGGTGCTATCGACTGTACCTACCTACCCTAACCACCCTCTTCCATTTCTTTTTTCTTAAATCAAACTGAACCCCCTCGCTTGTTATTGCGCGTTATTAGATTTATCAACGCACTCTCTTCTATGTTATAATGTATTTTATTCTATGTATGTATTTATGAGGCATATACTTTAGTTACATTTTATATACCTACATAAGGGAAGAACATAAAAATATAAAATTTTAGTTATAGATTTATGTCATAAATATTTTAGGTATGTGACGTTCCATAAAATTGCGCTCTACAATTTTATACTGCGCAGTACTAAGTGACGTTCGGTAACTTTTTATGAATAAATTTTTGTTTTTATGAGTAAATTTACAAAACCTAGATCACAGATAAAAAGAAGAAATGAGCTATAAAATGTTGCCAGACAATGAAAACTGAGCCATCTGCCGCTTCCGACCAAACCGTGTCTAAATCAACCGAACACAAAACAAAAGTAACCGTTACAAAAAAAAAAAAACAAAAGTGCCACTAAACCATAGACTAAAATAATAAAACTGAAACGTCCGAAAGTCGAAATTCAAAGGGGTCATCGGTTCCCATGCACAAAGCGGCGTAAGTGCAAAAAACTAATTTTCATACATATTTGAATATGGCACCTTTTAAGACAATTGTGATTGTAAAACATCTGCTGGAGTTGGTTGCACCCTTCCGGGATCCTTTGTCTATAGTTGCAAAGGTGCATGAAAGTTCGCGTTGACACAATTATGGGACCCCAAACGTTGAACTAAAACAAAAAAAAAAGATTGTTATAGCGAAGAACAGGTTAGAATTATCATTAGAAAGGGCAAAGTGAGATGTAAACCGGTGAAGTGTTTCTTTCAAAGAAATTAGGGTTGTCAAATGCCGAGGGCAACGCCAAACTTTTTTTTTTTATGAAACCGCTGGTGTCTTTCTAATTCATGATTAGAAAAACTCTTTGTATGGCATTTCTATTTTAGGAAGGAAGTTCATTATTGATATTTATCTTAAAACACCGTGTTTTTTATATTTTTCTAATTATCGTCTTAACTAAGAAATTCTATGGTTGTATCATTATCGCTATCTATTAGTCAATAAACTTTTGGTAAAACATTCAACATCACCGTTACTAACCTTTTTTAATATTTACTACTGTATTTTTTTAAATAAAAATATCAATTTTATTTTCACGCGACAACCCTACAATATCACCCATATTTTAATTATAGCTTCCTCTTCCCCAAGCGTCTGGAAGACATTGTTCTCTATAATTTATTCAAATATTTCATTAGAAATTATTCCAACGACTCTGTATGCAAATCAAACAAAATTAAAACCAGAGACAATGTAGTTTTTTTTAAATAAAATATTTGTCACTGCCGCCGTTCCCACCAAACAGGAATTATGATTTTATCATTTAAATGTTCAAAATAAAATACGAGATTGAACAATGCTATGTTTTTTGTAATGTCAAAGGACTGTTATTTCCATTCATGGTTTTTAAAAGTAAGTAGGCAAGGAGAATAACAGGCATTAGACGTGTTAAAAAAAATCTTGAAAAACTGTGTAAAATTATTTTATTTTGATTGGCAAACTTTGAATTTTATATTCAGATGTGCGTGGGTAAATCTTTCTAATATTACAAATTAGAAATTCTAAGTTTAATGATATTTTATTTTCATAATCAGGCTTTACTCACAGAATTAATGTTATTTAATGTATGTATTCTTTACTAAAATATTTATTATTTCGTGTCAATTGACTGAGAAATGCGACTGCAAAAACTTGACACCGGTTATTATTTGCTTAATTACGGAAAGATAATTTCAATATAATTATGTAGTATAATGTACTCATAGATAAATATAAAATAATATTTATTTTTTAAAACATGGCCTTACGTTGTTATGCTTTAGCACGTAGAAAAAAGTTTGTAAGCAATTCAAAAAAAAAGTGCTCTTATCCGTGATTGCCATAATTGAATTTTTATAGGAGTATTTTGGCGGGAACTCGAAAATTCGACAAACATTTAATGGTTATTACTCCACTAATATTACACATTATCACACGAAGAAACACAAATAAAAAAAAATCATCGTCACAGTTTCCATTTCCCGCCAAAACTGTGCAGAAACAATTTAAACTCTATTTAAGAAAAAAACGTGTTCGATTCCGTAATTGCATTTAATATAGGATTTCAACCAGTGCGATCACCCAGCACTTTGCTTATTAATAACTGTCAGATTTCTAGTATGTGTACGCTCGTTAATTTAACGATTTGAAAACGGAATGCGGCTGTAATTGGCCAGTCAGAGGTCATTTCAAATGTTAGAGAATAAATTCTATTTCTAATTTACATTCAATTTGCGTGCCATTGACAAATGCGGCACTTATGTTATAAATTGATTTGTTTTCTATTGCAACGTTAGTGATTATTGCGGGAATGGAATGAAGTACGGAAACATAGATAGATAGATAAACTATTTGCTGAAACATCAAAGAACAAAGGAAATTTAGAATCTAAGGCGGTTTCAGTACTCGACCGACCGTCGGTGCGTACGTCGGTCGCTCTTGTCATTTGTATGAAAATTAACCTGTCCAGAAGAGAAGAGAGATAGATGCGGCGCAAGCGTACAATGAGCGTAACTGGACGATGAGCGTTACGGGACAATGTGTCAACTTTTTCGTGAATGCAGCCGGGGGCGGCGTTCATCGATTTATTAGACGTTGTCACGTCAATAGATCTATAATAGCAATAATTTCTATTCCTTACGTAAAGCCTAGATCAAATGCCAGGCAGATGTCTCGTGTAACTGGCTGACCCCTCTACAAGATATCAAGATATAGCTTTTATCAGCATGCAAAGGAAATATCGAATACCGTTGACGTTTTTACGACAGTATCTATAGAATTTTCCGGTTCTAGGTTATTAAGAAGCACTTAATTGGAGGTAAGATAGACGTGGCCGTATTCAGGTGGAATGTTTCGCATAATTATGGAAGGAAATTAAAATTTCGAACCGTTTTTTCGTTTTCAGGCCGCGTAACTAGTGTAAATGTTGCTCCAAATGTCTTGTGTTTTATTATATTATACTTAATCTGCCCCTGTACCTAGATACACAAGGTGGTGAAAATAGCTGGGTTCAATTTAATAATGTATTTATTACTTTAATTTATTATAGGGGACATATTTTGTTACAAGGGCGGATAATGTTTTTACTTTAGAGGTACTTTATCTTGCCTTTGTTACTGGCAATATTAATTTTTAACGTACATAGTAATGAGATCTACAGGTCAGTCAGCTGATGGTAAGCGCCCACAATACTTGTAGTGCCATCTAGAACTTTGTATGGCTAAATTTTGGGAAATAGTTAGAATAGAATAGAAAACTCTTTATTGTACACCAGAAACAAAAATAAACACAGTACAGAAAAATTACAATAGGTAAACAAGGGTAGTAAAATGGGCGGTCTTATCGCTGAAAGCGATCGATCGTTAATTATGCCGAAAAATATCGCTAGAAACAGTGCTTTTTAATTTAGAACAGTAATAATTATGTATACCTACACTGCTTGATGGATATTTGGTAAAGTTGGAAGTAATGTCGCTTTATTTTTATAAAACTACATACTTTAAGGTTTTTAGTTTTTATACTTTACATATATGCGAAGTTATGCGACATACACGGTCATATCTTTTGATCGCATTGACTTAAAATAATGATTTTTTCACAGCTGAAAGAAACCATAAACATAAGTATGTGATATAAATTTCTCTCACCTTTACGTGTTTCTGAGAAAAGGGATCAGACAGACAGACAGACAGACGGACGTGAAAATTATCTTTAACAGTTCCTTTTTCCCTTTGAGGTACGTAACCCCAAAAATGAACTTAAGCTTTCGTCAACGTTCTACTTGTTCGACATTGTTCCACGTGAACGAAGTCGCGAGCGAAAGCTAGTAATAAATAAGGTTTCACTGAACACATGGCCGTATTTTTTGTGGAGTATCATTTACGCGGGTGACTTTAGTAATAGCACATTAATAGGACCCTAGCTTTATAAGTCATGGCAAAGAGTATGATAGTTAACCAGAAATGTCTCTACATACAATGTTGAATTTAATTCAACAACAAGAGACAAGAGGGCAAGACAAGACAAGAGACAAGACAAGAGACAATACAAGAGACAATACAAGAGACAATACAAGAGACAATACAAGAGACAATACAAGAGACAATACAAGAGACAATACAAGAGACAAGACAAGACAAGAGACAATACAAGAGACAAGACAAGACAAGAGACAAGACAAGAGACAAGAGGGCTATTCAACGTGGAAATGCAGCCAGTGTTCTTGGCACCATGCCTCATGGACACCCTCTTTTGTTAGATTTTCAAGTTTTTATTTTTAGTTAGTTTTCCTTTTATTTATTTTGTTGTTTAAGTTCTGTCAATAAATAAAATAATTTGGTTTTGTGAATCATATTTTTGTTTTTTGCAGGAAGGGCTTGGAGTTTGAAGGCCTCGTTCTCTTTCACTCTGAGGAAGTAATCATATATGGGGACCTTTATAAAACTTTTTTATTTTATTTTTTATTGTTGATGATGATTGGTTTTGGAGCGGGTGATCAGTTAGATGACTAGTTTTAATGAAAGAATTCTCTAGAAACTGTACACGGTGTTTCGCGTGGAATTCAAGCGTTTTCTAAAAAAAAATTCATTTCCCCGTAAGAAAAAACCTTGTATCATGGTAATTATAGACTAGTATTATAATATATGATTAGTTAGGAAGTAATGTAATAGAAATAATAATAAAACAGAGAAACTAAAACATGACAATAAAAAAAAAACAACAAAACTGCAAAATTGGTTTTTTCGCTAACACACGACAATAATTTTTAAAATGTTACATATCTGTTAAATTATAATCCAATACAATATTAAGGTGACAGCGAGCTGATCTGATGATAGAGACGGAAGGTAGACAGTGGAACTCCTCAGTGACTAACAGTAGATTGAAGGTGTTCCTATTTTGATCTATAGCATACATTACCAATCAGTACCTTCAGTTATATTCCTATCTGTACACAAAAGCATGGCTTATTCTGTGTCCTTAACTGTTCTAAGTATAGATTTTCCGTTAGAAACTAAGCGTGGTTTTATATGGACGTTAGACTTTTTATCCTGGATCCTTTTCCATTGATAAACTAAATACGGTACGGTTTATTAGAACAACGAAAAAAAAATTTTTTTCCACGAAAATATATTTTAGAAGAATATATTGAAATGGGTTTTTATTATTTGACTGAGTAACGAGACGAGCAAGTCGTGAGCCTGATGGTAAGCGCTACGCCTGCCCGTAACAGTTAAAGTGCCATCCAGAACTTTACATTGCATAATCTTGTCAATTACTTATGGGTTTTGCGTATTAAGAACTAGCTGTGCCCGTGACTTCGTTCGTGAAAAGAAAGAAAATAGAAAACTTTTTTTGTTATTGGAGTGCGGCACTGCACTGCACTCGTCACCCTGAGACATCGGCTCTACAGTCTCATATGCCCAGTAATTTCGCTGGAAATAGTGCCATTCAAACCGGAACACAGTAATGTTTGCCCACTACTGCTTGGCGGATGAATATGGCATAGGTGTGGAACTTCCTCAGGTGGTCTCTTGTAGAATAGGCCTCCCACTACACGTCTCGTGCCGTGTCGGACAATGGAGGAGGCTTCTGATACAACCCTACACTACAGATTACCTAATAGTTAATAGGAAACCTATTTCTGTACTACAGGTCACGTGTCATGTCACCATTTTGTAACGGGTAAAGGTAGGCCCTCACCTGGCTGGTTGGATTGGACCTAGCTGCTTTTTTCCCGAAGGAAAATTATTTTTTATTTTTATATTTTTAACACTTTGACAGCCTAGCAATTTGTAATGCGCAGTACCTTATACGCCTTATAGCCATATTAACGTAATATTTGTAAATTCTATACAAAAAGGAACCAAGATAGTGGTTTTAGTTGCTTTTAATTACTGGGCATATGAGACTTTAGAGCCGATGTCTCAGGGTGACGAGCGCGGTGCGCCGCGCAGGATTATGCAATGCAGCGTTCTGGGTGGTGCTGTGACTGTTATGGGCAGGCGTAGCGCTTACCATCATGTGAACGACTTGCTCGTCTCGTCACTCAGTCAAATAAAAAAAAAATGATACAATAATCATGTGCCAATTTAATTTAAAACCTAAATAAAGCATACCCATTTTCAAAAACAAGTAAACTGTATTTAAAAAAAAAAAAAATATTTTTATGGGATAGGAACTATTACAGAGGCAATAATACTGAAGGCCCGTGTAAGTAAGCAGGCTAGGCATGAAACAACACTAGAAGTAGTCATGAAAATCTTAAAGAGCCATATATATTTTATCATTTACAAATTTTTTGCCTTGTGAAAATAAACAAGAGTTAGAAATTTATCTCTACCTATATCAATAATGTGTTTTGGTACTTAATTCATCTGAATCTACTAAGTAGAAAATTAGACGAAATGTCCGATAATGTGCAGTGAAAAAAAAAATATCAAAAAAAGCTGTCAAATTCACCCTTCATGAGATTAACAGAAATAACTATGTAACTGATTTATATCAATTCAAAACATAGTTCCGAGCTGATTAAATCAAAAACTAGTAAAAAAACCTACTGGTCCGGTAGCAATTAAAAAAAACCCATTGAGCTGCCAGAAATTCGTTACATTGCACTCAAAATTAAAACAAAACTGCTCTAAATCAAATGTATCAAAGGAAGTAGTCAAATTTCATTTTTTTGTTTCACAACAGTGACATAAAATAGAAGGGTCTAATTTTTTTTCTATTTCTTTTTTCTAACGCTTTATGCCGGCGTCAATGAGGTCACAGCTTTTTTGCAACATTTGAATTTAAATTAAGAACTCCATTGTCACATATTTTTTTTAATTACAATCCGCGCGGAGTCATTTTTCATGCATCGCTTGCAATCTGATTTACCTGCCAGTAGCTCTTTTGTTTTTTTTTCTTCTTTACTTTTTAAAGTTGTGTGATCGTCTGTTGCGTGCTCACATTCTGCCTAGGGGCAATCATTTCGGAATAATTTTGCAAGTTGCGTTCGTTACTTGGAATAATTGAGCAGCTTGAAATAATTATTAATTATTTCCATGCGACGGAGTTCAATTAATATAAATGTTTGCAAATGAAGAAATTGAAACAATGTTATTATTTTAATGAATGCACCCTGCATTAAAATTGTTTTTCGAACTGAATGCGGGTGGCCTACTTTTATAAAAAATGACGTGGAATAGGTATTAATGTTGCCAGTGTCGAAAAACTGTAAGCAGTTGATAATACCCCTTTATAATATTCTGTGGGTATAAATTTACTTGTTTAATATTTCAATCAATAATAATTTAATCAATAATCATAAGACCTCTGTGGTCACATTGGAGACTTATAAACGTAGTTTATTAGTTTCAATATACACTTGTTTTTGTCTGAAATTGATTTTACTTTTCACGTGTCATTACTAGATATTACAGAAAATAAAGCGCCTTTTTATTTACCCGCTATAAATAGCGGCCAGGATGGTGGTTAAATCCTATTTAGTTTTTTTTTATTTTATTTCCATGCAAAAGATTAAAAAATATTGAAAACGTTTGGAGTTTAAACTTTGTTGTTATTTTATACCATAAAGTTTTTTTAAAAAGTTAAAAAATTAAAAAAAAACTTAATTTAGTTTATTTATTTTATAGATTTTATAGATTATCCCATTTATTTATGATCTTGCAGATTGTGGCTAGGTTTTAGTATGTTAATATAAAAGTACCCAACACGCTTTGTTCTTAATTTTTTATAGCACTAAGAAGGTCTACCTAATTAAATAAAAATACTACAACTTAAATTAAAATAATGAAAGAAAATGATGAGCATGGAGGTTTGTAAGTTCGCGTTAAGGTCTTTACACTGTTCGGTACTAAAGCGAGAGCGTTCGTCTTAAATCCAGTTTTGAGTTCAATGTTAAGTGGCTATTATGCTGGGCATCAAAGCGAGCCATTCAGCCCTTTGATACCAACCTTTTATGTTGTAAGCTTGCGAAAGTTTTATTTTGTAAGTTGGCAGAACTTTATAAAACGTCCTGTGGCAGAATGATTTTATTATTCCAAAGCAGAAAAAAAACAGTTAAGTTACGTTCCGCTTATGGCGGGAAATTCAAATTTTGAACAGTTCTTTGGTTTTTAGCGCTTGACCGCTTTAATTATTGAACATTTATGATAATTGAATTTGCGACTGACATAGATTATTGTTTATGATATTCTGTAGAGATATTAAATACTTATGCACTGGATTTCTCAAATAATTCAATTTATCGTTAAATTGATGTTTGAGATGTTTATTTACTTATTTGAGTAATCTGAGTATCTTTACAAAATAACGAGAGCAATCTGTGATTATCACAAATTCCAACACAAACAACAATAACAAAACTGTTCGAACTTTAAATTTCCCGCTACAAGCCAATCGTACCATTGAAACATTACAACGATTACAAAAGTTAATAAGTTATTAATTCTTTTTAATTCTACACTACAACAGCTCGTCCTGCAAATAATAAGAAGGTTATGCACCGTCCAGCTTACGAGAACAATACAAAATAATTCTATAAAAAGTAGTGTGAAAACTGTGATATAAAAACAAACCAAACATTCCAACTTTTGAATTTGGAGCGCATTTTGGCACGCACACACGCACAACCTCTTCATCGTATCGATTGTCGCAAGAGGGTGGGAAAATGACAATCTGTGTCGGTACAGCAGACTTTTGTAGTTCTGCTACTCGACGCTAGATGGCGGGAGCTGTAACGAAATTAAATTGTGAAATTGTTAAAAGTTTTCGTAGAAACTAAACATAAATAAATATTTATAAATGTAAAGATTAGAAATAAAATTTAGAACTGTTCAAAATGTATTAGGAAATTTTAAGAAAAAGTTTGAAAACTGTTATTAAAATTAATACAAATAAAATTGTTTAATGACCAATTTGAGCATTAATACTCCTACAAAAAATATATGAAATAAAAAAACGAAATAGTACCTAGTTTTATAAGCTATCATTCTTTTCAATTCACTACACTATTTTTATAAACAAAATAACATTTAACTTAAAACATTGTTTTCACCAGCACAAACTAGATGGCGCCACCAGTTCTATTTCTCTAACCCATTACAATTTTCCCCCGTGAACTGACTACGTGACTTTGAAAGCTAACTGTCTCATTTTCCATCCAAATTGCCATCTCACATCTTATTCGGTGCGCTGCTACCCATTTATATTCATTTCATCCTTTATAAAGATGTATGAAGTTTGTAAAGTCCAATAAGAAAAGTAACAACCCATTTAATTGTAATTTTTTTTTTAAGTCTCATTAGAAAATGTTTGTCAATTCTCTTAACGGATCGAAATTTCTATAGTAGTTTTCTTCTAACTAGAAACCAATTTAATACAAATAATATGTCACAATCAATTAAAAACGAGTCTAAAAATTCCTCCTTTTTACTTTATAAAATTTATTGGATATTTAAAGCACTATTTAGTTAGGTA
This sequence comes from Campaea margaritaria, assembly GCA_912999815.1. Lineage (NCBI taxonomy): Eukaryota > Metazoa > Arthropoda > Insecta > Lepidoptera > Geometridae > Campaea > Campaea margaritaria. Next base: position 2,174,831 of record OU538801.1, read on the forward strand.
AAAGAAATACATTGCGTGAATAAATCGATTGGGAAAACCCAAACTTAAAACCAGTATTTATCTTTATAACTAGATAAACAGCTTATTAACTAAGTATCATTATATATTACCCATAGTTAAATAGTTCAGAAATATATCTAAGACCAATTTACAATTAAATTTTCATACCAACTCTTCATTCATACAAAAATTCAACTCGGTGACCGTTCAAGTACACGTTCATAATTCATTCCTCCGTTCGATAAATCAATAACAATGAGAAGTGCTGCCGTCTCTTTCTCTCTCCCTGTAACTGAATTGCTTAAATAGTCTGTCTCTTTCTTGTAAAAAAAGAACCCACCCCTTTGTTAACCACAGTTGTTAGGGGTAGAGGTTTTTTTTTGCAACTCGATCAAGAGTTCTATTTTAGTTACTGAGTGCGCAAGAGTTGATTTTTGTGAATTTCCTTTAATGCGGTGCCTACTGTTAAAAATATTTTTAGGTTAAATTAAAATTAATAATGGTAAAATGTTTATGTGTGTAGTGGAAGGCCTCTTCTGTAAACGCCTGGGAAGTACCACACCTTTGCCAGATATTCATCCGCCAAGCAGTAGTGCGCTATCATTACTGTGTTCCGGTTTGAAGGGCACTGTTTCCAGCGAAATTTCTGAGCATATGAGACTTTAGAGCCGATGCCTCAGGGTGACGAGCGCAGTGCGCCGCGCAGGGTTATGTTAAGTTCTGGATGGCATTGTAACTTTTATGAGCAGGCGTAGCGCTTACCATCAAGTCAATGACTTGCTCGTATCGTCACTCTATCAAATAAAATACTTTGTATCTCGTAAAAATTAATAGTTCTTGCGGAATAATACTTAACGCGGGTGAAACCTCGGGGCGTAGCCAGTCATATAAATATATGTAAATTTTCTGAAGTATACGTTAATGCACTGTGTTTAATGCGTTTATACATGTATAACTGAGTTGACCGTAAGCCTAGTCATGTCTTTTGTATTCGCTCGCCACCGTGAAGCGATCGCTATCATGTGGTGGTATGTGGTAGGTATACCTCTACTGATGGCAGATAAATTCACAAGCTTTTATAAATTACGAGTATAGCCAATTTTTTTTTATTGCATCACAATCACTAACACAGATGTTGACTCATAACTAGGATTCCCTTTAATCAGGAACTACGGGGACCAAAGTAATGGAAAAAAGAAAGAAGAACTAAGAAAGAAGGAAAGAAAGACAATTTTTTTCGAACATACTATTTACCCGACTGCTCAAAAGGAGGGGTATGGATGGAGCTATATAAACTCTCATAAATGCACACAAATTGTTCCGATCTCTTTGGATAAATGTCTGTCTGGTCGATTTATGAACGCTGAGCGATATTGGTGGTGACAGTTAGCAGGCAGTTCAGTTTAAGGCCTTATACTGGATGGATTTAACTGTTCGTGGTGTGCCCCCGATCGTGCTTAAACAAAAAAAAAGAAAAATTACGTACCTATGTGTTATGTTCAGGTACTTTTTCCGCTGACCGTATTCAAACCCGCTATTTACGCAATTTCGCATAGGCTTTTTGTGTTTGAACAATGAATTAATTGAATAACTAATCACTACCTTCTCACTGGGTGCCGGTGATGTGTGAATTGCATTTTCACATTAACTAGAGACGGCCTGGTTACGTTTTAGCCGGATTATGTTTCGGCCGGACTATGATGGTGGTCGCATTTTGCCGGTTCATAATGCTTGAAGGCACAGTGGGCCTCAATTTTGATAGCTAACGAACCTGATTGGTGCAAATTCACCGATTACTACAGTATTTTATATAGGTAAGTGTCAAAATTAGCGACAGTGAAAGCGATTTGCAGAGATGACGTGTTTTATAGCTTACAGAGTTATAAACCTGGCGCTTTGTGGCGATTAGCAACCATGGTCTTTAGTTTGAAAAACTTTTATGTAGGCTAACCTATCAATTCAATTATTTCGGAGGTAGGTATGTGATCCACCAATCCGGATTGAAAAAAATGCTGTTGAATTTGCTGGTTCTTCTTGTATCAATGAAGGTATCTATTTCGAATCCGGTGGTAAATTCAGTTAATTTTCATAAATGTTCTTTTGATGTTCATATAAATAATGTATTTTTTGAGTTTTATGCTAGCTATTCTTTAATTAATGCATTGAAATCCGATGGTAGAGCTAGTTTTTATTAATTTAATTTTGGAATTTGTGTGAATGTTAAATATATTTTGAGTTTGAATTTTGAAAGTGGCCGGACTAATAATTTGTCGGAGATCCGTTTCACCTCTAATGGCATTAAAACGTTGGAAATCTTTGTTAATGCGTGTATAATGCTATTAGTTGCTAGATAGAGTTAAAACAACCGCTTTGTTTTAAACATTTTTTTAATTTTACGACCTTTTGTATGTTTATTAACTTGTTGCTTAATTTGTTTTTTTTTTTATTTGATTGAGTGACGAGACGAGCAAGTCGTTCACCTTATGATAAGCGCTACGCCTGCCCATAACAGTTACAGCACCACCCAGTAAACTGCATTGCATAATCCTGCGCGGCACTGCACTGCGCTCGTCACCCTGAGTTATCGGCCCTAAAGTCTCTTACTTGCTAAGATTACTAAGATACTTCATATCCCGTAAAAATTAGTGGTTTTTGTGGGATAATAACGCAGGTGGAACCGCGGGGCGCTGCTGGTTGTCCATTATATGACTTCTAACGCGCTCCAAACTCATGTAACATCATCATCATCACCCCATATCGTCCCACTGCTGGGCACGGGTCTCCCCTCACTTTCGTGAGGAGGGTTAGGCCATAATCCACCACGGGGGCCCGGTCCGGATTGGTGGATAACATACCTACCTCCGAAATAATTCTCGGGTAGGTATGTGGGTTTCCTCACGATGTTTTCCTTCACCGAAACGCGAGTGATAATTACGTACGTATGCTTTACAGAAACACATTGTTACGTGCCTGCATTGGGATTTGAACTCACGACCTTCTCCTTGGAAGGAAAACGTTCTCTCGCTACGCTACTGTTAACGAGTAACGTAGTAAAGTTAAAAAAAAAAGTTTTTTTTAAGATTTTCGACTTTCGAATTCGGGATTCGCGATTCAAATTCGAAATCCCTTGAAGACCAAAGTCAAACAACTCACAAGTAACGTTACGCGACGCAGCCGTCCTCGCAAGTCATTAGGCGTCGACGCGTAATGCTTCACAACCCTAATTCACTCGAACACCTCAATACTTTGAAGGCACGCGAATTACCCATTTTTAACTCTATGCTAAATGATTGGAGTCGATAATCCAATGCTACATTTTATTTAACAATCATTCACATATCTAATTCGAATGCGTTTTAAATTGGACTCTCTCTGGTGAAGCTAGGGTGGATATCCGCTCGTCGGGTGTACAGTCAACAAAAACACACGCGGATCGCAAAAAAGCGGGCATCTTTTTGCGTTACCCCCTCGCTCCCCTAAGCTGGGGGTGGAGGGGGGTGAAGAAAAATCCCCGTAGGGTGGCCCCGCGCCCCCTTAGTAGTTTTTCGTTGGAATCACGCGTACGACACGGTCTGTATTGATTTTCCGGCACATGGCAACATTCAGGTGCCTGCATTTTTAAAGGTCGTTATTGGCTTCGGTTGGGTTGAGTTTGTATGCATTTCAGTTTATAGTAAAGGGAAATGTGTCTGGGATGTAATTGTGACACGGAAAAGTTAGTCTTATAGAAAATAATAGATATACTCTTTATTAAACACAATTTAAAAAATATATTCACACTTACAGAACAAATAAAATAGCTTACCTAACGCAGTAAAAGGCACAATGGGCTGACTTATCGTTATAAGTGATCTCTTCCGGTCAATCTTTGGATGGATAGAGGTAATGGAGTATCCAAGCTTTAAGTTAAAAATGTCTGCCCTAGTTGTTGCCTTGAAAGTAGAAAATGTTTAGGTATTTGGCGGTTCGATTCTCGCACCGGGCAAAGATTTATGTGACTCAAAAATATTTGCTCTGAACCTGGGTGTTTATAGGAGCATGGTCTTCGTAGTGATGCTCCTCTTTCATGAGTCCCTCTGTACACGCTCGTCGGTTATAGTTTTTTTTTTAATTTGACAGGGTGACGAGACGAGCAAATCGTTCTCCTGGTGGTAAATGCTACGCCTGCCCATTACAGTTACAGTGCCACCCAGAACTTTGCATTGTATAACCATGCATGGCGACATCGGCCCTAAAGTTTCATAATGTAATTTCGCTGGGGAGAGTGCCCTTCGAACCGGAACACAGTAATGTTTGCACACTACTGCTTGGCGGATGAATTTCTGGCGAAGGTGTATTTCCCCAGGCGGCCTCATGTTGAACTTACTTACTACTGACTTTTCACTTATTCTTATTAATCTGAATAGCCATATTCCAAACACAGTCATCATCATCATCAACCCATAACGTCCCACTGCTGGGCACGGGTCTCTCCTCGCTTTCGTGAGGAGGGTTAGGCCATAATCCATCACGGGGGCCCAGTCCGGATTGGTGGATAACATACCTACCTCCGGAATAATTCTCGGGTAGGTATGTGGGTTTCCTCACGATGTTTTCCTTCACCGAAAAGCGAGTGATAATTACGTACATATGTTTTACAGAAACACATTGGTACGTGCCTGCACTGGGATTTGAACTCACGACCTTCTGATTGGACGGCGGATGTTCTCCCACTAGGCTACCACAGTAACGGTTAAAATTATTCTCACACCGCGTCATGCAAATGTGCCAATATTATGCAAATTAGCTGCAAAGGTGTTAGAGATTAGCATCTTATTATGATTTGGCGATTCGTTCCGAACACTCCATGTTTGTTTGCGATTCGACGCGGACCGGTGCGTGATGTGAACGCCGCTTTACCGACCGACCTTTTTAAACTTTGTTTGTAATTAATATGCATACTTACTCATATTTTTAACGGAGTTTAAAAATATAGAATTCTACTGTAAACTATTTAAACGTCACTGTCGAATAAAAAAAAAAAAAATTAATACACTAGCAGCGCTCCGCAGTTGCACCCGCGTCAACTATTATTCAACAGGAACCGTTTATTTTACGGGATAAAAAGTATTTTATATTCTATTCCAGGACTTAAAGTGTCTTTAGACAAGATTTCATTAACATCCAATCAGCCGTTTCGTCGTTAGAGGACAAACACGCGGGTGAAACCGCCCGGCGCTGCTAGTTACGAATATTTTTAATCTATTACAAAATGCAGGGCAATGTAGGCTTCTGGGTGGTGCTGTGACTGTTATGGGCAGGCGTAGCGCTTACCATCAGGTGAAAGACTTGCTCGTTTCGTCATTCATTCAAATAAAAAAAAATGGAAGAGATTAAAATGTAACTTTTTTCGGTTTACTAAAAAAAATCATTAAAATTAAACCAGTCGATTTTTGATCGGTAAACCGGTAGATTTTTGGTACAAAGAATAAAATTATTACTTACTATAATGTGAAATTGTACCGATGTTAACATGACATTTTGTTTTTTTTTATAGTGACAATCGAACCGGCCATCTTGGGACATACCAAAAACCAATTTTTTTGTGATATACAGATTCAAATATATTGATAAAAAGATTGTCATTTGAAACGAAATGCACTCTAAAATATATCTCCAGTTGTTATTACTAATTTTACACCTTTTATTACACGAAACCAAACGATTTTGACCCTAACACCGGAAGGTATAGAACTGAAAATGTGCCGTCCCCAAGAACCGCACAGTGGCACAAAGCGAACGCTCCATAGGACAAAAAGGTGCGCTTTTTGTTTCGACCCAGCGATTTTGTTTATAATTTAAATATTTTATACGACGTGACAATAGACAAAAACCGGTACTTGTGACTGTAAAAAATTAAATATAAAAATTATGACGGTTGCCCTTTTGTCTTTTAATTTATGTAAATTCTTTGCGGATGCTACGTTGGACGGATGTGAGAGCATTTTTATTTTTACATGTTGCAACACTGTATTGTCATTTCTGTTATATTAGGTTGATGAAAGTAGTTTTTAGTAACAACGAGACGAGCAGGTCGACGGTCTGATGGTAAGCGCCATGTCTGCTCGTAGCAGTGCCTCCTAGAAGTTTGCATTTCAAATCTTTGCCCTTGTCACCCTGTTCATGAGTGTGGCGCCTATCTCTCACCGTCTTAGTTTCCCAAGAGCTGTAATCTGGAAGTTTTCAAGTCGATAGTGAATAGGTATCTTCTAGGCAAGCCAGCTTCACTGTCGATCGCGTCGCCACTTACCATCAGGTGAGACCGCGGTCTAATGCTTACCAATTCGCAATAAAAAAGAAATACATACACCATTGAAAAGCGTAAGTAAAGAATAATTCGACAGGTACCCACTTGAGGGGGGCAATAAGGCCTCACAGATAAAACAATAAAAGAACCAATAAAATACATTGTACGTCGCTACAAACGTTTATTTTCAATATAACGAATTTTTCCCGCTTATAGTTATCCACTATTTACCGGACAGCTCTGCATAATCTTCACTATAAATAAAGTATCCACTTCTCACAAAACACTGAGATAAAGGAAGCTCTACAAAAGCTCGTTATTACTTCCTCTGACAATGGCTCTATAAAGCTCCACACCAGGGGCGTAATCAGGCCTGGATTTTTAGGGGCAACTGCACCACTAACTTTTGTAATTTTGTAAAGAAATCTTATACGTGTCCTCCTCACGAAAGTGAGGTGAGGCTTCGTGCTCAGCAGTGTGGGGATAAGATTTGTAATGATGATGTTATAAGGACATACCTATTAGAAAGGATCGTGAATAGCTTTGGCGTTTTTGACAGAGCCTTGTACTCAGAGCGGTGAAAGTAACTCTTCGAAATCACAGTCTTCAGCTATTAAAAAAAAAGTAAGAGAGCATTATTTCAGACTACCAGTACCCTGTGGTTTTACACGCATTATCTATTATAATATTCCGTTAATTTTTACGGGATACAAAGTACCCTTTGTTCTATTCCAGGTTCTAAAGTATCTTTAAACTAAATTTTATGAAAACCTTTTTAGCTGTTTGGCGGTGAAGAGTAGACACCTGCAAACTTTCGCATTTAAAATATTAGTGCGATTTTATTAATAGATTTTTTTCGTCAATGTCTTACAAATTCTCATCTATTTGGGGGATGGACAAGTCACCATATAGCGGCTATATTTATTTACTATTTCTAGAGTGCATCTAGAGATTCAGGGCCTTTCCGCCCTCAGCCCCCCGTCCTGACTACGTCCACCCCCTAGACAATATTTCAGCACTTATTTACGAACGATTAACCTGCATTATACCGTTCGGGACAATTTATTCTTTGCTAGTCTATTTTATTCTACGGATAAAGACTTTGTGGAAAACTCAACGAGACGGTACAGTTTCCTTTGAGAATATTTTAAAAGGAATGTGCTTAGGTATTTGCTAATGCTCGGAAAATACATGTTTCTTAGGTAGGTTAGTCTATTTTGTGTATAATATGTATTGTGACCAGTTAATATCTATTGTGACCAGAAATACACAATATAAATTTCACATAAATATTTTTTAAAATTATAAAGCAACTATTAACTTATAACAATAAGCCAGCCACTCAATAAAAACTATTAAAAATCACAATAAATATGTCAAACAATCAATAACAGCGCACCTTTTATGAATAAAAATTAAATATAACACGTTAATTTATTCCAACCCATACTTTATTAACTGCGAACTGTATGAAATGACAATCGATTGTTTGTTCCTCCAATAAATTTCGAAACTATTGTTATTTTAACTAAGCAATTAATCTTTGTTTTTTTGTAATATTTTTGTTTTATAAATCGGATTCATCGAAAAATTGCCTTAAATTTAAGAGACTCATAGGTAGTTATTTAATTGACGATGTTTTCTAAAAAAATAAACAAAACGTATCATAGACAAGAAAAACTACTTTATGCATAATTGTAAAAATCCAAAAGTTAATAACACCAAACTCTAGGCAGTTTTTTTAATGTATGTAATTGTTTACACCAAAAATAAATATACATTACGGTTAAATTTAACATTATATGACCAAATTCCACTTAAGTACTGCATGAGGCTGAAAATGTATGTCCAAATTACACTATGACCAATAGAGTAAACACGTTAGGTTTATATCTAATAGCAATACTTATTATGCCTCAAATACTCTTCGGTTAAAGACAGTGTCAGATTTATGAAGAAAAAAACAAAATGTTCATACACATTCGGAATTTAAAATGATTCCGTCGTGGGAACACCAAAGGATAACTATCTATCACATTCTCTACAAAGTTCTGCTTACATTACCGACCATAAACTCTAAACGTGACAACGGAACGAAAATATTTGATCTCATTACGTATACAAATACCCTTTACGCATCGACAGCGAAAATCAATACGCACAACACTATCTTTGTCGCGCTGTGTGAAAAGTTAATGCAAGTCTCAAAAAGAAAAAAATGTGTAGACTGGCTGGAAAGAAACATAGATATGCAAAACAGAACCATGCATCTCCCAAATTCAAATGCTTCGATATTCAAATGAGGCCGGAACGGGAAGAGCAATTTTGACACTTGGAAGAATAGTCCAACCCTTTTTATTCAAATGAAGTGCGTCTTTACGGCCAGTGTCTACATGATTTAAATGGCATAGATAAAGGAGGCTTTATACTTTTTCTAATGAAACACGGGAATTTATTCATGGATATGACTAGTTTTTTTTTTATCGTGGGAAGGGTAGTCTGTGAGAATCTTGTGCTTGTGGAGTAATCGAAGGGGTTGGTTGTTATGGAAAGCTGTGTCAACATTGGTAGTAATATGCAAATTTATTGATTCCCTATAAAATTGATTCGCTATATTGGGACATTTGGGACTTTGTTGCCAAAGAGTTTTATGATTGTCAAATCTTTTCTTTTGTGGCCGTTAAATTTTTGTGGCTGTTGAAATAGCGCGAGTCATAAAATGGGAACATGGTTTTAGGGAAAGAGTCGCAAAAAGTTTAGGTAGCGAACGAAGCTAAAAATTGGTAAGATACAATTTAAGAATTTGTTAAAAAATAATTTTATTTCCATGACCAACTAGAAAGTTTTAAAAATATTTGTAGAATAAACTCTACTATAAAGATAGTCAATTACTGTACCAAAAAACATAACCCTGCATTTGGCTAGTCGGGTAAAAAATATCTAATTGTGATTTGTGGATTATGTCGACTTGTTTGTCTCATTACTAAATTAAAAAAAATTAATAGTTATCTTTCCGTTACTTTGTATGAAACCAATAAATCAAAGATATAACTATTTTTATAAATATAGTGGTATATACACACTGTATAAAAACTTACAGTATAAAAAATAAAAATACGTTAAAACGTTTCCACAAAACTCAAGACACAATCAACCCTTCACAGTCCATTCAAATTCAAATATCCCGCCAGACAGGTGTACTGTCCTTTGTACATTTTTCCGCTGGGACTTGTTTGAGGAAGCGAGGAGCCAGACAAAAAGTAATTATTGTGTACCGCGCTTTATGAACTTCATAATTATAGGCATGGTTTGGTTAGTAATTGAATAGTTTCTGATTCAGAATAAAAAAAAAACTGCCTACTTTTTTAATTTTATCGTGTGCGGTTTATGTAGTGCTGTGTATTCAGACAGAGTTATGTAAAATAAAAAAAAATTATAGAAGGTAATAAGTATCAACAAAGATAAGTCTGATGGGTCATATATATTTTTATAATGCGGCGGATTATTTTCAAACAAGAATTCCCAGACCTCACAAAAAAACTTAAAAGTCTAACTCGGTATTTTGGTACAGATAAATACAACGATGAATGAATATTGCGAACTTTGATAAACACAAACCCACAAAATATTACCGTTTGAACAATTTTGTTAATACGAGTTACTAGCAGCGCCTCGCTGTTTCACCCGCGTTAGCTATTATACCCTTAAATTTTTACGGGATAAAAAGTATCTTATGTCCTATTCCAGAACCTAAAGTATGTTTAATACTAAATTTCATTAAAATCCGTTCAGTCATTTCGGCGTCAAGAAAGGACAAACACACACAGTTTCGCATTTATAATATTAGTGAGATAAGTAAAAATGTATGATCTTGATTTTAAATTGAAATCCGTATCAAAGAAGACGCGACTGCATTAAATCAATTCTCACGTAGTGACTCTTATTTCATTTTCTAAAACACACCTGGGTCTCGCAGACCGGTCTTGGTTTCCGTCAAACCCTCATTTGCATGCGGAGGGTTAATCTTCGCGATTATTTGTGCTCACGCATATTTTTAATTATTCAAGGGTTAATGTTATTCGCTTTTTAAATTTGTATGTGATTTTTTTCGGCAGTTGGGCCAGTTGGTGTTTGGATTTTGTTGAGTGTGCGTGTAAAGGTGAAATATGGACAAATATCGGGTTTTAATTAAAAATAAAACTATGAAAATTAAAAGAAGATCGATTGACGTTAGGGTCTAAATTCAAAGTGGGCGAGACGGTTAAAAAATCCAAAGTGAAAACAAATATTTTTCGTAAAATTTCAACTTATTAGATGACAAAGAGCGGGAAAGGTCGGTGTAATTTAAATTACTGCAATATTTGGCTTTAAACATTATTATTGCATTTGCCATTCGACGAAGATTTAAAAAAGTATTGGCGCGCATTCCGTTTTCCAATTTCAAGCCATTAATTTTCACAATACTAATTTTCGAATTTCGAACCCGCAGCGAAATCAGGACTAGTGATGTCCCGGCTATGCATCACGGATAATGATTGGATTTGCCCCGCCTTCGTCATCAATCACTGCGCTAGTGGGTGGCGGATGCGTCCAGCGTAAGTTGACCTGTCATTTTGTTATCAATACTTGAGTTGGTGGGCTATGGTGGAGGTCTACTTTTGTGGTTTTTTCCTAGGGGTGGGAAGCCATTGTGTCTTGTTAGAGACACTGTAATGTCTTGGATGGTTGGATGTAAGTAAATTATGTTTTTTTTTGGCGTGTGTTGGGGTGTCTATTCGGCTTGCCAAAATTCCTTTTTGTAAAGTAGGTATTATGTGAAGGAAAGTAATTTTCTTTTATCGTTGGAACATGACGTGATATTTTTATTTTGATAGGTTTTCTAAAATGTTTATAATATTTTTTTTGGTAATAAGCCTAGTCTAACTTAATTAAAAATTTATTTTCACTGTTTCATTAGACTATGAGGCTTAAATAATAATTAATTCACATTTTTGGGCAGCAAATCTGCATTTTCCCGGGATAAAATTTGTTTTATCTCGGAAAAATGAATATCCCGGAAAGTTAAATAACTAAAGCATTTAGGGATAACATAACTTCCATATTATTGAAAGAATTTTTAGAACCCGATCAGTAGTTCCAGAGTTTATCTCATAATATAAACCAACCTAAAAAGTAAAAAAAAAAAAGTTACCTACTTCTTTTATTATAATATACGTCGTAGAAAAATCGGGTTTTATTCTTTTTTGCGTTAACTTATAATATATGGCCGTTTTAGTCGTATCCTGACGGTCCGTACGGACGTAACGAAAAACGTGCGTTCGTGCGTCCGCATGGATTACATGGCTATAGCTACGGACGTCTTACGTCCGTACTGGTACCGAACGTAAATGCGACCTCATATGTATTGAACTACTTTATTTATACCTACTTTGAACAATAGAAAAAATCTCAAAGCTGGGGAGGGAGGTAGTCCCAGGAGAGGGGAGAGAAAGGCCTCAGATGAGGTAAGAAGATTACCTCTACGTATTATGTGGAATAGAATTCTTTTTTTTGTACATTTTTCGAATAGATATTATTTTCGGGACATCTTCCAGCCCCTTATTTTCAATAGGGGTAGGTATATGTTATTATTTTCCATTTTTTTTAGATATGATATTTTGATGCATGCCTACACCCCTCTCCTTCACTATGGGTGGTTGACTGGTAGGAAATGCTCTTAGCGTTAAGTGGAACTATAGTTCACTATACTACACTGTGATATAGATAATAAATACATAACCCTATATATGCACAAAACCTCATTTCAAAAAACAAAAAAAAGAGCCACGTGACTAAGCTCGAGTTTCTAAAAAGGAGTATCTTCCACATGCCATGTTCTTAGAGTTCTACCTGAAAAGTCCAACAAAAAGTATCCAAGACAAAGGCGTGGCAAAAAGAAAAAAAAAAGAAAATACCCAACTGCAAAGAGGGTGTAAGGTTTCGTGAGTTTCCGAGATGTCTACCTCATATGTATGTAAATGGAGCCTAAGCCGGGAAAAGTAAGGGGCGTGAGCAGAATGTGGGATGGGGAAATTTCCCAGCTTAAGATTTTTCCCATCAGAATATGAAAATACAATATAATATTTCAAAATGAAATTTATCAATTTTAAATTTGAAGTTAGTGGGAAACCTTTTACTAGAAAGAGAGTGTTATGTTTACAGACACAGTGTTATGTTTATGTTATAGCTCTTGTCAGCGTTCAAGTAACATTTACTTGTAAAGTAAGTAATGACAATTATAGTCGTATATTATTATTTTTTATCGAGTTTCTTTAAAGAGTTCTATTTTATAAAAAAACAGTTATAAATCAATAAAAAGTTCAGGACCTTCCTATCGAGTTTTCGTAGAATATCGAATATTAATAAATAACACATAGACAAAAGCGGGATATGTTTTTTCTTTGCTGGTATTTTTTTTAAATTGGTATTTATAGCAATTTAATAATTGTGTCTATTAAACTATAATCGGAAACTTAAAGCTATTGTAGTACGTTAACAAGCAGCTCGTGTTATAATATTCAAATAAAAAATTGGCTGGTTTATGGATTCGGTTGGATTTTTATACCACGGATGTGAACGCAGCCTTATACTGTATACCTACATAAATATAATATGTCAGGTGCTCCAAACCGGGCTTGCGAATATTTTTCTCCGAGATATTGCGTTCGGGAGATTTGTGTATTCCTAAATCTTCCTATAGGTGTGCTGTTTACCTTATTTACGTATTCGGACGTAAATTACTTATGCATAATGTATGTAGGTCAGATAGTAAATTTTGACTATGTAAATGTAGGGATTTAGATGCGTACTTTTTACCAATTTATGACTAACCGATTACGTATTTAGGTCGTTTTTGATACCTAATTAATTGCATTGCACGAGCAAGTCGTTCATCTGCCTGTAACAGTTACAGTGCCAACTAGAACTTTGCATTGCATAATCCTGCGCGGCACTGCACTGCGCTCGTCACCCTTAGATATCGGCTCGAAAGTCTCATATGCCCAGTATTTACTTATAAGGCGCTTAGTGCGTATGGACAAGGGTGTAACTTTATGTCCATTTAGCAACGCACTGACCGCGTCCGTTTTCGTGTCGGTATGCGGTAGCGGTAGCGGACGACCGATGTCAGTACTGACCGCCAAAGACTAGGAATGACCGCAAAGCGTATTACGGGTACGCACGGATTATCCCATAACGTCCCACTGCTGAGCACGGGTCTCCCCTTACTTTTGTGAGGAGGGTTAGGCCATAATCCACCACGGGGGCCCGGTCCGGATTGGTGGATAACATACCTATCTCCGAAATAATTCCCGGGTAGGTGTATGTGGGTTTCCTCACGATGTTTTCCTTCACCGAAAAGCGAGTGATAATTACGTACATATGTTTTACAAGAAACACATTGGTACGTGCCTGCACTGGGATTTGAACTCACGACCTTCTGATTGGAAGGCGGACGTTCTCCCACTAGGCTACCACCGGATACGTACATCTATATATTATACAGCAACATCATCTGAGATATATCGCGAGAGGAGACGCTCCAGACCCGGCGAGCATTTTTCAAGACGAATCCGCCCTCGCTTTTCTAAGTGTTTGCCGTAAGCCATAAGTTCATACTTAAGGTGTGTGTGGGTATAATTACGTAAGGCAATCTTTTTTATTTGGATGGCAATCCATTGAAGAGGGCTTATAAGAATAGTTGCAGCTATTAGGGCTTATAAGAATAGTATGTAAGACCGCCCATTGTACTACCTTTGTTTACCTATTGTAATTCTTCTGTACTGTGTTTATTTTTGTTTCTGGTGTACAATAAAGAGTTTTTCTATTCTATGTCGAAAATGTAAAAAAATAACGTTAATGTCATGTAATAATATAGATTCGTATTATATTTTCATTTTCTAAGTTTTAGTCAACGTGCACGAGTATGAGCAATTATATGAGACTATAGAGCCGATGTCTTAGGGTGACGAGCGCAGAGCAGTGCCGCGCAGGATTATGCAATGCAAAGTTCTAGGTGGAGCTGTAACTGTTATGGACAGGCGTAGCGCTTACCACCAGGTGAACAGGCTTGTCTCATCACTAAGTTGAAAAAAAAAATATACTGAATGCGGGTGAAACCGCGGGGCGGAGCTAAGTACAACTTCTTTACGCACGCTTCACTTGGGGAGTAAGCTGGTGAATGCGTTACGAAGAATGAGATCGGGGAGGCGAACGGAAGTTGAGAGGGAGATATAAGCTAGTGAAGATAGAAAGAGAGAACGAGTTACGTTTCGTATATTTTTTTAAATATCTTAATTTTTTTTTAAAACGTTCTAAGTTGAAGTTTTACTTTTACTATGGCTCCCAACTCACATTTCGTTCTTTCTTCTTCTCTGCATACCCGCCTGGCACCTAAGACTTGTCCCCCAAGCAGGTCCTGCTACGTTTTTCCCCTCGCTCCTTGGCAGTTTTGATGCATCGCAATATTTTCATGTCAAGCACACACCCCCGTGACGCGGGTGATATATCGGCTAACGTTGTTGGTACAGTCCACCGCACAAGTAAATGATGAAAAGAAAACTACCACCATAATTGCCTAGTGGTAGAACGTCTGCCTTCCAAGGAGAACGACGTCATTTAAAATCCCAGTGCGGGCACGTACCTGTGTGCTTCTGTAAAGCATATGTATGTTATCGTCACTCGCTTTTCGGTGAAGGAAAAAATCGTGACGAAACCCACATACCTACCCGAGAATTATTTCGAAAGTAGGTATGCTACACACCAATTCGGACCGGGCCCCCGTGGTGGATTATGGCCTAACCCTCCTCGGGAAAGTGAGGGGAGACCCGTGCTCAACAGTGGGACGGTATGGGTTGATGATGATGATGGTAATTATTTTCAATTTAATCTGATTTTTTAGAACTGACATAACTCTCTCCTCTCTGCTTTTATATTCCTCTATTTAACAGAATTCATTGAGGGGGTTATTTTATGACTTCTGTAAGGAATCAGATTACATTCAATTCAAATTAACAAGCGTTCAATGAACTAAATAACAGTCATGGTTTTTTAAACTTTTCTGATCATTAGTTTATTTCTGATGTAGACTGTACCTCTATATCTATTTTGTTGTTTTTGATAATGGACGTTTTTACTCTGTGGTATCTATTTAACGAGAAACTCTTGGACGATCCAACAAATGGATAAAAAGTCCTTCGAGAAATTCTTGTAAAATGCAGCTTGCTTCTTAGAAAATGGTTTGAGGAAATTTTCTTAGGTAGGTTTTTTTTTATTTAACTGAGTGACAAGACGAGCAAGTCGTTCACCTGATGGTAAGCGCTACGCCTGTCCGTAACAGTTGCAGCACCACCCAGAACTTTGCATTGCATTACCTGCGCGGCACTGTACTGCGCTCGTCACCCTGAGACATCGGCTCTAAAGTCCCCTATGCCCAGTAATTTCGCTGGAAACAGTGCCCTTCAAACCGGAGCACAGACGCTTATTATATTTCGTGTATTATCTAATAATTGACCTCTTAACCTGTCAACCAAATCGTAAGGTTTGATTGTTTGTTTTCGTTTTTTTTTATCTCAAATCTTAAAAAATTACCATCCAATCTCAATCTCAAAAAAAATACTATCTCAATGGGTAATGATTAACAGTCATTTCCATTTCAGTTTGCAGTTCAGTCGTCTTATTATCAGCCAATTAAAAAAAAATACAAGCACTCACATTCAATCCAACATCAAAGTAACAAATATTTATTCAAACATCACGAAAGCAAGCGCTCGGAACAAATTTGCGTAGACCAGAAAAAAAATTGGTGAAATTCCGACTGCGCAAAATTCTATACCTTCTAGCTAAGGTTTACACCTGTCTGCATTTAAATCGTACAGGAAGCGAGACTCTCAAACATCTATTGAAAACCCGAAACAGGGGGGTGTGTGACCCCCTCCACCCTACACCCCCTCGTTATCCCACTTCCCCCCTTTCTTTCTACTAACTTTGCATCGTCATTCGTATTACTTGGGCCTTAACTTATGTGAGAGTATACGATATACTTGCTGTAACCGAAACTCAGTTCTTTGCACCTAAAAGCAGTGTTGATATTCGCGTGAATAGAAAAACCAATTTACAACGGGAAATTTCAAATAATTTTCTATTTTATAGCGCTGCAAATAAAGTTTCATTTCGGTTGTAAAGTGGCAGATCAATTTTGAGATAGCAGTCTGTACTGATTCCTTTGCATTACTTTTCCTTCTTTGTGGATGTATTTTATGTCAGTTTTAAAGGTCTTATGTGGATAGTCGTGGCGAATGTTGATGGTTTGTGTGTACGGAGCTTTATGGTCACTACCATAAAGCTCCGAAGCACAATAATATTCTTTCTTCGAAGCACAATAACATACCACTGTAAACGAAAGAATATTAGATCTGAATTTGGAATGCGTCTATTTCTCCTACTTTGATAACATCTTGAGTTGTCTTAGACTGGGCGAAGAAAACGAAGCGTGTAACTAATAATATTTCTTCTAATATTCTAACAGCACCATTCTTTCTTACCTAGTAACTTTATAGAGTTCAGACTTTGTTTGATTCTGACATGACGCATTAACACGTTGACTATTAAACCAGTTTTTTTTTGGGCACTTTTGCGAATCTTCACGCATGCATTACATCATCTTGAGCGGCACTGCACTGTGTTCGTCACCCAGAGACATCGAGTAAAGTCAGTTATGAATATTGACCAAATCCACAAAAGAAATAGCTTTCATTATTAATAGCAAACATTGTTCAAACCCCATTGTAAACTTAGATAATCCACGTCTGAGCGATATTATGACATTTAATGACGTCATTACTGAGACATCTTTTCTTACTAATGCAACAGTGGGATACAATCAAAATCACGTTTTGTAATTAAGGAAATAGAGTTGAATTTGAAGTGTTTCCGTCAAATTTATATTACCTCCCCTAGAACCCTGAAGTTATTTGTCAGGACCGCTAATTGCCTGTTATATTGGGCTAAGCAACACAATAAGGGATTTTTGTTCATTCTTTATGTTCGTTCGTTTCATTCATGTCGTTCATTCTTGAACATGTTGACATTGATTCCGGAGTGATCTGCGTTCCTGGGTGATCAGGAAAGCTGTCTTTTTTTTTAATTGAGTGATGTTTTTCTTTCGGTAATTAACTGTTAGGCGAGACGGGATGTCACAGCTAAGATGTTATTATGACAGTGTTGACGTTAGGTACGAAGTTTTTTTTTATATTTCGACTTCGGACTCTTTGTGCAATAAGTCAGTTTCCAGTTGTTAGAAGTTTCAGTAAACTGTCTAACTATAACTTTATTGAATCGTGACGTTGAACTGCGTCTTGACTTAACTACAGGGCCGGATTTAGGGGAGAGCATCAGGGGCTACAGCCTTGGGCACCTACATGAGGGACTTCAAAAACTTTCAAATATTAAGTAAACAACTTTTTTTTGATATTTTTTTCATAAATTTTGAAAGTTAAAAGCTTACTTGGTTTTATTCGTTTACGCTATAATTTAATGTCCGATAATTTTTGTTTTTGACTACATTTGTATGTGTTTCTTAAAATAAGTGAATGTGTTTTGCAATAAATTATTGAAAGACTCGTCTGAAAACCATTATTAATATCTGTCGTTTGAGATTTACCCAAAAAATCTCGACATGTTTCTTCTTCATACTGGCTTATTGTAAAAATAATGCGAAGAAAGCTAAAAAACCTCGTTCATCGATTAAATTTTTGCTTCACCCTGAAATGTTTAATAATTCCAAGGGCAATACCCCTGTTTGTATATTGATTAGACTAACCAAATTAAGGGGATGATCACCCCGTGAAGTGTGAACTTCGATCGTTTCTTTGACACCGTGGCACAGATATCGCCTTAATGAATTAGGGTTGTCATCTTTCGGCATAATTGCTTAAGTCATAACAAAATAATGCTTCTGCTAACTTATGTGTTATGATAATTCTATGATAATCTAATGGTATGATACAGTATACTCATGATAATTTCCATGTGCTTATTAGAAATCACTGTGTTTATGATTATATTTTGTATTAGCGCTCCAATGTGAGTTTGAGAGTTAAGTTTATATAAACAAGTTATTGATATGATTTCTAATTATATAATATATTAATTTGTTTAAATGTAAACCAAAATTCAGTTTAATTTTATTTAATTGTAGTGTTAAACGGAATGAAATATAATATTTCGAATACAACGTTCAAAGAGAGAAGTTTGCCCACACCTTTGCCACATATTCATCCGCCAAGCAGTAGTGTGCAAACATTACTGTGTTCCGGTTTGAAGGACATGGTATCCAGCGAAATTACTGGGCATATGAGACTTTAGCGCCGATGTCTCAGGGCGACGAGCGCATTGCAGTACCGCGCAAGATTATGCAATGCAACGTTCTGTAACTGTTATGGGCAGGTGTAGCGCTTACTATCAGGTGAACAACTTGCTTGTCTCAACACATAGTCAAATAAAAAAATGTGACTAACAATTTTAACTCAGCAATATTCTTACACAATATCTTCGAATATGGTCGTAAAGCCACCCCCGAGCGAGGGTGGTTATTATTCATTTTTTCCAGTCAAACCCAGTGTAGGGTTCACTAATGTGGTACTTCAGAATCACCCCTACGAGTTTTTCGCGACCATGTTTTTTCCTGCACATTTTTTGTTTGTTACGCGTCTCTTTTACTCCAGTAAGTAAAGGTATGGGCATCTCGTTCGCACTATCACGCATTCGTGGGGTGGCTACAGAAAGTATGATGCGTTTTTTAGGGATAAATTGATTTTTCTGGATGTGTGGTAGCCGTTTATATGGCTGGCTTCCTTGGCTGTTGGAGACAATATAGTATTGATGGTGTGATTGGTTTTAATGGCATTTTCTCTCACATTTTTGCTGCTTTATGCTTGTAATTTACTTTGCTTTAAAGGTTTAGTTAAGGTGAATTCTAATTGGAATGCATAGGCATATGAATACGAATTCAAACTATTTCATAATAAAGTTGGTTTACGGGCGATATTTTAACGTGACAACGTCGTTACAAAACATTGATAAAATGATTGTATACTTTTTATGAATAAAATTGAATCATTTTTTAATTAAAATAAATTCTACTAGTAATCAGATTTTTAATATGCACGAAAATTAACCAGTGAATAACGTACGAAAATCGTAACGGGACAATGAGCGTTACGGGACAATGTGTCAACTTTTTCGTGCATACAGCCGGCGTTCATCGATTTATTAGACGTTGTCACGTCAAAACTACAATTTGAAAACAAATATAATTTATACTAAAAAAAGGTATCTAGAAAATATTTTACAATAATTCATTATTGAAATTAGCTATCGAGTGGTGCAATTAAATTTAGGATATTATTAATAAGATATTATTATGTTGCTGCAACATCAAACTGTATCCCCTGTTATCAGCAGTTTTCTAAGCCTCATGGAAGCAAATTTAAGTCGTCACGTCAAAAATATATATCTATACATTATAATATTAAAAAGTATCGAAAGCCTATCTATAGATACATTATTCTGCCATCAGCATTTTTTATTTGACTGAGTGGCGAGACGAGCAAGTCGTCCACCGGATGGTAACCGCTACGCCTGCCCATAACGGCTACCGTGCCACCCAGAACCTTGCATTGCACTGCGCTCGTCACCCTGAGACATCGGCTCTAAAGTCACCTTTTATATATGATCAAACGACCTTCCCCGATGTGAAGTTGCGAAAAAACGTGTGCGATAGTTACCAAGCACGAAAGAGGAATGAGTCAATGTCAAGATGGCGGACTAGGGAAGGGTAAACCGGAAAAAGGTTTTAGTTTGTTTTTAAATCTTTAAAAATCGTGCGAGGTTGCCTAGCAAGTAGAGGGACTACCTGGTAATAATAGCATATCTTCGAATGGAGCAACTCATATAATTAACTGTGACAATTAACTCCTGACATAATTAACATTGCTACAATAAAACTATAAAATTATGACACGAGGGTCAAAAATTTATGACCTATTACTGTCATTATTAAAATATACCGTCCCAGCACGTAATTGTTACGAGAACCCATCAAGAACTCGTAAAAAGTATGTCATAAAAATGACTAATTAAGGCCAAAATGTTGGGACTCTTTATCTATATAAACACCAATAAAAAAACAGGATTGTCTGTCTGTGTTTTCAAAATAAGTGCAAGTGAAAATTACCATTTATACGATGTCTCATCATTAATGACTGAGAATTCTTGTCTGTCAGTCTGTCTGAAAGTTTGTCTCGAATAGGCTCCGGAACGTCCGATGATAATTTTAGTGATTTAAATGTGACCCTTTGACTTACATAAAAAACAGTAAAAAAAAGAATAAAGAGAGACAATAAAGAGTTTTCTATTTTATTCTATTCTATTCTACATTTTCATTTCGATATTTTGTAGGCCTCTTTTGCAAGAGATGTACCACACTTCTGTCAGATACTCATTCGCCAAGCAATAGTGTGAAAATAATACTGTGTTTCGGTTTGCAGGGCACTGTTTCCAACGAAATTACTGTACTTCACTGTGTTTCTTTCTTTTCGCGAACGAAGTCACGGGCACAGCTAGTTCTCAATACGCAAAAGCCATAAGTAGGGATGGCGATCTGAGATCGATTAATCGAAGAATCGATTTTTCGAGCAGAAAATATCGATTTTTTAAATCGATATGAAGTACTGTATCGATTCACTGAATCGATATATCACCCTTGAAAATCGACATTCGATTTTTTCTGTTTTGGTATAAACCATACAATTATTTGCATTTAGTTGAATGTGCCTGAATTATAAGAGTGCTGCCGGTTAAAGAGTTAACTACTCATAAACTCGCGAGATGGCTGTATGTTTAGTATCCTTTACTCTTACTAAATGGCTAAGTGAAAGTAAAACAGTAATTAAAGAACGAAAAATATAGTTAATTTAATAAAATTTATATTTTTCACTACTAATGCATCAAAGTTATGAGCGTTTTTAGAACTAATATTAAGACTCTGATAATATGACGTAATGTTTTCGAACGTTTCTGACGAAAGTTGCCAGTGGTTTTTGTTATAAGGAATTGATAACTATGCATTGTTTACCCACGGATTATTAGTAAAGGTAGTGTGTAACGCCTATTCATAGCTTACTCACTGTATAGTAATACAGTTGTTACACAGATGTTTAACTTTTTTTTATTAGTAAGGCCGTTAGTATATAAATACTTTTTTTTTTATAGTTGATCTTATAGTTTGATACGCTAATAAAAATAATTGCTATTTTTGAATTCCCTGATTTTATTGATAAGATATCGTTAATTGCAATATTAATCTTGTTTTTAGTAAAATTGATACAAATTTACATTGTAAACGCAAACTTGAAAAAAAGATCGATTTTTTAAGAATCGATTTTGTAGGCCTCGATTTTTTCGTGAATCGATTCATTAGACTACGATTCGAATCGATTTAAAAATCGATCTTTTTCGTAAAGAATCGCCATCCCTAGCCATAAGTAATTGACAGGTATAATGGTTGTAAATTACAGTAATACAAAATGTGAAACGAAAGGTGGTCATACGCTCAAGGTGTATCGGAGTTGTCACCTTCTAACTTTTAACTATAGTTGTAAAATTGACATTTCATATTTATGTTTTACAGTTTCATTATGAGAAAACACTTTAAAGTGTGAAGAATAAGTTAATTTTAGTTGCACTATCGATATAATATCGATATAATATCGATATAGTATACGATTATTTGTACTCATTAGAATAGAATAGAAAACTCTTCATTGTACACCAAAAAAAAAAACACAGTACAGAAAAATTACAATACGTAAACAAGGGTAGTACAATGGGCGGTCTTATCGCTGAAAGCGATTACTTCCAGACAACCTTTGTTGCTCAAAACATATTATGTACTAGCTGCTAGTAATAATAATAGCTTGTCACGATCACATACATAAAACCTGACCCCTAAATAAGATTCCCTGTATCCTGGAAACAGGAACTACGAGGACCATGGTCCCACAAACACTCAGACTCAGAGCAATAATTTGTGGTTCACACAAACCTTTGTCCTGTCCGGGTATCGAACCCGCAACCTCGTGCTTCGCAGTTGGTTCATCACCTACTTAACCCACAAGTATAAGTTGTATAAGTTGTATATCTAATAATCACGCCAAAGGGTTAAAAACTTGAATAAATAGGACTTTATTGGACTCTTTCGTGTAATTGTCACACATTTTCTACAAAAATGTCACATTTGTTTCTAATTTATAGCTCGTGACCACGAACGCGACTAATTATTGTGTGATTTCGAATAATATCGCCCATCGCTGTAACCTAGTAGGTAATTAATGTTCAAAAACCGAGTACTGGAATTGTTAAGGGGCGTTCACACGATCAGCGTGATATCAAATAATGATTCGCTCTCACCTCCGGAGCTAACAAGGTTCGCCGTTGACAGATACGTTAAGAAAGGCATCATCATTATGAAAATATTATATGATACGAAAAAAAATGATATTGTACGAAGTTCGAAAAAATTTTAAGGAATTAATGTATACCTACTGCAGATATTTTATGAAAAATTAAATAGACGTAGCGCTTACCATCAGCAGAGCGACTTGCTCGTCTCGTCACACAACTAAATAAAAAAAACAATCTTTCCATTCAATTTTGTTTGATATCTAATTCAGATGGTCATAAACATTTTTTTATAAATAGAGTATAACGTATCATTCGCATTTTTTTTTAAAAACAATTTTTTTTTAAGTCATCAAACTAATCATCCGAGTCATTTGAAATTAAAAAAAAAAACATCTAAAAATTAAATATCCATTCGAATAAATATAAATTATTCGTCCAGTACCCGTACGAATAGTAACTTTGTTATTAAAAAATTGTTTGAATATAGCTTTTTCATTATATCTATACAGGGGCTTATTTGTCGAAAACAGTGGACTGTAATTTGCCTTTTTTTACATATTTGTGTATGCTTAACTAGGAACAAAGACCTTTACTTGCGTGCTTAAACTGTTAACCAATCAGATAAAGCAATCTGATAACCGGCAACGGTTAGCCATCAACTCCACAATTAACCATTCAGATGTGGCGATAAGCCGGCCGAATGCAAATTAAAAAAATATTCACGTTCAAAGTGGTCAAGTTGGAGTTGCGGCTTGATGCCTGTAGTTCCGTAGAGTTAGTAAAGATGGTGTTTACTTTTGGTGTTCTGTAATTTTTACCTGATTGTCTGCAGGGTTATGTTCTTTGGTGGTAATTATATAAGTATGTGTGTTTGTTTGGTGTGTTCTACAGCCTTAGCGACTTGATGGATTTTTGGTAGTGATATAGGCTATATTGCTTGTCGGGTTTTTTATTTCATTAATAACCACCAGGGCCCGATTCTATAACTTAGAGTAAAGCAACACGTCATTGACATACTATCGACACACTACAGACATTATATTGCCACTGTTGCAAATTTGGTGCATTCCAATGGTGTCTCAGTAGTGTGTCGATTGTGTGCCCGTGGTGTGGCTGTTGTGTGGCAGTACAATAGTTTTCAGTGTGGCTAGCAAAAATAATAATTTATAGAATACCAAATGTCAATGACTATCCTATTGAGACACTACCGACACACAATTGATAGGTTAGTTATTATATAGAATTGGGCCCCAGTTCTGATTATTTTTCTAACAGTGTCTTGATTTTAAGTGAACTGGTTTCAGTTAACTTTTTGTAAGTTTGGTTTTTAAGTTTCTAATAGCTTTTTACTTTTTCAATTTTGTTCTTTTTATTCTATGTTACAGTTTAGTTACTCTTTGTATCGATCGTTTTTAGAATAAGAAATATATTCATTTGGAATACCACTTCATTTCTAAGACATAGCTCACGAAAGAGCTGTGTGGAAAGATATGGAGGACACTTTTGCTCAGCAGTGTGACACAAAAGGTTTGGAAAAACCACAGAGGTTCCTGTCTTGCGCCCACTGAACCCTAAAAAGTATATAACACACTTTTATTGTGTACTGCGGACTAGGTTTGTGGTGTTAGGGGAGTTTCTAGTGCGTAGCCGTTTATGGGAGACGCAGATTATGGGAAATTTACTACTGATGGTTTTTTTACACCGTAATTTATGGGTAATGTTTAATTTAATTACGTGTCGGTTAATTATAAAAATTGCAACTGATATTCAAATGTGCATACGTAATGGTATTGTGATTTACAATTATTGGTCATAAATACCTAGCAGGTAATTTCTAGTTTTGTATTGTTTATTGTAATTTTGTTTTTGTTTGTTTCAGGATATGAATGGATGAAGATTCATCTTGGAGAGAACGAAATCGGCCACTGCGCCACCGCCACCACTCTTGTCTATTCGGATCATAACTTGATAGTCCACTTTCCTGAACCCAAATGGTTATGCAATGCAAAGTTCTACTATAACTGTTATGGGCAGGCGTAGCGCTTACCATCAGGTGAACAAGTTGATCGTCTCGTCACTTCTTAAATAAAAAAAAAAACTAATTCGGGCCTCAAAAACTGAACTCTCACTTTTTGACCAATTATTTTTTTTATCGCCTCATAAATGTCAAAATTAAAACAGTATAAAGTCAAACAGTATAATTATCAAAATTAATAATTGTGGGTAATAAAAAAATTATAATTAATATATTACATTTTAATGACTCAGTTTATAACTTCTTAGTTTATTCTGAGTCGGTTATCTATTGATACTGTGATTTTTATTTAAGATTAACTAATTGTTTTTAATTGGTCATAACACTTCTTTTTATTTATTTATTTACAGTTATAAAATAGTAAGCTTACAGTAACAACTAAAACGTTTATATTAGTATATAAATATGTTTATATAGTACTAAAACTATTATATTGCTGAATGTGCAAGCATTTGGCCGCAGTCTCACCTGGTGGTAAGTGTCGACGCGGTCGATGGTGGAGCATGCTTGCCTAGAAGATTCACTCTCGACTTGAAGACTTTCAGAATTTACTTAATTAAATTGTATATTATTAGGACTTGGGCGTCATCTTGCACGAACGTATGCCGCACGAATATGCGATATCCTATTACTGGATACTATCTATGTATAGATAGCCCTACTGTAGCAAAGAAATTGTAATCACTATAAAATATCTCCAAAAATGTAATTTTAACACCAACACCGTTTAAAATATAAAAGAACTAAGCAGATGTTATTAATTGCTTAATTGGTGCCTTAACCGACCCCTGACTTCGAGTTTAACCATCGTTTTAACAACTGTTAAAGGCTCAGTGAAACTTGACCCCGAATAAAAGGTACATTAATTGACTTTTTAGTGGTATTGAGTAATGAGGCGAAGAGGTCGTTCTCCTGATGTTAAGCGCCACGTTGGCTGAACAGTTGCAGTGGCACCTGAACTTTGCATTGCTAAATCTTGCGCGGCACTGCCTGCTCTCGTCACCCTGAGATATTTATGCTAAATATAATAAAATTACGGTCATTAATTGACTAACAGGTTAATTCTGTTGGATATTTGAGATTGAGATTTGAAGTTCAAATCACAGCTATTGACTATTCGTAAAAAAAAAACTTAGCCATTGAATTATATTTTACAGTTCTTCCGATTACTTACTACACACCATTTTTTTTTAAATTACATTCGATAAATCTTTGTAATTTCTACTAACAGCGTTCTTAACAACATAAATAATTTATAATTAAGTATTTATTACTTAATATGCTTGGCATGCATGCCTAATGTAAAAGTTTCATTCCTTTACAATTAATTAGGAATGACCCTAACCCCTGTCACACGTCGGACACTTCATACAAATAGACATTTTACACATACGAGTATAAAAAACGTTCGTACACGCGTCAAAGGCATTGCTCAAAGATACTACGCGACCAAAACGAAATACAATCAGCTAGTATGAAGGTTCATACTAACCCGTTTGTCAATTGTTATTTGTCATTTGGCCGTGTAATATTGACTGACCTCCCGATTTCCCTCCGAATTACGAGTAGCCGTGCGGGGAACTGGATCGCGGGGGGTGAAGTGCCCATTCTGTATGTGGTACTATATGACTTCTGTGGCCCTGTATATAAAGCTGACACATGGCTACACTATAAATATTTGATGTCAGTATTACAACGTGAACTTTCTGACTTCACAAAATTAGCCTTTTTAGAGGTAAAATCGCACTATAACTTTAGTGGCTTCAGATTCACGACTAAACCTGGACTTTTGTGGATTCAAAGTTTGCAGTCGCATCATTTTAGTGTATTTTTCTCATTATTGGTTGCTTTTGGGACAATTCTCTATTTAAATATATTGATTTAATTTGCTATTGGTAAATGTCATACGGTATGTAACAATCAACAAAGACAGTAACGACCGAATACCAGACAAGTGTTTTGCCAAAATGCGAGATGTACAATGTTTTTTTTTAATTATTAGTATTATTGTGTTCCACAGAGCGAGCGGCGAGAAAAGTTCTTACCCATAAATTCTTATATTATATCCCTTTCATTAGCTAGACATGCCAAATTATTTCTAAGACATTAAAATCGTCACGCCACCTAATTCGAAATTATCAAAAAATGTATTAAAATGCACCACTCCGCCCACAAAAACTGTAGTGAGTTTCGACCACACAAAGTCGGTTGAAAAAAAAACCGTATTTTAAACAATCGTCCGCTTATCACACCATCCTCTGACCATTCATTAAAAAAAATTGAGGACGCAAAACCGAGTTAACGCTTTCACTACGTATAAATTAACATAATAAAATACGTATAAATATGTAAACTCGGGGAAGGTAATTAATGAACACGTTTTTTTGGTAAAAAGCCAGGAACGATAGTAATCGTTTATTCGACGATCTAATTTGGTGATTATAATGCGGTGCATAAACTATTTTGTTGAAAGAATTACGAGAGCGATAAAGTGGCGATTGGGCTGTGGAAGCAGTATGGGCAGTTTAGCTCGAACAAATATTATGTATAATGGAACAAAAACAAATGAAAGAGATCACTCAATTCAGTGACAGTGTTTGTTAGAAAATGTCGCCCTGTTAATTCAAAATAATTTATAAAAAAGTTCTTCGACTTAAAAGAGTTCGAGTCACTGTCATTAGACATAAAAAAATAATTAAATCTAAGTGCTGTGTATTTCTGAATATTAAATGTTAACACCAAAAACAGCAAAAAATTTTGTTTTATCTTATCGACTGTTCCAACATGCACGCAGCAAACGTTCACGATTTATAATAACGTGAAAAATTTTACAATAAATAATACGACGCTCATATCATAGACCAGTAGAGGTTGTCAGGGAGTTGGTGGCATGACCATAACTATATAATTATGTACATTATGTGTTTAAGGTACATGTATGGTAAATATCATAAATATGTGGTAACATATTCTAACATTAGGAGTAATAGGATAACTTTTACTTCTACCACAGAATAAATAAATTATCTACTGTCTACTGTGGGATTATGTACGTCATGTAACCATGCCCTTACTGTTTGTACGTGTGTGAGTAAAATTCATTAATTTCGCTGATTATCTGTGTTAGTTAAAAGGTCGTAAAACTTTTTTGGTAATAAAATTTCGGTAAGGGATACTTTAATCTTAAGTACCCCGATAACTTCGGATCAAATAGTTTTATAGCTTTTAGATGGCGATTTTAAGGTAATCAGGTTAAGGGCTAGGGACCACTACCACTTCTAAGAGCTTTTTTGTTTCACTGCGACGTGGACAGTGGACATGTGTTTATAATAAAAATTAAAGAAAAAAACTGTAACTCACACAGCGTAATAAATATAGTTGCAGTTTATTAAAATTGTTAGTCTGTAGATATAATAATGTGATATGGATTTTAGAAAAATAGTGCGTGGAGTCCCTCCGCGCGGAAGTGAAACTTCGTAATCTGGATATGAAAATGGGATGGGGTAGAAATTGGTTTTTAGTGAAATCATATTGTTTCTTTAAGACAAACTTTATTAACATTGCTTACAATTCACCGCATCTTTTAATTATCATTTTTCAAACGCAACAGTGCTTTCATATCCCCTCACGTCCTCGGTAACGTTAAACGTTTAACGCAACCTTGTTGGAAGTCGCATTAGAAGTTTCACTTCAATAATATTTTAGTTTTTAGATATGTAACTTTGAAAAAATTATAAAAGTTTTTATTTTAATATGTTACGTTTATGTCATCATAATCTAACGTTTAGTTTATGATAACATGATCTCATTAGTTCCTAACTTCCTAGTTTTATTTTATCTAGTTACTGTTTTTTTTTTAATTATGTTAATAAAATTTAACTAAAATAAATAAGTAATCATATTTATTAATTAAGTCAATAAATTATTTTATCTTAAATAATAATTATTACTTATTTACCTACCTACTATAGTTATTTCCCATAGCATACTAATGATTGAAATAGATAGGTCGATAATAATATAGACAGATTTATATAATGTAACAGTTTTTTTTCCCGTAACTTTTTTAAATCTAAAGGCAGTCATAACCTAATATGGTAGAGGAACCTAGTTACCTACTTCGAGTTTATAAATAAAATGTTTGTCAGACTAAACATGTCCATAATAATTACAAAACTGGCTGTAATTAAAAAAAAACAAGACTGACAAGTGAAGGGTAATGTGACAACATAATTGATGTTAAACGTAATTTTAAATTAAATATTGTTGGCACGCAAAACTTTTATCGTGAGCTTCTATCTTCGTCAGCTGTTATGGATCTTAAATAAAAGTTTATTAAAAAAATATATATATATCTATATTTAAATTTTTTATAATAACTTCGACGTTTATAAAAGAAAAATATTTGTATCTTCTAAAAGTGGTTATAAACATAAAAAATTATGAAACCGCACAATGTCCGTAAAGAAAAAAAAAGGTTAAGAAAAACATTGTTTTTGTGACAGGCAAAATAAATCCTATTCTATTCTAAAAAAAAGTCTTCTTTAATTAGACCATACAAATATGATCATATTTTTTCATTACTAGCAGCGCCCCGCGGTTTTACCCGCATATCCTTAAATCTCATAGGAACCGTTAATTTTTACGAGATAAAACGTACCCTATGTTCTATTCCTGGACCTAAAGCATCTGTATACTAAATATCATCAAAATCCGTCGAGCCGTTGCGGCGTGAAGAGGGAACACACACACACAAACTGTCGCATTTACAATATTAATGCGATTATCTCACAATCCCACCCAATCTCACAATTATGTATAGTGTTAATTTGCCGACCTAATTAAGGACAAGCATACCAAAAACACGTTGAGTCGTAGACCCATTTACCAACCAGAAAGTCCACAAAGTCATCCATCAAAATGCCAACTTTGTAAAAATATCAATTTAAACTGTCCCGGTAAGTACGTGCCTTCATTACTTTAATTTTAAAAACAATATGGCGACCACAAGATGGCGTCTCTGATAGCCGATCATACGCATAGCGTGGATGACTGAGGGAATGGACACCACATGCGTGCACAGACCAGAGTTGTAGATGGCGGTAGAGTGCGGGGACTAAATTGATAAAACCAATAAACTATCATAATTATACAGAGCAATAACAGCATACCTACAGATAATAACAAACCACGGTCGTTTATAACATGTTTTTAATAATAAATAATAATAACGCGTCACAATCAACATAGATCCATATCCCTAACAAGGAATTCCTGTATCTAGGGAATCAAGAACAACGAATTTTATTAATAACTTCAACTATCATCACCTATGGTAGATATGTCTAAATGTAATGAAATTATGTCAATTGTCATCCACTTCTGTCATCTGCATTACATAAAAAAATTACTCGTCATTATGAATTATTGTAGGGCCAAATAATTGTTAAATAGCAGTAATTATAGGTTTGTGTTTAGTAGGCTAAACTACCTATAATAATTATTAAACAAACACCGTATATTTATATTTAATAAAGGAAATGTAACAAATAGAATAGAAAACTCTTTATTGTACACCAGAAACAAAATTAAACACAGTACAGAAGAATTAATAAGTATATATTAATAAGTAATTTATTTCGAATAGATAAATTTTTATTGGGTTTCCATTATAATGCAGTCCGTGGCGCCTTTAAACTATATTTAATAGCTTGAACACACCTGCACGAATATGTCTCCAAGTTATTGTTGCTTAATAATACGTATTCAGAAAGTTTTATAGTGTGTAACATTATCAGGGAAGCATCTGCCCATGCTATTATACTTATGCTAAGTTAAAGTTATCAATTACAATGTAATAAGTTATCAAGTTTTACTTTGTATTCTAAATATCTTCAAGTTTTTGAGAATATTCGCATTACTAGCATAATAATTGTGAGTTTTTTTTTTGTGCGTTACTGAGTAATGATGGTAAGTGCAACGCATGTCCATAACAGTTACAATGCCACCTAGAATTTGGCACTTAGGAATACTCGTTTGATTATGCTTAAAGTCTATGGTCACACTGAAAACTGAGAAGAGATGTTAATACAAAACCTTTGTGTCCTCTATCATCATCAACCCATAACGTCCCACTGCTGGGCACGGGTCTCTCCTCACTTTCGTGAGGAGGGTTAGGCCATAATCCACCACGGGGGCCCAGTCCGGATTGGTGGATAACATACCTACCTCCGAAATAATTCTCGGTTAGGTATGTGGGTTTCCTCACGATGTTTTCCTTCACCGAAAAGCGAGTGAGTGTGTCCTCTATGATGACCTCTTACTCCCGAACTCCTTATCTTATTTCAAACTTCTTTCAATAAACCTTCATGTCAACTCTTACGTGATGGCCGAACGTAACAAAAAAGTGTGACGATTGCTATAAAATTTCTCCCATACGTCAATAAAAAACGGTTCACTTAAAAAAAAAAACTGCCCAAAGAAACCTACTAAGTAATTAGTATTTACAAAGATGCATCGCAATCAAGTAAACAGCTCGCAAACGAACTAAATTGTATCCAACACCAAAGAATAAGTCGCGCAGAAGCGATAATTGGTTCAAATTGTCTGTCTGCGACAAACCGACGACATTTCTGCGTCATTAGCGTTAACAAGACGCAGACTTGACACTGACTAATCACTAATTATAGGGAGACAGGGCAAATGCAATCTTTAAGTAAATTGAGAATGAATAGGAATGCTCCGGAGGTTTAAATCGTGTAGGGATGTAGGTTGTAATGGAATGGAGGTGGTATTTTTTAACACGTTTTTAATAGCTTTCATACGTATGTTAATATGTATGTATGTAACGGAACCTTTGAACATGATTTTGACCCCCTTTAAAACATCGGATTAAATCTAAATTTTGGACACTTATTAAGGACCGAAGACAATAAAACAAAAAAATAAAAAATTGCAATAAAGAAACTGTACTCTTATCAAAGAGCGATGGCAATATAATAATAAAATAAAAACATTGTAAAAATAAACAATTATAAGTTTAAAAAAACTAGTCCATTAATTAATTTTTTACCATATTTTTTTATGTTGTTTTATGTGATGGTAAGCGTGCTCATAACAGCTGCCAGAACTGTCCATTATAAAATCTTGTGCGGCACTGCACTGCGCTCGTCACCTTGAGATAGCGGTTCCAAAGTCTCATATGCGCAGTAATTTCGCTGGAAACAGATACCTTCATACCGGAACACAGTAGTGTTTATTCAGTTTTGTTTTTCTCTCTCTGTGTTTTATACATTTTGGTGTCAACAAAGAGTTATCTATTTATCTATTGACCTTTTAATTGAGTTGAATAATACCACATCCGAATTTTCCTAACGGATTAAACGGCATAATCATTAAATCTCTCCGGAGGCAGCCTAAACGAAATTGTTAAAGACCGCCCGAGGCAACGGAGTTATCTTACGTACCACCTGTTGATTGGCTAATTAATTCAATATTACAAACGGCTTTTTTATTTTTTAGGGTTCCTCGGAGAGGTTTCTAAATCGGCAGATATGAATGATGTCTCTGTTAAGCATGATTGAGGTCATACTTGAAAAGGTGGCAGGCAGATTAAGGCCTTTACTGCAAAAAGCCGCCTAGAGTCCCATACCTTTGCCAGATTTCAAGTGTGCAAACATTACCGTGTTCCAGTTTAAAGGCACTATTTCCAGCGAAATTTCTGGGCTTATGAGATTTTTGAACGAATGTTTCACGATGACAAGCGCAGAGCAGTGCTGTGCAAGATTATGCAATGCAAAGTTTTGACTGGTAACTGGTATGGACATGCATAGACCTCACCATTAAGTGAACGGTTTGCTAGCCTCGCTATTCAGTAACATGAAAGGAGATATCACTTAGCAAAAGGATTTGCAGGCTAGCAAGATAGCTAATTAATAAGCAAAGTAAAATTTTTCAAAGCAATATCACCAGAAGTTCTGCTTAAAGTCATTGTAAGCGACACGAACCTCCTTTTAGATGTAAAACCTTTTGGTCAGGAAAACCTTTTTTAGTTTGTTAAACCTTATTTTGTATGACGAAGGAAAATTAAAACAAAAGAAGAGCTAATTGTTTTTCTCCGTTGTAGTTGGACTTTATATTTTGGCCTAAGCTTTGCTATACAGCTGCGCCCCGCGATTTCTCTCGCGTATTTCCCGTTTTGTCCAACTGGAACATACTATCGGGATAAAAAGTACCCTATTAATCAATCCTGCTTTTAAACTATCTGCGTTCCAAATTTCATTCGAATCCGCTCAGTAGTTTTTGCGTGAAAGGGGAACAAACATCTATCCATTCTCACAAACGTTCGCATTTATAATTTAGTAGGATAGAATAGAATTTAATTTTCCAATAATTATCCTGTTTTCATTCGAGGGAGACCTGTTCCTTCTAAAGCCATGAAAGTGTTTGCAGCAGCAATATCAAGCAAGTTCCTTATTCACCTGGAGAACCCAAAACCTTTTTAATTTAACTCTCACTTGGCCAGACATTTTTGATTCGTATTATCAAGCAGTGTGGTCTGGGTGTCGTCCTTTACGTTTTAAAATTTCAACAGTGTTTTTTTTCATAGACACGGTGGTTTTTGGTTTGCGTTTTTTTGTTCAGTTAAAGGTTAGCTTTCTTTTTAACTAATTATTAGGTATCACTAGTGGATCCCCCAGAATGCGCTATATATAAATTCACTATATCATCATCATCATCATCAACCCATAACGTCCCACTGCTGGGCACGGGTCTCCCCTCACTTTCGTGAGGAGGGTTAGGCCCTAATCCACCACGAGGGTCAGATCCGGATTGGTGGATCACCTACCTACCTTCGAAATAATTCTCGGGTAGGTATGTGGGTTTCCTCACGATGTTTTCCTTCACCGAAAAGCGACTGATAATAACGTACATATGTTTTACAAGAAACACATTGGTACGCGCCTGCATTGGGATTTGAACTCACGACCTTCTGATTGGAAGGCGGACGTTCTCCCACTAGAAATTTACTATATACTACTATGTATGTAGTGTACTATAATAAATGTTAAGAACGAGATCACGTATTTTAAATTTTAAAATAAACTTTTTTTTAACCTATCTCATCCCACTACAGGGCAAAGGTCTCCTACGTCTCCTTCCACTGATTTCGCTCTATTGCTTTTTGTTGTGTAAAATAATTTGAACCTTTCATAAGACCAACAATCCAATGACTGGGGGCTTTAGAAAAAAAAATTAAGTGACTATAAAATCATTATGCTGGGGCATGGCGCTTACTATTAGAAGACTTAACGGCTCATCCCACTAAGTTGCCTTTTTTTATTTGACTGAGTGACGAGACGAGTAAGTCGTTCACCTGATGGTAAGCGCTACGCCTGCCCATACCAGTTACATTGCATAATCCTGCGCGGCACTGCACTGCGCTCGTCACCCTGAGACATCGGCTCTAAAGTCTCATATGCCCAGTAATTTCGCTGGAAACAGTGCCCTTCAAACCAGAACACAGTAATGTTAATGTACACAGTAATGTTTGCAAATTTCTGCTTGGCGGATGAATATCTGGCAAAGGTAATTCCCCAAGCGGACTCTTGCAGAAGAGGCCTTCCACTACAGTATGTACCTACTTAGTACAGGAAACCTACCATGACATCATTAGGTCTTCAAATGAATCGTTATAAGAATCGCTATAGGTACACGAAAAAAATCTGAGACTTTTTAAAAATGTACTAGAAAAAAGTCCATAAAACGATTTGTAACTATTTAAAAGTACACAAACCACCCTTGCGGGTAGTGGGACTATAAAAGTGATTTATATGACATGTCCTTAACGTTCGCAGGCGGGTACTTCCGGCCGCGGCAGCGGCAGACTTCCGGTGCGGCGTTTCCGGCGTTTTCCTCTGCGGGAAAAGAAGTTGGGTTCTTTATGTTGGCACATTGTAATATATAGGGAGTAGAACTTTTTTTGTCACTGTATAATAATTATATAATAGTTTATATGGAGAAATCATATCTTTTAATCGCGTTGACTTTCAAGTTTGATTTTTTCACAGCTGAAAGAGACCGTAGACCCTCGTATTTGATATTAAATTTC
This sequence comes from Campaea margaritaria, assembly GCA_912999815.1. NCBI lineage: Eukaryota > Metazoa > Arthropoda > Insecta > Lepidoptera > Geometridae > Campaea > Campaea margaritaria. The sequence goes on from OU538801.1 coordinate 2,209,763, forward strand.
AACTTATACCCCTACGCAGTTCTGAGAAAAAGGGCCTTGACAGACAGACTGTAGTGGGAGGCCTCTTCTGCAAGAGACCGCCTGGGGAAGTACCATATCTTTGCCAGATATTCATCCGCCAAGCAGTAGTGTGCAAGCATTACTGTGTTCCGGTTTGAAGGGCACTGTTTCCAGCGAAATTACTGGGCAAATGAGACTTTAGAGCCGATGTCTCAGAGTGACGAGCGCAGTGCAGTGCCGCGCAGGATTATGCAATGCAGTGTTCTGGGTGGTGCTGTAACTGTTATGGGCAGGCGTAGCGCTTACCATTAGGTGAACGACTTGCTCGTCTCGTCACTCAGTCAAATAAAAAAATAAATAAAAAAGACTGACAACAATGTGATCCTATAACTACTTACTGGGTACTTATTTCCTTTTGAGGTGAGGCACCCTAAAAAGAAAGAGGTTCTATATTTTACATTTCAATTTATATTCACAGTGACGAAGCTTGAAGATAATGTTACTTTCTCTGCGGGAGTTAAGACGTAGACTCCAGGGTAGGTAAGGGGTAGGACGCACCCTCGCGTCATTTCACCGAGGCTATAAATTGTGCAAATTCGAATCATAAATTTTGTCACCCACTAATGTAGCGATGTGGAATAGGAATTGGAGATCTACCTTTATATTTTTTCTTTCTAAAATATAAAAATCGGCAAATTATCAGTAGAAAAACAGTCGTTCAAGTGCTGTTTACGCTTTGACGCTGCAACTGCGGTATAGCTAAAGCTGAATTTGCATTACAAAAGTAGTTTTATGTAGGTTGAAATTAATTTCATGACACCAAAAAGTTTGAAACTTGCATTCCGTACAGTGTAGTGAAAGCTTTAGTTTCACAGTGAAAATGGCACCAGTGGCATCGAAGATTTTTGCCATTTTCCAAAGTCAACTAGAAGTCACGTTTTAAACAATGAACCTAATGTAGTTGCCAAATTTCTGAAAGAACTTGGCGTACATTATAACATTAATGTTGTAAACGATTAAATTATAGACATTAATGCATGACGAAACTTAACTATCTACATATTTACACCTAACATGTCCAATGAAACTAAGCCATGAAACTAATTTCATGCAACTAGTGCCACAATGCAAACTCGACTTTAATGCTTGTGATGGCAAATGCGGCGATTCGATACCGAAGATGAAGCGATATGAGTCGAATTCCAATCTGATAAAGATCAAAATTTCTATCCATGCTCGAGGTAGCTCACTGTTTACTTACTTAGTTCGCTTTGTTGAAATTTAGACCATACTGTATGACAAATTTCAATCGAAAGCATACAAAGCGAAAAGCTAGAATCCTTAAACAAGAAACAGATTACGTTCTTAGAGTATCATTTTGTGTGAAAAACAAAGAAGTTTAGCTAAGAATTATTGTAGTACTTTTTCCCTAATATAAATAAAGTTCAGTGAACATCTATTTCCGATGTGTAATAGGAGCGTTAATATACGAGCGAGGGAGCGGGTTCCAGAGAGAAGAAAAAGGATATGCGCTTAAGGGTAAGCCTGTTCATAATATACTTTTCTTACATTATACAGCAGAAGACCTATAAGGCTGACTTTTGAATGACAATATAACACTATTTATGGAATAAGCCGTATTCCTATCCCTTCCTAGTACAAATTATGAAACATAACTTAACTATAAGTAGCCATCTAATAAGTCTTATTCCACCAATAGATAACTTTGAAAAGTAATTGTAATAACAACAGCTTAGGTACACAACTTATACAATAAAAATATTCTGATTCCAATGAGGTTTTTTCAAGTTTTCGCCGTTGAGTAGCTGCCATAGCTACTCTTAAAAAATCACAAACAGCAACAATCACAAAACTATATCGCTAACAAATTAAAAGTAGTTACACCTTTGGCTCAATAGATGCCGCTATTTTAAATGTGTCATTAAGAACTTCGCTCTATAAACTATTAACCAGGGCAGCGGCTTTGCCTTAACCAAGCTCCGCTATTCCTTTGCCAAAGAAAAACCGGCTGGATTAAAAAGGGACGCGCCCGTGTGTGAACGCTACTGTATCTTCTACGAACAAAGGACGGGGAGGTTCCTATCAGCCTTGTGAAGTAGAGCGTGCGATGCCATACTATAGACACTAACGCTACACTTAGTTTCCCACGCTGACTAAGCCGAGAGCTAATAAATCCATTGAAGCAAAAATAGACTCCAAATTTATTTATGTCGATACCTTCAACCAATTTTCATGAAATTCATATGAGACTACGCTGGAGGCCTATCCCTCAAAACAAAATAATGCATCATTAGAAATGGCCCATTGATCAGTGAGCCCACCGAAGTGCCATGAAACTGCAACTGTTATGAAATAGAGTCGCGTTTACTATTACGGAAATGTTCGATCCGACTTGTCGCTTAATTGATTGAGAATATGAACTTTTTGCCCACTGCTATTGGTCAAAGATCTCGGATCAAAGCGCGGACGCTATTAAAGTTTGCTTTCCTTTTACTAATAACAAAATTAAAATATGTAATACTACATGTGTTTGCAACCACTCAATTTTGAACCGGCTGAACGTATTTCATGGAGTTCGGTCTTTAGATAGTACCTAACTTAAGTTCTGGATTACGAGATCACACAACGTTATTTGATCTAGATATGTACCTAACTTAAGTTCTGGATTACGAGATCATACAAGGATTGATAATTGTCGCCGGGTGCAGCAAGTAGGTACCTAATTATATATCTTTAGAACGTCACATCATAGCTTTCACTGTGCAACAAGCTTTAACAACAGGGTGTTTTTTATACTGAAGGTATAGATGTCTACAGCACCACCCCCTATATTGAGACGTTCCAGTTTAATCCCAATACAATGCCCTATTCCAACCCTGTGAGAAGATAGCGCTGGGTGGGTGGATTGATTTCTTGGAGTAGGTATATTGTTGTTTTCATACGAAATGTGGAAGCAAAAGATACTTTATTATTCCTTATTTAAGTGCTATAATTTCATCCTATCCTACCAATATTATAAATGCGATAGTTTGTGAAAATGGATGGATGGTTGTTTGTTCATCTTACACGCAAAAACTACTGAACGGATTTGAATGAAATTTGGAACACAGATAGTTTATAACCTGGGTTTAATGATAGAGTACTTTTCAAATCTAAAAAAAGGGTTGAAATAGGGGATGAAAGTTTGTATGGAAAAATGGAAGGTTTCGGGTAAACCCCTGCACCGATTTAAAAAAATCTTTCACTAATGGAAAGATACATTGGCAGCGAGTAACATATGCTTTATTTTATCCCCGTATTCCTAAAGGAACGGGAACTACGCGAGTGAAACCGCGGGGCGCAGCTAGTGTTAAAATATTGACAAGTCGTTGATAAGTTTATATTGGTAAGTTGGTTGATGATGATGGTACCAGCGGAAGACCAGCTCTGGTTGTTCGCAACCAGCGTCAAGCTGAGTAGGGTCCCCTTTGTAACAATTTTCCAATAGTTTATCAGTTATTTTGTGTTACAAGTACATTAATTTTCTTCATTTCTTTGTTTCTTTATAAGCGTCTTACTTTTAGCAATAGCTTTTAATTTTTAGCATTTGTTGTACTTTTGATTAAAAGCGGTGGTAGCCTAGTGGGAGAACGTCCGCTTCCTAAGGAGAGGGCCGTGAGTTCAACTCCCAGTACAGGCACGTACCAAGTGTCTCTTGCATAATTATTATGTACGTAATTATCACTCGCTTTTCGGTGAAGGAACATTGTGATAATAAAATTGTTTCCACTTAACACCCAAGCCATTACTCGTTTGTGAAACAGACAAAGTATTTAATTATATTACAAGCTTTTTTTTCTTTTATAAGAATGAGTGACGAGATTAGCAAGGTCGTAAGCTTTTATAATTGTCAACTAATTTTAATTTTTAATTGTCAACTTACGATAATACGCTTACGCTTATGATAATTTATGATTAAGTACAATTTTGAATGTTTTATTTTTTATTACCTGACGCCCAGAATTAGGGTTTTTTTTTATTATTTTAATTAATTGTTATCGTTGTTATCAATGAATTAACTATGAAGAATAAAATCTGAAACAAATATGTGGAAATCGTTTACCATAAAGCGGCTAATTGGGTGAAAAAATAGCAAACAGCCAATAGTGATATCAAAGCCGCGATTTGCCGACGGGCGCGGCGGCGGGAGATCAAAGTGCCGACGGCGGCTGTGTCTCTTTGAAGATGCCGACGGCAATGCACAGTGTGTTCATTTTTTACTCTTTCAGTTTATTCTGAAGTTTATACCTACTTATAATTATATAATAAACTATACATAAAAAATAAAAGAGAATTTATTACATTTTAATTGCTGAAATTGTTAGATGTGTTGTGAGATTTTTTACTTGTTTAATATAAAATCCGAAGAAAATTATTATAAAAAAATCTATGAATTATTTAATCTGATTTTCAAAGATAAAAAATAAACTTATCTATTTCTTCTTGCTTAATAGTCCCTTATCAATTACACAAAATAAATAAGTTACCAATCTGGCAACATACCTGTGTAACTTGCCAAAATATTATTTCCTTTAATTAGTCGGAATTTATGCAATATTATTATGTAAGCAAACAAAAATATCTACAAAGTGAAAATGTCAACTACAAGTACCTACTCACCCCTTTCCCATTACACCCCCCTCGGGGGCAGTAGAACTGGGGTAAAGTTCACGCTGGTCAAGGTGAGACGGCGTCGTTAAAATCACACTTAGAGCAACTCCGGACCCCGTCTTAAGATCTCAAGATGTCTTGGTACTTTCAAGAAAATAGCTGTCTTACCTCTTAGTGCTAAAAAAGAGTTCTTATTATAAACCACATTAAGTTTATTCTAGACCAGCGTATATTATGAATTCTAGGTTTGTTCTGAGCGCTTCACAGTGTAAGCAAATAATATCTTAATACTTAGGACAAAATAGGTCTCTGAAGAGTTGAAATTGAAGCCAGAAATAAAACTTGCATTAGGCTAGCCGCCAGCGGGCTTCATTGCACAAAGTTACATAATTATATCATAAAAAAATACAAAAGAAAATTTTAAATACGTATAGTGATATATCATTAATTAAAAGTAAATACAAACCAATATTAGTTACAAATTACAGTTGCAATCACCCCTATCCCATTTCATCCCGCTAAGTTAAAACATGTGAAAAGAAAAAGAGGTTTTATGTCAACAGTTAAGGAGATTGTACATTATTTGTTGTAGACAAGTTTAGTATGTTCGCAGAATGACCTTTCCCAACGTTTACCTATATCCCAAAGCACTAATCAAATATTCCAAAGTATCAAACCCTCGGTGTCGGCGTATACAAAGTTTGCTAAGTAATAAGATAATGAAGAACAGCGGGGTCGTCGGGGTTTGAATTAAAACGGGAGAGGTGTGCGTCAACCTGACGACACCAGTGTTTCAGCTGTGGTACCAGGCTTTTGCATTCATTGAGATTTTCGGTAAGTACAGTCGACCTTAGAAGTAGCTAAATATGTCTTAACGCCATCAGTGCTGACAACACAACTGCACCCGTGGCTAGACAAGCAAAACGGCTCAGCAGTCTAAGTGTTAAGTACCTTAGTCATCGTCAAAAGGGTACTTTATAAAGCGAACTTCTCGCTCACGGCTTGTTGTAGATATCAGATAAATTCGAATTTATCAATTCAAGTATTTATAACATTTAGATTTATGCTTTTCAACAATTACCTAATAATGTTTTCTAAAAAACTTTTAAAACTTAAAATATGTACCTTATATCAATTTCGAAATCTTGCTTTTGTCGACAAACTGGTCTGAGTCGGTTTAACTATTTGGCCGAACAAAGTGAGTTACTTACCTTATTATAGTTTATTTTAGACAATACAGGTCACTCTCTCTTCCCCTCTCTCTCTCTTGCTAAAGTCGTACATGCGTGTACAAATTAAATAAAAATACTTTGACCATAATTTTCAGGGAAAATATTTTCTACATCGTCGTTTTATCGTATTTTTTTTAAATTTAAAAACGTTGTCGTGCCAGGTCATCGCTCACTTACTTCCTTGTTTGTTTAATGAGTGAATCGGAGAGACCTCGTTATGACGTCACCTCAGCGTCAAGTTAGAGAGAGAAGAAAAAGCTTTTCTAGGGAAAGTTTCTACGGGAGAGAAGGAGATGGGTGTACCCAGCTGAGGATGAATGAATTTTCTTAAGACGCCGAGCTTCTAATGAAATCGAAATGAAGACGTGTCAACGGAGAGTTCAGTGCGGTTCACTGTCTTTAAGAATTCTTAGAGGAAATTTTCAAGGGCAGCTTTTTTAATTGAAGGCTGTAGGGATGCCAAGGTTGTACGGTTTTTTTAAGAAAAGTTCTGTGTGATCGATAGCTTTTTTTGTTAGTTATAGTGTTGTATTAAGTCATCATCTCACCAGATGGTAAGCGATGATACGGTTGATGATGAAGCAATTTTTTATCTTGAAGATAGAGGTTGACCTATTTTTCTGTCGTATTTTGATATTACCACTGTCCCGAACAAGGTGACACATAACAGTAATTTTTTTTATTTGACTAGGTATCGAGACGAGCACTTGCTCCTTCACTTGGTGAAGGACTTCCTTCACCTGATGGTAAGCGCAACGCCTGCCTATAATAGTCACAGCATCACCCAGAACCCGAAATTGCATTGTCCTGCGTGGCACTGCACTGCGCTCGTTACCCTGAGACATCGGCGCTAAAGTCTCATATGCCCAGTAATTTCGCTAGAAACAGTGCCCTTCTTACACGTCAATAACCAATTTATACTAGATTTTTGTCATTACTTACCAGTGATTTTGTTTCTAGGTTGTCAGCTTTCGCCAAATTTCCATACGTTGCCGAAACAGTCGCATTTTTAAGACTTGGTCCACATTTGCGGCCGTGACATAGCATGTACCTACACGCTACGCTAAATATAGACGAGTGCTGTGACATCTTACCGTGACATTCTCAGGAGGCCCCAGAGTGGATCGATCGTGACAAAACTCGTAAACACTTGTCTTTTGTCACACGTATTTATTACGGTCACATATGTAGACCCAACTTAACGTCGCTAGTTGACACTCAATAGTTGACTATTTGTGTTGTTTTTTTATTTAGGTGTCTCTTATAGTTGTTGAAAATGGAGGTAGATAAGAAAAAGTTTTGATCGGAACGTCAAATAATTGCAACAAACGGCCGCGGCTACGTTTTTTTTTTGACTTTCTCCAAATTTTATGTTGATTTCGTTATCAACGTAAACCTATTGCACGATTTCTTTTTACCATTCGTCGGGTCCGATGCTGTATCTATAGGCGGGATTTGGACTTTCCTATTGCAATGTCAGATTGACTAGTTAGACTTATTTTAAATAGGTAGTAAGAATAAAGCTAGATACACATTTGTCTGACGTGTGTCGTGATGCATCAGATAGGTATCGGTTTCATACATTTAACGCAAGCCGTCAGAACACACTGCGTCGGAGAAATGTGAATGCTACCATATTAAATGTATGAAACCGATACCTTCCCGATGCATCACGACACGACACGTCAGATATATGTGAATCTAGCTTAACACATGCACAGAAACGATAATATTACGGCATAAGACGAATAAAAGTTTTTGACACCATTGTATGTGTATCAATATGTATGAATGTGTTTAGAGCTGTTTATTTATTTAATACTTTATTGCACAGATTAACTAACTAGTACAAATGGCGGACTTAACGCTAAGAGCATTTTCTACCAGTCAGCCACCCAAAAAATTAAAAAAAAAAATTAAAAAAATGTTAAAAATGTTGTGCTGTTAAATTTAAAATTGTTTTTATTTTGATTTTTATATTCTTGTTTCTTGTTTCTATTTCAATTTTGAATGTTATAATTGTTTTGACACGATTATTATTGTGTACTATTAGTTAATGTAATTGGTTATGCCGTATTAATTAATTAATGTAAATAAATAAATAAATTAATTAATTAATGTTAGTAATCAGGGCATTGATTTCTGAATGTCATAGGGTGATGAATTTCACCAATATAGTCGATGTCCTTTAAGAAATCTGTGAGATTCGGCCAGAAACACAGTTTAACGTTAGTTTTTTTTATTATCATTGGACTAGAGTCTAGCTCACGATAGCAATTTTTTTAGAACATAATTACCGTTGATGTATCTCATTTTTCAGTTGAATTGAGTAAGAATCCTTATTTTATATTAAGTATGACCTCTACCAAACATAAAAGAATCATCAAAATCATTCACAAGTGGCGGAGTAATCGCGAAACAAAAAAAAAATACAGCCTAATTGAGAACCTCTTCCTTTTTGAAGTCGGTTGAAAGCTAGAGATTACTGTTCCGGTTACAATTAAATTTAAAATCCTCTAAAACAACGCCTATAGAGTAGACACGGGCGTTTTTCATTAGGCTACGATCACATTAGGCGGCGGACAGACGGCCGGATTATTGGATACGACGGACGGAAGACTTCGATCCGTTGCCTTTTTCCCGTCCTTCCCTTTTCTCCCTTCTTTTTCCCTTTTTTCAGCGTCTGGAAAGGCTTTTTCTCTTATTTATTGCTTATACGAAGCCCAAATTGGATATTTGTGAGAGGTTGAATTATTTGCCGATGTGGAAGTAGGGACCTATTCGATTTTAAGTCTTATTTGATTTCGGAATTATTGGATTTGGGTTTACTTTCGGTTATAAGTAGATGAGTATTAGATAGAATTATGTTTGGTAGTTTCCATTAAGGGATTCATAGAGTTGGTAGATACCTAATGTTTTGAGGGATTTTAATCTTTATTTCAAGATATTTGCAATGATAAATTGATAGTGTTACTTTTTGGTCGTCAAATGTCAAATAAACGTCAGTGTCAAGAACGTCAAGAACAATAATAAACATTTTTTTAAATAAAATCCTTTATTTTGAGGATAAAGTTGAATAGCTCTCCACAAATTTAAGCTGAAGTTCCCATAAGAGTAGTACGGCGGTCAAAGACAGCTAGGGTTGTCCAAAAATCTTGATAGGTTGGTAGGAACGTTTAAAATAACCCAAAACACCTCAAACCGCACCACCTATTTCCACCCCACTCACGCGTTAACGTCAAAAACTGAACCCTTAAAAAATTCATCCCCTGTTCCACTATAGCTCGATACCCAGACGGTTTAAGGGGCTGTCTCATTAGTACGATGAAAGGGATGAAAAAACTGCACACACCACCCCTGAGTGAGAAGTGGCGCGCTAATTAGAAGATTTGAGTTTGGGTGGATATTATGTTACCTAGTTGGAATATGGTTTTTTTCGTTACTGAGTGGGGATATGAGCATGTCGTCCACCTGGCATTGCAAAAATAATGCGCATCCACCAGGCATTGCAAAAGTCTTGCATCTTGCGTCGCTGCACTGTGGTCCTCACTCTGAGATAAGGATAACCTGTTTTGTATATTTTAAAAACTATTTTACTACTAGCAATAAAAGCCGCCGACACATTTGTTTGACGTGTCGTGTCGTGATGCATCAGAAACGGTATCGGTTTCAAACATTTAATATGGCAGCGTTCACATTTCTCCGATGCAGTGTGTTGTGAAGGCTTGTGTAAATGTATGAAACCGATACCTATCTGATGCGCCACGACACGACACGTCAGGCAAATGTGAACCTAGCTTTAATTATATTAAGGTACAGTCGGCTTCAAAAGTAATTAAACATTTCTATATTTCCAAATAAATTTTACACACACAAAGTATTAATTTTTCAGGAAATTTAAAGTAAGTATGGAGATGTTTAGAAACTATTTATAATTTTTTTTTAAGAAACCGACTGTTTCTATTGCATGTTCTTGTAAGATTAAATATACCTACTTGACAATAATTATATTGATGCTGACCTTAGCTTTGTATAAATGTTGGAATACTTGCTTGTTTCTTATAAGATTGTACAGTCAACAAAATAAAAACAAGTCCTATAATAATTACCAACTAATCATAAAGTTTAGAACGTTGATAATTATGATTTATGTGCTCCGAAAAAACTACTCAACTTAATAATCAACTTTTCGTACATTTCCAAAAGTTTTACAATCAAAAAACTTTGTGAACCCATGCCTAAATAAGTCAACTAAACTATCTAACAGCTTGACAAAGGCTCATCAGCCCATCGCAAAGTGACAGCAACTTCCAACCTCCGCCTAATTTGTAAAAAAAACTCCGAAAACGCATTACGGCCGAAGGAAAATCCCCCAAAAACTTATCAGCGGAAAGCCACAGCACAATCCATCATCATTATGCCAAGACTCGCCGAAATTCAATAAAAAAAAAGTTTGCTTCACCCCCATCTAGCGGCGGAGATGGGAACTTCGAATTCTGCCCCCACCGCCCGTAGGGTGGTCGCCATTCCATCATATCCCTTTTTTCTTCCCTCCACACCCTTATCCATACCTGAGCTTTCTTTATCCGCCGACCTAACTTTTTATTTACACCCCTCTCGCTCCAACTTGCAACTTCGTATTCACGTTTGAAATAGTCTATCTCTGTCGCTCGCAAAGAAAAAAATCTGTTTATAAAAATGAGAGCGTGGATGTGTTTGGGGCATGGCTTCATTGGACGTGGGGTGAACTCTCATACGGGGAGTTTTTTGTGTACGAAAAAAATGCACCCCAACAGAAGCCGGCTTCCTTTAGGTATATTTCGTTTCCAATTTCGATAACAAAGCATGTATTTTCCCTCGTTTTCCTTTTGTGCGTCCGCTATAATTGTGCGGGTTTTACTCTAATTCGTTTGAGTTTTTCATTTTTCTTTTTTCAAAGGTAAACGGCCTATCTTTGACCGGTCTGTCTGTATAGGCGATGCTTCTATACAACCGAGATGCACATGCTTGGCTTGCTCCCCAAAGGAATTATGATTCAAGTACGATCTTTGATTAAGAGGGATTTTTTAATATTTGCCATTTGATGTTGAAGGAATTTTTAATCATGGGCACTGGATTTTGGCCGTTTGCTTTTGAACTTATAACATTTATAATTATATTTTTTTAATTTTTGTCGTTTTTAATCTGATGGTTTTTTGCCCACAGTATAATAGTGTAGAGATTAATAATAATAGTTAGGCTGTGGCCCATTGTTTCTGTACCACAGTTGTCTTGTACAGTCGGTTTTAAAAGTAGCTGAAAACTTCCGAAATGCCAATTTAATTCATGGCATTCAGTTAGGTAGTATTATTTCGTATCTTTGAAAATTGAATAAACTAATTTTGTTAATAAATACATAGATAGATAGATAACTTTTTATTGACACCAAAATGTATGACACACTGATTACAAAAAAAAACATAACTTAGTAATAGGTACAATGGGCGGTTTTATCGCTTAAAGCAATCTCTGCCACACAACCAATGTACAGTCAACATCAAAAGTAAATGATGAAGTTCCAAAAACCATGACCGATATATTTAGTGCATTCAATAATTCAATGATTTTCAATACAATCTGATTTCTTAAAAAAGTCCTCCTTCCTCTGTTCCTCTTTATTCAAGAGTTGTCCCAAGAGAGTCCAAATTCAGTGAGGGACACCCCCCCCCCCCCCCCCCCCTTCCCTGACTTGGTTATGACATTTTAAAGGTGTCAGGTTATATTGACAATAACAGAAATCACAAATGAATAGGTTACTTCTAGGTAAGCATGTACCATCGTAGACCGCATTATCACTTACCATCAGGTGAGATAGAGGTCAAACGTCCCCCTGGAGAACCTTTGCCAGATGTTCATCCGCCAAGCAGTAGTGTGCAAACATTACTGTGTTCCGGTTTGAAGGGCTCTGTTTCCAGCGAAATTACTGGGCTTATGAGACTATAGAGCCGATGTCTAGGAGTGACGAGCGCAGTGCAGTGCCGCGGAGGATTTTGCAAGGTTTTTGGGTGGTGCTGTGCCTGTTATGGGCAGGCGTAGCGCTTACCATCAGGTAAATGACTGGCTCGTCTCATCACTCAGTCTAAAAAAAAACGTGAACTTATTTATTAATAAAAGAAATTAAAAAAATTATGACATGCGTTCAACGGCTAAACAGATTTAAATAAGAAAAAGATTGTCAAAAATTTAACAAAACAGATTTTTAGCTAATATATTTTTTTTTTTATAAGGTACTTTTTATAATGTTGGTGTCGATGCAAATCTCAGCGCTGGAACTGCTGAACAGGTTTTGATAATATTTGGCATTCACATAGAAATCCTGATATAAACCAAAGAATACTTTTCATAATTATCGATGGCTTATCAATATCATTATATTTAATGAGGGCGAAGCCACAGGCGCACCTAGTGGATACTTAAGCATAATTCATTGCGCCACTTTTTTTTTATTAAAAAGTAATAAAATTATGCCACAGTATCAATGTTACTTAAGGCCTGACCATACTCCGTCTTTTTATGCATCTATTAAGGGCAAGACATGTCATTAAACTCCCATTTGTTCGTCGACCGTAATAAAATTAGGAGCGATTTCCTTGGAAATGCTTTTGTTATAAAATTTACGTAATTACCTTGTGACATTATTCCTGGCAGGTGTAAGGTTTTTTTTTAAATATTTACTTTTTTTTTCTTTGTTCGCGGCAAACGTGTTAGGGTAAGAAATAGCAGCTATTACTTTTATATTAACTTGTTGAAGAATGTATTGCTTATCTCTATACCAATAATCAAATTTAAGTGCCTGTCTGTGACCACAAAGTAAATGCCAATATTTAAGTTAAAACTTTTATTTCATTGAGTGACGAGTCGGGCATGTCGTTCACCTGATGGTAAGCGCTACGCCTGCCCATAACAGTTACAGTGCCACCCAGAACTTTGCATTACATACTGTTGCGCGGTATTGCACTGCGCTCGTCACCCTCAGACATCGACTCTAAAGTCTCATATGCTCAGTAATTTCGCTGGAAACAGTGCCCTTTAAACTAGAACACAGTATTGTTTGCACACTACTGCTTGGCGGATTAATATCTGGCAAAGGTGTGGTACTTTCCCAGGCGGTCTCTTGCAAAAAAGGCCTCCCGAATAGGCTCCTAAATAACTCTCTTTTTGAGCAGTCAGGTTAAAATCAGGCATGATCTTAGATATATCGACGCTAGAAAACGTAAACGCTGTAACCTTGAAACGCAAAATTGTTCACCAAACTTATTTTTTGTGTAAAAAAATCATAACTCAATATCTAAGCGACCTAAAAACGTAAATTTTGGATATTTGGTGTGTTATATACAAAGCTACAATACTGCTACCTTGGTTATATCCTAAAGTTCCTAGGGGACGTTGAAATGTGGGTTTGTTTCCAAATATGTAAAAAAAGTATTTTCGAGTCGGTCAAAGGGTTACAGCGTTTACGCTTTCTAGCGTCGATATGTTTAAAAATATTAATTGAATACTAAAATAAGTTTCAATCCGTAACTAACGACAATCCGTCAACATCGATTTCAATAAAGATCATCAGACGAATTCACAATGCCCGTCAAAATATAACAAACCTCACTCTATTGAATGGGCTATTCCAACAGGGCCTATTGTAAATCGATAAATCGATTCGATACAATGGGAATCGAATGGGGCGGTGCATCGATTTAAACTCGAGTCAAGTGGCCTTTATTGATTCATTCAATTACGATTAGCGTATCGATCCTTTATTGATGATTGTTGGGCGAGTTTTTAATAGGGTGTCACTTGGTACATTAGTTATTAGGTTGGTACTCGTTACGTGGAATTATTTTGAGGTTTTGCATTAGACACAAAATATATAAATGGAACTTTCACAAAAGTTTTTTTTTTGTCCTTTTTTTTTACTAAGTGACGATATGAGCTAGTCGTTCACCTGATGGTAAGCGTTACGCTTGCCCATAACAGTTACAGTGCCAGCTATGTCTTGTATTTTTTTTCCTTGCGTATTATAAAATAACGTGTAAATGTGTAAAATGTGTAAAAAAACATATTTTTAATTATACATATACCTACCCAAACACAAAAAGCCTTATAAATAGGTAAAATAAATAAATTAATAATAAGGCGTATTTATAAATATGAAAAATTGTCTAAGGCTTATGCGGATAGGTAAACCAAATTTTTTAAATTTATCAAACTATATGATCTGATTGAAATTGTTGTACATTGCAAAAATAAGCATACAACTGTGAAAAATCTAGGCTAAAATTTCGCGGAAAAATGCGAGGGCCAGCTGTTATTTTTTATTAAAAAAAAAGAAAATACTTTTGTCATACAATCTATCAGCAATAAGGTTTTATTTATGAATAAACTTTAAATCGTTGGAGTTCTATTTACAAAACCCATTTATTAAAAAAAAGAGAACGACGGGCTGAACACGGATACCTCATTTAAAAAAATATGTCGTGGAAATATCTGGTAAGATTTAGCAAGCGAGCAAAAATCAAATGTTGCATATTTCACATCTTCATTTGTTAAAATCAAGTTTCCAAATAAGTGTCCCCTTTATAATTATAAACTTATTCGTGGGAAGAACCACCTCGGGGCATCTTCACACGAAACCAAACACCCTAAAAGCCCGCCTCATTTGCATCAAACTTTTACAAAATTACAATCTAAAACATGCAAAAGGATACGTAACGAACGCACTTTATTAAAAAAACTAGTTCTGTAATGAAAAAGTTCTTAAATTTCACTTCCTTATAAATATTTATTCATCAAATAATATGCAAAACACTGTAATTATAGGGCAACTCAAGAAATGGGTTAGCCTATTTTGCATATTAACCCCCATTTCAATACGTCTCAACTGCTCAAAGCTAACGTTTTAAAAATACCTTCTTCCTTTAACAGATTAAGTTGAAAATCGAATGACTTCATCTTTTACATTTGAAAGAAACGCATTCTTTTTAAATTTGCAAATTTCACACCTTGAGGTTACCAGCGACAGGTTTTCAAGTTTAAAAATAAAGAGTTGTCGCTGCGTGACGCACTTTTTTTATATTTATTTTCAAAGTGCATAATAATTTAGCTCAATTTATGCGTGAGCTCGTTAGACAATTAGTCGGCAGATGTCTTGAAATTTAAATTTATTGAGCTACTGGTCCTTGTGTGGGAATTATAGTAGCTTCTGATGTTAATTTGTTGCGGAATAGCCAGTTATTTGTTGCAATTTATATTATTATATCCGCGTGGGCTTTTGAACGCAGTTTTAATGTACTCAGTGAAGGCGTTGAGTAAAAAATGTGTTTTCTTTTTAATTGTAGTGGTGAGTAGAATTTTTTGTAACATAAGTGTTTTGTGAAGGAGTATTTATTAGATATTTGTATTTAAAAAATATATGGAGACTAAGCTACAAAATTAATATTGCCAACTAGGGAAGTCATTGTATCGTACATTTTGACATCTGCTCAGAAAAAAAAACCAATAATACGAAACAAAATATCACAAAACTCGTTCACAATTTACATTTGACTCCGCAGTCAAAAGGCGAGAAAAAAACCGAATTGTTGTTTTAAAAAAAATGTGCCCGTAAAAAACATCCAGGTGCGTTCCAATTTCAAAAACGGCTAATGATTTACTATTATTCATAGCTGGTTTATGGACGAAAAAAAATTAAAGGACATTAATGATATGCGTGTCCCACTTTTAAGAGTTGAGACAAAAAAATCAACATCGTTGTCTATGAATGGAGCGGTTTTTTATGATTTGAATATAGAATCGCTCCCAGGGATATCGGTTACGCGTTCATTTGAATTACAAGATGGAGGTGATTGTTTCACCCTTTTTATTATAGATATGTTTTAAAAATATTCCTTGTGTTATCCTACGTAAGATAGTGGCATTATGTATGGTGTCTTTAAAATGGTATGCGCTTTATTCGAATGTATTATATTTCATGATGAGGTAATATAATAGACTTAGCTGGCTACATTTAAAAAAAATTGTAAGGTCAGTGAAAGGAGGTTGGCATAGATAATTTTGGATAATTATTTCCATAGCAGCTTACGTTATAAACTGCGAAAGACTTTAAATATTAACTGGCATTCACAAGAAAGTGTCAAAATTATCCGCAAACGTATATACATCTGTCAAAACATTTGGGTACGACAAATGCAAAAATAATTGCTGAGACAAAAACGTGGTTCGACACGGTTACCGTGTAACCCCTTTCCTGCCTGCGAGCATTGAACGTCATTTGCATTTTTTTCTTTAATTTTTTCCTCTTTTGTTTGGAACGTCCTGTGATTATTTTATTCTAATACAAAAAGGTTAATACAATGAAGTTTCATTGTATTAGTTATAACTGTTACGAAATGTTACGTTGAGATGTTAATAGGTTTTTTTTTAAACAATTTGTTTGGCTTACGTCGAATCCGTTGAAGTAATGTGTGTAACAGATGTTTGATTCAGATATTATTGTATTGTAACTGTGGCTTTTATTACGATTTTTAAATGATCTCTCAGGGTGACGAGCGCAGTGCAGTGCCGCGGAAGATTATGCAATGCAAAGTTCTGGGTGGCGCTGTAACTGTTATGGACAGGCGTAGCGCTTACTATTATGTGTACGACTTGCTCGTCTCGTTACTCAGTCAAATAAAAAAAAACTTAGAATCCACCAGTTTTTTTTAAATATTTTTCCATTAATTGTAGAATAGAATAGAAAATGCTTTATTAAACACTAGTTAAAATACAGCCACCAGTTAGACTGTGTTTTTATCCTTATCCTTCCTTACTTATATTATAAATGCGAAAGTAACTCTGTCTGTCTGTTGCTCTTTCACGCCTAAACTACTGAACCGATTGAAATGAAATTTGGTACAGAGATAGTCTAGAGCCTGAGAAAGGACATAGGGTACTTTTTAATACGATAAAAGCATTGTAAGGGTATGAAATAGGGGATGAAAGTTTGTATGGAAATATGTAAGGTTTCGGCTAAACCACTGCACCGATTAAAAAAATTATTTCACAAATGGAAAGCTACATTGACAGCGAGTAATATAGACTATTTTTATCCCCATATTCCCGCGGGAACAGGAACTACGCGGGTGAAACCGCGGGGCGCAGCTAGTCTTTAATAAAAAAAAATACTAGATGGACTTACTTTTTACACTAGCTACATGAAAATCCGTTCAACCGTCATACGGGCCTGAGTTGCAATAAATACACTTAGGTATATGCTTATACACATACTTTCACATTTACAATACCGGTTAGAATTTAATTAAAAACATTGTTTAATAAAAATAAAAATATAAGAAAATAGGTATCCAAGTTTAAACGCATCTGCCTTAAATTAACTGCATAATTTTGCCTTCAATGTATGCTAAATCACCCTTAATCAAGTCCACGATGTCAATTACCTGAAATTAAATGCGTATTTTAAAAAGTAAACATTCTAAATCATTACTATTAACGAAGTAACTAACATAAAGACTTATCTTTAACTCGATTACAAGTGAAATTTAATTAATACCTTCTTAATTGCAACAGCTTGCATTTAAACTATGGAACAGAAATTGTTAAAAACATCAAAATAAATTTAATGAAATTGGCTTTTAAGAGAACAGGTCTGCATTAAGGTTCTTTGGGACTGTTAAAGAGCTCGAACGAATCAAGGGACGGGGCAGTGTTTCTCAATCTTACATTAAATTAAAAGTTATTTAAAGGTTTTCTGACAGAGTTTGTTTTATGCGATAAGACCGCCCATTGTACCTAGATATTATTAAAGAGTTACCTATCTATTAGAATTATGGTAGCCTTTTTTTATTTGGATGAGTGACGAGACGAGCAATTTGTTCACCTGATGGTAAGCATTACGCCTGCCCATAAAAGTTACAGTGTCACCCAGAATTTCCCTTTACAAAATCGTGCCCGGCACTGCACTGCGCTCGTCACCCTAAGACATCGGCTCTTAAGTCTCATATGCCCAATAATTTTGCTGGAATCAGTATCCTTCAAACCGGAATACAGTAATATTTGCATATTACTGCTTGGCGGATGAATATCTGACAAAGCTGAAGCACTCCTTATCTTCAGCCAATGCTTTAAAAATATCCAAAGATCACATAAATTGCCCCATTCCTGGCATGGATTTACTGTAATTGATTTGCTAACTAGTTATTAATTTAATTTTTATATTATTTTGAAAAAAAAAAAACTGAGAACCGTATGAAGTTCACGATGAATAAAAGACACCGATTGCACGGCCACCACTATGAGGAAACTGACAAGAAAATAAAATTCAAGAAACACAGGCTCTACCCTTTATTTAACCGCTTAGAATATTTATAAGGAGACGCACAGCCGTCTGCAATTTGTCCCGGACAAAAGTAAAACGCACAAAAACAGGAATTCATTATGCCGGGAATCAGGATTGGGAAAAAAAAAACAAAATCACCGACAGTGAAGGGTTAATGCACGCATTAAGTGACAGATAGTGTTTTGTGAAAGACGTGTTAGTGTAAAGAGTATCAAATACGAAGTTTGAAAAGTTAACTTAGTTTTGAGACTGGCTGGAAAGAAAATTTAGAAGGCTATGCCTTTTTTTCTTTTGAGATTTTGCACATTAGCAATTTTTTTAAATCTCTTTTTACCATCTGTGTTGTCAATCCGACTAAATAACAGATTTTGTTTTCATTTGTTTTTAAATTGAGTGTCATAAGAGTTTGCGTGCTCGTGCAAAGTGCATTCTGTCAGAAGGCTTAAAATTAACGAGTCAATTAAAAACTTTGTTTTGAAAACCGAATGCTAATCCAGCAAACAACCGGAAAAATCTTGCTGTTGATTCGTTTATTCATCACTGCAAAGACAGGCTTGTTATTCTGTTTGAATAAGGAAGCCTTATAAAGCTACGTACACACGGTGCGTATATAGGGCCCGCATATAAAATTGAACGCATTTTTAGTAAACACGGCTCGTGAGGGGAGAGAGGGCGAGTGGCGGAGGGTCGGAGTAATGGCTGCCGAATGTCGCGAGAATCCATTTCGCCACTCCCTCCCCCCGTTTTGGCGGTAAAGTCGCGTTAGTACGTAGAATATGCGAAATATTTGGAATGGTTTTTCATTGCGAAAAAAAAGCTCTCCAAAATGTTGTTTCTTTCTTTTTCTTTTGAAGAGAGAGAGAGTGACAGTTTATCCAATAACTAATATCTTACCATTTAATCACTTGAACTAAAATATGCTAATAAAATCCCAAGTACTGAACTGATTATGATGAAATTTCTGTGGGAATAATCTAAAATTATCGCTGAATTTTCCTTTCAAATAAAAAAAAATAATAATCCATATCGGTTTCAAAATGACGGAGCTCTGAGGTAACAAACATTAAAAAAATTATACCGAATTGATAATATTTTCCTTTTTTAAAGTCAGTTTAGGAAATAGAATATGTAACATTTGACTTAAGTATACTATTTTAAGTAAGATTTCGCTTACAACTTATGTAAAGTTGTGATCTAGGAAAATCCTGGTAGGGTTGAGATGATAACTTACCAGATATTATCGCAAAATGCTCCAAAAAACATTATTGAGACATGCAACGGGTTATTTATTGATTAGTCAAGATCCTTGGTCTTATGCTGCTAAAAAAGTTTTAACATTAAGCCCGATAAATCAGACTATTTCAGATCTATTATAATAAAGTAAACAAACACTCAACCAAACGCTGAATCATTTCTCTTTAAAAAAAAAAATACGTTGTATATTAAAAAAAACCATTGTTTTTTTTGTTTGTTCTGTTTTTCTATCATATACTGTACAATAGAAGTAGCGCTAAGTATTGGATGCGTGCAAACTGCCAGCGCGGAGGCAGGCGGCATAGAAATAATTTTTACTCTTACCGCGCCACTTGTTAGCTATTTCCCCAACCTCCCCCCACGTATGATCAATCGCTCACGTGAATTTGAATTTAGAATTCTTGACGTGATTCGAGAAAGTTTCAAGAAATGCTTTTTGAATGTCACTAATAGCTGGTATTTTTATAAGGGTGTTTTTAGAATAAAATCTTTACTGGAAAATTACATTTCCAATGAATTTCGAGTTAGTGCTGCAAGCTATTGATTTTAAAACATGTTTTTTTTATCTTTAAATGTAATAACAACAGATTCAAAAATGTATTATTAACATTTCCAAAAGTTTTTATTTTTATTTTGCTTAGATATTGGCAATATATGATAGAAGAGAGATGATTGAGAGATAGAAGAGAGATGAAACTTAAAAATACAAAAATTGTACGAATCCAAAACATTCAATCATAAAAATCATACAGCAATTTTTTTAATGTAATTGCCAATTTTTGGATTTATTTTACTACTTTAAAACAGTTTAAGGCCCTCAAAAATGATCTTTCTCAACAAAAAAATACTCATTAATCATCAAAATAAACGTTAATAACCACTAAAACCCCTAATTAGCACTGCCAGCCAAAAAAAAAAACGGCCCATCTCACCGTGCTCGAACAACACAAAGCCTGTCAAAATTAACGCATTCATTAAAGAAACCGAACTGTCAAATGAATATCACCCACGGGACTTCATCCCCTATCAACGCATTAGAAAATTCCCTTTTATAAAATTATCCCTTTTAAGAAATTATACCCAATTAAGAATGTAAGTAATTTTGGTTATTGTAAGAAGTTTTTTGTTGTTTCGAAGCGAGGAGGATACGGCCATGACATCTTATTAAAATTTTGCCTTAGGCCGGTGCCGTGCTTTCTTCTTATACAGTGGCGGGCAATATTATAGATTGTTTTGCTTTTTTTCTTGAACCTGGAGCGATCTGTCGTGTTAAATTAGCGCTTGCCATCTGGTGAACGACTTGCTTGTCGTTAAATCGTATATTGTAAGTAGACAATAACTTAGCACTTTTGCAAGTAAATTACTTATGTTAAGTCTTAAATAAAAAGAGTCGAAAGAAAACATAGAATATGATCAGCTAAATTAACGATTAATTAATTATGGTTTGAGTATGAAAAAGGATATATTCCTGACGCGTGCTAATTCATGTCATGACTGAATCTAGCATGGAAAAAGGAAACTCCATTAACTCTACCAGTGCATCGAAAATACGGTCCTCAGAGAAATATCCATATTTTTTCATATCCATATACTGTAAAAATTATTATCATAACATAAAAGACACATGTACCCAGATGCTAGAGGCATTGTCCCGTGGCATTGCAATGCTGTTGTGTCTGAAGTGTTGCTAGCATCGAACCAAAGCTTATGTTACTACTGAGTACCAGTAGTTGAGTCTATACCCAAGAATCTGAAAATGGCGCATACCGATACCATAGCATCACCTTATTCTTAATTTAGCGAAACACAATTTGTGTAGACATATAGTTAATAATGATGTGTAAAAGTGAAATATTTTGGCCTATTTACAATAAATTATTAGTTTGTTTCTGATGCACTAATGATTTTATACAATTTTTTTTTTAAAATGAAAATGTTTTTTTTTTTCAATGTGTTTCTGTAAATATGTACGTAATTATCACTCGCTTTTCGGCGAAGGAAAACATTGTGAGGAAACCCACACACATACCTGAGAATTATTTCTGAGGTAGGTATGTTATCCATCAATCCGGACTGGGCCCCCGTGGTGGGTTACGTCCTAACCCTCCTCACGAAAGTGAGGAGAGACCCGTGCCCAGCAGTAGGACGTTATGGGTCGATGATGATGAATGATTTTCTTATTAGTAAATCGACGTGCTTCTAGAAATTGTTTTCAAACGTTCCGATGAACTGCCAAGCAGTGGGTAATTACATCGCGTGTCCTGGCAACCGAGTCGACGCTGTAGCGCGGCATTTTTTCCGTCCCGCAGTGTAACACGTCACCTCTAGACCAATTTCGGAATTCCCTTTTCTCTCCATTTTGTATTTCGTTTCAATAAATGCACGTTTCTGATGAGTAGTCACTTGGCGTTATTTTTTTGTTTTCAACAAATGATTTCGCGAAAAACAATGTTTCAGCAAAAGGCGTTAGGGTGATATTCGTGTAGCAAAAGGTATATTGTATTAAACATTTTCCTAATAAAGGTGGCGGGGTGAGTCGGGCGAAATTGGTTGTTATTTGAAATAAATTTTATATGAGATATAACAACCCCTCAAATTGTGTTTGTACTTGAGTTTCATTTTCTTTTTTTTTAGCTTTGAATCTCTGCTAACCTCTTAGAAGCACTCGGCTGAATCTTTACAATAATTAAAAATAGCTACAGAAGAGATTATATCAGACAAAATGCCCCTATGCCAATAATTAAATTATCCTATTTCTAGAATAATAACCACGTAAGCGTAAGCGGTGGTAGCCTAGTAGGAGAACGTCCGCCTTCCAATCAGAAGGTCGTGAGTTCAAATCCCAGTGCGGGCACGTACCAATGTGTTTCTGTAAAACATATGTACGTAATTATCACTCGCTTTTCGGTGAAGGAAAACATCGTGAGGAAACCCACATACCTACCCGAGAATTATTTCGGAGGTAGGTATGTTATCCACCAATCCGGACTGGGCCCCCGTGGTGGATTATAGCCTAACTCTCGTCACGAAAGTGAGGAGAGACCCGCAGTGGACTGCCCAGCAGTGGGACGTTATGGGTTGATGATGAACCACGTAATTTCCAAAATAAAACTGATAGTTGTGAAAAAAATAATTTTCATTTTGTGACGACTTTTCTACTTTTTTTTTAATTAGTGGTTCTTAGCAAGTGCATAGAAACATCTATCGCTGACTGATTGAATCTTAAACCGCGTACAATTTTCCAGTAAGCATTTTCCTGTCCCTTTACAAAGCGAAGTAGACTTAGAATGGTAGGTACCTAGATTAAGGTTGATAGTATTTCCTGTTACAATTTTTTTATATTTTTTATTTGACTGAGTGACGAGGCGAGAAAGCCGTTCATATGATGGTAAGCGATACGCCTACCCATAACAGTCACAGCACCACCCAAAACTTTACATTCCATAATCCTGCGCGGCACTGCACTAAAGACATCGCTCTAAAGTCTCATACGCCCAGTAATTACGCTGGAAACAGTGCCCTTCAAACCGGAACACAGTAATGTTTGCACACTACTGCTTGGCGGATGAATATCTTCCCCAGGCGGTCTCTTATAGAAGAGGCCTTCCGACATTGTCTTTGAATAGAATTTTGAATGAAGCGATTATAAAGTCCTTAGGTTTCATCAATAAGTCCTGACTCTTGACTCTCGATGCAGCTGAGTTAGGTATATCTTATCTCAATTCCATACAATGCCCATACATCTAGGGGAGGCAAAATACCATTAATAACCGGATTAGGGGTTGGGGTAAGAATAAATTGTGAGGAAACCGCCTTAGGGTGGTAGATTTATCGTGTGCTTAGCATAAGTTGGACTTTGATGCGTTTTTCATTAATTTTTCATTGGATTTTGTGGTACGCCATTTCGAGGATAGAGATGTGGTTGTTTTGGAGGACTGTGAGTTAATTTTTATAGGGACAGTAACAGTATATCATGTAAAAAATATTTCAATTAATTTTCCTTCTAATCATTTCTTACATTCTTACAGTTACGCCTTTCTCCGTCGGGATAGGCAGAGACTACACCTATCCACAAGCTGCGATCCCAGCGGAAAGCAGTACACCAACTCCCTGACACCCTCTACTGGTTTCTGGAACTCCAGACCGATAGGCTGTGTAGGGTCCATGCGTGGTGGCGTCACATCCTTTCCGCCAATCAAATTATCTTTTCCGTCAATCATTGTTAATCTCATTGTTATAAATAATCAGCGACTGCAATGACTTTGATTAATATATTTATTTATGTAAACAATAATAAATTTTGATTCAAATTGCCGCCAATCACGCTCGATGAAATTATTAGCAATCATCAAACGCGCAGAACTTTATAGAGCTGATGTAACGTTTTTATAAGATAGCTTTAATAAAAGTGTTAAGCTATATTCACATTTGTCTGACGTGTCGTGTCGTGATGCATCAGAAAGGTATCGGTTTCATACATTTAACACTAACCGTCACAACACACTGCATCGGAGAAATGTGAACGTTACCATATTAAATGTATTAAACTGATACCTTTCTGATGCATCACGACACAACACGTCAGACATATCTGAATCTAGCTTTAACTGTGTTCATTTAATTTAAAAGGAGTTAGGTAATTAAATTTAGCGAAGAGCAGAATAGTTGTAATAATTGGATATATTTTAAAATACGAGAGCACCAAACTATCTACTTAGTTTAATTTCGTTACGTAAAACTGTGATTATTCTTTAACTCACAGCATTTGGAAAGTGATAGCAATATTTTTTTTCTCAATTATACTTAAAATAGTGAAAAAGAAGTTTTAAATTATAAAAATATCCACAGGTACTATTCTAATACGAGTAATATCAGAAGAAATTAAAAAAAAAATATATATATATGATAATATGCAAATACGATAATATGTGTTTATTTTTTTTTCTGGTGTACAATAAAGAGTTTTTCTATTCTATTCTATTCAAACTAAAAATAGGTACCTGGTAACACGGTTTCAACAACTCCTTACATATATTGTCGGAAGCTGAGGAGACAAAGCGAATAGCTAATTGATAATCACCCATTAGGTGTCTCCGGCGACCGCGACACCCCCCACTGTCCCAAGGGTCCCCGGGGGGGCTAAATGAATTTTAACAGGTAACCCCACGGGTAACCCTGATTGTGGAAAAGTAGATTATTAACGGTTGAGCGGTTATTGGTAATAATTATGGAAATTTGTAATTAGAAGTATTATTATATTTGCTTCAAAGCGGCATTGTATCTTTTTAATGAAATCAGCCCGAAAAACTAGTGCATTTTTTTTAAGTATAACTTCTTTTATCTGTCGCATGTCGGACGATCTCTGGGCCCAAACCACGACGAGGTGGATGCCACAGAACGTCAAAAGACGGCGCGGCAAGCCCAGGCGGAGATGGCGGAACTTTTGCAACGACTGGACCACTAAAGCTCCCAACCGCGAGGAATGGAAAGAGTGAAGAGAGGCCTTTGCCCTGCAGTGGGATAATCACGGCTAATAATAATAATAATACATAAAAATAATAATGAATCCTTACCTTTATATTATAAATGCGAAAGTAACTCTGTCTGTTGCTCTTTCACGCCTGAACTACTGAACCGATTGAAATGAAATTTGGTACAGAAATAGTCTAGAGCCTAGGGAAGGACATAGGCTACTTTTTATCGCAAAAAATGCATTATAAGGGTTTGAAATAGGGGATGAAAGTTTGTATGGAAGTTTCGTCATTTTTGAAGCTAGAAGCTTGAAATTTATTTTTTAGGCTTTTGATTAGATATAAATAAATTTGGCATTCAAAGTTTGTAAAACTTTACCATTGAGGGGTAAAATAAATATAGGGGATGAAAGTATGTATAGGAATATGTAAAGTTTCGGCTTAACCACTGCACAGATTTAAAAAAATATTTCTCTAATGGAAAGCTACATTGACAGCGAGTAACATAGGCTATATTTTATCCCCATATTCCTGCGGGAACAGGAACTACGCGGGTGAAACCGCGGGGCACAGCTAGTAATAAAATAATAACTTCTTTACGCACGCTTGACTTGGGGAGTAAGCTGGTGAATGCGTTACGAAAAATGTGATCGGGCGAGGCGAACGGCAGTTGAGAGGGAGATAATAACTTAGAGAATATAGAAAGAGAGAGTTACATTTCGTATATTTTAAAAAATTACTTATATGATTTAATAAAATAATGTTTTAGTTGAAGTTTAATTTTTACTGTGTGTCCCAGCACATATTTAGTTTTTTTTTTGTGTAAGTTACATACATTTCCTAAGGTAACTAATACTTACTCGCTATTTACTTTGTAAGCAACGACTTTTTTGTATCGATCCGATAGGCATTAGACAACAATAACTCAGAGCGATAAGACCGCCTAATGGGACACTAATACATTGATAAGTTAGTTTTTTTTATCTAGATATTATTTTTTCTTCGATGTAGTAATAAAGAGTTTATACCTATCTATCTATAATCTATATATTGCTTAAGTGTTTTTAAATTAAACTTTCACTGCTGAGCCGATTTGCTTGTCTAGCCACGGCTGCGGCTCTGCGCGCTCCATAGTGTTTTCCCATACAATAAACACAACAGTTGTGTTCTCAGCACTGAAAGTGCTTAGACATGTATTATTTATTTATATATTTTCATGTACAGTGCCATAAGAGGTATTTCCAAAGCGACGCCGTACTGAAATGTAACTAAGAACTAACACAAACTAATAATAAATGGCTTATACAGACTTTCCAAGTGTGTAATTTCAATTTTCCAATATTATTGTGTATCTAATTCGTTTTATGTAAAATAAATACCTATCTAACGATATTTTCAGTTTGCTTTTGCTCTAATTGTAAGGTTTCTTGGTTCTTTGATTCAATAAAGTTTTAGCTATAAGAAAAAACAGTTTTTTTCTTTTTAAGTTTTCCTTGTAAAGATAAATGGTACTGTTATTATAAACTAGTCTACATTATCATGTAGTCCTGTAATTTTTTTTTAAATTCTATTTTTAGACTTATGAAAATAAAAGGGATGATAACTTTAGAACTGTCAAATTTAGTTTCATTTTAGTTTGTGCCAACAGGACATTTTTGATTTTTTTTGTCTTCCAAAGAGAGGGTCGTGAGTTCAAATCCTAGTTCAGGCATGTACCACCAGGCCTTCCACTACACAGAGGCCTGCCACTACACAAACTAATATTATGCAGATATTTTTTCCACGTATTTTCTTATTTTTCCAATATTGTGTTTTCAATTCTTGCATATAAATTATATAAAAAGGGACAAACACATAAGAAACTCCACAATCTCCTTCGATTTAACCATGACGACGACCCCTGTACAATTTAATATCGCGGGGTGGCAACCCCGAGTGTGGGGGTGGTGTTTTTTTCATTTTCATCATGACAAAACTCCATATTTTTTGTTGAATCGAAGCCGTGACGTGGATATTAGGTTTGATAACAGATTCCTAGTTTGGGATTCCTTTTTGTAGTAAAGCTTCTTTACGCACGCTTGACTTGGGGAGGAAGCTGGTGAATGCGTTACAGAAAATGTGATCAGGCGATGAGAATGAAAGTTGAGAGCTAAATCATAAATAAAAAAAAACAGTGTACTTCAGACCCACACCACTGAAATAAAACTTCTTTAGGTCTTTTTTATATTATAATTTTGGAATATTTTTCTTTAAAATATTTTTTGGATATTTTTTAATTATTTTTTTGGCCCAGTTATTTTTTTTTTCGTCCCAGTACACATTTTTTTTATTTTTTTAGCAATTAGACTAGTAACTAGCGAGTCGTTCACCTCATTCAGCCATCAGTTCAGTCGTTCGTTTATGTTTTGGTAAAAATCGTGTGTAGAGGAGTCTATATCTAAATTGATTTTTTACTTTCTGTACTCAGCATTACTGTGTATGGTGGATGCGTCCAGCGGCTTTACCCGTTAGGACTGTGGTTAAAAATTACCCTGAGTTATTCTTTAACCTATATCTAAACATAAAAAATACATAAACACACACACTATACATAAAAAACTACAAAATTAGATATCAATCAATAAATTCATGTTTTTGTTATTTTTTTTTACTTGTCTGAGTGACGAGACGAGCAAGTCGTTCACCTGATGGTAAGCGCTACGCCTGCCCATAACAGTCACAGCACCACCCAGAACCCTGCACAGCGCTAGTCACCCTGAGACATCAGCTCTCATTTGCCCAGTAATTTCACTGGAAACAATGCCCTTCAAACCGGAACACAGTAATGTTTGCACACTACTGCTTGGCGGATGAATATCTGGCCTGATATATATCAAGCCTGAAATAAATAATAGGACCTATAATTAAGTATCGCACCTTGTATTGGGGAAGGTCCTGTACCCTGTAACAAGGTTAATACTAGTAAAGGGAACAGGAGCTCTATTACTGAGATGTGTTTCTTAACTATACTTTTGCTCCTATAAAATGGAAGAAACATTGAAATCAGGACATTTGATTAATATATTATTATTAGCTGTGCCCTGCCACGCTTCGCTGTGGCACATTCGCACATTCGCTGATATGTCACTGATGAAAAAAATAGATAAAAACAATCCTTGATGCGGATTATATATCATGCTGAAATTTCAGCTCGATCGGTGCAAAACTTTTTGAGTTTTTGAAGCGTACACAAACCAACATAACATTTTTATAAATATAGATAGATTGTACTCTTTCCAAATTGTGTCTCCTTTAAGCCCTTACAAATAGAAGTGGTAATAAACAGATGTCCATAGGAACAAAGACGTAAATATGTAATTTTGCGTTTTATTATGTAATACTTTTGACAGGAGGAAATACACCATTGAAAAGTTATAAGAAAGCAAATAACACAATTTCGTTTATTTGGATGACATACTTTTTCCAGTTATTTTGTTTTAATAAAACAGAATACTGAACAATTTTTGATGACTTTTGACGGAACTAATTTGAAAGTATAATATCCTTTCGAATAAAAAATAATGATCTCGGTTTATAAATAATTTAGATAAAATTAAAGCTAAAATTAATGAAAAATAAAAATAATATGACAAGTATAAAATGTATGTTTAAGTAGATTCTCACTCACTGTCCCCAAAATTATGAAGGTTATCAGAAATAATCAAATCTCGTATTGTGTAATATTATTATTGTCTTCTGTCTTCAGTTTGCTGCAATGTTGAAAACAATCACACTTTTTTTTAGCGGTGAACCATAATAAAACTTTTTACACAACTTCCTAAACTTTACACAGAAAAAAGTTTTTATTACGAAATAAAACTTTTCCTTTATCAACGTCCCGAAGCATTCGGTGAAACTGCTTTACCAACATGCCCCCAAATAGTACAGCTATTCGACACTAGATGGCTATATTAGTCCTATTAGAAAATATTTGTATTAATACCTATTGCTGACATGGAAGTTAGAGAACGTCCAACTAGATTTTATTATTATAAGATTATATAATGTTAGTAACAAAACGATCATTTTTTTAAATAAAAGTTACACAATATCGTGTTGAGGTTATAATAAGAATATCACTTAATATTTAAATATAAACTTTGTCACAATATTACGAAATTAAAAAGCTACTCGTTTAAATATATAATGAGGTTGTATACAACTATTTACTTAAACTAAATAACTTAATATGTAAGTATTTACACACACACTCAAATAAATCGATAATTTTAAATCCTTTAAAAAAAAATATCACTTTTCTTATAAGATTATGCACCTTTATGACCCCTCGATAGATGTCGCTGATAGTCTCTTTTGTCAACTTTAAAATTGGCATGTGAAAAAAAACACTTGAAGAATAATCGAAAACAGATTAACATATAGATGGCGCCACGTGCTGATGAATCAAGGTCTTTTGGATAGGATCGTCGCAATATGGAATGAGGAAGTTTTTGACCTCTGTATTATGAACCTAAATAGGTATCTATTTTGTTGCGTTGTAATATTGAACTAAATCAACAGCTTAATCATCATTATGTATTTATTCGTCATCATCATCATCGCCTTCATCAGCATTATAATTATATTCGTCCACTGCTGGACGTAGGCGTCTCCTCACTGAGTCCGATCTTCGGCTCTTCTCGTCCAGTCTCCGCCAGCCGTTTTCCGCAAGTCGTGACCCCACCTGCCGGCGGGCGTTCTACACCACGTTTGCCTAAACGCGGTCTCCACGCTAAAACTTGTCTACCCATCGGTTGTCGGTTCTTCTAGAGATGTGACGGTCCACTGCCACTTCAGCTTGCTTCAGGGAAATATCCCTTTTCAAACTCTCACAATAATTAGATAATAATCATTAGTTTCGTAGATCATAATATTTTGGCTAATTTTTTTTATTTTCTATACTTAAGAATAGAATAGAATAGAATAGAAAACTCTTTATTGTACACCAGAAACAAAAATAAACACAGTACAGAAAAATTACAATAGGTAAACAAGGGTAGTACAATGGGCGGTCTTATCGCTGAAAGCGATTTCTTCCAGACAACCTTTGGATGGACAGTAAAAAACATTTTTCAATAGTAGGGTGGGTGGCGTACGTTTGCAGTAATTAATAAACACGATACGTTTTAATAATACACATACACACTATACTTAATAAATAATAAAAAATAATAATAATATACATATATTTATAATATACTACAAACATCATTACAATATAATATATATACTATTCAGGTACATAAATAATGTTTATAAACCATAGTTTTGAACACTGGGAGGGATTTAGCTTGCCTGATAGGCACGGGCAGCGCATTCCACAAACGGACAGCTTGTACCGCAAAGGACTGGTCGTAGCAGTATAAGATAATTATTTTTGACGTGTAAAAGTGCAATGTTTTGACTATATATATATATAAAAAAAAACAATGTCGGTTACCTAACCCAGGTAACCGACATTGTTTTTTTTTCCTTTTCGGATGACCTCATTACGGATTATGTATATATTATATCTTTTATTAGACCGGTTCGCGCGACATTCGAGGGGTTTCTTCAGGTTTACGATAACTAGTTGAGGCATAACCATCTATTGTTTTAGCAAATAAAGCATAATGAAAGCCTCTGCCTAACTAACTAACTAAGTATATCTTATTAGACGGTTCTAGATATTGTATGCCTTGATGTAGTGGGTATAGTTTTTCCAACAAGACTTCTTCTGTGATTCCATGAACTCTAGGGGGCGGAGTCAGGAAATCTTATTGAACGGCCCCTTTCTAATAAGGTACATTTAGTGTAAAAATTGTAAAAAAATATAAATCTTTAATTGTAGTATTTTTTTTTGTTATTCGCTTATTTGTTTTGTCGGACACACTTTGTTTAGTAAATTATTTTGTTGCACTGATAAAATAATTGCTACAAATGGCGGACTTCATAAGCATTTTCTACCAGTCAACTCAAACTCAGAGAAAATACGATAATACAGATTTTATGATATTTTATGAGACGAGCATATCGTATGATGGGGAGCGCTACGCCTGCTCAGTTACAGTGCCATCCAGAACTTTACATAATAATACAGTTAAGATTATTGGTAGGTATATTTACTAGTGGGTATATTCTATTACTAGTCTTTTAGCATCTCGAATCTCCATACAGTGTAGTGAAAGTACAATCTGCGACAGAAGTAGCTGAACTTGTTCAAATACCTTCTTTCAATATAATTAAGCAGATGCAATTTATTTTTCTAAAATAAGAAATTTAAACTCACACAGGTTCAGATATTTTTGAGGCTGACTGTACTTATGTTAAGGGCACTTCATACGGGTAGCCTTTGTTTCAAATCCACACTTACTAATAATAAAATTTAAGGGTCTGTCTGTACCTTCAAAATAAATAAATAAATTGCAAAAATTAAGTTAAAACTGCTATTTTTAAAAATTACTATTTTAAGAATTCAAGTCTATCTGTCTGAATGTTAGTCTTAGATAGGCTCAAAAATAACTCAATGGACTTCAACATAATTTATATAATAGCGTAAAACAATTAAAAAATAACCTGTGTTTTGGTGTCAGTATGTTCCATTTCGATATTCCTATAGGAATGTTCAATAGATACGAATATAAAAATTTCTAACTATTACCACACGAACGAAGCCGCGTACTGAAGCTAGTATTCAAATAAAACATAATACCCACCATCCATCGTATCCAAGTGCCATAATTAACACCTCGGTGGCTTCCGCCCGGTCGTTTAGACCCTCGGGCTAAATTATTACGCCGTATAAACCATGTAAACGAACTGAAGAGATATCATCGAAACGTTAGAACGCCTTAGGTGTAGAAATTAAATAAAACCAGCAATTTTATATTAAAAATCTTCGTTTATTCTATTAGCTTATCATATTAACACGCTTTTTTAGCTTGGTATGTATAATAATTAGTATGTAAATATGTGCCTATGTAACGGAAACTTTTAACATGATTTTAACCTTCTTCAAAATTAAATCAAAATTTTGCACACTTATCAAGAACCGGTGACAATACAATAAAAAAAAAAACAAATTCATACGTATTAAGCGTGGGGTGCTTCTCACTTAATATTTATAATTACCCTTTGATATCAAGCACCCCCTGCATTTCCCAGGCTAAAAACCACCATGATACTAAATCATAGCTAAAGATTGCAAAAAATCAAATGTCGAATCGTGAGTTCATACAAAAATCTCACAGAAAAATCCTTTTCATATCACGCAAACTTGTGCAAGCGTAAATTGACGTAGATAGATACATAGATAGATAAATAAACTCTTTATTGAGACATCAGAAACAAAGGAAACTTAAAAACTAAAACAAATCAACAACACAACGCAACAACAAACAAAAACAACACGACTAACTATTTTTACCGCTACTACTAACTAACAACAATATGACAGAACTAACCCGCCAGTATCGAAGCTGATATCCAGCGCCAAGTCAACCGTAAAGGGTAAAATCGACCATAATGGTATACCATTTTATCTATCCATCTAATTGTCTATGCGTAACTGTTGTCAGATACCATCGGCAGTTACGACATTTTCTAATTACATGACGTACATTTTTAATGTTATTTCTACCGGGAAATTAACATATCATGTGGCTATAAAAAGGCTTGGCTGCCTCGTAAAGTCAAATAATAGGTCAGGTTAGAAAAGGTACACTTAAGTTATTGGTGGATAGTTTTATTGTTCTAGGTAGGTAATATTAATTACATTTTACCAAAGTCGTTTTATTTACGTATCAATTAGAGTTATCATTTTAATGTAATATAGATTTAACTTAACTGATTTACAATCTAAGCTATTGGCTTACAAACTGCTTTGGTTTATAGAGCACTGAAATGTTAAAAGTTGTTAAGTGCCAAGGCTTAGTAAATAAAACTTCTGGGCTATTTCATTTATCAATGCATCAGACAAAATACCTATTTTACATATATATATAATATACCTATAGGTTACCATGTGATTGATTTAAAGGTTTTCAAATTAAGTACCAATCGAATTAATAATCAAGTTTATACTTTAATAAATCTTAAAGTTCCTCGTTTATTAAATTTTATTTATTAAAAGGTCAATTTTTTCTCAGTTCACATACTTTTTATTAACCCCACTATCTACTATAATAATATAAAACCAGGAAACGGAACTAGCGACAGCTGCGCGTGATTTTTTCTAAAGAAAAAACGTAAGCAAATGTCGCCTTCATTTGCATAATATAAAAGTGTTCGCTTTCAATCCACGGCAAAAAGTTAACCCTTTACCGACCTTTCTATTATTTTTTTTTTATTATTTTTTGTACGTCAAAGTCCGTTGTCGACGTGGGCATAATTAGAATTATGCGCTCTTTGTACAGTGCATGTCATTTTTTGTCGCACAGATGCGTGCGACTCAGGAAGTAGTAAAAAACTGGTACAGATCGAAAGTGGAGGGTTAAGAGTTAAAAACAAAGATGGCGATAGACATCTATGAATATAGTGTGTATCTATTGTCTATATCTATTAACTATTTGTCTATTAATTGAGCGTTTTTCCGTATCACTGGTAGAGGTAATGGAGTTTCCTTTTCCTGTTCACTCATGCATCACCAATTGAAAGGGAAATTTCCTTTATCAGTTACAGTCTTATTAGTTTAGTTGATCACATTTATTTGTTTTTCTCTATGTATATGAGACCTAAGACTAAATGTACGACTTGTAAAAGTGCATTATTGTAAGTAGGAAAAAATTATTCACTTTTAAAAGTCAAACAAGTAAGTCATTCAACTCTTGCAACTGCATCAGCAAAGCTATTGTCGGATTTATAAGCACTTTGAGACCATGCCATGATAAATTTCATAGCAAACTTTCTTACAATGTGCGCCCATTTTGACAGATAGACCTTTGAAAGTGTAAAAGAATATGGTCATAGGATACACTGGCCCATTAATAAAATTGGCTTCTCTCTTAAAAGATTAAATAAATAACTAAAAAAAAAGTAATGATAAATTTTAACTAAGTATGTGTATCTAAAATAAACATATTTACGTTAAAAAAAACCTTTATTTCTGGCAATTTGACCCAGAAAACGCAGGATAAGTAGTAAGTACACTTAATTTACAATTACAATAAAATTAGCAGTACCTAGTTCTAAAATATTCGAATTTCATTTAAAATGTAAGTAAACCTTAAAAGTTAATAAACTTATTCGATACATTATTTTTAGTAACAAATAATAATTATGTAAACGTTTTGAATTTTGGCAAAAGACGAGTCGACGAGACAGGATGCGTTGAGTCTGTAAATAAAATAAAAAAAATATATAGGTATTAAAAAAAATTTACACGAAGGAAAAGGTTATTGAATTAAAATAAGTAAAAGTATGAGCAGACTGTTTTGGACAGTATACTAGCTGCGCCCTGCGGTTTTACCCACTTTGAAAATGATAGAATAGAATAGAATAGAAAAACTCTTTATTGTACACCAGAAACATTAATAAACACAGTACAGAAGAATTACAATAGGAAAAATGAAATGAAAAAAAATGAAAAAAATAATAATGAATGGATGAAATTTATCCGATTATCATAAATCTATAAATTAAATTATAAAATTCCAAAATAGTATTTAGTAGATACTTGTGTACTGAAAGGTATTAAACTCACATTCTCACATACTTTTGCTTTTAACAATAATACATGGTTGGATACTAATATTTTAGCGAACATAATAAATTACGTATTTAATTGAGGAATATAAAATATTGCCTGCCCATAACAGTTACAGTGCCACCAGAACTTTGCATTGCATAATCTAGCGCGGCACTGCATTGCGCTCGTCACCCTGAGCCATCGGCACTAATGTCTCATACATTATCCTCAGTAATTTCGCTGGAAACAGTGCCCTTCAAATCGGAACACAGAAGGAAGGAATAAGGAAAAAAGGAAAGGAACGGATTAAGGAATATAAAATATTATTTTTAATTTATCAGTTAACAATTATGAAAGTAAACATTATCTTGAGAGTCTGAGAAAATTTCAGTTAATTTCTTAAAAGACTAACCCGTTTTTATCTTAACTAACTCAATTATTAAAACTTTTCATTCTTTACAACCCTGAGAACGTTTCCAATCATCGACCGCATGCAAACAACAATGAACCAAGAAAAAGTTACCAATAAAATTATTAAATTACACATTTCATTGTGTTGCTGATTTGAATAAATTATAATCACAATAGTTATTCAAATTTGTTCCCAAGAAGTTCACAATGAAGGCAGGTAACAATGTGTCAGATGCGATACGTCGTAGGGTTAAGCTCTTTGACAGATAGCGGTTAGAAGTCAATTTATGGATAAGGTGCAGAGTGAAGATGTCTTTTCGAGGTGTGACATAAATCTTTTATACGTCCAAGCATGTTTGTCAGATAAATTTAAACAAGGAATTTGTTTCGGTGGGAAAATTATTTTGCTGTTTTTTTTTTAGATTTTGGCTTGGCGCTATTTTTGCCTTCAGCCAGTGTTGAGTAATTATTATTATGCTGTGGGTACATAGGTTATTTGTACTTAGTTTTTTTTCTTTGTGGCCAGAATGCAATTTCCAATTGTACATTGTGGCATCTTCAAGTCGGTGATTCTTCAGGAAGGTTAGTATTGTAAGTACTTAATAGGGTTTTAACCTTTTTGTTTACAAACTATATATAAGGGAATTTTAGCCAGTAACTATGATGTAAATTATCTTAATATAATTATATAAAGTTAAAAAAGTTTTAAAAACCACTGGCGTTTCAGCCATTTACATGAAAATATAATAAAAATAAACATACTTACTAAATACTCCTATTTTCCATGTTTATGAAGTATCTACAGAGGCTCCTTGTTTTCAATTATTCAAGTTCTAACCTGTAACAAAAAAAAATTGGTACGAAACTGTTGCTAAAAATATTGAAAATTAGGGAATTGCATAGGTACCCAATTATGGCCTAGACAGAAATATGCCGCATCTAGCCTTTATAACATTGGCAACCCTAACGTCCCTGTGCACATGTCACGAACGAAAATGTATGACAAATCACTTTTATAGGAATTCAAGCATTTAACAACAATATGAACACATTCACACACATTAATTGGTCAAAAACTGACATAATAAATTCGCCATAAACCCAAATTTGAAATAAAAATAAAGAATTTCCGCCACAAAACGAGAAATGAGGCAAAATGGCGCGATCCCAGCGCATATTGCCGCCATGTTGGTTATGCGCTAAATCGATGCGCAGTAGACCAAAAACTTACTACCCCATTCGGACACTACTATTCTCCCGCGTATTCACCCACGCGAATTTCCAAATTTGAATTCAAACCAAACAAAAATGCACTCTGTGCCTATCGGCTTAGAACTTATATTTTCTCTCAATTTCCGTGTGAATATTTTGGCATGACTCAGTGTTAGAAAGTCATAAGTAAGTCCGTGTCCAATTCAAATTCACCTTTCAGATAACCAAAATAGAAATCATTTTTAAACTGTTTGGAAGCGAGCTTCGACCGAAAAGTATAAAACTGGACTTTGTTTTCAAGATATTTAGGCTCATTTTGTAAGTTCAATAAAGGAAATTGAAGTTTGATGTGTTAGTTTCGTGTTGGTACAGAAGAAAACCTTGTTATAAACTCGCGTGTGTTAGTATTTGATAAAGAAAGGGTAACGTCATATCTGGATGTTGAATTTTTACCTATGAATGTGACATTCGACGGAATAAGCGCGGGGTATGCGTGTGTGAGCGCGATTGGGATGGGACAGTATCGATTGTTTAATCGATACTTGCGGTGCTATTGATTATTTTTTAATTCATTTAGCGTGGATTAGGGCATG
The DNA here is from genome assembly GCA_912999815.1 of Campaea margaritaria. NCBI lineage: Eukaryota > Metazoa > Arthropoda > Insecta > Lepidoptera > Geometridae > Campaea > Campaea margaritaria. The sequence continues at coordinate 2,246,677 of OU538801.1, forward strand.
GTAACGTTCACTAAATAAAAAATACATTGTGGGCTTTGGCCATAATATATAAATACATATTTGGCTTGGTTCCAAATAAACCTACCAATACGTCGATAGAAGATTTCTTTAAAAAAAAGAATGAAATAGTGATGAAAGTAATAAAACATTTTCAGATAACATAATTATTGGTTTGAGCAGAATAGTTTTGCTCTCATTAACAATATTGGAAAATTAATAATTTTCTGTTCAGTTCAAATCGTTATTTGTTAGACACTATCTTTTACGATACCATACTAAATTTACATGTAAAACCTTTTTAACATTATTGTAAATGTGAAAGTTTCTGGGGATGGATGGATGTTCGTTACTCTTTCACGCAAAACCTACGTAACAGATTTGAATGAAAATTGGCGCACAGATAGTTAATTATCTGTATTAACACATAGAATATTTTTTATCTCGGAAAAGTTCTAGGTTCCCATGGGATAATATTATACTTAGCTATTTTATTCTATAAACGACATGTAAATAAAGTGTAGTATCATATTTTCCGTAAAGTTTAAAATAAAAACGACAGCACAAAGAGCCTTCGTACTTATTTCTCTGTCCAATATTTAATATCGACACTTATACGGCACATCCCTAGCTATAAACTCGGTACGCTAGCGTATTTTAATAATATTCATTTTTCCATGTCACTGGTTCTTGGTATTCTATAAAATACTCCAAGTATGTATTATTAAAATGTACAAAATGAGAAATCTTAACAAACGGGAGCGAGTTGTTAGGACTTATTTGAGAGCCTATTTGTGAAGAATTGAAGAAATATTATTGGGTTTTGTAGAATTTATTAGGTTTACACATACTTTCTTCACAACCTGGGCGTCTTTAAGTCATAAGTGAATAGGTCACTTCTAGGTAAGCGTGCACCATCGTAGACTGCATCGTTGCTTACCACCAGTTTAGAAAGTGGCCAAACCTGAAACTATTCATTAAAAAAAGGTCTGATGCGGCCTTTTTGAGTTCAAATCCCAGTGCGGGCACGTACCAATGTGTTTCTGTAAAACATATGTACGTAATTATCACTCGCTTTTCGGTGAAGGAAAACATCGTGAGGAAACCCACATACCTACCCGAGAATTATTTCGGAGGAAGGTATGTTATCCACCAATCCGGACTGGGCCCCCGTGGTGGATTATGGCCTAACCCTCCTCAATAAAGTGAGGAGAGACCCGTGCCCAGCAGTGGGACGTTATGGGTTGATGATGAACACGCATAATTTTTTTTATATACGAAGAAATTGGTATCTACCTGATTGTCTAAGGCAATCGTGGGCCTTACCATTAGGAGAATGACCTGCTAGTAACTCTGATATCCACAAAAATAGGTTATTGGTGGTGAACTAAAGTTTTACTTAGTTAAGCCTTTAAGGATCAAACCATTCCGATCAATTAGTCTACGCCCTGAAGACTTATACTTCATACGTATTACAAATTATCCTTTTCTCAAAAACCATTTCCAAATAGTAAGTAAACCCCTATCTTAGTAAGTGGCGGTCATAAATAAAAACAAATGGTTTGGACCGCTTCTCGACTGTTCTATAAGGGGATTGGCAGTATGGGCTTTTCGGACATTCTCATTGATTGACTCATGAGTCATCACTTGACTCATACTGTGAGCTCTGGTAGAAAATTTGGCTACGTTAGCTATGCACTTATGAAGGGGAAAAGTAACGTGTTCATTATCATCATCAACAACCCACAACCCATATCGTCCCACTGCTAAGCACGGGTCTCCCTTCACTTTCGTGAGGAGAGTTAGGCCATAATGACGAGAGTGACGAGTGACGAGCGCAGTGCAGTGCCGCACAAGATTATGCAATGCAAAGTTCAGGGTAGCACTGGATCTGTTACGGGCAGGCGTATAGCTTACCATCAGGCGAACGATATGCTCGTCTCGTCAATCAGTGAAATAAAAAAAGGTTCGAGTTGCTCTACTGGCTCTGTTTATACTGCGTGTTGTACGAAAAAGTAATTGATGGTGAAACGTCAGAAACAAAACTCTACACATTTATAGTGGCCCTGAAATTCTCCGCTTTAACGCCATCCTGTTCCGTGTAATTTTAGAGATGAGACACTGTCAGCTATTTTGTAGGAAATTTTTGTCGATATTTTTCGACGTTGGTCGATATTTTTCGTCTCATCCGTTTACAGTTACAGTTAATAATTGAGAGTATAGTTTTGAGTGAAACCAAATTTGGTACCCAAACTACAAAGCACATAGGTTAAGAGCGCCTTCTATAGCGTATATACGACATAATTTATTTACTTGACGAAAATGCATTCAAAATAATAATTATTCAAAACCACTTAGACAGACCAATACTTAGACAGTTTATTATGTTCTTTGGTTGATGCAAATTTAGTTATTTCCATAATCATTATTGATTCTAAATAAATATCTATGATAGCTTACGCCAACTATACTATATGAAGAATTATTAATGTGATATTCAATATCTCTAATTGTATTGCAATTTATTTATGCAACAAAACTGTATATAAAATATGGTGAAATTTATAATAATACTTAATGATAATTTAATTCAATTAAATCGATGGAACAGCGTGGAATTGCATCATGAATCATAGCCATTATCCTTATAAACAATAATATATAAATATTCATAGAATTAGATTAGTAGAGGTAGTTAGTAAGGATTTATGAAAAGAACGTAATGATTATGTTATATTATGTTATATTGTTGTTGTTATGTTGTATTAGCTTAGGAATATTGCATTAATAAAGTTGTTGTTTCAGTTTCAAATTATTTTTTTTTACTTTTAATAAACAGCGTTCAAAAATTAAAGTGTGTTCGTAGTGGGATTAGATAAGTCATTATTATAATAATTATTTAGTGTTATATGTCCCTACTACTGTAATATAGGTCTGCTTTCAGAAAGAGTGATATTATGAGCTAAATAAAACGCCCAACCTTATCGATATTATAACAACTTCCTAAAAACTTATCGACATTGTCCCCTCCCTAAGCAAGGCACGGATAAAGAGCATTTGTTTCAGTCGCGACTCGATTCCACTCTTTCTGGCGCCCGAAAATAAGCGCTGAGCTAAATCGACGGACAAATTACTTTCCTTTACTATACAGAGTTTATTGAGCGTATGCTGTGTGCTTGCAGCGGATTTGTTGCCATCAGAAGTGGTATCCAAGTCAGAGCTAAACATAAATTAGTTTATTGATTGGTCATGATTAATATGGTCATCACTGCTTAATGTCATCTTAATGAACCATATATAGGTACTTAAAGAGTTTATTGAGCGAGTGACGAGTTTGTGGCGGATTTATTGCAATCAGAAGTGAGATCTTTGAAAAGTCAAGGCGAGACTGCAGAGCCTTGAGCATCGACGCAGAGCCGCCAGCCTATAGGTCTTTTATCGGATACATTTCGGAGAGTGTGCGATGGAATTGCACAATTTAATTCCACCAAGCCCATTCCATCATCGAACAACCAGACGTACGGCGGCGGCGATGCGCCACCGTTAGATGGTGGATATACCATTTGTACGTACGCGATTTGCTTCCACATTTATTATGCGTTACGGCAAAGGAGTGGAACTCCTTGCCTGAGTCTATGTTTCCCGATAGTTACAACCTGAGGGTCTTCGTGTAACGAGTGAATAGGTTACTTCTAGGTAAGCGTGTACCATCGTAGACCACATTGTCACTTACCATCAGGTGAGATAGTGACCAAACGCGAACCTATTTAAAAAGATCCGAGGCAGAGCTAAATAAAATGTGTTATAGATGTGTTACGTTTAATTTGGACATCACTGCTTTTTTCACAGTCCACCGTACTTTTCTTTTACTTTATACGAGTATATTGTAACGTTACACCCCTTTACCAATTTTGGCAAAAGAGTGTAAAGTACACGTTATCAAGGGCTACCTCCCTATTCCTATGGGAAGGACCCAAAAGAAGGAAACACAAAGGAGACAGCTTAAAATATATATATTAAAATAAGAAATTAGAATTAAGGATTAAAGTCTTTGATGATAGAAAGAGTAAAAGTAGTCACACGCGATAATTAACAGGAAGTTGTCTTTAGAAATAAATGGTTAGAAATAGTCGGTCTAGAATGTAGCACTGTTAAGACGATAAATACGTAATGTTCTTCATGAGGATACTTATGAAGAATGACCCCAGGCTAGGGCAGGCGAGGTCTGCGGCAGAAAGCTGGTGTCCAAAGTCGGGGAGGCGCTCGTGGAGAGCGGCCTTCACCGGAGGGTTATAGGGCTCCGATGTTTTAAGCTTCAAGACTTCTTCAGGACTCACAATTAGGTAAAGATTTAAAAGTGCTTGAGGATTTCTTCATTCAATTTTCAAGGTTTAGAGGCTCAGACCAAAGCCAAACAAGAACTCGAACTCGACTCCGAATCGACTCCAGCCGTTTTTTCAGGCATCACTTCCAAAACTGTCAATAAGTAATTCTGCAATTTGAATATTTGAAAAATTAAGAAAGATAAGGTTAAAAGCTGCCTGATACAATAAGATAAATTAAAACTAAAACTGTATACAAAATTATTGAATTGTACGAGAATACAACAGAATTTAGAAATAAGATTATAAATGACATTAGTAAAATTAGACATCTTTCAGTAATGTTTACAAACAATATAAAAATAGAGACATAAGAATTTAGAATTAATAAACGAATAAAAGTAAAGAATAAGAAATAAATAGTGGCACGCAAGGACTCGAGTAAAAGAGATCAAGGGTTAAGAAACAGAAAGATATGAAAAAGTATACAGAAATAGAAAACCTTACAATATAGATGCAGTATAATTGAGCTAATGCTGAATAGTGGATTTGTTATTATTAGAAGTGAGACCAGAGTCAGAGCTAAACAGTCTAACAGTCAACTATGGTTTAAACTTAGGTCCTTATATGTATTATACACTAGCTGTGCCCTGCCACGGTTCGCTGTGGCACATTCGCACATTCGCTGATATGTCACTGATGAAAAAAATAGATAAAAACAATCCTTGATGCGGATTATATAGCATGCTAAAATTTCAGCTCGATCGGTGCAGAACTTTTTGAGTTATTGAAGCGTACACAAACCAACATAACATTTTTATATATATAGATAGATTTAATTTCACGCCAATATAAATCTTATTCTTACAAGTGTAGGATTGCAGTGCAACTGCTATGGGCAGGCGTGACGCTTACCATCAGGTGAATGACATAATTGTATCGTTACAGTACAGTCTAAAACAACAATACCTGATCATCATAATATTTGATGTTAACAGAGCAGGGTATAGAAGATCGGGCATATTTTCAAAGCAAAATATGCCAAAAAATAATGAAAAGAAAACGCCTAAGTAAGGGAAACTCGCACAACGGAAGGGTGAGGGAAGTCACCCCTTCTTGTAACGCGGGAGACATGACAAGTGTCAAAAATGCATTGAAAAAGCGACGGAGATCGCGTTGGCATTCTGAAACTTACTTTTAAAAACGAATTTTGAAACTCAAAACTCATATCATTTATTGTAAATAGGCAAAATATTACACATTTACACGTCAAAAATAATATCTTATACAGAAGTATAGAAATACAAAAAAAAAGTCAAAATATTATGATCTACGAAACTAATGATTATTATCCAACTATGGTTTGAATTTGAAAAAGGATATTTCCCTTTCAAGTGGATAAATGTTTAGGTATAGGTACTAAGGTAGGTAAATCCATCAATAGTTAGTGTTATCCTGACTCAGTACTGACGTGGGTCGTCCGCAGCTATAGCTATGTAACCCTTATGGACGCGGTCAGAGCGTTGCTATTTGCACGCACGGTTTTCCCGGCAACAGCTACGTACTTCCGATCTACTACCTAAGTACCAATACTACATTAATCTGATTGCATCTGTCATTAGTTTTTTTTATATTGGACCTTAAGTGGCATTTAATAAATACGAAAATTGGAAAAAAAACATTCCCGTTTCTTGGTGCTATCTTCTCTTATTTTATTCTCTGATTCACTGTGCGCATTTCCGAAGCACAGGTAGAGTTAACGGAGTTTCCTTTTCCTGTGCGGCTTTAGCCAGGAATCACCACTTGAAAGGGGAATTTCCTTTTTCAAACTCAAACCTTAATCAGTTACTCATTGGTTCAGTTGATCTATTTTGGTTATTCTCTATGTATATGAGACTTACTACTTGACTCGACTTGTGAAAGCGCATTATTTATAATAATTAGAGTTTTGAGAATACGAGTGTGACCAAATTGCACTTGTTTTAGCTTATGGCCAAATTGCACTGTGACCAAAATGCCCAAGCCGTATCTTTTAATGAGATTTCCTGATGATAAACAATGTGATTATTACACTTTATTTTAAAAACAGATATCAATTGAATTCCTCCGACACATGAAACAAGACTTCGTATCAATTCAGCTCCAAGCAAACTACATTTCCCGATAGTGCGCTTGCAAGATGGCGGAGCCCCATGTGCGGTGTGCGTGTGTGCGCTTGTTACCCAGTCACTCTTTCTACCATATTTCCCATTCGTTTTGACATCCTACACGTTTGAGCCGCATAAGGTCGGCTCTCGCTTTTCTGGTGTTGCTTTTTTTCTGTTTCTTTTGGATTAATTCAATTGTTCACACTCTCAATTGATTATAATACTGTAGACTTATTTTGCTTTTAATCTAGGTATGTAAAACCTAGTATTTTATAGTTTTACAGGTACATTTAAAACAGCCACGTATGACAAAAAATAAACTGTATTTAGTAGATCGGATTTTTGTTAAAGTTTTATTATATTTATGGTCGTATTTATTAAAAAAGCGCCAAATTAAGTACACATCCATTAGCAGCAGATCTTATTATTGGTAGAGTTAAAAAAATGCTTTAACCAGGCCATAACATTAAACGTAACTTCGCTAACATTGTTTGCTAGGTGGTGGCGCTTCGGTCAAATCCATAAATAAGTAGGGCGGTGTGTTATCCAAACGACTTCACGGCACGCAACTTAGTCAGTTATTTTAAACAGCGTTTTTACCACAATCTCGCCTGGTAACTGATGTGGTCGAAGGTGGCGAACACGCTAAGCCTAGAATGGAACTAGCTCTCAAGGACTACTGCCAGAACGCCCCAATAGGGGTTTGGTGACAAATTTTCTACTTGAGGGTGATAGATAGCCAAGCAGAATAGTGCTTTACGGCCTAGATTTTTAATGATATATATCTTCACATGTAATTTATTTGCTAGTTTTGAGATGTTCAGGAAATCGAGAGACTCGCTTTCGGTGCAATAATCGATACAATCTACCAAAACATCGATTCACACATCGCAATGTCGCATCTCTGCCTACGCCCTGTAGCGACCAACTGTGCAACCGCTTTAAAAATTGCCCCGTTAAACCGAAAATTTGCAGTTCCTCCCCCATTTCCCTCGCTCCTGGTTCCCCTATCGACCTCTCAAGGGTTGCTTGTTAGAGGACAATATGCAGCGCGATCGTTGGAAGGAATTATTATTATTCACTGAAACCCGCGGGTTTACCTAATGTCGGATAATACAAGTCTCGAGAGTTTAAGTTTTAGTTGGCATTTTCGTTAGTGGGCTCTTGAAATGAAAACTCAGCCCATTGTTATTAAAAAAAAAAATGTTGGTTGGTATAAGATGGACTTATAATGGGAATAAAGGATGGATAAAGGAAGATTGACGAAACAGATTTATGGATTAAGAATGATCACTCGATAGCCGGTAGGGGTCAACGAAGGCGAACGTACCTCGACGACCATGTCGTTCACCTGAAGGTAAGCGTTACGCCTGCCCATAACAGTTACAGTGCCACCCAGAACTTTGCATTGCATAATCTTGCGCGGCACTGCACTGCGCTCGTCACCCCGAGACATCGCCTCTTAAGTCTCACCTATAATTCCATAATAATTTGATAAAAACTTGTCTAAAAAAATAATCTATTCATACGCAAATCTTGGATTCTCAAAAAGCATTAGTTTTACACACGTAAGTGCATAGAATGTAGGAATATTAGATTGTGCACACCCAGACACCTTTTCGCAGAAGTGAAAATTCAATATGACGCTAGACAGGAAGCCGTGGAATGGAAATATATAAATTGTCTATGGAAAACTCCAGTGGAAAATGTATTGAAACAAATTAAGTTAGGTTTATATTTTCAACATCTCGTACCAAAGAGGTTTGATAGTAAAGATACTGGCCATTACTATTAAAAACAAAAAACTGATCGCAGCTTTGCGTCGAAACTTTTTTTGTGCCTTCATAAGTTATACATTACATTCAGCCAGAGTTAAGTAAATAAACAAAGGCTGTTTCCAGTCATCGTTAGTATTATCTAGACATAAAAAATGGAGGCAATCGGCTGAAAAGCAATTATACTCCATTCTTTCTTCGGTTCAGAAAATTGATGGATATTATACGAAACAGTTATGATTTCTTGTAAGAACATCGATTTCACAATTCCGCTCCTACTAGAGAACCGCTATTGAGTGCGTAATTAAGAAGAGCTTCTCAACCACTAAGCCACTGGAGCTTATTTTCTTCACAAGTTCAAAACAATTAAAACACCACCCTTGAAAGATAACAACTGAAATCAACCCCTAAATGTAACCAGTTAACCTACTAACCGACTAATAAAATACGCACGTCATTTAACCTTGACATAACCCTAGTTAGTATGCAAAGGCTTTCTTTTAAAATCTGATGTATTAATTTGAAACTCAATTCAAGGGAAAAGCACTTCAATTCTAGCAGCAATAGGACTGAAAGTCGTATCGAATTTAGATGGAAAGCTCGTTCGGGTTTCAAAAATGAAAAATTTTAAGATAATATTTCTTAGCACACCCCTACTTTCTAATTGCAACTTTAGAGATTACAAATAGAGACTGAAATGGCGTTAGCGTATTGTGGTCGTTAAGACGTATTGAAAATAAACTGCTTATTTAGCACGTGGTTTTCGTGACGACGTTCGCAATTTGAGTATAAATTAGAACACTTATCTCGTCGCGGTGCCCTCTTCCCTCCCTTTCGCTCCCCGAATTGCACATGTTACTGTTTCACTCGCGCGTCACATCAAGAAGCGTAGGGGTGTCGCCTCGTCGACTATCGATATTTGAGATAACTCAAACGCTCGCTCCTCCGAAATAGGGAGGCTTATAAATAGTGAAATGATAAATGTGCGCAATTTTCGAAATAGACTCTTCGATATCAAAATGAAATGGGGAAAATCGATGCAATAGGAAGGGTCTTTTATTCACTACGAGTATACGATGCGATGAGTTAGTAGGTAGTGTCGATTTCGGAAAAATATCGATAGTCGATGCTTTCATGTCACGCGGTCAGCTCTCATATTTAATTTAGTCGCGGAAGCAACAGGTTATTAGCACGGAGCTTTCCCGCCTAACTTTCCGGGCGTTCACTTTTTAAATTCCTCTCTTTCCCTTTCTAATTGGATTGCCTTCTCCCTTGCCCGCGAATGAATGGAACTTGTTGCTCGTTCAATCATTTCGCATTTATTTTAAGACGTTCGAATTTGGAATGTGTGTCATTGCACTCATTTTTATCGAAGCGTCGAACCCTTAAATCGATTTTGTTCTCGATTTGATAAATTTCCTATGGCGTGTCACTTTGAACCGATTTTTCCGATCCCCCATTATCGTTTAACCGTAAAACTTATTTTACCGTATAATTTTACACTAGAGCGGTTACGGTTCGGGCGTAAAAATTAACACGTTGGAAGGTTAATAATTTTCCGCTTGTTAGTTCTATTGAACTTTATAACGATAAAGGTCTCATAAAATTATTAAATTTGAAACTAAATTTTCCATCGCAAGAATGCTCGCAAGGACCAGAGATGAGACCCAAATTATACCTATAATAAGTATTATCCACCTTCCGATATGATATCTCATTTTGTGACAAATTGCTATTCTCCGCATATCAAAATTCATATTTGAGACGCAGCGCGTTTCTTTGACATAGATATAAGTTCCACAGTCATACGTGGAGCGAAGCCCACGCCATATCTTACTCGAAACGCGAATCTACATACATAAATATATTTCTACTCACCACCCAATACATTTTATCTATGTTACCGTTGCCTTACTAGAAATATCGATCGATTGAGAATGTAACATCACTATATTTGCTCCGATTGTATTTTGTTTTTATTCCAATTGGAATAAAATTGAAAATGGAACGGAGAGCGAGAGGCGGTTACGATCGGCTCTCGCTCGACGCTCGATCGAGTCTCGCGAGGTATTCTCAAGGGGTGAGCGTAGTTCTTGCGCTTAGATATAAAGAAAGGTAGATACTTATGAAATTCGAAGGAAAAACCACCCTTCCCTATCCTCGCACAGCGCAGTAGATTCGGTTTTCGCGGAGGAAATTGTAGCGTACTTTGAGCGGGACATTCGTTCGCCGAACGCCGCATGGAGACGACGATTTTCTCGATTTTCCTTCGGGACCCGTCTCCGTATTCCAAATTTGAATTTTATTTCTTTTTCTATTGGTGTTCGAAATTGGAGTCGCGTCTTTTGTTTTTTTATCTTTTTTTCTTTTTTAATTTGATGTTTAGTGATGAAATAATTCGTATAGTACCGCGTCGCGTAAAATTGAACTTGAAAACTTGGCGGCGTGATCGGAAGAGGTAAGACTTAGAAAATTAAGTTCGGAAGTCGATTTGAACAAATCGTTTTAGGCAAACGAAAGAACACATTTTCAGCGTTAACGTTTTCTTTTGCAGAGTGAACTGACGGCTCGGTTTTTGTCAATCTAAATATTTAAGTAGGGTGTTACAGATTTTTGCTTTCACATTTTATTAAGAATGGATTTATACAAACAGCAATTTCATGTTCATCCGTTCCTTGTTTGGTGTCGTCTTGGGTACATTTTCTACGTGCCTGTATAGTAAAATCCAATTTTAATTGGAACTAAATTTGATTTTAAGTTATATAATTAAATAACCCTCGTTATTGCATCGCCGTAGTCGGGTAAAAAGAAAAACCGATCTTGAAATTAAAAACAATTCTTTCGGATTTAAAAAAATAGGATTCGGATTTGGAACGAAATTGGCGAAATATATCAAATAAGGTTTACTGGCCCAAAAAAAAAATGGTTTATTTATAAAATTGTCGCAACAGCTACAAAAAAAAAAGTTAAGAAAGAAGAAGCCTTCAGTTTACAAGTCAAGCTTTTGTTAAGAATTTATGTAACACTTAGTTCAATTTTATCGTTACAAACTTTAGCATACCTAGTTGGATACAGATGTTCCAAATTCAATTTCTTGGCACAAAAACGAATCCATGCTTTCTCTACAAAAAAGAATGGTTAAAAAAAACGCTGCCTTAAACTTTTTTTTCATACGTCTTTTTCTGCTATTATCAGGCTATGGTCTCTATGGCCATTCTGCCTCATTTAACGTTTTAGAACGAACTCTACCACAATTTTTTTAACGACATTAAAAATTTTTGACTTGGAGAGTAAGCTGGTTGCGTTACGAAAAATGTGATCGGGCGAGGCGAACGGAAGTTGAGAGGGAGATATAAGTTGGCGAAGATAGAAAGAGAGAAAGAGTTACGTTTCGTATATTTTGTGCATGAGCATATCGAGGCGTAACGCTTACCAACACACCAGTGACCTGAAAATATCAAAGATCGGTTATCAAAATACGCGTTCAAGAACGTGAATAATTATTTCTCAATCGGAAGCTGATTTCAAATCCAGTTCCAAATGACAATGTCATGCCACTGTTTCCCGCCCACTGGCTGACTGACATTAATGTCAACTGGTAACTGCCGTGACAGCTGCCACGCCTCGCTGTCATAATTAATTAAGATTAGGCTTTATGGATAATATTACCTATGCTTCCGAGTTAGCTTACTATGACTTTCCACAGCTTTGCCAGATATTCATCCGCCAAGCAGTAGTGTGCAAACATTACTGTGTTCCGGTTTGAAGAGCAATGTTTCCAGCGAAATTACTAGGCGTGTGAGACTTTAGAGGCGAGGTCTCAGGGTGATGAGCGCAATGCAGTGCCGCGCAGGATTATGCAATGCAAAGTTCTGGGTGGTGCTGTAACTGTTATGGGCAGGCGTAGCGTTTACCATCAGGTGAATGACTTGCTCGTCTCATCACTCAGTCGACTAAAAAAAAAGATCATGGACTGATACTTTAATAATTCTTTGAACCAAAAAACCGACTTCAAATGAATTTACTAATAAACTGAAAAGTCACAGGAAAGAAAAATACGAAATTTCGTTTACTTGACTTCGGTTACTTTCGATTACATATTTTTTCCTGGCAAGTTGATTTTAAAACTAAATTATTTACTAACTTTTTTAACCAACGAGTTTACGGTTTGAGTTTGAAAAAGGAAATTTCCTTTTCACGTGGTGATTCATGGCTGAATCTCGCCCAGGGAAAGGAAACTCCATTAACTCTACCAGTACTAGCGGTTTATTTCCTACGTAGGTTCTATTCTAGGCATATGACCTTTACCGTTTCAATTATAGGCTTCCATACAAATCATACACAAAAAAGATTCTCCCAGGAAATACCTCAATAGAAACATCTGACAGATTAAAATTCGTGAAAACCTACGCGGGTTTTTTTTACATGTTTTGGCTTCGTATTTAGCCAGTGACAAGTAATAAATAGGTATTAGGTATATTTACTGTAATAATCAAAATGTTGAGTGTTAGTCAGTCTGGTCATTCAGTAAAGTGACGCTTTACAGTAACAGAAACATCCTGGAACTTTAGAAAGAACACGAAATTACACGTTTTTGGATTTGCACGCGCATTATATTATAACGAATACCCAATGCCACCTATATTTTAAACGAAGAAACACAAGTTTTTGTAAAAAGAAATAAATAAACAACGTCGCTCTTTTTCGTGGGCATGGTGCAATCTGCATAATTAAATTAAAAATTCATTTAAACAATTAAAAAAATCAAAGAAACCTCAGAAACAACCTAAAAGTACTTGAAAATAGAGAAGAGAGAAAACGAAAACTGTTGTTTTAGAAAAAGGAAAATTTAACACTTTTCTCTGAAAAACTCTACAGAATTGCGACGCAAAAATCCTAGAACGAGGAAAAAAGAAAAGAAAAAAAGTTAAACGTCACTCCTTCAGTTTCCCGCCAAAACACGAAAAAGTTCCTAATAAAGAATAGAAAACTGACAGATCAAAAATCGTGGAACCTACACGAAGGAGTTATCCCACAGCCCTATCGATTTGTCGTTGCCCTACACACACACACACACGCAGGAGGGTAAAAAGGTATGAGGGTGGTACCAACTATCGCGGTACACCTACATATACGTTTATACGTATATATACTATGTCGTTCACCCCATCAATAGAATAATGTATGGAAATTCCGTATTATTTTGTGATAGGTTTGCCGCGCGGTGTATCGGAAAATGCTTTTTGAAAACGGTTTTTGAAATGGAATGGCGAGACTGGCGGTGAATGGATTTTGAATAGGTTTTCTTTTTTCTTTCTTGAGCATCTTAGCTTTACCACAGCTAATCTAATAAACTTAATGGTGAATTGCTAGTTAAACTAAATAGTGGACAAAATCTAATAGATTACTAACTAACAAAAAAATAAAATTGATTACGTCACATTAAACTTATTTTCTTCATAAAATTAGTTTAATCACTTTAATTTTATGTGCAAAACGAAGGAGCCTTTAAAAATAATTAAAAAAAAAACACAAAATAATTCATTGACTGGAAGCCACTGTCCAATAAACTTCTTGTTATTCCTCTCCGTGTACGGTTTTCTGGGTGAGATCGCTTTGCGCGACAAGACCGCCCATTTTGTGACACTAATTGTTTTATTAAAAATACAGTCGAATTAAGAACCTCCTCCTTTTTGAAATCGGTTAAAAAGTTTATTTATTAAAAAGCCTTTAACTGCAGTAGTTATAGTAGTCGCGTAACAGCGACAGCAAATACAAAGTAATTAGATAATTCACTGGCGACATTAAAATGTTAATGCTTTTAATTACACTAGCAACACTGTCAACAGTGCTGAGAAAAAAGATATAACTAAATGGCAAGCCAGACAGAAGAGGCGCGGCGCGGCGTGCGGCGCTGGCGTGCTGCAAGACGTCACTCGTCGCCTTTTAATACAAATTATGTATCAAAGTAACGCGACGCGCCGCAGGTGCTTGCGGCGCGCTGCATTGGTCTGTCTTACGCCAAGACACACAGTTTTATAAAATTAGCTTTTCACGAGCAATTATAGTCCTTTACTACTTTGTCGTCGGATTTTAATCATGAAAGTCCATTCAAGTATGGCTTTTTATTCGTTTCTCGGTTAATTTATGATACGACCAAATGTGGATATGGACGCGCAGCTATTCATTTAACGGTAGGCAATAAAATTTTATTTCGATGTTCGCTATTTAAAAGATGCCCAGCAAAGAAGTTGGTTAATCGACTATGATCGCTACTGGCCATTAACAATTTACTTTTCGAATTTCGAAAGCTTCGATTTGGATTTTATTCAACACGCTAGTTTCGTTTTATGACGAAAATTATTGTCTATGGTAAACCGGAGGTAAATTACCCAATTACGTTATGGCGGGTTTTGTTTCGTGTTGCGTTAATGTTGCTAGTTAATTTGTTTTGTGGTTATTTACGATTCAATTCGAAATTGTTTTACTGTTTTGATTTTGCTTGGATGTTGATTGATACCTAGAGATAGAACGCTCTTTATATAAACACTGTCATTAATACAATTATTAATATTGTGTTTTGGATACCTATTCCGACCCGAATAGACACAAAGTTTTAAAATGTAAAAATTTTCACTATGAAATCTGGCAAATAAGATTAATATGTTTTTTTTGTACTTTTCTTCATCATCAAAAAGACAATTCATCTATCTCACATAATACGAACTAGAAACACTTTATCATAGGATTCCGGGGGTAATATTATTAACGAAGCAAACCCCACCCCCAACTTGTCAATCGATCAAACATTTGCAAACAGTATAGGGAAAATTCTAAAAACAAAACGACTCAACTCTACCAACATTCGAAAGAAAATATATTTTACCCCGTAGGTGATAGAGTCGAGTTTGGAAATTAGAGAATATTGTCATAAGAACGTATAAGATGAAAAGTTTTGCAATTTGGACATATTTCTCTGTACATAAGAGTCATAGGCGATGGAAAATGTATTGACAAATATATCCAGTTACAAGTTCCATTAAGATATTGTTTATTCCAATTTATGAAATAGGTATCCTTGCTCTGGGACTGTTTGATTTGTGGGTTATTTTTCTTCTTTATTTTTTATGCCAGCTGTAAAAAGGTTTTTAACAATAAGTAAAGAGTACGCATTAACTTTATTGACTTTGATAATTCTTTTTAGAATATTATGGTACAATGTTTCCAATACATTATTTTGTATCATTTTTTATTAATTTATCTTTACACTTTTTATATCAATGTGTCTTTCTGTACTTTTTTTAAAAATGTGAATGACGCTACGTAGTTAACAGCGAAAGGAGGCCTATATCCCCCACTGGGTACATTAAAGCGTAAACTACCCTCAAATACAAAATCTGTCGCCTTACTCCTATCGGAGTGTTCCGGCAGTGGTGCTTGAGAGCCAGATCTATTCTAGGCTTAATCAGATGTTTTGAAATTTTGAGTAAGTGCAAATGTAAAATAAATCCGTTTTTCATTTGTTTCACATAATTCGGTTGCAGGTGAGATAGCAATACCCAATTAATTAAAAAAAAAATGTAGCCATAAAAAAAACATAAATTCTACGTATGGATTTTATATCAGATTTGGTGCATCTTTATTACCTATTATATTTCATAATTGGATGTTTGTTATAGCCCAAGTTAATAACTTCTACCAATTATAATTTACGCTGCAAACAGAGCCTACTAAAACATTTTACAATCCATTATAACAACGTGTAGTCGTACATAAAAAAAAACGATTAATTTATCTGAAGGAATTAACGACTTCATTCACTTTACAACTTAAATCGATATTTATCGACTACGATAAGTATTTTTCCAACACTATTTAAAAAGTTTAACCGGTTACAGAGCGTAACCCTTACAATGTCCAATTAAAACAAGCAATTTTTTTCAAAGCTATAACTTTTCACTTGCCACATTTTATCACGGCTGCCTAAGCCCATAAAACTATCAGGCCACTTTTAAAAAGGTTACACTTTAACCGGCCGCATTAAAATTTTAAAAATAGAATGCATTACAACTCGATTTCGAAAACGGAACATCTTTATTACGTTGTCCGCTTAAATCTCTTTCTTGTCTATAAAAATACCTTTTTAAAACCATTAACGGATAGTTCATCAATTATTTTTTTTATGAACATTAATATTAATAAATGTTTCTTTCTTGATAATTCAGTTATTATACGGAGTTTTATAAAGCGGTTGACGATGTGAAATTGGACATTTATTATTTTTTACCGACGTTTTATCAATAATGATTCTTATGAGCTCACTTATAAGGTTAAATGCTATAAATTAATTTTGATTGAGTTGAGACTAATGAACGCATGAAGTTTTTATTGTCATAAATGCTGTCAATACTGGACACTAAATATGAAGAAACTTTAAAAGGTGGTCATATTTTACACATAGTGGTCTGGTTTTTTATAATTGAATTTATTAATTTAACAAACGCACTTTACAAGTATTAGTAAAAATCTAAATTAAATATGTTGTGTGTACTGGCAGGCTTATTGTGTTTGGCTGACAAAGTGCCGGATCAGTTGGATACGAGTGTTTTGCTGCCATTTATTTATGTCTGAGTCACGAGACGAACAAGTCGTTCAACAGATGGTAAGCGCTACGTCTGCCCATAACAGTTACAGTGCCACCCAGAACATTGAATAGCATAATTCTGCGCGGCACTGCACTGCGCTCGTCACCCTGAGACATCGGCTCTAAAGTCTCATATGCCCAGTAATTTATTAGTTATGTTAATATATGTACCTATAATAATATAATGTCTGTTTGTGTGAGTTTCAGATTAGATATCCACATAACCGCCGCTTTCAGAGCTCTATAATCGCTATACCTACTGCTATTTTAAACCCTATTTGGTACGACACAGAGACTAAATTATTAAAACTTAACATACCATTTCCACCATCGGAACTTTCATCTTCAGTCTTCATCACGTTCGATTGGCAAAAAGTTTTAGAGTTAGATAAACTTTTTGCTCTTCCTTACGTCTCTTTCGTCACGGTGAACCTTCAATGTAGACTTTGATTTTACTTTTTTTTTTACCATTTTTAAAAACCTACGACAACACACGTCTGCACATTGAAAACACAAATTCAAAATGAGGCCAGATATGTCCCATGACCTAATCTTTTGTGAGCGGATAAATTATTACCATATCTGCCCCTCGCGCGTAAAGGGTTAACTTTTCTATAGGAACTCATGGGTCATGAATTTGCATATAATTTTTAGTTTATTATTTATTTTTGAAGGGGGCCTATTGTTATGTTAACGGTGATGTATTGATGAATTGGGTATATTAATAAGGATTACGGCAGCCGTATTATATAACAGAAATGGAAATGAAAATAGGATTCGTTTGACGTTTTTAGAATTAGCGAAATGTCAAATGAAACTGATTTTCATTTGTTTGGTAATTCAACATCGACTCATCAAAAGACATTACAGCAAGAAAGAAAACAAAAATTAAAACAAAATTGTTAGTCTGCACATATACACGAAGCAAAGAAATAAAATAAAAAAATACTAAATGTGTGCTGAGACACATAGTAGAAGTAAAGTTTCAACTAAAATTTTATTTAAAAAAAGAAAAAAAAATCTTTTTTTTTTGTAAAAAATATACGGAACGTAACTCTCTCTTTCTTTCTATCTTCACTAACTCAACATATATCTCCCTCTCAAATTCCGTTCGCCTCGCCCGATCACATTTTTCGTAACGCATTCACCAGCTTACTCCCCAAGTCAAACGCGCGTAAAGAAGTTTTACTTCAAAAGACAAGACAAACAACAACGGAACTGAAAAATATTTTCCTACGATTTGAATCCATCCACTTAAATTTAATATGGCAACTAACAAACAATTTCACCATTATTCATAACTAATGACCATTACAAATTGACTTTCTAAAATCATTCATAAAACCAAACAGAATCGATAACTCAAGACCTCAAGATCGACTCAAATAAGATAGCGCCCGACTCTCACGGCTTAAATGAATAGGCCATAAATAGCCCATAGAAAAAAGGTCAAATACGGCCCAAGATATTGCTGCACCGGAAGGGTTGTCTACAAAAGATGAGACTTCCGGTTCGCTGAGCCCATTGTGGCGTTAAATAATCACTACGGGTGATAAGAAACTTGATAGCATCAGTGCTGTTATTAATATTTGTGGCGTGGCACATGTTATAAATTGTTACTATAAAAATAACACTGGAGTGTAGCTTTAAAAACTTCAAAATTTGACATTAATTTGACAGTAGTGTCAAAGTGACGCTAAATTATAATTATCAGTTTTAGCTACAATAATAATTATAAGAAGTATTTTTAATGAAACAGGTATTTTGCGCTATTTTTTTAATTTCAAGCATTAATATGCAATTGCAATTAATATTTAATGCTTTTTTTATTCTGTCAAGCTTAGGTAAAAGCTTTTTTAATATCATAAGAAGAATAAAATATATTGTGTCATAAAATAACCTACAAAATTTAAGAAAAAAAAACGTAATAAGCACCTAATTATACAACAAATTCTCAAACGCAACTCCAGATGAAAAAAAAAACACAAAGCACAAACAAGCTTCGCCAAATATTTACCGAAATACCAAACACTCCACGCACAAAACCTCTGTTATTGCAATCATCGGTGTATCCATCATCGAACAAAAAAAAAACCACTACACACGCTCCCAACAAAACAAACATTTCACGGGTCTCTGGCAACAAAAAAAAGAAGAAAAAAAGTCTTGTCTATGATAAAGGGTACTCCCATTGTCCCCGAATTTGACTAACCATTGTTTAAAATGCTGATTTATAGGCTATTAAACCCTTTCTATTAATGTATGGATAGATAAATTTATGCGTATTATTCGTGTGTTAAAAATGTCGGTTATATTTTATAGGTGGCATAGACAAAAGTTATTCTCTTTATCGGGGGATCGGATGCATGTCGGTTGAAAGCGACGTGTGGAGATAATATTTTTATGTTTTGGATGCAATTAAACGGCTTTTATAATAAAATATCTTGAGTTACGTTCGTTTTATAAATGTTATTTTGAAAATAAGTGTTGATAGTTTATCGGGAGCCTCTGTAGTATGTTTTGCTGGTAGATACAGGCAAGTTTTTTGTATAATTTAGTTGATATTTCATGCAAAAAAATAGACTATAATTTTTTTGCTATGTAGATAACTTAATCTATGGCACAGCCTCGACTTGCAAATTGCATTTCATGTAATGTTGCCATCGTATACTCTATAATGTTGCCAGGCTTAAGTTGATGATTAGCAGCAATCTGGCCAACTGTTTTTAATTAATACAATAATTAGTCGCTATTATGTTGAAAAAATGCAATTTTAACCCTTCGAAAATTAGAGTTTCCAACAATAAAAAAACGGTTTCCTCAGCGCAGTCTAAAGACTTTGTCCTACTTTGAAACAGCGAGACAACTTTCACCCATTTCCTTTAAGAAAACGAGCGAAAGAACTAACGCCCCTGAACCCAGCAAATGGCGTGAAAAAAAAGTAATTTTCATTCATAAGACCATTTTCTTAGACGCTGTAGAGGGAGACAGTCGCTGCCTTGTATAGGGCTGTCTCGTTCCACCCCACTCATTTTTAATGCACTTTCGCTGAAGTGGTCCTTTTTCTTTTTACGTTCTTTTTAAGACTTGCAGGATAAACGTGTTTTTGTAGTTTTTTTTCTCTTTTTCGCGATCTTCAACGTTTTCACTTTTTGCTGGCGCCTTGTTTAAAGTTGTAAAGTTAAAGAGCTTAAGAGCTTAAAGTGTTGTTAAGTTGTTAAGAGTTCGGTTCGGTTCGTTTTAATTTATTAAGTTTGTTTATGGACCTTATTTTTAAAGGACACGAAGGAAGAGTTCCGAGGAGGTTTACGTAGGCTTTTTTAGGATTTTGTCAGCTTTTATCATTGCTATGTTTTATGGTTAAGTTTTCAAGACAGTATAAAATAAAAAAAAAAAAAAAAAAAAAAAAAAAAAAAAAAAAAAAATAAAATAAAAATATCAATAAAATATTTAGAGTTCTAACTTCAAAATTTAAACATTGAATACTTCGGTTATAAGATTTCATTTAAAAAAAATATATAAATATGTTTTAAAGAACATAAACAAATAATACTTGAAATATCACTCCATGGACACTTCTAAGTTAACTGTCGTTTCAAGTTAACTGTGGTTAAAATGTTGGTGAACTGTAGCCTAAGCCATAACGTAACTAGCACACCTCTCCACATTTAAAACAGCGTTCCATGTTCAAAAGGGTGCTTTCAAATTCGGAACGATGTTCTACATTCAAAAGTTGCCTGCCAGTGACAATAAATTATCTCACACAATAAGAACACCGGTAGCGCTTCCCTTTCAAACTGGAGTGGCACTCAAAGGATTAGTGTTCGATACCCGTTCGATATTCAAAATTCAAAAACTTACAACTGATTGGTTTATTTAAATAGGAGTTTATTGGCCGTGCCGGAGCTAATGTCCTGTAAGGATTTATAGATGACAGTTGGCTGGCGATCACCAAATGTCATTTTAGGTTATTTTTATGTTATGGTTAACAAGATGGTGCTTTTTACATTAAATGTTTTATTCTAATGGATAGACGTACCTAAGTTTTAATTAGGTATTTATATAAATAGGTACAAGTAAACCTCTTAGGAATACAACGTACAAATGTATAAACAAAAAAAAAACGCAGCGGGACGAAGGCGGCGCAGTGCCGCGTAAGATTATGCAATGCAAAGTTCTGAGTGGCACTGTAATGTTTGTGGGCACCCGTGGCGCTTACCATCAGGTAAACTTATTTATTTAGTGACAAGATGAACATATCTTTCACCTGATGGTAAGTGATACGCCTGCCCATAACAGTTACAGTGCCACCTTTACATTGCATAATCCTGCGCGAGATTACACTGCGCTCGTCACTCTGAGACATTGCCTCTGAAGTCTCATATGGCCAGTAATTTCGCTGGAAACGATGCCCTTCAAACCAGAACAGAGTAATGTTTGCACACTACAGGTTGACGGATGAATATCTGGCAAAGGTTACTTCCCCAGGCGGTCTCTTGCAGAAGAGGTCTCCCACTACAATAATATGAACACGTAAGAAAATGTTACGCGTACGCCTCCAACTATGTTACAAAAGGAAAGGAGTCGACACTAAATCAATACTTCGCTTTATGCCACACATGTGTCATATGGCGCGTGGGAACAGGGAGTTCGGTGGAGAGGGTGTTGAGACTTTTATTTTTGTAACTCTTATTGCTGATCAAATGTTGGATATTTTTAGCTAAGAGTTGAAAATGATAATTAACATATATGAGTTTGATAATAATAATTCTAGTCTGATCTATACTTGAATTAAAAAGAAACTTGGGTGTTGCTAAAACTGTCGGAAAAAAATCTAGTAAAGTCTATAGTCCTACTAAACAATTTATGAGCATTTTGCATGAACTTTAATTTCTGCCATTATTTTTTTATATATATATTTTTTTTATAAATAAATTACAAATACTAACTAAAAATTAAAACTTTACTTTTTATAATAAAACTTAGTAACCTAGGAAAAAAGAATCCAGAAAATCAGGCGTGTAAAGTTAGATCTAATGTAGAGCTAAAAATGTAACCGTTCCAAAGGCTTATTCTTTATTTATCCTTCAAAATAACACAAAAGCATCCACTCCACCCACGGAGCCTTATTCCTTGATAGATAATGTGTAACTCGCATATGGCGCGGGGACTCTTGCGTAGTCTGTGGCACGAGCCTGTTATGTCAAACGCCACCATACCACGCCGCGCCACCCGCCGCCGCCGCCGCCGCCGCCCGCCCGCGACTCAAACGCCTCGACTATTTCCTTTTAGTAGCTACCCTACACTCGACACTTTTCCTTTTTGTGCCTACGCACAACTTCTTTTGACTGCTGAGCCGGTTTATTTTTTCACGCAACTTGTGTGTTAACTAGCACTGTTGTGATAAAATTGACAATACAGCAGTGCGTTCGTTTTCGCATGCCGTAGCGTTATGAAAAACACAAACACAGTTTCAGCAGTCAGGCGCGCTGTGAACTTTATTTTGTGGGTATGGAATGAGACTGAGCCGTCACGCTCGGCTATGTAACGCTCGTTCGGGTAAAGTCGGCTCGAGTCGACTGCGGGAGCGAGAGAGAGATACAAGTTGGTGACGTTTCGTATATTTTTTTGAATACCTATCTTTTATGTTTTTTTTTTTTTAATTTCTTTGGAATATATTTTTTTTAATATTTTGATTATAATATTTTTTTAGATGAAGTTTCGTTTTTTTTCTACATGGAGCTTTTTTTTTCACGGCGTCCTTTGATATTCGTCAGAATCGCCGTTGACAGCTACAAGAAGCATCAAGCGTGCGGAGGCCCTACGCGTTCCTTTCGACTATTTCGCTCACCCACCTTGTTTCGACTATTCCCTCCATATGGAGGTTTCAATTTTTCTAGAGCTCCCTTTGTGAGAATATTATTTCGGAGACGGCGCGGCGTAGCGTGAACTTTTTATTGTGTTTTTTCGAAGTTAATTTGGACGGGTTGATATTTTTGCTTGTTGTGCGAGAAGACTAGGTGAGATGAATTTGTTTTTGCAAGAGGTGGTCTAATGACCAACTCTTGCAAAAACAAATTCATCTCCTATGCCTAGATAAGATAAGATAAAATCGATGCCTAGATAAGTATCTACACTAATGTCTTGATACTTATCTAGGCATCTTCTTACCAACGAAATAAAAGGGAGGAAAATGTCTTGTTCATTACCTTATGGTGTCTAGAGGGCGCCATATTCAGTTGTATGTCACGTCAGTGGACCTATAACCAGCGGCCAATGAAAACGCTTCCAACGATACCCCATTTGTCAAATTATATTACGTAGTTTAGAAATAAGGAGCAAACAAATGAACATACTAACATACCCTTTCAACGACATACCAGTCAAAATTATAACCCTCCTTTTTGCTTTACCGTAGTCGAGTAAAAATACATTTGTTAGCGCGGCAGCTAAGCTGTATAGGCTGAGCGCGCCTCCAATGGCGGGGGAAGGATGGCTGGTAGAAGAGTAGTACAAAGGAACTTGGCGACTAACCTGGTCTCCATGCAACTGCAATCACCTCGGTTCGGGTCCGTCTCCAAGCTGCTTGTTCCTTCAGGATGTTATGACGTTCGATGTAGTGGACTGTATTTTAGGCGGTTGGTGCGTGTCGGCAAGGAGCGTTTACGCGGCGGGTTTATAGCGGGTTTTGTTTATATTTGCGCGTCGAATTCACGTGGACCACCACAGAGGAGCAGCAGATCCAGAACTTTGGATTCGGCGAGAGCGGCAGCCGCGAAGGACGAGGGTCGATCGCAGACTACTTGCGGCGGCAAGCAGTTTTCTCGTGGATACCACGATATGAGCGACAGAGATAGTCGCCAAGAAATGATAGGAATAGGAAGGTAGGAAGGTATTATGAGTGCCAATGTAAGTGGCGCGAACATTTGCCCCCGGCCTAAAAACCATTGGTTTTTAAAAGAAAGCGGGAAATAAAAATATAAAAATAAGAGTTAAACTCTTAAGCCGTCAACGGGTTAAATATAACATAGCGGTTGACCGGGGAGCAAGGGGTTAAATTATTGGGTAGGTAAGATACATAAACGGACGACGGGTCTCTGGTAGACGCCGGTCGCCGTTTTTACTGACGCTATTCGACAGATGCCATCGCCGCCGACATGAGTGGCCACGACGACGCCGAGAGGCCAGGATAGCGGGGGAATATTATCAGTGATAATAAGAACAATAGAACCTATTGTAATGGGATTCGAAGGTGTATTCCATTTTCCTCTAGATTGAAGTAAGTGAAGATATTCCAACTTCCACCGTTTGGAAAATGATTGTACCATTGGATCCAATAAAGCGTACCGTTTCAATAAGTGTCCAGGTTCATCGGGAACCGTGCAAGCGGGCAAATGCTTCAGCGGTGCGGTCATTAAGAAATGTGAAGCACTCAGCGCGGTCGGCTCAGACGGATCTTCGCTCAATAACGTTATAGGACGAGAATTGATAACGCATTCTATCTGTGTGAGTACGGTTAACATTTTTTCATAGGTGAGTAACTGTGAACCGATCGTTTTATGAAGATGACTTTTAAACGCTTTCACATATATTTCATAATTCCCCCCGAAGTGAGGACTTCGCGGTGGATTGAATTTCCAGTGTATGCGATTAGCTGATAACTCATCTGAGATAGACTTATTATATTCGTCGGAATTTAAAAGATCCGTTAACGCATTTTTCGCATTTTTAACGCATTCCGTTAACGCAGAGACGGGAAGGGAGTCAAGGAGCGCGGGTGAGTTACTAGCCCATTTGACGAGATCGAAGCCCCCGGCCTTGAGCAACTCGCAGAGATCGTCTCTGAGTTGTAAACAAGCCGACAGAGTAGGCATGGAGTAGCACACGTCGTCCATGTATGTGTTGTCGCTGATAAGAGATGCTGCGAGTGGGAAGCGGGCACCGTCGGCGGCGCACAGCTTTCGCAACACTCGCATTGCAAGGAACGGACTGCTACGTAGACCAAAACAAACGCGGTTGAATTGGTAGGTATCAAGCGGAAAAACGGGATCGAATCGATACAGGAATTTTTGATATTTGCGGTGGTCCTTATTTATCAAAATTTGTAGGTACATCTGTTTAATATCGGATGTAAAAGCGATTGGGTAGAGGCGGAAATCCAAGAGGATTGTAAAAAGATCGTTTTGTAAATTATCCCCGGTATATAAAACTTGATTCAAGGAGAGGCCTGAGTCAGTTTCAGCACCGGCGTCCATCACCATACGCCATCGAGTTGTTGTTTTTTGTAGTCTCGCAATGGCGTGGTGTGGCACGTAATATCCAGTAAAAGGACTATCATTGTCGATCAGTGAAATGTAACCCTTCTGAATGTACTCTTTGATTATAGCATCGTACTCTAAGCGCAGAGCAGGTGTCGCGGCGAGCTTACGTTCGAGATACATGAAGCGTTTTTTAGCGATAGGGTAAGAATTACCCAGAGCGGTCGCGGGATCGCGGGAGAAAGGTAACGCTACAGAATAGCGTCCCGTAGGATCGCGGGAAACGTTATTTGTAAAAATGCGTTCACATTCTATAGCGTCTGGGCTCAAAGTCGGCGTGCATTGCACCTCTTCAAGCTGCCAGAAGCGTTGGACAAGATTATCTAAACGTGGTCCTTCCGTAAAGGTACAGAGGGAAATATGAGAGCGGCATCTATCTTCAACCAAGGGGTCAGTGATAGAAACAACGGTTTCAATATGAGCGGGCGTAACATGAGCGGGAGTAACATGAGCGGGAGTAACGGGAGCGGTCCCGATTACGATAAAACCAAAAATGGTTTCAAAAGCGGTTGGAGTACCAGGCGGACCAGCGGCGCGGCCTGATAGCAATATTTCAGAAAAGAGCGGCGCGCCTATAAGTATGTCGATCTCGGAAGGCGAAGCGAAACTGTCGTCTGCCAGAGGCAGGCAGTTCAGGTATGAAAGGCAGGATACGTCAATTTTCACTGCCGGTAAATTGTCTGTTATGCGGTCGATAACATAGGCGTCAATTGCAATAAAATTATCATTTAGGCGGGAAGATAAAGTAGCAGAAACTGCTCCCTTGATTGGGTTAGATGCGGAACCTATCCCTTTAACAACGGTGTTCGTCACCTTATTGCATTTTAAATTTAATTTAGCGCAACATTTTGAAGTTAAAAAGTTACTTTGGGAAGCCGAATCAATTAAGGCGCGTACTACATGGCGGCGACCATTTAAATCCGTAGCATAAACTTGTACGGTTCCCAGTAAACAAGTAGTGTCATTAGGCTGCGAAGCGGGGCGTATATTACACAGCGACACCTGTTGTTGTGATGACTGATAAGCAGTTGTAGGTAAGTTCGTCAGCTGAGCGCTAGCGGAGCCCGCGACGGGCGGCGGCGATGCCGAAGGCGGCATGTGATCCCCGGCGGCGGAGAAGTTGCCAGTTCGCGCGCGCGGAGGCGGCGCGTGCGCCTGTGACGGAGCGCTAGGGTACGGGCGATTGTCTTCACGGGAAGATGATACTTTGCGGCATAACATAGAATGATGTTTACATCCACAATAACGGCAATTAAATTTAGAATTGCAAGCAGTATTTATATGCGTAGTGCTTAGACAATTAGTGCAACCTTTGCTTTGTTTTACAAAAGTGTACCTGTCGTCGATAGAAAGCTTATCAAATGCAGGGCATCTATATAAGTTAGCGTGATCGGCTTGTTTGCAAAGCGGACAGTGAGTGACGCATGATGCTGCAAAAGACTGCGTAGACCTTGCAGTACCCGGCCTCTTATCACTGCGGCTAAGAGAAACGGTCGTAGTGCGTTCCAATATTTTGCTTTGTTCGCGGATGAATTTTAAAAGTTCATTGTATGTAGGCATAGATTTACCTCGCATGTGCATTTCAAACGACCGTGCAGTACTTGAATCTATTTTCTTCAAAGCGAGCGATAGTAAAATAAAATCAGACACGTTATCGAGCTTGAGAGACTTCAAACTTGACACAGCCGTGCAGAATTTATCTAGGAATAATTCTAAGTTTTTATTCGTCGCGGTGTTAAAAGATTTAAAATCAAGCATTTGATCAAGATAAGCGGAGGCTAGGTTACGTTTGTCGTTATACTTATCGACGAGCGTCTGCCATATGATCGGATAATTATCACCGTTAGGTACGATACCAGAACAAACTGCAAGGGCCCGGCCTGACAATTTATTAATTAAATATTGGACGCGTTCGTGATCAGTGAGATCGGGATTTTCGTGAATCGTGCGTTTGAATGACTCATAAAATATCCTCCAGGTCATCGGATCTCCATTGAAGACCATCAAATCGAGTTCAGGAATTCTGATGGATTTACGTTGCGGGGCAACATTGAAATCAGCGGTTTTTAAAGGCGGGTTAAGTTTATTATAAACAAACTGACAACGGCAAAACATATCTTCGAAGACGTTTATAGATTGGTAGTTTACCGTGTACGAAGCGTTGAGACTCAACTCGGTGACATTTAATTTGTTCACAATTTCATTGAAATCGGAGCGTAAACGGTCTAACGAGATCATTCCACATAGAAATAAATCTTTCTCAGTATCATCAGTGAAAGCCTTTAAAGATCGGTTAAAAATATCTTGTAAGCGGGAAAATATAATGTCACGTTTACCTATCAAGGTCAAACGTTCGATCTGTAACGTATCGAGCGCTTTTGCGTCCTCGTATACTTCACTATCTTTGTCTTTTGAACGAGTAGCCATAGCCATCTTAACAAAGTATAAAAAACTAGATAAAGTATGAAATTCCTAATTTACTGCAACTGCCTACAGCATTTACCTGCCACGCGCGCGGCGTATTGAATACCCACGTGGAGACGCACGGGCGGTCGTTAGGAATACCTTCACTTTTTAATAAAAATTAAGAATTACGGAAAAATCGTTATTTTTACTATTTAGGAATGCGGAATACACGAAATAAGTATATAATAGCGTAGTAGGATAGTACAGGGTACTATCTGAACTGTAATTGCGGGCGGGAACACGATAATTATAGGAAATTATCGTTGGTAAAAATACCAATATAAAATTGCGGGCGGTTATAAAGAGGACTATATGAGGCCTAAGAGGGGCCAGAGAATAGCGGGAGGACCAGAGAAGATCCGGCGGCGGAGGACCAACAATATGTTAGCGCGGCAGCTAAGCTGTATAGGCTGAGCGCGCCTCCAATGGCGGGGGAAGGATGGCTGGTAGAAGAGTAGTACAAAGGAACTTGGCGACTAACCTGGTCTCCATGCAACTGCAATCACCTCGGTTCGGGTCCGTCTCCAAGCTGCTTGTTCCTTCAGGATGTTATGACGTTCGATGTAGTGGACTGTATTTTAGGCGGTTGGTGCGTGTCGGCAAGGAGCGTTTACGCGGCGGGTTTATAGCGGGTTTTGTTTATATTTGCGCGTCGAATTCACGTGGACCACCACAGAGGAGCAGCAGATCCAGAACTTTGGATTCGGCGAGAGCGGCAGCCGCGAAGGACGAGGGTCGATCGCAGACTACTTGCGGCGGCAAGCAGTTTTCTCGTGGATACCACGATATGAGCGACAGAGATAGTCGCCAAGAAATGATAGGAATAGGAAGGTAGGAAGGTATTATGAGTGCCAATGTAAGTGGCGCGAACAACATTTATTTTCAAAAATAGTAAAGGAGTACACACAGTTGTTAACTTTTACTACTACACTTTGCCGTAATTTTGAATTTTTATTACTGTTACGTCCTCAGCGACTCTCCTAAAAATAAGACACATAAATCAATTGACGTAAGAATTATCAAAATCGGCCCACGCGTTTGGTACAAACAACAAACAAACATACATACTTTACGTCACACAGTCGGGTAATACCCGTTCCATTCCGCCACCAATCCGTTACAATACCGCTGACTTTTATGCGGCTCCAAAAGGCAACTGTACCAGAAAACAGCATTACCAACATCGAAAACCCAACTCGCGACTTTCACACGTCTCACTTCTCACCACGATTTTATTGAAAAACTCGAAGGAGTTCGGAAGTGCGGTTATAAATAAAAATAAAGTATTCCGATGCTCAACTTATGACAGGCAAGTTTTGAAACCACTCCAAGAAGTGAGGAAGTTTCCGACAATATATTTGTCTGCCGTATTCGAGTGTAGAGCGAAGGGAGCGAAGTCATAACATTTGAGCGGAGAGAAGGAAAAGCTGAACGTCATTATGTTAAGAACGGCTTCAGGCTAAGTATGTAACAACCATCAAACTTAATTATAGCTACTTGCGTCGACCCAGGGTTCATATTATGCACTTATAATAAATTGTTATAAAGACAGATTGATGTTCTTTGTGTGAATGAGACCAGGCGGAAAGGGTGTGACACCACCACGCATGGACCCTACACAGCCTATCGGTCTGGAGTTCCAGAAACCAGTAGAGGGTGTCAGGGAGTTGGTGTACTGCTTCCCGCTGGGATCGTAGCATGTGGAAAGATGTAGTCTCTGCCTATCCCAACGGGAGAAAGGCGTTGCTGTATGTATTAAAAATGTTCTTGTAGACGTCCCACTGCTGGGCACGGGTCTCCCCTCACTTTCGTGAGGAGGATAAGGCCATAATCCACCACGGGGGTCAGATCCGGATTGGTAGATCACATACCTACTTCCGAAATAATTCTCGGGTAGGTATGTGGGTTTCCTCACGATGTTTTCTTTCACCGAAAAGCGAGTGATAATTACGTATATATGTTTTACAAGAAACACATTGGTACGTGCCTGCACTGGGATTTGAACTCACGACCTTCTGATTGGAAGGCGGACGTTCTCCCACTAGGCTACCACCGCTTGTAGACTATAAACTATGGTAAAAGATAATTTCAGTTTCTCGCGTGCTCGTTGTTCTAGCGATATGCAATCCTGGCATGCCAAGAGAAACCGTTATTACATGCACTTCCTTAGAAAAATATGGTCCGGAAAATAACGAGTCTCGCCAAGAAAAATAGAGTCAATGTTGGCTAGCATGGTCACATTGCGGGCGGAACCAATAAACGCTTGTCATCCCGCTCTGATTGATCATTATTTTATGCAGCAACTATCCATCTATCCCGCTCGCGCCGTCATGGAGTGCTGCCAGAATGTATTCGCACTGTGGTAGGGAAAATGTGGCGTTTCCGCTTTTATTTGAATTTAGAATGTGGCGATAATGATGGCGGGTATATTTTTTTTAATGGTGGAAGTGGCATATGTACTGTTGTAGTGGGGAGGTGACAAACAGTATTTAGATATTTTTCACGTACTAAGAATAGAATAGAAAAACTCTTTATTGTACACCAGAAACAAAAATAAACACAGCACAGAAGAATTACAATAGGTAAACAAGGGTAGTACAATGGGCGGTCTTATCGCTGAAAGTGATTTCTTCCAGACAACCTTTGGATGGACAGTAAAAAACGTTTTTTGATGGGTGGCGTACTTACAGTATTAGTAAGTGTTAGTAACTCTTATTTTCTTATATAAATTATAGAACGTTCGATATTATGTGCTATTTTTTTCTTATACTGGGTATAATACACTTGAATATAACAGTCACTTCAGTGTTTACCCCATCTGTCACTACTTTCTAATATCTCAATTATTCAGTCAGCCGTTCTAGTTGTTTCTTCCCTTCTCTTCTGCGAGAGACCACCTGGGGAAGTACCACACTTTTGCCAGATATTCATCCGCCAAGCAGTAGTGTGCAAACATTACTGTGTTCTGATTTGAAGGGCGCTGTTTCCACTGTGCACTGCAGAGCCGCACAGAATTTTGTAACGGAAAACCTCGGTGACACTGTAGCTGATAAGAGCTGGGGTTGCGCTTACCATCATGTGAACGATACTTAGTAATACAAACACTGTTTTACTTCTTCTGAGGCCTAAATTGAAACAGCATTGTAGTAGGATGTTTTTATTAACTTTTTCATCATTTTCCACACTCACCGCCTCAATCGAAACCTTTCAAAAACCTTTCTAAGAATCAACACCCATCAGAATCAGCAGCACAGTCAGTAGGAAACACCTACGTAATGGAACAAAAAACCCTCCCCATAACGTATGGGTTTACTAGGCGTGCGGTTGACAGGCGCGTTAAGGATTTATGAATGCTCGCCTTTGCCACGGGCACAAAGAAAAACAGTTGCAACAGTACTTATTTATTCTGTGGCAATAGGCGGGAAAGGAAATGGCCTGGGTGCGTTGAGTTTAGCTAGAACCTTTTTTTAATATGGAACAAAATTTGATTTTTTTTTAATTGCATTTTGAAGATTTATGAGATAACTATAGAATTCATACCCTATTTGAAATTTTCGTGACGGGTTTTATTGAATGATGTTGCCAGTGCATACCATATTTCTAAATACTATTTATTTTAGGGAAATAGAGAAAAGTCCTTTGGAATTACACATTTTTAACCCAAATTTAAATATAGGAGCTATCGCGTAAAAGACAATGAAGAATTAAAACCCGGCGTCAATGTAGAATACATAAAACCAAAAAATAAAACCACAAATCGCTT
Organism: Campaea margaritaria; assembly: GCA_912999815.1. Taxonomy (NCBI): domain Eukaryota; kingdom Metazoa; phylum Arthropoda; class Insecta; order Lepidoptera; family Geometridae; genus Campaea; species Campaea margaritaria. The sequence continues at coordinate 2,278,109 of OU538801.1, forward strand.
TAAAAATACTTTTAGAAGAACCTACTACACACTACACCACACCCTAACACACGCCAAAACATAGCTACTACACTATTATAATGAGGGTTCCATAGCGATAGAACCAAACAAACTCTCGTAGTATAATTATTATCAACAAGGGGTATTCTGCGACGAAATTCTATCCGGTACTGTAATAAGCTAGATACAATGCTGTTTTCCACTGCCCTTCCTTAGATCAAAGCTACGGAAGTACGCACACCACCGATTTGAATATTAAAATCTCAGGTATTGTTAGGCAAATTACTGAGCAGATGCGCGGAGCCACAGTGTATGTAACAGTAGCAGAATGCAGCAATCCCTTCTATGCTTACCGGGGCACGCATCGGGCAGCTAATTGGACATTTGCATCATAATGGGCATTGAGGGCAACACTAGTATGCTTGGTGTTGCCGTGGAATAAGGTATGTCAATGATTTTTAATTTTTTTTTCTTTTGGCTTGGCATGATTTGTATATTCTGCCAGTGACCAAGTTTTTTTAGTATAATTAAGTTCATGTTACCTATACTTACCTAATAATTCAAGTTGATGTATAAAATATTCAAGATTTCAAGTCTCATTTAGGCTAGTTATGTCGCAGTCAACGTTACGATTCAGTAAGAAGGACGATTTCAAGTAACTCTTCCATTTATATACTTAGATTAACTTAAATCATACTGGGCGGAATATAAAAAGAAAACCTTCTTTTATGTTCCTGGCTATTCATTATTAATCATGAGATTATTTTTACACTACCAGCTATCGAGCCTGTCAGAACCATTTTGTGATGATGTCTAAAAACCTTATATTTCCTAACAAACCATATCGCAAGATCCTATCCAACTTTTAAAAAAAAGCTTATCTATGTCCCCTGCACATTATAACCCTTCAAGATTTCGTCATAAAAGTAAAGACCAGCACACGCGGGCGCTAAGCTCTCTGAGACCAGAGATAAGCCGCGTTATAGAGCTATTTCCTACGAAATGGCGACCGATAGCGCACTGACGCCTTCCCGATGGTTGCGAACTAAGATCGCTGTTAAAGATTAACGTGTAGATGCAGCGTTATGCGTAATTTTCGAGGGCTGAAGATTTATGGTGGGTTTGTGATTGATGGTAGAAAAAAAAAAGTGTCCTTTTTTCTCTATTTTTTTTACAAAAACTCGTTCACCCGATGGTTAACGCCACGCCTGCCCATAGCAGTTACAGTATCACCCGAAAATGTCCATTACAAAAATCTTGTGAGGCACAGCAGATATCGGTTCTAAAGTCTCAAATGTATAGTAAACTTGCTGGGAGCAGTGCCCTTCAAATCGGAACACAGTAATGTTTGCACTGTACTGCTTGGCGGATGAATATCTGGCATAGGTGTGGTTCTTCCCCAGGCGATCTCTAGCAGAAGAGGCCCAAAAACCCTTAATGGCCGGTTAGACGAGGTATAATGTTGAAAAAGAAGTTGGTGTTTTCTAGTATCTCACTTCTGATATAGTCCAAGATCCCACTTCTGAAGTAGCAGTCGACCGACCGACACTTAAACCTGAAAATCAATAGGCGACAAACGAATATCCTATGAAACCAGGCAAATAGACCTGTTTCCAAGCAGTCATCGATATTCAAAGTTCCCGCATAACGAACCATGCAAATCAAACCGCTATTCGAGATCCTACAAACAGGGACTCCAAATCCCACGTCTCATTATACAGAAACCTTCGCAAAATTGACTCTTCACAAAAAAATATAACAAAAAACTCGAGACATTCAATAATCCTTTACTTTAGTACTCATCCTTGTCGCAAGATTAAATTCCTTCACAATATAACTAGTATCCAGAAAATGTTCTCGTGCGGTCTTTTTTAATATCGTATGTTATGGAAGCCTTTTTTTATACCGAATATAAAATATACAATTTCAGCATAGCGGTGGTGACATTGTGTGTACCATCCATCTTTTCGGGTTGACTCTCTATCCCGTTCTAACGTATAGGCGCGTCTCGTTTTAGCGGATTTGTAGTGTCCCCCCATAGGGTTGGGGGTATGAAATAATGATAGAGACAGTACTGGGGATCGAACTGATAATTATGTTTCAACAATTCTTATTCTCTAGATATAATTAGATTTTAGTACTTGAAATATATCTAATTTTAGCTTCAACAGCATAAAACTAGTAATTAAAGGCATCAGAACAGCAGTGCTGTACACAAGTCGAGGGTTTCCATATTTTACTGATCAAATTAGATGGCACCAGTAGTCTTGTTAGGATCTTCACAAATCGATAAAAATCATCGCTGATTACTCAAATACTTCTTAATTTAGTCAGTAGATATTTTAGTAAAAGCCTGTTGATAAAAAGTTTCTTTACTTAAAGCACAGCTTAGAGAGGAAAACAGCTAATGAAATCTATTATGCTAATTGCGGTCTGCAGCTTCTGACTGCATACCCAACATAGCTCCTTATACTACATTTTCTCACATGTGTGGGTAAAATGAACACCTCGGTTTCTCGAAGCTACGGCTCTGGCCTCACTCCATCGCCGGGGGGGTAGGTAGAAGCAGTCAACTCTTTGCGCATTTTTCATTCTACTACAACGGATATGAAGAAATGTATCGCGTACTCAGGCGTGTTATGATTTTTTTCTTCTATTTCGAGTGCGGTATGGGGATATGAAATTCTGAAGCTCGGATTAGAATATACCGTGTTATTTGTGACGGTGGAAGGTAATATAGAAATACACAATTTGATTTTCTTATAGCTACCTGCTCATCTATATTGCCTTTAATATGCATATTAAGCTCCACTAAAAACAAACAAATATTTATTGGAACTTCAAATTATCCTTTCTTCTTTACTCTCGTGTTTCTTCATTTCTTTTAATTTTTCGACCTACTTTCGTTTATTAAGGAGCCTTTGATCGGTACAGTGAGTTGATTGTCCGTCTGTGGATTTCCGGCGAATGAAACATCACAAGATGTAGTAACCACACCTGTGATGAATTAGATTCCCTTAACAAACCCCTCAAAGCCGCATCTAATATTCAGGCACCGCCTCAAAGCGAGCGGAACGTCGAAAAATTCTTATTCTAACTACACCCGTTCAACAATTGCCTTATTCCAGTCACAATCCAGTTATATTTGCTAAAGAGCCGGTCGGATCCAGGAGCTTTAAAAACTCCCTTCGATTTGGCATGCCGATCACGTGACTCGGCGACGCCTACGTGCTGCGCCATCTAGTGGAGACAGCCGGTACTATTATAGGGTTAACGCGGTTTGAGTCTAAGACATTTTACTTTAGTTGGCTTTGTACGCATGTCATGTTTGGCTACGCGGTGGGGTTTCCGATTAGAGTGCAGTGCGTTGGCAGTATGGGTTGTAGTTACGCGTCCTGTGTAGTTTTTTTCATTATTGCTAAATCCAGGAGATGCAATTATTGATAGATAAAAATACTATTTGCCATCACTGCTGCGAACTAGAATACACATATTGCCAAGTATTTAGTAATAGAGTTAAAAGCTGATTTAATAAATATGCCTAATCTAAATCTATATATCTGTCTGTCTATTTGTGTCTCAGATTGTTTTTTCTTTCTTTCGTTCTTTATTAGAATACTTAGCAATGTGTCATCCATCAGGCTTAGTTTCTTGAGTTCTGTTCAATGCCTTGGCACAAATTCACAACCACCACCTACTACTCGCTTAAGCAGTGACTTTTCATAGACACCTTTCAAAATCATACTAAATTGATCAACTCATGGACCTTACCCAACAGGACTCCTCATTACGAAAGGTGGCTCGACAAAGTTTTAAAATATAAGTACTCATTCGGTACTGCAAGCTGATCAAAATGAGCCCATCTATTGTTAGTCGCTGAGGAGATCCGTTGTCTACCTTCCGTTTCTGTCATCAAATCAGCTCCTTGTCACCATAATATTGTATTATGATTGGAATTTCACGGGCTTACATAATTGCAACTCGATTCAACAACGCAAACTTATCGAAGACTTGCAAAATAGGGCCTAAACAAACACCACCATCGAACAACCAGACGTACGGCAATGCACCACCATAGTGGATATTCCCTTTACGCAGGAAGCAGTTTGCCTCAACATTCATTACGCGTACCGCAAAGGAGTGGAACTCCCTGCCTAAGTGTATATCCCGATAGTTACAACCTGGGAGTCTTCAAGCCAAGAATGAATAGGTTACTTCTAGGTAAGCGTGCGCCATTGTAGACCGCATTGTCACCTAACATCAAGTGAGAGGGATCAAACGCGAACCTTACATACTAACATAGGTACTAACATAAAAGCTTGTAATGATCGGTAGCCGCAGTCCTTACTGCTAACACTGTTCATTAGGATACATCCTAACATGCATGATTCATATCTAGACGGACTGACGTAATGCTAAAATGATATTACAATAAATAGGGCTTTTGTATTCAGCAGGTGGGCACGCAGGCCGGTCGATAGGGTATCTGTTTTTTTCTATTGGTTACGTTTATGACACGTTTCATTCATGTCTGGTTTATAGTCTATGGCGTACTGAACTCGTTGGAGTTTTGAACTTCGAATGTCTGAAAATTATAAGTTCTATGTGACAGTTACGAGTTTCTTTTTCGCTTTTTGGTTTTGCGCTGTTTGTGCATTCAGCCAGTGTAAAGTTCAACGATTTCGTTTAAATATCAAGTCCCATTCAGTAGTCTAGTTAAGTCGCAGTTTACATTACGATTCAGCAAAATGCTACACTGAAACTTTTTGGGTTTTTTGGAAAGGAGACGAAATTACACGTTTCTTGGATTTGTATAGTTTGCCCGCACTCGGAACATTGGGACCAAGACATACTGGAGTTTAAGCACTTACATACAAGTGCTTAAAAACTAGCGTCGTTGAAAATCTTCTTTTCCCAAAATCTATGAATTTACAGTACGCACAAACATTCAGACCTACCTATTTACTTTCAAACATTTCCAAACATGAATTCAGCGGCCGTACTTTATGAATTCCATGTAAATCCACCCTTAACCAAACACAAAGAGGACGGCATAGAATCGGTAATGTGGGTAAGAAAACAGAATTACCATGCGCCTCGGATGCCAATCTACATGGCTGTAGGATAGGCATTGGTTATGGATTAACTGTCACTACGTGGTTTTTTTTTTCATGTTTGACTTCACATGACTTGTGTTCAGCCAGTGTAATTTTTTTACAAAATGCAGAAATCATGCAAAGCCAAAACTAAAATGTATATAAAAAATTATAATTATTAAAAAAAACTTAGCAAAGGCGTAGCTCTTACTATCAGTAGAAAGACCTACGTCTTTGTCTTAGATTAAAGACATTTGAAAAGAAGTGCAAATGATCGTTTTTATTATGTTGATACATAAAACTTGGATGCATTCTTCTTTTATAAATGGCGTAATATAACTATTACTCATGCCGAAACAACAGAACGGAAACAAAAAAAAAGAAAAATCACATTCCATTTCCAAACTAAATCAACGACGCTCTAGAAAAAATAATGGAACACATTTGAAATATGAACTACGCAGCTACCCCGTTTGATTCAGATTCCCCCAAAACGCTTCCAAGAAAAGCGAATCCTATCCATCAACAAAGAAAATAGCGATCCGGCCGTGCCCCAGACAAATGATTGACAGCGAACGAAGAAAAAAAAGGAAAAAATAAAAAGAAATGATTCCTTATTCAAATTTTCGCGGCGTTCGATTTTTTTCCTTTGTCGTTTCGTTTTGTTTCCACTTGTAATTTGTCGGTTTTTGAAGGAAGCTCCTTTGGAGCGTGAGAGCCTTTGGCAAGTTTTTTTATTGGTTTATTATAGAGGACACACGAGTTCGTTTGGGAATCGTGATGGTTTGACAAAGGGATGGAAAGGAGGCTGACTTATTGAACGGAAGGTGCCTATTGATTTGTCTTGTTGAAAAATTTTACTGTATTAAAAGAGTTTCGTCCAATGAGTACGCACGTAAAACTAGGAGCCTCTTTTTCATTTTAAATTGTATTTTGGTTGGTATGACTGTGTATTTTTTGTAGCTTTATACAACTTGGAGCTTAATTTAGATAAAACTGATCTCTGTTTATGAGATATCTTTTGTCGTGGCTCATGATAGTATCTACGTGATGGCACTTGAGATCACACTCACACACACACACATACATATTATTATGTTTAATGTATATGATAGTAGTTATCATTCTACATGGTGGGCCTTAAACCAAATTAATATAAGAGGCTTCAAATGAAAGGACAAAACTAGTGTAGGAGATAGTTTTCAAACAAAACTGAAAATAAAGCAGGTTTAAAAAAGGAGTCTTTATTCCATTATATTAATTTTCCCTCCAAATCTCATTAACCACAGACATTTTTTTTTTCTTTTCCTCATTTCCCTTCACACAAGTTCAACCAGCCAGTAGCATCGACCGGCACAATCAGCTGTTCCGCAACCCAAATACCGCGTTCGCAATTTAAACTCGGCGACCTTGTTAAAACGTTAATTCTCACCCCCGACCCCCATAATTTGCGCTTACAAATTACGTGTACCAGACGCGTTCTGTCTCCCTCTAACAGGGTGTCCTCTCGTTCACTCCCATTCATGAAACGTTTAATTATACGTTGGACGGCATTGTGCGAGAGTGAGAGTGGAAAATTTTGATTGGAATTTCTGGGTGAAAGTGGGAGATAGTTTTAGTGGGGGTGTTATTGTTTTGAAAGTGGAGCGTTTTGTGGATATTTTGGTAGTTGAATAGTTGCCAACTAATAAGCTAGTATAATCTACTCGTACTTTTGTACATCGTGAATCACCAACTTATCTTTAGACATTTTTTTCTTTGTGGACATGGTGCGATTTGCACATTGTGCCATTTACAAGTTAAATACGTCATTACATTCCATTTATTAAGACAGCGGTCAAAAATAAAGATATTAAATATTAACTAGTATATAATATTATCACAGCCTAACTAATTACTCGTGTAATTTACACTGTGGCATTACATTGCACGCAAGATCAAAATAAAAAAAGCATAGACAAAACTAAAACAAGAAAGAAATGAAGCGCTTCCGCATAAACCCATCGCAGCATTACTTCTTCAGACTTTTTAAATACAACACGCCCGCGGCGTCTTAGAAGTTCATTTACTTCCTCCCTTGTCTTCCTAATTCTTGGCGTAGGTCGGGGAACCCCCACCCTAATGAGGGAGTTTGTAGGTCATTGTGCCGAGTTTAATTGAGGTGTCGGGGGTTGAACTGAGATGGCGGGATGATTTGCATTCCGGCATGGAACAGGGAGCTTGTTTATGAAATTAATTTATGAGACTTTGGGTTGGTGTTGTTTGGTTGTTTTTTTTTATAGAGGCGACAGTTTGTCTTTGGTGAGGTTTTTCCTAATTCGTTTTTTCGGTTTCTACGGGGTTTGGTGCTTAGCGACCGCATTATGTAACTACTATCCAAAAAGGTTTTTTACTGTCCATCCAAATGTTGTGGGGAAGAAATCGCTTTCAGCGGTAAGACATTGTACTACCCTTGTTTACCTATTGTAATTTTTCTGTACTGTGTTTATTTTTTTAGTGTACAATAAAGAGTTTTCTATTCGATTCTATTATATGCTATTCTATTGTCCTGTGAGAACAAAACAAATACATAATTATCAATTATTATGTCAAACGTAAATCTGCCAGCCGATATAACACTTTGGAAGGAGGGTTATGTGTTTCGAATTCATGAATAATTCTTTGGCAAGCTGTAGCCCAACAGCTGCATGGCTTTTAGCTTAAGATGTGTCGTTAGATTCGTCTTAATTGTGAGAATGACACTGAGTATATCAAAATTGTAAACTAATAATTCCCTATTAGATAATTATTATTATTATCAACCATGGACGTCCCACTGCAGGGTAAAGGCCTCCCTTTTTTTATTTGACTGAGTGACGAGATGAGCAGGTCATTCTCCTGATGGTAAGCGCTATGCCTGCCCATAACAGTCACAGCACCACCCAGAACCCTGGATTGCATAATCCTGCGCTCGTCACCCTGAGACATCGGCTCTAAAGTCTCATATGCCCAGTAATTTCGCTGGAAACAATGCCCTACCCTCCTTCCGTTCACCGACTTCACAGACTTCTGCGGCTTGTCCTTCCAGAAGACGTCCATCTTGTACCGCCGTCTCCTGAACTTCCTATTAGATACAAAAGGAAATCGTATATATAGTAGGTACTGAATAAAAAAAAAACAATCAAAAACTTCATATTTATAGCCGAAAGCTCATAAATCCATGACATGACGAATAACAGTTTCCCCCATGACATTACATAGTTTTAAAACCATCAAAACCGCGATTCGAAACACGAAATACCGAACACCATATTACGACAATTTACCCTCGTTCGTCGTTAATATCGGTTTATTGTTCGTTAATATCTATTTGATTCCTTTATTGGAAGATACCAATAATGTTAGGCGAGTTCAGGCGGCGTTATTGCATATTGCTTTCGGATCGGAAATGAAGATCGTTTCAGTAACTAGCTTTATTCACGACTTGCTTTGTTTTTATGGAGCGAACGGGTAAAGAATTGAACATTGTTAACTTATAACGTGAAAAATAGAGCTGTCAATTCGTACATTTTTGACAGCGCCGCGCGGCGTTGCCACTTTGATACTATTTGTATGAAAAAGGCATGGAGTGACGGTAGGCGAAAAACAGATAAATCAATGCAGCGCGGCGTGCGGTGCGACGCGGCGCGCGGCGCTGTCAGTTTGATATATTTCGTACATTTTGACAGCCTTGCGCGGCGCTGTCACTTTGATGAAAATTTATGAAAAAAATGCATCGAGTGACATTCGAGTGAGTACGAGTAAATATTTGGAACAGCAAGTAGGTACGGAATTAATAAAACTACTTGGGTTTTCACCCGACTGCTCAGAAGGAAGGTTGTTTTTTTTCTTATAAGTAACTCTTGTCACAGCAGTCATTGTAAAACTCTACAATGACCCTGATATATTTATGAAGCTTCAGTTACTTTAGAGATATCCAGGACCGTTAGTATTTACCCAGCTTAAAAGTAGATGAAAACTGTTATTTCAAGCACTGTACTAAAAATGTAACCATATTTATTCAACACAAAGATAAGAAAAGACTCGAACAAGCAACATCAAACAACCTAACTGGATAACACCGCGTTTTATAAACACCCTTTAAACTTTACACAAGATAATCCTTCAGAAACCTCTTGCGCCCAAACAATGACCTTATTAGAGCGCTCAAAGAAGAACCCGAATTCACAAATATAAAATAAGTATGTCTGTACACATGTACATTACACGTGCTACTTGCTAAATCCTTCACAGAAACGAGATGGGACAGGGGGCGCCTGAAGGGGGAAAGGGGTAACTTCCACCCGCCACCGCTGCCTCACTCCCGCCCGCCCACCCCCTCACCTATAGAATGTCTCTGAAACCCCTTTGTAAGGAAGGGTTACCTTGGGAGCGGAATAGAAAATAGTACATAATAAAATTCAAAACGTATCCTACAGGCGGCCCCAATTTTCTCTTATACCCAAAGGGTGGTATGAGTCTTAGATTATACGGTTTCCTTTTTCGTAACATTTGAATGGGACTTGTTTCTTCTTTGTCTGTTCTCGTCTAATGATATGGAATATGTAGATGTTGTGAAAATGTCAAGTATTGTTGAAATTGTGAAATCTTTTTGATAAAATGCTGGTTAGAAACAGCCACGCGCTTGTTATTATTATATCTTCGTTTGATGACAAAGCTATGTAACTAGGTACCTTTTTAATTCCAAATCCTTATACAGATAACATGTATAGTACCGCCAGCATCAAAAGTAGCTGAACATCGAAATACCTACTTTAAATTTCCTACCCTACAAAATAAACATATTAATTTGGGTGAGTGAAATTTAATTGGAAATGAGATCGAGTTCAATTATTACTGACACTGACTGAACAAGTGTTTAATCCGTTGATTGACGGTGCGCTATAGAGTATATTTCTATTCGTTAACTCTTCCATAATAAGACATTAAGAAGTTGTAACTCTGAGTGCTAGCTAGCTAGCTAGTTTCTCTGAAGGACAGGATCTGCAAGAAGAGATCCTATAGTTAACCAAAGTAACCGACATAGCTCAAAGGCTGTAAAGACTGTGGACCGGTCACATCTCTTGAATAACCGAAAACCTATGAGGTAGACGAGTTCTAGAGTGGAGACCGCGTTTAGGCAAACGTAGTGTAGGACGCCGCCGGTTAGGTAGAGTGAAAGTGGATGAGGACAGCCAAAGACCGGGCTCATTCAGCATTCACTAGGAGAGAGAGGCCTACGTCCAGCCGTGGACGGATATAAGCTGATGATGGAATTTGTAGATGCCATCCGATTAATAGACTGAACGTGTAGGCAATAAGACTACACGTGGAACCAATTTTAGAACTATAGGTAATATGCCGTCAAAGCGGCCGAATATTCAAAGCATCGACTTCAACATTTGCCCTTTTAAACTTCCCATTTGCATATTAATAGCTCCCCATAAAAGTTAATTTTGTATATAAACATATTTGTCTTCTGGCAAACAATCTTGTTTTTGATGGTTTTATTGATTTAATTAATGAAAAATGTACGTTACCAGGCAAGCTTAATTTGATTATGCTCGTTTTTATTACGCTAATTTATGAAGAGAACTTTACTACGTCTTCTAGTGTCGTCTTTTATTCTAGTTCTACTACCTAGATGTAAATTTCTTTAAAGTTATATTTTATGTTGATTGGTTACACATGGCCAATTAGTATCGATATATAAAGAGAAGGCATTAATCTACCGGTATTTCTATAAAAGGATCGTATATTTTTCTTCAAGCCTAAAACATGGAATTAACGCGGCAACCATCTTTTTTTTCAGATTTCTTCAGCATTCCATTTTCGTCCATGTTCAGCATAACGTTGTTGGAAGCTAGAGAAAAATATAGTATTTAACAGACTGTTTAGTATACTAATTTGCAATTTTGTTTGATAAAAAAATATATCAGAGTTATTATGACTACTAGATTTGTACCTACCTATTAAAGGTCCTAAGCGAATCCATCTTCAGCCAAACCCATCAAAACATTCCAAATAATCTCCCAACTAAGCAAATAAAATAATAACACCGCATCAGGACATCAAATCGAATTTACCTTATATGTAATGGAAAAGGGAAACTGTGGTCTGATCGAACGTCCCCGTGTCAGGTACCGAAAAGAAATTCCATTTCCAAACGAAAAATCCATCCAATACAATATATCACGCGGTTCTAAGCCCGTTAGGAATAAACGGGATGGACATATATGTTTTGCCTTGTGGGAGGGAGATGGAGTCAAATGTCCCTGTGAAATGGAACGTTGGAAGATTGAATAGAAGTCACACTAATGCTTGCACGACTTACCTTTACGCACACTACTGTGCAAATAGAATCATGCTTTTAAGGGTAGGCTGCTGGGGAATTGAATTTTGTTAGGATTTTGCATTATTTCTCATTACAGTGATAGATCAGTTTGCAGACTAAACAGTACCTAGCAAAATAATGTGTGTAGCAACCGTAGACATGAATTTGATTAAAAATTCTTCGAAATCTGAAAGAACCATGGATTTCATCTTCGAATACCGTTTTGATCTGTCAAAAATCAGTTATAATCTTGTCAGATCTTAAGTTTCTCTAAAAATACCTAATATCAAGCTGCTGATGCGTCTAGTACTCCATAATAGGGCTTAACCCTACCAAACCAACAAAAGTTTCAAAGGAAAAGCACTAACAATTGAACCTTTCAAACTATTCACCAAATTGGACCCTCACGGTCGCCAACGACATCAAAACACGCTCTCAAGAAACGTACGCCACCCTAAAGTAATTGGAAAAAAAGGAAAAGACTGATTGCACCTTAACAAAAGGGTTGTCCATGTGTGGGTACAGCGAACATCACATGCAAATATACAGATCAGCCGGAAAGAAATCGCAAACGCGTACACATGGAAAGGCTTAGGACACGCACACGGCGACGTGCGGCCGTGTGTGTGCACGACAATCTTGTTTTGTCGTGAATGTGTGGGTGATTTTCGCGATATAGTACCCTTGGGTGTAGCTCGTATTATTTATTTTTCTTGGCTTGTTAGCCTGAGTAGTTGGGAGTAAAAAAACACTCATGTCAAGATAGGAACTGTTACATTTCCATTGTACACTATTAACAATGATTGTAACATTATCTTACCCAGAAATTCCAGAATATGCTATTCCAAATTTTTGGGTAAGCTTTAGTTTCGCGTCGGTCCAAATCACAACATAAGTAAATAAGATATCATTTATAATAAGTCAAACATTGAGAAATAGCATCTGCGGTCTAAGAAAAGTATTGAAATGTTTTATTTTAATTAAATGATTCGATTCAGTTGATCTATCAAAAGGAATCGACTTAACTACTTTTTACTTTAATATTTCAGTAATTGTATACGAAACGTAGCTATATTTCCTTAACTCAAATTTCCAATCAAGTCTCTAAATGTAAGCAAAACATTACTTCAACCCGTCTAAATACTATTTGGCATCTAAAATTGAGATGAAAATAGAGTTAAAATTGCAAATCAGACCTGGAGGCCTACCATGACGTCTTATAGCGATTCAGTTCAGAACCTAAACTGAGCCGCGTCGCATAATTGTACCGTGACGTCTTATTTTTAATGTTGCTGCCATTTTCAACCTAAACTGGATCAAGTTAAGGTTGAAAATGGTAGCAACCTAAATTGAGTCGCTAATAAGCCATTTTCAACTTAACCTATATCCAGTTTAGGTTGAAAATGGCAGCAACATAAAAAATAATACGTCACGGTACGATTATGCGACGCGGCTCAGTTTAGGTCCTGAACTGAATCGCTATAAGACGTCATGGTAGGCCTCCAGGTCCTATTCATGTCACCTATCAATCTATATCAATATTGATACTATATGAATAGTCAACATGAGCTCTGCTTTTAGAACTTTCATCATCATCATCATCATCAACCCATAACGTCCCACTGCTGAGCACGGGTCTCCTCTCACTTTCGTGAGGGTTAGGCCATAATCCACCAAGGGGCCAAGTCCGGATTGGTGGATCACTTACCTATCTCCGAAATAATTCTCGGGTAGGTATGTGGGTTTCCTCACGATGTTTTCCTTCACCGAAAAGCGAGTGATAATAACGTACATATTTTTTACAAGAAACACATTGGTACGTGCCTGCACTGGGATTTGAACTCACGACCTTCTGATTGGAAGGCGGACGTTCTCCCACTAGGCTACCACCGCTTTACAGTATTTGCAAATTTGTAAGTCCAATTTCCTCAAAAACTTCACGAATTGTAAGAACCAGGTCAAAAACCTAACGTTGCGTTGGCCTAACTAATGGTAGTTTTCTTCTTGACAAATCAAACCTCTCCAATTTGATTGTAATCCCGCACGCATGACTCCGGCGGTATGTTTTATAGACACAATAATATTCTACGACTTATGTAAATGTATTCTCCATATAAATCTATTTTTCCGTAACACACGTCCATAACCGGTAATAGCTTTTATATGCCACTCGCACGGAAGTCGATGGTTAAACGCAAATGTTCGCGTTTAAGTATTCGGTTTGCGGGGTGCTTCGTTGAGGGTTACCAGTAGCTTGGTTAGTTACTCGACCGCCCAGTTTTTAAGTTTTCTTTTTCAAATACAAATTATAATCTAAAGAGATCGCTCTGAGCGATAAGACCGCCCATTGTGACACTAATTCTTAAACTTGTTTTGTTTTAATTTTTAAGTTTACTTTGTTCTGTGGTGTTTCAATAAAGAGTTTATCTATCTAATGTATCTGTTTCGGTTATGTACTTAAACGAGATTTTCATCCCGTTTTACTTTTTAATTCAAATGTCTATTAAATAGGTTTTAATCACATTAAGGGCCGACTGTATAAAGATATTTGAGGAAACTAGAATATATTTTTCTTCTTCTTTATGATGTACGTACTAAAATTACAATGTTTATACTTATATTCTTCTACCTACTAACTTTACTCTGCCATAGACCCTTATAATTAATATAGGTGGTTTGTACTGTCATAATCGAAATCGCTTTTCGGTGAAGGAAAACGTCGTGAGGAAACCCACATACCTACCCGAGAATTATTTCGGAGGTAGGTATGTTATCCACCAATCCGGACTGGGCCCCCGTGGTGGATTATGGCCTAACCCTCCTCACGAAAGTGAGGAGAGACCCGTGCCCAGCAGTGACACGTTATGGATTGATAATGAATCGAAAAGCTTTAGACGAACAGCAGACTACCTATTTTCTAAGAAGTGTAGGTATTGACTAGCGGCAAGTTACACAAGGACACTTTTTGGTTAAACGATACTCCATACTATTATACTTAGATGGAACTTAGGCACTGCTTATAGGACAGACCGTCTCAAGCTGAAGTTTCGCGCTTCACTCCTACATTATTATATTATTTGAATGCGTCATACGCTGAAGGGTAAGTCACTTTAGTTTCAACGGTGTATACCTTTTTGTCAGTAACAATTGTATACTTTGTTTGTAATTCCACGATGATTTTGAACATGGTTTCAAAACGAGCAAATATTAAAACATGATTAACTGGTTGCTAGTTACTCGCCCACTAGCTGGACCATACAGAAGGCTAACTTATAGAATAGCTTTTATAGCTAGGCCCAGTAACTCGCCTGCTAACTCGACCGTTCAAACGCAGCACACCGTTGTGTTGTCGTGTCAGAGCTACATTTACCTCCGTATGCTTTGTTAGCATTCATGTGATATGGAAATCAGTAGTATAACCACAAGTATAACCATAGATTATTCATTCAGTTTGTGATTCGTATACTGTACATACCCACTCGGCTACAGTGCGTAGGTATACGTTTAATGTATATGATAGACACACGAGTATTATTATTATGCTTAATGATTTGAAAGGTTGGCAAAGATACAGGTCTTAAATACTCTCGGGGTAACGAGCGCAGT
This sequence comes from Campaea margaritaria, assembly GCA_912999815.1. Lineage (NCBI taxonomy): Eukaryota > Metazoa > Arthropoda > Insecta > Lepidoptera > Geometridae > Campaea > Campaea margaritaria. Next base: position 2,293,163 of record OU538801.1, read on the forward strand.
GCAGTATTCTGGGTGGCAGTGTACCTAGCTTTTTTGGGAAAGCGTGGCGCTTACCATTAGGTGAACGACTGGCTCGTCACGTTACTTAGTAACATTAAAATAAGTCTATTTTTGTAGCAAACTTGATTAAAATCCGTTTAGTATTTTTCGCGGATTGACTAGTAAAAAAATTTCGAAAATTTCGCTTTTAATATCTATATATATAAAAATGTTATGTTGGTTTGTGTACGCTCCAAAAACTCAAAAAGTTCTGCACCGATCGAGCTGAAATTTTAGCACGATATATAATCCGCATCAAGAATTGTTTTTATCTATTTTTTTCACCAGTGACATATCAGCGAATGTGCGAATGTGCCACAGCGAAGCGTGGCAGGGTACAGCTAGTAATTAATAATTATTATCTAATGAGTCATAGTCCATATATGAGTCACACATCTAAAACAATGCGACCCTAATCAAACCCTCTGACGTTCCAGATAAAACTTCACCAATAACTGTCAAGCTGCACAAAAAGGTAAATGCAAAGTTTTCGAACCACCCTTCAATAAAGTCCTTTCAAAAACCAAATAGGTATCTACTTAGTGTTCAAATCAATACGCACCACAAAATTAGTGTACAAGCCGTTTTGAACTCTAGACCACCGACATAAGTGTCATTAGGATTATTTCTTTTATAGTCTGTGAGAAGTCTGAATTCAGTCTAGATATCTCCAATCGTCTGGACGGGACATCCGATTGAGACCGAAATATCCCCAATGTTAGAATTTATCCGGAGAAAATGTTACATTCACCCTAATATCGGAAATCCTGAAGGGTTTCAACATCTCTATAGTCTATACCTTAGGTTTTGTTAGTCGATGGCTTTTTTTATGTTTTAGCTTCGGATGATTTTTGCTTTTAACTGCGTCAAAAGTACTTCTTAATCCGTTTTTTTTTTCATAATTTTGAGTCCGAACCATTCACCTACCCTAGTCAAGTCGAGGTCGTGATTCATTAAATTGATTAATTTTAATTTTCATTGTAATTAATTGGTTAGAGATGTGTATATTAAATAAATTAAATTGGTAGATTATTTACTAAACCACCAAAGCCCTATTTTTCGCGATTATACTGTACTGATTTTGACAGTTTGAGAGGTATTTACCGATCGGAAAAGTAACGTAAGTGATTTTTTTACTTTTTTTTATGTCACTTACTGAAAAACTCCATAGGCGGATTCTAGCAGATCTTGGATCTATTGCTCGTTTAGTCAAGAATAACACTACAGGGCCCTTATTCGCTATGAATAGCTTGACTCGTAACGCGCTCGTTTTGAACTTGCGGAAAACTAGCGCGTTTCAATATGTTTTAAGGTTCAAAATAAGCTTAAAGCGCATTATGACATCACGCGTTTTCGGCAATGAATCTCATGTGGCATAGCGAAAAAGGGCCCTAGTCTTTAGATTTAGAGAAATGTAGAGATACATAGTAACTTTCACACAGATTGGTAAATGCAATATTCACAATTGACGTTAAAAAAGCGGCTACATAAAGCAATTTTCCAAATGGTCCCAATAAATAGAGGAACACGGAACAGCAAATGCTTCGCACCAATCATTTAACGAACAACATTTCTTGGGCTCCATACGCTGCCAAAGTCGTTAGTTGTCGCCAATATTCGGCATTCTCTACGTTTTTCCGATTTCTTCAGCATCTTTACGATCTTGGCACGGCACTACGCAGACGATGTTATGATGACAATTTGTGTTATTTGACTCTGCACTATGTTAGTGATGTTATTCAAGTTTATGTCTACACTTTTTTACTTTATTTGGCTGAGTGACGAGACGAGCAAGCCATTCACCTGTCGGTAAGCGCTACGCCTGCCCATAGCAGTTACAGTGTCACCCAGAACTGCATAGCACTGCACTGCGCTCGTCACCCTGAGACATCGGCTCTAAGTCTCTAAAGAAACAGTGGCCTTCAAAGCGGAACACAGTAATGTTTGTACACTGCTGCTTGGCGGATGAATGTCTGGCAAAGGTGTGGTACTTCTCCAGGCAGTCTCTTGCAGAAGAGGCCCTGCACTCGTGGTCGTAGACTGTGCACTATCATAATGATAGTCAATCTTGAAGAGTTGCCAGCACTCGCAGATTTTATATTCCGATTTTGATTCTTTGTAATATGAAATCGATCTTTGGAACAGTTATCGGATTTTTTGACGTTTGACTCCCGTTGACACCGAATGATTTAACTGATGAAATATTGAACGTGTAATGTCTGCTATAGACTAGAAAGGGTGACGTGGTGTAAAAAAGGAGTCCGCGATCTGGTTGTTAATTTAAGACTTGGTAAAAATTAACTTGGAAAAAAAAGGAAAGGTAAATAATTATTTAAGATTTTGTTATTTGGATACAGAATAAATCATAGGAAATAGTCCACCTGTTAGGAAGTTAAATAAAAACATGAAAAAAAAATCTATAAGGTGTCGCCGATTTTCTTTCATTCGCGACACTTTCACCAAGCATCATTATTGTTGGTATTATAACTGTAATCCATTTATTTCATCATATATAATAAATCCTTATAAATAATTTATTATTCAATTACAATCGCCTCCGTTTCTCACCTTGTCAATTAGAGCGTTAAGAAATTATCTTTGCTTTTATAAACAAAGAACAATGACAAAGAAAAACCTTATCTGTACAAATCCAACAAAGCACGTGGAGTAGGGGTGGAAAGTGTATCCGACAAAAAATCCGGCCAGATTTGACCAGATTTTTGCCGAATACCTACCGGATTAGATGTAGCATAGTTGGGAGCTTTGGGATTCAAAATTAAACTGTAAAATTACTTTTAGTCAATAAATAAATTCATTTGTATTTGTTTTACTCATATAATACAGCAGAGGCGAGACAGCAAATAAATAGATATGAGAAATTTATTTAATGAGGTTTCATTATAAATATTAAATGAGAAAATGGCTCTCCAAATTACGGGCTGATGGAAATCGGCTATTCTTTATTTATTTTCTTTAATCCACTAGTCTTATAAAAAAAACAGAGTATCTTACAACTAATTCCGCATGTACATTAAATGATAGGTTTAGTCTTAGAAAAAGCAGAGACACAATAAGAAGATAATTATAACTACATAATTATATAATTATGAAATGAAGTCATTGGTCAAGGCTGAGGTTTCGAATTCGTTGAGGTGGAAATCGCAACGGTCGATCACCACCGCTGTTAGGTATAATGCCTAGTATCCGTCAATCCGGCCAAACCAGTTTCTACATCATTTCTATTTCCATTTCACAATAGTCAAGTACTGAGGTAGCTTCACCTGTCGTTGGCACCCCACGGGTACACTTAATTGATTGCAACGCAATTCCCTTTCTAAGTAATGCTACAATATGTCCATCTATCTGTCCATTTTAAGGGCCTCCTGTCCATCTATAAGGTCCGTACTAAAACAAGTTCACCGCTTCTCTGACATTTACAATTGGTTTTTTTCTTCAACACGACAAATGTTGATAAATTTGCTACATCTGTTGTGTAACGACCACGTATCGGTTTCTAAGCATATAATTAGTTACATTATAAGTAAACGATGTTAGAGTGGAAATAAGGCGAAGTTATTTTTAGACACGTACGTTTTTAGGGTTCCGTACCCAACGGGTAAAATTTGACCATATTTTACCGTATATTATATATATACTAAGACTCCGCTGTCTGTCTGTCCGTCTGTCACCAAGCTGTATGTATGTCATGAACCGTGATAGTTAGACAGTTGAAATTTTCACAGATGATGTATTTCTGTTGCCGCTATAACAACAAATACTAAAAAATAGAATAAAATTTATATTTAGGAGGGCTCCTATACAACAAACGTGATTTTTTTTTGCTCATCTTTGACCCACATTGATAACGGCAGCAGGTAGATGCTTGAATATTGACAGAATATTTAGTTATAATATATTCACCTTAAAAATAAATAATTAAATCAAAATAAATTTAATATTTAAGGGGCGCTCCCATACAACAAAGTACGGAACCCTTCGTGCGCGAGTCCGACTCGCAATTGGCTGGTTTTTTAAGCTATAGCAGGCACTTTATAGAATGTCCTGCATACCATTGATTCATTAAGTCGCCTAAGAAGGCAAGCTGTAATGTAGCTGAGAATGTTGCCAGCTAAAATAAAAGCAGGGCGATTGTAAGCGAACAATGGCAAGAACGGTCACAGTGGGCGTATCGTATGCTTTAGAAATATGTATCAGGAAATTGTGTGGGTCCAAAATTGGCACCGTCATCCTGGGCCGTGAAAACTAGGAACTAACGAAGTTGGGTATCGTTTAAGCGCGTTCTATTAACGACCCGAAACAGTATATTGGTTATTTATGGTGTCCATTCCTATTTTGTTGAAGCTCCAATCGCTTTTCAATAAGGACTCGCTAATTATTAGTTTGCAGAATTAGTTTAGATATGAATATGAATGCTTTGCCTTCGTCTGTTTTTTCGTCTAAATTTAACCCTGGGTTGTTCAAGTCGAGAGTGAATAGGTACCTCCTGGGCGGGCGTACTTCACCTTCGGCCGCATCGTCGCTTTCCATCAGGTGAGACAGTGGTCAAACACTCGCCTTAGTATGTAATAAAAAAAATATAAGAAATCAACTCGTGATTATTGAGACTTTGTTTTTTTTTATCAACAGCTTTTGTTTATTTATGAGTAAATGTCAATAAAATATGACAAATTTTGACCACAGCTAATATCACGACACTACAAGTTTCGAGCTCGTAATTCAAAAAAACATCTTGTAACCCAAAGACTGACTTCTGTTGAATTCACCTTTAATTTTTAAACAAAAAAAAAAACTATAAAAGAAATCTTCTAAATTGCATGTAGCATCCCTATAACAATTTAACCCTCAGATAGTCGACAAAAAATCGTTCACTTTCACCTTAACCTGTGTAACCCATTCAAGAAAAAAACTTACATCTTTGCATCATCTGAGAGCCAACAAAGGGATGTTGGGGGCCTTTTTTGTCGAACAATTGTCTGTTAACCCTTTCATTTAGGGCGGAAGTCTTGGGGCCGATTAGACACCTGCGTAGAAAGTGAATCTAACAGATTCACAATATTGGAATGCACGCAGTATATTAGTTTTGTCAAAGGTTGATTTTACTAGACTATTGTGATTTAGGTTATTTCATGGTTACGTATTTAAGATTTTTATTTACAAAATGCAGATATTATTGATGTTTTAAGACTTACACGTGATCATAACGGTTATTATTTTAATTATTTTATTACTTCGAAAATGATGATGCGTGTAAGTGATTTTCTCCTCTAAGCAAACATAATTATATTACTAATCAATCGTAGACAGCAACCGTTCTATGTAAAGGGCATTGCATAATAATCGTGTTTGTATCAAGTTAATGTACTGTTAAATTTTATTCTATTCTCTACCAATCTTACTTGATTGAAGGGTTAACCTTCAATGCAATCTGTGTCATAATGATTTATAATATGGAATATTGGACGAAGACAATTATTTAGTGTGTGAAATCGATAGGTTGTTTGAAGGATATTTTTTATTAAAAGTTATGAGGAAAGTTCTCATGGAGCTTTATTAATATGTCAATAACAATGCTTTTAACAGATGACGACATTTCAGTTATTCTAGTTTTAATAGAATAGTTAATAATAATATAATTAAGATTAATAAAACACTTACAGTTTTTTTATAGTGATTTATTAAAAGCTTTTGGATTTGTTTTTGATTAGAATTACACTGTTGTTATAAAAAAAACAGTTAGAATTTGTGTAAAGTTATCTTTATAATTAAAGTTATATTTTTATTTCATAGCATGCATAGCAAGTACAATAAGCACTGGCACTTATAAATGCGATAATTATGCACTTGCCCCGATTGCATGCAAATAGTATTAAAAATAGTCAATTAACCGTTTTCTAAGCCACACGTTTGCAAAAGTAGTGTTTCATGTTAATTATCTGCATTTTTATTATATGCAAATGTACGTTATTAATACAAAAAGGTGTAACGTTGGTATAAAATTAACTCACGATACATATTTTACAAAAATATTATTTTATAGTTACAATTAATGCGATATAACAGCACTTGCTCAGATTAAGAAAAATAAACTTTATAAATATTTAAAGTAAATAAGTTTAATTAAATATACATTTTAAATTTTAGTATGAAAACTTATTATCGTGAGTTTAGAAGGTGCTATCTGAGGTTTTATTTAAAAATAAAACGATAACATAACAGAGATTTATCAGTCTATTTGATTCTTCAACTATTTACACACAGAATAGGTATTAAAATTGTCATATAAATGTCGATTATAGTTTATCGTGCTGATTCTAGTTGCGTTCGACTCTAACCGTGACTGCGTGTAGAAACATTCACACGAATATTAAATAGCCTAGTCTCGAAGCCAACAATAATGAGACTTTTTTTCTCCATGACAGACAGCACCTGTGTAGGATCGTAGTATGAATGCAGTATTGTAACGTATGATTTATATTTGCATACGGGTTTGTATGAGTTCGTTAACGTCTGGAGGGTTCGAAAGTAAAAGATCGATTGTTAAGCTGTCGGTCGTTTTGGCCGCCGTCGGCGGTTGAAGGGTTAAGTTTTAAATTAATTTTAATTTGAGACGTTTGTGTGAGAATGCGTGTAAGGTGTGATTTGTGTACTTATAATTTTCGAACAATAGTTAACTGCATTAAGTTTTGGTTGAGTTTAAACTTTAATTTGTTAGTTTATGAATTTTTTTGTGAAGGGTTCGGTCGATCATAGCATACTTTATGTAATTGAGGCATTATTAATATTTTTTTTTTCTCGTAATTTTTTTTTATAGTTGTCTATTCAACAAATTGTGATGATAGTAAAATAATACTTGCTGTTTTCATGTCGGCTAAAATGTTTTTCAAATTAAAAATATACCTTTATTTTTTTAAATTACCTTTATTTTCTTTCCAATTTCATTTTTTTTTTATCAGGCCACTTAGTTTCAGTTAACCTTCAAACGCCAACTGTATTTTCGAACATCGTAAAAACACGTTAAGCTAATAAATCACTCGAAAGATCAATAGGCGTGCTGATGTGACCCCATCGGCGGGACCGGCCAAAATCAATGCCATAGAAAAAAAAATTTGCATCCCAATAGATCCGAGATTTGCATATTGGGTTACGTTAGATTTTGCATAACAAAATGAAGTATTGTGTAGTTTTGTACCTGGATTAGAGGAAGGGTGAAGTTGGTGTTGCAGGGTTGCAGGGGTAGTCAACATTTGGCTACGGATTTTTGGTTTCTAGTCTTAAAATAGACTTAATTCTTAGTTAGTAGCTTCAAACGCGACCATGATATATCTACCCAATTTTTCTTCCAAATTTCTTCGTTACTTTTTTTTTTTAATTTACTAAGTAACGGGAAAATCATGTCGTTCACGTGAGCGCCACGCCTGCCCATAACAGTTAGGAACAGTGTCACCCAGGACTTTCCATTACCAAACCCCGTGCGGCACTGCACTGCGCTCGTCACCCTGAGACATCGGTTCTAAAGTCTCTTGCAATCAATTCCGCGTGGCAATGCCACGAACTTAATACCTTCATTGCCTTTCTTGGCTCTACCTACATTCCGTTCTAAATGTTATGTATCTATCTATTTTAGTTCTACAAATATTGTCGAAATATTTTTGATATAATTGTGTATAAATTTTTCTTATTATCTAAAAATAAATGAACACAACACACTCGGTTTTTTACAACGAATTATTTTTTACGTCTCAATTTTTTTATTCTCACATATTCTCGTAGTAGGTACTGTCACGCTATCAAATTTGACAAATCCATATAATTGAAGTTTTTACCCCAAAATAGCGTGTTCCGTCCCACAGCTATTGTGTTAACCCCTAACCAGTGCGCAGGGGTCAGTACCGAGGGTCATCGGCTGCCGTGTGGGGGTGTTTTTTTTGAAGGGATGCTATGTAATATCGTTCGGAAATTGGATTTTTTGTTGCGGGAATATTGTCAGTTGGGTTTTTCTGGCTTTTAAGAAAAAAATAACGGAAATATATTAGTCCCAGAAATAAAATTCGTTACGGTCATGCGTGGTTGTTGTTACTACGCAAACTACCGTAATATCTAATTCTATGGAAAATTTCGCATGTCGACATTTTTAATGAAATTTTAGACCATTGTTGCGAATCTTAACTTAAAATAGCTTAACGTATAAGCTTACAATTTTAAACTGTAAATTAATAAATAAGTTTAATGTAATTAAATTCTAAGTACCAAATCAATTTTAAAACTTCCACTATTCAACTAATATCATTATTTGATAATTGCCATCATTGAAAATCAATGGAAAAATCTTTCACAATGGAATATTCTACTAATTTACTGACAACAAAAAAGATTGCCAGGAAAATTATCTATGATAACCAGTAAAAATTATGTCATAGTCGCCAATTAGCTGTTTTCTACTTACAAATAGAGATTATTTTTTTCTATAGAAGACCATAGACAAACATACTTACTTAATTGTCTATATAGCTTTGAAAATTTATCTATAAATAGACTTTGAAAGTTTTAGCGACGGTAAAATTACTTTTACTTATTCTTATTATTTTTTTCTTTACAAATAGTATAGTCTGAACCGAATTAATGTTCAATTATATTATTACTATAGTGTTCCGTGACATTACGGATAGATAAATCAATTAAATCCCTTTATAAATAATAATTTCTATCATTTAATTGACTTATAAATTGAGTCACCATAACTAGCTATGGAACACAATAATATAACATAGAATAAGTAAAATATCTTACTGTAAAATTAATTTCTATGTTCAGATAATTATAATATTACAATAAATATATTTCTTAATGTAACCACACAAACCGAATAGCTATCACGCACTATAAATAATATTATACTGATCTCCAATAAAATTAATTGAACTATTAACGCTAGAATAACTTCATTTATTCCTATTTCTAACAATATTTCTCGTGATTTTCCTGTTTTAATATGGTACTTAAACAAACACCTTGTATACTGAGACAAGGTGACTTTTATATAAATATTTATTAAATTCCATATTCCACGTGGGACTTATTTAATTAATGGGTGGAGATCACTTTGTACCAATAGTGATGGGAAAAAAAACTATGACCAGTAACTATTATTATGATATTACTTGGCGTTTTGCAATACTAATAAATCAAAAACTTTCTTAATCCTTTATAAAAAAAAAGAACAATTTTTACATCAATATAATTACTACTACGTTTAAGCTGTTGAATTACTTAGTATTATGCATTGACGTGATAGTTTTTTACTAAAATATTAACAAAGTTAAGATTCTAATGACTTAGTTGATCAATTATAATATTATACAATATTTTCTACGTCATGATTACTATAGTGACGTAGTTGGGTACATGCCTTAAATATATGTAATGCATTTCAAAAATATACGAAAAACTAAACAACGTAATGACAAAATCGCTCTGTCCATTAGAATTGGTCAAAAATATCGTTTCCAAAGGTACAATTATCACTAAAAAAATGACACCAACCACAATATTAACGGAAGGACCAACTAACTTAATTGTCACTTAAAAGTTGAAAAAAAAACCCGTAAAATATTCACTCTCTCTTACCCCATAATTTTGTATCGGCAGCCGAAAAATAACTGACCTCCGGGGTAGCCACCCTTCGTGGCAATATTAGGTGACGCCCATCGATTTCTGTCTGCGAGGGGGGATGAACGACCCCCGATAGTTTAGGGGTGACAGCTGACGGTTTCTTATAAGACTTTTTAGGGGGAAAGATATTGGATTACCTTGTTCTTTTTGGCTTATAAGTTGGGAGCGAAGTTTTATTAGTCAACTCTACTGTGTCTACATCTGCTTAGAAAATGTTAAAACTGGCAACATTTCATTTTCTTAAATGAATGTGACGTAAACAGGAATATAATACGAACAGACAGACAAACATACGGCTGGTATAAATACCCTTTTTCCATAGATCCACTGCTCCTTATCGAGAAATAAAATTTAATACATTTAGTTCCCACGATATCCACAATAACTAAATTTAGGTTAATTAACGATTTATTTTACTCTTGTAATTAGCTAAGTAGTAAAGTCAGCTCATATTATGCCACTAGGCCTGGGATAGTCACGAGTACAATCTCCGGTAATTTTTCTATAAATAAATGTCAGTTGATTTTGAGTAAAGTTTTTTTGGAGTGAACAGCACTAGTTGTAATTACAGAACGCAATGTTAAAATAACCTCAGTTGTTTTATTGTGAATCGTTTGACCACTATTTCACCTATTGATGATGTGCTTATAGATGGTAAACATGATAAGGCTAGGATAGGACTGACTCATATGTACTGCTGACTAATTATTATTTATTATCTGTACGATCTTCGATATTTTTTACTCTGGTACGGTAACTTTTTTTTTAAATATTAACAGACCTACACCTGTTAGTCTGACTGCATGGATTTAGTTCTGAATAGGGACTCGCGGAAAGCGACGGTGGACAGCTTTGCTTAACAGTGGGACACCAAAAAGGTTAATAACATTTTTTTTTTTGGCGTTCATCGATTTTTTAGACGTTGTCACGTCAAAAAACTTAAATAATATCCTTCAGGAATTCCTTTCTAATAAGATACAGAAGATATTATTCCAATTGAAATAAGTTATCCATTATAATCCAACCCCTTTGTTACAGGATTGCACACAACTGGCGCCATCTGTTGAGAGTGGTAAGTAAACTCTATCTTAAATTTGCGGACCCTAGTCCCTCTTGTATCGTTCCGTTAGCAGCGCCATCTATAAAAGTTACCCCGCTTTAGGGTTACTTAACTTCAACTGGCTTCGTATTGTTGGTTGCTTGATTTTTTGCCATGTTTTTGTGATTTATGTGCTGTAGGGCATTGTAGGTACACTTTTTACTAATAGGTACTTATGTTAAAATACGGTCTTTAGAAAAAGGTTACTGAATTATCCCTTCGGACAAAAGTCTTCGCAACTAAGTATAATAGAACTTTGCTTACCTACAGGTATAAGTTCGTTTAATGATTAATTATAAATATTTAGATACTATTATAATATTATAGAAGAAACTGTTTTATTTTGTTTATAAGTTGGACTTTCATACTTTTTTTTTGAAAGAAAACATTGCATTTAATTCTATATATCTACCTAACCTACTGCCTTAGACAAAACCTTGATAATATCAAAACAATTGACACTTGCTGTAACGTACAAAATGAACGAATGGAGTGACGACACAACATAAAAAAAATCGATGAAAACCATTTTACTTTGTTCACTGTTCAGTTTTCCTACTTTCTTCACAGACCTGACCTGTTAATAGCTGTAATCATGAACAATTTCCTCCATTGTTCAGATGATTATTTCAGAAAACTAACAATCGTCGCTTTATAATGTTCAGATAGATAGATAGATAAACTCTTTGTTGAAACACCACAGAACAAAGAAAACTCAGATACCGCTTACACGTATAAAAGACATATTATATTATTGTGTCTTGTTCATGTCAGTAGGTAATCTTCTAATACCAGTCGCATGTTGGATATTCTGCACTGCCGAGGTTTAAAACCCTGGGGTTGCCTTTGGTATGTTGTCCCAAGTACTTTTTAATAGTAAAAAAATAAATATTTATCTAGCCAAGACTAGCTAAATCAAGGTACAAATAACTGACAAGAAACCAGCACTATAATAGACATGACAATGAATTATAATTGCACCACTCTCCGTAATTGCACGCCATAAAAATCAAATTAATGATTGTAGGGAAAAAAATCAATTTTCCTTTTACGTCGGTCTAGGCAAAGCTAAAGTCTAGTTGACAAGTTTCTAGAAAACAAGGCAAGTTCCTAGGAATCTGGTTCAGTCACGCCACGACCAGACTAATGACACAAACAATTATCTTGCGGTCTATTGTCTCCGTTCTCAAGGTGTATCAGTAATCTAGGTGACTAAGCTTAGGTACTGACTTGACTGACTTATAATGAACGGACTTCAAAACGGAACTGGCTCTCAACCCGACCGTATCATCGCTATCAACAACCCAATTCCACTCACTGCTGAGCACGGGGTTCGCTCAACTTTCGCTCGACCATATGATTTTGTTTATTTCTATCATTTCCAGAGGGATTTATTTAAGCTGGTTCGTTTCTGTTCATCATCAACAACCCATAACGTCCCACTGCTGGGCACGGGTCTCCACTCACTTTTGTGAGGAGGATTAGGCCATAATCCACCACGGGGGCCAGATCCAGATTGGTGGATCACATACCTACCTCCGAAATAATTCTCGGGTAGGTATGTGGGTTTCCTCACGATGTTTTCCTTCACCGAAAAGCGAGTGATAATTACGTACATATGTTTTACAAGAAACACATTGGTACGTGCTTGTACTGGGATTTGAACTCACGATCTTCTGCTTGGAAGGCGGACGTTCTCCCACTAGGCTACCACCGCTTATTAGGCGTTTCTGTTATGGCGGGAAATTTGAATTTCAAACAGATTTTCCGTTTTTAGAGCTACACCGGGTCACTAATATAAACGAGACTGTATTTCGCGCCAACCGTAAATCAATCTTTTTGTTTTTTGTGTTGAAATATTTATCACAAATGCACCTTTCTCTAGCGATGAATTTTGAGGTACTTGGAAATTTCAGTTGATGCCATGAAGATTTTAAGGTTATTGGAAATACCAGTTGACGCCAGTTACTTCCCAATGTTTCCCTTCACCATATCCTGAGTGATTACATGGAAATCAGCACGTATAACTTAATAGATAAAATCATTATTGCAGTTGAGTTACTCACTGGCTAAAGATTAGATCATTAGAATTTACAAGACGTGGGCGGGTACAGTATAAAATACCTCTTATGCACATTTTATCACAAAGATAAAACAGTCCTTATTAAAATAGTTATACTCGTAGTTCACTAAGCACACAAGTATTTTATCTCAAATGCCATAATGATTTTAAAAATAACTTAACTGTGATAACGTAGTGATATAGTGATTATATCGACTCTAGAAAGCGTAAACGCTGTAACCCTTTGACCGACCCGAAAATACTTTTTTACATATTTGGAAACAAACGCTGTAACCCACATTTCAACGTCCCCTAGGAACTTTAGGATATAACCTAGGTAGCAGTATTGTAACTTTGCATGAAACCAAAATCCAACCAAAACCAAATATCCAAAATTTACGTTTTTAGGTCGAGTAGATATTAAGTTATGATTTTTTTTCAACAAAAAAAAAGTTTTTTGGCTCTGGTGAACAATTTTGCGTTTCAAGGTTACAGCGTTTACGCTTTCAAGCGTCGATATAATAAGTGATATAGAAACCATCAGAGAAACATTACAATTACGTCGCAATCAATTTGCTGTAACAAATCAATCGGTAGCGTTTGACACAGTGGAGCTGCTACTTACAAAGTTGCCACAAGCATTATTCCCCATTAGCATGCAACGTCACAAATGCCTCGGCACGTGTACGGCCTGCGATAATGCAGCTATCGATACGTGATTATTTTTGCATCGAGAACCTGTACTGGAAATGGCGTCCCACAAGGAGCGGTTATGGGACCACATTGTTATAACCTCTTTCGTTTTAATACTAATCGTTGCCATCGATACCATTTTAAAGCTGTATACAGTAGTGGATGCTAACGATCTTAACTCTTTTTTACTTTGAATCCATTAAGAAATAAAACATCGAGAATGTTCAGTGAATAAGACTGATATGACTAGTGAAGAGGTTTCGCTAGACGATATGTATCTTGTTTAACTACTTTGCATAAATTATCATTATTAAGAGATAAAATATGTTTAATCTCAGTTATTTTGTGCTGATAATTATGGATATCCTGCAAGTGTAAGCAAGTACGACAAACTACTTGCTAAATACATTTAGTTAGCGGCATGATAACTTTAAAAGTTATGTTCTAGCTAATGATTGCGGCGACTTCTAATGGCTTTAATAGCGTAGTAGGCCATTGAATGGCTTCACTGGAAAGGGTATTTGATTACTGCATGTAAATAATGTCTTATGTCATCAAAGAATTTGATCTGTCTTGGTCAAATGTTGATAATAGATATCAAGACAATCAATTATAAATCTGATATAATCAATATAATCATCAACTGTTAGGTGTGAACCATAGATCTTTGCTCTGAGTCTGGTGTTTGTGGGACCATGGTCCTCGAAAAACCAATTTCCTCAGAAACAGGGAATCTTAGTTAGGAGTCAGGATCTATGTGAACGTTACATATTACGTGATTTAGCTGCACTACAGGAGCACACACATGACATAAGACGTATGTACGCAATTATCACTCGCTTTTCGGTGAAGGAAAACATCGCGAAGAAAACCACACCTACCCGAGAATTATTTCGGAGGTAGGTATGTTATCCACCAATCCGGACCGGCCCCCCTGGGGAATTATGGCCTAACCCTTCTCACGAACGTGAAGGGAGACTCATGCTCAGCAGTTGGCAGATATGGGTTGACGATGACGATGAAAACAAGATCATACCTCCGTTTAACATTAGTCCAAGTAACATAATAGGAGCAAGCTGTAAAGTTGCTAGCCCACAATGTTTAGCGCTGCACGCACTGAGTCATCTTTTTATCAATTCAATGTATGCTTGCAATTAATATTTGCATTCTTGGAGCTCATTACTATGCCGCAGGACCGCCGCGGGCCCGGCCCGCTTTCCGGTTGGAAACAGTTTTATAGCTTGATGGGTTTAGTGAGGAACCTGTAAATGAACTAGAACTTGACGAATTAGAAATTGATACAAACAAAAAATTGATTCTAATGCTTTTAATATCCTACTAATATTATAAATGCGAAAGTTTGTTAGTCTTTTACGCAAAAACTACTGCAAGGATTTGGATGATATTTGGTACACAGATAGTTTATTACCTGGATTCAAAACTAAAAACTCACATCATTTATTGTAAATAGACAAAATATTGCACTTTTACACGTCAAAAATAATATCTTATACATAAGTATAGAAATACAAAAAATAAGTCAAAATATTATGATCTACGAAACTAATGATTATTATCTAATTATGGTTTGAGTTTGAAAAAGGATATTTCCCTTTCAAGTGGCGACTCATGCCTGAATCTCGCACAGGAAAAGGAAAACTCCATTGACTCTACCAGTGCTTCGGAAATACGCCCGTTAGAGAAGATAGCACCAAGAAACTCTACGGGGATGATTAACATATAGAATACTCTTTATCCCGTTCTTGCGGTATAATACTTAACGTGGGTAAAACCCCGGGGCGCAGCTAGTTAAGCATAAAGTGAAAAATTAGACACCTCGTAGATTTTTGTAGTTCTCGATTAAAAAAGATACAATAATGATACCTAGTACATACATATACATATATATGTATGTACATACAGCCATACACTTCTCCCGTTATGATAGGCAGAGACTACATCTTTCCACATGCTACCCCTCAGTCCCCCTCCACCTGGTAGTAGAGAAAAAAATAAAAAAAATTCCGAAAATACAGAATTTTCGACGTCTAGTTTCGGGATCAATAGTGCCAACTCGTAGGGGTTGAGTTGGATCGATAGGAGCCTGTTGCAAATTAGAAAACGTTTTTCAACTCTCAATGCTTTATATGGCTTTATTAATAAAGGTTTTATTATTTATTTATTGTAATCAAATAGCCATGTTAAGCATCGTTAGTCACACTGTCAATCGGCTGGCCCGCCCGCTGCATTTGCAATGCAGAACTTGTTTATTGAAGTCATCTGTATTCTTTAGTGACTCACTGTAGGGTTGGGAAAGTCCATAACTTGCTAAGTTAAATACTATGTAGGACTGACATGAGGAAGTTTTTCATCTGATGGGTAGCGCCACAACTGGCTGTAGTAATTTGAAAGCCTTTGCAGTGTAAGTTGAACAAATTTCTAAATGTTTATCTTTTCGTATATTTTCGCAAAGAATTTACGCAAAAACTGCTGGATAGATTGAAATTAACGAGCTACACCTTAACTTTACGTGAAATACATACCGTTTGCGGACACTTTCTACTAACGGAACTAAATTCCATATTACTATCACATTCAATCCTCAATTAATCAGATGGCGGTGACTTTCAGAATGGCTATCTCAACATTCCCCTCCGTATTCAATCAACACTCACATCTCTACGTAAATATCTATAAAAAGGATGTCTATCTGTCAGTCTTGGAAACAATTTTTTTTAAGTAATACTTCTTTACGCACGCTTGACTTGGGGAGTAAGCTGGTGAATGCGTGCGATAGCGTTACGAAAAGTGTGATCGGGCGAGGCGAACGGAAGTTGAGAGGGAGATATAAGTTAGTAAAGATAGAAAGAGAGAGAGTTGCGTTTCGTATATTTTTTTAAACATCTTTTTGTGAAATAATTTATTTTGTAATTTTTTTTTGAAATATGTTATCTAAAATATTTTTTTTTATTTAATATTTTGTAAAAGTTTTACTTCTACTATGTGTCCCAGCACACATTTAGATTTTTTTTAATTTGAGTAATTCTACATTCGCTTCATCATCATCATCAACAACCCATAACGTCCCACCGCTGGGCACGAGTCTCCCCTCACTTTCGTGAGGAGGATTAGGCCATAATCCACCACGGGGGCCAGATCCGGATTGGTGGATCACATACATAACTCCGAAATAACTCTCGGGTAGGTATGTGGGTTTCCTCACGATGTTTTCCTTCACCGAAAAGCAAGTGATAATTACGTACATATGTTTTACAAGAAATGCATTGGAACGTGCCTGCACTGGGATTTGAACTCACGACCTTCTGCTTGGAAGGCGGACGTTCTCCCACTAGGCTACCACCGCTTCCACGGTGATTACGCACCGCACGGATAATTGGTGGTGGGGGGGACGATGGAACACCCAGATCTACAAGAATGGAGCGAGAGACTGACTGGAACTCGACATTGTCTGTATACAATAGGTAAATACTACTATCCACACTGCATAGACTCAACATAAGTACGAGGTGATAAAAAAAATTAGGTTTCATTAAAGCCTCAGGCATACAAAATGCACAACACGTCGACACTGAAAAACATAACTTCTACAAGTGAGAAAAAAGAAAAGAAAGCGGGCAACACCGCAGGCCTACCGCCTAGTCCACACCATCGAAAGCATTCCGTTTCAACCAAATCAGGACTCGCACCAGTTAAGGAGTTGTGTTGCAAACCTCCACGGCACAAATAACTTGATTATGCTTGACAGGAAATCTGTTAAGGCATCCAGTGTACACAGATCCGCAAACGCAGATACCGTGTCCTTACTTTCTGCTATTAGTTAGAAAGGAGAGAGAGACGAGGTAGGCCAAGTTGAGCTGGACGCTGCCCACTCGAGCTTGACAGTCCGTTGTCAGATAGAGATCAGTTTGGATTTCATAGCAATTGTGTTTAGGTTGCATTCGAACTGCCAGCCAAGGTGAAATATGGGTGCCGTAACCCGGAAAATAGTTCGCATTCCTAAATATAACGAGTAATGCAAGAATCAAGTAAAGCCTGTAGCCAAACAAAGAGTAATAAACACAAAGTACACATTAATCAATCCATTTCCAGTTGAACGTTTTACTTGATTAAGAAAACAGTGTGATTTGATTGCAGCATTTTGTCACCTACATTGAAAGTTCTCATACCATTATCGCAGACTAATAAATCCTCCTTCTTTACCATTTCCATACCATTATAGAAAAAGCAATTTTAATTAGACGCCAAATATTACTGTAGTAAACCATAATTGAATCGTTACAGTGCCATACTCTTTGAATTTCATGCAAAATTGTCTGCACATGAAGATTCAATGAGAGACACTTAATTTTTTCTTCAGTTTGGCTTTGCCCGTTTTGTGCATTTAGCCAATGTCAAGTACATAATAATTTTCAAGTTTAATATATATTATATTTTCAAGTAAAACAGTCGAATTCCAGTCAGTTGGTAGTCTACTCAAAACTGAGAGTCAAAGTCGCGATTCAGTAAAGTAGTGGATGTTTTACTGAAACTTCCTGGGGGTTTTGAGGAAAATACGAAATGGCACGTTTCATGGGTTTGTGTCCTTTTGCCACGCTCGTACACGTTAACGAACACTTAAGGATTAATATTTCACTAAAATGACATTAACATATGAAGAAACACAAGGGAAAAAAATAGAATTGCAAGTTCATACTTTTTCCAGCGAAATCACTTGGCATATGAGACTTTAGAGCCGATGTCTCAGGGTCATGCAATGCAGGATTGTGGGCGGTGCTGTGACTGTTATGGGCATGCGTAGCGCTTACCATCAGGTGAACGACTTGCTCGTCTCGTCACTCAGTCAAATAAAAAAAAACAGTTTCCCGCCAATACTCTAAGAGATACTTTCTGTATTCACTGTCCTGCTATCTAATTCTGTGAAGAGTGGCGTTAAGTGCAGTACGTTGGATGAAGTTGACAGATGTCGTGGCATCTATCTTCTCTAACGGGCGTATTTCCGAAGCACTGGTAGAGTCAATGGAGTTTTCCTTTTCCTGTGTGAGACTCAGGCATGAGTCACCACTTGAAAGGGAAATATCCTTTTTCTAACTCAAACCATAATTAGATAATAATCTAATCGAACCAAATTCAACACACGGAATTAGGCAGTAGTGCTATTGCAATTTAAAATCAACCCACTGATTGCTACAACTATTAATTATACAATGACATGTGCCTAGACGTTAGTTTCGTGTTCTTGAAAATTGCATTCTTGTCTGAATCAGGAAGCGATCAATAACGAGATTCAGAACCCTATTTGGAGTTAACAAATGGAATATATAGTAGACCGAGACAAATCGGATCTGGGGGTTAATTGAATCACAAATAAGAAATTCGGTCGCATTTCAAAATCCGTGGCTAACTAATTGAAGCCAAGCAGCGCAACACATTGCTTCTATCCACCTGCACGCGCCGAGAATGATTTAGCTTGACATTACCTCACGGGTCATACTGGGCGACGCATCCCAGAGGACCGCTCTTTTCGTAAAAAGACGTCCAAATCTCCTCGGTCTAATATACTCATAATGGGCCTAGGTTCAAATTATATAGGTTTATTTGTTTTTCGAATTAGGTAATGCTGGTTTCAGTGTCAGAGATTGTCAGCCTCAAAGTCTCTGATGCCGTTAAACAGCTGCTTCCAATCTATAACAACCAGCGTGCCCTTCACAGCACGAAACGATGGACACTTAACTTACGAACTTAGGAGACAAGGTTTTGAACCTGGTGGTTTTTTATTTTAAAGCGCACTGATTATCGCAACATCAAGAAAGAGAAACCGTGGCAGCCCATCGAGTTTTTAAAGACATAAAATGGCGTCCAGTTGAAGCTACTGACTAAAATGCTTACCAAAACATGCTGCAAAAAGGCTGTCGGCATTCTAATTGCATTTTCTCATTATAAGGATTCGCTTATCAATCCTTAAAGAAATTCTAATGAAGTACCACTTTAGGCTAGTATAGCTAGCTGTTTCTTAGTATGAGTCTAAACGTAATCTTCTAAGAAAAATATAGGTTAGACTCAACCTTTTATCAAAGCTATTCCACAGTATGTGAATAATGTGCTGAGACCATCTGTGGTTAACGTCGTGGTGACATTCACGACCACTGCTTGCCATGTGCAAGTAGTTAATCAAAACCTTTGTAGAACAAGACCTAGTCAGCTTTATGAGCTAGCTGACAGCTTTGTAAAGGCACAGTAAATCAAGCAAGCTCAAGACAAAAGGTATGACATGTTTACAGATAAGCATGTCTAAATTTAGAAACGATATCGTAGAACATAGGGAGCAGTGAGACTTCTTGCTTGAGTCTTTTATCCTATAGTTACAACCTGGGAGTCTTCAAGTCCGAGTGAATAGGACACTTCTAGGTAAGCGTGCACCATTGTAGATCGCAACGTCGTCTTCCATCAGGTGAAATAATGGCGAATAGAGAAGCTGTTTATAAAAAAAATATAAATAAAACATGTCAGGTGAGGGGCTGCGTTTTAGCAATAATTGTACTGTCAATATGACATTACTTTTTTTTTTTTAATTTTAACGTATATTGTCTTGATTGACATGCTAAATAAAACTTAACAACATTAAGAAAATTTTGCACATTGACAGATATCAGTTTGGGCCTTACGGCTTCGTTCTAAAATTACCCCAATTTAAGCAGCGCCTAAGTTTAAACCTAGTTTAACATCTTGGGCGAAGTCCGTTTCGTTTTGCTCTCAATTGATCAAACGTCAGTTGAAGTTTAAAAAAAAAGGCAAGGTGATTTTGAGTTTAATACTGGATCTCGAATTAACAAACGGTAGATATAAAACATTTTGGTTCGAGCGGCCTTTAATTGTCAAGTGGAAATATGGATGTTTTTAACATTTTCCGTCGTTTGGGTTCAGATTAGCGACACTGGGACATGGAAGTGTACATTATGCATTCAACCGCTCAACTAGTGGTTAATAAAGATATTGAATAAATTTTGCACATTGAATCACAACTGAGGACTGTTCAAGCTAACTTTGACGTTTGATCAGTCAACTCTTCGAAGTTGGCATTAGGACTCCTTGCCGCAATAAGAAAATTGTTTAGATGAACACTTTTCGTGAAAAGACAATGCTAGAACGTGCTATGACATGGTGCTAAATTGCTTTCAGAAGTTTGATGGGTAGGACATGCGACTTGCGAGTATTGCTAGGGCTATGAAAGTTATGCTCTTATGTGAATGTTCAGAATTGATATATTTATATTTGTCTAGACTTCATTTTGTAAACCAAAACGAAAAAAATATTTTTTTTTGTTTTAAGAATAATTGGGTTACCCTATGAAGATGTAAGGGTTTGTAGGTTGTCCATCTGTTATAGTTAGTTAGATTTACGCTGTAGGAGTTAAATATAAAAAAAAATGCAAGCATGTCTTAACAAAGGTATATCCTGACAAAAAAATATATTTCTAGAAAAATTGAAATGAGAAATAGAGAATGAGAGAAAAATAGAGATACCTCATTTACTCTACTTATCTCTAGATAATTAGAGTAAATGAGGTTACTTCAAATAAGTAAATATATGTATGTATTAAAAGACATAAGAAAATGTTCAGCCAATTAATATCTCCAACTTACATCGGAGCTAAAACGCGAAACAAACAAAAAAAATTTAGGTATAACTATGAATTAAACGTTCGGCCCTTTGTGCTTAGAAAATATTATTATTCACTTACGGAAACAACCCAATCCCTTTTGGTTTAGTATGCAGCAAGCAAGCCTAAACTATTGCTTTATTCTACGGCTTTGTCTGCATATTTGAACTTCAGTGGTTCCGCGAACAGTCGTTTGAATATGTATTGCGTAATCATGCATTTTGTATGAGATTAATGGGTATTTATAACTTAGTAGTCAATCAACAAACTGTGATTGATATAACTTTATAAATTACCATAACAAATCGTTAGATTCAATTAGAGTTAGAGTTAAACCAATGAGTTTCTTGCCGGTTCTTCTTGGTTAAATGTATTCCGAATCCGATGGTAGAGTCGGTGAACTATAATGAGTACCTTTTTGGGGTCCATGTGTAATCTTTGACTTTTGACTTTAGTAAAATGTAAAGAACAATAAAGCTTAGACACTAACTAAACTGCTAACTCTTCTGTACTGTCGCTTAACCGACTCCGGGCCCAAGTAGACCCCTACAAGAGTAACCTGACTAAGTGGGGATATCTCGACCTGCAAAAGTCACAATGCGACTGTGGTGCTTATGCACAAACGATACAGCGTTTGCTGTCGTGCCCTCAGTGCCTTAACACCTGCACCTTAACCGACCTCTATGAGGCTTCTGCCCCCGGCGTGGCAGCAGCCAAATGCTGGTCCAAAACAGTCTAGCCGTGGATCATCGACACGACGAAGAAGACTGTACTGTGTGTGTACTGTCTCTTTATATTCTTCTGTATAGATCTGAACTGGTGCACAATAAAGTATTTCTTGCCGGAGTCTGTTTCCCAATAGTTACAACCTGAGAGTCTTCAAGTCACGAGTGAATAGGTTACTTCTAGGTAAGCGTGCACCATCGTAGACCGCATTGTCACTTAACATCAAGTGAGAGGGATCAAACGCGAACCTAACATACTAACATAGGTACTAACATAAAAGCTTGCAATGATCGGTGGCCGCAGTATTAATCTATAACCTATTTATTAATCCTACTATCCTTCTTCCTATCCTACTAATATTATAAATGCGAAAGTTTGTGAGAATGAATGGATGGATGTTTGTTCCTCTTTCACGCAAAAACTACTGAACGGATTCGAATGAAATTTGGAACACAGATAGTTTATAGCTAGGATTGAGTGATAGGGTACTTTTTATCCCGATAGTATGTTTTCGTGGGACAAAACGGGAACTACGCGGGTGAAACCGCGTGGCGCAGCTAGTCAAAAATAAAATACTTACTAGAGCCTTAGTCCTAGTTTAAACCTTGAAAGAGCTGTAGGTGGATAGATCTACGAGCGTGTCTAATTGCGTAGGAACAGATTGCTAATATTACAGTGAATTTAGCATTTTATGAGGGTAGATTAAAAGAGCCGGCAGTGGAGCTTTGACAGTATACATGGTGTGGGTTTTCTACTTTAGAAGAAGTTACGAGTATAGTTGGCATTTAAGTGATATTATTAATACACAATAACTGACTTGTTTGAAATATTACAAATGTTTGTGCGTGCAGGGCTGTCGAAAAATCTGTTCCAATACACGAGGATTTGGGAATGTTTTAGGGTCCTTATTTTCTCGTAAAAATAACAGTTCCTGTGGAAAATACTTATTGCGGATGAAACCGCGGGGCGCAGCTAGTCCTACTATCCTACCAATATTATAAATGCGAAAGTTTGTGAGAATGGATGGATGTTTGTTCCTCTTTCACGCAAAAACTACAGAACGGATTCGAATGAAATTTGGAACACAGATAGTTTATAACCAGGATTGAGTAATAGGGTGCTTTTTATCGCGATAGTATGTTCCCGTGAGACAAAACGGGAACTACGCGGGTGAAGCCGCGGGGCGCAGCTAGTGTTTTCTAAATACTTGTGTGGGAAAAAAATATCTGTCACCACAAAAAATGTCCATACTCCATCCAATACGTTCGGTTTCTAACTCCGTATTAATTCGTTTAATTAGTAGCCTTGCCGCGTATCTTATTCATAACAACCTTGAGAAGTGACTGAGCTCTCGTCATGGAATGTCATTTATGTTAGATGCAGCAGAGCCAAATGCAGCAAGATATTTACAATAGCAGATACACGAAACTCCACCTTGCGCTGTGGAGTCACAGTTCAGGATTGAAAGAGTTTGCTTTGACGCCAGTAGAGATAAGTTGGTGATGCAGTAATAGTGCAAATCAGTCGTGATCGAGGCATTGCTGCGGTGCATTTACATTGGAGTCGAAAGGGCAGTGCTGGGAACCTTTTGGTCACACTTTGGTGGTAATTGGTGATAGTCTAGTGTGGGTCGTTTGATTTTCACCTTGTTGACTGTTATTTTCAACGTCGAATCGATGGAAAAAAACAAATTTTTATGCTTTTATAGCTTGTATGCTCATTGTAGTTACAAATGTTACAGTTTGAAGGGTACTGTTTCCATAGAAAATACTGGGCATATGAGAATTTAGAGCCGATGTCTCCTCACTTTCATGAGGAGGGTTAGGCCATAATCCAGCACAGGGGCCCGATTGGTGGATAACATACTACCAACCTCCAAAATAATTCTCGGGTAGTCGTGTCGGGTCGGTGAAGGAAAACATCGTGAGGAAACCCACATACCTACCTGAGAATTATTTCGGAGGTAGGTATGTGATCCACCAATCCGAACTGGGCCCCCGTGGTGGATTATGGCCTAACCCTCCTCACGAAAGTGAGGAGAGACCCGTGCCCAGCAGTGAGACGTTATGGGTTGATGATGAGTCGTGTGGGTTTTCTTACAATGTTTTCCTTCACCAAAAAGTGAGTCATAATTACGTACATATGCTTTACAGAAACACATTGTTACGTGCCCGCACTGGAATTTGAACTCACTTCCTTTTCCTTGCAAGACGGATATTCTTCTACTAGGCTACCACCGCTCTAAATGTGGTGACCTATCTAAATATTATAATCAGTCAGAGCCCTCATTTCTGATTACTCACACAATCAATCACCACAGACTATAATTAATTGTCAGAACAATAATTAAGAAACAATCGGGTCGACTACTTGCTTTGTTAACAGATGGTCTAACGTCACAAAGAAAGTACCCACCAGCTGCGATCCTCACTGAGTCACACACCAGTGAATCAACTGAATTATACAAAGGACTTCATCTTTTTACAGAGAATTTAAATATGTTATTAGAGATGATATTGGTATGACAGATAAAGAAGAGAATCGTTGAGAGTAGCACCGATACTTACCTATCGTAACTGACTAGGTACTTGTAGAGGTGGGACTCTTCTGCACGTTTTTTTTATGCCACCCAGAACTTTCCATTACAAAATTCTGCGCGGCACTGCACTGCGCTCGTCGCCCTAAGACATCGGTTCTAAAGTCTCATATGCCCAGTAATTTCGCTGGAAACAGTGCCCTTCAAACCGGAACACAGTAATGTTTGCACACTACCGGATACACTTGGCGGATGAATATCTGGCAAAGGTTAGAGGCCTAACACTACTGACAGTAGCTTCAAGAATCTGCCTGGTATAGTACCAGATCTTTGCCAGACCTTCTGTTTTCTTTTTGGATGCATGGATGTTTGTTGCTCTTTCACGCAAAAAACTACTGAATGGATTTGGATGAAATTTGGCACACATATAGTTTAGTACCTGATTTACCACATAGGATACTTTTATCGCAGGTAAAAGCGCGAGTCACAGCAATTATAGCAGTGACGCGTTGACTATATCTCTCTCGCTCCTTTCGTCGAATCGAGCCGACTTTACCCGAACGAGCGTTACATAACCGAGCGTGCCGGCTCAGTCTCATTTAATACCCACAATACTCACACAGTACTCGTAACAAACTTAACAAACAAGCCAACACCCGTCCGTCATAATGAGTAGCTGCACCACACTAATTGAGGTCAAATTAATTTAAGCCCGACTTAAAATAAACACCTAGCGACAGATTAGGGTCAATATGATCAAGTGATACCACGTTTAATCAACTCTGATGATAAGCTGCTATAAACGCATCCATAAAAAACGAATTACATGTTCCAATTTTTTTCCAACGCGTTTTAATCTTTCTTTTCACTTGTTTTGAGTGACTCTAAAATTAAAATTGTTACATTTTCACTAGTATAGTGACTTTCAAGCTAATAGTCGATCGATTTTTCACTAGTGATCCTAAAACTTGTTATTGCGTGTGTCTACTAAATTGCACTATGACCAAAATGCCTTAACCCGTTAAAAGTTGAGAGATTTTCACTAATTAATCATAGGCTAAGTCTTACCAAATTTCTACTAATGTCTCCTAAATTAGCAACAATACTGTGTTCCAGTTTGAAGGGCCCTGTTTCCGGCGAAATTACTCGGCTTATGAGACCTTAGAGCCGATGTCTCAGGGTGACGAGCTCAGTGCAGTGCCGCGCAAGATGTTGCAATGCAAAGTTTTTGGGTGGCTCTGTAACTGATCTGGGCAGGCCTAGCACTTACCATCAGGTAAACGATTTGCTCGCTTCGTTACTCAGTCAAATGAAAAATGAATTTAAAAAATGTTGCCAGATTTTCATTCATGACTCCTAAGTAAAATTCTTCTCTAACCCTTTGCTTGTCAATTAGACCACAAAAAGAGGTTTCTTTCTACCAGATGACATCACAGTTGATATTTCCTGCGAAAGGTCGGAATAGTTAATCTAAGATGACAAATTGGTATGATCTTAAAGATCACGTCAAACAATGCTGCTTCGAAGATTACAATAGAATGTCCTCATCGGTTGCCATTTCACTGAGTACATTAAACACCAACCAAATTACTGGTTATGTACTAATAATTGGACTTACAGGCGTGCCGGGATATTTTTAAACGTGATGAATTGGAACTAACTCATTGCTATAGCAATTTTGATTAATTTCTTTGCCAGTGTCGCCTTCCTTCACGTTAGTAAAAAGCCTTGTAATTTTGTCAGCAACTTCCTTTTTTTACCAGCTCCATTGAAGCGAAATGCCGAAGAATGTTTGCGGTGTACTTGTCAACCCCTTTAAGGCATAATAGATTTGACTCCTTAGTTATTATGCCGCCATAATTAGTACTTCATTAGAGAAGTAATTATTGTGATAAAACAGAACTAATTGCGTAAATTTTATCACTCTGTAAACAGGTAAATTTTAAAGGGTATGGGCAAACGTGACTGGAGGTCCTAAAAATTGGACTGCAAGCTATAATAATATGACGTCAGATATTATTGACGATCGTTTACGGATAAGAAATCTTGGGCAAAAGCTAGTCACCTCATTTATATATCTGGGGGCCGCCAAGTCGAGCAAACAAGGATACAGCCATACCATCTGTTTTTCGACGCCATTCGTCTGATTTTTTTGTGACCATCATATTGTCATCATCAACCGATATCGCCCCACTGCTGAGCACAAGCCTCCCCTTACTTTCGTGAGTAGAGACAGGCCATAATCCACCACAGGGGCCCGGTCCGGATTGGTGGATTACATACCTACCTCCGAAATAATTCTCGGGTAGGTATGTGGGTTTCCTCACACTCATTAATTCGAAGGTATTTCTAGCAGACGAATTTCTGAACCATCCATTAAAATAATTTTAATATATATCTCCAAGGTGGTCCCATATTTAGGTCAAGATTTGATATCAGTTAATTAATTAAATTAATCGTTTTAAACGTTGATTAACGGATCATCGATAAAGAAGATATCGAAGTCGAACCTAATAACCTTTCATTAAAAGTTGTCACGTACACATCGGACCTTTTATCTTAGCAGTTATGGTCGATTTTCTAACGGGTACTTTATTTTCAACTCCTATTAGTATATAATTGTAGGTTAATTAGTGTATTTTGGTCATAGTAAAATTTACTCAAACGTCTAAAAAAAAAAAAAAAAAACTACAACTAAATAATTCTACAAGTATTATAAATGCGAAAATTTGTGTGTGTGTCTGTGTGTGTGTGTTTGTTTTGTCTCTTCTCTACACTGCAACGTCTAAAAGGATTTTGATATATAGATATTTACTTTATGCCCTACAAGATAGAATAGAATAGAATAGAATAGAAAACTCTTTATTGTACACCAGAAACAAAATTAAACACAGTACAGAAAAATTACAATAGGTAAACAAGGGTAGTACAATGGGCGGTCTTAGATACTATTTGATCATCATCATCAACCCATAACGTCCCACTGCTGGGCACGGGTCTCCCCTCACTTTCGTGAGGAGGTTTAGGCCATAATCCACTACGGGGGCCGGGCCCGGATTGGTGGATCACCTACCTACCTCCGAAATTATTCTCGGGTAGGTATGTGGGTTTCCTCACTATGGTTTCCTGGATACCATTTAAGTCATAAAAATTTACGGTTCTTGTGTGGTAATTAATAGACAGTCTATAATTAATAGTAGGCGAAACCGGGCGCAACTAGTTACTCTAATTACTGGCGAAGTCTAAAATGCTGTTTGTTTGTCATAATTTTTCTCATAAAATTACAGCGCTACATACCTTCAATGTATTTTACAACCAGATAATAATTAAAATAAATAAGTACCTAAATAATTATTTCTATGTCCAATAGCCCTTACTCTAAAATCAAGCGAACAGCCATAATCACAAGCAAAGTTACAATTTAATATTAACATTGCTAATCAACATAAATTCAATTGCGAGTAACCGACGGCCGGTGAGTGGCGCCTGATTAATTTAAACCGGCCGTTAAATACCTGATAAACAAACAAATTGCCGCACAAATTGTTGCATTAACCAGCCTAGATAATGTTATGTCATTTGTTGAGTAGGGCCGTTCAAGGTAAAATTATATCTGGGTGGAAGTATCTATGGCGGACACAGCCAAAGGTACAATGTATTATATCATCATCATCATCATCAACCCATAACGTCCCACTGCTGTGCACGGGTCTCTCCTCACTTTCGTGAGGAGGGTAAGGCCATAATCCACCACGGGGGCCCAGTCCGGATTGGTGGATCACATACCTACCTCCGAAATAATTCTCGGGTAGGTATGTGGGTTTCCTCACGATGTTTTCCTTCACCGGAAAGCGAGTGATAATTACGTACATATGTTTTACAGAAACACATTGGTACGTGCCTGCACTGGGATTTGAACTCACGACCTTCTGATTGGAAGGCGGACGTTCTCCCACTAGGCTACCACCGCTTACTTAATGTATTATATACTATGTAGAATATAAAAAAGTGCGTGGCGCGGAAGAAGTGAAACTTCGTAATCTGGATATGAAAATAGGAAGAGGTAGAAATCGATTTTTACTGAAACCATATTGTTTCGAGCATGCATTAAGGGACTCATAAAAGTGGAAGAAGCTTTCTCTTTATTGATATCAATATGTATAAAACAGAAAGATCATAACTTTAAAATAGGTACAATAGCCAGTCTTATTGCTATAGATATACGGTACTTACTAACGCATAAACAAAAAAAAAATACAAATTTAAATCAGTTAAAAAAAAACCTGATTAGTTAGCCATAAACGCCTGGACCTTAAAAGGTAACTTGGACCTCGCACAGACGTAAACGCAAGTTTATCCATAAAACCATATACTGTAGAGTCCCTCCCAGCAGGCATATATCTTTTTGCTGACCCTACATCAGTAGTCAGCTAACGAGAGGCGTGCTTCCCGGATGCTATCGGTACAATCTCGGAACATAGTTTCCAGAACTCCAAAGGCTCTTACATTGTAGATAATACTTGATCAGCTCCTTTATTTAATTAAGTCGCACCTATGAGAACTATGCAAGTATGCTCACAACTACAGTTTGGCTTGTTTCAGTTTGTATGAAATGTATGTAAGTTTGTATGTTTGAGATCAATCCTTGTCAAATTTTTATACTATGTCACTAGGTAACAAGTCGTTCGTCTGATGGTAAGCGTCATTCCTGTCCATAACAGCCACAGGACCCAGAACACTCCAATACAAAATCTTGTGCGGCACTGCACTACGCTCGCCACCCTGAGATATCGGTTCAGTAATTTCGCTGGAAACAGTGCCCTTCATACCGAAACGCAGTAATGTTCGCACACTACTGCTTGGCAGTGAATATCTGGCAAAGGTACTGGTACTTCCCTGGTCTCTTGCAGATGAGACCTACCGCTACAAAATTTCTGAAGAGAATCAAATAATTATTATTATGACAACGAGTTGATCTGATGATGGAGATAGAAGATAGACCGATGGTGTTTGGGTGGTTCATAAAAGTCATGTCTATTAAGAATATAATTATAGAATGGAATCTTGAGTTTTTGTTGGACTAGTAGTAAGCCCTCGTAGTTCCTGGTTCCCTAGATACAAGGAATCCAAGGTCAAGATCTATGTATGTTTTTTTTATTTCTAGAATGTGCAAGCATTTGGCCGCAGTCTCACCTGGTGGTAAGTGTCGACGCGGTCGATGGTGGAGCATGCTTACCTAGAAGATACCTATTCACTCGACTTGAAGACTTCAGAATATAGTTTTCGGGAAACACAGACGCGTTACGTTACATAAAAAAAAAATTAAAACTAAGAAACAGAAGTAAAGCCGCGTCTTAACCCTAGCGACAGCCATTTAAATGGTAAGAAACTAGTCTTTGCATAGCTAGAGGGTAATGTAAATGCCTTCTTAGAGATGCCTTATGAGGGCCAGCGGTGCCTACTAATTAGGAATTCTAGTTTTAACCAAGTACTTTGACTGCACGGTGGCTTACAAATAAATGAATAAATTGGACTGATGAGGCGACTGAGAATTAATACTGTTAGTGATGCGTGTAAGCAGTTCTAGGTTCTAGTGACTGCCAATAAAAATATATACAAATATAAAAAAAAAAATATCGCTGAAAAAAAGAATCATCGAAATCTGTTGGCGTGATATTGAGTTCTTCGACCATTTGTCACGCACAAACTTAATGCAAATTTAAGACTTATATGATTTTCTTATGGATCCCATTGTCAGAACTGGGCCACTTGGGAGGTATAGGCTTTCATATAAAAAAAGAATCATTAAAATCGGTTCACACAGTCGAAAGTTATGAGGTAACAAACATTAAAAAAAAACAGTCGAATTGAGAACCTCCCCCTTTTTTGAAGTCGGTACAAAATACATTTTTCCAGACAAGCTTTTATAAAATACGTGTTCGGTACTGCAAGCTGATCAAAATGAGTCCAAACACCATCAATCTGCTGTTACTGAGTCACTGAGGAGTTTCGTTTTTTTTTTTAATTTATTTAAGTGATGAGTCTAGCAAGTCTTTCCCCTGATTTAAGCGCTACGCCTGCCCTGCGCTAAAATTATAAAGACACAGACGTGTGTGTTTTCAGAAGTAAACTTAAATAGTATATAAAAAAGTCTAACCAAAAATCCGTGGTACTGACTGGGACACAATCATGGACCTATGGTAAAGATTCCTAGTTACGACTGTAAAAACGCGAAACAATAGGGGGTTAAGGGGTAGATGCGTCTTCAAAAGCTATGGAACGAATGGATAAAATTTCTGAAACCAAGTTTACCAATTAAACAAAATTTCAATAATCATATTACGAGTTTTATGTGCGATCTTCGTAGTTATATCTATAATTTATTGACACGTTAGCTTGTTCTAAAAATAGTGGCCACAAAAAATATTTTTTATTGATAAATAGTTCATACCAAAATTAGCATGGAAAATCCAATAACTAACGTCAATAAAACCACAAACACGGCTGTCGTTAATTTACTATCAAAATGTCGTTATAGGTTTTTTTTTGTCTGCTCATAAAAATAACACTTAATTTTACTATTAACGAAATGTATTTATTATTTTCAGTTAATTTTTAGTACAAATAAAACCAACAGCGTATTTTTTTGGCTAACTGTAACTGGGTCTTTTACTTAGTTCACTTACTTTTACTCTTACTCTCTTTTACTTAGATTACTTAATCAAAAAAAAATATTTTTAATCAAAAACTTGAAATGCCTAAATAAAATAGTAACTAGTATTGCTTAAACTTAAAAAAAAACATGTGAAATTCTAAAAATGTAACTGCGCAGTAATTTATTTCGGCGAAATCCAGTTGCTGCATTTATCCAATAGAGCCGGATCGACCCGCCCCCTGCTGGGTCCAAGGA
This sequence comes from Campaea margaritaria, assembly GCA_912999815.1. NCBI lineage: Eukaryota > Metazoa > Arthropoda > Insecta > Lepidoptera > Geometridae > Campaea > Campaea margaritaria. Next base: position 2,324,596 of record OU538801.1, read on the forward strand.
GAAGCTACGCAAATAGTATGCTAATACTCGGCGAAATCTGTTCTGATTAAATTTTAAGTAGACGCAAAAGATTTAACTCTAATAGCTTTTTAATTTTGGTTGTGATACGACAAAAGAAAAAAGTAAATAGATAAAAAATTGCCAAGTATTGAGGCTGTCATTTTTGAAGTGAAAACGCCTATAGGCGCGTTAAGCACTTTTTGGGTGAACAAAAAAGAAAAAAAATGAGCTTTAAACAAAAAGTTCTTATTACAAAAATCAAGTTCTTCTTATAAATTAAACCTCATTAGAAAAGGCTGACGACAGTGTTTATTAATCCTTGATCATAAAAACTTCTTTAAATATTTCTAAAATAATAATCTAACAGTTCGACGATACAGTTCACAAGTTACTTAGTTTTCACTTCTACCGGTAGTGCCCAATTTTAATCCAAATGGTTCGTATCCAACTTCATGGCGCTGCGAGCGCGCGGCGAAAGCACGAACTAAACACTAACAATACCTTTCTCTCAATAGTGCTGCCACCCGCAAGAGAAAGCTTTCACGCGTCACACTTGAAAGCTCCAAAAAGTTCCGCTACTCGCCACCAGGCGGCTTGCGGAAACGTCCCGAAGCATTCGCTTATGATTTATGCATGTGTGCGTGACAGAGCGAGACCGCAACTAAAAAATAAAAAAGGAGTAAAATAGACAGCAGTATGTGCGTATACAAAGGCGTGGTTACGTGCATGCACGCGATTTTTTTTTATCGCAAAAATGGCCGGAACTTTACACTCATCGCGTTAGACCGTAAAGTCGTAAGTACATTAGACGCGCTGCAGGTTAAGTTTTAGCTGAACGCAATAAGGTCGAAAATTGCATATCTATTTTGATAGAATTGCGTTTCTTATGATGAGATACAGCGAAATAATTGGCGTCACAAGCGTCGCGGCGTCACTAGAAAGAGAAAACGTTACGTCGAAACGTTAACGTTGAAGCGGTAGCACCCGATGACCGTTAGAAGAAGGGGGACGGGGAGTTAGCAAATGTTGCCGTTAGAAAGAGACGTCGCGAAAAAAATATCTGAAAAAATCCGTTTTAGTGCGGTAAGGTGCGCGCCGCAATAGAAATTACAGAAACATGGGCGCGGTTTGAAAAAATATCAGGGGCGCCTGCGCCCTCGGTAAAAAGCCGGTGCGGAAGTAAAGGGGGAAAGAGACGTTGTTAGTGGGCATTAAGTGACGAGTTGCAGTGCCGCGGCGCGCCGCGAGCGGTCGCCACCGGCGCAACAAAAACAATACCGCTAATTATTGCGATTATCAAGCGAATACCGTTGCACGCGACGCGTTGGCTGCCGACACTCGGTTCGAGAAATAAAAATTTGAATTGTCGGTTTCAGTGCGCGGTGTGTTCTTTTTTTTTAGAAAATAGACTCGGCCAGTTACGTGTGGCAACTAGTGATGTTTGTTCGATATTCGTCATGGCAATGACGACGCATTTTCCCGCTCAAATTCGTATCCGAAAGAGTTCTGTGGTGTTTGCCCTACGAATTGAATAGTGAATGATAATGTTGACTAAGCTACTGTGAAAATTAGCGGCTGCACGACAAAAATATAATTTTCAGGAGCAAATAGAGAACGGGCGAAGCATGATGTATTTACGTAGGTAGGTGTGTTTGTCGAGTAATAAATTTGTTAACCACATACGTAGGTACGCCTATTTTTGATGCAGGAAAAACCATTACTTGATAAATAACTTTCAATTTTTTTTATATTTTGTGGGATTCAATTCTATCATGTCACTATCACCCTTATTTTCCATACCTTATACATTTTGCAAAAAATGCAACAAGTCACAAACAAAAATAATTATTGTGCCCAACGTCCTAATGACGAACAGCACAAAGTAATCTTGGACACAAACAAGTTTAATGGCAGTTATACTTTTTAATTTTTCATCAGCTGGCAAAGGCAATGTGAACATAAGTCCTGACAAATAAAAATCTAAGATTCTAAACGAGAAAACGAAAACGTTCCATTTTTGTTACATTACAAATAAAAATATTCCTGTTATCGCAAACACACTCGACTTTGTGCTATCTTAAGCGATAACCGGCGTCAGGTGAGTCTCGTCATTATCAAGGCTTAAAACCTGAGGAGATAAAAATATTTTAAACTTGAAGTAGATACACGTTTGTTGTATGTATGTATGTACTTAGTAGGTGTTTTTTCTGTTGCTGGCAATGACAGCAAATAGAAAAAATATTTAAAAATGTATACTTGTGTCCAAACTGGCCACGTGAGGCATTAAAAAAGTAGTTAAAACTCTAGAGTCCCTATTAGCAATTATGAAATTAGAATGATAAAAATAAATCCATTTTACGAATCGAATAAAACCTACACAAATTAAAAAAAATAATTAAACTCTACTAAAGGCCAACACAAGAAACAACTATGCTGAGACCTAAAAAATAGTACGTAGATATTTATTAATTTCACAACGTCAATGAGAATAGTTTTAAATTCAAATAAGATTCCAAGATAAAGCACGAGCAAAGAGCATCGATGACCATAAGTCCACAACGAAACAACTTAATTATTTTACAACTAAACATAATAATAATTATTGTGCCAGTGACAATCTGCATATTTCATGAGGCCGATAACTGACGTAAGGCATTTATGCTCATGTAAACGCACTAATTTATGTTCATGCAGATGAACTAAATTCAATTTGTTAAGTTTATCGCTTAATAAACGTTGCAATTTCCTGTTATGGATACATTGGAAGACTTATCAAGATTAAAATGTATTAGCCATCAAGGGATTTAATGTCGTTCATATCCTTTGCAATATTTAATTAACAATCTAATATAAATGAATTGGCATTTGCTCTGAACATCACGAAACTAGTTTTAGGCATTAATTTAGTTTTAATTGATATTAAAGTGTGGTTGTTAAAATATGAATAAGCGGTTTTGAACACTGAATAGGAAAAAATACTTCAAACTTGTTAATAATAGAGAAACGGGCTCTGTCATATTCGTATGACTAAGATGCCGAAGTAAAATATGAAAATAAATATCAGAAACTAATTAATGACAAAACTCAAAACTCTAAAATATCGCCAAGACCAATGACCAAAATAATGGATTCTCGACCAAAATGTATACTAAAATATGTTAATAAATTAAGCGTAACAACACCTGTGTATCCACGCACCACGCACTCCAACATTAAAGATAAATCATTCGAAAATACTGTCCACATAAAAAATCACGTTTCTAAAAAGATAAAAAACCAGTCGTATAAACATTAAACCGGTCAGTTGCCGTTAAATAGTCGTGGAATGCCTTCTATCGCCTCTGACCAATAGAAATTCGTAAATTTGAATTTTGAATTGCGAACGTGGGCCTGCGAGTGGGTGTGCCATCGACTAAAGTGTAAACGATGTTTGGTGTAGTGTAATATTTGATTCCGTTCGATATGCTTGTAAAACTCTCTGAGGAGTCAGAGGTGTGACATTGTAAATCATAATTTATATTTTTAGAGATTTACACTGGCAGTTGATTTTTTTTAAAACCAGCGCCTATCCAATTACATTTTTTTTAAATTTTAAGTTATTTCGAAGATGACCTCTATTGAAATGGTTTTCGTTTATCTATGGTATAACGTAATGTCATTTACATTGACAGTTCTCGATATTGTTTCAACGAAGAAACTTTCAGACATTGTATAAAATTAACTTTCTATTATTACCCATAAATTCTACTTTTGAACTTATAAATGGTATACAGTTATAGAAAGATAAACTATTCCAAATGTTTTCCGTGTGATTAACACTTCAGATAGAAATGTGCGCATCGATGTTGAGCGCCTATAACAACCAGCCATATTCATTGAGTCGTGAAAACGTCAATTAACAACATACACCAGTAAGAAGAGCCGATCCAACTGCTCGCCATATGTCGCGGTATGAAGTAACCCATTAGGCTAAAATGAAAGAGAATGATACAGAGCCTCTTTTATTAAAGTTTCAAGGCACATCACTTCGCATCCGCGTACTCACAAAGTCTAACACCACGCCAGTCGCCGCCACTATTGCATCGCCGAGCGTTTCAATCGGACACATGCGTTACGCGGCTCAACTACCGATGATGTCCCGTCTCTTTCTATTCTCAAGCGATGGTAGCGTCCTCTCGTTCCACGCGCACGATCACGGCACGTCTTCGTCGTCGTGGTTCGCTCGTCACATCCCTTGTACTATCGCATAGGAGCTAGATTGGCGCGTCGCATATTCAAAATAGGAACGTTAGTAATGGATGGCGTGGTGTACGGTGGGGTGGATGTGTGCGTGCGAGAGAGCCGGCGACCCTCCCCCGCGCGTCCGCCCCCGCTCGCCGACGACGCTGACCGAGCGAGTGGCGCGCGTTTACACAATCCGCTGGGTCGGAGCGCGGGCGATGCTCGCGTCGGCCGCGGAGCGTCTTCTAGTGACGACGATCGACGCGCGAACACGCATCGTCAATTGTTTTTTTTTTTTCTTAAAACTCATGCGAGTTCACCGCGCGCTAGCGGTTTCGGGACTTATAAGAAACGATGCCGATTTCCAATAAGACACTCAACGTGGAAAGACTTAGTGCGGAAGAAGCAGTGACAATAATAACACTTCGCCAAATAGAAGATGCAGCTGTTTCAACAAAATTTTAAAATAATAAAACCGTAGTAAAATAAATTTATAGTAACGATATTAGTGAAAAAAAATTGTGATTGTAACGACACTTGAGCTATAGTTAACAAAAATTGTTGCTGAAGTAGTCTCGAAATTCATGACATGTAACTTGAAGATTAACGTGCTGCCTACAGGAATAATAACGATTAGGCATACTAAAAAAAAAAATACTAATAATTATTAACCATAAAAAATACAAGACAAATTGGTGTGGAAGAGCAAAGTGATTTTCGAAAGTATTATTTACAAGAAAGACTGAAGATAGATAAAAAAAAATAGAAACACACGTCATAAAAAAATTTAATGTGACTGGGAATTTTCAAATTAAGTGACAAATAGTGCATCAGCTAATGAACATGGACACAAGAAGGCAATAATGCCAGTGCCCAGAAACAGAACCGATAGAACACCACTGCAAAACCACGATACACCACCAGCGTCTAAAATCACTGGTGAGTACATTTAAAAAATTATAAAAAAAGAAAAGATAATCGTTCCATAGACCACCAAAGAGCCGACGGAGATTTAAATATCAGAACGACGCTCGATTAATTTCGGATCCAAAAGTCAAGGAATCAAATAAAAATAAATCATAAAAGTGTGCAATGGATTAAAAACCAATAAAAAGTTAAATGTGGCAGTTTAAAGGAATCTTTGCCCCAGGACGATGTTTTTGTTCGTGCACTTTTTGCTAACGCGCTTTTTGCCTTTTTGCGGTATCTGAACAGAAAAAAATCGACGGTGTTTTTGTGAATTTATATGACAACCATAAAAACAGTTATCATGTCAAGTGGTACAATGTTTAGGATTTGTGTTGAATAAACAAAAAGGATAATTTTCTTAAACTCTATATATAAATGAGTGCTTAAATTATTGTCATACAAATGAAACCTTGACAAATCTTGTGAAGAAATGGACAAAGTGTCGGGATTTTGGACGCAAGCTCTATAATATTCATAATAAAATGAAAAGTGCCAAAATTTGTCGCGGACGCTACGAAATTCGTGACGAAACGCACAAAGTGCCGATTTTGTTATAGGTAACAAAAACCGAGTACAAATTGTGATAAAGTGTTCAAACTCTACCAAATCTTGGGCAAACAAATAAAATTCTATACAGAATTAGGCAGCTAGCAAAATATTCTTAGTAACGTATTAAAATCTTCATGAGATTAGAAGTGCAATTTTTCGTAGCGCTAATAAAATGTCCACAAAATTAGTTTGAAACTGCCCATCAATCCACCGGATTTTTGCCAAGCGTTGTATTGAAATAGCTATATCATACAGCACTTTATCAACGTGCTTGCCAACAGCAAAATGTTGGTGATAACAAGTAAAACAGTCACATGTTTTTATCTTGTTACTCCGATTTGAGCGCTCAAGCCCTTATCAGGTGAACAGACTGAAATAAAAATATACATCTTGACTACCCAACAATTTTATAAAAATTACTGAGTACTTCGATAGATTCATCATCATCAACCCGTATTGTGGCCCACTGCTGGGCACGGGTCTCCCCTCTCTTTCGTGAGGACGGTTAGGCCATAATCCACCACCTTCGATAGATTATTAACATCTAACCCCGGTGCGTTCAAGTCGAGAGTGCATAGGAGACTTCTAGGCAAGCGTGCTTCACTATTGGCCACATCATCGCTTCTCATCAGGTGAGATAGTGGACGAACGCTTGCAAATTAGGTAGAAAGAATAATCTTTTTCAAGTCTGATCTCTAACATTATTTTTTAATAGGCATTTATCAATACACAACGTGGCCTTACGTTATCTGCCGCCCTCTATCTGGTTTAACCTTTAAACCCGTTGTTTTCGCCAAAGGTGATTTCATGTATTTTCTATACATAGACGTTATGTAGACGATATAAATGCTAATTTTAAATGGCAAACGTCATTGATAGACACAACAAGTCATGTTTTGCTAGCAGTATGTTCAAATCGTACCTATTGTGGAGCCTTATCTGTGTTGCTAGGGTGCTCGGGACGGATAAAAATGTTTTCGTTTACATTAGGCCGTGTTGCCATAATTAACTTTTTTATTGTATTATCCAATTCGTATCAATGTTTTAATTTGTACTCTGTAATCAATTTTGTAGCTATGAAACATATACAAAGTTTGTGTTGGAATTTTGTTACATTCTCTCTGTTATTGTAGACCCTTTATTACAGACCAACTAACTTATTTCCAGAGTTGAAAAAAGGGAAAACTAATAGGCGCTAAACGTAACTTTACTTTAATTCTGTTGGCACAAACTATAACTACGAGTAAGAAATGAATGCCAGTTCTACCATCCCTTTTGTTTCCATAAGGCTTTAGACGGACAACAATTAAATTAGACAAGACTGTACTAAAAGTAGAGTATTTTGTAACAGAATTGGCACTATTTGTAAGATAGTGACACCCCATTTAACTCCTATTTAACTAAGCTAGCAAACAGTAAAAAACATCTTTTGTAGATAGATTTACAAATGACAATTTGCTCACCATGACCAACATATCATAACCTTTCTTCATACTTAAACCCAATGTCAAGTCTCATCTGGTTTTAGTTTCATTCTTCAACTTAGAGTTTTCAAAATTGAAATTTGTTGGATGACAGAACACATCTGTTAAAAGAACTTTTTGATATGATAAATAATCAGTCACGTAGTTTTTAAAGCCAAGATTACGATTAATATACGCTACATTGTTTAACAATACTCTTAGCGTCTTATTTACCATCAAGCTTAGGGCTATAAATTTAACCCGTGATCGTGTTGAGATGTTGTTTTTAACCCCGAAGCTAAGTTATTATTTCGTAATATTTATATTATTCTATTTATAACGTACAATTTCCTGTTTGCTATTTATGATGCAACACAGTGTCAGGCTCTGTGTATTTAATTAAGGTAATTATAGAGCCCAAATTAGCAGCTCGACGCGGCTCAGCACAAATATTGCGTGATATACAACAAAAAAAACTATTGACAAACTCTATATACAAATTTGTCCCAATGGCAGCGTTTCTTGGGTTAAATTTAAGTTGTCGCTATAATGACGAGTGTCACTACCAAACTACAGTTTCTAATTACACTATGAACCTCATGTCATTTGTAATAGGCCGATTAACTAAAGTGGATTTTCGTAGAAGTTTTTACAAAATGCAATTATAAACTAATTAAATAAGACGTTTTAATAATGTCAAATGATTATATTATCAATTCTTTAGAGATTATTGCGAGCATTGCAAAAATATTTAACTTCACCATATTTGGATAAAATAATGTTATTGAGACTAAGAGTGATTCGGGATTTTTGAACTGGTAACTTTTTGGAACAAAATAAAATTAATCTTATAGTTGTTTTGTGTATGATAATTAAGAAATTTCATATCAAATGTTCCTTGACAAAGCCTTACACAGCAATCAATTTATAATATCAATAACTATATTTAACTTTTTTTTTCAAGATAACTTTGAATTGTATTGAACACGTATAAAATAAAACCGAAGGACATTCCTTGTTATTAATTTAATTTAGCCTGAAGCGACGGCAGGATCGTTAGTCAGAAAGTGCGGACTGGGTTCGAACCCTGACAGCTAATTATTATTTATTGGCATCTTATCCCTATCCTCAGGGATATAGGAAGTCATACGGAATACTAATCTAGACCTGTAGTTGAATAATTATTATCGATAATATATTTCATCAGCATTTCTATTAACTGAATTAAAGCTCACTTGTATTCACACAGAGTAGTTTTTGCACTATCCAAGCATGAAAGATTACCAGATTTGTGAATCGTTATTAAAAAATAAAAGCTCAATGGACGGCAATATTAAAGCTATATTATTTTCTTCATCATTGTCTATTATCTGTGTTTCCTTTTCTAGAAAGCTATTCCTTTGCGTATCTGTAATTAGCATAGTTCTTGTCAATGTCCTTTTAGAACTCAAGATACCTTCTAGCATTTCGTGGATAAACATCTGTACTAACGTTTTTGTAGTTTCATCTTCGTTTGATTTCATGTTTGCTTTTGTTTTGTAATCTCCTTTCCTCTGTGTCGTATTTAAATCCTGGTAGCTACCTAATTAACGTGTGCATTTTATTACTTTCCAACAATTTTAAGTGTCCACGATAAAGGTGCTTTCTCTGTCACTTCATAAATTTCGTTTTATAACCAACTCGTCACGTCAAATACACTCACGGTGGAATTTATTCTACGTGAGTTGTTTGGCCGTCCGCCATTTTGGATGCAGTTAAAAATATTTCACTGTCAGTTTACGAGCTAAATGTTTGTGTGTAATTGTTATCTAGTTTGTTGATTTGATTAGTTTCAGCTTCAAATAGTTTCATCAGTTCGTTTTATTGGTCTTGATTGTGGTATTAATCTTGGGTATTACTGTTTGGGTATCACTTCTCTTTATTTCAAATGTTATCGTTTTTGTATCTTCAATGTCAGTGTCACAGTACCAGTGTAGGTAAAAATAAATGAAGTAACATGTTTGATTTGTATCGACATTTTCGCGTGTAAATTTAATTATGGCATAGAACTAGTCAAAATACTGGTCATATGCGAGTCTATGTACTTTAAAAAATATCAATTTAACGTAACTAACTAAGATGGTGCAGTGACCCAAAGTAAGTTTGGATCTCTGATAATGAAAAAAAAAAAAAAAAAAACAATAACTAAATTAACCATACTAAGTTCAAATGACTAAAACTATGTGTACTGCTAAATTGATTCAAGACAATTATGCGTGGCTATTTAAGTAAACAGGAAAGCTGACGTCATATCAATCACGTTTAATTAATACACGATTATTTCAATAGCCGTGCCTGGCCATGGGACAATGACACACCCAGTAGAGTAGTTGACAAACACAAAATAAAATATGAAAAATGTTACTTGAAAAGGCTAAAACGAAGCACCTGGTTCTCGCACTAGGTTCAAAACTCATATCATAAGACCCAGGACTATTTCGCCGGATTTACATGATGCTTCGATTAAGTCTTCAAAAATTATTGCTAATTTGATTATGCGTGAGTTGTGTTACGGTGTTTGTGTGTATGTGTCTTATCTCAGTGTATTGCAGCGAAAATAATCACTGAGTGGGCGATACAGTCAACAAAGTCGGTAACAGGATGAGTCAACAGCATCTCTGTAAAGCTATTTATTATTATGATGATGATATTTCAAGGCCAGCTGCAATAGAGTTCTTGAATGCACGCCATTTTGTATTTTATATACACTTAAATGTCAACTTCATTGAGTCATATTTCTTTTGCATCTGTGTAGCAGAATCATGACCGAGGTCAATTAATACTGCAGGTGATTAATTGGGTTTTAAAATGTTTGTTAATCTATCTGAGCTTTCGCGTGCTTCTGAGGGTTCGTTAACCGTTGCACCTGGCTGATTTTATGTTATCATATAATCATGTCAGAGTCCCTGACAGACACTGACATCAGATAACGCTACCATCTCATCTCATCAATTCTAATTTTTCCAATTGCAATTCCTTTCGGAAATTCTTCAGAACTTTGAAACTAAAGAATTAAAAATTTGCACGGCGTGGTCATAGGAGCTTATCAAAAAGATTTTTCGAAATTCAATCTTTATACCTTTCGAAAGGAATGCATATGGGCATGGATAAGCGTATGGTAAAACTTCGAAGAAACTCCTGGCCTAAAATTTCTGATATCCAACGGAGTGAAAATGGGCATGAAATATTACGTGGTGAAGCTTGGAAGAAGCTCATAGATTAAATCATCTGATCGCAAATGGAAGGAAAAAAAGCATTAAAAATATTGTAACGGTAAAGCTTGGGAGAGTCCCAAAACTCACCTCTAATTACCCCCTGCTTGATTGTAGTAGGATTAAAACGTGGTAGGTATAATTACGGCTTGTTACATCTCAAAGAATTTATTACAAAATAACATCTAGCAATCAGACCAGGCATAAAATTGCGAAAAATTCTACCACATTACCTACAGCAATCGCTTCGCCGGCAAATGACCACAAAATATTGACTTGCAATGGCCAATAACACTAATAGTATGGTGGTAGTTAGTAATGGCATGGTAGTATATGGTATTAGTAGCTGTGGCTATAGTTAGAACGACGTTGACCAGGGTAATTTGTACAAGTACTGGCTGCTGTGAGTGCTTCTTGGATGTTAACTTCTGTTTTTTACTTATTTTACCAATACCGTATCATTAGCAGTTCAGTAGTAAGTGACACGTAACATTACTTATCAGACGCTCCATCTTAAAATTTATATTTATGATGATTGGGTTAACGTTCCACGAAATCTTTATATCCCTTCTTTATGGACTGTTCCAACGATATGAGCAGGTTATTCATCTGATTGTAAGCCCACATAGAGTTGTAGCACTATCCAGAACTTTGTATTGCAATTTTTTAGTGCGCTGTCTTTTCATGTTGTTCTTAAGTTGCCAAGCCCAAAATATTTGCTTCGTTATTCATGTCACAGACAACATGAAACGATGTTAGATTATTTCATTCAGACTTGTCTCATTCGTTTGTTTGATTTCCTTTCCGAAAATAAATACCATTATTCATTTGCTTACCCTCGATTCAATTTGCACAGCTCGAATCTTGTTTGTGTTTACAGCTCGCCAAAGTTTTGCCAAAACACCAATTCGTCTTTCATGCATCGATCCGACAACTGCCCACATTTCGTCAGGGATAGGGTTGGCTTTGGGTTACTGCTTAAAATATTTTCTTCGGTAAATTTCAGTAATTTCACCTTGACTAAAATTGTTATTAAAAATATGATCAATCAATCATGCATTAGTAAATCTTCGTTCGCAAAGTGTGATTGTGGGGTTCCAACAGATCAGCGTCCCCAATGGCACACATTTGGATGGGTGGGCGATTGGCATAAGATGAGTCAAAATCATAGTCAAAGAGGTAAACGATCCCACAAAACAATTGAATGTTTCATTTGAATCTTGGAGCATTGTCCACCTCTTGTCTATGAAAAACAAAAAGTTTGTTTGTCGAATGAGGTATCGCTGGCCTCTGATGATAGAGTTCGTCTATGGATTGGACTGTCATGTCAGTGCAAATGGCACATTACTAACGACAGGGTCACCGCCACTGCCCTTAATTAACCAAGCCAACAATAATTCTATTAGAACAATGAGAAATCTGTCAACTGTCAACCCTATTGCGATATAATACAAGCAGATAGGTAAACACGCTTGCAGTTGGCAGTGAGTCAGCATCGGTCAGCGCTGAGAATAGAAATAAATGACACCGCCTGACTCGGTGTTCAAGTAATGATGCTACTGGAGTTTTCTATAGGCTCTACTAGCTCATGAACTATCCTCCTGATGCGATCGTTGGAGTTTTAGCGTGAAACAAAAATGGGACGATGATGATTTTGTTTTTCAAGTATTACTTTTTTTACGCACGCTTGACTTGGGGAGTAAGCTGGTGAATGCGTTATAAAAAATGTGATCCGGCGAGGCGAACTGAAGTTGAGAGGGAGATATAAGTTACTGACCATAGAAAGAGAGAGTTACGTTTTGTATATTTTGTATTTTTTTTTTTTACTTTAAATTTTACTTCTACTTTGTGCCCCCAGCAAACATTAAGTTTTTTTTCTTATTACCTTGTCCTTTTTTTTGTTTTTATGTGTAATTTTTACAATTATTTAAAGCGTTAAACGTGCACGAGTGTAAAACCCATAAACGTGTATATTTGTGTTCTCTTCAAAACTACTAAGTAGGAGATTCCAGTAAAGTATGATCTGATCACCATTTTACAGAATCGTGACGTTGACTGCAACTTCACTAGACTACCTACTGACTGCAAATATGATAATTTCTGACTGACTCATAAAATGCACAAAACGTACGAAGCCAAAACCTATTAAAAAAGTATGACATATCCCTATCGTGCTGGTTAGCATTTAACAAGTGAATATATAAATCAGTTAGGTACGTTCAATCCTGTGGCTTATTCATAAAAACCTAAGTGAGTTGTAGAATCATTAGTGTTATTTTTAAGGAGAATAAACTTTTCTACATTGGTTTTTTTTTCTGTAAAATTTCAATCGGCTTTGCTATTAATGATGGCAACCTTATTTTATGGCAGCCATATTATGGTACTCATTATTTTAATTATAATAAACCTTGTGAGCATTTTATAGTCATAAACGTATTCATAATTAATTAATGTCTTAGTGTTATAATATCATAGTGATATATTGAATAATTTGTAGGTAATTCTGCATTTGATTTACTTTTTTTGAGTGTGTAGTGGACTCTCTGTCTTCTAATGTTTTCTAGATGTCTGTAAGTACATAGTACCAACCTTAATTTCCATACTATCAAAAACTTAAAAATAAATAAAAATCTTATTGAATAATCAACAGAATCAATATAAATGAACGGGCCCATTTGTTTAGTTTATAAAAACGTCATTGTTAAGGGCACATTGCAAATTTCAATAGTTAAAGCCTGTATTTAGATATTCGTTAAGGCCCTTCTATTCCCGACTTTTTACTATCTACTCCAAAAACAGTTCAACGTCCGTGGCTAATGTTCGTGTATAAATCAAATAACAAGGCCATACCTTTTCACTTTGTTTTATTACGAGTCACAATACAATGAACTTTCTTACAAATAAAAAACACTGATAAATCTGATAAACTGCACAAAAAGGCACTGTGCATTATCATTCATTCAATAACCACAGTCTATAAAGTTAAAAATACATATTTTTTTAATTCCGCAAAAGGTTAGATGTCAGATGGTTTGACAGGCAATTAAACAAAGACGTTGGTTCCCGAGTGCATTGTCGAAATAGAAATATTTTATTATTTATTGCTTTGAGAATCGTGTTTCTTTAGGAATCCAAGGGCGATCGTGACACTTACAAATGATTTTGAGTTCATTATTAATTTATTTGTGGAGGCAACGTACCTTAACACCGTGTTAGAAAAAAAAGTGGCCGACTGAATATTAAGTAATTAAATTTCAAAGGATTTAATAAATATCATCTGTTGTAATTAAAAAAGTAGGATATCTGATGATAATTATCATGTTCTTACAAATATAGGTAGATAAAAATTATTGATTCGCTTATCGATCGCTAGAATCGTTTTAAAGAGCGCGTATTTATTGAGGCCCACATAATTTTATTGCACCATGTTAAACAGTAGACATTTAAACATATTTTTATTTTTTTATTTGACAAGACAAGCAATAAAGTCAGAAATCATCGGTAAAGGTATTTTTATATATTTTAAGCACAATACCTGATATCATAATGAGTTCTATTAAAAGTCGACCGTCATTTCACTATAACATTTCATGGACAAAATATAAAAACCAACAATCTCTAGTAGTAATTTAAAAAAAATTTATTAAAAAACGAAGAATTTTTTTTCAATAACCTATACTGTCACACTGCTGGGCAAAGGTCTCCCTCATCTCCTTCCATATGCCGCGAAGAAGAAATATTTTAATATAATTAATATGTATTGTAACTATAGTAAACTTACTATAATAATACTACACAATATGGCGACAACGAATAATAACACATTATTAGTGATTAAACAACGCGACAAAAAACAATGAACACTAAATTATATGCATTCAATTAGTTTTATTCATTTCGCTAAATGCCAGCGTATATAATTTGTTTGAAGTTATTTGACAAGAGCCTTTTGGTAACTTTCGCCGTGCATTCTCCGCTGTCAAAACAATGTTTGACATCGTAAAGTAACAAGCAATTCATTACTGTCTTGGTAACAATAGCTTAGAAATCCATAGCCCACTGCCACAGATAATGCAATAGTCCTTACCACTGCAGTACAATGGGCACAATCACATTGAGTGAGCGGTTTTATTTGACAACTCGAAATTGTAGACTATTGTCATTTAATTTTCTTCAATCGCATTGCGTCTTCGAGTGTTCTTTTTATGAAATGCAGTTGTTTTTTTTTTGTGCATTTCGTGGTTTTGCTTTATTTGTTGGTTTTTGGCTTCGTACGATTTGTGCATTTAGCTAGTGTATTAATAAATGTTAGAAAAAAAAAACAATGACGTGGCATTTTTATTTTGCCGCCAACACTAATGTTTTCTTCTTTTGTTTCTTTGTGAGCGCTTTTTTCTTTTAAAAGTCTAGAGTATGGAGTTAATCGGCGTATCGATTTACCAGTTAGCTATTTCAGCCATATTGCGGTTCTTTCTACGAAGTCAAGTGGCAACGTGATACTTTTGTAAATTTTTAAGATACAATGTTGCGTTGTGGGTTCAAGGCGAGTGGGATCGGGTTACTCAACATGTTGTTATGGCAAATGTCGGAGTTGATGAGGAGAAAAATAACATGATCGAGAATATTCAAGAACATTCGACACCTTCGAACGAAAATGATGAAAGATTACAGAATCGGAACGTTGAACTATAAATGCATCGACAATTTACAAGAAGGTTTAAATGGATACAGGTTGACCTAATAACGACTTGTTAAATATGCAGACACAAACACCAAATTAAAAAAAAGCAGTAATAATAAAAAAAAATTACGTTCAGTTTAACATCTAAATTTAAAAAAAAAACTGCTCTAGCGTTGCTAGTCTGTCTAATAAACTTACAAAATTACATTATATTACATTTACAATTCTGCCACAAAAAATAAACTAATTTAAAATTTCTAACGCGTTTGTTCACGCATGCAACACTGTTACCAGCGAACACCGTGAGTTAACCCTTCAAAAGTCGATGCAAATTTTGCGCACACATAAATAATGTATGGGCCCCCGATATCGTCCACGATAACTCGCCTTAGACAAAGATGGATGGTTAAATAAGATTCGTTGACACCTTCGTGCGATAAAATTTAATAAATCATCTGTCGTGCCTGGATTATTTTAGTACCTAATTGGACGTTGGCATTTTTGAAAGCAACGTACTGATTGGCGGCCTTTGTTTTTGAATAATGAATGCATTCACATTTATATTATGTGAAAATAACAAATGAACAATACGTTTTTACTTACCCCATTATTCATAAAAAGTTATCTGCCGTTTAATAAAATTGCGCACCACAATATTGTACTGCGCAGTATTAAGTGACGTTTGATTTTTTTTTTATTTATCTCATTTTTTTACAGTTTTATACAATTTTATTCTCATTTCAAATACTCTGAATGTTTTCATAACAAAATAATTTTTACTGCAGCATGATAAACGCTTAAAATTTCATATAAATAAAGATAAAGTATCAAAGTACGCCACCCACCCTACTATCGAAAAATGTTTTTTACTGTCCATCCAAAGGTTGTCTGGAAGAAATTGCTTTCAGCGATAAGGCCGCCCATTGTACTACCCTTGTTCACCTATTGTACTTTTTTTGTATTGTGTTTATTTTTGTTTCTGAAGTACAATAAAGAGTTTTCTATTCTATTCTATAAATTGTTAATGTCATATTTAAGAATATTACACTGCACGACAAAGAAAAACTGGAAGATAAATCGGTTCTACAGAAGTTATTATGAGTCACCTCGTGTATTTTTCTTTCGTTACTCGAACTTTTATAACGAAAACCATAACGAACAGTTACAAATCACAATCAGGTGAGAGAGAGGCCAAACGCAAACCTACTTATAATAAAAAAAAAAAACAAATTTCAACGTAGATCAAAAACCTGCGATTTCTAGAAACAAATCCACCAATAGATGTATTCTTGGCCCGATAATTGCGACTCCAGTTGCAAAACCGGTCGATTTGATGATATCAGAAACCAGTACCAGTTTTATAAAAAACGCCGTTCCTAAAAGCACCGTTAAATTGTGACCTCTACGAAGTTTTATGCACTTGCTTACTTGTCAGCAGAAATGCAATTTTACAATAATAACAGTAAAGAGTAAATTTAATCGCATCGTATAGACGTCGGACTGGTGGTAGTAAACTGCGATGCTGTTGCCACTATAAAACTGTTACTGCTTTGTATTTTCAAATAGATACCACCGATAATCACGGCATCCGGTGCTTCTTGAACATCGTTGTTAATAAATATTCCATTTTTATATGAATTATCTTGTTCTCTGGCATTATGTCTTTCGTTTATGCTTGTAATTGGTTGTGAAAACATTGTGTAGTGAAATATACGCGTAAACTGTATTGTGTAGTAATGGATTAGTTTATTGGGAGAGTTTACGGCGCGTCGAAATAGATTGCGTATTATACTCATTCGAATGCTTTATAGAGACAATGTAAGATTTGTAGAAAAGTGGGAAAAGCTATAATAGATTTTATTCGAGGGCAATGGAACGGCATTTTGGAGGTCTTAGATTCAATTCCTGCGTCGTACTCGAACATTTATTTTCCCAAATTTAACAAAAGTGGAAAAATAGAAGGAGTCACCAAATTCCCCACGTTTCTACCCGCAATAGTGTTAAGGACCCTTAACAAGGGTGTTGGAAATTCGAGCACTAACCTCTTTACTCCGAATAAACACGTTAGATTAACCCGATAAGGTTTATAAATTCAAGCAGTAAACACTTGTATCGCGTTTAATTTAGAAATAACATTATTTTTGTAAAGTATTAATGTATAATTCATTGTTTGTTTCAGATGTGGGCGTGGCTGACATAGATTTTTAAGGTAAAGACATATTTTATATTTATGACAATGTTGTGTATTAACTGATTTATTTTTATGTGTATAAACTTGTAATGTTCTAAAAATGTGTTGGAGATTCGTAACTACAATTTTTTTAAAGCCAACTTTAACAACAACAGATAAATATAAAAATAAAACAATAATTATTACGGTAAATTCCCAATACATTTAGTTGACAGACAAATTTCGGCGTTTTTAGGTTATAAAATATCAAAACGCATTCAGCTTTACTTCACAAATAAGTACGTATCTTGAACACAATATCTATTTCTTAATTTCGTCGTTCAATCGAGTGCGCTGCTGGCGTAGTCTGAAAAGTATTTGCCTACTTTGCAGCCGTGTTTCGGACCTGGGTTCGAATCCCGTCGCGGGTGAATTTATTTGGCCTTGTCGAAGCTGCGTACGCGCACCCAGCGAGTACCGTAGTCAAATCAAGGCCTACAGTAAAGAGTCTCCACGGTCACGGTAAGAATGTCATGTCTTCCCGTATTACCAAGGACACCAACAAAATAAAAAAAAAAATTTTAGAAACTTTAACTATCACTTTACCATTATTGTGCCTTTTGGGGAGATTGTACTCGTAGCGCATTTTAAGTAACTTGAACCTCTTTTTAAGTAAAAAAAAAAACAAACACTCAATTGATTCCACTCCTATTCTACTATTACAAACTAGGATTTCTTCATTTTCAGTTATTAACGTCTGGTTGTATAAAAAAAAACGGCCAACAATAAAAATTCAGAGCAGATCGATCATGAACACGTTCACCTTTTTTCTTTTAAATTTTTTGTTAAATTATTGATTACGAGATCTGGTCATAGGCAAAGATCTTATTAGAAGTATAAGGTCTTTGGTTATAGGTCAAAGCGTTAACATAATCGATTAATATTCATCAGATAATATCAAAAAAGTTGCTCTTTATTGACCCCTGTTTATTGGCAAAACACATGTTTCTTGCTTATTGCTGTTGTTATCAGCAAAACCACTTGGCATCTATTCATTTATCAGTAAGTACATTCAATGTCAAATATTGGGTATAGGTATTACCGATAGCAGTATCCTTCAAAAAGAAAGTATCGATAACGGATTGATCGATGGATTGCAAAAGGCGAAACTTATCGAATAATATATTTTTATCTGTGAAATTTCTCCTTGGCGTACCGAAAACACGACGAGTACTCCGATTATGTCATTTTAACAAGTTTGACATCGACCTGTCAAATTTATTTACCACAGCCGCCATCTGTAGCGGGTTTTGTAATAATGTCTTCACTTTGCATTAATTTAGAAAACAGTGGGTTATATTTTTATCATCAAAGCATTGTGGTAATGATTAATGAAAAAATCTTGATAATGATAAATATTATAAGCAACAAACGGAAATGGAGAAATTGTTATGCAGGACTAAGTACAGTCATTATTTTTAACGTCATAACATATTTTTAATATATTATAGACCACAACATAATGCAGTAATAATTCATTCCTTACAATGTTTCGGCTATTATTCAGCTATTTCTTTGTGTCGGCCGTTCTAACCCTTCGCCGACATACGGTGTCTTCAATACCCTTAACTTTCACATCCTTCCTGTTTTAAATGTATTCATAACGCGGCAAAAAACTCTAATGCGTATCATTCGACGGGCTGTAGACAAAAGGCCACGCTCTATTGTGGGGCTAAATGATTTTTTGTTCGTTTCCGAAATTGGATCAGAAGATGCGACCGATAGTTGTTTGCTTTGTTCGAAAGTATCACTTTCGGATTTTAACCGACGTGCTTGAGAATTACTGTCTACTAGCTGTTGCACGCGGCTCTGTTTGCGGTGGTATGTATTTGGTTTTACACCGATATTAGAAGACAGTTTCCCTCCAAATCTCGGAAAAACAATTGTTTATGAATACCTCCAGTTATTTTCTACATGTTATGTTGGATAATACGTTCCAAAAATTATATTAAGTCAACTTTAATTCTACCATACTGTAATAATCATATTGCAAAAATTAACAGGCTTCCAGAGCAAATCACTTAAAATAAGCTATTGAATAATAATACAATATTTTTAAGTTTCCTAGACATTTTTAATACATCTTCGATGTACACGGTTCGTGTTCTTGTCTGCTTCATTATACTTATAGACATAGCTTCAAAGGAAGATCGTTAAGATTTCCCAATCGTTAAATCTCGCTTCTTATAAATGCAAAAGATTAAAATCTTGAGTAAAATTAATAGTATGCAGTGCCGATACGCCTACGCTTCCAGTCATGTCATTATATTATTTAAACCACTAGATTTTTCATACTGTATCGTAAAATGTCATCTAATCTTAATACTTATGGCAAAAGAGCTAAGCTCTTAAGCTCAAGTGTGAAATCAACATGTTTTACAACCCGAGAGAATCGATTTTACGACTGGAGTAAATCACCTCGTTAACTAAAAATACTTGAATACATTTAAGGCGCATCTTACAAACCACCACGCCATTGTGACGCACCCTTATCTTCACACAATGCAGCTACCGTGCATTAAAACCAACGACAACGCATCTATGCTACTTTGAATAACGCATCCCATTGTCAATATTATAAATATTATGCTAATAGGGAAAGAATTTTTGACTCCGGTCTTGGAGACCAGGTGTCGCGTTCAAAGGGTTACAGGCGAGATTCAAATGTCTTGCTCCCCTATTTGAATGCAATCATTTATTAAGATTTAACCCTATTGTTTAGCTCGTTATTTCCCATACGTGTGCATGGATGTGTTGTAATTTATGTGAGAAGAATGCTAGTGATATATTTTTTTAATTTTCTAATGCTTTTACGGTTGAATCGCACTTTCTAAGACGGTTCAGTGGTCATAAATTTAGGATTACCGTGCACTGAAACGAGTCTCACGACTACGGGTTGACATTACAATATATGAAATATAGTTTTTGGTGTTGCCAGGTATGGGTATGAATATTAATGAGCAGATGTTTAGAATAAAAGGGTTATGGGTTAGATAAATAGAAGCTATTACACAATGATAGTTCTGTATCAATGCTTTTAGAAATAGCCTTCCTAAATTGTATTTGTTCAATTTTGAGGGAAATTATGTTGCAGAGAAATTGGTATTGAATTTATTGTCATTTAGAAGTCAGGCATATTATTATATAATAACATTTTGCATAACATAAAAATAACAGAATCCATTGCAATGTGAAATTCACTGTTTGGTATTTATTAATCTGATTTAAAAACAGAATAGAAGAAAATTATGATGATGATGATGGAAGAGATCGCTCCGAGCGATAAGACCGCCCATTGTGACACTAATTGTAAAACTTGTTTTGTTCTAGTTTTTAAGTTTTCTTTGTTCTGTGGTGTTTCAATAAAGAGTCTATCTATCTATCCATCTAATAGATAATAATATGTATTATATATTTATCTTTATTAAAATATAATGAGCTAAAAAACTGGATGGCCTGTAGTAGGCACGTCATCATAGAATATTTGCTTCTAATATCGATAACTCCCAACGAAATTCCGGGTAGAACAACTATAGCTAAAAAAGACTTAAACACATTCTCACTAAAATGTAAAATTCAAAGTCCTGCCAACGCGTACGTACAGCGCGTATTAAAAACAAGCACACAGATGGTCGAACACAGCTGGTCTCACTATTCTTATGCAAAACAGAACTTCGTTTGACTAGAAATAATAGTGTGGTACCACTGTATAGTGTACTGTGTGTGCGTTGAAGGAACGTGTATGTGTACATTTGAGAATTGGTCCATTTTGAGAATTGGTATATTTGAGAATTGTCCATTTTGAGAATTGGTACATTAGAGAATTGTCCATTATGAGAATTGGTCCTTTTGAAACTCATATGCCATTTTGAGAATTGCCTAAACCGAATATACTAGAAGGTGAATTCTTATAATTTAGCTTTGTTCAACGTTTGGTTACAGTCATTACGATAGAGTCACATTGCCGTAGCGTGTCATGTTGAATTGCCAATAATTCAGGAGAAGACCTTTTGGCACTCATGAGATTGAGTGTAGAGAGGGATAGGAACTGCATTTTGTCATATTTTGGCTTTAGAATGCTGGCGCAGGATGTTTTATTAAATGTGACATTTGTTTCAAAACAATATTTTATTTTATATTTTAAATCTTGTTGTTTTGGGTTAAAATCCAAAATATAGAAACATCTAATCACAAGGTCGGGTACAGGGGCAGTTTTCCCAACAACCGGTTTGCACCGTTAAACCTCGGGTTAAACAACTAACTTAAAATAAAATGTACCTACGTTATAGTTAATTACTATAGGTAAATGGATACCATAGCTCATTCCATTCACCTCTAGTCAGCCTTGGTCTATCAAACAAAAGGACATTTGATTTACATTTCTAGTGATAATCAATACTTATAATTACACAGTAAAGGACAGTAGTTGCGCCGTTATAAGCCTACCGGGCTTTGGTGAAAAACTATTTATTTTGTATTATATAATATATATAATAAAAAATATTGCACCATGAACGAAGTCGCGGTTAACAGCTAGTAACAAATATATGATAAAGTTTGTAAAACATATCGTTGTCTTTCTTTACCGATTTATTATTATTATTATGACCTAAGGAGTTAATAGGATGACTCCAGACCGCCTAGTGCAGAATGAAGGAATTTTAAATATTTAAAACACATTTAGGTATATTAGTGAACTTTTTAATCGTACATGCAGTAATGGTTCATTTAGATAAACATGTGTTAAATGAACTCAGTTTAATGAAAACGGTTCGTTAACATTATAATCGCGAAGTCGTTAATAATTTATGGCAGTTATAAAGATGGAAGCGGGCGTTACTTCGCGGCTGTTTGTTAACTGTTATGTTTATATTAATTACATCATTGCAAAAGATATTTTGATATTTTATAGATGGCAACAAGTGACATGTGAATGCTTCGTTAGCAATTCCTTGTCAGAACGTTCGGTTTTTTTCTACTGTACGAAATGAGAAAGGTCGGTTAACTCGTGGGTTAACAACTTCGATCAGTAGGGCCCTAGTAACGGAATATATTATAGTTGCCTTTTTAATTAGGTTTTTCTTTTGATAGTGTAAGAAAAATATTGGCCATTAATTTTAAAATGCATGGAATTCTGAAAATTATTTTTCGAAATGAAGTTTTAAACATTAATAGTAATATACCATACATCGTACGTGTTTAATTTAAATTAAACACTTATTAAGTATGCTTTTTTTTCGTAAAGAAGTATTTTTTTACGAAAACGAATACTTATTGATTTTTAGTTACTACAGTAACTAATATCTTTATTGCAAATCAATATAAATCAGCAGTATATTGCAATATTTACGCGACTGCTTCAAAAATTTATATATCAAGGTATGATCTTTGTTTAACTAAAATGTTTGTATGTCAAACTGCTCATCTTTCGTAGAAAAATAAATATTTTCTTTTTACCTCCAGTAACGTCACGTCATGAAATCAGAATGCGGAAAACGCGGAACAAACGCTATCATACTTGTTGACATGTTTCAAACTTCGGTTTTCCCGTTTTTCGAATCTATTTTGTCTCGCTGAAGTTTAGCATTATCAATTTATACCTAAATAGTGACTACGTTTTTTCATAACAAGTAGCCTCCCGCGGTTACACCCGCTTTAACTATTATCCCACACGAACCATGAATTTTTACTGGTAAAAAATATTGGTCTATTCCAGGATCAAATGTATCTGGGAATATTAGATTTCATCAAAATCCGTTTAGCTGTTCCGGCGTGAAGAGATGACAAACATACAAACTTTCGAATTTATAATGTTAGTAAGATTTTAACAAAGAAATCGAGCTATAGACAAAAATAAAATATACTATAGAACAGTTAGTTCTTACAATAGATTTACCGTTATACATGTATCATACATAATTACTAAAACGAGAAATACCAAATCCACCGATGACTAACTGATGACTAAGAGAAGGATAAAGTAAAGGAAAAATAATAAAATATGAATTATCATAAAATATATAATCATCAGAAATGTGTTCAAATTACTGAGGTAGGTATATCCTCGTCGTTCAATTTTGCAAACTCTCTCGCATTAAGGACGTCCTTTTTTGGAGTACTCTTAGCATTACAGTGCCGCGTTTTCGTGTTTTTGGTACTTTTTGTGCTACAATGATCCGTTTTCGTGTACTTGGTGGATACTTTTTTGCACAACAGTCTCCTGTTTTCGTGTGCTAGATACTTTTTGAAGGACAGTCTTCTGTTTTCGTGTTATTAAAAACTATTATGAACTACATTCTCCTATTTTAGTATTCCTAATACTTTCTGTATTACAGTCGCCTCTTTTCGTGTTCATGTCATAGTCCTTTTTCTTCTTTTTTTAGTATTCTTTAAACTTTTTTATTTAGTATCTCTAATTTTCGTAATCTTAATACCTACTTTTTAGCGGTGGTAGCCTAGTGGGAGAACGTCTGCCTTCCATTCAGAAGGTCGTGAGTTCAAATTCCAGTGCAGGCACGTACCAATGTGTTTCTGTAAAACATATGTACGTAATTATCACTCGCTTTTCGGTGAAGGAAAACATCGTGAGGAAACCCACATACCTACCCGAGAATTACTTCGGAGGTAGCTATGTTATCCACCAATCCGGACTGGGCCCCCGTGGTGGATTATGGCCTAACCCTCCTCACGAAAGTGAGGAGAGACCCGTGCACAGCAGTGGGACGTTATGGGTTGATGATGATGATGAATACCTACTTTTTGGATTGCAATGTTCCGTTTTCGTGTACTGAGTAAATACTTTTTGGCATTACGGTCTCAATTATCCATTCTCTGTAGTCTCCATGTTTAGTGTCGTCACAACAATTTTGCATTAAAATCCTTAACTATAGTGTGGCTAGCAACTACGCAGCCGTTCGCATAAAATTAGTTCCTTTACAAGTGCTTTCTCCCTTCTCGCGGTTCACGTGTCCGTTTAATTTGGTTGCTTCCTCAATAAAGTTTTATAGGCGATAATCAAAGGAGTGGGACCACACAGCCGCGATGCAATTTACGTGTTTTGCCTTTTAATGGACTTACCCATTTTGGTTTGGGAGTTAACTTTACCTATCTCTCTGTTATTTATTGGTTTAGTTTGGATTTTATTTAAGAGCGTTGGGTTTTTTTTTTATTGTGGAGATATTGTCTAGAGTGTACACAGACCGCATCCAGAGAATGGTATTCTAGAACATTTTGGTCATAGTGTAATTTGGTCACACGATGTATTGCATAGAAATAAATATTAATATTTAGTGTAAATTGGTCACGTCCCATCTGATCAAATCAAATCAAAACACTCATCATTTATTTTTGCGAACATAAAGGATACAGTATGTGATATAAATAGAAATTGTCCTATTACATTCTGATCCATGTCCAGATTGGAAAAATAAACACATTAAAAATTTTGAATAAATGTATCGTTACAAAATTTAAAAGTTAATGTACTTATTATATAAATAAAGTTATAATACAAATAAGAATTTTAAAACTATCGCAAAAAATTCAATATTAATTAAAGGTGAATATAAAAGGAAGAGCTTTGCAGTTCATTATCCGCCCCAACTATTTTTACTACACCTTATTTGATTAAACTTTTAACACGCAGACAGGTTACATATTTATGATAATTTGGGTGTGATGTTTTCGTCGACTCACCGGTACTAATGAGACCGATTTAGCAGTTTTGTACGCTCAAAACCGGTTTAGCCACATCTTATTATTTTAAAAATAAATAATCTTATGGCCAATACTACACTGATTGAGAAAAACAAGGAAAATACTTGGGAAAACTTCGACTTATTTGACTGTATGACAAAACGAGCAAGTCGTTCGCCAGATGGTAAGCGCTGCGCCTGCAGGATTATGCAATGCATAGTTCCGAGTGGAACTATGCATTGCATAATCCTGTACGGCACTGCACTGCGCTCGTCACCCTGAGACATCGGCTCTAAAGTTTCATATGCCCAGTAATTTCGCTGGAAACAACACAATTAATAATATAAAATAATAATATAAATACGCCGAAAACACAAACACAAACACAATACTGCGCTCGAAAACACAAATCGCCGATGTCGGACACAAAGCCGCTAGCCTTAAGTGGAACTGGGCTGGTCACATCTGTCGCATGTCGGACGATCTCTGGGCCCAAACCACGACAATGTGGATGCCACAGAACGTCAAAAGACGGCGCGGCAGGCCCAGGCGGAGATGGCGGGATGAGCTTGACTCCTTTTGCAACGACTGGACCACTAAAGCTCTCAACCGCGAGAAATGGAAAGAGGGAAGAGAGGCCTTTGCCCTGCAGTGGGATAAGCGTGGCTAATAACATAACAAATACGCCAACGTCACATTTTCGGTTCTCCTCAAATATTACAGTTTTGATCGACACTAATCGACACGTGTCAAATGGTGTTTCCAAAATTATCGATAAGTAAACCAACCTCAAAAAAGGCACTGTAAATCTATCTACAGAAGCTAAATTACGAGAATTACCCTTCTAGTGTCGAGTTTGTCAGGCCTCCCATCGGCCTCTAACATGGCTTAACGACAGCTATCAATTGATAACAACCGGAACTAACAGTTTACAGTGCCCTCGTGGTGCCCTCCGAAGGACGGAAACGCTCATGACCTCAATTCTGTTAAGTTATGAGATCGCTGGTTCCCCGTGGTGGATTATGGCCTAACCCTCCTCACGAAAGCGAGGGGAGACCCGTGCTCAGCATGAACGATATCGGTTGACGATCATGACTGAGTGAGGAGACGTGCAGTGGTAAGCAGGCTGATGGTAAGCGTTACGTCTGCCCATAACAGCTACAGTACCACCCTGAACTATCCATTTTTCGTCACGACCACATCCATAGAACCTGACTTCTAACTACGATTCCGTTTATTGGCACAATGCCAGGACACTTGCATTGACAATTCGTTAAAAAAGAAAAACAGTTAAAGCGATGGCTAAGGTTTAGTGAAAGCGGCCATTAATTATTCAAGAATCCTCATTGAAAAGTATAGATATACCATCCTGATATACGATCGCCGGCTATAAATAAAATTAAAATTCTCAATTATTACGAACTTTGAATAATAACCCTGTCGATTATTAATTTAATTGTCGATCTCTATCTCTGTGTCGACATATTTTTAATTTAAAACAGCCAATGAATTATTGCAGTGTGTTGGTAATAGTATTCGTATTTCAATGAAAATGTAGTCTGCAATTTGAATAATTATAGGTTTGCTAAGTTCCTTTATTGCTTATTGTATTGAGCTATGCAAAATAAAGCAGTGGATTTCAAAACACAAGTTGTCTTTGCCTATTATGATTAAAAAAAGTAAAGTACTGATGGCAGAATATACAACACGTATGTTACCTCAAAAAAATTATAAACTACTAGCTGTACCCTGGCACGCTTCGCTGTGGCACATTCGCACATTCGCTGATATGTCACTGATGAAAAAAATAGATAAAAACAATCCTTGATGCGGATTATATATCATGCAAAAATTTCAACTCGATCGGTGCAGAACTTTTTGAGTTTTTGAAGCGTACACAAACCAACATAACATTTTTATATATATAGATAATTGCTGTCATTGTTTTAACGTTTTTTTTTGGCAAAACACAGGATGTATATTCTGCCACCGGTAAAGTCTAACAAGAACCAGATAAATTTTACACTACATCGTCGTTTTTCATACAGGTAAATTAATCACGATAGAACGTACTTACTCATCGTTCCTTGTACCGTGACCCGGTACTCTGACTCAAACGAATATAAAAATAACAAAGAGTTTATTGGAACACTTACGTCGTATTTTCCTAATTAATTACGAACCAATTGCCGGCAAGGGGTTCAAGCAACACTGGCAAGTAAGAATTGCCGCGAAAAAAAACTGACCCAATTTTATTTATCACCTGTCATCGGCGGAGCGGTAAGCACTCCATTTGCTGTTGTAGTGAGTACTTTTAAAAAAATATAATGAACGAGGTAGTCACGCTATCCTGCCTAGCTTGTCTCAATTAGGAACCGACTTGAAGCAGAGGGCGCTGTTGCAGCTCGTGTTTACTATTGAATAGTTACTAATTAAAGTGTGTAGTTTGGTCAAGTCGGCCACGACTGTTCTGTTTTGCTCCGGTCTATTCAACCCCTGAATGCAGGCGTGGCCATGGTCCAGCTAATCGCTCCCCTGCGTATGGCCGCCATGTTGGATATCCATTTGAAAAATAATTCGAATTTCGAATGCGCGCCAAAGCATCATCGCGCGAATGGGGTGACATGATACGATCGTAATGTCTGCACAAAAATGTAGAGTGCTTACAAATTAATGTTTTTAGTACCAGCTACCATGAAAGCGGATGATTGTGAGTTAATTAGTTGCTGATGATTTTTGTTTTGTAGCTATTTACAAATAAATTCTAAAAGTTATTATTTTTATGATCAAATTGCTGTACCTATTGTAGCTATTCCCTTTTTTTTCTTTTTGGCAACGGTGCGACTTGCACATTCTGCCATTTTATTATTCGATGTTTTTGTTAGTCCGTCAAAAAACAAAAGCAGTGAAAAATAATAATGTTTTTTTCTTCATGGCCTGCCAGTTTTTAAAGGAATGAAATTAGCAAGATGCGGTGAAACTCGTCAAACAAAACATGTCTGCTTAAGTACTTGTTATTGTATGTCGGTTGTTTTTAGTAAAATTGTATTTTCTCCAAGAATTATTTTTGTGATAAAATTATAAACGGTATACGTGCAGATGCTATCTCTGGCGGCATCGTGGCTTTGTTCGCAGGAAGGTTACGTTATCTTACACTCTTTATGAAGCCAGAATATTAAGAAACATCGACCAAGTCGAGCCACAGATTAAATAATAGTGTTGGACTATGGGAACGATTACCGCGGTTTTTATTAACAAAATACTTACTTATTTGAATTTAAAAAAAAATAGTTTAAAACTGGATTAATGTAATTATATAGTAGTTTATTAACAATTACGACATTTTATGCAAAGTAAATTAAGTTCACTAGGCTTTTCCCTACTCATAACTTCATTAAAAAAATGTATTATCTAAATACGATATTCTTTTTTGTAGTAAAATTTCTGTCGCCAATATTTTCATTGGATTTACTACCATGTTAATTCAAAATTATGATTAAAAAAAATTACTCTTAATATAAAATATGTAGTTGTTTCTTACACACATACCTACCCGAGCAATATTTCCGAGGTAGGTATCTAATCCACCAATCCGGACCGGGCCCCCGTGGTGGATTATGGCCTAACCCTCCTCACACAAGTGAGGGGAGACCCGTGCTCAACAGTGGGTCTATATGGGTTGTAGATGAGTTGTTTCTTGTTATGAATATTACACACACAAGATTTATACTTTATTAATTATATCGCCACTAGCTGCGCCACGCGGTTTCACCCGCATAATTCAAGTTTCCCCGCAATAACTCCCTTAAAAGCAATATATTTTCCTCGTTTTTGCCAAATTCTTCATTGATGCTCCGCTCCTATTGGTCGTAGCGTGATGGTATATAGCCTATAACCTTCCTCGATCAATGGACTATTCAACACAAAAAGAATTGTTCAATTCTAACCAGCAGTTTCTGAGATCCTAGCGTTCACACAAACAAACTCTTCAGCTTTATATATTAGTATAGATATACCTTGGTCACAATAAAATTTGTTATCATTTCCTCGACCATAATTAACAAATTGCCAATACGTTTACTGAGACAAGGCTCCAAGTTGTTTACATACATTAATTAATACAAATTTAATTACCAGCACACGTGTATGCCTTTATTTGCTCGTATAGTACAGCTATAATTGTTAAAATATGTTGGTTTATATATTAATAAACAATGTATAATGTTACTTTGTATAATGAACTATAGCAATAACCCGTGACTTGGTTCGCTTCAGTATATATATTTACACGCGTTACGCTAGTTAAAGTAAAAGCCTAAATTTTTTGAGATATAGCTGAATTGAATAATCATTTATTTTTAATTTTTATTATTAACTTGTTATTAATTCTGTACTTAGAGACGTCAATTAACTTAGAATCAATAGGATTGACACATTGAGTAATTAACTATAAATCATGAACTACGAATTTACTTTGTGTATAAATAGAACTAAAATAGAATGCAAAATACTAGTTAGTGAGCATAATATCGATTTTCAGTTAATAAATAAAATTGATTATTGATTTCCATACATTTAGGCAACATTTAAAAGTCACTGGTTTTGAGTCGGTTACCTTTTTTAGCTCTTAAATAAAATGTAAATGATATTTATGTATTCTCTGAATTTAGTTATTATTGTAATGCAATATTTTGTCTGCAATATTTAAGTTATTCAACTTATTTCCTTTATCATTATAACAGTCTTTTGGATAAGAAATAAATCTAGGCTTTTTTTTACTTTTCTTTTTGACTTCGCAGGATTTGTGCCAAGCCAAGTATGTATTAATGATTTCCAAGTTTTATATTATTATTTTCAACATAGTGGAAATGTCGAATTCTAGTCAACAGGTCAACCAGTCAAAAGGTAGTCTAGTCAAAGTCAAGATTCAGTAAAATGGTGGGTGTGTTACTGTTGGGAATTTTGGAGAGAACACGAAATGGCATGGATTTGCCCACACCCACCCACACACATTAGCGACCACTCAATGGTTAATATTTCGCCAATATTACAAGCAAAGAAACATAATGTTGAGAAAAAATAATAAAAAAACAACTACCTACGTCACAAATTCGGTTTCCCGCCAAAACTTCCCACTGGTTCTCTATTGGCCATTACAAAAGGCTCAAAATAAAGGACTCAAGAAAAAAAAAAACTAAAAGTATCAACGTACCAAAGAGTTTATAGCTTTATGAAAAAAACAATATTGCCTACTTGAAAATTAAATGACTCTTGACACCGGTTTTAATGCACAAATCGAGCGAAGCCCAAACATAAAAAATAACACTGGCCGGTTCTCTATTGGCATTACAAAGATCTCAGAACAATAATTACTAAGAGTTGTTTTTTACAGAAGTGCTGATATATCTGTTTCTTCAATCTATTTCTTATAATGTGTGGGCAAATTAAGCATTGTAAATAACATGCTTGATAGCATTTTGATTTGTTTACCGCTGCGTCACGATGGAGTCTATCTTTAAGGCGAGCTTGCAGCACTTATGTGATCTGTAATGTACTTAAATATATAAAAAAAAAAATTTCGTCACACAACATTTATGTAAATCTAAAATGACACGAAATAATTCAAACGTATTTCGCTAAGAGTGGAAGTTACAACACTCGACAGGCCACTGTAATTTTAGGTTGGCTTAGCGCTTACCATCAAGTAAATGACCTGCTCTTTATTTAATTATATTCCTAATTATTATAACATACAAAACTTTCTTTGTAAACTTACAAACTAAATCCTCACTATAGTTCGATTAAAGACACCATTATTAACAAAAAATCTCTTTACGTTCCAGGTTTGAAATATTCGAACGTGTCGGAAATGCGTTCAAAAACGACGACCGCCAACCTGTTGGTGCTGGAGACATTTGGTGAGCGTTCAAATCCATTCTTTACCCTTTTTTGTGGAAAAAAAAGTAAATAATACTCTTTGAAAAAGTTGAGGTTGAGACGAGTGGTGCTGAGACCGGGGCACAGTGAGAGCAGGTTATTTATTTCGGTCATAATTTGAAGGGCAAAAAAATAATAGTAAAAAAAAACTATTAAAACGATGAAATCATAAAGTTGTCCACAATATGAAATAAGAAAAATCACCTGCAAATAAAATTGCTCTACCTTTTACGATAATTTTGTTTCTTTTTTATCTTGGGTACCTATCGGTATTGCAGGTTTCCGAGATATGA
Organism: Campaea margaritaria; assembly: GCA_912999815.1. Lineage (NCBI taxonomy): Eukaryota > Metazoa > Arthropoda > Insecta > Lepidoptera > Geometridae > Campaea > Campaea margaritaria. The sequence goes on from OU538801.1 coordinate 2,355,885, forward strand.
TTTGGAATAAACAGAATTTTGCCCTTAAATACTGCTAATGTTAATTTAAAAAATTAAACTTATAGTTATCGAATTAAATTAAAAAAAAAACACTGTTTGTCATTATTATAATATTTTCTTCTGATCTCACTGTGTCCCCGACTCAATCCCCCATATCTCGACTGACGGGGCCACTCGCCTCCTTTAAGTGCAGGTATCTTCTCTTTAACTTTTTTATTCACCCGCCTCGAAAATAGGTTATAACCTATTTATTTTACTTTCAAAATTGGGATAGGATAAAAGTTAATTCGATAGCATACGTCTAGAGAAGGGTTAAAATTATGGCCCTTTTTTGTAATAATAATACGCTGTGGTGAAATTGATATTTCTGTCATGTTTCTTATTACTACTATTCGAGAATTTTCTGTATGAGTTTTTTTCTGAGAACGCCTTTAAAATTCAACATTATAAAATTTTTCATTTATTCATTTAAATGTAATGCATAGTGCGAGTATATTAATAATATTGTCAAATACAAAATATTAATGGATTTTGAGATTGCCACGTCAAATTCGCCTCGATTACCTTTAATTTCATTTAGTTTTTGTCATTTCATTGCTGGGTTAATACGTTTTAAATTACTACGCTATTACACACTTACAGCACTTATTTTGCTATTCATTCATGCTATCGAAATGAATCTCAAAGGAATCTGTGACTTATACTTTGTAAAACTAAGTCTATATTTCTTCGGAAACGTCGATAAATGTTTCAAAGAAACGCATGTGAATGATATACCTGCCGTCATTGGATTTGTGAATGGCGTACTGCATTAACACACCAGTAATAATGAAGGCTAAAAATAGATTTGGTCTTTATTCCAAGGCAGTGCTTTGTTTTTAATGTCATATTCTAATGCTATTAGTATATTGGAAACATGTTTAGTAGAAGGGTGGCGTTATCTAATAAACCACCAATGTCCAAAAAAAGTTTCGATGGTATTTTCAATCAAGCAAATTCTCATTGGTTGCTTTGTTTAAAAAATCAAGAAATTTACATTACAATGTTTGTTTACAAGGCATAATATAGGCTTCGTGGCAACATATCACATAACACTTTTACAAGTGCACCTGCTACTAGGCCGGTCGGAGAGAAAAAAAGCATTTAATCTGTTCCATTTTTAAAACAACATTTTTTTAAAGCCTCACGGGGCGTGGGATCCTGCTTTGTTTATATGTGTTCATAATATTGTGGAGAATGTTTACGTTGGCTTACTTTACGATGACAAGTTGCATCGACAGTGCCTACTGCATTAAAAAAAATCTTAAACACCACAGAATGCCTTTATTAATGTAGATTTCATTATCTTATTAAATAAGTAGGCACATTAGTTTTGTTTCATAAACATGAATAGTTGATCAAATTCAAAAACGTTTAGCAAACACTAAGTCTCGACTTCTGTCGAGCTCTCGAGAAGAACTGGCAAAAAACTTGTTATAATAAATAAATATTTTCGGAGTGAGACCTTACAAAATTCAATAACTGGCAATTTATATTCTTTCACAACACGTTCGCTAAACGCTCTAATCAAAAGTTTTTATTTTTAATCCCAGCGATTATAGCATTCGATACCCTGCGCCAAGCGATTAGATTTTTTTTAGAGACGCTTCGGGTCCCGCTCGATTTTTGTACAAATCAACTGTTCACGGATAATTGATTTTGTGCAGTTATTTTTGTTAAGTATGAATCTTCGTCTTTCTTTTTAATAAAAAGAAATGTTAATCAATGAAGTGTAAAAGTATTTTTTTTAAGTTTAATTTTTAAATGGCTAAGTAGAATCGATTTGTTAAAGTGCTTGGTTTTTTTATGATTTCGTGTTTTATTTCCGAAACTGTTTCCAATCTGTGCTGTTAAAATGATGCCTACTCTTATTTTCTTTAACTTTGTTGCGAGGGATTAAAGCCGTAATTATCTATGAATACTTTAGAAACATCTTAAAATTACACAAAAAATGGGACAGCACATCTTGTAACCAGCACAACATCATTTAGATACAGGTTGATAAACTATCTTTAATTATTTCTTAAGTGGCTGTTCTATTACGTGTTTTATCTTTATTGTACCTTTCCGTCCCATTAACTTCGAGATAAAATAACTATTTGGAAATTTCCAAGCACGGTTCTATTATAACGCGTCTTAGTCTTAAGATATTAATAAAAAATGGTTTTCATGATTAGTTACAATTCAGTAATTGATTCGGTTACAACGCTCGGTGTGCCATCAACTCTAAATTTATTCTCCCGCGCTCCGAATTCCTATTTCAAAATTTGAATATTGATTTTGCCAGCCAGTGTTTTATACTTTTCCAACAATGATTTTGATTGTGTTTTGTTTTCAATGGGTGGCCAATTATGTTTTACTCAATCATTCTTTAACCAGAGTTTTATTAAGCTATGTATTCATTGTCACAAATTAAAATGGAATGATGTATAGATTACTCAAGAACACCAGTTTTGTTGACACAAATATCATTCTAAATCGATTTAATTAATTATTTAAGACAATCGTTGGACTGTGTCGGGCGTTCATTTATCCACATCAAACGATTTCGTGCAAAAAGTATTATAAAGGACGGGCTTAACAAAGAGTTAGGTCGTACAGGTCACGGCGGACGTTGCACGTGAATAAAAAATATCAAAATCATCGTCAGCACAAAAACACTTGGAAATCGTGACTCATTTTTATATACCTTTGCAACTAATAAAGGAAATTTGTTGCGGTTAATGATAAAGCACTTGAGTACAGTCCGAGAGTTAATTTTTGTGGGGAACAATATAATAATACGTGTGCCTTGGAAAATATAATTAATTGCAGTAACGTCATGTCAGTACATTTTTTTAATTAAAAAACAGCCTTTTCTTTTATAAAATGACACTCAAATAGATTCTATTCCAACAATATTTTGTAGGAACATGGTCCTCGTCGCTCCTGATTCCTTAGATAATTAGGGGTCAGGATCAATTCTTATTATTTATTATTATTGTAGCCGGTGGCATTTTATGGCACTTAAATAATTATTGATTAAGTAAGTAAATTAGTAGTGAAAATTGAAATCAAATTTAAAGCAAAGCAAAGCAAATTTAAATGTGGTACCTGAGAAGGTAGTTGAACTCATCAAATAACCCAATTTAAACTCTTTTTAAGTATGAACATAGAACTTAATGCACGCCATCTGTTTAGTGTAAATCTTGATTTAAACAAACGTCAAATTTAACTGGTGACTGAGTTGACCTTAGTTAAGCGCTGATTCTCTAAGTAACAAAATGTAGGTTTAAAGAATTTCCGTGCAAGCGGGCCTTAATTTTGTTAAGACGTTGTCACACTATAACTTTTTTTTGGCCATTACGCCTACTTTAGTGTTCAGAACCTGTATTCAGAACACAATGATTAGCTGTCATTTGTCACTTGGCATGTGACGAGCGCTCATTGAATGTGACTCAGCGGACATTAACGTCAGAAACCTAAATAAAAGTGCAATTTGCGCCTCTTTGCAAATTGTTTACGATGAATGATGAGACAGATATTCCTACAGTCCGAGTTCTGCACTTGACCTTGCGTTTTCTTGTGCCATTCGACATCCGTATGAATTCAAAACTAATTGCAACAGTTCATTAGCCTTTTCCATGACAAATTTATTTAGCGGTCGTGTATTTCAGAACTAAAATTGATGAATGTCATACAATTTGTGATTCAATGTGTGTGGCACATTGTTCCGACAAGACAATATTTTGGTACACCGTCTTCGACAGTTCATTCACCTTGTTTTTTTTTAATTTGGTTGTTATTGTTACATCGTTAGCGATGCAAATGACACGACTGGCATTCTTCCATTGACGGACAAAAAGTAAGGCAAAAAGCTAGGTATGCATTACGATTTGACTAGCATAACCCATCGTCGGTTGACCGTGGCAAGGTCGCGGGTATTTTGAACTTAGAACAAAAACATTCCACATTTGAATGTTGCACTCTGCTGATGGATGGACTCCTTTTCACGGCATGCGATTGATTCACATCGCCCTTTTTTTTTTGTTCATTATATTGGCGGGAGATTTTATTTTTGTACTGTGCATTATTTTTAATTTTCAATTATGCTTGTTGCAGGTCATTGATTCAGCCAGTGAGTGATATTGCCGAGTGGTGAGCGTTAACACATTATTTTATAACTCAATGCAACGTCTTCTCTTTTGACAAATAGTTCGATCAGTTTACATCCAATCTTCACTCAAGTGCTTGTAAATCCTTTTCTGTACTTTATTATGACCGATCAAGTTTAATGTCACATTCGCAATGCCCTGTATTGTGCAAATGTTTCTGTCGTACCACGTACGTACGTGTATCACATACTTACTACAATCGAACGGCTTTAACTAATTTTACAATCTATAATACTTTTTTTAATGTAGGTATTTAGTTGCACTACTTTAAATGTATCTCTAAAGCTATCGTCATTACTTTTTCACATTTATCAACTGTCACTAAGTAGGTAGGTACTTTTTTGTTTATTTAATTTCGTTCTACGAAACCCGATACTTTAAGCGAGAGTCATTGTTTTTTACAATTTATTTAGTCTTTAGTCTCCGGATCTGGCCCCCGTGGTGGATCATGGCCTAACCCTCCCCACGAAAGTGAGGAGAGACCCGTGCCCTGCAGTAGGACGTTATGGGTTGATGATGATGATGATTTTTCTTTGTTCTGTGGTGTTTCAATAAAGAGTTTATCTATCTATCTATTTAGTCTCACTATTTTGAACTTATCAAGCCTCTCTTTTTTATTCAAATTTACTTTTGACAATCACTATACTAGTGTCATAATATTTCTTTTTTTTTTTATATATTCCAGTCTACGACTCCCGTTAGGCGTCCCTTATACGGGTAGTAGAAGAGTGTCGCGTCGCATTGTCTTCAATCCGTCACTTGTGACTCACGCTATTGTTGCGTTACACAATAGAATGTCTTTGTTCATTGTGCCCCGGGTCCCTTGTGTTACGTATTTTGTAATAATTAGTCCACTCTCATTGCGCTTGGTGATTATTAACTAATAAGATGCAAAGGTATTTGAATCAATTTTTTTTAATCCGAGATTCAATGCTAAACTCAGTTTAACTGTGATTTGGTGCAAGCCGCCCTTAGCGATACCGGAATTCAGAATAATTCTATTTTTAAAAAGCTTCTTAGACGGGCTGGATAGTTTAAAAATAATATTGTCTAATGGTGAGTTCAAGTCGTTCACAAATTCACATTTACCTAGAGCATCGGTAGAGATGCACTCGACGACGGAAATACACCATTATCATACCCTCCATCACACATAAACACACACCCTCACATGTACCAGGGGTGTGTTACCCCACGAATTACCCCCGGGGGTAATTTTTACCCCATCACCGATCGCGTCGCCACCCACTCCACTCATCGAAATATTTGAATTAGTTATAAGCAATTTCGTAATTCGAATTCGGAATGTTTCACTCCAATTCTGTGGTATAGCAGTAACTGTAACTGGTCGGTAATTATTGTATTTCTTTTTCTTTTAACCTACTTCGTATTTATTTGAATTAGGCTTCCAATTTCGTATTTGGAACGTTTCACTCCAATTTTGCGGTCTTGCCGGCCAGTTATCGCGTAATTATCGATAGTTTTTTTTTTAATTCCGACTTGTTATCGATGTATAATTGCAGTTGATAAAGACAATTACGTTTGGAATTGGAATTAATCGGTTAGTTTTTTGGGGTCTCGTTGATTTGTGGTAGAGGTTCCATTATGTTGGAGATTTAAGCAATTTGTGGAACTGGTCTTGTGGGAACGATAACGAACTGTTAGTTTAACGTCTGTGCGGTTAACGTTTTTTTAAAGTTATTTTTATTATTCATACGTCATAAAGTTCAATTCAGACTAACAAAGGCCTTATAAGCTGTATCTGTCGAATATTATTAATTCACAAAGTAATGGTAAAGTAAATTTACATCCAGTTAAAAAAAACTGATATTTTTCCACTTCAAAATCAAACAAAGGATTTAACGTTCTGAAATCAATAAAACAAAAAGTGAGTGAAAAATACGTAAATTCATTTTAACTGGCCACACATCGATCAAACTGCGTGAAGGGGAGAACTGAATTCGGATTCAATATTCATAATTTTATCACCGTCCTCCTCGCACCGACCGACAGATCAATACTCGGACTATTTGCCACGCATACCACCCGATACCATACCATACTTGCTACCTATACTATACCACATAACCGATATAACGCACACTACTAATTTGTTTTGACGTTGCTGAACGAACGACCACTTTTCCCGCCTACAACTTATCCCGCCAAATCCGAGGGGATTCCAAATTTGAAATCTAATTCGATAAAGAATTTCGACGTATGTGGAATGAGCTAGGGGCGAAATTCGTTTGACCGATTATGATTTGAAACAGACATCGTTGATTTTTTTTTTGGATTCGCATATCTATTGTGGGGACCCTTTCGCTTCTATTTTTGCCCTTTGTAGTTCAAACGTCGATCCGGGGGCTGCTCCCAGCGCGTGCCGCGTGAGATATTACTTTTCAGATCATTTTTTTTTAGTTCGGAATTCGAATGCGTTGAAATTAAGAATAAGAACCAAGGAGGATTTAATGTTGGAAATACTACACGCAGAAAAGTAGGCTAACGTTATTTTTCAATCTGCAAGAATAGTCGCAATGAACGTTAAAAATTATTAGCGAAAATTATACGTCATTTATTCGAAGAGAAACATTCTTGATTCGCAAATTGCATATCTCCGCTGCACTGTGGGCACGCACGCGCCATAACTGGACAAATAAATGAAAATTTTCTTGTAAAAATTTCACATTTCACCTTTTAAGTTGTGGTAATTAATTATTATTACAAAAACAATTATTTTACCAAATATTATATGCTGGAATCTGCTAGCTGGATCTCACTGATATATAAACACAACATTTAAAATAGATCCAAAGAAAAAAATACTAATAAGATAAATAGATAAACATCACATAACAAAGAACGTTTAAAATCTAGAACACAACATAATTAAGACAGGAAATATAGCTTACAAAATCGCTCGCAATACAATTTTAGTCTCTCTCGTTACCTCTTAGGCAAACTGCCATCGGTACATTTCACATTTTTATTACCATAAACAAAATGGCCATTAAAACTGGCATTAAACTCCTTACGAGTGTTTGCATCTCGGAATAAAAACAAGCTATAGAAGGAAGATAAATGGCAACAGCTGTCCCACAGCTATCTTATTCACATCTAGTAATATAGCATACACGAGAGTGAGTGAAACAGAAAATCTCCCATGGTTTTTTACTATTTCAAGTATGGTCCATAAGATAGATAAGTCCGGTAGTCTATTTGTTCCCAAATTTTAATTATTTTTTTTTTTATCTTTTATTGTGGCTTGAAAGCTTTTGTAAACGAAACAAGTGATGAACTAGTGACAATTTGCCAATTTCGTTTGTATTCCTTTTACTTTAGTAAAACTTCCTTGGTTTGCATCCTGCCCGACAAATGGCGGGTAAGGGGGCAATCGTAAATTGTTACAATATGGCGTTCGAAGAACTAAGTGTTCACTGCGACTTCGCACGTAATTACGTGAATGGCTTAACTTGTTTTTAGGGTTGTAGGAGTATTTTAATGTGGCGCTGTTTAGTTTTTAAAATAGATGATGAGCTATGGGCCAAGTTACTTTTTGCTATAGGATAGTTGTCATGTAGTAAGTACGAATTATTAATAGTAATGTTTTGCGGTTGTACCACTCCTCAAAGCTAGATAACGCTTATATAAAATAATTAAATCCATTTCCTCCATTTATTTTCCTTTACGATGAGGAAAGAACTAAAATACACATCGAACAATCATTTCCTGTATGAAATAGGAACCATTGTTATGAGATTTTCATTTGCAAATCAGAATATAACACGATGTCATTTGCACTAATTCTCTTTATATTATTTAAAAAAAAAACCACCAATTATAGCTGGCCATTTAGTGAAAAGAAATAAAAAGCAAACAGAACACAAAAAGCAATCGCCTCGTTCGAGCCCGCCTTTTTTAATTACCACAATAAAATTTGAATATGGAGACGCGGGAAACGTCGCGCATAAACGCACGCATGCCTGCATTTACTTTTGGCAACTGCCTCTACCCTCTTTTGCTAATGGATTCTGAAAAAACATAAAATTGTGTCATAAAAGATATTGTAGGTTTTGGCAGCGGTTATTACACTGTTCATCTCATAATGTAGTATTTCACATGTTACAGAGAGTGTTTATACTATTCTCTACTCAATATAACATAGTGGGCTAATTGTAGCCAAGCGTAAAATATTAAATTTTTCGATTTTCATAATCTGACAGCTTATTTATTTATTTATTATATATTTTTAAGACGTTTGAAAACGACCGACATAGGAAAATGTGACAAAATCTTCAATACAGCAATTTTCTAATAAAAGCTCTTCATACATCAGTCAGTGCCATCCAGTTACTTAGACCCCGTTCTCAATTCAATATCTATCGTATCAAAGCTCTTTGTAAGCAGATTTTCATTGTCCAGTTTCATAGATCCACTTCTCAATACAATATCTTTCTCATCAAAGCTCTTCATTCACTGGGTGTATCGCCCAGTATCTAAGATCATAAATTTTTTACAAGTTATTTGTAGTCAAAGGTCTAATTATATTGGGGAATGCATGATCCCGAGCGAGAGGTAGGAGGACTAGTTGTGCCCGCGACTTTGTTCGCGCTTACAAATATTTATATTCATATCTTCTGAACATTGTAAGATATCGAAATGGAATACACTAAAAAATAAATTATAAATTCTAATTTAATTCCAGAAATCTTCATTGAAACCCGTTGAGCCATTTCGGAGCCCATTCGAGACAAAGTTAGTCATACAAAAAGACATCGAATATTAAAAAAAAAACAAACAAAAATAATTTAGTAACAAATAATACATTTTGGCATTCATTTTAAAATCACAGACAGGCACCTCAATTTTATCATAGTTATATATTGTCAGAGCTGTGTCAGGCTAAGATGCAAGGCTGTTCCAAAGCACGCAAGTGTTAAGTGCTAGTGATGGGGTATAATGATATCGATATCATAATTGAATCTCTCGGCTTACGATTGTAATTAGTTTCACTTTTGAGTCAATAAATAATGTTGAAGGCTTATCGTGAGAATTTTTAGTGTTATATTGGGTTCATATTTTTTCTTTTTTGGTTATGTTTTTAAGCAATAACGTTTATTCATTTATTTTTATCGATAGCTATCGCACATTCTCTAAGTGTGAGGAATAGGGTGATTTTGTATGGAAATTCAGTAATTTGAATCTCTATATATTGTAGATATTCTCTGCATTTTTCAAATTAACATTAATATGGCCAAATCTCTCAAATTTACTGTCTGTCATCTAAAACTTCTTAAAGCACAATCTTAGAGTTTAATAGTGCACAAGAGATATAGTGACCGAGTGCAAACTTGTGTGCTTTGCAACCTTACGACAACGGGTTCGATCCGCGGCCCCGTACTAATGACCTATCCTCGTATATTATGCGCGGAAGCCATCAGTCCGCGCTTCTCGCAGTGTTTAAGTCAAGCCCTAAACGCGAAAACCTGACGCAGATACTTCCTCATTCGACTTTCAAAGTAATCATCATCAACCCATAACGTCCCACTGCTGAGCACAGGTCTCTCCTCACTTTCGTGAGGAGGGTTAGGCCATAATCCACCACGGGGGCTCAGTCCAGATTGGTGGATAACATACCTACCTCCGAAATAATTCTCGGGTAGGTATGTGAGTTTCCTCACGATGTTTTCCTTCACCGAAAAGCGAGTGATAATTACGTACATATGTTTTTACAGAAACACATTGGTACGTGCCTGCACTGGGATTTGAACTCACTACCTTCTGATTGGAAGGCGGACGTTCTCCCACTAGGCTACCACCGCTTTGTTCAAAGAAATAGTGAAATAAATTAAAGAAAACAAACACCTTTATCAACCCTCTCATACATAGATCCCGACCTCTAACTAGGATACCCTGCATCCAGGGAATCAGGAACTACGAGGACTATACCATACAATACCATACAATACCATACAATACCATACAATACCATACAATACAATACAATACAATAATTCTTTATTGAACACCATAAAGCTCAAATAAACACAATCCAATATACATTTACAAACAGGTAGTACAGAGGGCGGCCTTATCGCTTGAAGCCGTTTCTTCCAGGCAACTTTTGAATGGACCATGGTCCGACTAACACTCAGACTCAGAGCAAATATCGAATAGTTATTAAACGCCTCTCAAATTCAATTAACTGTGATTTTAATTGATAAGGTAGATACAATAAATGGTATATTGGTACATAACATTTAATTGATAATCGATATGAATATTTCCCCGCACTACCGACGCATTATTTAGTTTCGCCCCACACTCGCCACTCTGCAGTGCCGTGTATAGCAGCACTTATGCCGTAGCATGGCGTCTCAATTGAGCCGTTCATACATATTTAGCCGTATTAAAGTTTATGAACACAGTTTAACCACAATAATATCCTTTTTTTTTTTTATAACTCTTGACAAGCTGGTAAAGGCAAAACGTCGATTTACGGAAATGTCGATGATGTTTACGGCACACGCAATTCTTCAACACATGTTTAAGCAGTTATAAAAAACACTACTTTAAGGATTATTTGTCAAGTTTTTAACTTTTATTGCCTCTGTCGAAGTCTGTGACGTATTTGTAATTTATGTTAATGCAAACTTTTTTTACGGGTTAGTAAAGGGTATTTTACACATACTTATAGAATACTCAAGATGATGTTCAAAAACTAGTCAATATGTCTTTCTCTCAAAAAAACGTTACAATTTGGTAAATAGACGTCCATAATTTAATTATATTTTTAACCTAACCCTAACTTCAGCGATAACTCGCTTTCAGCGATAAGACCGCCCATTGTACTACCCTTGTTTACCTATTGTAATTTTTCTGTACTGTGTTTAATTTTGTTTCTGGTGTACAATAAAGAGTTTTCTATTCTATTCTATTCTAACTAGGACTCTCTGTATCAGGGAATCAGGAATTACGAAACCCACAAACACCCAAACATAATAATTATGTTAAACATGAACATAAACTACCAAACTAAACACACGTGACAATACAAGTGAACCAACTGGCACTATACTTTATTTTGTGGCTACTCAACGTAGTCAAACTGTTTAGGATTAGCGCTATATTTCAACTTTCACACAGTTTACGCAAACACAGGAAACTCTGTTAATTGTGTGCGGCACGTGATTGTGCGTTAATTTTTATATTTTTTGTGCGTTAACGACCGCTTTGCTAGTGTTTATTTCTTAATTTTTACGTGGCTTACGTAGTTATACAAAATTGGTCGAGGTATTCGAGTTACCACGGAGCATAAAAATTCGGATTAAATAGGTCAACAACATTTTAGCTTTTTATATTGGTTGTTTTTTTTTTAAATGATAGAGTGGCAAACGAGCTGTCAGCCCGCCTGATGGTAAACGGTTACCGCCGCCTGTGGACACCTGCAACACTCGGGGCGTGGTCGGTGTGTTTTCTACTCCCTAGATTCACCCTTCTTTTCAACAGTCCTTTATTTAGAATTCCGCGAAAAATAGGTTCAAACTTTTAACGCTATTTTACCTTAAGGTCGATTGCGTAACTCGATTGCAATTTTAATGCAAATCCATAGAGAATCGGATCTAAGTACAGACAAAGTGACTACGGCAAAGAGTAATTTAGTTTTTATTAAAAAAAAAACTGAAAAAGAAATATTTGAACCACGAATCGTCTACATTTGGATTTAGTATAAAACCAAAGTACTGAACCGATTTTGATGAAACTTCTATGGGACCAATTTAAAAATATACCCTTTCAAATGGTGCCAGATTTTTCCGGATCAAATTCTGAAAGAGTCAAAGTTCTGAGGTAACAAACATTTTTTTTAAATACAACCAAATTGCGACCATCCTTCTTTTTTGAATTCGGCTAAAAACTTGCGAAGACATCGCGAAATCCTTGCCTTATAATTTATCCCTGTATCAGTTACGTTCCTTCCATCCCTTTACCATTTATGTTTTTTTTTTTTAAATTTACATCTTCACCGGGGGTGTGGTAAGCCCCAGATTATAGAACTAATTTCGCGGTAGATCCCTAAAATGAACGGGATTCCCGTTGACGCGCCCCTGTCTGGGAGCACCTTTATTTGCGAGCTTGTCTAGTGTAATTGTAGCTTTATGTGATAAGAGAAAGATTTTATGGGCAGTGTGTACTTAGCTTTGAATTTAATATTTTGATTATTTTTGTTGTTGTGGCAAATAGATGGGAGATTTTACGGGACTTAGAGAATGTTCTGTGGGTAACTTTAAAAGTATAAGTCAAAATAGTTGCATGCACAACTTTCGAAATAGCTAATCACACAAAGCCTTAAAATGAGCAATTCCAATACTAAAATATTTCAATTTCTTTTTGTGCATGGTTTGTGACCACTTGCCGGGTGGGCCGGGCCGCATGCTTGTTTGCCATCTATTTTATAAAAAAAAATACAAACAAAAAAAAATCTCCAAATGGCTAATTCTACAAGAGCACCAATTCTTTAATATGACTAAATTAGAATTGAACGGTTTTGAAAGTACGTGACTACGGCCACGACCACGTCTTAGGATTGTAAAGCAACGCTACCAAACCCAAAAAAAAAAAAATGACAAATAATAACAACACATCTTTCAAAACCGATTGATATTACTTTCCTTGTTATTACAAAATTATATGAAACCTATCGCGTGCTATCTATCACACTTTTGCATTGATAAAGTCGTACGTACATTACATAATAGGCCTAATTATTGATGGCCCTATTTTAGTCATAAAAGCAAAATAACCTGATTTTCATCAAAAATTTCATCATGCAACGAAATGACAATTATATCTACAAACTCATTAGTTATCAATATTTGTATAATAGATACGATTGGCTTTAAATTTATGTAAACCTCTACATAATTTAAAACTCCCATTCTAATGTAAACCCTAGCCTTAGTAGGGTAGGGTACTGACTCCTCTGTCATACACTACTGCTTTCTCTACGTAGAGTTAAGCACCAACTTGACTGTCATGCTCTGTTCCTTACTCTACCAATATAAACCCGTCTCTACCTAGCCTGGAGTGTACACATGCCTCTAAGTTTAGTTTTAATGATCCGTAACTGACTACCCTGTCTACGCCCTTCTGTAATTAGGCCGACTACAGGGGTTAACGGCGTCCAAACCACTGCGACCTACACATTTTAACCAATTACTCAACAAACGTTCGAAAGAGACAGTTCCAAGTATAGTGGCCAGGTGGAATATTAAAAGATAGCATCATCGCTGTCTTATTTATTATCATTATTAAAACGTTACAATAGCGAGCGTCGTCGGGGCTGTTCCAATTGTCATAAATATGTCGGTTACGTCTCTTCGTGCCGTCAAAATGTTGTGTTGTATGTTTGGCTGTGTTTAGATTGTGCGTGACTTTATTTGATCAAAGATGAAACAGTAAAACATAGCCAAGCAGTAGTGTGCTAACATTACTGTGTTCCGGTTTGAAGGGCACTGTTTCCAGCGAAATTACTGGGCATATGAAATTTTAGAGGCGATGTCTCAGGGTGACGAGCACAGTGCAGCGCCGCGCAGGAATCTGCAATGCAAAAAATAACCAATCTAAAATTAACTTATAAACTCAACCTAACCTAACAGCTTAATTATCCTAATAAACCCTTACCAGGCGTCATCAAAACGCTAACAGCATTGCCACGTTCTTCGGCAATGCTAAATCATTATCCAAAAAAACAAAATCAAAATCGGCTCATCCGTTCGGGAGCTACGATGCCACAGACACACACACACACAGACACGTCAAACTTATAACACCCCGTCGTTTTGCGTCGGGGATTTAAAAAAACCTACTCTCAAATTATTATACCCTTATTTCTTCACAGAAGGGTGTCACCAAAAGCTCTGAGAAAAACCGGAGACTCGCCAAAATTTGCATACGAAACTCAACTATCCCATAATTTAAATGCAAAATACCTGTCCGGTATATTCAAAATCATAACTTGATAGAAGGGAAACTAAGAGACCAAGAGCTGCCGGAATTCCCAAGTACGGTAAATCTTTACAAAATGTGCCCCTGTTTACCTTTTATAAGATTTCTTATGCAAATGGCCAGAGATTCCCACAGGCTATGATTTGCATTCCTATTGCGAATTCAAGGTAGGCAAAGGGTTGAATTATAGCATTACTAGCAGGGCCCCGTGGTTTTAAATAACCCGCAGAAACCGTTGCTGTTTACATGATAAATAATGTAGAATCCGATTGTCTATTCCATGGCCTAAAGTATCTACTTAACTTCATCGCCATCCGCCAAGCAGTAGTGTGCAAACATTGCTGTGTTCCGGTTTGAAGGGCATTGTTTCCAGCTAAATTACTGGGCATATGAGACTTTAGAGCCGATGTCTCAGGGTGATGAGCGCAATGAAGTGCCGCGCAGGATTATGCAAAGCAGTGTTCTAGGTGGCACTGTGACTGTTATGGTCAGGCGTAGCGCTTACTATCAGGTGAACGTCTAGCTCGTCTGGTCACTCAGTAAAATAAAAAAATAAAAAATCGAAATCCTTTCTGCCGTTATTACGTGAATAGAGGAAAAACACAAACTTTCGCATTTATAACATAAGTGAGGTAAGTTTTTTCACAAGATTTCTAATGCAAATTTCTCAAGTCCGCTTAAGCTCCGATTTACAAAGCCGAGGTACCAAAAGGCGCCTAATGGGTTAAAATTAAAAGATATCTTACCCGCTCGCGGCAAATATGCTAATTCCGTAGGAAAATTAATTACGACAGGGGTGCAAGCAGCTGTTTCATTGACATGGTAATGTTTTGGTGAATTACTAGTCGAGTCGGAAGTCGCACTATGTGGTATTAAGTAAATTTTGTAACATTTTTTATTTTATACTGAGCAAAGATGTTGACTGGAGGAGATTGCTTTTAGCGGTAAGTCAGCCCGTTGTACTTTAGAGGTAGTTTTAATTTTGTGTATTTTTTATAGTGACTAGTGGTCAATAAAGCGTTTTCTATTCTAAAGGAGTTTAGTTTAGTTTAGACGTAATGGTGGATGTATAGTATATATAGTAATTATTTACATAATATACTCGTATTAACCCCACCTGGCTAAATGGACAAACAATACAAGGACCAAATTTAAAAAAATCAAGATTAAAATATTATGTTTCGCTTATGTTTTTGTTTTTGTTTGTTGTTTTCGCTTTCAGCGATAAGACCGCCCATTGTACTACCCTTGTTTACCTATTGTAATTTTTCTGTACTGTGTTTATTTTTGTTTCTGGTGTACAACAAAGAGTTTTTCTATTTCTATTTCTATGTTTTATGAAGGTCCACTTCCTTAGTTTTCTTTAGTAGTACAGAAATAATACAGATACGAATTGTTTAATCGCGGTCTTATCAGATAATGTTTCTCTATTCGAACCATGTTTAATATTTTAAGCAATTCATGTTTTTATTACAAGTGATAGAAAGTCCCAAAATTTTTGGCAAAATAGTTTTGTGCATACAATAGCTTAATGACAAATTCAAACCGCAAATTAGTTTAAAAAATGCATGTTGTGTTTGATTAATTAAAATATTAAATTGTCTCCTTTAGTTATATGTTATAGAAGAAATCAACCGATAACATAAGAACAACAAGAAAGAAGCTCGAAGAACGAAGATGTCATCAAGAAGAACGAAGCAGAAGTTGCCACACTGGTGATAGCCACTAGCGAGGTATAGAGTTCCTACGTGTCACAAAGTTTGTAGGAACTTCATACCGTGCTCTTGGGTTTGCCAATCTTCTGCACTTTTCTGCATCACGTCTAGAAGAGAGAAGAACTGAAGAACAGAACAAATTAACTTTTTAAGTACCATTTTAGTCGTTAAGTACCTAGAGTTTCGATTTTAAACTTTTGCCAACTAATTTTATTTTTACCAAATAAATAGGCGCGACAATATAGTACGTTTTTACAAATAAAGTATTTCATTAAAGTATTGACACAACTTAAATAACAATATAAATAAATTAAAAAAAAACTAACTAAAACTTAAAAATCTGACAAAAGAGGGGTCCATGAGGCATGGTGCCAAGAACACTGGCTGCATTAAAATATATATATATAAATAAAAAAATAGATTTTTAATTTCTTCGAGCATTTTTTCTCAGTCTTGTATTTGGCCATCAAAGCGGAGATGAACAAGTCAGTCTGTAATTAAATTATTCATCAATAATTCAATTCTTTTTATCATTATTTTAATTAATATTTATAATCTAAGTCATAATCGTAGTCCTATGTAAGTATAATCAAGGGCTGGAGTTCACCAACATTAAAACACTATAAAAACAACGTTAATTGGATAATGAAAAGGGCTAAAGCTAAGAATAACTGTAGTTTGAGTGTTGGTGAACCCTAGCCTTAATGAGTTTCCTTGATTTCATGTCTGTAATAAAATAATAAATGTGATGATTCTATATTCTATATTCTTTATTGTATACATAAAGCATATATACAGAGAACTTAATAATAAATTAATGTACAAAGGCGAGGCTTTACCCTATGAAGTTTTATTCCAGCAAACTCTTGAGGAATGAGAGCATTCAGTCGAGTGTGTAGGTTAAGTGTACAACGTCCCAAATATATTATTTATATAAATAGATTATTATATTTTGTACTCGTAAACTGTGCGTGCAGGTACTTATCTATCCTAAATATCAAAATAGTAATTATAAGTAGTCATTAATAAAGTATTTTTACAAATCAACAGTTAAGTAACGAAAAAGTTACATCTCACAACTAGTGTTAAGTTAGTGTCCGCCAGTTTCGGCCCAAAAACTAGGTTCGGCGTTGGTTTCGGATTCGGTTCAAAATAGGCCAACTACAATGCAAACTTTACTGTTTTCAAGTTTTAAAGGCACTGTTTCTAGCGAAATTACCAGGCAGACTTTAGATACGATGTCTCAGGGTGACGAGCGCAGTGCAGTGCCGCGCAAGATTATGCAATACAAAGTTCTGGGTGGCACTGTTACTGTTATGGGCAGGCGTAGCGCTTACCATCGGGTGAACAACTTTCTCGTCTCGTCGCACAGTCAAATTAAAAAAAAAGTATTTTAAAAAAGTAATTATATTCTAAACAATTATAATATCTCTTCAACAATTTCACCGCTGAGCCGATTTTCTTGTTGTTCTTTTTAGCCACGGGTGCGGCTCTAAACACTCCACGGTGTTTCCCATACAACAAACACAACAGTTGTGTTTTCCCGCACTGAAAGTGTTAAAGCGCTGAATGCCGATCATGGTTTTAGAAACTTGTCTGATTATCAGTTACTTTTGGTGGTGACTGTACTAGACGGGTAATATTGTTAAGCAAAATGACAAGTACTTACAACATAACACTCCAGAAACTTAACATCAACTTGAGAGGGTAATAAATGTGGCATAAGTTAGTACTTACAATAAGGCTGCGTTGTTAAACGTTTAAACTGTCATTTTGGTAATATCTGGTAAACATGTCATTAAAAAACTTATGCGGATTATCTATAGCTATGTAGTAGTAAGTCCTACATAATGTTATAATTATACTAAATGCGCCCCGCGGTTTCTCCCGCGTGGTTCCCGTTTCATCCCACGGGAACATACGGATAAAAAGTACCCTATTACTCAATCCTGGTTATAAACTGTGTTCCAAATTTCATTCGAATCCGTTCAGTAGTTGTTGCGTGAAAGAGGAACAAACATCCATCCATCCATCCATTCTCACAAACTTTCGCATTTATAATATTAGTAGGGTAGGATAGGAAGTAGAATTATGTCTTCTCTGCTATAGCTACGTATAAATGTACGCATGTATTGAACCACAAAACAGTATTGCATATCTTCTATCTATATATATAAAAATAAATCCCTATGTCCCTTGGTCACGGCATCACGCGTGAACGGCTCGACCGATTTCTGTAATCTATACTAAGATATAAAGCTGAAGAGTTTGTTTGTTTGTTTGTTTGAACGCTAGGATCTCAGGAACTACTGGTTGGATTTGAAAAATTCTTTTTGTGTTGAATAGTCCATGTATCGAGAAAGGTTATAGGCTATATAATATACTTAAAAAAAAACTAAAATGATAAAAATAATGTTAACAGATATAATTTCTTGGATGCCCTAAGAATTATATGGCTTACATTAAACATAGTAAATAATTACCGAAATGAAACTTATATAATAGATATGATGGTAATAGAATTATAGATTTTTGGGAACATTTACCTAAAATATAACTACTTCTATATGATTCTAGAATAAAATCTCACTAATATTATAATTATGTGAAAAACTGTGACTGTGTGCGTGTTTGTTCTCTCTTCACGCCACATCAGCTAAACGGATTTTGATGAAATTTGGTACATTTTTATGGTTTTCATTATTTGTTAGACAATATTTCATAACGAGAGCGAAGCCGCAGACCTTTTACAATAAATTACTTACTTACTTATTTTGTTTGTTGTTTTTACTCTCTTATCAAATTAAATCAAATCAAACTATTTTATATGCATGAAATATATTGATGTAATAAATACGTTATTGTTTTTATCAGTTACTAGCTGTACCCTGCCACGCCTCGC
Source organism: Campaea margaritaria (assembly GCA_912999815.1). Taxonomy (NCBI): domain Eukaryota; kingdom Metazoa; phylum Arthropoda; class Insecta; order Lepidoptera; family Geometridae; genus Campaea; species Campaea margaritaria. The sequence continues at coordinate 2,374,700 of OU538801.1, forward strand.
TGTGGCACATTCGCACATTCGCTGATATGTCACTGATGAAAAAATACATAAAAACAATCCTTGATGCGGATTATATATCAAGCTTAAATTTCAGCTCGATCGGTGCAGAACTTTTTGAGTTTTTGAAGCGTACACAAACCAACATAACATTTTTATATATATAGATTATTGACACTAAAACACATATAAATCAAGTAAATTATGAACAATTACAAATAACACGTTATCTCCGACACGCATTTAAAGTAATTATAGTAAATTCTTGCAAATAAATGAGTTATAATTAAATAATTTATAGACTGATAAATTAATTTATGTTATTGACACGGTTGGAAGATTCTAGGCGCTCTAGTGTATACTTAATTGTTGATTTTGAAACGAGATGTAGGAAAATTGGCTGGCGCGATATTGAGTTATTTGCCCATTTGTCGCGCACATTCTTAATGCAAATTAAATACTTATATGAATTACTCATGGATGCCATTGTCAAAACTGGACCAAATTGAAATGGTGGGACCACTCGGAAAGCACTGGCTTTCAAATAAAAAAAGAAACATCAAAATCGGTTCACACAGTCCAAATAAAGCAGTCGAATTGAGGACCCCCCCCTTATTTGAAGTCGGCTTAAAAATAGAAATTAACCAGTTAGAAAAAAATACAGTACAGATAACTAATTGAACGAAAAAAATACTCACCGTGTGGCCAAATTCCAATAAACATTATGACCAAACTAACCTAACCTAACCCGTCCCATTAAAGACTTTATCAATCTATCTATAACTAAAGATTATTAATAAATAACAAGTAATGACTGACTTAAGTCATAATTAGGTATATAGAAAAATGCGCCTTATTAGCAATTTCTATTGAACAGAAGTATTGTATGTCAGGCCCGTAGTACAGTCATCGACAAAAGTCTTTACACACCTCAAAACAACTCCCACCCGACACCCTGTTTTGGTGGAAATGCGACCTTTAAGGACGAACCGCCGTGCATCTTTATTTATTTTAAAAACTGCAAGGATCTGGAACACTTTGCCTTCGTCTATTTTTCTTATCAAATACAACCTAGGGGTGTTTAATTCAAGGGTAAATAAACTTCTAGGCAAGTTTTTCACCATTGGCTTTATCGTTACGTCTGATTAGGTGAAATCTTAGACATACGTTAGTCTAGAAAGTCATAAAAAAAATTACTATGAAATATTATGTCATATTCGCGTATTTTACGTAGTAAGAGTGTTATGTACATACCTACACATTGCGAAATATTTATAAATGTAGATGTTAGGATAACAGATATTTTTATCGATGACTGTACCTGCTGAATGTCCAGTTGAATTATTACTCTACCACCTGGCCAGCTTATCGTCAATTTAAATGCATAGATTATTAACTGTAATGTTTGTTAAAAAATTTACATCTATGGAATAATTATTGAAATTTGGGAGAGAAGTTACCGGATTTATATACCGAATTGGTGGCAACCTAAACTAGAATATCAGGTTCCCAAACATTGTTTTTCGGCTTAAAAATGTTCGTGCCTAACGCACTTGAGCGAAATTTTTGGATGGGTCTTCATCATCATCAGCGTATATTCGTCCTCTTCTGGATGTAGGCCTCTCCTAGTACTGAGCCGATCTTCGGTTTTCCTCATCCAGTCTTTGCTCCAATATTCAAAGTTACGTATCTTTAATTTTCCTACAAGCAAATTCCTAATTATATAAAAGGACAAAATACTAGTTATTTTGTGATAACAGTAACAATACAATCTCACTAATATTATAAATGCGAAATTTTGTACGTTTGTGTGTTTGTCCGTTGTTCACGCCGAAATAGCCGAACGGATTTTGATGAAATTTACTATTCAGATACATTAGGTCCTGGAAAAGAACATAGGATACATTTTATCCGGAAAAAAAATACGGTTCCTGTGGGATCAAAGTTAACGCGGGTGAAACCGCGAGGCGCTGCTAGTTTATAATAATATTTTTATAATAAATAAATACCAGTTGAGTGATTCTACAATACTACTTAAGTGGTAGCTGTTAATTAGTTTAAATTATTGAGTTAATTATTTGCTGAAGTTTATTGAGTTTTAAGTGGAAATTAAAAAGTATGGCAAACAGTTAGAGCGGTTCCGCGCTATGTCCGATTCGAATCCGTGAAAATACGGACCTTGAAAACTCGGACTGAATTCGGATATTGCTTTTCGCAGTACCTCTGATCTGAATCCGTGATCTCTGATCCAAATTCAAGCAATTCGGGGGCCATCTTTTGGCATACGTCATTTATACGCAGAGCCACAATGTAGAGCGCTCACGTTCCGTGTCAGAATCTTCTCCGAAATGGAAATTCACGAATGACGGAGAGAAATCCGATCTAGTGCGTAAAGTGCCATACATATTATGGACCTAGTGCGGAATCGCTCTTAGAGTTCTATTTTTTTCTATTTAATATTTATCATTTTTTTTAATTTTGAATTTTTTTTTTTTTATTACTTTTGTTCTAGTTTTTAAGTTTTGTTTGTTCTGCAGATTTTTAATAAAGACTTTATGTATCTATCTATCTATCTATCTACGCATTCAAGACGGAAGACGGAAAGGTAGTGATGTCTCACTCCAATGTAGATTTATAGATTCCAGAACAGTTTACGTACATTTCTGTCTAAAATAGATAAATTTAGTCTGAGTCGACGTGTTATTTATTAACTAAAGTATTTACAGGGTAACCAAACGTCCGGATTAATCTGGACATAACTGATTTCCACCCGACTGCCCAAAGGAGGGTTATGTTTTATTTTAACAGCTTGATGGATTTAAATAAATAAGGTATCGTTGAATTCGTCTAACTAGGTTCCCTGTATTTCCCTGTTTCGAGAGGACCATGTTCCTACAAAAAGGTCACAGATGAGACCTTATTTTGTGACCTAATACAGATTTAATAATCTTTAGTGTTTTTGATGTGGCAGGTCTCTTCTTCAAGAGACTGCTTGGGGAAGTACCACACCCCTGACAGATATTCATTACTGGGTTCTGGTTTGAAGGGCACTGTTCCCAGCGAAATTACTGGGCATATGAAACTTTCGAACGAGCGCAGTGCAGTGCCGCGGAAGATTATGCAATGCAAAGTTCTGGCCACTTTAACTGTTATTGGCAGGCGTAGAGCTTGCCATCAGGTGAACGACATCACCGTCTTGTGACTCAGACATATAAAAAAAAGCTCGTTCTATGTCCGAACAAAGTGGCCGCAATTGGTCACCCTATGGACGTGTAGGTATCGTTTTATTTCTACTTTTTCGGACTCTGCGCCCGTCCCAAATTGTCCCACTCGGCTACGACATTAACATAAAATTATGATAACTCTTTTGTATGTTATTCGAGTTTTGATTTTTATTATGACTTTAATCTTATTTTTGTCATAAAATACAGATTATAAGATTGTTGAACTTTATGTCGTAAGTTAAACTTTTATTTGGTTTTTTTATTAATATGTCTGGGTTAGGTTAACTTTAATTTTTTCTAATTCCTAAAATGTATTCATAAATATCTACTTCCCTCCTTCCTTATTTTTTGCTATAATCTTGGCAACCAATAAATATTTTGATGTATGTAATTTATTGAACTTTAAAATTTAAAAAAGCTCTAAAGTTTCACCGACATAAAAATTCATATTTGTAGGTGGAAATTATTATCTTTTACATTTTTGTCTTGATTAAAGCCTGTCATACACCGCTGCGCATGAACACGGCTGCGTACACGATTTCATGTAAAAATTAAGTAAAATTCCAAAGAAACCGTACACGTAGTTGAGGGCATGCGTCGCTATGTGTGGCGAGCTTAACAGTGACTTTTTTTGCGGCAGGCAGGCACGATAGTTTAAAAAAAAAGTTATTTAAATACCTTTTAAAAAAGTATACATTTAAAAGTTAACTTATCGGTCTATTAAAATATATAAAACAAAATATACGAAATTGTAGTTTCAGCATCAACCCATAACGTCCCACTGCTGGGCACGGGTCTCTCCTCACTTTCGTGAGGAAGGTTAGGCCATATTCCACCACGGGGGCCAAGTCCGGATTGGTGGATAACATACCTACCTCCGAAATAATTCTCGGGTAGGTATGTGGTAATTCTAGTTTACCTTATTATATACATAGGAAAAAACGATATTTCAAACATAGATTAAGATGTTTCAAATAACAGGCAATTTTTCAAACGCTCGTATCTTTAATGTTGGTTTTGTGGTTAGTCAAATTAAATGACCAGTCCTTATAAACGGCATTGCTAATACTTAGCTGAACCGGTTTTGGTAAAACTAGAGGGCTTTGCCATCTGACGAAATAAAATATGTTAATTACACACAGATTAAGTTTTACAATTAGACACCAGACGAATACTAATTGTCATTGGTACATAACAGATTTAAAAGTTTTTATAGTCTGATAGTGTATTCCCAACGGGCCCACTAACTGGGTCATCAGTGGGAACACTGGGAATAATATTTCCCAGCGTCTCCACTAGGAATGTTAGCGGGGGCGCTGGGAATTTGTATTCCCATCGTGGTGCAAGTGTGAATTATTTATTAGAGGTAGAACCTCAATTATTAAAAAATAAAAATTGTAAGTACATGATTGCTTTTGCTTAACACGTTCACTGCTGAAAACACAACTGTCGTGTTTTTCATAACTTGCCACGAGTACGGCAAAACACAACTGTTGTGTTTGATGTATGGGAAAACACAATGGCGCGTGCAGAGCCACACCCGTGGCTAGACAAGCAAAACGGCTCAGGAGTTAAAGTGTTAAAACAGTTGGTTGATATAATTACAAATCCAGATAATGCATGTTTTGTCATTGATAATGATAATATCACAAAGAAAAGAATTCTGTGAATATATATATATATATATATACTAGCTGTACCCTGGCACGCTTCGCTGTGGCACATTCGCACATTCGCTGATATGTCACTGATAAAAAAAAATAGATAAAAACAATCCTTGATGCGGATTATATATCATGCTAAAATTTCAGCTCGATCGGTGCAGAACTTTTTGAGTTTTTGAAGCGTACACAAACCAACATAACATTTTTATATATATAGATAGAAGATAGATATATATATGTAATATATAAAGAAAAGAAGTTACCTAAGTGTTATTTAGCCGTTTTTCTACTTAATATTGTTAACTTGAAAGTTTATGGATGGATGTTTGTTACTGTTTCACGCAAAAACTACCGAATGGATTTGGATGAAATTTGGCACACAGATAGTTTATTACCAGGATTATACATAAGATACTATTTATCTCGTAAAATTAACCATTTCTGTAAGCTTATACTCAACGCGGGTGAAACCGCGGAGTAAATTCATAAATTAAGAAACCGGCAAGCTAAGTTCATGTTACCCTCAGGACAGAAATTTGACAGTTAAGTAGTAAGCAAGATTCTCTCCAATTGGTGTTATGTAGTTAACTCACCGGTTTCGTAACTTAACTCGCTAATTAACTAATGAATGTGTAAATCAGCCTTTACACGTAGATTATTAAAAGGTAAGTTGTTATCTTCAAAACTATAAACATAATTCTAAATCTCTCCACTCGAAGTTTCACAAGACATTTTCAAGTGATTTCATTACTATGAAAGAAAAGAGTTTTTGTTCACTTCGTTTGTTGATCGCTTTTAGTCACGGAATCTAGGAATGCGTAGTAGGGATGTGTTGAAGTTATCGATTAAAAACATCGATACTTTTGTAGAAAGTCCACAGTGGATAATAAAAAAACATATTATCTTTGCGTAAAATTCAATAGGTTGGTAGATATGTATTATTATTTCAACATTGCAACTAAAACCTAGTCGCGATAGAGTATATAAAACTCTACTTGCTTTTGGGCGATAAGTCCGCACTCATTAAATTGCTAGATTAAGGCGTTCTGTACTAAACGTACGATCACAATATTTAACTATGGTCGCAAAAAAATCGATGGAAGGTATCGTTGGTAAGTGAACATCGATAGATGACATCGATCGATGCGTCCCATCCCTTCATGTTATCGTGTGAACGGCGCTGGTCAGGCCATTTTAACTTTGAATCATTATTGATAAAATTAGATTTTCTTTTTCTTGTTTGTAAAGAAATTGTATGAGTGACGTTCTCTGAACACGCATTACGAACTTTTAAGTATATAAGCCTCACGCACACATTCATGTCGTGTTATGCCAATCGATGCTTACGTTCTGTCCAATTGATTTAACAGTCAGTAAGTATAGTTTTTTTAGATAAAATATGTAGCAAACAAGCATGCGGACCATCTGATGGTGAGTGGTGGTAAGTGACGCCGGTGCGTTTCCTACTCTTACGTAGAGGACTCGTTCATTTGATTTTTGTTTTAAAATTCAGTTGTTCTGAGAAAAACTTTAGATGTACGCGGAAGAAACAATCGCGTAAACCGGGTCATATTTTCTAATACTTACTAAAAATGTGAAAGTCTGATTTTGTGTGTTTGTCCTCTCTTCACACCGAAACGGCTGAACGGATTATGATGAAATTAAATGTATATCGACGCTAGAAAGCGTAAACGCTGTAACCCTTTGACCGACCCGAAAATACATTTTTTACATATTTGGAAACAAACGCTGTAACCCACATTTCAACGTCCCCTAGGAACTTTAGGATATAACCAAGGTAGCAGTATTGTAGCTTTGTATGAAACACACCAAATAACCAAAATTTTCGTTTTTAGGTCGAGTAGATATGAGTAGTTATGATTTTTTTTCAACAAACAAAAAGTTTTTTGGCTCTGGTGAACAATTTTGCGTTTCAAGGTTACAGCGTTTACGCTTTCTAGCGTCGATATATACTTTAGGTCCTAGAATATAACATAGGATAGTTTTTATTCCCTAAAAATAAGAGTTAATAAAATATAGTAAATAATTACCATCTGATTACTCAAAAAGGTCAAGAAACACTGCAACCACCAGTTTAACGGTTAATTGGCTTATTTGAGCAATCTTTTGTAATATATGTCAAATATTACTACAAAATAACGTAAACAATGCGAATGTTACGGATTACGTCATCATTTACATTAGTTATCCAGTCCAGCTTTAAAAACAAAAAAAAAAACTTTTCAAAATTTTAATTTCTTACCATATGAGAAACGTTCCACCTTAAACAGACATGAATCCCGCATGCGTGGGTAAATCCACACGACGCTAGAAATGCAGTGAGCTTTAATTTCCATTGTTACATTGCCCACTTTCGCCCGCGGCTCCACTCGACACCTACCTGTTCCCAAGCTTCGGTTTTTATTTTCGGCTCCACACCCACGCCGTCCAACTAAATTGTAGGGGTCTTAAAAAAACGAACCAGTTATGAACTGCACTCGAGCCGGCTCGAAGTGACCACTCAACCTTTAGAGTCGGTTTGTAAGTGATACTTTAAAAATGTTATGTTGCAAGAAATATGTACCTTTTTGGTCGTATATTTTGGTGTATTTACCTACTTACTGGCATAAAATGTTGCTTTATTATTGTTAGATTTGTATGCTGGCTATGTCCGACTTTCGTTGCATAGAGATTGTTTTTTAAAGAAATAGAGCAAAGGTGTTGTACCTTATTGTTTGTTTGTAATTTTTACGTGTTGTCTTTTTTTTATTTGATTGAGTGACGAGACGTGTAAGTCGTTCATCTGATGGTAAGCGCTACGCTTGCCCATAACAGTTATAGTGCCACGCAGAACTTTGGACAATCCTGCGTGGCACTGCACTGCGCTCGTAACCCTGAGACATCGGCTCTATAGTCTCATATGCCCAGTAATTTCGCTGGAAACTGTACCCCCTTCAAACCGGAACACAGTAATGTTTTCACACTACTGCTTGGCGGATGAATATCAGGCAAAGGTGTGGTACTCCCCAGGCGATCTCTTGCAGAAGAGGCCTCCCATTACGAAAAAAAAGAATTTATCATAATCAACCCATATCGTCCCACTGCTGAGCATGGGTCTCCCCTCACTTTCATGAGGAGGATTAGGACATAATCTACCACGGGAGCCCGTTCCGGATTAGTGGATCACATACCTTTGAAATAATTCTCTACAAGCTCACGTGATATGTGCAAATCCAAACTAATACAATGGTTTTTATATTTTTTTTATTTAGTTGGAGTCATTGTTTTCTCCGAGTACGTTGATCTATCCATAGCTGCGTATTGCGCGATGACATAGCTTAGCCATGTATAAAAATCGATAGTCTTCATTATACATTCACCAAACTAAACGAAAATTCAATTTATATAAGGCCACATATTCCCATATCGATTGCTGAATCGAATCTGCGCTGAGCACAGCGAGCTGGACATTTTTACATGTCCTTTAGTGACATTTACGGATGTTGCCCTTTAATGTGTTAGTTCTTAGTTACATGTAAGTACGGTGTCGCTTTGGAAACACCTGTTAAGGCACTGTATATTGAAATAAATAAATAAATAAATAACATATAGACAAGAGGGCCTTAGTTTCTTTCGAGTTAATTATATTCCGACTAAAACAAAAACCCACGACCACGACATACAATCGACTCCATCGCGGATCCCTAACCCACCAAAACTGGTCGGGTTCAACGGTCTCCACTCATTAGTTTTTGATCACAGCCTTTCCAAACTACAAAACACCTTAAATCCATCTCAAAATGTAAACGAAGCCGAGCTTTATTGGAAAAGCAATAGAGGCGGTTACAGTTTGGTGCGAGCAGTTGTATATTCTACAGGTACGTCTACCTACCCGACTGGTTCCATATAGACGGTAGAAATGATAAAATTCTTGGGTCGAGCAACTAAAGATTAGGAAATTCTTCTAAACTATAAGTAAGAAATGTTTATAGGGACCGCTCTGGGCTGCTTTTTTCTCTAGCTCGATAATTTTCGTTGAATGTATTATCTGTGGTAAATGTTTCGTTCTTGTACTGTCAGTTCGTTGGATGAATGTCGAAGGTCTATTTCTCGATGAATTCTTTTTTTAGTCGCAATATGGCCATAGTCTTACAAACACCCAGACTTAGAGCAATTAGCTGTGTTCCACGCAAAGCTTTGCCCTGTGCGGGAATCGAACCCGCAACCTCACGATTTATCGATAGACACAAATACTGATCACCCCCATTGCATTGGGCCAACGTGGTGGATGGTCGCAGACCATTCTCACTTCATGAAAGGGGTAGTGATAACGAAATAGTCTTACTATGGTGATAATTAATTAATATAAAGTTTTTTTTTTTATTACACACCAAAAAGGAACAGAAGACAAAAAGGTAGAACTAAACAACAATGTCTTGGATGATGATGACGATGACGATCGATATCTGCACATAACATATGAAATCAGCTGTTGGACGGGGTCTTGAACCAGACGTCATAGGATTTTGAAGCGCACGTGTTACCACTCAGCCGCTAGCGTCCATTTGATCCGTTTCATACTTCGCTCATTTGCGATAAGAACGGGATATTTCCTAACAGTGTAGAATATAATAGAATGGAATAGATAACTCTTTATTATACACACGAAAAAAAAAAAAATAACAGTACAGAATTTTTTGTTGTATGTATAATTATTTAGAAGATAGCACGTTCTTGACGCAAATGAGCGGTGTGTCCAAAACACTAGGCAACACCTCATTCCGTATGTGCAGACTGTCAGCAAAGTTGAAAGCTCCGTGAAAGAATTTCGCGGAGAAATCTCTCGATTTGCATTCAATTGATTTGAAATTAAGTATTCTAGTTTGGTCATTTTGGGTGCTTCGTTTGTTAAACATTCATTTTAACTTTTTTTTTATTTGTCTGAATGACAAGACGAGCAAGTCGTAACAGCGCCACCTAGAACGTTGCATTACATAATCCTGTGCACTGCGCTCGTCACCCTGAGACATCGGCTCTAAAGTCTCATATGCGCAGTAATTTCGCTGGAAACAGTGCCCTTCAAACTGGTAATGCACACTACTGCTTAGCGGATGAATATCTGGCAAACTCAACTCTTCTGTTCAATAAACTCTACGTTATATTTTCTTCCTTTTCTACCTCATTCGTGATCGATAGACACCTACCATAGAATAAATAATAGTCCACCACCAACACAAATAGATAGAGTAAGACCCGCAAACACAACTGTTACGTTAATTAGAACACTAATTATATTTTGTATGATACTAATTAACGTGAGCGCTCTGTTGTGCCTATTAGTGCTTATTACATCTTAAAAACACATATAAAAAAACCAGCCAAGGACAAACAGTCCGTACAATGGAAAACTAACCAAAATACTGAACAGTAGCATAACATTTTTGAAAATGGTGTCTGTTTGTTTTCGCATTACATATAAAGTTTAAGTTAATAGGTCAAACTCAAAGCTAATAACTGACACACACATACAGCAACGCCTTTCTCCCGTTGGGATAGGCAAAGACTATATCTTTCCACATGCTACGATCCCAGCGGAAAGCAGCACACCAACTCCCTGACACCCTCTACTGGTTTCTGGAACTCCAGACCGATAGACTGTGTAGAGTCCATGCGTGGTGGTAAACCTGATATAAATTCGATATAAATCGAACTGGTAAAAAACTGTTTTATCAAATACTTTTAACTATTTGTCTATCCACAGGATAGTGGAAAACTGGATATTGGTGTATTACAATAATAATATGTAAATCTAACAAGCCATTAATAGAAAGGTGAAAACAAAACTGTAACACCTAATTGTTTTTCTATAAAGTCTATAGTATCAATATTTTCGCATCCGATTCCGACGCATTTGAATAAGGTTATTTACAATTACTATCAAAAAGTTATTTTTCGATAGTGTCGAATCGGGAATGAATTCGTCGGAATCGGGTTCGAAAACTTTCCGATACTTGTGAATAGGGGGGTACTGGATTTCATGTGAAATTGTATTTTAACACTTTCACTGCTGAGCCGATTTTCGTGTCTACCCACGGGTGCGACTCTGCACACTCCATAATGTTTTCTCATACAACAAACACAACAATTGTGTTTTCCCGCACTCGCGGCAAATTATGAAAAACACGACAGTTGTGTTTTCAGCACTGAAGGTGTTAAAATAGATCTATAAAAACAAACTGCGGACAAAGTTGCAAGTAACTGCTTGTATTAGAACTAAGCACGACCGCAAGACTGAAAAGACGTAAAACAAAACCAAATAATGACCGTTTTTACTTTATTCTGTTAAACATTGGTAACTTAGCACTAACAATAGTATTTTTTTCACACTTCGCAGTACACGTAAGGTGCAGTAGATCACTTCAACCGTGTGTAGAATCTAGATACATTCTAGATGACATGAATAAATTAAAATCTTCGTTGCTGCAGTATTGGCTAATTCAAATATCTTCGAAGTGGTGGATCTTGTCTCTGAATTACCAACCCTGAAAAAAAAATGTGTTACAGAAGTTTTTAGAATAGTGTTCACACGTAAAAAGTGAAAATATTCCTTCTTAATGTCTCTCATTCTGACCCGTCAATGTTTTATGTCGAGGCATAACGAAAGTAGCAAAAACTTTGACAGTAATGAAATAGTGGCCAAGACAAGGACGGAGATTTAGAGGCAGACCACCTGCTCAATGGTCAGACGAAGTCGTCAAGGTAGCAGGAAGGGAATGGATTCGCTTAGCGCAATACCGGAAATAGTGGCATTCACATGAGGAGGCCTATACTCAGCAATAGCTTGATGTAGGCAGATACAGATATAGTGAAACGTGATTAGACTACTGACTTAATGACTGACTATATTAAACAAACACTGACTACATACACATCTCATGTGACGTAAACTTATTAAAAAAATGTCTTACAGTTTCACTGTATCTTGCAAAATCAGTTAGGTCGCTTTGTTCGGTTCAAAACTTCAGATTGACAAAGTTTTTAATCGCTTATCTTCATGATAAACATTGAAAGTCCTCAAGAATTCCGTCGTTCCAGGACTGTGGGAGTCAAATTCTTTTTCTTTCACTTGTTTACCTGATTCCTCATAGTAGTAGGACACAATCGGTGGATTCGCCTTCATCATTCTGGACAGTCTGTTTTGATACAACACTGGTACTCGAGGAACTCTTACGTCGATCCCTCGATTTGGGAACAGTATAGCCTAGGAGACAGGGTACTTTTATATTACAGCGACGTTTTTTTTAGACAACGAACTAATTCAACAGTTTGATATATAAATGTTACTATACTATAAACGCCTTCTGTCATATTTGTTTTAAATAAAAAATTCAGAAAAACAATATGTAACAAAATGTTCTTCCTTTGTTCAATCATAGACGATAAGTAAGTATTAGTAGCGATTAGACTAAATACAATGTCAATATCTATAATTACTACAACTACATGTGTGTGAGTTATGTTCACACACATGTAGTTGTACATCATACATAAATAACATTTAAAAAAAAACTATTCGTATTTAATTTACAAATTTCGAACGATATCAACTTTATAAACTATATCATTACATTATCATAAATTTTATTACTACTAAAGTAATTTATGTTAATGTTGACCTACTGGGTCGGAAAAAGTTTAATGAAAATTCCAATCCATAAAACTGAATGGGTCAATAAGTTAGGCACAAATTAATGATACTGTAGTTTTTGTATCTCACAGTAGTTTGAATAAAATAGGAAACTATTCAGAATATTAAAATAACAAATCTTTTTACTATTAACAGAAATTACTTTGACCAACCAACGCTGACTATAAAAACAGTTCTATACAAATGGCGAAATGGAACCTTGTCTCCTAGACTATACGGCAAGAATTTGGATATTGAGACGAAACAGAAACCATTTCTTTCGCACTCTTTCTACAGCAAGCTGGGATCTTCTCACATAGTGGGTGATGCACGCAATCTGGCATGGCATTCAATGGGAGGTAGGTTTCGCAGACCCTGCCGAGGCATTTCGGGATCATTAAGCATGGAGGGACGTGCCGGCAGACACCACGCTCCTTCACCTCGGGCTTCACTTGGGTCCCTATGGTCTCTCTAGCAGTCAAAATGACATAATTCTTAGAACACAACGGTATTTCCCGACATCTCGGTCGATGGTCGCAAGGCGTCTCTTTTTCCTTCCCAATGGCACATTCTGGCACCTTATTACACATGGGCACGTGGACACAAGAGTTTTGGAGGACTGGATCGAACTTTGGCTTGTAGCAAGCTCTAACCACTTCGCACGGTGGGTCGTGGTGACAAATACTCTGGATTTTCTTCTCGGCTCTGCAATCAGAATCCTTGGCCTGTTGACAAGCTTGTTGCACTTGAACTTGGTACTGGCAAGACTGTTCTCGGCAATTGTTTCGTTTCTTGTGATAGTTGAAAATGCTGCGCTTTTTGCTCTCGGTCAATGGCCAAAAAGCTAGGTCCGGCTCGTTATGTTCTTTTTGTTGAGGCAAATTCAGGCACCCATTGATAAGAATACAAGGGGGGTTGTGAATGCAAATAACTTCTCCGTTATACTTTTTTCCCAAAGACGCTTTGATCTCGTCGTGGTAGCCCTGACACTCGTTGGCGATTGGACATGGTGTTTTTTTCTCTGAAGCAAGGCATTCGCATGAGACTTTAGGCTTCTGCTTTTCTTTGTTCTTTGGTACGTGAACCGGGGCAGTAGTAGGATAGCTTCCTTGGATGCCAGTAGTGGTTGTTTCTGGCCTTTCGTGACACACGCAAGTGAAAGCAGGATCAATTTGCGGACGATTGTTTGCCAAACATACTGGACATTCTGATCTCGGAGTCTGTTCAGCCATCTTTGGACAATTGCCAAGGTAGCATGGCACTCGTTGACTGCCATCATTTTGACATGCTATCGTGATTTTCTGTGCTTGGTATTTCTTGCTGACTTTATCAAACAGAAAATCCCAGAAACTTGGTGACGATGATGGTGTCTCACCAAGCTGCTCCAGACATTCTGATGGAAAATTTGCTCTGGAATGGGAAGGTGTCGTGTACACGTGGTACGGGGCTCCATGATCTTTTGAGGGGTATTGATGCTGGACATTCCTGCATTGTTGATTGTGCTGATATTTCAAAATCTCAGTCTTCAATCTCTGTCTGAACTTTTTAATCTTGTGTTGCCTTTCTTTTGCTGACTGAGATTCGCTCTCGGAGGATGACGAAAGGCTACCACAACTACAAGACTGGTTTTTAGAAATGTTACGATCATGTTTCTGTAACGGATTTTCTGTTATTTTTGTTCGATTATATGAATTCGTTGTATTGTGAACGTTGCCTTCAATGGCGTAAACAGGTTGGACGGCATAGTTTTGACTTTTATACAATTTCCTCATTCGTCTCCGCTCACAGTTGCCGCAGTGCCGGCAACAGTTATCCGCACAGTTGTTTCCGACGCGGTTTTCCTCAATGCCTGACATGAGTTGGTTCGAATAATTGGAGCGTTTGAATATATTTGACAAACAGGGCATCAGTTTCTGTCTCATTACTGATAGTTTTGATCTGACTTTATTAATTTGGTCTCCTGGATGGTTTGGTTGGTTGGCCTTCTTGTTTTTGCTTTTTAAATTATCTTCCGAGATATTATAATAATTACTTTGGGTTGCTTTTATATCTTGTGTGAGGGGTTTTTCTTTATTTTTTAAACTGCTAAGCTTGATTGGGTACTCATCGCAGTCGATATATAGGTCTGCTCTGTTCTTGTTATGATTTTCTTGATGCATTTTCCTGGTTTTGCGTCTTTGTTTTTTGAATTTCACCAGACTGTGGTTACCTTTTTTGGGAGCAGCAAGTGGGATCATACTGGGCTCCTCAAAATCGGAGCTGTTGACATGATGCTGTATATCACGATCGTATGCCATTAAATACTTTTTAGGAGCTCCGTACATTTTAAGTTTATATCTTGCGTAATTTAATAGTATTATAAGACATATCGAACAACTTCGTTTTAGTGTTTTTCTACAATTTTGGTTACATTTTTTACAAAAAATAATAAATATTATATTTCTCTCATTTTTATTGGTGTTTCGGTCAATCAATGTGACATCTTCCAACCGTGACATTACAAACTTCTAAAGAAAGAGGTACGAAAAAGAGAACGAATTAAGTATGAAGAGAAGGGTTCGTATCATCAAGTGTCTACTATAGACATTTACCAGGGTGTCCTTTTCTTTTCGTCAGTAGCCATTTTTTGTACATCTTGTCTGATTTATTTACTATATTTGAGCCAGCTTTGAGCAACTTGCTTTTATTCATCAAGTAACTACAAAGCACAACTAATTCGATGTACATATTCCATGCCTATATACAACAGTTAGATAACTTACAAAATCATCATCATCATCAAACCCATAACGTCCCACTGCTGGGCACGGGTCTCTCCTCACTTTCGTGAGGAGGGTTAGGAGATGTTTTCCTTCACCGAAAAGCGAGTGATCATTACGTACATATGTTTTACAGAAACACATTGGTACGTGCCTACACTGGGATTTGAACTCACAACCTTCTGATTGGAAGTTGGACGTTCTCCCACTAGGCTACCACCGCTAAAATACTACAGGCATAAAGGTAATCCCCTAACAGCGTACTCAACATGCTAGTGGCATTACCCTATTGAATTGCAATGCTAATACAATGAGCTAAATAATGACCAGCATTTTGGCTAAAGTCGTATCGATGGGCCGCTTAGATCGATTATCGAAACTATGCGATAAGCTCTCAATCCAATCTGATTCCCATGGATCAACTGTCTCATTCAACACCAAGCGACCCAAGCATATTCCTGCATTATATACTGTCCAGTGAAATTACTGGGCATATGAGACTTTAGATCCAATGTCTCAGGGTGACGAGCGCAGTGCAGAACCGCGCTAGATTATGCAGTGCAATGTTCTCGGTGGCACTGTAATTGTTATGGGTAGGCGTAGCGCTTACCACCAAGTGGACGACTTGCTTGTCTCGTTACGCAATGAAATAAAAAAAGTCTGCTGATTTTTGACTTCTACCTCACCTCTATACGAATAGAACGCATTCCAATCGAATCCCTCAAACAGTACCTATCAAAAAATGCTTTACAAAACTATTGCCATAATTACCGACTAAACCATTTAAAATGCTCCCAATTCCAACCACAAAACCTCCATAACATAACCAGCGACAAAATTGGCCTATTTCGCCTCCATATTAAAAATTCCAAACGCAACAACCCACGCGTCTGACAAAATATAAAAATACCCTAATTATAAAGTTCATAAATCGTTTCAAAGGAATTCTCCACACATTGTTTCTCGACGTACGAACAAAAAGTCTTTTTCCCTTTTTGTCCAACTGCCTCGTCATAGGGTAACGTACCTTCGTTTACCTACAGGGAGGAACAAAGTCATAAGATTCCGATTCAATGTCGAGCATGTTGGTGACGAGCTTGTTCGTCGACGGTTCGAAACTTCGTCGCCTGTGACACACTGTAATTTTATGAAAATTTAACGTCCGTCTTAATGTATTTTTTCTGAACTGTGTTTATGTTTTTTTCTGGTGTACAATAAAGAGTTTTCTATTCTATTATATCTTACTGTCATCGTAGTCATCAGAGATATAAACTTAAGCTAGACTCACATTTGTCTGACGTGTTGTGTCGAGGTAGTGACGTGATGCATCAGAAAGGTATCACTTTCATACATTTAATATGGTAGCATTTACATTTCTCCGATGCAGTGTGTAATGACGGCTTGGGTTAAATGTATGAAACCGATACCTGTCTGATGCATCACCACACAACATGTCAGACAAATGTGAAACTAGCTTAACACTATTGAAGCTGTCAAAACTGTCATTGAATACTACAGTATTTCTAAAAATACGTTCACCGTTTTTAGGAAGAATACCGAATGTTGGCTATATATTTTTTATATGTTAATTCTCAGACATTAAATCAGGTTTGTGATCTGACTTAGGAGATATATAAAGATTTTGTGGTGCGTCAGCGAATTAAACATTCCGAACTTGCTCGCCAATAGAACGCCCGCCTTAAACCAAGTTATAGGGTAACGTACTCTGCTGTGAAATAGGGTAAAACAAAGAGTCGTGGTCCGTCCAGATATTATTATCGGAATTAAGCGGTGAATTAATATGCGAAGGTGATACGTCATGCTGCAAGCAAGCGCGTTCGGAGGGTTGGAGAGCGGGTTGAGGATCTTGATCCGTTAATGATTGGTTCACGTTTGGAGCTATAATGGCTGATGAATAGGATACCAAAACATCTACTAGGTTAACTTTTGAAAATGCTACTTAGTTCCTTATGCCACTAGGTACGTGTTATTTTACTAATTTTCCCTTTATGTTCATGAAATTTTAAATAGTTACCTGATGTATGTCCGTCTGTGTTTACTTATAAGCTTTATGGTGTTAAATAAACAATCATTGTAGTGTTGTTGATTTCAAATTTAGATTTATCTACAACTACAACAAAATACTTGATTTTCTTCTTTTAATTACTACCTACTACAAAAAGTCGATAATTGAATTAAGTTTTGGAAAGTTTCCGTCATTAAAATCTATAGTATTTTCCTTTTTTTACATTTTAATAGTGAGACGATTATAGTGTTGAGTAAACCCTTTTTTAAATTTATAAAATTCTCTACGTGAGTGTGGTGAGTTGTGTGTGTTTCCTCGACTGACGTGTCCTTTGACGCTGGTGCACATTGCTTACAACACATTATTTTAGTTTAGTATTGAGTATAAAAAGGAATGGCATGAAACGTTCTATTTTTATCTATTTTTCATGTATTCGTCCTTTTATGCCGAATGGGACTTGGGACGAAACTCTGAACGAGCGAAACCGAAACGCTCAAGACATACCGATCGCGCTACTAAACTATAACCGACGTCACACTATAAAATAATCGAAATAGAATAAAAAACGCCATCCAGAAGTGAATGCCAGCGCACGTAGGCACTTTTTAGATAATGAAACGAAAGGGTTAACATATTTATATAATAGGGGAGCCCACCCTTCTAATAGGTTATCTGCTCTGCTGGTTGTTTTTAAATTTCCAAATTAAAATATTTTCGGTTATAATGGCAGTTTATGAACCTGATTGGTCGTGGTAACGTTTGATAGAAATTATAAAAGAAAAGTGAGTTGAACTTTTGGGAAAATTATTTTATTAGAATAGTGAAAATTAATTATTAGATTTATTGTTAGTTAAAAGCCATCAAATTAAAAAAGAAATTATTTATACATATAGTGCAGTGTTGGCCTTATTATTGTTACCTTTAAGAAAAATAAACGAATTTTTTTCCGTTAATCCGTTTTCACAACAAAGACGGACAAACCAAAATATATACATACATTTGCATTTAATTTAATAGTAGAATACTATACAAAACATTTGTCTATTAAATTGGAAGTTTCGGCAGAAATCCGTTTTTTTCCTTTAACTTCTGCTTCTTCGTCTGTTAATATGTAATATGGGTGGAATATTAACAATCAAGTGTTCGTTAACGTGTACGAGTGTGAGCAAATGATACAAACCCAAAAAACGTGTAATTTCGTGTTCTCTCCAAATCACCCAAGAAGTTCCAGTAAAGTGCCCACCACTTTACTGAGTTGTGACTTTGACTAGACTACCTGCTGACTCGGAGTTACCATTTCGACTATTCACTACAGAAAACCTAAAAAAGCTGAAAAGTTTAAAGCCATTATTTAAGACTGGCTAAATGCACCTACCCGAGAATTATTTCGGAGGTAGGTATGTTATCCACCAATCCGGACTGGGCCCCCGTGGTGGATTATAGCCTAACCCTCCTCACGAAAGTGAGGAGAGACCCGTGCCCAGCAGTGGGACGTTATGGGTTGATGATGATGAAATGCACTAATCTAGCGGAGCCAAAAAGAAAAACACGAAGCTTAGACCACACTACTGAAGCAAAAGTTCATTAGCTCCATCTATACATGTGTATATAACTTGATATGAGAAAAACAGAGAAAGAAAATGTGTGCTCGCACCTTTCTCTCTTGCCCCTACAGTAATATACGAAACGTAACTCTCTTTCTATCTTCACTAACTTATATCTCCCTCTCAAATTCCGTTCGCCTCACCCGATCACACTTTTCGTAACGCTCTCGTCACGCATTCACCAGCTTACTACCCAAGTGAAGCGCGCGTAAAGAAGTTTTACTTAATAAAAACGATTGTATCAGAAAAAGGCATATGACACAAACATAGAACTGGGTGGAACCGGATTGAAGTAGATCCATTGAACTGATTGTTTCATGTTAACAGACCACATAACAAGCATGGCTTAATGGGGCTTATTTGTTTTATAGCTCTTAAAATGTGGTATCAATTAAATAGATTTCTGATTTCGTTTTATTTTTTCTTTTTTTTTCTTTTCGGGAAGTCTATTTTAAAATGTTATCATAAGTATAGTTTAATAGCCTGTCGATTATCTATCTATATATATATAAATGTTATGTTGGTTTGTGTACGCTTCAAAAACTCAAAAAGTTCTGCATCGATCGAGCTGAAATTTTAGCTTGATATATAATCCGCATCAAGGATTGTTTTTATGTATTTTTTTCATCAGTGACATATCAGCGAATGTGCGAATGTGTCACAGCGAAGCGTGCCAGGGTACAGCTAGTACTCTATAAGATTTTTTTTTTTCTTGTTACGATTTAGTTTTTTTTTATTGGAGTATAGGCAAGCGTTTGACCGCAGTCTGGCCTGATGGTTATTTTTATACGAGGGTGAATCAAAAAGTTCTTAGAAGTGCATATATATGAAACCTTTTTGGATCAAGTTCGATATTCAAATTAAAGAGTGTCTATCACACTATATTTATGCAGACTGTCACTTGTTTTTGTCAGTTCGTTCGCATGTAATAAATTTTTTTGTGCAACGAGTTGCTAAAAAGTCAAAATTATGGATAAAAGTCAGTTACGTGCGGTGATAAAATATCTCAGTTTGAAAAAAATGTCTACGAAGGAAATTTTTTTGGACATTCAGCAGACATTAGGGGGTGATGCTGTACCCTATTCTACGGTTGCGTACTGGGTGGCTGAATTTAAAAGAGGTAGATCAAGCTGTAAAGATGACCCGCGTTCTGGGCGGCCTTCAACCTCCGTTACAGAAGAAAATGTCAAAAAGGTTGAGAATCTGGTTTTGGAAGACAGAAGAATGACTATAAAACATATAGCTGAGATCCTAAAGATATCTTTTGGTAGCGTTCAATCCATTTTAATTGATTCACTGGGGTTCAAAAAAGTGTCTGCAAGATGGGTGCCACGAATGTTAACCGACGAAAACAAAAAGCGACGTTTGGAAATTTCCAAGCGTAATCTCGAAATGTTCCAGCGTAATTCGGATAATTTTTGCCGTCGTCTTGTCACCATGGATGAAACGTGGGTCCACCATTTTGATCCTGAAACTAAAAGACAAAGCATGTCTTGGAAACGACCATCCTCTCCATCCATTAAGAAATTTCGAGTTGCTCCTACCGCTGGCAAAGTTATGGCCTCTGTGTTCTGGGATAGTGAAGGAATCCTTTTTATTGATTACATGCCAAAAGGCCAGACGATTACTGGACCCTATTATGCAAATTTAATCCCGAAAGTGCGTGAAGCGATTAAAGAAAAACGTCGTGGAAAACTGTCGTTGGGCGTGTTGTTCCTGCAAGATAACGCTCCTGCTCATCGATCGGAAGTTGCGCTCAACGCAATCCGCTGTGCTGGCTTCAATCTCCTTGACCACCCACCATATTCTCCGGACTTAGCCCCAAGTGA
This sequence comes from Campaea margaritaria, assembly GCA_912999815.1. Taxonomy (NCBI): domain Eukaryota; kingdom Metazoa; phylum Arthropoda; class Insecta; order Lepidoptera; family Geometridae; genus Campaea; species Campaea margaritaria. Next base: position 2,395,490 of record OU538801.1, read on the forward strand.
TTTTCACTTATTTCCAAAATTAAAAGAGGAAATTCGTGGAACAAAATTTCACGATAATGACGCGGTTATAGCTGCCGTAGAGGACTTTTTCGAGAGTCAAGAAAATAATTTTTTTTCACAAGGAATAAGGAAGTTAGAAACGCGTTATTCTAAATGCATTGCATTGGAGGGAGATTATGTAGAAAAATAAAATATTATTATTTAAATCTTTGCATTTTTTAATATTGATTCCAAGAATTTTTTGATTCACCCTCGTATGGTCAAAATGTCGTTTCCTCTTCGTTAGATATCAAGTACTCTCTTCAAGTCGCTATTCAGTAAAGTTTTGGATTAATTATTGAAATTGCATAAGAGTTTAAGAGACATCATGAAAAGGGTATTTATTTTTAGTTTATGCACGTAAACGATCACTTAAATATTTTGCCAGTTCGGCTTATTAAAAGTGAAAAACCAGCTTAAGAAAAAAGAAACGGTTTCCCGCCAAAAAGCTCTAATTTTATTTTCACACTGGCTGAATGCGAACACTGTAGAAGACTTTAAAAATAATTGAATAAAGTTGCCAGTATAAATAATTCTACACTGTCTGTCGTATTTAACATAACACATTATGATGATAGTGTAGACAATTAAGCAATAGGTTAATGTTTGTAAAAAGACTTATAAAAAACTAAGATGGCAAGATTTATGTTGTGTTATCGCGTGGGCCTAATTTATTTTATAATATTATTCATAGTTTTAGAAACAGCTAGACACGCCTCCACTTTTATAGAACAGCATGTTTAAGATAAAAATATAATTTGTAAATTTTTTAAAGACATACCGGGGCGTCTGGTCCAAGCAACACGTGACATGCTGGCCTCTATTTATAACCAACTTAAAAAAAAGATGACGTTCTTAATTTGACTGTATGTTTTTGTATAGTTGTGCCTTAAGACAGTATTGCCATACAAGCAACGTGGCTGCCAGCATTTTGGGAATATTGCCAACGGGTAGCGGTTTCATCATCATCATCAACCCATAACGTCCCACTGCTGGGCGCGGGTCTCTCCTAACTTTTTGTGAGGAGGATTAGGCCATAATCCACCACGGGGGCCCAGTGTCCCGATTGGTGGATAACATACCTACCTCCGAAATATTTCTCGGGTAGATATGTGGGTTTCCTCACGATGTTTTCCATCACCGAAAAGCTCTGTAGCGGTTTATCATACTTTATTTTGGTTACTATTCTAATTGTTTTAATTTGATTTTAATAGATAGATAGATAGATATATAAATTCTTTATTGAAATACCAGACAACAAAGAAAACTTTAACTAACTATAATTAACTTAATATGTTTTAATAAAATTTATTTGTGAAAAAAATATCCATCAAAACTTATTTTTTATTGCAAAGTAGGCATTTGACCGTAGTCTTACCTGATGGTAAGTGACGATGTGGTCGACGGTAGAGCTGCTTGCCTAGAAGATAATATCTATTAACCCTCGACTTGAAAACTTCTAGAAGCAACACAAAACATAAATCTATTATAAGTCTCTAATTAAATATAATAAGCAGATAGCCATTTTTATTTTAAAAAAATAATGTTGCCATTTTTAATATATACGAAACTTGGAGTAAATGGGATAAAGAAAAAACATTTAAGTGGATTTTGATTTGAGTAAATCATTGCAAATTATGCAAAACCAACAAAAATATTTTTATTACTACTATAATAATATACTTATTTATGATTATTAATTAAAATATTTTGAGATGGACTTATTAAAATAATAGTCAGGTTTTCTTCACAATTGCCATTTATTATCTTAAAGATTCGTTAAAATAAATATTACCTACAAGTTAAAATTGATAACGATTTTAAATAATTTTATTATTCGCATTATTATTATTAGGTAAAATTTACGTAAAAAAACATGAAACTCAAACCATGTGGATTAAAAAGCAATATTCAAAATTACGGAATTCCAAATTCAAACGGTGGAACGTCAATCGCGGAATTTAATTTGATTGGTCGATTCCCAACGGGATGTGTCGTGGACGCACGAAACGGCGGGAAATTGGTAAAAATTGATTCCACCATACATGTAACTTGTCCAGCATAACATGAGCCCATCCATCTTTGAAACTCTCTAACGTTTGAATGTACCCAGAACTGATTTTGTAGTTCTACTTAACTTGGTCATTGGGAGAGGGGTCCAGTGTAACTTGAGCCGTCTCTCCCTACATCTTTCTAACATGTCGTTGGAAGATGCTCCGATTTGATGGGTTTTGTAATGGTGGTTGTTGGTAGATATTAGGGTACCCAATCGTGAGTTGATGTCGGGATTGATTGGCAAGGGGCGATTTGGCGGACTCCCCGTGCGGGGGTGCGTTTGCGATTTTTTTTTCGCATGTGGCATGTGGGTGGGACGTGAGGGTAGGTATTCATATGTAGGTATTGTTAGATAGTAGATGCTTTTTTGTTTGCAGATATACAAACTTGTCAAAAGTTGTACTGACTTAACACGCCATTTTGAATTTTGTAAAAAAAAAATGAAAGCTTAAAGTTGTGTTGTATTTTAATATATGAACTGATACTTTCTTATATAACAAATAAAATACTTTAAGAGATGTTTTTCGTTATCAATTATCATAGATACTCAGCAAATAAAAAACCACGCATTTCGTCAATCGTAACTTATCTACATATTTTATCTATACCTACCAATAATTAAATTAAAGTGTTTTATGGTTTCAAATTAAATGTCAAAATTTCAGTAAATACTGCTATTTATACGGTGCCTAAAACATACATAACCGTATTTTGTAGGTATATAGTTATATTAGGTCCTGGATTAGAATATAAAACACTTACAAATCTCATGAAAATTAACGCTTGAAAATAAACAGCCAACGCGGGTAAAACCGCAGGGCACGGGTAGTTAATTTTTTTCGTACTTATAGAAATAAAAGAATTTCACTGTCTTAATTTCTAAGTCAGAACTGATAATTAATTAATCCCTTGGTATCATACCTTTAGACCCGCTTACTAAAGCATTGGGATTGTAAAGTTTATCGACGCTCTATCTGTATTCTATGTAGATAGTATGTTAATAGACCGAGAGGTCGTAGTAGGAACCCTACCTCATCAAGTACTAGACGAAGGGTTCCCGGCATGTTGAGTCCCGACAACGTTCGACCGCACGCCGCTTTTTAGCTAATCTCGGCACATCGAGTCTGTTCCTCACAGCCATGTGTTCCTCGTGGAGTTCTCTCTGCGTCGAGTCTCGCCATAGTAAGCCTAGTTACGTCGAAAGGACTGAATGTCTCACTATTACGCGTACTTTCGGATCGAGGAGTTTAGAATGATTTTGTGATTGTATTACTGAAATAGCAGATAATAAAATCATCTAGATAAACAAACAAAGTCGCTTGGATACAGAAAACGCCCCAGCTGAGGTTCTCCGGCCGAGGGATTAATTAATAATTTGTTCAAGGCTACAATAGTACGTCGGTCGGTTCCATGCTGGTACTCTATGATTTCAAAATGCTCCCCTAAAATCCCTCGGACCCACTGCGGGCCCAAACCGGGACGCGGCCAACCAAAATTTAAATCATTTATTGTATATAGTCAAAAACAAATCACTTTTACAAGTCAAACACATAAGTCTCATACACATATTAAAAAAAAAAACAAATAATATGATCAACTAAACTAGTGAGTAAGAAATTTCCCTTTCAAGTGGCGATTCATGGCTGAATCTCGCACTGGAAAAGGAAACTCTACCAGTTCTTCGGACATACGTCCGTCAGGGAAGACAGCACGAAGAAACCCTACGTGACTTTTTTTTATGCTACAAATTAATCTAATCTACTGACAATTTTATTACCAACATTTTAAAAGTTACTTTTAGCCCTTTATCATTTAGGTTACGTCTCCTCCTCGTGCTTGATGGGGTAGGGTTACTTACTATACTCTCTTAGTCTACAAGAAACGGTAGCTTGAATCCGACAATCCATTCACCAATCAATCATATAAACCAACCACGCTAATATACAGTTCAAAAACAGCTAAAGCAAACATGAAAGCTTTTATATCACAGCGCGTAAGGCTTAAAATAAACAAGGAAATGTTTCTCGGAGTGAAATAGAACGTTGTAAGTAAAGCCCTCGACAAATCTAAGCGCCTACGCATCTAAAGCCGCGTTCACATGCGCAACTACCGTTAGGGCATAAACAACTGTTGGTCAACACCTTTCTCTGAGGCCGGCTTTCCCACGTTGGTGATTACGAATTTACGATTTATGTAATTAATTCGTTTATTTATTTAATAGTTTTCATTTAAACATAAAATGTACGAAAAGAGAACTTAATGCTGAGGTATTGAGTGTTAATTTAAAGTTTTGATGTTATTTTGTTTTTGTGATTGCTGTGTTTGCTCTCTCAGCTTTCTCAAGACATGACTTCCAAACTTTTTTTTTTATAAATACGTATTTACAATTTAATTTTGCGTAGGAAATAAATCACGTGATATTATTTTACTTCTACATATTTTTTGGAATGAGTTATTCTTTTTAAGCACTAGAGAATGTTAAAGCATAACTTATTTAATAATGTTTATAATATTTAAATTAATAAAATTTAATAATTTTTTGGTGACAGCGTAAAATAATCGAATCCTGATGATTATGAATGACAAAAACAAGAACATTAAATAATCAATAAAAAAAACAAATGTAGCTGGAAACCCCCTTCTTTCCAAACCGGTCCAAAAGCCGGAGATTTATTAAAATCCAAATTTTTCTCTTTTCAAACAAAAATACACTTTTTTTAATACTAATGACTTCTACAATAATCTTACATAATAATTATAATACTTGCAAGGACTAACTTCCCTTAAAATGAATCCAAATATTAATTCTACAAAGCCATTGATAAAAAGAGTATTGAAAAATAACGGAAGCAAACTGACAAGCCCGATTCCTTCAAGTATTAAATAATGTTTGAACGCGCGCAATGGCTACTGCAACCCGTTCTCAATACTTACTTATTGCTTGCAAATTCACATTAACATAATACCAAGCTACTACATTATACGACAAATACTGTACAATTTATACAACTCCTTGGGAACGAGTTTCCGACACAAGAATTAATCTTACGCCTATAGGAAGAATTTATAGGAATAAATTTAAATCGTCAATGTGCATTAACATAAGTATACAAGTAATCAATCGATTTGAGATACCTGTCCTTTACAAAGTACAATGTCGTGGAAAAAGTTGCCAAGTTCCCATGAGATCTATCGTATGCAAATTAATCGCGCAACTGTTGCCAATTGTGTGTGAACGCGGGCGAAAGCTTACATATTCAAATTGGGAACTTCTTGTTAATATTATTTAAAAAGGCGTGTTCGAAGTTTGAACACTTTAAAAACGGCCAGTGGTTTTAATCGAACTTTTTTTTTCTTTTCTGCCAATGATTCGAAATTTATTCTTAATTATTGCTCTTCGGAACTAGATATTAAAATTCCGTTATATTAATATTTACTGCGGTGTTAAAAGGAATTCGTCGTATTAACTATCTTTGATATCGTTATAAATCATAATGGGCAGCCAGTATCTGTGGCATATAAATTACCCGTAAAATACCAGCTCAAATTACTCATTAGCGTTATTTTGCTATTCAAAAAAAACGTTATAGCCAATTAAACATATTCATATCTTTAATGGCCGGTTCGAGAATCTAGTCCGGCATAATAACCATTCTGCTGACTTTTTAATGAATGAGGAACTTCTCGAGAAATTTTGATTAGTAATTTTATTTATCAATCAAAATAATTAAGCTTAGATATATTCGTTTTAAATTAGTCGGTATTGTCCAAAAATGAAATTCCAATTTAATGCAATTTTTTTAATCTGGCAACAAAACTTAGTATACCAATATTATAGGTGCTATTCGATTCCAATTTACAATAAGAATCAATTTAAGCGGACTGGTCGGAAATAATCGGATTTTAAAGAATATATTTCAATAATGGAACGACGGTTTTGTAAATTATTGACTTTCTAAATTTGAAATTTCATCACAAACGGCCGTAAATCTTGTCAAACGGTGTAAGTAAAAAATTCAATTTTAAACCGATGCACGGTTTCCAAAAGTTAATGGTAACCTAGCCGTTAAACCGGTTGCAGTATCTTATAACTTACTAGCTGCGCCCCGCGGTTCCACCCGCGTTATCTTTTATCCCACAGCGACCGCTACGTTTACGTTTACGGTAAAAAGCATCTTACGTGTTAATTCTAGTGAAAACTGTCTGTGTGCGAAATTTCCTACAAATCCGTTCAGTCGTTATTTCGCAAACATTCAACCATCAAAGCAAACAAACAAACAAACTTTCACATTTATAATATCAGTAGGATAACAGTCACTCACGAATACATAATTTCACAAATTATATAGTTGCATTGGAATGTATAAGTAAAGCGGGAAAAAATATATTAGTGATTCAAATCTCGACAAGGTTTATCTATACAATATAGGACTAAATTGTATTTTTTCTATACTGTGATTTTTTTTTTCTGGTGTATAATAAAAAGTTTTCTATTCTATTCTGTATTTAAAAATTCAAATGACTATTAAGTCAAATAAAACAGTAAGCGGTAAAGTTTTTTTTTTCGTTTTGGCCCCGCACTATCTATTGTAATTTTTCTGTACTGTGTTTAATTTTGTTTCTGGTGTACAATAAAGAGTTTTCTATTCTATTCTATTCTATCTAACAATACACGTATCTAACAAGAGTATTCTATTTTAATTTTTTTTTTTTTTTAGATTTTTCGTAGTTTATTGCCTATTGCCTCAGTCGGTAGGTGGTCTAGTCAAAGTCATGATTCAGTAAAGTGGTTGGTGCTTTACTTTATTTGGGAGCTTAATTGAGAACACGAAATGGCACGATTTTTGAAGTTTGTATGTTTTGTCCACAGTCCTACACGTAAACTTACACTTAATGGATAATATCCCAGTAATATTACACATTAACACACAAAGAAACACAATTTTGAGAAAAACACACAAAAAGAATAACCTCACATTTCCGCTTTTCGCTGAAACTCCACTTAAATTATTTTAAGGAGAGAGTTTAAAAAATAAAAAAATAATTCAAAAGAAAAACCAGATGCAGAAGCGACAATAATGTAATAGCAATTGTTATTAGATATAATAATATAACAATATGCAAATCAGAAAGCTTACGCTCAATTTTTTTTTAAAGCAAAACGTTAAAAAAAACCATAAACGAGCAGATGTTTTTGAAACAAAAAAACGCGATTTTCTTTTTCAATGACAATTATTTTTTTCACAAAAAAACCAACCCTTGCTTTGTTTTTTCTTAGTAAGTTTCGAGTGTCTAGAAAAAAACCGGGGCTCACGATAACGAACCAGTATGCAAATGAGGAGAAGTCGGGCACGCAATATTGTATTGTGCTGTGAGGGTGAAATCCTGGGCTCATTATAATCAGAACTTGGCAAAAAACAGTGCGTGTGATTAAAAAAAAAGATTATTGCATTTCTCTATTCAATACAGTAATTTAAAATTTGAATAACGGCGGTTACCCTTTCAAATTCGAATTAAAAAAAAAAAACTTATAACTCAAATCATTAATCATTGCAAGTAAATAATGCACTTATACAAGCCAAACACTTAATTCTCATATGCATGGAGAAGAATTAAAAATAAATCCAATATGATTAAATAATCAACTAAGTTGCAACTAGTTTTCCTTCACCGAAAAGCGAGTGATAATTACGTACATATGTTTTACAAGAAACACATTGGTACGTGCCTGCACTGGGATTTGAACTCACGACCTTCTGCTTGGAAGGCGGACGTTCTCCCACTAGGCTACCACCGCTTAACCCATGGACCAGCTTAACGAGTGTTTATTATAACTGTATGTCACACGCCTGTCACGACGTCCCGTCACGTGAGGTTGTGATGTGAAACTACCCATACGACAGTTCTTCCAAGATATTGATCTACCAATTACAAACAACCTACCGCAGTCATTAACATGTAGCGACCAGGAACTTATAAAAAAACTAGCTGCACCCCACGGTTTCACCCGCATAATTCAAGTTTTCCCACAATATCTCTTAAAAGCAATATCTTTTCCCCGTTTTCGCCACATTCGTCATTGATGCTCCGCTCCTATTGGTCGTAGCGTGATGTTATATAGCCTATAACCTTCCTCGATACATGGACTATTCAACACAAAAATAATTTTTCAATTCCAACCAGTAGTTCCTGTGATCCTAGCGTTCAAACAAATAAACAAACAAACAAACTCTTCAGCTTTATATAATACTAGCTGTGCCCTGCCACGCCTCGCTGTGGCACATTCGCAAATTCGCTGATATGTCACTGATGAAAAAAATAGATAAAAAGAATCCTTGATGCGGATTATATATCATGCAAAAATTTCAGCTTGATCGGTGCAGAACTTTTTGAGTTTTTGAAGCGTACACAAACCAACATAACATTTTTATATATATAGAAGTATAGATATCGACTACTTGACGATGAACACGAAAGTGAAGTGCCCAAGATATGCCGGCTCGCTTGCACCTATCGACAAGCCTTACGCACACATTCGCAGCCTAACGAAATTTGAATTAAACTGACGATAATTCATGATAATCACTGTCTATTTTAATTTGTATGCAGTGAACAGATTTTCTTTATAATGCAGTTTTCTCTGAAAAGATAATTTATGTCTCATGACCACCGTCACTCGCACATACCTACGCAGAGAGAAACTGCCGCCATTGCAATGCATCAGTTTCGAAATTTTGGCGGCATGGCGTCTAAAATTTATGTTATCAGGTATGACGATCTCTGTCAAATTTACGATTAATAAGGAGGTTTTCTTTGTATTGATGTTTCCCAGTAGGGGAAAAATTGTGTCACATGACCACCATCACACACACACACACACATATTTACAAAGAGAAGCTGCCGCCATTGCTATGCCACAGATTACATAGATAGACGTACAGAACGGACATTCTCTACCCCCCGCGATCTGTGTCCATATCAAATCACTTATGTATTTGAATGGAGTGTCCGGAGTTCGGAGTATGGGTATGCTTCACTTTTTAGCTGGCGTCATGCCGTCAACCAGTCTAATAAGTTCATGGTTGAATTAAAATAGCGTGACACTAGGACTTGAATTATATAAATGTTGCCCTGTATGATTGTACCCTCAGAATAACAAGCTATACAAGGAAGATTAAAGACAACAACTGTCACACATCTCTCTTATTCATGTTTAGTGTAATACAGCGTACACGAGAGCGAGTGAAACAAAAAACTTCCCACAGCTTTTATTATTTCAAGTTTGTTCCACAAACTGTATTGGTCAGGTTGTCATTAGGGTTGTCTCTTTCCTACAAAATTTTGTCATGAGTTGAAAGTTTTTGGTGAAAAAAACAAGTGAACGACTAGTGCCGCGTCGCCTATTTAGTATGAACGCCTTTTACTTTGGCTTCCTTGACTACACTTTCCCGTTTAAGTGAACACTTAACACAGCACCACTAAACACTTTACGCAGCGATAATAATAAACTATAGATTACTGCCATAAACCATCTATTCTTGGAGTCATAAAGATGTGACCAAATCAAATGTGCAAATAGGTAAATGGGTGGTTCTCAAACAAGTTATTTAAGCCACATGCGATATAATGTAACCAATAGGAACTCTAGAATAGTATAAAGGCCTCATAAAACGAAAAGTTAGTCCATGTTTCTGAACAAGATTCTTTGATTTTCTCGAGCACGCCGCTTCGCTGGTGACAAGAGGGTTTAATGTCGCATAGAGAATAGCTATTTTCTATTCGATGATCCGCGCTATAGTAGAACTGATGACCGTTGGGGAAGAGGAAGGCCCCACACCACAGAATGGAGGTGGACGACACGAGGTGGACCAACGACCTGGTGCGAGTCGCTGGGAGCCGCTGGATGCGAACAGCTAGCAACCGCTCGTGGTGGCGTTCTATGGGGGAGGCCCATGTTCAGCAGTGGACGTCTTCCGGCTGATGATGATTCGACGTGGAATTGGAGCCAGTGGTATTGGCACCAAGCCTCGTGGACCACTCCTACTTTTTTAGGTTAATTCAGGTTAAAATCACATAATTGTTAAATCTTTTTTTTAAGATTTAGTTATATGGATTTGTATGTTCGATATATTATTCCGTCCTAACTTTTTGAGTAGCGATATTACGAACAATCCGGAAACCTGTCATCCCACGCCATGCCTTCCTTTTCGTCAACTACACGCAATTGCAATTGATTTCTTGGAACGCCATGATATCAGATGAGGAAAATGATGCCAGCTGCCTCCATCGAATCACCGAGTCTTATATACAGGGTGTCCGGTAATCAGTGGATAATCCTGCAGGTGCGTGTGGTCAAGACCGATTGACAAGAAAATAATATTAAATATATATTTGAATTCAAATTTGAATTTGTAGTTGAATTAGAATTTCTAATCTAGTCGAGTCTTTTTTCGTGCTCATGTTTCAACCACTACCGCCTGATTATGTGTTAAGTAGCTACGTACTGTTGAACACGGTTTGATACTTTCACCCACCAAACACAATATAAAAATTACAAACAGTAAAAAAAATATTTTTGGTATGGAAGTTTATGTTTTCCATTTTTTTAGTATAATATCATGTTCACTAGAGCGTTCTTTTAACGTGCGAATGATTAAAATTTTATTTTCTGGGTCTCCATTTATTACATAAAATATTTATGAACTTAATGTCATTTAAAAAAAATGTCGGCCTTTCTAGCTTAGATGCTGTAAGGGGTATATCGATAAAATAGTTAAAAGCAAACCCCCCCCCCCCCCCCCTTATGGCGGAGCAAAATTATGACCAAACACGCTAAATATACTTTAAAATATTATATTTAGGAACTAAAAAAATATTTTTGTTATGTTTGGATGTTAGACAACGCGGGCGGAACCGCGAGGCGCTGCTAGTAAATGATGACTATACTATTAATTATAGCTTTATAATAATTGTTGGTAGGTGCTTAATTATTAATTTAATAAATCACGTAAGTACGTACGTAAAATCCAATTGGATATAATTTTGAGTCATTTCCGCTACATGCATCACTCCGTTCACACTTGCTTGACTCAAGTTGAGTCATTAAATTAAATGCTTTGTCTAATATTAATGATTTCTTCATTTTGTTCTCATGTTTTTTGTAAATATACATATAAAATTAGTATTACTTACTGTGCAAAAAGTTTTTAAATAAAATTAACTTTTTGTTCAGATGTTATCTTTTGGCGGGCATCTAAATAGTTCTAACTTTTTTTTTTTACTATGAGGCATTGTTATTGCATTTTTTTTTTCAGAACTGTTATATTGAATATCTAGTTAGTATCTAACAATATTTTTATTAAAAGCTATCGCCGTTATTTCATCTGCGAGTGTAATATGTCTGATTGCAATTAAAATTCATAATTTATTGCATTATGTAGGTAATTATAATGTTACTAGCTTCGCTGTGGCACATTCGCACATTCGCTGATATGTCACTGATGAAAAAAATAGATAAAAACAATCCTTGATGCGGATTATATAGCATGCTAAAATTTCAGCTCGATCGGTGCAGAACTTTTTGAGTTTTTGAAGCGTACAGAAACCAACATAACATTTTTATATATATATCGACGCTAGAAAGCGTAAACGTTGTAACCTTGAAACGCAAAATTGTTCACCAAACTTTTTTTTTGTTGTTAAAAAATCATAACTCAATATCTACTCGACCTAAAAACGTAAATTTTGGATGTTTGGTGTGTTACATACAAAGCTACAATACTGCTACCTTGGTTATATCCTAAAGTTCCTAGGGGCCGTTGAAATGTGGGTTTGTTTCCAAATATGTAAAAAAAGTATTTTCGGGTTGGTCAAAGGGTTACAGCGTTTACGCTTTCTAGCGTCGATTTATAGATATAGGGTAGGATTTGAGATGCTACGATTCTTTAGTAGGTTGATTACTGCTACCGAATTATATTCTAGATCGATCTACCTATATCTAGAAATATCTAGAAATCATTCTTTTAATATTATCTTTTCCTTTAGTAACGGACCATCTTATCACTCATTATTGTCATTATGAACTAAATATCGTGTCAACAAATACCTATTCATAATTTCGCCACTCCTCTTCAAGTTTCCGTAGTGTAGCGGTTATCACGTGTGCTTCACACGCACAAGGCCCCCCGTTCGATCCCGGGCGGAAACAGTTTTTTTTTGCATTCATATTTTTTTCTGTATTTCCTTGCAGTAATAAATAGCTGATGCCGATTTTATTTATATATATAAATGGATAGTTTTCGAACATTTTACAAGATATTTTTAAGATGATAATTTTTTTTTCGCATAGCTCCTTACAATTTTTTTTATTTAGCTAGTGTAAAATATTACTAAATATATTATACTCTTTTAATTTTCCATAGATATCAATCAAAATCCCGAATCGATAAAGTGGTGGATTGCTTTACTGAAACTTCTTGGGAGTTTTGGAGAAAACATAAAATGGCACGTTTTTTGGGATTGTATTATTTACCCACACTCGTACATGCTAAAAAACACGTATTCCACCAATAGGATACATAAACACAACCTAAAGATAATAAGGAAACAAACATTAAAAAAATAACAGTCAAATTGAGAACCTCCTCCTCTTTATAATTCGTTTAAAAATACAAAACATTGTGATTTTTTCAGTTTCCCGCCAAAAGTCCAATGCAATACTTTTATAATTTCTTTTGTTTTTTCTAGAATCCGGTTGTCAAGCAATACCAGCATAGAGTATTTATTCAAATCAGTACAATCGCGACTGCACATGAGTAAAACAAAAGAACCCTTAAAACCCTTTTGAACGCGCCCGCATGACCTCAGCCAAACTGAGCTTTAAATAACACGGTAAGTGCGGGTCGGACCACGCGCACTCCAGGGTTCCGTAGTCACAGTAAGTAGTCTTTAACGTGAAATCTTCATCAAATTGTTTTTCTTTCATTAATTTTTACTAAGAACTTTGTTCTGGCTACAAAAATGCTCAAATAATATTCATAGGATGGCTCTGAATATCAACTTAAAAAACAATAGTCTAATTGAGAACCTCCTCCTTTTTTGAAGTCTGTTATAAAAGAAAAGTCAATTTCTGGAGAAATTATGAAGTTGTTGCCAATTTCCGGTTCTTTTAGTGATTTATTTTTAAATCATCATCATCAACCCATAATATCGGCCCACTGCTGAGCACGGGTCTCCTCTCACTTTCGCGAGGAGGATGAGGCCTTAATCCATAACAGGGTCCCGGTCCCGATTGGTGGATTGTTATACCTATCTCCGAAATAATTCTCGAGTAGATTTCCTCACGATGTTTTGAAAACTGGAACAAAACACACAAAAAAAAACAGTTGAATTTAATATAATTACAGAAGATAAACAACGGTAGGACAACCTACCACCTATACCTATACCAATACACCACGATACCTATTCACTCTCGACTTGAAAACTTCCTGATTTCATTTTTTTTAATCTTTATTAGATAAGGGAACCCTAAAATACTGCATACTAGCATAATACTCACTAGTCTATTGTTTTACTTATAGAACTGTTTTAGAACAATAGTTTAATTGTTTCTGGCACCCTGTAGTTCTTTCTTTTATGCAAATTAATTTTTACTTTTTTTTTTGTTATTGAATAATGCGGGCGTCTGTGAGCACGTGTGGAGTTGCCCTTCTGTTTTTTGTTTTTATTCTTTGGCCAGTATTCGAATTACATTAAGTTTTAACACGCTTTATGTATGTGTCTATACATGTGTATGTCCGATCGAATTAAGTTTATAAAGAAGTGAATTACACCCGTTTCTAAGTTTATGTTGGTAAGTAACGAGACGGGCCGATCACCTGATGGTAAGCGCCACGCCAGTCCATAACAGCTACAGTGCCACCGCTGCCAACCGCCATCTGTAGCGGCACTGCACTGCGCTCGTCACCCTGAAACTGGAAACAGTGGTACCACCTAACAAAAATATAATACAGGGTGTAATACAAAAGCCCTATTTTATTAATAAAGGAAGTGTATACAAACTTACATATTATTAAAAAAAAAACAGATAATTGATTGGTTGATAAATTTAATGTGCCAATGTTCTGTAATTTAATTTTAATTGTTGTGAATTCTGGGGGAGCTAATGTGTAGTAACAGAAAGTTTTTTTCGCCACAATGAGCCTTGGACTGATGGGAACAAGCCTTTTCTTTCGGCATATGTCTTCATTACTTAAATTTTTAACACCTAAAGTGTGCAAAATAGCATGCTTCACGCGTCGAGCCTTCTTGAATTTAATACCTTTTTAAAAAAATAACTTTATTAAAATATCGAATATCACGGACAAAGTAAAGCTGTAAGGTACATGGGACAAAATTGGGTCTGACACCTCGCCGTTGTCCAGTGTACCACATATACAAAATAAAATATATTCTTGGATCGTATATTTTACATTTTACGATATAAATGTCAATACACGTGCCGTCCTTGTAAGCGACATAATATATTTCAAACTAGCTGCGCTCCGCGGTTTCACGTCCGTTCAGCATTATTCCACGGGTACTGTTAATTTTTTACAGAATTCAAAGTATTCTATGTGTTAACCCTAGCAATAAACTATCTGTGTACCAAATTTCATCCAAATCTTTTCAGTACTTTTAGCGTGAAAGAGTAACAAACATCCATTCATCCTCACAAACTTTCGCATTTATATTACTAGCTGCGCCCCGCTGTTTCACCCGCATTCAGCAAAATCCCGCAAGAAATATTCGTTTTTACTGGACAAATTAGTTTTTACAGGTAATAAACTATCTGTGTGCCAAATCTCATCTAAATTCGTTCAGTAGTTTTTGCGTGACATCAATCCATCACCCCATCCGCACAAACATCAAGTACGAAGTAGGATTTCTGAACCATGCCAGATATTGAGATTAATGAAAATTTAAGTTTAATTAAGACTCTTATTTTAATCCGTAAAATTTGACTTTAAACTTGAGCCGCTTCAGAGCCTATTCGAGACAAATTTCCAGTCAGACATTTGGCATAATTTAAAATCATATACAGACACACACATCATAGACCCATATCGACCCACTGCTGAGCATGGGTCTACCCTCACTGTCGTGAGGAGGATTAGGCCTTGATCCACCACAGGAGCCCGGTCCAGATTGGTGGATCACAGACAGACACTTCAGTTTTATTATTAGTAAATGTATATAGTAGTGTAAATGTGTAAAATATCAACGGTTTTATGGAAGAAACATCTTTGGATTTCACGTCTATAAAAATAAACCTCCCTATCGTTATACAAATTCTGACGGCTCTATTAATGTCTGGAGGAGGATTAAGTTATCTTACTGAGACAAGGTACGATTTTGGCTATATTTTCATAGTTAGATCTACAAACGTGAGGCGCGAGTACGCGCGTGTTTCGAATTGTAATCATAGTGTATGACAATTATTTAGACTGTGGCATTATGTCATGAAGTCTCCGCTTGTGCTTGATAGAAGCTTCTCTGCAGTTGCTATGTACACACACACACACACATACACATAAACGCACTCGCGCGCATTTTCTTACTTTATCTTAGTCTGAAAATGTACCAAAAATAACAAAATGTAGGAAAAAAAATACGCAAAAATCCTTACGGAGGGCGGTGGTGCCTGTGACACAGTTTTTAACTACTTACGGCACTAATAATCCATCAAAAACCTAATAGTTTTTATTCTAAGCGTATTGTAAATTAAATCACATTGAGGTATGTCGACTTTAAAAGATGGCAATAAACATTTAATTTTTATATTTATTATTGTGATTATTTCAGTAATTCCATTTGACGTCAGTGTTAGGTTCAAAAATCTATATATATAAAAATGTTATGTTTGTTTGTGTACGCTTCAAAAACTCAAAAAGTTCTGCACCGATCGAGCTGAAATTTTAGCATGATATATAATCCGCATCAAGGATTGTTTTTATCTATTTTTTTCATCAGTGACATATCGGCGAATGTGCGAATGTGCCACAGCAAAGCGTGGCAGGGTACAGCTAGTTCTATATAAAAAATCTAATACTAGAGGCCAAAAAACTTAATGTATTCTTTCAAGAGTCTAGTTATAAAACAAGCCGTCTAGACTTTACTGCGAGGCCTAGGTTCCTAGACACATAGAAGGCTATTAATAGGCCTGCAGCCATCTGCCGTTTTATAGGCGGCGGCGACGCTGTCTGCATACATTCGAAAATCCGTTACTCTTCACTGTTAAAATAATGCAGAATTTATTGTATTACCTAAAATCAATACAATTAAATCCTTCCAATCAGAAGGTCGTGAGTTCAAATCTCAGTGCGGGCACGTACCAATGTGTTTCTGTAAAACATATGTACGTAATTATCACTCGCTTGTCGGTGAAGGAAAACCTCGTGAGGAAACCCAAATACCTACCCGAGAATTATTTCGGAGGTAGGTATGTAATCCACCAATCCGGACTGGGCCCCCGTGGTGGATTATAGCCTAACCGTCCTCACGAAAGTGAGGAGAGAACCGTGCCCAGCAGTGGGACGTTATGGGTTGATGATGATGATGATGATAGGTGTGCTTCTCAAGGATACCAGTGCGCTTCAAATGGCGCCATACGTATCTTATAGACTTTTAAAATTATTTTTATTTAGGTGACTTGAGAACGGACAGATTCCGAAACACTACGCTGCGTTCAATCACTGCCATCGCTGATGTAGGTCTCAAAGTGGCTAGGTTTAAAGGGGATTGGGCGGCCATGTAACTCAAATGCATCCCGACAGATGGGCCAAGATCGTCACACAATGGGTGCCTGAAAAGGGGCAAAGGCGCCGGGGCAGACTAAGAAAACCGAGTTGGTCCGATGTGGCGAACAATCGTGACATGCGGAAGGAGAAAGGGAAGACTTTTCCCCAGCAGTGGGACAGTATAGGTTATTAAAAAATTACTTGTAGGCTTTTTTATGCAGCACTGACTGCAGCTATCAAATTTCAATAGAGTATGTTTTTTAAAACAATTACAATTAAAACTAACAACCGTGTGAACTCAAACAAGTTACGCCGTTCAAACGGAACCACCGATTGCAAAAGCCATTACAATTTTATGTCCACCAGTTACATCTCTAAAAAAACCATCGTGATTGCAGTGGACACATTCCGTTCCGACCATTAAATAAAAGCACAGTTTCGTCACAGCAACCTGGACGGTGGACAGTGGGGATAGTTTAATCAAAACTGTAATTGCAATGGGAATCATTGCAAATTCTTGCAATCAAAAGTTAATAAGGTATAATCCTAATGAAATACCAACCTTTTAAAAAATCGTCGTCATCATCAACCCATATAGGCTCAGTGCTGCACATGTCTCCCCTCACTTTCGTAAGGAGGATAACGCCATAATTCACCACGGTGGCCCGATATGGATTGGTGGATCACATACGGGTTGCACGAAGATCTGCCAGTCTCCCAAAGTGCATTATCAACGTGTTTATACGTAATTAACCGTGCAATTTTGTACTTTAATAAAGTGTCAGATTGTAATTAATTATTATTAATTAATTATATTAATAATTATTGATAATTTAGAGCTTGTAAAATAACATTAACTTAATATGTTTCGACGCTAAATTCTTTGTACATTGACTGTTAAGCTGAATTCTCCATTGGCTTTGTCCTCAAACCCTCACCTTCTACCCTCGACTAGGAATTTGAAAGGTGACGGAAGGTAGCAACTGGGGCTGACGTTTTAACATGCCGCACCAGTTGTTACGCCATTGAGTGTTCACCATTCAAGTGTGTGGGAACTGTCCATCCGCTGGGAACAATGCTACTTAATTTTGGTAATCGGCTAAAATCAGTCAAAAATGTAGTGACTATAATGTTAACTGTGGAAGTACCTTTGCCAGACATTCATCCGCCAAGCAGTAGTGTGCATCATTACTGCGTTCCGGTTTGACAGCGAAATTACTGTTCATATGAGACTTTAGAGCCGATGTCGCAAGGTGACGAGCGCAATGCAGTGCCGCGCAAGATTATGCAATGCAATGTTCTGGGTGGCACTGTAACTGTTATGGGCAGGCGTAGCGCTTACCATCAGGTGAACGAATTGCTCGTCTCATCACTCAGTCAAATAAAATAAAAAAGTAAACCAACTATGCCAAATCTTGCATTGAAAAGGAAGCACCGCTATTCTCTGTGGTTTTATTTTTGAACTATCAAACGTAGCGGGTGTTTCGAATCACCGACATATGTTTGCCTCCATGAAACTTTATGCCTGTTAATAACGCTATATTTTACGTATAATATATTTGACAGTTAATGTCAGCTCTGGTGACCATAGTTTAACTAGTATTGGGTTAATGACTTGCTGCACGTTTATGGCCATAATAACAGGTGCTTGAATATAGGATCCAGTTTCTTAGGCATCTATTTCTTTGTAAACTCGTTGGCATATATTTTGAACGAGAAATTTGAACCAATCATCAAACATAAGTAAAATTTGTAGCGCTTTATTAAATTAGGCTTTATTTTAGGTTATTATTCTAAATGTTTTTTTTTTTTTTTTTGTATATGAATTTGTTGTAAATCTCGGATAGGGATTATTTTCACAGTCGGAAGATTTCGTGTGCCTATTTTTCTATTTTCTTGTTCTCTTGTATATGTTGATTTTTGTTTTTCTTTGCGTGTGTAATTTTTCCACTAAGAGCAGGAAAATGTGTTCACCTGGAAGCCAGCCTCATTATTATTCGGTACTACAATGCCACGAGTAAAATACTCCAATATTCAATAGACAAACAATTTATAACACGCCACCTCGCCTCTAGGAGAGCTATTAAAACTCAATAAAACCCGGTGCTTCTGTCATCGACTTTTTCTTTTCCAAAATTTACAATTCCACCACAAAAAAATTAAGTGACACATTTAATCTTTTTTTAATGATCATTTACCAATTTATTTAGAGCTTCTTGGCCGCTTTTTTCATTTTTAATTTGTTGGAAATTGAGGGTAGTTGATGTTAAATTGGGGGTCTTTGTAGAGTGGTTAGGTTAATCTAATTTTGAAGCATTAGTTATGCGAGAGTTCCATGTTTAGAGCCCTGTGTCGGTAGTAAAAGTTTTATAAATGTGAAATGGGACAGAAAATAGATTTTAAGACCGTTTTATGGCCCCGTGTGTCGTTGACAGAGTACCTGGTAAAAATAAACATACGGCACCATACGTAGGTCTAGGTAGGTATATAATATACTAGCTGTACCCTGCCACGCTTCGCTGTGGCACATTCGCACATTCGCTGATATGTCACTGATAAAAAAAATAGATAAAAACAATCCTTGATGCGGATTATATATCATGCTAAAATTTCAGCTCGATCGGTGCAGAACTTTTTGAGTTTTTGAAGCGTACACAAACCAACATAACATTTATATATATATAGTGTTTTTCCGCACTCGCCTCGACAGTTGTATTGTCAGCACTGAACGTGTTAAACTGGCTGCGCCTCGCAGTTTCACTCGCTTGATTCTATTTTTTACGTTAAAAAGTCTTTGGATAAAGGTTTCAAGCTTTGAATATTCAGAAAACAGGAAAATAAAAATTCTATAATTAAAAAAATTTAAGCCAACACGAAAAATAAAATACAAGAGGAAACGTATTCTAACGAAATAATATCAATGGAATTGGATTTTTTATTAAAATCAATTAATTATTTTGAGAATCATGATTGCACTGAACAACTTTTTGTGCACATATTTTTGTTTTCTTGCATTACTATACAAATGTAGATAACTTACAAGGACAAGAACTGGCATTTGTAGAAATCGCTTCAAAGGTCCCAACGATTCTTTGGATTTCAAAATACCGGTTCGGAATCAGTTATTCTCACGTAGCTTGATCGAACTGAAAGGGTTCCTCGGAAATCGTACCCTGAGGCATAGAATACCCATATCCCGAGGCTTTCTGTACAAGCAGTGGCCAAGCTTCGAGCTTCCACACATCAATTAGTTAAGTAGCGAGTTAACTTGCAAGACTGGCGAGTTAAGTCCTTACCATATTTAAGTTACACCAGATCTGTGGTTTGAACACACATCACTTAATCATCTACTTACAACTTAACTGGCAAATTCCGGTCCAATTCTAAACGTTACGTGGAACGGGTGACTGCGAGTAGAGCTCTTAGTTAATTAAGTAGGTAGCTAATAAAAAGTAATTATCTACTAATCGTAACTGCTGATAAACTTTTACTGTCACAAATAAACATGAAAAATCATTGTAAGAGGTAATTAATATTGTTTTAAAGATTTTACAAAAAATTTTTTGGCCACAATTTTGTAAAGCCTTTTCTTGTCTATCAAAATTCTGCAATGCAAGTTCTTTTCACCGATATGTTTTCAACAATTTTAATATTATTTTTACAATTTTTATTTCCGTAAGCTAGGGTACTGTGTCCATTATCATGCTACGTCCGAGGTGTGGTCTGCGCGACCGATAATTTCAGATCACAGGGCTGTTTGACAGCCGCTGCCTGCAGCTGTGGCATTACTGCGCATGTCTCTATTTGGCGGCCCATTCTGTAGCTTCACCTATTATTTATTCTGTGGCTTCAGAAGACATAATAGTATGTAGTACAACGTACATACAGAATGGACACTTCACTCCGCGCGATCCGCTTCCCCGCATCTTTATCTGCAATTGGGAGGTCAGTTCAATATTACACGCCCAAATGTAACAGACAAACGGGTTATTATGAACCTTCATACTCGCGGGTTGTCTTTTGTTTTGGTAGCGTAGTACGTATTTTTTTTTTTATTTGACTGTGTGACGAGACGACCATGTCGTTCACCTGATAGTAAGCGCTATGCCCATAACAGTTACAGTGCCTCCCAGAACTTTACATTGCATAATCCTGCGCGGCATTACACTGCGCTCGTCACCCTGAGACATCGCCTCTAAAGTCTCATATGCCCAGTAATTTCGCTGAAAACAGTGCCCTTCAAACCGGAACACAGTAATGTTCGCACACTACTGCTTGGCGGATGAATATCTGGCAAAGGTACTTCCCCAGGCCGTCTCTTGCGGAAGAGGCCTCCCACTATAACTCACACATGCATTTGGCGCGTGTATAGGCGTCATTTTTCTGCGTTAGTTGTCGAATCAACTTTTGTATGGAGTGTCAGGCTCGGGTGTGCTGTGGCTTTACATCTGATTCCGAGAATTTGTGCCGCAAGAAGACAAACCGTCAATTTTGTAGGCTGTTCAAGTTGATGTCCTGTGTTTATGTCTAGGCAGTAATCATTGCTACTAGCATTACCATTTTTGCAAGCCTTTATTTAACTGCGTTAGTTGGTATGTTAGTGCGGGTGTTTTAGGTCACTTGCGAGTCAATTTTGACCCAGTTCCCGTCCCAGTTCAGTGGGCCGCAACCTATTAGCTATTGAACTGCGTTATTGCTGAAAAGTCGTCCATTTTTGTTAACAAAAGCTGTCAAAACAGTGCTCGACCGACCGTAAGCACTCGTATATTGCTTAATCTTCATACAAATGACAGCGCGACCGATGGTACGCACCGACGGTCGGTCCAGTACTGAAACCGGCCAAAAAACGTTGTTTCACGCACGGTCTTAAACTTTTTAGAATTTATATCTTATGTTTTCGAGTCTGTTCGGGCGCACTCGATTTATTTCAAAATATAATTTAGTTTTCGAACGAATCTTTGGAAGGATAACCAAAGAAGTCTGTGGTACTCATTACATTCTTATTTGCAGATAAACATTCTCATGTCCATATCCGAATAGTGAAAGCGTTTAATTTAATTAAGTCGAGAAATGGCCACGAAAACAAAATAATTAAGAATTATTAACGGTTTGTCAATTTAGTGAAAATTTTAGAGTGGCCCGCGCATGCGTGCTTTTGATCACGATTGGTTCGTGTTCGGCTCTTGTCGGCTCTTGTTCGGTTATGTTCGGCGGAAATCGGAGCTCGTGACGTGTTCGTGTTGTTAAGTCGTGTGTTCGGTTGTTTTCGTGATCCAGCAAAACGTTGTTATGAGGTTGTTTTAAGCGCATTAAGTAACCAATTTACTATTTTTTTTCTTATTCCGTCTACTGATAAAGAAATGACGACATTTTGTATTCTGTACTATACCTACATTGTATAATATGATAATAAAAAGTGAAGTAGAACTTAATATGTATTTTGAGGTGACAAAGTCTAATAAATCGATGAACACCGGCTGCATGCACGAAAAAGATGACACATTGTCCCGTTACGCTCATTGTACGCTTGCGCCGCATCTATCTCTCTTCCACTCGATTGGCCTATGCGTCCGAGAAGGAGAAAGACAGCGGCAGCACACAACTTACATGTACACGTAAACTGTTTCGTCGACTGTTTATAAAGTGAAGTGAAAAGTTAATGTGGTTTTCAATGTTTATTACAACAACAATTTCGGAAATGAAGGTTAATTATTCTTGCATTTATAAAATCTGATTATTTGTACAATTTTTATCATTTATTATTAAAAGATGATTAAATTTTATTCATATAAGTATGCAATCATTTCATTAATGTTTTGTTATGACGTTGTCACGTTAAACTATCGTCCGTAAACTAACTTTACAGACAAACAATTTTATTTTGTAAAATTCGGTTTTTAAAGAGGAATGTTTTAAAATAATATAAATATTGTATTGCGATTTAACGCACATTACTAAACCTTGTCTATTTACAACCTGTGAAATGGACTATAATAAATATAAATTATCACACCAGTATGCTAGATACTAAGTAATATATTTTTATGACAAATTTTATGATACACGTAAAATGTGTGTAATCTCATTAGGCGACGCATAAACTACTTATTATAATAAACATAAAAATTTAAAAATATATTTACACATTATATTGAGAAAACTGCTTATTTTTAAGAGCTTACTTTAAAGTTATGTTTACTATGTACAACTATAAAAAAAGATTGACCTGTAAGTTTGTATACTTATGTAACGGAAACTTTCAACAAAATTTTTTACAACGTAAAGAAGTCTTATTAAATTTATTAATTTTTCATTTATTTATTCTCTTTTTTTATGGCAACTACGATTACAGATAGGGCCCAATGCGATAGTGCAGTAACATTAGCATAAAGTTTACAAAAACATTAAATTAAAAATAATTAAAGAAGTTAGAAAACTATAATGAGGGGGAAAAGTGGAATATAGAAAACGAAAAGGGGGATAGCTAGATATTTGTTTACACTAGAGTTCAGATTTTTCCCCTAAGGCGGATTTTTGAAAATATCTTTTTAGATTCTTGTTTTCCCCCTTAGGGGGGATTTCCAGGGGGAAATAGTGGAATGAGCCAAAAATTTTACCACGTCTTGAAGACTGATGCCTATATAATAATAGCGGTTTTTATAAATATTTTAATTTGTATTTTTGACATAATAATGGCATAGGTGATATTTTTAGATAGATAGATAAACTCTTTATTGAATCAACACAGAACAAAGAAAACTTAAAAACTAAAACAAAATATATTTGGCAATTAGTGTCACAATGGGCGGTCTTATCGGTATTTTAGCCAGATTTTAAAATAGATTAGGCACCTATTGGAAGTTTTTTTTTATTACTAGACAGTAAAACGTATGTCACTTAATTTTTTTTTTTTTTTGTTTATTTATAATATGGTTAGTAGACGTTTTTAAAGTTAAATAACCTTAATGTTCATTTTTTTAATACGTCGCGTCGCTGACAGGGCAAAGATTTATGTGAACCACAAGTATTTGCTCTGAGTCAGGGTGTTTGTAGGACCATGGTCCTCGTAGTTTCTGATTCCCTAAATGCAGGGAATCCTAATTAGGGGTCAGGTTCTATGTATCTGATCGTGTCGCGGTATTATTATAAAATACTAGCTGTACCCTGCCACGCTTCGCTGTGGCACATTCGCACATTCGCTGATATGTCACTGATGAAAAAAATAGATAAAAATAATCCTTGATGCGGATTATATATCATGCTATAATTTCAGCTCGATCGGTGCAGAACTTTTTGAGTTTTTGAAGCGTACACAAACCAACATAACATTTATATATATATATATAGACTACCTGTACCCTGCGACGCTTCGCTGTGGCACATTCGCACATTCGCTGATATGTCACTGATGAAAAAAATAGATAAAAACAATCCTTGATGCGGATTATATAGCATGCTAAAATTTCAGCTCGATCGGTGCAGAACTTTTTGAGTTTTTGAAGCGTACACAAACCAACATAACATTTTTATATATATAGATAGATAGATTACGTGTCGACCCCTGAAACCGTATGAAATGTATACCACATACTGTCACTAACGTCACTGTAGTCAAAAAAGCTGTCCGACATAAACCTGTCACAATGAAGCATAATATATACAAGTAGGCACAAAAACGAAGCCAGTGTCAAACAAATCGGGACAATGGATCATTGTTGTGAAACCTTTTTATTGTAAACGGATAATTTAATTTAAGAATTGAATGCGGGCCCACAATGGGCGCCTGCTAATGTGTAAATATTGCTAGTTTCGGTGAGCAACATGCGTGTAATGGCAGCCTAGGCGAGATGGGACGAAGGCGTAGAGAGAATGGAAGAGGTACTAAACTACGCTTGCTAGGCATCATCATCATCCACCCATATCGGCCCACTGCTGAGCTCGGGTCTCCCCTCACTTTCATGAAGCCATATTCCACCACGGGGGCCCGGTCCGGATCGGTGGATCACATACCTACATCCGAAATAGCTCTCGGGTAGGTATGTGGGTTTCCTCACGGTGTTACCCTTCATCGAAAAGCGAGTATTAATTACGATTATCACCCATCCCTCATCACAAAAGTGTTGGAAGACCCGTTCTATGCAGTTGGACGATGTGGGTTGATGAACATGGTGATGAATTCGGACAGAGACAAATATCGATATAATCATTTTTCCAAATAATTATAAATAGCAAAAATAAAAAAATAAAAATTGTTCAGAAATGCACAAAGTATTTAAAGAATAGAACTATTGAAATGTATAATTCATTGGGCGGACTTATCGCTAAAAGCGATCTCCTCCAGTCAACGTCTGGACTGAGAGAAGCAATAGGGCGTCAAAAGTTGGCGGTAAAAATAAATAAAATATAAACTACATTTTATAAGATAATCATCATTGTAATAAATAGTTTAATTATAAGTAGATTTAGATAATAAAGAACATCCATAATGGTTGTCTCTTCCAGTCACACATAATTATAATAGCTCTACGTTGGTAGGGTGAGCGTAACGAGCCGCGATAGAGTCATTTCCTGATTTCGATGCCGCAATGCAATGTAGAGCTGGATAGTAGATCAGTATAATATAGAGCACGTCTATTTATATAGCGGAGACTAGAGAGTATACCAATAACCAGCCATATCTATATATATAAAAACTAGCTGCGCCCCGCGGTTTCACCCTCGTAGTTCCCGCGTAGAATGTCATATTTATTTATAGATAGATAGATAAACTCTTTATTGAAACACCACAGAACAAAGAAAACTTAAAAACTAGAACAAAACAAATTTTACAATTAAAAGCTAATTTTTTTTTTTTTTTTTTTTTTTTTATATATAATCAAAAGCCTAAAAAATAAATTTGATGCTTCTATCCATTAGTGAAATAATGTTTTAAATTGGTGTAGTGGTTTAGCCGAAACCTTACATATTTCTATACATATTTTCATCCCCTATATTTATTTTACCCCCTCAAGGGTAAATTTTTACAAACTTTGAATGCCAAAATTAATTATATTTAATCAAAAGACTAATAAATTTCAAGCTTCTAGCTTAAAAAATTACGAAACTTCCATACAAACTTTCATCCCCTATTTCAAACCCTTGTAATGCTTTTTTCGCATTAATAAGTACACTATGTCCTTTCTTAGGCTCTAGGCTATCTCTGTACCAAATTTCATTTCTATCGGTTCAGTAGTTTAGGCGTGAAAGAGCAACAGACAGACAGAGTTACTTTCGCATTTATAATATAAGTAGGGATGTCCTTTGTCAAACTCGAACCATAACCATTTTTTATGAGCAGGTGTAGCGCTTACTATCAGATGACAGACCTCCTCTTACCCCATTTTCTGAAAAAATACATTTTGAGGACTGTGTCACCTACCTGATTTGCATTACAGATGCTGATTATAAGAACCTGGGCCGATTTTTTATCTCACTTCATGACAAAATGGCCAATTATCACCGATTTTTTAGAAAAAAAAAGAAACGGCCAATCAGTAAAAGAAAATCACCCGTTCACAATAAAAAATAAATTCCTTTTTAACTAGGATTTTATGTAGGCATCTAGAGAATTGGGAAACGAAAGCCATAGACCCACTAATACTCAGACTCAGAGCAAATACCTCCGGCTCAAACAAATGTTTACGCTGCGGAGGAATCGAACCCACATCCCGGCGCAGTCGACGGAGTACTCCACGGATGCTGCAATATTAATATACAGTTGTACTTAAAACACAACAAAACGGATACCAGATTTCCGCTGTCCAACATCTACCATCTAATTACCGTTCCGGACGAACAAACTGACAAACAAAGGGCTTTTAATACAATTTCCGACAGAACTAAACTCACTGCCTGATAACGTAAAACTTAGCTGTAGCATAGCGAGAGCGATCACTACGCGATCGCTGACAAAATGTCACTCGAAATCATATTAGGGAAACTGATCGCAGGTGTTTGGTTCGACTGCATCTGGGCGAAACTGTAACAGAAGATTTTGATGACGCAGTAGCAACGGAGCCGTAACAGCTATAATTCGTTTATACAGTTTCCGGAAAATGCAAAGGCGCAACTGAGTGTTTAGTATTCAACATCTTTGGGGGGAGCTTGAGCCCCTTACCCCCCCCCCCCCCCCTCCTACTTTTGGACCTTGACCTTTTTTAAAGTGACCTTTGAGTTTGACACCAATGATCGCGATATTAACACCTATCGCAAGCCTGTCCTGAAATTCGTAATAAAGCAGCCGGGCCCTCAAATTAAATGTCTTTTAATTAGGTGACCACCATTGGTTCATTTACACAATTTCGACCATAAGTCGTAAAGATCTTATCTTTAGTGACATTAACTAAATGTATCTATGGTGTAGGTTATAGTCTATTCTCTATGACACAGATGTCATGCATCATAAAGTGGGTATAACGAGCGGCCGGAGCTTTGACAGGAAACCGAAAATGTGACGTTATTGCATTTTAACTGACTTCAAAATTGGAAGATATTAATTTAATTGATGTATTATTTATTTACACCACCAGCCATTGAAGCTTCGTTGCTTCTCTCCTTCTAAAGGTTAACTGGAAGTGATCGCTTTTAGCGATAAGTCCGCTCGTTATACTATATTTATTTCAATTAGTTCTTTTCCTTATGTATTTACCTTGTGTATTTCTGAACTGGTGTACAGTAAAGTATTTTCTATTCTATTCCAGAGGTTCAAAGAGGTACTCAATTTTTCTCATTTGAATGGATAAGTATTCATTTGAACTAAAAAATTGTATAATTTCAACTGACTTTCAAAAAGCACTGAAAGGCACTACACTAAAAAGCGAATATAATAAAATAATTCTTGTTATAAATTAATAATAATAATATGCTACGTACTCCGTTTTCGGATCCGCCTGAAGTCAGCGCATTTATGCAGTCTGGTTCAAGTGGTGTTTCAGTCACTCATTAGATTAAGTTTTATTTTGTTTCAGGGTTAGCACCGACTTCAGAACGATCTGTAGATAGCATGATGATGATGAAATTAATTATTATTTTAAAGATGATGAAGCGAAATGTACTAAATTTGAATCGGAAGTTCGAACAAACGAATAGTCGACCAATGTTAAATAGTTACAAGGTCATTGCGCCCTAATGATACCGTTTTAAGACCTACCGTAAAATTGCAATCTGTCGGATAAAAGCCGTAATTGGCAGATAAAGGCTGCAATTATGTAAAGTGTAATTAAGGCACGCTATCGGCCCTAGGCTGGACGGTAGAATAAATGTTCGCGTTACCCTCCACAAAGCAGATAGAGTTGTAGATGTTGTGCATGTAGGGTGTGGTTCATATGTAAGCGTTAAGAGACTTCCTTCCTTAATTATAAATAATCAAAGTTCAAATCCCAGTGCGCGCACGTACCAGTGTGTTCATTTAAAAAGCAGTACCTGGATGACCGAGCTTTGCTCGTTTTTTTTTTTTTAAGTAGTATTATTATTCGCCAATAGATGTTAGGAAGAGTCTTTTTTTTCAGTTTTAATTTGGACTACTCAAACGCCTCCAACGCTTTGTTATTTTTCTTCCAAGTTTATGTTTAATTTGATGTAACACGAATAAAATGACATTTTCTAAAAATGATTCCTAGCTAGATCGATTTATCGCCCCCGAAACCCCCTATATACTAAATATCATGAAAATCGTTGGAGCCGATTCCGAGATTCCAGTTATATATATACAAGAATTGCTCATTTAAAGATATAAGATTTATGTACCTAATTGTCACTCGCTTTTCGGTGAAGGAACCGTTTTTGTCTAGTCTATAGAAAATTTGTTTGTCCATTGAGGCCTGCGTTTGCAAATGTGGTTTGTTTGTGAGTGGTTAGAGACGAGAGATCTGACGACAGAGACGGAAGGTAGACAACGAAACTCCTCGGTGACTAATAGATCGATGGTGTTTGGCCTCATTTTGATCAGCTTTCTCTAGGTACCGAATTAGGGATTTTACAAAAGCCTTTTACAATAGTTAAGCACTATATAAGATTCAAATTTGTTTGACGTAGAAAGTAGCTAAATTAATAGCAATGTCTGTTATGTGAGTTTCATACAGTTAGCAAGACCTTTTTTTCCAGTTTTGTTTTTTTTTACTAAACTGTTCAAATAACTTTTCTAAAGTAGTCCAGAGCTGAGGCTGATGTCCGGTCGTTACCTACTCTTGAAAATTGTCTAGCAGTAGTAGTGAGAATGCGACATCGCTCTTCTTTCAAACCGCTAATCGCTACATCTCCACCCGCACCCAAATCAAGATCAAATAAACGTACCTACCAGAAGCGACGATAATATCACACCCACCTACAAGTACGCAATGAGGGTGCCTACAGCTTGCCGTCATTACTGTATCGCGTACGTGGCCAATTATATCTCGTTTTATGGTAGGCACTATTGTGGCCTTTGTTATCTGGGAGTGGACTATCTATACTACGAGTATATCCTTATTCTTTGCTTCCTCATGCTAGGGATTTATTCTCTAAGACCTATTATATTACAATTATAAACAATACTAACAGCGCCCTGCAGTTTCACTCGCGTTGTTCCCGTTCCCGTAGGAATATAGGGATAAAATATAGCCTATATTGCTCGCTGATAATGTACCTTTCCATTATGGAAAGAATTTTTAAAATCCGTTCAGTGGTTTAGGTGTGAAAACGTAACGAACAAACTCACATTCGCATTTATAATATAAGTTAGGGTTAGGATTTCTTTTGAAAATATATCTACTCCAAATTAATGATTAGAATTTTATTTTTGTTCAATCTATATATATAAAAATGTTATGTTGGTTTGTGTACGCTTCAAAAACTCAAAAAGTTCTGCACCGATCGAGCTGAAATTTTAGCATGCTATATAATCCGCATCAAGGATTGTTTTTATCTATTTTTTTCATCAGTGACATATCAGCGAACGTGCGAATGTGCCACAGCGAAGCGTGGCAGTGTACAGCTAGTATAATATAGAATTGAACAGAATAGAATACAGTGGCGCGCAAGATTATACAATGCAAAATTCTGGGTGGCACTGTAGCTGTTATGGGCAGGCGTATCACTTACCATCAGATGAACGACTTGCTCGTGTCGTTACTAGGAAAAATAAAAAAAATACTATACCAGTCAAAATCATAACCCTCCTTTTTGCCTCGCTGAAGTCGGGTAATAAAATATGTCTACAGCGGTATTCAGCCGTCAGACCGTAATCTGGACATACGAGTGCGGGTTCGAGTCTCGGCAGTGGAAGGAAATAAAACGGTAACAAAACAACCGGATGTGCTGTGGGCGGTCGAATGCGCGCATTGTCATTCAAAAGTAAGGGTTTTTGGGGTGACCATTATTTTGGATTAAAAGTAGATAACCTAAAGAATATTTTTTTCCATGGCATCGAATTGCGTAAACTAGGCGTAAGACAAATCAATGTGGAACGAGGTGTTCGGCGCGGGGTACAGCATGCGGCGCGCTGCGTGACTTTACTCAATACCTTTTCCATACAAAATGTGTCAACGTGAAATTTTGTCACATAAACACAGAGAAAAAAACTAACTAAAAAAATCTTTTTTTTTTTTATAAATTATATGTTACAAAATATACGAAACGTAACACTCTCTCTCTTTCTATCTTCAATAACTTATATCTCCCTCTCAACATCCGTTCGCCTCGCCTGATCACATTTTTTTGTAACGCATTCACCGCCTTACACCGCAAGTCAATCGCGCGTAAAGAAGTTTTACTTCAAAAAACAAATATGGTCAAGTAAACTAATCAATAACAAATTATGATTTGAGTTTGAAAAAGGAAATTTCCCTTTCAAGTGGTGATCCTCGCACAGGAAAAGGAAACTTATGCATACATCTGCATTATAATATTAATAATATAAGCGGTGGTAGCCTAGTGGGAGAACGTCCGCCTTCCAATCAGAAGGTCGTGAGTTCAAATCCCAGTGCAGGCACGTACCAATCTGTTTCTGTAAAACATATGTACGTAATTATCACTCGCTTTTCCATGAAGGAAAAACATCGTGAGGAAACCCACATACTTACCCGAGAATTATTTCGGAGATAGGTATGTTATCCACCAATCCGGACTGGGCCCCCGTGGTGGATTATGGCCTAAACCCTCCTCACGAAAGTGGGGAGAGACCCGTGCCCAGCAGTGGGACGTTATGGGTTGATGATGATGAAATGCACTAATCTAGCGGAGCCAAAAAGAAAAACACGAAGCTTAGACCACACTACTGAAGCAAAAGATCATTAGCTCCATCTATACATGTGTATATAACTTGATATGAGAAAAACAGAGAAAGAAAATGTGTGTAATAAATATCTCAAACCATTCCATGGCCACCCTACCAACACAGAACAAAACCCATTGTCTCCACTAACGCTATTAACAAAATTATTGTTTACCTCTTCCATCCAATTGAAGTTCACCCACATATTACCGGCAATGCAACCATACACTCCATACAACTGTCCTCGATCGCTTCCGGCTCGTTGTATGAACTATTTTAATTAGCCATTGGGATGAATTATGGTTTAAGTTGAATGGGAAGGTATCTGATAGTTTGTGGAGCACACTATTGTGTGTGTATGTTCTGTCACTGGCCATCTCTCTCAAGTCCCAGCAGAAGGAACCTAAAAAGTCTTTTTTTTATTGCAGAACAGGCAACCATTTGACCGCAGTCTCACCTGGTGGTAAGTGTCGACGCGGTCGATGGTGGAGCATGCTTGCCTAGAAGATACCTATTCACTCTCGACTTGAAGACTTTCAGATTACAGTTTTCGGGAAACATAGGCGCTGGTAAGGTGTTCCATTCCTTCGCTGTTCGGACAATAAATATGGATGCAAATCGCTTTGTGTCGATCGGAGGAATGTCAACCATCAGTCAGTGTCAGTTTTTGGTTAAAACAAGTATTTCCAGACCGGCTTTTATACATTCGTATTCGGTACTGCAAGCTGATAAGAATGAGTCAAAACAAAATCAATCTACTATTTAGAAAATTTTAGAAATATTGCAGTGGAAGGTATTAAATTCTAGCCGAAAACATGACGGCCACCTCACTAGGCAAGCCTGTATCGAGGTAACCTCCGTCCGATTTCCATTTTTCGGATCTTGGTAAATTTTACAAATACATAAATATTAAAAAAAAAACATGACTAAGGTCAAGTTACATTAAATTAAATGAAGTGGTTTAAATCTAACACTTAATATTTAAAACCTCTTCTGTATATTCATACGTAAGTGTTTTTAACTATTTAGAAATTATTATTTGATATACTATTAATCGCCGAGGAGTTCCGTTTTCTACCTTCCGTCTCTGTCTTCGGGTCTTTCCTCTCGGTTTGATGCTCTGGTTTTCTCCTTCTTCTTCTCTCACTTTCTGATTTCTTCAGAACTTCTGGCGATACGTTTCTAGTCTTTGCTAATGTTCTCATTGAGGGCCGCCAGAGCCTGTGGCTGGTTCACATCGATACTTTAAACATTTTTTTATTAAATAAACCTCGGTTCGTTCATAATTCATCACACACTTTTGTACCAAAAATATTTAATGTGGCTGGAGGCGGCATTGCCTGATTCAAGTTGAATGTGGTTTTCGATTTGTTTTTATATCAACTTAACAGGCAGACAAACACCGTTTACCATCTGTTACTGTATTATTGCAGGGTTAAATTGTTTATGTTTTTGTTTTTTTTTTTAATATTTTAGCCTAACATACCAGTTTTACTCGAACGCATAGGTACATCAAGTATCTACTTGTGGTAAGCACCGCAAATGGATTTTTAAACATACAATAAAAAGGTAAAACGAAAACACCGTTTTCATAGAAAAACCCACATTCTCCTCTTCAAAACATCTATGTTCATTCCGATCACAGATTTCGTCTTGGTCAACAACTTAAACCAATACACTTATGCGTTTCTAAAACTGTTTGCCGGGCAGCTTTGAATCTTATTCCTTGGACACACCCAAGTCCAATGATGATGGTAGCTGAAAACGTATGGTGGGTTTACGGTTCATATGTAAGTTCAACAAACTTTACAATCATTTGAAATTCCCTTCGCGTGGGCAGAGGCCGAAATGATAGGCCTTCCCTTTAGACTACAATAGACTATAAATATTGAAAAAAAAAGATAATCTATTGAAATCATTTGATATTCTAGCGTCATATCATAATACATTTAGTATGCTTTCGTTTGTATGGAGCGATGACGCGAATAATTTAGATAATGAAGTGGTTAATAGTTTTTGTCTATAATAGTCTATATCCTACAAAGAGGCCGAAATCCATAGAGCCTTTTGTGAATCAATATTAGATTTTAATAATTTAATTATTATGAGAAACAAAAAAAAAACAAAATCACAAATTTCTTTTTCCTAACAATTAAAATTATTAAGGTGCGTTACAAGGTATACATGTATGAATTCAATTAATATTATTTTATGTAAGAAATATATTATTTGCTATAGATAGATAGATAGATAAACTCTTTATTAAATACCACAGAACAAACAAACCTTTAAAACTAAAACAAATCAATTTTAACAATTAGTGTCACAATGGGCGGTCTTATCGCTGATAGCGATGTCTTCCATGACAGACAACATCCAGACAACCATGCATGGAGAACAGCAACAAAAAGATGGAACGGATGTGTATATTTTACAAGTTATATGAAATGCACAAAATTGGAAAAAAAATATTGGTGATATACAGTTTTGTCTATTGTGCTTGACTCAGCCATGTGATTGTGACTTCCTTTACAGCATCTACGTTTTCCTTTTAAAAGAAAGCTGTTTTTCTAAAATCCAATTCAAAATTGGTCTGTTGTTTTCCATTTCACTTTAAAAGGAGACAGGCAATGCTGGCCTGTGGGTTAGGTTCCTTGCGTATTGCCCATCAATGTATTGCTATCTAGCCTAGCATTGCCTGAAAATAGCCATGTCTATATCAGGCGGTAATGGTTGACGTCTGGACAAAGACATTTTCTTCGCCTGTCTATGGATTGCCGAGAATAATAGGCTCGCGCCTTCCGTTTGCCTTTGGTGTGCCACCTCAATGCCGAACGAAGAATGATGTTGGACCATTCAGATATCCTTTTGAGGGGGATGCCCTTTTCAAATGTCTACACTTGCTCGTGGTGCACTTAAATTACTTTGGCGGGTATCTTTGGATGGTTATGGTTTTGATTTGGCAGGTTTCTTTTCTGGTTTGTAAAACATCGTAGGTAGGTATTTACACTTTTCATCAAATAACAGTGTAATTATTGTTTTTATATATATATTTTTTTTTTTTATTTGGTTGCAATGGCCAGACAACCATACATGGAGAAATAAAAATAAATTTAACGATGACTTACAGTTATTAAATAATTATATTATCTTATCTTTGGTACGTAAGCAACTTTAGCAAGTGCCCAGATAATCAACTGCCAAGCAGAAATTACTGGGTATGATGAGAATTAAGAAACGATATCTCATGGTGACGAGCGCAGTGCAGTGCCGCACTAGATTGTGTAGGTAGTGGAAAGTTCTGGGTGGCACTGTAGCTGTTATGGGCAGGCGTGGCGCTTATCATCAGATGAACGGATTGCTAGTCCCGTAACTTAGTAACACACAAAATAAAATGTGTGCTGGGACACATAGAAGAAGTGAAACTTCAAAGAACAAAAAGAAAAAAAAAATTAATTCTTACCTTTCTGAAAAGAAAAAAAAAAAAAGAAAAATTAATTAAATACCTACCTTTCTCTCCTTCCGCCGCTGTCGCCTCTCACTAAGCAATATATCTTCTACCCCCTTCACGTGGCCTTAACGCTTTTTCGTGACAGAATAAATCCTAATTCCACCCATAATAATATAGAAGTTCCACTTCAATAAAAAAAAGCATTTCTATTACGTTTTGGTCACAGAAGAGACAGTTTTCAGAGCATTTGCCATAATCATTGATTAAAATTTCTTGTATCTATAGAGTATCTATGGATACAGGAAATCTTAATCAACGATCAGATACGGCATCCTTAGGCACTATCATTAAAAAATCGAAGCCAACTGCATCTCCATAATGTATGCAATCGGCCTGTGGTGGCCACAAAGCTGTTATCTCTTAAAATCTAACTTGATTTATTTTCAAACTGTGTGATCTTAAACCTTACAATTGATTCACAACGGTATTCCTATAAAATGGGAATTGGATAGACGCTGTCGCATTTTGGAAACGTTCTGAGTAGATGTATACAACCTCTATTGGGTGTCATGGGGTCGCATGGAGTGGACCTCGAGACCCGGCTCCAGCGAGATTCTTTATCCCCCTGGTAAGCCCTCTTTCGCCTGCCTCTCGTAGGCCTTCGGTCCTCACTGTGCCTTTTTGGAACCCCGTGGCCAGGTAGTAGCTATGGCCAGCAGTTCCCCTAAGAGAATTGCTGACCAAACCCCAGCACCGTCCTGACTGGTTCCCATTCTCTCCAGATAAACGTATGAAGAGCGACGAGCAGTACTCGGGAGCTCGCGAAGGTTACCTGGGCTGCATCCTAACTTAACAAAAAAACCTGTCTTAACTTTTATTTTTTTGAAGTTATACTTCTTTTGGCGCGATGGAGAAAAATGATGAGAGTGAATTTTTACGAGTCGGGTTTTCCTTCCTGACGCTATAACTCTAGAACGCACGAACCGATTTCCACGGTTTTGCATTCGTTGGAATGGTATCGGGCTCCGTGAGGTTTATAGCAAAGAAAATTCAGGAAAAATTTCAACAGAAATTTCTCTGCTCAGTTAATTTCATGAGACAAACCGGTATTGTGTTCACTGTGAAATTGTGAAAAAAAAGTAAAAAAATTAAGTTATATAATGCTTGGTAAGCGTTTATTCCCCAGCCTCCGCCACCGAAGATGGGCGAGCGTTTCCGGCGCCGCCCGAAGGGCGCGACGGTGGTTCTGCGCGTGCGCTACAGTTATTCGTTTCCTAACATTTCGATTGGAAACCGTCAAATCAATCACGTGTATTGGGCAAATTTTTATTCAATTTCAACAGCAGGCATTTGTCTTTAAGGTGGTAAGTTGAACTGTGTAAATTATGTGGATCGTGCATTTGAGGTTAAATTCACCACTTTGTCCATAGTCCAAAATGCCTAGAGGACGACGTGCGAACATCGGCCGCCGCACAAGACATGCAAGCCAGCAACAAGTGTATTCACAGAAAAAATTGCTAAAGAAGTACTAGAAAGTACTATGTTGTCCACTACTTTAAACGGATTGAGTTTCAGCATCGTGGTAGTCCACATGCTCATACACTACTGTGGTTAGCTAATGCTCCATTGGATGCACTCGACAAAAATAAATTGGATGCTATCAAATTAATTGATGATTTAATATCTGTCTCATCTCAAGAAGCATCAAACAATATTAAATTACAAACACACAAGCATACGTTTACATGCTACAAAAAAATAGTTGCAAATAAACCTCAACAATGCAGATTTGAAGCACCTTTCATGCCTAGTAGATCCACTACAATATTATCACCGATGCAAAAAGATGAACCAAATTTTAAAGAACATGCTCAACGTTATAAAAATGTAAGAATTAACCTTGAAAATAATGATTACTCTGATATAGATTCCTTTTATAAAAATAACAATATTACTTGTGATGAAGATTATAATAATATTCTTCGAGCTGGAATTAAACGACCAAGAGTGTTTGTCAAACGTCAACCTAGCGAAAAGTGGCATAACCCCTTCAATCCTTTTGTATTTAAAGAAGAAAATAATATAATAGAATATAATAATAATATAATATATATAATATAATTAGAAGTATAACTTCTAACGCGTGTACATAAGTACACACACTCTTTTTTATTTTGGCTTCGCACGTTTGGTGCAATAAGCAGTAATAATTAAAGCCAAGTATTAATACAATTTGTAATTATCAGCTATTTTATATTTTTAAAATAGTCAAAATGTCGAGTCTGCCAGTGGGTAGTGTAGTCACGATTCAGTAAAGTGGTGGGTGCTTTATTTAAACTTGTGGGAGTCTTAAACTTCTTTTGTATCATTGTCTCATACTAGTACACGCTAATTCCACCAAAGAAATAAAAGTTTAAGAAAAAAATTCAGAAACGCCTTATTTTCAGTTTCCCGCCAAAAACTCTGGTCCAATAAACCAGTACCAATGCCACAGATAACCAAATAGTTCCAGTACTGAAGTTCTCGAAACTGACATTAGACGCACATAACCGTGTTTTGTTTTCCTGTGATTTTCCTATAGTGCTTTATTCAGTCGTTTTTGCTTTATAATGAATATCATTACATTTCAAGTTACTAAAGAAAACACGATACTTAGGTACGACTAAATTATCTACGACCCATATCATATAATACCGTGTTGTTCATTTATGCGTCGTTTACTCTAAAGTGCGTTATTCAATTGTTTTCGGTTATGAACCAGCGATCTCTTTCACTCTTTCTTTCTCTTTCTTTGCGCTGCTTCTAGTTAGCGTTAGCATCTTACGATCCAGAGAGGTCAACATTTAATGGCATTTTGAGCCTACGCCTTACCTTTCGACAACTCAAATCTTTGCCGTCCAAAATCATACTGCCGTTGCATTTTGAACTTTACTGCGAAGTTATAAACATGGGTAAAACGTTCCAGGGTTATTTGTGAATTGTTGTTGTCGTAATTTTAATGGTTTTTCAATTTTTGTGGTGTCACAGTTTCGTAATACTGCGCGTGAGATGTCTTATGGGATGTTTAACTGCCATGTTAGTTTTGTTTTAGTTGCATGGTTTAATATTCATTAACATTTTATGGATTCAGTTTTAGGTTTAACGATGCATTTCACCATAGTGGCATAATAGGGTCGTTTGTAATAGATAGAGAATTAAAGCTAAATATTATTTTTATTTAAATCTTCATCTTTACATCTGTAGGTGCATGTTTTTGTAATGTTGACCATATACTATAATGCCAATTTACGCCCATACACGGTCAGTTTTACTTGATCATATCGACAGCGTCACGCCCATTGGACTATTGGCAGTATGGTGTAACAAACTGACAGACAAACTGTAAATAAATACATAAATAAATAGGCTGAACCGATTTCGATGAGATATATTAAGCTACTACTTAATACTTAATGTTTGTTTACCACTTTTGACCCCACCGAATACCGATAAGATTGTGATTAAATCCTAGCCTTAAATGGAATTTGATAAATCTGGTTATATATATTTTTTGTGTCTAAAGCAAGTTACACTAAACAAAAGGCCCTACGATTTCACACTTTCTTAATTCCAACACGGCTAAAGCTTACCCAATCGCTTTAAATTCATCCCGAATGTAACATGAACCCACCAATTATGAAATTATTATTCACGTCAGAGCATTGGGGCCTTCCATAAAATCACTTTTAAATTCCACCAGAGGACGCCTCCGGTGCAAGAATCCAAATCGCCGGTTAAGTCAGCAATCAAACTTAGGGCCGCGACCCACTGAAGACGAGCGGCGGCCTCATCACGAATCTCACGACAGGCTTGCGTCAGAAGAATCAGAATCTTGCGATCCATGCGTTGAAACGACAAAACTTTTAATTATTATCAGTTTTGCTTACTTATAGGTAATTATTAAGAAGTACAAAGGTAATGTGAATTTATTGTCTTTTTTATTGTACAGTATGCAGTTTTTATTCTATTGTATTTTTAATGTTGATTTAAATACAAAATACAAAATTATTTTAAAGATATTGCGCAATTTTAAGACTTTTTTGTTTTACGTTGCATCATAATAATATCATAGTTCGCAAAACGAATCAATACAAAGATTTACAACTACGCTCCGTACTAGTTTGCACTGCGTATTGCAATTATTGCAGTGCTATCGCTAGGATCAATGGCTAAACTGCATTCTGTGACAGGCGGGGTCCAGGGCTATAGTCGGGCGATCGTTTCCAAAATATCCTTTACTAGCTGTGCCCCGCGGTTTCACCCGCGTAGTTCCTGTTCCCGCAGGAATATGGGGATAAAATATAGCCTATGTTACTCGCTGTCAATGTAGCTTTCCATTAGAGAAAATTAAGCCGAAACTTTACATATTCCTATACATACTTTCATCCCCTATATTTATTTTACCCCTCAAGGGTAAAGTTTTACAAACTTTGAATGCCAAATTTATTTATATCTAATCAAAAGCCTAAAAAATAAATTTCAAGCTTCTAGCTTCAAAAATGACGATACTTCCATACAAACTTTCATCCCCTATTTCAAACCCTTACAATGCATTTTTTGCGATAAAAAGTAGCCTATGTCCTTCCCTAGGCTCTAGACTATTTCTGCACCAAATTTCATTTCAATCGGTTTAGTAGTTCAGGCGTGAAAGAGCAACAGACAGAGTTACTTTCGCATTTTTAATATAAGTAAGGATAGAGTCTCTAGGACTATTTTGCAACCAATCGCTGTCATTTTCCTACTGCCAAATTTTACGTAATCACGCAGCTGATAGCTCGATAGGTGATAAAATCGACGTCTTATCACCTAGCTGTAATATTTAGACTCTATATATCGAGTTAAACATCGGGCACTGTTTCCAACGAAATTACTGGGCATATGAGACTTTAAAGCCTCAGGGTGACGAGCGCAGTGCAGTGTCGCGTGGGATTATGCAATGCAGTTTTCTAGGTGGTGCTGTGACTGTTATAGGCAATCGAAGCGCTTATCATCAGCTGAATGACTTGCTCGTCTCGTCACTCAACAAATAAAAAAAAACGACTTTCACGACGTTTCCGAGTCATCCGCATCCGTCTCTACAGGTCCGCATCAGTGGACGCTCAGTCTTATTCGTCCAAGATACAGTTAGAGTGTTATCCGACACTATTTACGCATGGGCCGGCGTAAGTGGAATATTAATGGAGTAGAGTGTTGTAGGCATGTGTTAGGCGGTTAGGCGTGGTGGGCTTAAAAAATTGTGTGGGTTTCTGTAAAAATGCGAACTAAGAGCAATAATTTAGACAGTTACTGCGTCGCTGGTGAGTTTTTTTTTATTCGACTGTGTGACGAGACGAGCACGTCGGTCACCCGATGGTAAGCGCTACGCCTGTCCACATCACTTACAGTGCCACCTAGAACTTTGCATTGCATAATCTTGCGCGGCACTGCACTGCGCTCGTCACCCTGAGACATCGGCTCTAAAGTCTCATATGCCCAGTAATTTCGCTGGAAACAGTGCCCTTCAAACCGGAACATAGTAATGTTTGCACACTACTGCTTTTCTTTGCTGATTTTCTTGACTTGCCACGGGTGCGGCTCTGCACACTCCATAGTGTTTTCACATACAACAAACACAACAGTTGTGTTTTCTCGCACTCGCGGCAAGTTATGAAAAACACGGCAGTTGTGTTTTCAGCACTGAAGGTGTTAATCTTCCTTCTACAGCACGTTCTTTTTCTAAAGCTGTCACTACCCAATTTGACAAATACAGATGATATTGTGAAGCTTTTCGGTCTTAATAACCCAATAAACTACCATCGACACTTATAGAGTATATTTTTTTCCGTTTTTGCCACATTCTTTATTGATGCTCCGCTCCTATTGGTCGTAGCATGATGTTATATAGCCTATAACCTTCCTCGATACATGGACTATTCAACACAAAAAGAATTTTTCAAATCCAACCAGTAGTTCCTGAGATCCTACCGTTCAAACAAACAAACAAACAAACTCTTCAGCTTTATATCTTAGTATAGATTACAGAAATCGGTCGAGCCGTTCACGCGTGATGCCGTGACCAAGGGACATAGGGATTTATTTTTATATATATAGATAGAAGATATGCAATACTGTTTTGTGGTTCAATACATGCGTACATTTATACGTAGCTATAGCAGAGAAGACATAATTCTACTTCCTATCCTATATAAAAAAAAAATTCAAATCCAACCAGTAGCTCCTGAGATCCTAGCGTTCAAACAAACAAACAAACAAACAAACTCTTCAGCTTTATATATTAGTATAGATAGATATAAATATAGATTTAGTGGAGGCGCCGCAGCTGCCGCTACAGAGTTTCGTGTAAACACGGCACATATTATTGCAGAGGCAATAAAACGATTTGCTTTGTGCTTTGCTAGGTTTAATTCTCGATTGAGAACGTGTTATGTTCCAGATAATGGTCCATCTGCTTAACAAGGGGCTGGCTTAGAATATGTAATTAGTTTTTTCTGAAAAAATGACCGAGAGTGCCATGGTAATCCGCTATTAGGAAAGGATAGAAATATAATAATATGATATCTGCGCTGAGCACAGCGAGCTGGACATTTTTACATGTTCATTAGTGACATTTAGGGATGTTGCCCTTAAATGTGTTGGTTCTTAGTTACATGTAAGTACGGTGCCGCTTTGGAAACACCTGTTAAGGCACTGTATATTGAAATAAATAAATAATAATAATTTTTAATAAGAAGATTTTTTTAAGTCATCACATTGCACATTGTGGTTATCCTGGCTTTTAACTAAATTTGAGTGGCAATGAGGTGGAGTGACGACATGCGGAAAACGGGTGGCAAAGACTGGATGAGGAAGGCCGAAGATCAGGCTCGGTGGCGTTCACTAGGAGAGGCCTACGTCGAGCTGGACGGATACTGGACTGATAATGGACTGCACTGGACGGATGATGATGATGGTGATGGTGATGAACTAAGATTCTCTGTATTTAGGAAATCATGGCCCACAAACACTCAGACTTACAGCAAATTATTTATTACCTTTTTAACGAGATTTACTCCAACCTGAGTAATGTATGATATGAGATATTATTGGCAGAAAAAAAAATTGTTTGTGAAATTATTAATTGGTTTTGGTTCCATCATCAACATCATGAATCCATATCGTCCCAATGCTGAACACGGGTATCCACGACGGGGGCTCGGTCCGGATTGGTGAATAACATACCTCTGTGAAATAACTCTCGTGTAGGTATATGGGTTTCTTCACAATGTTTTCCTTCTCTGAAAAGCGGGTGCTAATTACGGTTTTGGTTTCGGAACTCCTCAACTGGCCTAAAACCATACATTACCTGAAGTGCTTCAGTGCCCGCTAAGCAACAATTTAAATTACGAAACAAATCACAATAATAATTAAATTCATATCCATACCCACTGACATTTAAATCCAACTAATTCAAATGCAAATCAATTCCTAATTAGGTTCCGTGCGCAAGTTGCCAAATCAATTAACAGTTGGTATTGAATACAATCAGATTAATTAAAATAAATACCTACGGCTTTGTGATCACGGTTTTGTGTCACAGGGTCACTCGTAGTACTCGGTAATAGCGGTATGAGTCATTTATAAAGCTATGGTGACGTGTAGGGTGACCAAATGATTTTGAATTTGTAGACGGGTTTCATTGCAATAACTTAATCTACTAGTCTACCATACAAACAAAATCCTAAAAGGACAGGAGGCCTACCATGACGTCTTATAGCGATTCAGTTGAGGACCTAAACTGAGCCGCGTCGCATAATCGTACCGTGATGTCTTATTTTTGATGTTGCTGCCATTTTCAACCTAAACTGGATCCAGTTAAGGTTGAAAATAGTGGCAACCTAAATTGAGTCGCTAATAAGCCATTTTCAAGCTAATCTATATCCAGTTTAGGTTGAAAATGACAGCAACATCAAAAATAAGACGTCACGGTACGATTATGCGACGCGGCTCAATTTAGGTCCTCAACTGAATCGCTATAAGACGTCATGGTAGGCCTCCAGGACTAAAAGAAACATAATTTGATTTAAATGAATATAAAACTAAAACCAACTAACCTTAAAGTTCAATTGAATATGGATTTCCATAAAGTATGGTGTTAAGAACACATTCAATTGATTTTTATTTGTATTTCATTGTCCTTTCGCGTCATTCTGACCCAGGGTCAAAGGTCAACAATGGCGAAATATTTAATGCAGTAATTATTTAATTTCAACTTTATGTCACTTGCAAATTGAATATATTATCTAATGGCCTTCATAATATTAGCACGTCTGCGAAAATATTTTGGTGCTGACTCAACTTCAATCACTTTGACCCTATTTCGATAGCGTGTCAGTTTTGTGACAGTGACCTTGGTGACATCTGTTCACGTACATCGGGAACACTGTCCTTTGAAAGTTATTTTAAGGAGCTAAGTTAGTTGATAGAATCAGGCGTTACTTTGCGGAAATTCATAAGGGATAGGTCCATTAGGGATTTGGATTTTTTCCAATAATTCTATCTTCCATTTATCTGACACCTTAAACGGAGTTAAAGTTATATCTTTTCACTTTATTCTTTTCCAGCTATATAAGTTAAGTAAGTTATAAGTTATATTCTCATTGACGCTCTACTTACAGACAGAACTCGTACAAATTGCAACGCTGCGACCTCTAAACTTATGTCACTTTGACCCTGTTCCGGTAGCGGGTCAGGTTTGCTACAGTGACCTCACTGACAACTATACGCATGCATCGGGAACACTGTCCTTTAAAAATTAAGTTAATCCAGTTAAGTTACTTCCACATGGTCGCTCTACTTAGAGACTAATTCATACAAACTGCAACGCTGCGACCTCGGAATTTCATTCTCTTTGATCTCGTTTTGATAGCGGGTCAGGTTTGCTACAGTGACCTTACTGACATCTGTTAACTTGCATCGGGAACAATTTCCTTTGAAAATTAGGTTAATCCAGTTAAGTTACTTCCACATGGTCGCTCTACATACAGACAAAACTCGAACAAACTGCAACGCTGCGACTTCTGAACTTCAGTCACTTTGACCCTGTTGTGATAAAGGGTCAGGTTGGCTACAGTGACCCTGGTGACCTGTGTTCACAAGCATGAGAACATCGTTCTTCGTTTACTAATAGTGCAGTGAAATATAAGGTAAGCTAAATTCACAGTCATATTAGAGAATACAAGCTGCAGTTAGCGGTTTCCCGCTTTCTCTAAAAACTTTTCATTTTACCGGGGTCTAACATAGCTTAAAGCATGCAGTGATAATGTAGCTTCTTATCAGTGAAAGAATTTCCTGAATCGGATCTCGTGATTGCGGAGATTACCTTCTACAATGGAACAAACTGACAAACCTTACCTATTTCTAATGTTTTATAAGTATAGATTAGTATAGAAGTACAGATTACCATCAGTAGTCAGGACTGGAGTAACTAACTGACTGACTATGTTTCAACTAAAACAGCCCCCACTCTGGATACAATAGAATAGAAAACTCTTTATTATACACCAAAATGAAACAATAGTGAAAAACAATTTCCAATTGGTGATAAAAAAATATATGTTTTTTTTTTAGTTTTTTTATTTTTTTATTTCGTACTGTGACGAGACGAGCAAGACGTTCACCTGATGGTAAGCGCTACCCATAACATTTACAGTGCCACCCAGAACTTTGTATTGCATAATCTTACGCGACGCTGCGCTCGTCACTCTGAGACATCGGCTCTAAAGTCTCAAATGCCCAGTAATTTTGCTGGAAACAGTGCCCTTCAAACCGGAACACAGTAATGTTTGCACACTACTGTTTGGCGGATGAATGTCTGGCAATGAAATGTTACTTCCCCAGGCGGTCTCTAGCAGAAGAGGCCTCCCACCACTGTGTGTGTTATAATTATAACTATTATAATAAATATATGTATTTAATATATAGTATTTATAAAATGATGTTGGTAAGTCACCGTACATACTATGGATATGCGTTTTCTTTCCATCCAAAGGTTGTCTTAAAGAAATGGCTGTAACCGATAAGTCCGCCTATTGTAGTACACTTTGTTGAATATATGACCCACCAATCTGGACCGGGGCACCGAGGCGGATAGCCTAATCATACGCTCGAAAAAGAGGGGAGACCCCAGCTCAGAAGTGGGCCGACATGGGTTGATGATGTCATTTTTTGGAATGGAGTCAGTGTAGCACTCCGCCGCGCATGAACAGTAATGATAGAAAAAAAGAAAAA
Source organism: Campaea margaritaria (assembly GCA_912999815.1). Classification (NCBI taxonomy): domain Eukaryota; kingdom Metazoa; phylum Arthropoda; class Insecta; order Lepidoptera; family Geometridae; genus Campaea; species Campaea margaritaria. The sequence continues at coordinate 2,440,407 of OU538801.1, forward strand.
AATAAAACATTTATTCTCTTTTTTTAATGGACACTGAAGATTGCTTCTTCTTCAGCTGAACTCATAGTTTATTTTCTGGAAAATACACTGCAATAAACTCCACAACTGTCGCGAGGTCATGACCTTGTTTTGTTAAGGGTTCGATACGGTGACCGTAGTGGCCCATGCTGCATGAGAATCGTGCTCCGAGCCGTGTTAATTGATAAAAAAACGTTGGCTTTCTCCGGATAAACTTTGTACAGGCTTGAAACCAATGTGAACAGATTGGATTTTAACACTTGCCCTTTTGTCTGTGGCGTGTTGTAGAAAAAGGCCGTAATATTATTCTCACCTTTTCTTTTAGCTTGTCGTAGTCAGGTAAAAATATAGCCCAAGTGTAGTTCACACAAATACTTGGGTTGTTCCCAGAGATCCATAATTGTATGACCACTAAATGCACGGCTTTTGTCCTGCTTAGAAGCAAACCAGAAAGCCAGCAACCTCATACGCTTCGCAGTTGGATACGTATTTAATGTCAAAAGTTAAAATGGCGTACGCCAATAAGTCTACGTTCAAAATGTCTAAAATCTAAATGTCTAAAATTATTATAATTATGTTCAAATTGGCAAAATTCAATATTCAACGTTTTAATCAATAGTTTAATTGGTCAATGGTATATATTATGTCTAAGTCATCTCATCAGCAACTTACAGCGGACGCGATGATATTACGGCGCGCGGGCGGCGCGGCGTGTCGACGTATGTTTATAATACGACGTATTTTTATAATATTGTTTACTTGATTTACTAGCGGAGAAACTGGTAATAACGTTGCAACAATATCAGATTTATGAAGACAGCATTTACTACCTACTTCGAGAACAACAAATCAAGCAAACGCCGCTGCCCTCTAGAGAATTCTATCCGATTCCTAAATACCAGAGCGACTACAATCCGTCTAATTAGTTACGAAACAAAGTACCATTCACGGCATTCCATTAAAACCAGGTCTATGGACGATGTAAGTACCTACAAGCTCTAACCTTACCTTACCAGCGGTTTTACTCACAGTGTTTTTTGAAGTAAAACTTCTTTACGCACGCTTGACATGGGGAGTAAGCTGGTGAATGCGTTACGAAAAATGTGACCGGGCGAGGCGAACGGAAGTTGAGAGGTAGTTAATACGTTAGTGAAGATAGAAAAAGAGAAGTTACGAGAATAAAAAACCAGCATTGCCATTGCTTTTAGTCATCGATTGTACCCTTATCCCACTCATTAACAAATTCACTGTATAATTTTTAATTCTTGCAATGAATATCTTGGAAAATGCATGCAATTGCAATTGTGCCAGCGATGTTTGGATATCAATATTTTGTTTTAAAAAAAGGTCTCCAAGTAAAAGAATATTTATTCCCGATCATTTATCAGATATGTTTTAACTATGTCGGTTAATAATATTCAGCCCTCTTGTAGCTGCAATCTTCACCAAAACCTCCAATCCTGAAACAAAAACAAAATATAATTAATATAAAAAAAATATAATCTAAGCTTTTATGGCAAAATACACAAAAATATAACAAAAAGCAAAGGCATAATAAAACATAACAAGAAAAATTAGTGCTAAATGTGGTCAATATTTTTTAACCTTGCATTTTGTTCGTCGAATAGGAAAAACACGAGAATCCTAGTTTTTTTATTTGTTTTTGTATTTTTTTTTTGTTATCTAGTCGAAGTCTTGTTTGTCTACGTAATATCTGCCGAACTTTAATCCCACACATAAGTGTGGGAAAAAAGTAATTGAATCCTGAGTCTTTTTTTTTATATAACAAATTCAAAAAGAATTTGAAAAAATGGTTATTAACCCAGGCTTTTTATAATTTAGATGAATATTTTAACACTAATTGATATGTTATAATAGTTTGTATTTATTAAGAATTTAAAGAATTTATTGCTACTTTGGCCTAACTGTAAATTAATATTGTATAATGTTACCACATGTTTAAAATAATTATTGTATGTTCGAAATGGACAGGCTGTTAGACCTTTTTTAAATTTTAAGACCACAATATTGTTTTCTACCTACACAGTTTTTAACAATAAACGTATTCTATTATATTCTATTCTATTCCAAAATACTTTTATGCAGCCGTAATGTGAAAGTCCCCTCACTCAGTCCATGCCGCAATTTCCTTTCCAATAGCTCATGTCGTTTCAATCGGCATTCATTCGGCTCGCAATTTGTTGCGTCCGACGGCAACGGCCATTTATCGGCGCGTTTGTACGCACAAGTGTAATGTTGCCATGGTGGCAATTGTAAATTTCTTGTTTTATAATTTAAAATTCACGGAAATATCAGTGAAGCAATACCATTATTTTCCATTCAAGATTTTTGATTCCATAGACTGATATTTTACTCGATGAATAAATTTAACGGTATATTCCCAACGGGTCCATTAACTGGCCTATCAGTGGGGACGTTGGGAATTCAAATTCCCAGCACATTTCTAGCGCATACAAAATTTAAATCTACAGCATTAATTTCACAGTTACATTTACAACAGTAACTATTGAAGGGTTTCCTTGAAATTCATGTAATCTTGGAATAGCAAAACCGCAATTAATTTTAAAACCCAGTTTTTCATAGACTACCGTATTTCAACAATCATACATACACTACATGTATTTCAAAACTAATATAATAATAGATAGATAATTGTATAAGTAGCAATGATAAATAACAACAATAATTAACCTTACGATAAAATATTCGAGTTTTGGGTCTATACAAAATTTCAAAAACTTTCCCTAATTTCGGGGAAAATTCTGCCGAACTGGGAACACTGCCCCAATGTGATAGAGCGTTCGTAGATTTAAATTAGTCGAGAGCGGAAGTGTGTACATCGCAACTGCTCCTAATAACCCGACTTTGAATTTAATTAGTGTAATCTATCTTAATTCTTACTTAAGCATTAACTCAGTTTGTGATTACAACTTAATAGATTGTAAAGTAAAAAAAGTTAAACATTTTCCTTTAATCTACATATTATCTATACTCTATGGTTTCATGAAGGTCAGTGAACTACAAAAAAATATATCAAAAATGATTAATTTTAACGCATCGTACATAAATCCTGACCCCTAAGATTCCAGGATTCTAGGGAATTAGGGACTGCAAGGACCATGGTCCCACAAAAACCCAAGCTTAAAGCAAATACCTGTGTGTGGTGTGGTATATATTTGCAAATATTGGCCATGTGCGGGAATTGAAATCGCAATCCTACTCTTCGGAGTCGTCTCTTGAGGATATTCTATGCAGAGACCAATATTCAGCTGATGATGATGAATCTACGTATTTAGAATAGAATAGAATAGAAAATACTTTATGGCACCCTAGTTCAGAAATAAACAAGGTATACATAAAGAATATAATTTACACTTACTTACTTTACTTATATTAATATACTTTTTAAGTAAGAGTATTTTTCGATTCGGAAGCCTAAAAATCTGTACTCCGTGTGTTCACTGTCTTAATGTGACAAAGCACATAAGTGCAACCTTTACCATCCACCTACCACAATCTAAACTCTTTGACATTATTAGCCATTGAATGCCACAGAGTAAACAAATCACCCGCCCATTCTATGGAAACTACCCGAATGGAATAGGAGCAAATTGTTTTGCACTCCATATGAAGAACCACGTATTTATTCCGGGACGGTAGAGTTAATAAATATTTGGACTTCCTTAGAACCTTCAAGCGAAATCCTTATTGGGCGGCAGAATGTATAAAACACTTTTGGTTTAGCCGATTCATAACCTTTCGATAATCAAATCGAATCGAATTCGATGGTCGATTGTCGTGAACAGCTCGATTTTTTTTTATACGAATCGATATCCAATTGAATCGGTTACATATCAAAAAGTTATGAATCGAATCGACGATAAAAGAAAAACACATATCTATCGAGGCGCTATAATAATAAAGACCTGCAAATATATATGCTTATTAATAATTTTTAAATTGTCGGTCGAGTGTCGGTCAACATGTAATCAGAAAGTCACGATTCAGTAAAGTGGTGGGTAGTTTACTGAAACTTCGTGGGAGTAGTTTTGCAGAGAAAATGGTACGATTTTTAAGCTTGTATCATTTACCCACACTCGTACATGATAACGAACACTTAATGGTTAATATTCCACTGATATAAAACACAAGTTTGGGAAAAAAAAAACTGCTACATCACATTTTTTTCTCGTTTCCCGCCAAAACTCGCCTGATTATTTAAATGTCGATTTAAAAAAATAACAAAAATCTCTATGTTTAAAAAAAAAATAACAGGTGGTACGAAGTTAGCTTTTCGATGAAGATGAGCTTGCTTGTATTTATCAAATACCCCAAACGTACTGTTCGCGCCACTTACATTGGCACTCATAATACCTTCCTACCTTCCTATTCCTATCATTTCTTGGCGACTATCTCTGTCGCTCATATCGCGGTATCCACGAGAAAACTGCTTGCCGCCGCAAGTAGTCTGCGATCGACCCTCGTCCTTCGCGGCTGCCGCTCTCGCCGAATCCAAAGTACTGGATCTGCTGCTCCTCTGTGGTGGTCCACGTGAATTCGACGCGCAAATATAAACAAAACCCGCTATAAACCCGCCGCGTAAACGCTCCTTGCCGACACGCACCAACCGCCTAAAATACAGTCCACTACATCGATCGTCATAACATCCTGAAGGAACAAGCAGCTTGGAGACGGACCCGAACCGAGGTGATTGCAGTTGCATGGAGACCAGGTTAGTCGCCAAGTTCCTTTGTACTACTCTTCTACCAGCCATCCTTCCCCCGCCATTGGAGGCGCGCTCAGCCTATACAGCTTAGCTGCCGCGCTAACATATTGTTGGTCCTCCGCCGCCGGATCTTCTTTGGTCCTCCCGCTATTCTCTGGCCCCTCTTAGGCCTCATATAGTCCTCTTTATAACCGCCCGCAATTTTATATTGGTATTTTTACCAACGATAATTTCCTATAATTATCGTGTTCCCGCCCGCAATTACAGTTCAGATAGTACCCTGTACTATCCTACTACGCTATTATATACTTATTTCGTGTATTCCGCATTCCTAAATAGTAAAAATAACGATTTTTCCGTAATTCTTAATTTTTATTAAAAAGTGAAGGTATTCCTAACGACCGCCCGTGCGTCTCCGCGTGGGTATTCAATACGCCGCGCGCGCGGCAGGTAAATGCTGTAGGCAGTTGCAGTAAGTTAGGAATTTCATACTTTATCTAGTTTTTTTATACTTTGTTAAGATGGCTATGGCTACTCGTTCAAAAGACAAAGATAGTGAAGTATACGAGGACGCAAAGGCGCTCGATACGTTACAGGTCGAACGTTTGACCTTGATAGGTAAACGTGACATTATATTTTCCCGCTTACAAGATATTTTTAACCGATCTTTAAAGGCTTTCACTGATGATACTGAGAAAGATTTATTTCTATGTGGAATGATCTCGTTAGACCGTTTACGCTCCGATTTCAATGAAATTGTGAACAAATTAAATGTCACCGAGTTGAGTCTCAACGCTTCGTACACGGTAAACTACCAATCTATAAACGTCTTCGAAGATATGTTTTGCCGTTGTCAGTTTGTTTATAATAAACTTAACCCGCCTTTAAAAACCGCTGATTTCAATGTTGCCCCGCAACGTAAATCTATCAGAATTCCTGAACTCGATTTGATGGTCTTCAATGGAGATCCGATGACCTGGAGGATATTTTATGAGTCATTCAAACGCACGATTCACGAAAATCCCGATCTCACTGATCACGAACGCGTCCAATATTTAATTAATAAATTGTCAGGCCGGGCCCTTGCAGTTTGTTCTGGTATCGTACCTAACGGTGATAATTATCCGATCATATGGCAGACGCTCGTCGATAAGTATAACGACAAACGTAACCTAGCCTCCGCTTATCTTGATCAAATGCTTGATTTTAAATCTTTTAACACCGCGACGAATAAAAACTTAGAATTATTCCTAGATAAATTCTGCACGGCTGTGTCAAGTTTGAAGTCTCTCAAGCTCGATAACGTGTCTGATTTTATTTTACTATCGCTCGCTTTGAAGAAAATAGATTCAAGTACTGCACGGTCGTTTGAAATGCACATGCGAGGTAAATCTATGCCTACATACAATGAACTTTTAAAATTCATCCGCGAACAAAGCAAAATATTGGAACGCACTACGACCGATTCTCTTAGCCGCAGTGATAACAGGCCGCGTACTGCAAGGTCTACGCAGTCTTTTGCAGCATCATGCGTCACTCACTGTCCGCTTTGCAAACAAGCCGATCACGCTAACTTATATAGATGCCCTGCATTTGATAAGCTTTCTATCGACGACAGGTACACTTTTGTAAAACAAAGCAAAGGTTGCACTAATTGTCTAAGCACTACGCATATAAATACTGCTTGCAATTCTAAATTTAATTGCCGTTATTGTGGATGTAAACATCATTCTATGTTATGCCGCAAAGTATCATCTTCCCGTGAAGACAATCGCCCGTACCCTAGCGCTCCGTCACAGGCGCACGCGCCGCCTCCGCGCGCGCGAACTGGCAACTTCTCCGCCGCCGGGGATCACATGCCGCCTTCGGCATCGCCGCCGCCCGTCGCGGGCTCCGCTAGCGCTCAGCTGACGAACTTACCTACAACTGCTTATCAGTCATCACAACAACAGGTGTCGCTGTGTAATATACGCCCCGCTTCGCAGCCTAATGACACTACTTGTTTACTGGGAACCGTACAAGTTTATGCTACGGATTTAAATGGTCGCCGCCATGTAGTACGCGCCTTAATTGATTCGGCTTCCCAAAGTAACTTTTTAACTTCAAAATGTTGCGCTAAATTAAATTTAAAATGCAATAAGGTGACGAACACCGTTGTTAAAGGGATAGGTTCCGCATCTAACCCAATCAAGGGAGCAGTTTCTGCTACTTTATCTTCCCGCCTAAATGATAATTTTATTGCAATTGACGCCTATGTTATCGACCGCATAACAGACAATTTACCGGCAGTGAAAATTGACGTATCCTGCCTTTCATACCTGAACTGCCTGCCTCTGGCAGACGACAGTTTCGCTTCGCCTTCCGAGATCGACATACTTATAGGCGCGCCGCTCTTTTCTGAAATATTGCTATCAGGCCGCGCCGCTGGTCCGCCTGGTACTCCAACCGCTTTTGAAACCATTTTTGGTTTTATCGTAATCGGGACCGCTCCCGTTACTCCCGCTCATGTTACTCCCGCTCATGTTACGCCCGCTCATATTGAAACCGTTGTTTCTATCACTGACCCCTTGGTTGAAGATAGATGCCGCTCTCATATTTCCCTTTGTACCTTTACGGAAGGACCACGTTTAGATAATCTTGTCCAACGCTTCTGGCAGCTTGAAGAGGTGCAATGCACGCCGACTTTGAGCCCAGACGCTATAGAATGTGAACGCATTTTTACAAATAACGTTTCCCGCGATCCTACGGGACGCTATTCTGTAGCGTTGCCTTTCTCCCGCGATCCCGCGACCTCTCTGGGTAATTCTTACCCTATCGCTAAAAAACGCTTCATGTATCTCGAACGTAAGCTCGCCGCGACACCTGCTCTGCGCTTAGAGTACGATGCTATAATCAAAGAGTACATTCAGAAGGGTTACATTTCACTGATCGACAATGATAGTCCTTTTACTGGATATTACGTGCCACACCACGCCATTGCGAGACTACAAAAAACAACAACTCGATGGCGTATGGTGATGGACGCCAGTGCTGAAACTGACTCAGGCCTCTCCTTGAATCAAGTTTTATATACCGGGGATAATTTACAAAACGATCTTTTTACAATCCTCTTGGATTTCCGCCTCTACCCAATCGCTTTTACATCCGATATTAAACAGATGTACCTACAAATTTTGATAAATAAGGACCACCGCAAATATCAAAAATTCCTGTATCGATTCGATCCCGTTTTTCCGCTTGATACCTACCAATTCAACCGCGTTTGTTTTGGTCTACGTAGCAGTCCGTTCCTTGCAATGCGAGTGTTGCGACAGCTGTGCGCCGCCGACGGTGCCCGCTTCCCACTCGCAGCATCTCTTATCAGCGACAACACATACATGGACGACGTGTGCTACTCCATGCCTACTCTGTCTGCTTGTTTACAACTCAGAGACGATCTCCGCGAGTTGCTCAAGGCCGGGGGCTTCGATCTCGTCAAATGGGCTAGTAACTCACCCGCGCTCCTTGACTCCCTTCCCGTCTCTGCGTTAACGGAATGCGTTAAAAATGCGAAAAATGCGTTAACGGATCTTTTAAATTCCGACGAATATAATAAGTCTATCTCAGATGAGTTATCAGCTAATCGCATACACTGGAAATTCAATCCACCGCGAAGTCCTCACTTCGGGGGGAATTATGAAATATATGTGAAAGCGTTTAAAAGTCATCTTCATAAGACGATCGGTTCACAGTTACTCACGTATGAGGAAATGTTAACCGTACTCACACAGATAGAATGCGTTATCAATTCTCGTCCTGTAACGTTATTGAGCGAAGATCCGTCTGAGCCGACCGCGCTGAGTGCTTCACATTTCTTAATGACCGCACCGCTGAAGCATTTGCCCGCTTGCACGGTTCCCGATGAACCTGGACACTTATTGAAACGGTACGCTTTATTGGATCAAATGGTACAATCATTTTCCAAACGGTGGAAGTTGGAATATCTTCACTTACTTCAATCTAGAGGAAAATGGAATACACCTTCGAATCCCATTACAATAGGTTCTATTGTTCTTATTATCACTGATAATATTCCCCCGCTATCCTGGCCTCTCGGCGTCGTCGTGGCCACTCATGTCGGCGGCGATGGCATCTGTCGAGTAGCGTCAGTAAAAACGGCGACCGGCGTCTACCAGAGACCCGTCGTCCGTTTATGCATCTTACCTACCCAATAATTTAACCCCTTGCTCCCCGGTCAACCGCTATGTTATATTTAACCCGTTGACTGCTTAAGAGTTAACTCTTATTTTTATTTTTTTTTTTTTATTTCCCGCTTTCTTTTAAAAACCAATGGTTTTTAGGCCGGGGGCAAATGTTCGCGCCACTTACATTGGCACTCATAATACCTTCCTACCTTCCTATTCCTATCATTTCTTGGCGACTATCTCTGTCGCTCATATCGTGGTATCCACGAGAAAACTGCTTGCCGCCGCAAGTAGTCTGCGATCGACCCTCGTCCTTCGCGGCTGCCGCTCTCGCCGAATCCAAAGTACTGGATCTGCTGCTCCTCTGTGGTGGTCCACGTGAATTCGACGCGCAAATATAAACAAAACCCGCTATAAACCCGCCGCGTAAACGCTCCTTGCCGACACGCACCAACCGCCTAAAATACAGTCCACTACATCGATCGTCATAACATCCTGAAGGAACAAGCAGCTTGGAGACGGACCCGAACCGAGGTGATTGCAGTTGCATGGAGACCAGGTTAGTCGCCAAGTTCCTTTGTACTACTCTTCTACCAGCCATCCTTCCCCCGCCATTGGAGGCGCGCTCAGCCTATACAGCTTAGCTGCCGCGCTAACACGTACCTTCGCGATGAATGAATGTAGGTAGGTGCCTACATTCACGTTTGCAAGCTATGAATTCATGATTTTTATTTGACAAACGACCGCCCACATGGTTAAAAACGTTAACTGTTTACAAACAGAAACTTAATCAGTTATTTTTTAACGGTCGATTAAAAATTTTCTTCTTAAAAACTAATGAAAGTAAAATGTCACCGATTCTATAAAACGCTATAAGATATTATATTATAACAACAACGACAAACACAATACCTTCCTTTACTCGTGCAGTTGGGTAAAAACGGATCTATTTGGTCACAGATTAATATCAAAATACCTTTTTGCTAACCTCGACGATTCGAACAAGTTATCTCCTTGGTCGCGAAAGTTTTTAATAATTAATGTCATCTACATTTTTATTTTAATCTTTATAATACCTGGATGACCGAGCTTTGCTCGGTATTTTTTTTTTTCTAGCTAGATCGATTTATCGCCCCCCAAACCCCCTATATACTAAATTTCATGAAAATCTTTGGAGTCGATTCCGAGATTCCAATTATATATATATACAAGAAATGCTCATTTAAAGATATAAGATAAGATATATCAAAGAGTGCAAATTCCTGGATAGCATTGAAACTTTTATGTGGAGGCAAAGCGCCTATCACTATGCCACAGAACTGCAGATCACATTATTTTGTTGTTATAAGAAAAAAAGTTATTAACCATTGATTAACCTGCTGCAACTGTCACTGAAGAAGCGAGCCCTAACTCTCATAGGTGTAAGATTTCATGTACACTTGTTAACCGTAGTTTATACAGCGTCATTAAACACATAACCCTCGTTTGTTTTAGTCGACAAACAGCTTTATGAGCAATGAGCATGGGTTGAATGGAAGCCATTCACGGATAATGTATGTAGCAGCATTTTGGTCAATGTAACCACTTACATAGAAAAAGCCGCGTTTGTTTGCTTTAATGAATGAATGGGTCTTGTAATATAATGATAAGCAGCATTATAATTTTTAAATTATGAAGGGACTCATGCAATTTGAAGAACCGAAAGAGGTTTGTCAGGATCGTAGCATGTGGAAAGATGTAGTCTCTGCTTACCCCAACGGGAAAAAGTCGTGATTTTATTTACCTATGTAAAATTTTTTTCGAGTAACTTTTTTAGAAGATTTATCATAGATTGTTCTTAGGCCAGTTTTTTTGCCTTCACGTCTTGTTCGCTAGGTCGCAATGTTCAATTGAGTTGAAGTTGTGCCTGTTGAGTTCAGGGGTGGTCGCGGAAGCGCAATCGCGAGCCCGTGTCCACCCCAACATGCGGAGAGGAGAACACCCCGGGGTTTTAGTGGGTAAACCCCGTCAGGCGCGTCAGTAACATGCGTGCTGGCGGGGGATCCCCACATAACTAGCCAGCCTCCCCCGAGGTCGGAAGTATGATTAAAGCCATTTCCCCGGGCAAAAAAAAAAAAAAAAAGTGCCTGTTGAGTTCCAATGAGAATACGTATGATAGCAGTGGGCTGTTCTGATGATAGAGACGGAAGGTAGATCACTCCTCGGTCAACAGCTGTAGATTGCGAAGACTACCGAAAGAGTAAACGTTTACTAAAAAAAAAATTATCGGCAATAAACTTAAAATTGTATGAGAAGAGGCTGTCTTTCACTTCAAGTGTTAAAAGATGAGGTAATGAAAGGTAGTAAATATACTTATCGTCAACCCATATCGTCCCACTGCTGGGCACGGGTCTCCCCTCACTTTCGTGAAGACATAGGTAATTATTACAATAATCTTAGTCCAAAATCATGGCTACTCATATACTGCAACAACTATATGTACGTACCTATAAAACATTGTCCAATAGACATTGCCTATGAAAGTCAACGGTATACAATGACAATGATTCAATAAGCACAGTAACACAGAATAAATAATACAGTAGCCCCCTTCAATACATTTTACGACCACATTATTGCTTCTCTTACTGGCGTTTCTTGTAACCCCAGTCGCCATATTTCGTAAACAATCACTCTATAAACCATGAATACAAAGATACATTGAAACTTACTCGTAACGATCCTACAAGTTGGTACGGTGGAACTAGCTTGCAGCTAGCAGCAGTACATAAAGTTGCCGCATAACGTCATAGCTCCTTCCGCCAAGTGCAGGGCTAATGCGTTCCTGTCATAATGATATTACTTCAATATGTTGCGCCAATCAAGACGTAAATGTTTAGCTACTGCTAATGCTACGGCTTAAACTAATGCCATCCCGCTTCAAGATATCATTCTACTTCAACTCGAGGAGTTTTATTTTATTTAATTTTTTTGCAAAAGACCTCGTGCTCGTGCACGTTCTAAATTCAATAAGTTTTAACAAACTTCGAAAAAAAAAAGGGGGTTTGAAAGAGTCAGTGCTACAGAAATATTATCAAAATCGGTTTCGTAGTTTGATTTTAATTAATATATCCAATTTAAGTTGGTATTTTTGTTACAAAATCGAAACTTTACCACCTGTATGCCGCTTCTTCGTATGCAAAATGAACGGGACAGAATTCTTGGTAAACCCTGGCCATAGTAATTGTGTGGTGGCGTAAGACGGCGTACTGTATGTGCTTTTATGAAGTTACCGCTAGTTTTCTGTATGAATGTTCTAGTGAAAATTAGCAGTTTGTTACAATCTGGTATACTGTCTTCCACTATCATTAGGCTGCTACGACTAGGCACTATGTAGAGACAATAAGTCGTAACTGTCGCCGGTGACAATCACGCCATCTTTAACGGTTCAGCCAATGAAGTGGCGATTGAAACGTGTTGGTATTGGTACTCAAGAATACGTTTTACTAAGAACACTAATAGACATTAAGGTTTTAAAATCCTTTTGGATCCTCAGTAAATAAGTTAAAAAATTTTTTTTCATAATTGAGCATCTGAAATTTTTGAAAATATTGCATACGTAAAATAAGTAGATAATTTTTTTATCTAGTTATAATAGTTTTGTAAAAGAAAAAGAAAGAAAGGTCGACAAATTAAACGTTGGGAAGATGACTTCAAAAGAGTTGCGGGTCCAGAATGGATCAGAATAGCAAGAGACAGAGATAAGGAAGGCTTTGGAGGAGGCCTTTGTCGAAAGACAAGCTGTTGTTGAGAAAACCGGTTCTAAATTAGAAATGTAATACCTAAGCAATATGTAAAGTTTTTGGAAACAGCAATAAAGGCTTATTTTATATTTTATTATTTTATTTTTATAATAGTTTTGTCGATCACTGTAAAATTAAAAAATCTAAGCATTTGTAAGTCTTCTATGATATATTCAAGATGAGATCTAACAGTTCCTCTTTTTTAAAAAAACAATACCAATTACCTCTTATTAATACCTCCTATTTTAGTGGTTAGTAAGGGACCTACTACGGACCTGACTTAAACCAAAACACTCAAGCTCCTGTCTAAATACTTCTTCGTTATCTCTTAACCGCTATCCGAAGCCACAAAAACAAATAAACGTTTAGAGAAGAAGCGTTCAAAACAACATTTAGTTGTTGAAATTCAAACTTTATTCATGGGGAAAAGATTCTTATTTAAGTTTGACACGGATTCGAAAACGTTAACGCGAAATAAGTGTCTCCAACCACAGCTCGTTTTAGTTACTAATGTTATTTTTGTAACCATTGTATTGTAAAATAATATTAAGTCATCCGAGCGAGGCACGATGTAAACTGTGGCAGACGATGCATGCACCGCCACTTGAATTTGTCCCAGCTGCCGAGGAACTTCCCGCAGGCTGTGACTGCTCTGCTGTGCTGTGTGTGCTGTGTGTGGCCCACGTGGACTCCGGACCCAAGTGGGCCGCTGCAGGAGTTACTTGACTAAGTGGGGATATCTTGCCTTGGACAAATTACAATGTGACTGTGTCGCCTCTGCACAAACAATAAAACCAGCTATAATCTGGAGAACGTCTGCCTTCCAAGTGGTCGTGAATTCAAATCCCAGTGCGAGCAACGTACATACCAATGTGTTTCTGTAAAACATCTGTACACAATTATCACTCGCTTTTCGGTGAAGGAAACCATCGTGGGGAGACCCACGTACCTACTGGAGAATTATTTCGGACGTAGGTATGTTGTCTACCAGTCCGGACCGGGCCCTAATGGTGGCCTAACCCTCCTCACAAAAGTGAGGGGAGACCCGTGCCCAGCAGTGGGACGATATGGATTGATGATAATGAAGACGATCTGGAAGTTTTCAAGGCGTGAGTGAATAGGTATCTTCTAGGCAAGTATGCTCCACTGTCGACCGCATCGTCGCTTACCATCAGGTAAGGATGCGGGAAATGCTTGAATATTCGCAAAAAAAAGCCAGGTACGAACTCTGCAGGTTATGCCATACGCATTTGTCAGTTTTTACCTGAATGCGCGACGCAAAGGAAGGTATTGTGTTTCATTATAAATGCTAACTTTGTTTACAACTGCAAACTTGTATGCCACAGTGCAACGAAGTGAACAAAAACTGGGCACATTAGATCCAGTGTTCTTTGCAAAAACAGGGTGAAAACTGAATGTCAGATGTCCGTGACCACCACTGTGACCTTTGAAAATGCTTGCAAGACAACAAACAAGTGTGACTAATTATGTCAGCTCCTGACTAGGGTAACTACTGTTAAAGTTATTTCCATTATACAGTAGGGACAAATAGATAAATAACTCTTAAGTAGCTCATTCTTTTTTTTTTGTTGTCCTCAATTATTTTTTTTGTATTGGTGAAATTTACATCAAATCCGTACCTTATCGTGCCCGCATTTGTGTCGAATATGATTATTCTTTTGTCGTCCAAAAGTATAGAAAATAAGATAAAAACCGAAAACTAAGTAAAAGTTTTGGAAAACAAGCAGCCATCAAGTAGCCAATAAGCTGCGGTGGTAGCCTAGTGGGAGAACGTGTGCCTTCCAAGGAAAAGGTCGTGAGTTAAAATCCCAGTGCGGGCACCTACCAGTGTGTTTCAGTAAAGCATATGTACGTAATTGTCATTCACTTTTCGGTGAAGGAAAACATCGAGAGGAAACCCACATACCCGAGAAGTGGTGGACTATGGCCTAACCCTCCTTATAAAAATGAGGGGACACCCGTGCTCAGCAGTGGGACGATATGGGTCGATGATGGTGATGATGACTCGATGGCCAGTGGTAACGTTCACCATCTATCATCAAATTCACCGACATGAGCTTCTAAAAAAAAAAAGAATAACTAAAATTTAAAAAATGACACCGCCGTAGAGTTTCTTGGTGCTATCTTCTCTAACGGGCGTATTTCCGAAGCACTGGTAGAGTCAATGGAGTTTTCCTTTTCCTGTGCGAGACTCAGGCATGAGTCACCACTTGGAAGGGAAATATCCTTTTTCTAACTCAAACCATAATTAGATAATAATCATTAGTTTCGTTTTTGTATTTTTATACTTATGTATAAGATATTATTTTTTTTGACGTGTAAAAGTGCAATATTTTGCGTATTTACAATAAATGATTTGAGTTTGAGTTTGGTTGGCTACCATACATTTAGCAGTACAGGGTTTGCATTAATATAAACCCTGATAACACCTTCACCGGTTCATTTACAACCATACAATTCCAAAAGCCGCTTATCCTGCTTTCTACCAAAGAAATTGACATTTTTATCCAATAAACAAGCTTTACAGGACGCTACTTAATACGTAGCTTATCAATATTTAACGCTTTTGAAAATCGTAACTTAGCATCAGGATATTTACAATCCGATAACTCCTGCTTACATTTATATAATGTTTTATAATAGGCATGTGCCTTTAGAACATCTGCTACAGAAGCATCATTGTTGGCATCTTGTTGTCATCATTATTGTCGTCATTGTTGTCGTGGCGGTTTGTGTTGTTGTTGTCTATTAATTTCTGGGGCACAAACCGTCTCTCAAAGAGAAAGAGCTATGAATCCATAACTCTTTCCAACCACCTCTCTCTTTCTTTAACCCCAGGTAAGTAACCTAGATAGTGAATAAAATGCTGTCTCAGAATGGTTGGTAAACTATAACGTATACGTCTCTCCTTCACTATGGGTGGTTGACTGGTAGAAAATGCTCTTAGCGTTAAGTCCGCCATTTGTACTAGTTAGTTATACTGTGCAATAAAGTATTAAATAAATAAATAAATATAACATACTAATTCTTGACTATTAGGTTTTTGGATACACTAGTTTTCTCATGTTTTAAGGCATGGTGCCTATTTTCGATAGCCTAAACTCATAAAGGGTTCTGATGGTCTAGCTGTAATGAGCCTAGTAAACTGGCTTCATCATTTTCATTTAGGTACTCTGTGACACTATCAAGTTCAAAATGACAGAACTCACCAAATACACCTGTTAAATAAATTTAGGAATAACCATACAATAGCGTAAAAAAAGCAGGTGTGGTGCCCATGCACTCTCCAAGTCAGCACCTTGTGTTTTTTTTTAAATGACCGTTAAATTGACGTTTTTTCGGTTTGATTGTGGAATTGTTAATTTGAATTTGGAACCGTAGAGATGGCGGTAGATGACGTATCTATTAATTCGATTGGACGGTGCGATCGCGTGAGTTGACAAGCTTTGTCGGTGAATCGATTGGCGGTTGAGATGCGTCTATAGGGTCGGCTTCTGGCTTTAGATAGTTATTAGCATTCGTGGTTGTTTTTACTGAGTTTCTACATCGTTAAAATTAGATGCTAAAGTTGGATAAACTTGGATTCCTCAACCTGGTAAATTCTTCGTGGACTCCATAGATTCAGCATTACTCTTTTTTTATTTAAAAAGTAAAAGTCATCTGTAGGTTCTTTTCTGTCTATAACACCCTACAAAAAAGAGGGGTGTTATAAGTTTGGAGTGTGGGCTTGTCTGTGGCATCGTAGCTCCAAAACGGATGAACCGATTTTGATGTAATTGTTTTTGTTTGAAGGTTGGCTTCATCGAGAGTTTTCTTAGCTATATTTCAAGAAAACCTGATCCGAATTTTCAAAATCATCAGCTATTTTCTAGTTGATGGATGTGAGCAATTTTCACAGATCTGATCAATTCCAAAGGCATTGACGTGATGCTGCAGCATTACTAGGAGTCTGCAGGATATCCAACTGCTCACCAATTCACAGCAGTGTTTGGGCTCATTGGATATAGATCTCAATGAATATGTCATTAGCGTTTGCTTTAGATGTCGGCAGGTTTTGATTTTTTTTAATTGTATGTGTTAATTCTTTATGTTCTGCAAATATCAATAAAAAAACACAGTTCAATGTGAAAAGTAATTTCATCCAAACCTCTTCATCCTGATTTTTCAAAATTCTTAAGCCTTATCCGGTCAAATTATCCGGCCTAAACCGCATCACTAACACACTTTTTGTTCCAGGCTCGACATAGTGTGTTAATTGAATAAAGAAGAAAGTACTTATTCATATTCATATAATATAAACCACAGTAACATGGCTCGCCCCTTTAAAATAAGTTTTAATTTGATCGATGACATGCAACTGAGAAGTTAGTTTGCAAGTTGTAGCACGAATTAATAAATAGATAGAGTATTGTGTGACGAGCGTGTGTTTCACCTGATGGTAAGCGCTACGCCTGCCCATAACAGTTACAGCGCCACCCAGAACTTTGCATTGCAGAATCTCGCGCACTGTGCACTGTAAATCAAGCGTGTTGCAAAATGCTTTAAATTAGAAATCCCGGTTACAAATTTACGATAAACCGATGTCTTCATCTCTCATTTCATTACAGCTTAGCGAACCCCACACATTCCTTGTGTTCATGCCAAAGAGCAATAACTTTAACTACAGGCATACCCTGGACACTTCATACAAATAAGCTGAATTGACAACTCTCAAATAATAGTATAAATGACAATGAATTTTGTATAATTGAACCTGTAGTGGTAGGCCTCTTCCGCAAGAAACCGCCGGGGGAAACCACATCATTGTCAGATATTCATCCGCCAAGCAGTAGTGCGAAAACAATACTGTGTTCTGGTTTACTGTTTAAATTACTGGACATTAGAGACTTTAGAAGCAATGTCTCAGGGTAACGGGCGTAGTGCAGTGCCGGAACAGATTCTGGGTGGCACTGTAGCTGTTATATTCAGGCTTGGCGCTTACCATCAGGTGAATGACTTGCATGTCTTACTTAGGAATATAAAAAAGACAACAATTGCGTTTAATAGAAACTAATACTCGACCAAAACAAAAGACAATCCGCTAGTATGAAGGTAAATACAGAAGGCATGTAATATTGACTGTCCTCCCAATTTTCCACCCAATTACGGGTAGAGGTGCGGGGAAGAGAATTCCGCGGGTGGTGAGTGGCCATTCTGTGTCTAGTACTACGTCGTCCTCTGTATCGCAGGGGACGTACTAAGGCTGAAACTTAAAAGTTTATTGCGACAAGCTGCTGCCAAAGCGAATCGTAAAGTTGGCGAACAAATGTTGTGTGAAGAAGTCGCCATTAAAAAAGCTGCAGGTCTAAGGCAGACATTATACATTCAATCTGGTGTCAGTTGTTATAGAAAAAGGGGTAAACTGTGTTATTATTAGGGGTTCTATGGGACATCCATAATTATGAAAAATTTGAATGCCGAAAACCTATCTAATTACCGAAATAAAACTAATCCACATCTATCCGCAACTCGATAGGTATTCCTGGCATCTTATCTATGCGATATTTATAAAAAAAAAGTTTTATTGATAGGTATTTTTACCTAACTGCGGTTTTGTATGTTTTGTGAAATAAACTCTGTAGAGTCTAATAAACACTTTTCTATATAATTAACACATCCGCTGCGGGGCCATTTTTCATTAACTTTCAGCCAGGGCGTATGAGGTCTTTTAGAGGCAAAGTTGAACTTATCTGCAGTACGTATGAGTCCTTTTCGGCCTCACAAAGCCTTTTCGGCCTCCATCCCCTGCACGTGAAAGAAAGCGATTTTGACTGCCGCACCAGCGAAAAGTCACACATGTGGGTTATTCGACCTCATAATGCAGTGAACGTGTTACATTGAGTAAAAAACCAGTGAGCAAAAAAATATTTTGGTACAAACACAGTTTACAAATTAAATAAACCTAACATAGGTAAATTTTTTTTCGTCTTTCTACTCAGTACCACATTTTCTCGATTTCCCATTGTCTCCTGTAACAAACTCGAAAGTGATTTATGAATTCCGGGCCGATAGCCGGCCAGTCCCAGGCAGTAAATACACCGACCCATGACCTCCGGGACATAAAGTGTGGAAGCGCAACTTGCGTCTTTCTAAACCGTTACACCCACGCCTTAACTGTTTAGTACCTTGTCGCAATATGGTACAAGAGTACCTAATTACTCGTAGAAAATTGACTGTGAGAGTATCTGTGATTTTTTCTTTATGCGTGATATTCGACTCTAAGCTGCAGTGTGTAAATATTATCCAGAAGGACAATTAAACATTATTATTATGGCGAGGGCAGTGCAATGTCGCAACGAAAATTGCAATTTAATCTATTAGATAGCACTGCAATTGCTATGAGCTAACGTGACGCGTAATACCTTCGACATATCCGTTTCGAGAGCTGTATAGAAAAATATCTTAATTTTCAGTTTTCCAGATTTTTATTGTGACAAAGTTGTATACAATTAAGGGTGCGTACACACGGGAGAGAATAATGTTGTACGCGGTTGGTGCCGTTGCGTACAAGTCAGCGGATAGGTGTTAAGTGCCACTTGGAAAACTTATGTGATAGGAAACTTCGTATATTCGAATGTGTTAGACTGTGATCAAAATAATTGGAAAGATATTTTCCAATTTAATGGTCATATGTTAATATAATTGGGAAATATCTTCCTAGTAACATTGACCACTGACACTTTCTTAATAAATGTTTGCACTCAGATGTAATTTTTATTCATTCTAGTTAGACTTTTTAAACATCTCACGAATCTAGTTAGATTTATAAATATTTTTACTATTTCGGTATATCCTATTGGAATTTTGTTCCTAACGCAACCTCTCTATATATTTTAGTTTCTTCCACGGACACTGTTTTGGGAAAAAAATATCTAAATAAACTGAAACATAAGTTTTCGAATATAAAGCAGGCTAGTTTATAGTTAAAGCAGTCTATTATATGTTAATAAAAATTAAAATTATACTATTGAAAACAAAATCTGTTTCTAAAATATATTTTTAAACATCCACCAAAACCCAAACCAAAAGCACCACTTTAATTGGTTGGTTTGTTTTTTTTATGGTGCTAACCAAAACTCCATATCCATACGAAACACATTTCGTTAAAAGAAAATTCTTATTGGTTCTACCTCTTTTATCGATGCCTGTTTGCAAATAGCAATCCTAGGAGTTATCAAGCGCATTGTGAAACGCGAATTTGCGGAACTTACAGTCACGTGACGACAAACCATTAGGTTATGAAAGTGCAGTTAATATCTTGCCTTCACAGGCGGTTTCACCATCTCTAGATATATATTTATCCAAAATATAAAGCACTCGTAAAGCTTCTTGCAAGTAAAATACATAATATGACTACATAATTTAGTTCAGAAGTTGAAACTAAATGCTAAACTCACTTGCATTTTCAAATTTGAGTAATTTTTATTTAATTTTTATTTATTTTAAATCTTTTTTCTATTGTTGCTTTTTTACATAAATAAGTTGTTAGTCGCTAAGCAATTATTTGTACTTTGAATGAATATGTATCTTTATTCAGCTAAACTAGAATCTTACAAACGTATATAGAAGTTCATCAAAATGGAAACATAATTGTATACAATGGAATTATTGTAATGGAATAGTGGAATCTTATTCGGCAGATAAATGTTTAACAGCCAGATGGAGAACAGGACCCTAAAGCACTATTGGAACCTCTCTCAAAGCAATCGTATGCACCATCTTACCATTGTAATTAATCTCTGGACATTGATATATTGCTAATTGTATGCTGAATATCTTTTAATGGACACATTCGCTATTCGCATCATATATGCATTTTGTAATGTTTATTTTGCTAATATATTTGCCTAGCATAGACGTTATTGGAAGTTTCCGTTGGTGGTCTTTTAGAAACTTTAGGAAAAAGCACCTATTTCACAAGTTTTTACTAAAATGTATCTTCTCTTCTTAGAATGTTTAGATGGTGTAACTGTAAATCCAAGCCCATTATCTATAAAAAACGATTGTGCTTTACATCACACCACTGAAGTAAAAATTGAGAAAGGGAGAAAGAAAATGTGTGATCGCATCTCTGTCTTTTGTCCATTGTATTTTTATTCATCATTTGTCATTTTTGTTTTGGTTTATTATGAATAGGTATATAATGTTAAAGTTAGATCTATTGAATCGTATTAGTGCAGTTCAGAGAAGGTTAAACAAATTTTAAACAGTTACGAGTGAACTAACTAATTTCTTTGTCACCTGTCATCTGTCATCTTTGTTCTGTCATCTGACATCTGTCATCTGTCATTTTCTGTCATCTTTATTGTGTCATTTGTCATCTGTCATCTGCCATCTGTCATTTTTGTCCTCTCATCTGTCATCTGTTATCTCTTCTTTGTCATCTGTCATCTTACATCTGCCATCTGTCATCTGTCATCTGTCATCTGCCATCTGTCATCTGTCATTTTGTTCTCTCACCTGTCATCTATCATCTGTCATCTGTCATCTTTGTTCTCTCATCTGTCCTGTCATCTGTCATCTGCCTTCTATCTTCTGTCATCTGTCATCTTTGTTCTCTCATCTGCCATCTGTCATCTGTCGTCTATCATCTGTCATCTGTCATCTGTTATCTGGCATCTGCCATTTGTCATCTGTCATCTTTGTTCTCTCATCTGTCATATGTCATCTGTCATCTGTCATTTGTCATCTGTCATCTTTGTTCGGTCATCTGTCATCTACCATCTGTCATTTTTGTTCTCTCATCTGTCATCTGTCATTTGCCATCTGTCAACTGTCATCTTTGTTCTCTCATCTGTTATATGTCATCTGTCATCTTTGTTCTGTCATCTGTCATCTGCCATTTGTCATCTGTCATCTTTGTTCTCTCATCTGTTATATGTCATCTGTCATCTTTGTTCTGCCTTCTGTCATCTTTGTTCTCTCATCTATCATCTGTCATCTGTCTTCTATCTTCTGTCATCTGTCATTTGTCATCTGTCATCTGTCATCTTTGTTCTCTCATCTGTTGTGTAATCTGTCATCTGTCATCTTTGTTTTGCCATCTGTCATCTGTCATCTTTGTTCTGCCATCTGTCATCTTTGTTCTAACATCTGTCATCTGTCATCTTTGTTCTAACATCTGTCATCTGTCATCTTTGTTCTGTCATCTGTCATTTGTCATCTGTAATCTGCCATCTGTCATTTTTGTTCTGTCATCTGTCAACTCTCATCTGTCATCTTTGTTCTCTCATCTGTTATCTGTCATCTGTCATCTGTCATCTTTGTTCTCACATCTGTCATCTGCCATCTGGCATCTGTCATCTGTCATCTATCATCTGTCATCTTTGTTCTCTCATCTGTTATCTGTCACCTGTCATCTGTCGTCTTTGTTCTGTCCTCTGTCATCTGTCACCTTTGTTCTGTCATCTGTCCTCTGTCATCTGTTCTGTCATATGCCATCTGTCATCTGTTCTGTCATATGTCATCTATTATATGTCATCTGTCATCTGTCATTTGTTATATGTCATCATTGTTCTGTCATCTGCCATCTGTCATTGATGTTCTCTCATCTGTCATCTCTCATCTGTCATCTGTCATCTGTCATTTGCCATCTGTCATCTGTCATCTATCACCTGTCGTCTGTCATTTGTCATGTCATCGGTCACCTGTCATCTGTCCTCTGTCAACTGTCATCTGTGCTCTGGTTCTGTGTTCTGTGTTCTGTCACCTGTCATCATTCATCTGTTTTCAGTGTTCAGTGTTCTGTCATCTGGCATCTGACATCGGTCATATGTCATCTGTCGTCTGCCATCTGTCTTCTGTCATCTGTCACCTATCATCTGTCATCTGTCATCTGTCGTCTGTCATCTGTCGTTTGTAGTCTGTGTTCTGTCACCTGTCATCTATCATCTGTCATCTGTCATCTACCGCCTACCACCTGCCACCTACGTACCCCCTACCTCTAAACCTCATTAACCTAATTTACCTAGGGAATCAGGACTACAAGGACCATGGTTCCACAAACACCAAGACCCAAAACAAATACCTGTGGTTCACACAAATCTCTATCCTATGTGGGAATCAAACTCGCTACCACACGCGTTGCATCCGCCTCATCACCCACTACGCCACAACATGGAACTACAGCAGGTATTATTTAGCTATGTTTTAAGCCTAAAAACATAGCGGTGTGACGAATAGGATCTGGACAGCGGCAGGATTGAGGTGCTGGCTGTATAGGAAGAGTCCCGACTGCCGAATAAGGTTTATGTGTCAAGTTGTCCCGACTACCGAGTAGTGCTGAGGGAGGTTTATGTATTATAGTACGGTGATTGGATCCCGGTGGGCTCTGGTGCGTTACCTTTCTTGTTTTTGCCGTATCAGTGGACACATGTGGCGAGCGGCAAGTGACCACTACGGTAAGGTACACACGGGGTTGTCCTGTGGATTGGATGAGTTGCAGGGCTGGACTTCGAAATAGTAAACGTAGGTAATTTAAAAGTTTAGTTTTGTTCATAGTTTAGTCATAACTAGGTTGCTGAGTTGTGACAATTGCTAGAGAGATTTAGACAATGATGTTGAGGCAACTCTGAACTAAACTAAAATTTGAGACAGCTCTGAAATTATTGCAGTTTTTTTCGTTTTAATGAATTTTTAATGTGACCGTAACCATTTTAGAACTGTCAAGTTAAGTTTTCGTAAAGTGCACATGACTGACACCACTGCTGCTAACCTAATCAAGTAATCAGTAAAAACTCGATAATGAGACGATAATGCGTTTTACATACGATGCGTATGCATATTTTAGATATGTATAACATCTTAGCCAAAAACTAAACTAAAAGTACATAAGTAAACTAAAATTTCATTAGACTAACAGATTGTTTTTTTTAAATACTGATATTGCTATTATTGCAGTTTCTTTCTTTACCTAATGAGAATGGAAGGAATGGTAGTTTTGTGTTTCAAAGTTCGAAGTCTCATTATTTTTATGGTCATTCTTTATTATATTAGAGATTTTGTATGAATTTTCGCAGGACCGCAAGAGTCCCCGGGACAATACCGTGTGTCGCCTGCTTTGCCACACAGTTGTCGCCCGGTCCAGTGTCCGCAGCCCATATAGCCGCGACCGCTTTTTGCCCCCCTTCGTCAATTATATGGCCACATCGGCAACCCATACGAAATTCATTGAATGATTTCACGTTTTTCAAGTTGAATGAACGATTAATAATGTGGTGTGGTCTTGCTTTGTGCCTAATAGCCTATTAGTGTCTCTCCCCGTCCCATCAGTGGGCAAAATACAAATCTAAAGACTGATGTTAATGGGGAGTGTTTAAGGAGTGATCTAAAACGGTGATGGACAAGAAGCGACGTTGCAACTATATGGAACATATTTCTTGTATGTCAGATTCTTTGTAATGACGTTACTGTCGATGGGATGACAGTGAATGATAGGGAAGGCTGTCTGGGAATGACGGACGTATGCATGTTTTTACTAATAGTAGGAAGATACTTACCGCCCTGTGTTTTTATTGGTCCGCGGTTTACTGCTTCTTATCATACGTCGAATTGATCAAAATCACATTCACAATTCATATCGCACCACTGGTAAGCACTGTTCTCACATCACCGTACTTTCGGGGGGGGATTATGCCATAATCTACCGGAAGGCCCGGTCCGGATCAGTAGATCACATAAGTCTCCGAAATAACTCTCGTCCACGTATAATTCTTGACGATAGAATAGATCATAGTACGTATATTATAAACTGCAGCCTACGATATCAAATATAATATTTGAGCACCCAATACCTACATGACCTAAAGAAATATTCTTAAATCTTTAACAGTTTAACACTTCAAAATTTTACCAAATAATCATCTAACACTTCACGCTCCATACATATAAAAACATTAATCTAAAAAACTTTACATATAGGTAGGTACAAACACACCCAAATATGACCAAGTCCCAACGTTTTGTTTCAAGGCCGCTTTGCCTTAGCAACTAGACAATACCTAACTGGATGACATAATTTATGTGTAAAACAGTGACCGAGCTTTGCCGTTTGCACAAGTCCTTGATCCATGATTAATAGGTATCTTTGACGTGATGTGAATCGTTAACCAAGTGTTAACCGTACGCTTGTCGCATGTGTGAGCATTTTTGTTTTAGTTAAAAGGTGCACGTGATTTTCAAGGGTTAAATTATGATAAGACTGAGGTGTCAACCCTGTTTTTTTTAGTGGTATGTATGTCTTTCCTGCAAGATTTTATCTGGAGATGTGCCCCTTTTCCAGATGTCCTACCACTATAACCTTGTTTACCAGTAAGCACTCGTATTTAGTGGCAAAGCATTACCGTGCTCCAGTTTAAATGGTACAATGATATTTTTTCAGATGCAACGGTTTGGCTTCACACTTCACCTCAATTTGCCAGTGTCAGGGAAAGGCAATGATTTCTGAAAAGTTAATCAGGGTGACGAATCTTGCAGTTTAGTGATTCAAGATTGCACAACTAACTTCTGTATCGCATATATGTACAGGCGTGGTTTACTCTCAGAATGAATTGCTAATATCATCCCCACAGCTAAATTAAGAGTTCGCTTTAAGCGATAAGACAGCCCATTGTACCTATTATTAAGTATTTTTTACCTCTGTGTTTTAAACATTTTGATGTCAATAAAGAGTTATCTGTCTAACTATTTAGTAAAAAAAATACTAAGCTACATGTAAAAATAATCATCATCTCTTTATTTCACGTGTAAGCTTCTTACGGACTTGTGCATTGGCATTTTCTAGATTCGTTTTAACCAAGTCACTGTCTCGCAAGTACATTTCGGCAATGACGTAACGTCCGGTCATTGACCTTTGTTTTTAAGGCGTTCAAAGAGCAAATGAATTAATATCGCACTAATTAATTAGTAAAGTCTCAGATTCCCACACGACACATATGGTTCCAATAAAGAGTGGCTTCTTTTATTTGTGTTTCATTAATTTATTTGTTTGTTATTGTGTTGGTTGGAGTGATGGCCTATTTTTTCGGTCATTTCTTTTTTATTCGTAACTCTATGGTTACATTGTAAGGTTTTCTATTTCTGTATACTTTTTCATATCTTTCTGTTTCTTAACCCTTGATCTCTTTTACTCGAGTCCTTGCGTGCCACTATTTATTTCTTATTCTTTACTTTTATTCGTTTATTAATTCTAAATTCTTATGTCTCTATTTTTATATTGTTTGTAAACATTACTGAAAGATGTCTAAAATTTGCTAATGTCATTTATAATCTTATTTCTAAATTCTGTTGTATTCTCGTACAATTCAATAATTTTGTATACAGTTTTAGTTTTAATTTATTTTATTGTATCAGGCAGCTTTTAACCTTATCTTTCTTAATTTTCAAATTTTCAAATTGCAGAATTACTTATTGACAGTTTTGGAAGTGATGCCTGGAAAAACGGCTGACATTCGGCAGTTCGAGTTCTTGTTTGGCTTTGGTCTGAGCCTCTAAAACCTTGAAAATTGCATGAAGAAGTCCTCAAGCACTTTTAAATCTTTACTTAATTGTTATAGTCCTGAAGAAGTCTTGAAGCTTAAAACATCGGAGCCCTATAACCCTCCGGTGAAGGCCGCTCTCCACGAGCGCCTCCCCGCCTTTGGACACCAGCTTTCTGCCGCAGTCCTCGCCTGCCCTAGCCTGGGCTCACTCTTCATAAGTATCTTCATGAAGAACATTTACGTATTTACCGTCTAAAACAGTGCTTCATTCTAGACCGACTATTTCTAACCATTTATTTCTAAAGACTTTACTTCCAGTTGATTATCGCGTGTGACCACTTTTTCTCTTTCTATCTTCAAAGACTTTAATCCTTAATTTTAATTTCTTATTTTAATATATATATTTTAAGCTGTCTCCTTTGTTTTTCCTTCTTTTGGGTCCTTCCCATAGGAATAGGGAGGTAGCCCTCGATAACGTGTACTTTACACTCTTTTGCCAAAATTGGTAAAGGGGTGTAACGTTACAACATCTGTCAATTTATTTCTTCACACAAGTCTTTACTTAGAAGACTGTCTTAGTTAAGTTAGTAGGAGTGGTAATTAGGTTAAATCAATAGAATTATCCCTCATGGATATCCACTTTTGATAGATATTTCAGTTTTCAGTTTTATATTTCACTATCTGCGCCCCGCGGTTTCACCCGCGTAGTTCCCGTTCCCGTCCACGGGAACATACTATCGGGATAAAAAGTACTCTATTACACAATCCTGTTTATAAACTATCTGTGTTCCAAATTTCATTCGAATCCGTTCCATATTTTTTGCGTGAAAGAGGAACACACATCCATCCATTCTCACAAACTTTCGCATTTATAATAACTAGTAGGATTATTGTTTTTATTAATTCGCTAAAATCAAGCCAAATCTTGAAAGTAAATTTTGACTAACTCCACTTTGTGTCATAAAGTTAAAATTTTGCATGTTTGTCAAGGGTACTGTTTCCAGCGAAATTACTGGGAATATGAGACTGTAGAGCCGGACTCTCAGAGTGACGCGCGCAGTGCAGCGCCGCACAAGATTATGCAATGCAAAGTGCTGGATGTCACTGTAGCTGTTAAGGGCAGGCGTGGTGCTTACCATCAGGTGAACGATTTGCTCTCCTACTATTATAGAAGCTTGATATCCTGCACATCTAACAAATTATGTACTCTCCATCCCCATTCCATGCAGAGAGTAAGAATTCCAAAGTTTCGTCATATCTATAAACCGAATGCCATAAATCCGAATGGATGTGTATTCTAGTACCCTTGACGTTAAATAGCTTTTAAAAATGTCGGACAGATGTTTATGATCCGGTCGTATATAAAGTAAATCCCTCCTTTTGTAAGAAACTATTGACTTGTTCTCGGCTGTCATGTTTCCTATATAAATATTTAAGACTTTACTCATAACCGCCTTTTACAGTTAAGAGCGTCTACTTTTTTTTTTATTAAACTGATTGACGAGACGAACAACTCGTTCACCTGATGGTAAGCGCTACGCCTGCCCATAGCAGTCACATCACCACCCAGAACCCTGCATTGCATAATCGTGCGCGGCACTGCACTGTGCTCGTCACCCTGAGACATCGCCACTTTTACCAACAAATATAACACAAGTTGTCTGAAAACATCAAAGTCAATGTTTCGGTTTCCAAAACATCTTACGCCAGTTAGTTTTGTTTCAAAGTCATTAATAAATTTCTTTTTAATCGCCACTAATATAATACCGACATTATAATGACACTTTTTTCGTTACAACTCTCGATATTTCCCTTTGATACCTGCTGAAATATAACCGGCTTCATTATCATTCACTGATTACAAATGGAAACATAAAATACGCGTACACTTGACAGCTTGAACTGTATATCTCTTAACAAAATCTTAACAGAAAAAATACGGCGTTGGCCGGAGCAGCGGTGCGGAACATTTTCATTTGAGGTCTAATTTTACGTTTTTTTATATCTTTAATTGTGTGTTTGTGGTAGGTAAGTTTGTTAATCACGCCTTTTATTTTTCAAAACTGCTTAGCTTTTTATTTTATTTATTTTTATTTATTTATTTAGGCACACATAACAGAACACTATCAGTATAATATTGCTAGCATTAAATAGGTACAATTAGTTTAGTGCTGGACAGTGTCCCAAAAGATGCGTACACAGCATGACAGAAATTAACAGTAACAGTTAACATCGAGGAAAATTAAAGAAAGCAAAAAAAAAACGAAATTAAAGCTTGATGGCTATAAAGTAGATTTAAATTATAATTATCTTGTAGACGCGATTTCTGGTTTGTTTTGATACGAACTTTTGACACTGTCTCTTGGTATATATGTCTGGGAATTTAGGCATGCTATTAATGCTTAAATTAAGTAATAGTACCTTACTGGAAGACCTGTAAACAACTTAGGATTACAGACAGTTTAACAGTTTTCATTCAGTATAATTATTTTTCATCGACGATATACGTAAGAAGCCGCGTGTAAATACTAGCTTAAATAAGCGCGGAGTGATTGCTGGCGATTGTTAACCAATTTGGAACATTTACGAGCCGCTTTAAGTACACTTTATTGTGCTGTGTAGATTTAATGGGCAAATTAGGGGGTTGGCGGTTACGTTCTAAATAGCGCTTTAATTTAATTTGGTGATTAGATTGGACAAAAACTATAGCTGGTTTGTTGCTGTACTTTTAAAGATTTGATTGAAAACAAATGAATAGTTTAAAAAAAATAACAATGATGTCTAGTTAACTTAATTTACGCTCGAGAGATAAAATTTGAGTTTTATTGTTGTTGTTTAAGTTTAGTTTTAAATTGTTGTACTCTGTATAAATATCTCTAAGTATATTTAAGTATCGTTGTTTAAAAGACGTTGTTTACAAGAAATAATATTTTCATGTAACTTTTTTAAATGTGTAATAGTTTAGTTGTGAAAAACTAAATTAAGTTTAGGAATTAATTTAGAAAGAAACTCAATAATTTGACATAATTATGTTTTTCTTACGTTTAGTCTAACGTTCTAGTTCTAACGTAGTTCTAACGTCTGTTTTACTCAAATGTTTCCCACCCCTGAATAGATGGCATAGAATGGGGTTGGTATTTCTACCTGACACAAATTATGACACGAATACACCTGACCCTTGAAGCAATATAAACTTCTCTATCTGAATTCTAGCCAATTGACTTTTTCTTCGCATTGAGTGCTGGTCAGTTATAGTCCTTTTGAAGTTTTTTTAATATTTGCCAATCTAAATTTTATTCAACTTCAATGTTTGTACTTACTCACTATGACGAATAAAAAATATAAATTACATTATTAAAAATAGCAAAATCGATATTATCATCTCCCTAATATTATAAATGCGATAGTTTGTGTGTTTGTGAAACGGATGAACGGCTTTTGATAAAATTCAGTGTTAAGATACTTTACAATGGTTCCTATGAGATAATAAATAACGCGCGTGAAGGCGCGGGGCGCTGCTAGTCTAATTATAGGCAACTTAAGTCACGTCATTTTAACGCACTAATCTATATATATATATATATAAATTTATATATATATAAATGTTATGTTGGTTTGTGTACGCTTCAAAAACTCAAAAAGTACTGCACCGATCGAGCTGAAATTTTAGCATGATATATAATCCGCATCAAGGATTGTTTTTATCTATTTTTTTCATCAGTGACATATCAGCGAATGTGCGAATGTGCCACAGCGAAGCGTGGCAGGGCACAGCTAGTAATACATAGATTTACTTTCTTTCTATCATCAATTTTATCTTCCTTTCCTTTTTTATCTCTTCTATTATTTTTTTACTACCAAATTTCCGTTACAGTAAGACTATAACCTACCTATTTATACTAATTCATTAAATAAAAAAAAACCAATACTACTTGATGTAAAGTTTTTTCTTTAAGCAGGAAATCACTGATTAATAATACAATTAAAATAATCACCTTCCAATGAGCAGCGGCGATCAATCATGCTCTCGATAGCGGAGCGGAAAACTATCGTAAATCAATTACACAATTTAAAATGTAACCATTTGTCATATTGATTTAACACGAATAATATTGTTGAGATGTTAAGGTATAAAGACCATTTTTTTTTATGCTACCAAGTAACGATACGAGCAAGTCGCAACCTGGTGGTAAACGCTACGCCTGCACACTACAGTAACACCCAGAACTTTCTGTTGAAATATCTTGCACGGCACTGCACTGCGCTCTTCACGCTAAGCCATCGTTTCTAAGCCCAGTAATTTAGCTGGAAACAGTGCCCTTCAAACCGGCACACAGTAATGTTTGCACACTACGACTTGGCGGCTGAATATCTGATAAAGGTGCGAATACTTCCCCAGATGGACTCTTGCAAAATAAGCCTACCACTATATAAGTCCTTTGTAATCATCATTTTCGTCATCATCAACCCATATCTGAACAAGGGACTCCGGGGGCTCCGGGGGTTCTCGGATATGTGGGTCCATGGTAATGGCAATCCATAATAAAAAACGAAATATTCACATGTGTATTATTCTGCCGACCAGCCGCTGGATTTCGTAAAGAGTGCTGATAATTTCGGTTCCTGCTGATGTGCGTGATGCTTTGGTCCATATCTTAAGTTCTATTTTTTTTTTTAATCAATAAATATGTTTGCGTTTGACCACTATTTCACCTGATATTAAGTGACAATGAGGTTTACGATGGCGCACACTTACCTAGAAGTAATCTATCCACTCGTGACTTAAAGACTCCCAGGTTGTGACTATCGGAAAACACAGACTCAGGCCAGGAGTTCTACTCCTTTGTGAACCCTTCTCCTATAGCCAGGCTTGGGACTGGCAGTTCCATAGGGTAACCCATTCTACTGATGGTATTTGTTTTAAAACAGTACGCAAACTTTCACAAACACGGTCAGAGCACGGCTCGCTCGAATTTCGTCAATAAACAAAACCCCTGGTTTCGTAACGGTGCGTGGGTCTGCGCTTTAACTGTGTTTGTCCATTTAGATAGAGAAATTTATTGAGTCGGTGGCATTCTGTGAGATTTCAGACAAGCTGCAATGACTGGTACAGAGGCGCTAACAAGTTGACGACGGATGCTTTTAGAGGTTCATTTGACTTTTTTATTATTTAGTCCAATAAAGTGAATATGGCGATGGCTGTCAATTTTATTTCCGGACAATTCTCGCCTCATGGCGCAGCGGGATTTATTGGAACTATAATCTCATCTCCGGAGCTAACAAGGTTCCCCCTTGATGGATACGTCAATGATGACAACAGCATCACCATCATCGTGCTTCTTTCTTCTTCTTATTTAAGAGCAAGGCTCTTATTGGTGGAGAAATCGCCAGCTTTCTCTATCTTCAGCCAATGTTTTGATTTTCATATGGGACATGATATTGCATTCCCATTTATCTGATCTGTGAATGTCCTTCTAGGTCTGCCTCTTCCCTTCTACTTTCCCTTCTATAATTTTTGAAACATTCTGACCATCTTATTGGTTGTTAAGTTGCGAAACGTTACATGGTAACTGATGCGACGTTTTTAATTAAGTTGGATATTGACGGTGGTCGGTGGTTACAGGAGGTATATCAGTGCTACCACTGGTAATAGGAGTGTTCAGTGGTTACACCATGGAATAAAAAAACCGTGTGATTTCGGGTTTGCAGATTAGTTTAGCGCTACAGGGATAGCTCAATTTTTTTCTAGATGAATTACAATATCTCTATGTAACTAAACATTCAAGCTTTAAAGGGCATAATGCTGGCTACTATTTAAGCCAATGAAGCATCGTTGCTATTCAGCATATCAATGCAGTTGGCTTTCTGGCCACCTTCCCTTCCACCTTTGTCTTTTAGATCTTAACGTTTTTATGATCAAGGCTATTTAGTTAAGGTTCTTCTATTTTCCAATATTTGTTTGATTAAATCCTTTACCTGCCAGCTTTAAGGGTGATTTTCGTTTGTTGTTTTGACTTGTTGCGTGTTAGGTGCTTGACTGTACGGCGCTCGTCCACTTTAGATAAAGCGCATTCGTGTTCCTGGAAACGTAGGCTTGATTGTTGATTATGTGACGTTTACCTGCCTCTAGCTCTGTGGTCTGTGCATGCTTTGGTAAAATTGTAATAATAATTGTAGAGTAGGAGGTGTCAAGTGCTATGTGCAAGGAGCCGGTAACAACCTAGGCTTAATGTAATTTCCGGGAACGTCAATCTACGAGGGTGAATCAAAAAATTCTTGGAATCAATATTAAAAAATGCAAAGATTTAAATAATAATATTTTATTTTTCTACATAATCTCCCTCCAATGCAATGCATTTAGAATAACGCGTTTCTAACTTCCTTATTCCTTGTGAAAAAAAATTATTTTCTTGACTCTCGAAAAAGTCCTCTACGGCAGCTATAACCGCGTCATTATCGTGAAATTTTGTTCCACGAATTTCCTCTTTTAATTTTGGAAATAAGTGAAAATCACTTGGGGCTAAGTCCGGAGAATATGGTGGGTGGTCAAGGAGATTGAAGCCAGCACAGCGGATTGCGTTGAGCGCAACTTCCGATCGATGAGCAGGAGCGTTATCTTGAAGGAACAACACGCCCAACGACAGTTTTCCACGACGTTTTTCTTTAATCGCTTCACGCACTTTCGGGATTAAATTTGTATAATAGGGTCCAGTAATCGTCTGGCCTTTTGGCATGTAATCAATAAAAAGGATTCCTTCACTATCCCAGAACACAGAGGCCATAACTTTGCCAGCGGTAGGAGCAACTCGAAATTTCTTAATGGATGGAGAGGATGGTCGTTTCCAAGACATGCTTTGTCTTTTAGTTTCAGGATCAAAATGGTGGACCCACGTTTCATCCATGGTGACAAGACGACGGCAAAAATTATCCGAATCACGCTGGAACATTTCGAGATTACGCTTGGAAATTTCCAAACGTCGCTTTTTGTTTTCGTCGGTTAACATTCGTGGCACCCATCTTGCAGACACTCAAACTCAAACTCAAACTCAAATCATTTATTGTAAATAGGCAAAATATTGCACTTTTACACGTCAAAAAAAATAATATCTTATACATAAGTATAGAAATACAAAAAAATAAGTCAAATTTTATGATCTACGAAACTAATGATTATTATCTAATTATGGTTTGAGTTAGAAAAAGGATATTTCCCTTTCAAGTGGTGACCCATGCCTGAGTCTCGCACACGAAAAGGAAAGCTCCATTGACTCTACCAGTGCTTCGGAAATACGCCCGTTAGAGAAGATAGCACCAAGAAACTCTACGGCGATGTCATTTTTTAAATTTTAGTCATTCTTTTTTTTGCACTTTTTTGAACCCCAGTGAATCAATTAAAATGGATTGAACGCTACCAAAAGATATCTTTAGGATCTCAGCTATATGTTTTATAGTCATTCTTCTGTCTTCCAAAACCAGATTCTCAACCTTTTTGACGTTTTCTTCTGTAACGGAGGTTGAAGGCCGCCCAGAACGCGGGTCATCTTTACAGCTTGATCTACCTCTTTTAAATTCAGCATTCAGCATTTATCACCGCACGTAACTCACTTTTATCCATAATTTTGACTTTTTAGCAACTCGTTGCACAAAAAAATTTATTACATGCGAACGAACTGACAAAAACAAGTGACAGTCTGCATAAATATAGTGTGATAGACACTCTTTAATTTGAATATCGAACTTGATCCAAAAAGGTTTCATATATATGCACTTCTAAGAACTTTTTGATTCACCCTCGTATATCTATATCTATACTAATATATAAAGCTGAAGAGTTTGTTGTTTGAACGCTAGGATCTCAGGAACTGCTGGTTCAAATTGAAGAATTCTTTTTTTGTTGAATAGTCCATTTATCGAGGAATAACATAACATAACATTATATAACATCACGCTACGCCTAATAGGAGCGGAGCATCAATGAAGAATGTGGCAAAAACGGTGAAAATATATTGGTTTTAAGAGAGTTATTGCGGGAAAGCTTGAATTATGCGGGTGAAACCGCAGGGCGCAGCTAGTTATTAATAAATGTCCCGATAGTTACAACCTGGGAGTCTTCAAGTCACAAGTGAATGGGTACTTTTAGGTAAGCGTGAACCGTCGTAAACCCCAATTAATTAAAAAAAAAACTGTTTAAGCCACTAGTTCCGAATCGTAAAACTATCGATTGATGCCATAGACAGAGAAATTGGTATGATAAAGTACTAGATTTTTTTGCTGAACTAATAATGAGAGCTGATTACAGCGTACTTTATTAACTAACAGAGAATAGGAGGAAATTCTTAATGCAAGCTATTTTTTGCGAATAACTCACATTTTGGGCATCAGTAGAGGTTTCCATTGCTTTTTTTATCCAATAAAAAGTGATCAGACCACGCCTGAAGGTCCAATTCGATTTTTTGTAAAAAAAAATACAATCGAAATAATAAAAAATCTCCAATATATAAATAAAAACATTAAAGTTTCCTGTTTTTAGTTCAAAGAATTATCACAAATCATATGAGCTAGCAGTAACTTTTCCATAATTAAAATGTTCTACGGGCATCGGCCATAAATCTATCTAAAAAGTGCGTGTCGATATCTAATCAAGCCGGAAATATACCAAAAATCGCAGCAATAATTTACAATCAACATACATGAGTAATAAATTCAAGTTCACATTTCAAAATTGAATATAATTGTCGTGTTATGATAATTTCGCGCCAAACTCATCCACAAATCTTTCGATGGGACCTAATAATGTTAACACCCACCATCCCCGAGATTAATGAATTATTATGGATATTGGGACACCGAGTTGCTAATGGTGCAACCATGATTGTTCGAGGAAAACTGGGACAATGCGCCGGCTGTCATGGCTGTGTCGTCCCAATAAAAACAAAAGCGATACGAAATAAACGTTTTAAAAGTTCTTCGTCGTGTGTCGAACGTAGTACTATCTATTCTGTGGTCGAACTCCTATTAATTTCGTAAAAAGTTATTCACAATTGACTCGGGATGTCGTCTTTAGAATGCGTCGGATCGGGAATGAATTTGTCGGAATCGAATTCGAAAACTTTCCGACACGCGTGAATTGAGTTCAGTAGCCCTAAACATAAAATAATATTATAATCATCATCAACCGATAACGTCCCACTGCTGGGCACGGGTCTCCCCTCACTTTCGTGAGGAGGATTAGGCCATAATCCACCACGGGGGCCAGATCCGGATTGGTGGATCACATACCTACCACCGAAATAATTCTCGGGTAGGTATGTGGGTTTCCTCACGATGTTTTCCTTCACCGAAAAGCGAGTGATAATTACGTACATATGTTTTACAAGAAACACATTGGTACGTGCCTGCACTGGGATTTGAACTCACGACCTTCTGCTTGGAAGGCGGACGTTCTCCCACTACACTACCACCGCTTCATATTATAATAATATATAATATAATTTAAATAAGTAATATTCCATTGAATATTTTGTACTTGGAGTGCGTTGCTTTTGTTAGTAGAATGAACCTCAAGGTGACAATTAAAATCTCAACTTGGAAATAAACAATGAGTGGAAAATCATTCTGATTTTTAGGTTCCTGAACTCGTGCTTAATACTTTCCGATAGGGTGATTTTACGGGACGTGCTGCCCTCATTGTCAAAACATAACTTTGTGACCATGCTTTATGAAACCATTTTCATTTAGTTTTAACTAAGATTGATTTCCGTTACCATTTCTCGGTGAATCCGACGACTAGGGCGCCATTTTGAATGAAAGAATCTCGCACAAATGAGTGAACTGTCCCTGTTTAATTTTACCTATGATTGAAGTGGGCGACTCGAACGCACGTTTTTTTTTTTATTTGCCTGAGTGATAAGTCGAGCGAGCAAGTCTCTACGACTTGCTCGACTTATCACTCAGATATAAAATGAATTAATATTTGAAGCAGACGAACTGTCCGTTCAAATCCTTGACGTATGGTCTCTGCCACAATATCACAACACCACGTGGGCCGTATGCATGTTTACAAAAACATTTTGTATCCATCACTACGGCTGACACTAATGAGCTGAATAAAGTCCCTGGAGGCGTGGGAGGGAGAGGCAAGATTGTTTTTTTTTTTTTTATATTTTTGTGGCTTGAAGGTACTATAAGGGAAAATCTCAAGCAGGAAATTGAATGAAGGTCGATGGAGAATATAATTCGTGCTTAGATTTGAGGATAAATCCTTGATTTTATTTTTGGGTTTGGACAAGCCGTTGTTATTAATAGGCGTGGCGCTTACCATTTGACGATTAATGACCTTGATAATTATCTTAGGTACGATTTTTAAATACTATCTAAAAGTTAAAATTAAATTCTTTTATAACCAACTCAAGCAATACACATTAAGTGTCGTAAAATAAGGAGCATAATTAATATAATTAATATGTTTATGTACTAGAAACGAGGACGTTTAATATTTACTCCATGGACCCGGCACGCATCGACTGCAAACAAACGAATCTATGATATCAATTTAGGCGGGGGTTGCGGGGGACGAGGAATTCTAATTATAGTTGCGAATGGGAAAAACAAAGACCGATTACAATAGGAGATCGCGAGTTTCTTATCGTTATACGAGGGGTCGATCATAACTTGGGAGGTGAGAGGAGGGGTGGGAGGGGGTTAGTAAGCGTGCGTAGTCCTTCGGTTAAATCGTTTAAGAGGAAAGGAAAAAAGTTGCTTATAAAAACGAATTCTGCGCATACTCGATGACGCTCACCTTAAACGCCTTAAGGGCTTAAGGGTACTTACATAACGCCGTATACGGCTATCGGACAAGTAACATATCGATGCCTTAAATAGGCTATAATTGTTATTTTTATATCTTTATTTAAATAGGCTGGGTACTCACGTCGCGAGATCCCACTCTAGATTGTAAAAAATAAATAGCAGGAATTCATAAAAGAAGATCCTTTTTTTTGGTGGTTACTTTATGGGCTTCAACAGGGTTAGTGTGCAAATTTTATTTCATAACTGCTGTTAATTTATTCCGTAGTTAAATACGACTTGCCTACAATAACGTGTTATCTGGAAACTTCATATCATGCTTAAACTTCACATGAAACAAATGAAGTTACAAACAAACCTTGTTTACCTATTGTAATTATTCTGTACTGTGTTTGTTTTTGTTTCTGGTGTACAATAAAGAGTTTTTCTATTCTATTCTATTCTATAATAGAAGTAAAACTTAAAAAAATATATATATTTTAAAAATATACGAATAGTAACTCTCTTTCTATCTTCACTAGCTTATATCTCTCTCAGCTTCCGTTCGCCTCGACAGATCACATTTTTCGTAACGCATTCACCAGCTTACTCCCCAAGTCAAACGTGCGTAAAGAAGTATTACTTCAAAAATAGCGGCAGCTGTAATTGTTTTTGAGTTTAAATTTACAATTCAATTATTGTATAATTATAGCTGGTTCGAAAGTAGCTGAACATGTGTTTACTTCCAATTTAATTTTACGGACGCAAAAACTATTATGTAGAGTAGGAAATTGAAAATAACTTGCTCAGTTTACTTTTGAGGCTTATATTGCCACCGCCATTGTCTGTTCATACCTTTATTTTCGTGTTTAACAGGTATACAATAATTACAGATTTTAGTTCGTATCTTCTAACTCTAAACACAGCGCCGAATCAATATTAACTATGTCAAAAATATTATAAATATAATAAAATAGAATATTATCTTACAAACAAAAAAAACTTGACATTTCGTGTTCTGAACATACTTTACTAAATCGCGATTCGTGTTCTTGACTAGACTACACTAATACGTTTTGTTTTTTTTTTTTTTAACAGGTAAAAGTAAAATGAATACTATTGACACTACTGGCCTGCTATAAATGCACAAACCATACGAAGTCGAAACAAAAAAAAACAAAACAAAGTAGGCATAGTAAAATAATATTCCAGCCAGTATCATTTTAGCTTCCACAGTCTATAGGCTGCTTCCCATCACACGAGAGCGGTCTGCTCTCGCAATTATCGCCTACCGCGAAATAGTTATTTTGATTGGACCTTTTAGCATAGTTTCTCTGGCGTTTAAGATATCTCGCTAAAAAACTGGTCTGCTTAGTGCCTTTACACACGGGATTATTTTACCGTGCGGTTTTCGTGCGTTTGTGTGACGGGCTACTGTATTGCCATTGCTTTTATACTATACGGTATGAGACGTGCAGGTCGTTCACTTGATGGCAGCGCCATGCCTGCCCATAATAGCTGCAATGCCACCAAGTACTTCGCATTGCAAAATCGGGCGCAGCACTGCAATACTTCACTCGTCAGTCGTCACCCAGAGACATCTATTAGTGCACAGTGCCTATTAAAAATTTGGTGCGCTTTATCCCGTTTATAGGACTGGTGGTGAGGTGGACGTAGAATTAGTTAAATGATTTTAAAGTATTATAAAAATATAAAAAAAAACACGTAAGAAGAATAAAATTAATAGAGACAGAGAGTCGAGAAGTAGAGAGTTTGATGAAGGTAAACCTATATAATATTTTTTGGTAATTATAGATATTTTACTGCTGTCTTAAATTATGTCACAACTATGTACTATAATATTATGGGCTACATCGCGTCGCTAAGAAAACGCACGACAATCGCGCCGTGAAAAACCGCAGTGTGTAAGGTCTCTTATGACGTTATGTTCACAGTCATACATCTGTCCTACTGTCGCCATATCTTCTGATTACCTAGGGACATGGTTTGTGATAGGTATTTTAGTTTTTAACGTCAGAAGTCGAAGTAGCCCAGTAATTGGTGAAGCGATGGAAGCAAAACGCACGGTACATGTTAATGAAGCTATTTGCAATACATAACCCTACTTTGTAAAAAGGGTAAATTATTCGTGGCCTCCATTACAATGTAGGTTAGTTAACCTTTGAGGAATTTGCTATAATAACTACAGTTATTATAGACAAATTCAGATTTGTAAAGGTAGTTCACTGATAAAATAATGGAGAGTAAGGAAATATGATAAATAAGCACATACCTGTACGTATAGGTCTAATTAAAATAATACCTACTCATTTATATATTTGGACATTTATTATACAAATTATTTCGACATTTTATACTATATTTAGTATATTTTTTCTTTTTATCTATTTTTGGACACGGAATGCCTTTACTATAATAAACAACAACCTAACAACGCCATAGAACTAACGAGTAAAACACGATTACGGCACTATCAAAACATCTTAACATACACGACACACTTTTTTATCATATATCACAAATCCACTGCGGTGGCAGACCTCGCCTTGTGAGACCTGCCTAAGATTTTTGATATAACTAGACTTTTTTCCAAGGCTTTCCATATCATTGTCTTCATAAGCGTATTTCTCGGATTTCACCGCGCGCAGTCTCCCATTCTAGAAAAAACAAAGACTTTGAAATCATCAAATAGTCTCTCAACCAATCGCTATTACTTCTATATTCCAAGAATCATAATACAGTACGCAAGAGTGTAAGGATTCTAGTAAAAACATAATGAGCAAGCTATTCTCAGTACAGACGTTGCCAGAAACCTTGGTAATGGTCACGCATACAATTTGACGTAATGAAAGTCAGGGAGATACTGGTTTTTTGTGGGAATGTTATGGGATTGTTTCTGTGTATCAGGGAGATATCTATTTTAAGGTTATGTTGGACTGCTATGGTAGATTATTGTGTTGAATTGTTTTTTTTACACAGTAGAGTAACAAAACGAGGTATATCACCTGATGGTAAGCATCAGAAGAACCTGCTGATAACAGATGCAGTCCCACTGAGAACATGACGGTGTACTGTATTGAATGTGACGAAAATAAACATCCGATTGTGTCGAAACCGCGCTTGCATTGCACTCCCTATGCCTAAATAACTATATGACCTAATTGTGAATATAAACCACAGACTAAGCGGAAAGGATGTGACACCACCACGCATGGACCCGATACAACCTATTGGTCTGGAGTTCCTGAAACCAGTAGAGGGTGTCAGGGAGTTTGTGTACTGCTTTCCGCTGGGATCGTAGCATGTGGAAAGATATAGTCTCTGCCTATCCTAACGTGAGAATGGTGTGACTGTGTAAGTAACTGAAAATAAATACACTGTTGAATTTCTCGAATAGCCGTATTTGAAATCCAGAGTTAGAGTATGTTAAATTTTATTTTATTTCGGTGAATAGATAATAAATTAAAATCCTCGACAAAAAGTAAATGTCTGGTCAGTGACTGTATGTCTGGAGCTAATATTATTAGCTAACCACACAATTCTATACAATCTAGACCAAGTGTACAAGTAGTGCAATCAAAAGAAGAGGAACCACAGCACTGGAGCCACGACCCGTTGCAGCCTTGTAGCGTCTTCGCCTAGCGTATGATTGCATTCCTGTCAAGTTGACCGCAAAGCCTTAAACCCTGCCTATGCCTGAACCACACCGGCACAAGAGATAGGTAATCAGGGTCCGGCGGAACTCGTGAGAACGTCCAAACGTCCAATGTTGCCTCGGACTGGTACACATGTACTGAGATACGAGCCTCTTGAAGTGGGGTTTGAGGAGCGAGGGATGGCGGATTTTGTGAGTTAGTTGCTAGATACAAATGGTTGGCATGGTTACGAAATGAGGCAGCAACGTAAGAACGGTGACTAGTTCTGGTTTGAATGTGTGAATGGATAAGAAGAATTGGAAGCGTTTGACGTAGGCTAAAGCTACACAGATCTGTAAAACTGAAGCTCAGAAGAAAAAAATTTTGGCAGCACTTTTTGTTTCATATCACCGCAAGCATTAGCTACCCTAAGTGTGAATATTCGCAAGTGTGTAAAATATTGTTAATCAAGGAATCCTTGATATATAAAGCTGTTGGATGGAAGATAATAATTATAGAAGTAGTATAACTAAAGGTTTTATTGGTCTGCAAAGGCTAACAAATCAGGATCAGACGATTGTAATAAATGAGAGTTTACCTTTCTGTCTTTCTCTTGGTCTTCATATTTTAGCTGCCAGGTCTGATGATTCCACATATTACGTATCCGTAACTCTTAAGGCACACGTGGTTTCTGTAAAAAAACAAAGAAATGGAGTCATTATAATTGCTGGAATTAGTTGACAGCACAAACAAAAATAAAAATATCGGCCACAAATCGACTGTACCAAAAGTAAGTTCTTATTTAATTTTAACATTTTCATCCCCAATTAATATTCGTTTTAATAAATATTTCAACTACAGACGATTAAATATTATCAAGTCCTATTCCGTTATTAATTACTCTTATTACGATTATGATTTCGCCGCTATGTCATGCTGTATAACTCTGCGTTTCTCTAAATTTCTCTCAACATCCTTATCTATATCATTCACTAATTCCTATTTACAGTTTTATTTTTACCTCCTTTTACGACTTTCAGCACGACTCCTATTACTCTACTCTCTATAATACCTTCCATTACGTGTTTCTTCTCACTTCCTTCATCACCTTTTGCTACGTATCCAACTACATTTTTCTCGACACCTACCTTCATCAGTTCTACTAAGTTCATTGTTATATCTTCCAAATGCTTCAGTCTACAGCTCCCTTTCTCTCCTTTCTTTCCCTTTAACTTCGTTTTCTTTACTTTTTTGTACTTTGTCTTTCTCGTCTAGGTCTCTCGTTTCTCCCGCTACGTCCTCCGCCTTCCACCACCCGTTGTTTGTAGTGCGCGTTGACAGCTCGCCTGTTGACACACAAGGTCGGCGACCTGTCTTCCGGCCGCTCGCAAATATCCACCGCAAACATTACAAAACCGGACGGACGCCGGACGGTGCGTTGCTATGTCGGTCTAACTGCATCGTACAAAGAGGCTTTGGGACCTAATGCGTCTTTGTTCGTCGTCTAACCTCAAGTTTAGGCGTAGCCTTTGAATTCTGAAATTGGACGCGGTACAAAATGTAACACATTTGGGCTGTACCTACCTAAACAACATTCGAATAAATATTCACAGAACTCACATAAATATTTGAGTTGATCTTTTGTGAAGTCGTAGAATTGGAACCAAATTGCACATTACAACTTATCCCCTGTTTCAGCAAAGTTCAATATAACTTTAAGTATAAGGACTATTTGGGAAAACTGAAAAGTTTACAATATACATTTTTCGACACTAAGCATTACATGTTTGCCTTTTCCAGTAGAGTTTGCACTTGTGGAATAATGAAACCTACTCTATATTATTTGGTTTTAATTCCTATCGTTTTGAACAAAACGAATTCAACACAAAAATATTCGCCACTACTCTGCGGTGGGTCTAAGAATGACGTCAGTTCAATGCTAATTTCTTCCGACATGGGGGTCCGGTTTCACAAAACAATATTATCATCACCGTTAAAGCTTTTATCGACTCTAATATCTAAATGACAAATTAAGGCATCACCAAAATGATGATTTTTTGTTAAATCATTACATATGACGATATCCTTTGCCTATTTCGAGACTATTATATCAAAATTTATTGCATTGATTCTAAATAACCGACATATGCCAGATTTCTGTTCAAATAATTATGGTAGGAACATTATAAGCATATTTTTATCAATAAGGCATTCGGACTCTGTCGTAATGGTCTAGGAAAGAAGTTTCTTTGAAGCTTTTTAATGTTTTTAGTAAACTTAGTTTGACAGAGTCCAAAAGCGTTCAATGCATTTAAAAATAATCGGCTGACATTATCGATATTACGTATCATTTTGAAATATATTCTAGTTTAGTATTAACGTTTTAAAAGATTTTTAAATGTGTGAAA
The DNA here is from genome assembly GCA_912999815.1 of Campaea margaritaria. NCBI lineage: Eukaryota > Metazoa > Arthropoda > Insecta > Lepidoptera > Geometridae > Campaea > Campaea margaritaria. The sequence goes on from OU538801.1 coordinate 2,483,525, forward strand.
TTGAATCTTTAAATTATGAGATCTAAAGTGACTATTATCGTTTTAAGATATACTTTACATACTTACTTTATTAATGTAATTAATTATAATCCTGTTAGTCACAGTGAACCCAATTACATGCATATTATATAATTATTAAGTCTAATTCGATGAATTTTAATTTCATATTCTTAAATAGCTGTATCAATTTCAAAACCCTTTTAATCGTAGATTAAAATACGGATAACTCTTCACAAACCAGTTTAGGCTCTCGAAAACAGAAATGATAACTTTTTTCCTAAACTCTTTACAAATAGCTAGATAATACAAAATACTTAGAACCTACCTATTAGGCTGAACCTACCTTACTTTAGAATTATTAAATTTAAGAAAGAAAATATTTATGTCAAAAAAAAACAAATCTTCCTTGAACAAACAAGCCATGTTAATTTTATTATTATGTATTATGTTAAGCACACTGTCACGGCATTTAACCGAAATTTTCACCTTTTAACGCGCGGGCATTACTCTTCGACACTCCCGGTTAATTAAGGGTGGGTCTCATAAATCAACCGAGTCATAAACTTAAGGGCACATAAATCACAGAGTAATTAAATTATGAAACTGAATATGAAATTAGTTTTTTGTTTGATTATTTACTTCGTAATATTATTATGGATCTAGTACCTAATAAAGGTGGGCCGGTGGAGATATTTTAATCATATTGGGTGACTTAATAGCTGATTCCTTAAAGAAGCCGACCAATTTAGTGATTTTTGTCACCTAGTGAGATTAAAAAATCGAATTATTAAGCGAAAAAGTTATATAGGTAATCTTGTTCGGTAGCCCATTAATTTAAGTCTACTAAACTATTTTTATGTAGGAACAAAGTTTAAATTAGGTCATAAAATTTTAATTTAAAATGTCTTATATTTTTACTTCTTTATTATAAGCACAGCTATCATTAGATATACATATTTAGGGGTTGCCAATGCCACTATAAAATGTTATTCTTAGGGGACTGTTTGCCTCTTCACTGTATATTTCACTTGTGTGCATGCTAGAGTAGCCATGATATTCAAAATATAATTAGATTTACATTCACATGTTTTACAATTTACAATTTTTTCCTTCAGTTATTAGTCTATAGATACACACAACACACAACAACCTAACAAACACAAACAAACACAAAAACGTAGTCACACACAATCACATCACACATACAAACCACATAGATATGGACATTCACAATAACAACAACATGGAGAACATGGACATGGAGAAAGCAAACAATCTAGTATGTACTTACCTAATTCGTACGACCTAACATTTCAACAATATGAAAATGATAAGTTTTATGCACAAAATAACGAATTAGCACAAAATAATCATAAATTATATTATTATACCGAAACCTTCCTCCTGAATTCGAATGAAAATCGCAATTGCTTCATATTTTTTTTTTGTTTTTATCGCAGAATAGGCAAGCATTTGACCGCAGTCCCACCTGGTGGTAAGTGTCGACGCGGTCGATGATGGAGCATGCTTGCCTAGAAGACTTGAAGATTCATTGTACAGATTTTTTGTCCTTCTGTGCTTTATCATAAGTATAGTTTATTTATTATATTCTATGTATATAAGGAAAGCCACCGTCCGATGTCCTAATTACTCCTCTCCGTGCATGGTTGTCTGGAAGAGATCGCTCTGAGCGATAAAACCGCCCATTGTGACACTAATTGTAAAATTTGTTTTGTTCTAGTTTTTAAGTTTTCTTTGTTCTGTGGTGATTCAATAAAGAGTTTATCTATCTATCTATCTATCTATAGTTAACTCAATTCTACCTAAAGTCCAATATATTCAGAATATTACAGCTCCAATTATAACACCGGCTATTACTTGCTCATAATTTCGAACAGTGTATTGCGTTCATTAAGAACGCCATTAATAGTCATACAAAAATGTCCGGTTCGTATATGGACACCCTAATAAAGAGCAAAAACAGATGAGCCATTAAAACCGCGGGGCGCCGACAAACGTCTTACAATATGCAATGCAATATTTGTATGAAGCTTTCGACCTCGATAATAGATGCCGACTGTGTATTTGTTTGTCGAATGCCAGCCTCTTGTTTGTCAGGCCGACCAAGGACCTCTGGCGTGATAAGCAACAACTATCAATCAATAACTACCGGGACCGACAGCGTAAAGTGCCCTTTGAAGCACAGGGCGATGGAAATTCGCATCTGTGGCTGAGGATCAAACTCAGTGTTATTGGGTAGTAAAGTGCACAAGTGGACGCTCTGTCACCATCGCTTACTATTAACTTATATAAAAAATGAAGTCAAATACCGGCGTCAATCACATTGATTCTTGTATTCAATAGGTAAGTAATCATTTTTGTTACAATTACTATGATATTGGTGCAGATCTATAATATTTATCGCTATTTTTTAGGGTTTCTTACCTCAAAATAAAAAAGGACCTCTATATGTTAGGATCACTTTGTTGTCCGTCCATTTGTCTGTCTGTCTATCAAGACTCTTTTTCTGGTGAACGCGTTGATGAATCAAGTTGACTTCTGTCAATGTTAATGTCTGTGCTATCTACCTGTAACAGCTTCTTAAATCTCAACACTGTAATGCATATTCCCTTTCCTTCTCCACCACCAACCAGTCTTCTGTTATAAAGAGCTAATATGTACTCGCTTTTTTGTTTCCGCTACTCGCTTTCCGCTCCGCTGTTTTCCTGGCCCACCGCATAGGACGTACGGGATGCAATCAGCATGTAGATGGGACTCTCACTGGCTGAAGCAAACATCGAATATTGATCGCTGCATTATGTTAATTCGAGAATTTAAAATGTTGCCCTGTGAAGTGACCGGTTTGCCGCGAACGGACATTCGCTTGATAATGTTTTTGATAAGTATGGAGATAATGTACACATTTACAGGGATATATGAGATAAGGTTTTAAATCTAGGTATTCATATCTCTGGTTTCTTTGGACGTAATTTAATATTTATTCTGTTTTCGTCGCAGTTTCAAATCAGGGTTGCAAGTAAGACCATTTTTTCTTTGTTTTTTGCGCTTTATTTGTGTAGATGCATTACATAGATAAATGTGGAACCTCCTCCTTTTTTCGCATGTCAGCTAATTAAACAATGGTGGCAATCGAAAATTAGAGTTAATTGTATATTATTCTCTTATAAAAAAACGGGGTTTAAGGAAGAGTACAACCACTCAACCAATAAACCAGAACTTAAAACCAAAAATTTTTTCGTGATATTTTTTTTTCGAGTGCATATTATACTTACCAGTTAATAAACAACCGAAAATCTACTTTGATGAGTTCTAATAAGAGTGTCATTGGAATATTTGTATAGTCGTACATTATGATATTTTATCACAAACGAAATTACCTACAAGAATCTACCGACTACGTTCTACTGTTAACCCCAAGTTGCAGTCAATTGATTTCTATAAAACTAAAACTATCGGTCACTTTTTCGCTTAATTCTGCCAATAGCTGACAAAAAATTAAAGCTCCATAGCTTAACTTACTTGCTACAATCAACATTAACATTTAACCCGTGCAGTGCCAACACAATCGTCCTTAACGCCCAAAAAGCCTGGCTTAATTAAACAATCTTAATTTGATCTACTCAGCACTTCTGTAAGTTGCCCTACATATTTCCTAAAAGTCATATCATTCAGTATAAGTACAGTGGAAGATAGTAACTTGTCTTCTGATAGATCGAGTTAAACTAAAAACCGTTTTAAGACACACACACACGCGTAAATGCATACAGTCACGCCTATCTAACGTTGGAATAGGCAGAGACTGCATCTTTCCACATGCTACGATCCCAGCGGGTATTTTTTTTTAGCATCAGGATTTTTAGAAACGAGCAGTAATATTGATAGAATACGTTGCAAAATGGCTCAGCAGTCAGTGTTAAAGTCTCGTCTTCCAAATCTGTGATGGCAAATAATAGGTATTTACAATTCTATCACACTCTTAAGTGTTTCAGAGCCTTTTGAGATAGAGTTGTTTTCAGAGGTTTTTAGTAACACCATTTTCATCATATTCATCTATTAGCCTATAACGTTACCATCAGGTAAAATTATTGCAAGGCAAATTTTAAACAATTTCTGATCCATATTTGCTCCGATTCTGGGTATTTGTGCATTTCTGGGCAGAGGTCCTGATTCCTTAGGTATACAGTAAATCTTATACTAAACTAAACGGGATATGGATGAGTAATTGGTAGACGTATTCCATTTGACATATTTGGCTTATACTAAAAACTTCAAATCAAGACGTTAACCATTAGGCATTACGGTTTGTATCCACGGTCAGCCCGCTTGAACCTATTTATGTGATCGTATTGAATTTTCATTACCATTATTAGATAAATCTTAAATATCACCTTTGACTTTACGCGGCATAAAAATCTAGCCTAATAAAAATAATGCCTAGTAAACCAAACTAATAAATATCGTGACATCAGATACTGCCCAGCAGGACACAGCTAAGCTCACAAGCAGGCACGCATCCCGAAATTCTGAGAAGGTAGTTCTAAAAAAATCGTAGATGCGTCGATTCCAACTAGACGCTGTGCGCATGCGTAAGACAATATTACCATACAATGGCACGATCGTGCGGGCACGCGTAACTGTCGCCTTTGGGAATAGGACGGAGAAGGGACAGTTAGGAGATTGTGTTTGGGTTTTGCCTATTTCATCTTTTTTTTTTTTCGAAAATAGAAGGGATTTAACTTCTAATTTAGTTTTTAAGATCTGTGGCGTCTACAGATGTTAAAAGAGGTTTTAATCAAAGGTGGATCACACTTGCTCATAAATTGTTAACTGGGTTTTGGATTCAAAGGTTTTATGCAAATTCCCTACTACATCCCTCTAGAAAACTTATAATAATAGTGGTCAGGTATATTACATCTGTTTCAAACCTTATTTTCTAATCACTGCACTGCCTAGTTGCGAGTAGCTGTCAATCTTGTGCGCTAGTATTGTCGAATCGAATGCGATGATCGAAGACGCCTCCGTCGTGACGTGGATACTCAATCCTCGACTTTACATTTGACAAATTGATTGACAATCTAATAGCTGCTTGGTTGTATGAAATACATTACTGAACGATTCGATTACTGTTTCGATTATATTATGAGACTTATTCAGTACTGCAATTTGATCGAAATGAGCCCAAATTTTATCTTCAATGACCCAAATAACATCAGTATACTTTGAGCATAGTGCAGTGTCCTACGAGATTTTGGTTTTGATATGGTGCTTACTGTCAAGCTAATTTTTCCTGGAAATACAAGGACGAGGGTCCTACAAACACCCAAACTCAAAGCATACTTGTGCTTCACACAAATGTTTGTCCTGTGCGAGAATCGAACCCGAGACTTCACGCTTCGCAGTCAATTTATCACCCACTTACGTCACGGAAGCCGCCAGTTTAGTTTTACTTAAACGTATTAGGCCACAATATGCTAACAGCAATAGCCTGTGCTATGACTGTTGATTGAGAGATAAACACCAATATAGAAGAAAAACCCGCAGTAATCTACAGAAATATGTCAGTTTGACGGATGTTGACTATCTTTCACTTGTGGTTGTCACGTTTATAAAAGACATCTTGACCGCTATTTTTTAAGGTTTCGTTGGCCACTATTTCAGAATAATTATAAAGAATGACCTACTTATACCTAATTATACATTTTATCATCAGCCTAAATCCGTCCACTGCTCGACGTAGGCCTCTCCTAGTGAACGCCACCGAGCCTGATCGCCTTCCTCATCCAGTCCTTGCCAGCCGTTTTCCATAAGTCGTCACTCCACTAAACCGGCGGGCGTCCTACACTACGTTCGTCTAAACGCGGTCTCCCCTCTAGAAGTCGTCTACTCAATCGGCTGTCGGTTCTTCTAGAGATGTGACCGTTCTACTGCCACTTCAGCTTGCTCCAAGTTTAATTTTATGTAGACTTGCTTTGGACAAATTCTACATAGTCGTAAGCGGTTAAAATCCCGTAGGCGTAACTAACTGTTACTCATTTTGTGACGTTATTGCCGTAAACGTGGCGCTTGTAAATGCATCATTAACGGGCTGGCTTCACCACAAATCCCGGTTCTGACAACACCTAGGTTTACACCGCCATTAATAATTTAGTGCACAATTTTATTGCTCACGTTGAACTACTGGGCTAGAGATTTTTGTGTGAGTGACTCACGGTACCGTCGTTTGGGGAACACAAATCGATTCTTTCATTGATGTTTTTATGGAAGATAACGGATCCAACCGCGCAATCGAGAAGACTCGTGAATATTGTTTATGCAACTGGTTCGAGACGTAATGGTTGTCCAGTAACTTGAAATATCGAATGCCTGGCAAGTTCCAATGGGGTAGTAACAAAAAAATTCTACGGCCACAGCGAGCCAATCTGATGATAGAGATGAATAATTATAGACCATAGAACTACTCTAAAAGTGGGTTGATATTGGTTTATTATAATCAGCAATCAACATATTTCTGAATAATATAAAATTAACGCCTCAAATGCACCTGTGCGAAAAAGCTCATCCAACTTGTTCGTCATCTCCAACTTTTCGTTCTTAAACTCTACCGCCCGTATGTCACTGACATTACCAACCACTCATCTCTGACCCTTGACACGATACAGGGGTTCCGAGCGAGAGATCAGCATACACTGGCCATCATGGTAATAAATATTTTACTGTTAGAAAAGTGCCATTCGACGGTGGCTTGTGGTCGGCACGGTACTGATGGGGTTTCCTCGTTTATGGGTGTAGGTTTCTTATTGTTGCTGAAGAGTATTGCCTTTTGTTGGTAACCTGCATATTGTTGACTAGCTGCGCCCTGCGGCTTCACCCGCATAATTCCAATTTTTCCGCAATAACTCTGCATTTCCCGGGTTAAAAATCACTATGTTAAAATCGGTTCAGCGGCTTAGCCGAAACCGAGCCGAGAGTTGATTATATTCAATTAAAAATTGTCTATCTTAAGTGCAATCCAATATGTCTGTCCGAACCCGATATCCACAAACCAAGCTTACACAATTTCATGTTTTCCTAACATAAAGTCTCTCGTGCACTATCACCGTGCAAAATGTTATCAAAATTGATTCAGCCTTTGCTGTGTAAAAAGTATGCAAACATGTTTCATTTTTCTATATTGGAAGGGATTATCATCATCATCATCATGAACCCATATCGTCCCACTGCTGAGCTTGGGTCTCCCCTCAGGCATCATATGGGTTTCCCCACGAAGTTTTCCTTCACCGAAAAGGAAGGGATTATACTTAATCCTAAACAAACAAACAATGCAATACATTTCATCCATTACTTTTCGGACATCATGAAAACATCCCTACATTCCACAAATTAGAAAACTGAATTAACTTCCAAACTAACCCCTAAGCTCACCTTTTCACCCTTATTCTGTAAACGATAAAGTCCATTTTTGTTTCTGACCATCAAAATAAACGTAAGCAATATCCGTTAACTATATAAAAACTGTCGATGAATGAGTTTGTTCATTGGGAATATTTAGAAACTAGAATTTTGGATGATCCTACAAACTCACTGTGTTAGTAAGTGTCTAGACTGATGGATGGTGGGATGTATGGATAGATGGATGGATACATTAGCCAAGCATTTGTCCGTAGTCTCACCCGGTGGCAAGTGAATGTATATTTAAATCAAATGCAAGTCAATTTTGACAGTTTTTGCTGGTCAATCAAGCAAGCCAGTTTTTGCTGCAAAATTAAGTATTTAAGTGACAGCGATACAGACAATAAAGACTAAAGGTATACACCGACGGGAGGAGGGGAGGGGGGGGGGGAGTCAGCTCAGCCAGGAGAGGCCAGGGGGCTATCTCGGCCCCACAGGGCTAAGAAGTGGCCTTAGCGAGCCAGGTATCTTCCCCACTGGCGGAGAGGTCAGAAACCACCCGGGACTACCGCTGGAGCAAAATGGGGACTGCTAGCCCGACCCCATCTCTGTGAAGGACTGCTTTCGGAGGGGTTTAGTGGGCTCAAGTCCCACACACCCCCCACCGTCACCGCCTTGGCGCGGAGCACACAGTGCGAGGACACGTCCCCCCTCAAAACACAAAGATATCAGTTGACAAAAATATCAGTTTTATACATCACAGACAGAGTCACGGGCAAAAGGTAGTAATAGACAAAATTGGTAGAATAATATTCATGTGCATTAGAATAATTGCACCGACCAACGCCACTCGTTATTAAAAATACATTAGACTTTGTCGTATTAATTAGATTAAAGTGAATGTGTGTTGGACACATCCGGAGCGGTTTGAATTAAGCTTTTTGAAGCTGTATAGTTGAATATTTTTGTACACCAGGAAATATATTGGTATACTAGCAGCACCCCGCGGTTTCACCTGCGCTATCTATTATCCCACAGAATCCGTTATCCTGTTCTATTCCTGGACTTAACATAATTATTTTTATACTAAATTGTATCAAAACCAGTTCAGCCGTTTCGGCGTGAAGAGAGGACAAACACACAAACACACTTTTCGCATTTATAATATTAGTGAGATATTCTATGATCTAGGTATTATTTACTACACAACTTACACAAGATTATGTGGTAAATCCCACAAACGTAAAAAAAAATATGGGCTTGTTACACTTAACTCCTTAGCTGAACAGATTTTGATAAAATTTTGTGTCGAGACAGTCAGCAAAATGGTTTATAAAAGTAACCTAAGATATGTCCAAGTTACCCAACCGAAACCTTTTTTTATTTTCCTTTGGTTTCTTTGTTCACAAAGTTTTGAGTTTGTAAAACTCTTAGTCACCAGTAAACAAGTTACAAAGATGACTTTTCTTTTGGGAAAATAAATTTTGCAGGATTTTTTGGTAAAACAACAAAACATTACCGAACCATCCTCAAGTTATTTCGGAAGCCAAAAAATGCTATGTTTTTGGTATCCTTCTGTAAGTATTTTCTGACTTATCGATTCGAATCGATTTTCTGGATTCTTTAATTTTAGCTCGGGAGAATTCGGTGAATAAATAGGTAACCTACTTTATGTATTTAAGAATGACTTGACATTTTTTCTACAGTTCATCAAAGAATTTTAAAAAAGTAATTTTTTCGACATTTCCTGTATTTAAAACAGCCGCACCTAAAATTCCTAGAACCACGTTTCCATCCATCTGAAACTTTACTCTTTGCTTAATTATTTTATGATTAATGAGTAGGCAATTAACCTTTTTAATTAGAAGTGACGGCTGTCCGCTATTGAAGTAGGTACGACGCTCGTGTCAGTTCTAACATAAGGGTATTTTTGGAAACGCCGAGAAAAACTTTTGACTTGACATGTGAAGAGCTGTGGTGGTCGACCGGTAATGTTGCGCTTTACAAATGAATAACGCTGGGTTTGAAACCGCATGAAAGACTTCATCACAAGCTTTTAACAATTTCACTGCAGAGCCGATTTTCTCGTCTAGCCACGGGTGCGGCTCTGCACACTTCATGGCGTTTTCCCATACAACAAACACAACAGTTGTGTTTTGAGCAGTGAACGTGTTAACATGCAATGTTCGTGTGTATGGACCGGGCCGACTTGGTAGTTTAAGGCCTAACCCTCCTCACGAAAGTGAGGGGAGTCCCGTGCTCAGCAGTGGGACGTTATGGGTCGATGATGATGATGATTAGCATTGCAATTCAACGGGGCAATGCCGACTTCTTGATGAGTACGCTGCCAACTGATAGTGGGTTAGAACTCTTGGGTTTCCTATGAATCTATAATGATTTGTAGATTGTCCAACTATTGTATTAGGGTAGTAAATTCTTCGTTAGTTTTACGTTCCAATAGGTACTTAATTACTAATTATTAAAAAAGTACCGTGTCCGGTTTATTAAATGCTATAAGTACGCCACCCATCCTACTATCGAAAATTTTTTTTTACTGTCCATCCAAAGGTTGTCTGGAAGAAATCGCTTTCAGCGATAACAAAACCCATTGTACTACCCTTGTTTACCTATTGTAATTTTTCTGTACTGTGTTTAATTTGTTTCTGGTGTACAATAAAGAGTTTTCTATTTTATTCTATTCTACCTACTTAGTTATTAATTATTTGAAACTAAAAGAAATCTAATGACGCATCACGATCACATATAGATAGACCTAATAAGGAATTCCTGTGTCCAAAGAATTAATTTCATTACATCGATAACATAAAACTTACCTTAAAATAAAGCTTTACCTAATCTAACAAGCTTCCAGCAGTAGCCAAAATACCTCACTTTATTAGCCGTAAATATTGAGAAACAATATTTACCCTATCTGCCGGAATGAAGTGGTAGTCACTATCTGCAGAGGTGAGGTACGGTACCACGGTCACGCGACGTCGTCGGATGGGCGGGGCCGCATGATTAATAGCACTCAGGTGTAAGGCTTCTGTGCAGAGAAAGAGATACTAAGCCATTAGCCAAAGAAGCTCGAAGCGCGTCTCTTTTCAATTAATGCTTGTCGTGATTCAAAAAATGCTCGAAAGGTTTGCTTGTCTCGTTTCAGAAGGAAGCTCAAGTTTAAAAGAATGCTCGTTTTGTTTCAATTAATGCTTGTATCGTTTCAAATGCTCGTAAGGTTTAAAAAACGCTCGGCTTGTTTCAGACGTTAGTTTAGAAAGAAACTCAATTATAAGGGAATGCGATTGACAGCGTCTTTGTTATTTATAGAAGTGTGATGGTATTTCTGTGTTTAAAAGAATTATTTCACATAGAAGATGGAGAAAAATAATCTAAAGGCACTATCTATAGGGAGCAAGAGACACTACAATCTTGACAAATATTTCGTTTAAAAGAATGCTCATCACGTTTCAGAAAATGCTCATCGTGTTTGAGAAGATGCTCGTCATGTCTTCAAGTCCTCTGATATGTGATCACATATCTGTCACATAGATTGCGATATTACAGAGACCTTCATAACTAAGAACTGGTAGAAGCCAACCAGTCTAGGACCATAATATTATCGTAGTGGGTGACCAGCCTAACGAAACCGCGCCTCACCCTTTATCTTATCGCAATCACGTATGAAAGCTCATTACGACGACCAGCGATGAGTTATGTATGACATCGTCTTTAAATTGCCATCGCTACTGGGTACCATGTAATTTATGTTTTGTACCTAAGTATGTATTGTACTATCTACTTACCAATTGACCTATCAACTTTATGCTTCTAACGAGCTCTCCTAAGTATCTGTGGTGTTTCGCAATTTCGAATAATTGTCTATTTTGAGAAATAAGCATTAATTGATGAATTGTAAAAGGTAATTTTTAGAATTGTTTCTTTTTGTAATGCTAATCATCATCATCATCAACCCATAACGTCCCACTGCTGAGCACGGGTCTTCCCTCACTTTCGGGAGGAAGGTTAGGCCATAATCCACCACGGGGGCCCGGTCCGGATTGGTGGTTTACATACCTAATTTTACTGTGCCAAAATATCGGTTCGTCAACGAAAGCTAACGGATCATAATCTAAACCTAGAGACGCTCTAGGCTACATATCAGAAAACGATCTAACATCAATTACTATAAGATTGGTGGTATCGGTGTTTAAAACTTTGACCCGCATTGCGCCTGCGGGACGTACTGTTGCGTGTGATAGATTATTTGAATTTTACCATGGTAATTGTTGTCAATATTCAAATACTGATGATGCTAAACTTACCTTGTGTCAAGATAAGTATCTTTTATAATTAAACCACGTAGGTACATGACTAAATAATACGTTTTGAGTATCTGATGATAATGTATGTATTTAGTAAAGATTCAAATGGCAACATTTGTTTGAGGACTTAACTTGATGAATTTGGCAACATTCACTGGTTTCCAATAAACAGGAAATTATGTTAATGTTTATAATTAATATTGTACGTATTTTAGAAAAAGTTTGACTGATAATTATCAAATAATTATGATTTCTGCGGCTAGATTTAATCCATGTATTTTCGTCCATATTTCATTTAATGATATGATAATTGACTTGTGTTAATTCTTCAATATTCATACTAATATGAATATTCTTAAGTATTAATGTATCGAATCATTTACGATAATTCATCTCTGTATTTGTAAGATAATTGGTAATTGAAAATAAACGATGAAACAGCTTTATTACTGTTAGAAAACCATTTAATATAATAATTGGAATTATTCACGTTTAAACAAACTTTAGTGTACATATCTGTGGATATGTATTGATTTAGAAGGTTTTAACATGTATTGTAATAAAAATCAAGCAGTAAAAACGTTTAGTTTCAATTTAAGGAAACACGTGGTTTACTGAGCTTGTTTATTCGCCGCACGGCGGCCGGTATAAATAGCCTTGCATTTGAAAGGCAGATTCACTTCTCAATGTACCTCGGAACAGGGCGGACACGCCGCCCAACTAAATAAGTTAAGTACTATTATTATATCTATTAACTAGAAAGCTATTATTATTGTGTATGTGTATTAATCTTCAGTTTAAAACTTACTATGTGTATTGCAATAGTTATCAATATTGTGTATCAGTGTGAACATTACAATCGCTAAATTATATCGTGTTATATATAGATACAACTAATGTGAGCATTTCATTATCTTCCTACTTATTTCCAAATGAAGCTTATATTTTAAATTAATTATTGAGAGTTACAATAGCTATTCCTGTCGTGTAGTAATATGTAGATTACATTAACTTCCTACTTATTTGAAAGTAAAGTAAATGGCTTATATACTATTTATTCTTGTGTATTATTACAATAGCTATTCCTGTTGTGTATTAATAACGTGTAGATAAACCTATCCGTGAGACTTAGATTAACTTCCTACTTATTGCAAAATAAAAGAATATCAATATTAATGTTTATTCTCTTATATACCTTTATATATAGATGTCTTTACCTAATTTAGTTATTATCAGAAGTGGGATTCGACCTGACTAATCTTAACGTATTATGTAATATTTCAGATATTGTGGGTGTGGTTTCTGAAATGGACTCGGCAGTCGTAGAAGGTCTGCTCAAGGCGATCCGAGATGCAGTTGCGGGGACACCTCGTGGAGACGATGTGGTTCTTCCGCCGTTCGATCCTGATAAGAACGACAGCGGTGCCAGCAGCTGGTGCACCAATATCGATGCAATCGCAGCGGATCTTGGATGGAGCAACATCACAACCGTTGCAAAAGCAGGTAAAGCCTTGAAAGGCTCTGCATTACTGTGGTATGAAACTTGGGAGCCCGATGAAGGTAGAACGTGGGAACAATTTAAAATCACTGTTAAAGATTTATATCCTGAAAAGAGGAACTTGTCAGACAAATTAACAAAGGCAGTGTTATTAACATCTGAAGCTGCAGAATCGTATTGTGATTATGCTAGGGAAAAACTTAGATTGTTTAAGAATACTAGGATAGTTTTCACCGAAAAACAGTTAGTTGAGCTTGTTTGCGGAGGTATACATGATGTGCATGTAAAAATGGCATCACAAAATAGTCGTGTGGAGACCACTGCAGAATTGATATCACTGTTTACGACTTATGTGAAGATTCCTAAGAAACGTCCATTTGATTCTACAAGTAAATTTACTGACAACCCAACTAGTTCTCCTAGCAAACGACCAAAAATTGATGAAAAACGTTGTTACACTTGTAACAAGCTAGGTCATTTTTCAGCCCAATGTTTTCAGAACAGAAACTATAATGCCCCTAGGACAAGTTTTTCGACAAACTTAGCTCGTCCCCCCATAAACAAAGTCCAATGCTCCCATTGCAAAAGATTCGGACACACTGAATCAGTTTGTTATTTTAAACAGCTTTCTACCACAAGTACCACAGTAACAAAAAGAGATGACGCTAATTGTATAACCAAGGTTGATCTAAAGTTAACTAAAGTTGTGATAAAGGATATGACAGTCGAAGCTCTTATTGATACTGGTGCTAGTTGCAGTATCATGAAGGATTCTATTGCACGGCGAATAGGTTGCAATTTAACTCCATGTTCAAAAATGCTCGATGGTATAGGCAATGGTAAATTACATATCTTTGCAAAAGTAACTGTCCCTGTAAAATTTGAGGAAATCTGTCTAGAAATAGAATTTAATGTAGCCAGGGATAAAGATTTTAGCTATGATTGTTTGATCGGTAGAGATGCAGTTAGTCATTCGGACGTTGCTGTTATAGTAGACTCTTCTGGGTGTAGACTGACACGTACTCACTTGCTTGAACCAACTGGAGTAGTTAATCAAATAACCAGTTGTAATAGCGAACTCGATCAACTAAACGGATTAATATGTCATTTAGATTCAGAGCTACAAACAAAGATTGAAAATATTTTCAAAAATTTTTTGTCTGTGTTGCCATCTGACAACAACATTGGTACCGTTACTACCGGTGAAATGGTTTTACGCCTGAAAACGGATGAATTAATACATTACCGGCCTTACCGATTAGCCCCTGTTGAGAGAGAGAAGGTTAATGAAATCGTTGACGATTTATTACAAAAAAAAATAATACGGGAGAGTGACTCTAGCTACGCCAGTCCGGTTTTACTAGTAAAAAAAAAGGATGGCAGCGATCGAATGTGTGTCGACTTTAGAGCACTTAACAAAGTAATAGAAAAAGAAAGATACCCTCTCCCTCTCATCGAGGATCAACTTGATAAGTTAGGAAACTCTAAATTCTATATCTCTATTGATATGAAAAATGGGTTTCATCAAATTCCAGTAGCACAGGACTCCGTAAAATACACAGCTTTCGTAACCCCAGATGGGCATTACGAATTTCTGAAAATGCCATTTGGAATTTGTAACGGACCATCAGTCTTCCAGAGAGCTATAAGTAGAGCCATTAAACACTTGAAATTTTTATTAGTGTATATAGATGACTTATTAATTCCATTTAAAACTGAAAATGAGGGTCTGCAATACCTAGAACAAACTCTCGAAGCTCTCAGTCATGCCGGATTTACCATAAACTTGAAAAAATGCAAGTTTTTTGTGACAGAGATAGAATATTTAGGAAGACACATTTCTGAAGATGGTATCAGGCCAAGTGATAATAAAGTCTCGGCTCTCATCAACTCTCCTGTCCCTGATACTATCAAAGAAGTGCGTCAATTTATGGGTTTAGCTAGTTATTTCCGTAAATTTATACCAGAATTTGCCTCACGTACTGCCAGTATAACTAAACTCACAAAAAATAACCAGAAATGGGAGTGGGGTCAAGATCAGAACGAAGCTAGGAATTATGTTATTAAGCACTTGGTGACGAAACCACTGTTGACTGTATTTGATCCAAACTTACCTACTGAACTGCACACTGATGCTAGCTCAATTGGTTATGGTGGAATTCTAATGCAAAAAGTTGATAATCAGAATAAAGTTGTAGCATACTATAGCAAACGTACTTCCCCTGCCGAATCAAGATATTGCTCTTACGACTTAGAAACATTGGCAATTTATAACGCCCTTAAACATTTTAGGGTGTATTTATTAGGTATCCCATTCACTATAGTAACAGACTGTAATGCCATTAAGCCTACCATGACCAAAAAAGATCTTTCACCGCGTGTAGCTAGATGGTGGACCTTTATGCAAGATTTTAACTTCAAAATTCTCTACAAAAAGGGTAAATATGTGGGTCATGTTGACTACCTAAGTCGTAATCCAATCAACCCTAAAACGGTCCACACAAACAAAAATATCCCTTCTGTAATTAACGTGGTTAATGACGATGCAAGTCGTCCGCCATCGTGGTTAGAATCTGCTCAACGAGATGATACTGAGACTCAGACTATAATTGACAAAGTTCGGTCAGGTGAATTGGATACCAATCAATACTTAATCATAAATAGATTGCTCTATTATAAAAACGACGCTAATGCTATGCCGAAATTATATATTCCAAGAGGCTATAGACTTAGCTTACTTAGACTATTTCATGATGATAACTGTCATGTTGGATATGATAAAACCATTGACAAAATCCGCCAACATTTTTGGTTTCCTGGCATTGCAGCGTTTGTTAAAAAATACATCTCTCATTGTCTCATATGTACCTCACGAAAAAATCACTCTGGACCTAAACAAGGTAT
Source organism: Campaea margaritaria (assembly GCA_912999815.1). Taxonomy (NCBI): domain Eukaryota; kingdom Metazoa; phylum Arthropoda; class Insecta; order Lepidoptera; family Geometridae; genus Campaea; species Campaea margaritaria. The sequence continues at coordinate 2,499,659 of OU538801.1, forward strand.
ATTATATCCTATAGAGAAATCTATTCCTTTCCATACTTTGCATATGGATTGCACTGGGCCTTTTAGACAATCAGCTGATGGTTTTAAATTTGTATTGCTAGTCATAGATGGATTTACAAAATATTGCATCCTCAAACCCCTTAAGAGTCTGAGCGGACAGGAATTGTTGTTTGCCATACGTGAAACTATTGCATTATTCGACACACCTCATCTTGTAATTACGGACAGAGGCACAAACTTTACATCTAATCAAGTTCAAACCTTATTTAGGGAAATGCAAATTGAACACCACATGATATCCACTGGTACTCCTCGTAGTAATGGCCAAGTTGAAAGGTATGT